>JAYKKO010000032.1:6153326-7506653 GCA_037074685.1 Glyphodes pyloalis
TGCTACTAATGTAGCACCCCTCAGGAGCTCAGGAAACCTTACTCACACGCTGGAACACAACAGCAGAAGTTTTCTGTATGGTGGAGGTATTTCACCAGTCCCCGTCCCCGTAAAACCCCGTCACCTCGAAATTAGCGCATCTTGGATTTTAAATTTGTAATACTACCTACTCAAGCTCTTTTATTAATACCTATATTAAAATTACGTCAATGAAGTTAGTAAAGATATTTGAGCAAAGTATTTTTACAGGTAGTAAAATCTATCCAACCATGTTTGCATATTTAGTTACAAACTAAATTAATGAAGTTATTGTAAAAAAAAATCGAAGAAAGTCCAGGCTTCGCGCGTTTTATTCCCTATTTTCCACCTTTTCTTGTGATTCTGCGCTTCTATTAGTTAAAGCCTAAAGTCTATCTCGATAAAATAATTTTCCAATCGAACGAGTTCTTCCTGAGAATAGCGCTTTCAAAAAACAAACTCTTCAGCTTTATATTAGTGTAGATTAGATCGTAAATATCAGCGATCGTGTTTTATTTTTGTTGTGGCATGAATCATATCATCAGTCGACGATTCGATAAATAGGTAGGTACCAACAAGAGCGTCCACTCTCCCCCTACGGTCTCAAGATGTCGAGTGTCTTATTAACAATGGCTACTCAAGAATCTGACCGGACGGTGTCTTGTAACCTCGGCCGGCTTGTTATGACACCCTAGCCAAACAATCGCCTTGGGTGATACGGTTCTGAAAACACGTTTGTTTGTTTGTTTAAACAACGTGAGCGGTAAACAGACATGTTGCGTCCAAACAAGTGGACGAGTTGTTTCAGTTAATCTAACAGTATTGAATTCATCCAGTCGCCAACCGGGAATAATGTTTTCCCTTTGATCTATTGGGGCGAATGTGCCAATAAGATGTTTAAGCGACGTGTTACTAGAAATTAGCATATAAAGTATATTGGCCTTTGGTAATAAAAGAAAACTTAAGGATGATTTTGCTTGCAGGTGTGAATTCAGAAACCAAAAAAAATTTTTTTTAAAGTTTCGCAACTAAGTAGTATTTCGCACAACTTCGAATTTCGTTATTCTGACACGTAATACAAATCAAAGTCACGATGACGTCCTCCTTAGCCGAAAGTTTATACCTGTGCCAAAGTCCTCACTTTGTCACTGCATCCACGGTGGTGTTGGACCTTACCATAAGATAATAATATAAGAGAAAAGGACGATACAAAATTCTAATAGTGCATATCTTAGGGATGCTGCCTTGGCTAGCAGTCGGTTGGACTACATACTAAAACTATTACCTACGAGGCGACGGTTTCTTATTATTAAATATTCCTTTTGACCGCTAAACGAAGTCGATGATATGTTTATATTTCTAGTAAGTATCAGCATTGTAGCTCAGAAATCAGTCCCCATAAACAAATTAGTATGACAGTCACCACAATAATACTAAAGTTTTCACATTGAGCACACAGGCACATTTTTATTAATTTGGGCGACGGAAATACTGACTGAGCCACAAGTCGCCCAAACTCAGGTAGCTCACTTAAAAAACTTGTGGCCAACTTATTATTTAGGTAGGTTATGTTAGGTTAGCATTTTTGTGATGCTCGTAGAAAATATAACCCAAATATTATTTATTGTGTTATTTCTAAAAGTGTCCCTCTGCAGACCCAGCGAGTGCATTGTTGTGGCGTATCGCGTTTTGTCGCCATAGCCACGCGCCGACCCCTGTGCCCCGATCGACACATTCGGTGTGCACTCATAAAAAAACGATAACTATTATTATAGACCTTTCTTTGGGGTGAACATTCTGGCGTTGTTGGAATTTTGCTCTTTGCTAGTATGACCGTGCAAAAACAGCTCCACTGTGGTTATGAAATACACACGGTTTGAGAAGACCTTGCAATACCCTTTACCAATGCACTAGCTAATGTGGTCCGTTTCTACTGATAATTGATATGAGGCCTAAATCCAGCAGTGGGACCTATGGCTGAGGTTATGGACTAGGTATATCTTTATTATTCGTGATGTTAATTATGTATTACATCCTTTTGACTAATAAATTACATCCAATTTTTTAAATATTTTTTTCCTGATAGAATAACAAACGTTATCAATACATAATATTAGTAGAATAGTGCTACTAGCATACAGCTTAGAAAATGTAATGTTCTAGTTTCCATTCATTGGCCCGAAGTGTCAAGTACTATATATTACCTTAACGCCTTTTTGGTTGATCGTTATAGGTCTTAATTATTACAAATAAGGTTAAAATGGTATTGGCAATAAACACTGGCATAAACACACTCGCAATTTTCACAATTTCATTGGTTTACAAAGACTTTTTAATCATATACAATTTTAGTAGCATTAAGAAATCATTCATCTAATCGACTAGTGCGGAGCGAGAAAAGGTCATACCAAATTATGCCCAAAGGTCTCTAAAGGTCCAAAGGTTGGTTCCGGTGTGATATCTTGATGTTAAGTGACCATTTGACGGCTTGATAACATTTGGCTATAGGCTTGGTCACACACTTCTACACCAATTGGCACCCGTATCAGTCCCGTACATACTGTTACGCGCCACGATCGATGTAACCAGCGCCATCTAGTGTGGAAAGGCGGGACTACAGAGAGTCGAGACGCGTACGCCAGAATTTACTAGAACAATGACCTTGAGAGCGTACGGCCGTTCAAGGCCGCACTGCGCGCGAATGTTCCGGATGTTTCTGCGTTGGAAGGTTCGGGAACGGCCGCGGCAATATAAAAGGCCGGGATTCACCGCGACCGGGACAGTATTGAATTAGCGATACAAGTGATTACTTCGAAAGCGATTTTGAAGTGCGACTTGGGAGCGATTGTTGTTTTAATTAGTGCGTTTAAAGGTTGTAATTAGTGGTGTTCAATTAAAGTGTGACTTTTGGTAATTTTTATCGGCTGTTTTTATTGTCACGAACCCGAAGCTCGTAACAATTGGTGTCAGAAGTGGGATTTAAATTATGCCGGTTTTACCTAAGGACGACACGGAGGGTATCCGTACCCGGAGTCAACGCCAACAGGAGACGGACCAGAGACGTTTTGGTGGAGCTTTGCTGCAGGAATCGGAGAGCCAGTTATTAACCACGGAGGCTGGCCCGTCCACAGCAACACCAGCAGCATCGGCAGCACCAGACCTTGCTGCTCTGATGATGATGCTGCAGGAGCAGTCTCGCCGACAGGAGGAACAGGCTCGTCGGTTAGAAGAACAGCTTAAGCGGTACAAGGAGGAACAGGCTGGCCGCCAGGAGGAACAGGCTCGCCGCCAGGAGGAACAGGCTCGTCGATTGGAAGAACAGCTTCAGCGGGACAAGGAAGAACAGGCTCGCCGCCAGGAGGAACAGGCTCGTCGCCAAGAGGAGCAGATGCTTCTTCTGAAGGACCTTCACGCTACCTTCGGGAAAGACATAAAGGAGGTGAAGGATAAGGTTGCTCAACATGACAACCGCCTGTCGGATGCTGAAATCCGGATCGACCAGGTCAATAATCGGGTGGACAACGTAGTGGCTGATGTGAAGAAGACCGTGATGGCAGACGTTAAGAAAACGCTGGATTGTCTTAAACTTGGAGAAGCAATCGCAGCTCCCGTAGCTACTACACCTTCGCTACGTGGATTCAAAGTGCCACCGTTCGACGGAACTTCTTCCTGGTCGGCCTACAAAATCCAGTTCGAGGCAGTCATGAAAGCGAACGGCTGGAATAAAAATCAGGCCATGACTGCCCTCACCCTAGGCCTTCGTGACCAGGCCTTATCAGTTTTGGAAGCTCTCGATAAGGAAGTGACTTACGAGCAGCTCCTTGAGGCCTTGGAGGCTCGATATGGCGACGCTCACCTGGAACACGTGTTTCGCGCACAGCTCAGGGACCGCGTGCAACGCAGTAGCGAAAACCTGCAGCAGTGGGCCCTTGAAGTGGAGAAGCTGGTGCGTAAAGCTTACCAGTCCGTACCAGCGCTTATTGATGGGAACCTGGTGCAGGCGTTCATCGACGGCATCCGCGATATTGAAGTTAGGGCTGCTGTGAGGCTCGGGCACCACGAGACGCTAAAGGATGCCTTGGCCCATGCCCTGGAAGTGGAAGCTGCGCGACAGGATCATCGATCCCATCGCGTCAGGGAGGTTGTAGCGGCTACAGTTCGGCACTGCAATAAAGGATACCGCCCTAGATGCTACGGCTGTGGGGAAAAGGGCCACCTTCGATCCAGTTGCCCTAAGCAAACTGCAGAAAGAGAACTACGGCTACCTGCAGACCTGATCATCAGAATACCACCTGATGCTCCAGGCACTATAATCGATTATGCGAATAACTGGCGGTACAAAATAAATGACATTTGTGAGCACGTCAGACAATCGGGCCAGAAAATGTCGGGAAAAATGAAACCCCTTGGTGACCGCAAAGTGAACAGTAGAGTGTTCGACGAGGGTCCACAGATGAGGTTGCGCAATCCAGTCCACAGCAGAGGGAGATCTCCTGGGCTTCAGTCTAGATGGGAGGGACCATACCAGATTGGGACTGGGGGCAATGACGTAACCTACCGGAAACAGAAAGGTGCAAGAGGCACTCCTAAGATTGTTCATGCGGAGAGATTGGCGCGTTATTATGGAGCCGATAATGCTCGGGACGAGCATGTCTTAGGAGGGGGCAGTGTTACGCGCCACGATCGATGTAACCAGCGCCATCTAGTGTGGAAAGGCGGGACTACAGAGAGTCGAGACGCGTACGCCAGAATTTACTAGAACAATGACCTTGAGAGCGTACGGCCGTTCAAGGCCGCACTGCGCGCGAATGTTCCGGATGTTTCTGCGTTGGAAGGTTCGGGAACGGCCGCGGCAATATAAAAGGCCGGGATTCACCGCGACCGGGACAGTATTGAATTAGCGATACAAGTGATTACTTCGAAAGCGATTTTGAAGTGCGACTTGGGAGCGATTGTTGTTTTAATTAGTGCGTTTAAAGGTTGTAATTAGTGGTGTTCAATTAAAGTGTGACTTTTGGTAATTTTTATCGGCTGTTTTTATTGTCACGAACCCGAAGCTCGTAACAATACCATTTCATAGTTGAGATGAGGTATGTGCCTAACTGTGGGACATAAAAGAGTGAATTATTATTATTATTTTATTATTATAGTAAAATAAACTTTATTTGAGCTACTGTAAGTGTATTTTTTGTAGGAAACAGTTAACCTATGCGGGCTTCGATGCAGTTTGCGGTGACAGTAAAAAGGCTTTTGTCCAGTTGTTGCACCGATAATAGTCTCAATATATATTTTTTTTCTACCAAGCTCACAATGCTAATGTTAACCACGCGAAGGTTTTGTTTCGTTTAAAAATATTTATCAATTTGTTTGCGATTGTAGCTTGAGCTCCTAATACTGATTTTTTTATATGTAAGATGATATTGACCAATTCGAACAAGACACATAACCGTAACATAAACAGATAGACATATTCGTAAGTCACATAATTTGAAACGACGTCGTCACAAAATATGTATGTCTACTTAAATACATTTAATAAAAAACGTAACTTACAGTTAATTATTCGGTTTGTCTGGTCCATAATAAAATGCTAGCAGCTATTTCGTTTGTTTAACAGTGCGCTGGGACAAGTTTCGTGGTGCATAAGTTCGTCGTTGCATACGTTAAGCGTCAACAGACAGCTGAGCAAAGTTCGTCTACACTGACTTAGGAATGTGTTAAGTTCTACTTTGTTTTAAATATGAACCTCTTTGTTGTTCTTGCTATTCCGTTTCTAGGTACGTGTTATCTTCTTGTCTGTGTTTTTCTGCTATCAACTGGGTCCATGGTTTTCTGCCGATTTCTAACATTTTTTTAATATAAACTTAAATTGAATATATTTTCGTTTCTATCCGTAATCCTCTTATTGATTAATTGTACTTGTTCAGCCGTCACAAACTTAACATTAGATCGCGACAGCGTGAAATCTAGATTTTGAAAGAGAGAAGATATATTGCCCGTACGTCATTCCTAAACATAAGTAAGTACCTACTAGTGTTAATTTTTTTTATATAACTAACAAATTTAATGAATAAACATTTATAATAAATAATATTTTTTACGCAATTTTGGTTTGTACGGTAGATAGCAGATCGAGGTAAACACTTGCAGTTCGATATTCGTTTTTATGCTTACGAAATAAGGGAGGTACCTACAAAGTCCAAAGTTTATACATACTCTGTCGTGCTTTCGACTGTACTTACCCAACAAATTGTTAGAAGGTCGACATTACGTACTTTTTGATTTTATGTCAAAAGTATTTTATTTTATTATATCAAAATGCTGGTGGTATTTTTTTTTAGAATATATTTTTTATCGACTGGAGGGAGTTATAGGAACAATCCACATAATGTAATTACTTATTTTGAAAATTAAGTCGCCTAAATTTATCATATCAATGTCGTTATGCCTTTGGTTTGTAACTTGGTGCATCCAGGGAAGCATCGTAATATAAAATAAATATATTTATTAATTTGGTACCGACGATTTTTCGTAACTTCGAATCAAGTTTTGTGCCATAATGTTATTAATGAGATATATAGTTTTACGTGTGATGTAAAATTGGGAAAACAATCGATACCTTTTTTGTAACCAATATACTATTTTGATATCATGTTTTCGGTTAATTTTCTTCAAGAAACAACCTTATGGTTAACCCTATAAGTTGTTTCTTGAAAACACGCACATCTGCTTACATTCAGTATTTTAATTTGTGTAGCCATTAAATACGTAGGTACCTATCGGCAAAATTTAGAGAAATGGACCTATTGGCGGCTTAACGCAAACTAAAACTCATGTAAAAATAAAACGGATGCTTTACCTACCTGTTAACTAAACTTAATTTGGTATAATTTTAACACGTTCGCGTTCCGATAGATTCTCGGTAACGGCTTTAAACGAGCTAAATTAGGGCTTAGTCCAGTTGTAAATATCTTTTCATAGAATTTATTAAAGACTGGTTGTCTTTAGATTTATAAGTCAATGAAAATGTTCTACTTCTAAAAACACGTACCTAACCACCGGAATAGCAGCCGTAAAACTACCTCAAGTACATAAGTAGCCCTCAAAAGATTTCACTCATCCAATAAAATATTCAACGACGCAGAGGCAAACACACCAGATAGGTTATTGTCATCATGTTCCCATTACTGTTCCCACGGGAAGCGCCGCTTTTCATCCCGCTTTTTCCGATATTTCACTTCCTCGCCCATTGTTGGTATCGCGTTTGCAATAACAATCGAGGTGGATGTCTATAAGGTCAGAGCCTTTTTACGGTCTGTCTGTATGAATACGTTTGTGGGAGCATTTCTTTAGACACTGTCCGCTTACAGGTATGCGCTTTTTGCATGGTCTTTGTATGTTTGATGTTGATTCTAAGTTGAAGAGAAAAGTATATTAAATTAAACAGTATAATGCATTGTTTTGGAATTTCGCAGTCACGAAGAAACTTTCATGTGTTCGCCATGTCCATCTGTCAGTCTTAGAACTAGCGCAGCTCGCTTTTATCTACTAAAGGTGTGATTTTGGTGCATATAGACTCTTCACAGCAACGAACCAATTCAATAAAATATAATTTTTGGGTAGGATTTGTTGTTTTTCATTCAATAAAGTGGAGCGTTAATCTGTCCTTAATCTCATGGTTCAAACAGGCGTAGCATTGGATATGCATTAAAAAAAAATTAGATTTAGGATCTTTTTGAATTAACTAGCTCCCGAAATATTTCGGGAGCTAGTAATCGGTTAAGATTAGCTTAAATGACAAAATTAAGAGGCAAACTTTCAAAGGCAAGGGTGATACGATAATTACAAATCCAATGTAATTAAATTGAAATTTCACCAACCTAGATATTGTCCCAATATTTTTGATTTAAATAAAGCAAGGAACAAACTTTCTACTAGTTTTATTTAAATTTTGACCGATTAAAATCGAAAGGGGTAAAAAACAATTAACTTCTATGGTCAGATTGGTAATCAAGCCATTGTTCTAATGATGAAGTAATTTCGTGTTCGAGAATTCGCTTTTTACACGAACTGAGAAATATGCGGTCAGATGTAAGACACCTACCGGATACCATTAATCATCAGTTTTATCAAGATATTGTTCTACCTCTATGTGGCTCATTGTCCTTAGTTAGTGGGAGTAAATTTTTAAAAAACCATCGGAGAGTAGAAGCTCTGTACAAAATGAGTTCTAGCTAGCCAATTATAGTCCATAAATGTCCACATTCACGTAGCGAACCCAGGTATACAGTAAGATTTGAGATGCATTTTGAGCATTATGTGAAAATACTGCCTTTCCGACCTTGCAAGCATTTGTCACAATGTAACGTATCAGATTGGATTTTGAGCATTTGCATAATAATACTGCTTCCATGGCCGAGAATTTGCTACACTGTTACATATCAGATTGACTTTCGGTATTACATTACAACTCAATCTGATCTAGCACTGAGAAAAAAATATTTACTGTAAAAAATCTTGTTTAACGTCATCACTCACTTTGACTCCATATACATAAGCGTATATCTATTAAAAATGAATTACCTATTTTACAATATGCATTTTGTGATGAGAAAATTAATGTTAAGTTTAATTAAGTATCAAATCTTGTTAAATGGTAATAAATTTATTATTTCAAATATTTCATGTCAACTATGGAAAAATTTACCCTAGATGGCTCGCATTTTTTTAGTCAAGGAGCATTTGCCTGTTATGTAAACTTTGAGATTATTTTTGAGCATTACATTACAATGCAGTCACCCTAACTATCGAGCATTCGCCAGAAATGTTAAATTTTACTCTTCATAACCAATATGCTTAATACCTAAGTTAACAGTTCTCAAAAAGCAACCTTCTTGATGTTACAAATTGTATCAGAATACCTCTAGGTATTTTCTGTTCCCAATGATAATACTCAGGGCACAAAATGCCCTTTATGTTTGCAAAGAAATATATCCTAAAAGAAACATTTCATTTCGGAAATTGTAATATCACTTTGATAGCAGTTTTTATTGATAAGTATTTTATTAGATAGACGTTTTCTTTGAAAGTCGTCGCGAGCTAAACCTAAGTATGTGGGTACAGTCGAATGATGCGCGTTTGTTGTATACAAACTATCTAGTAAGGTACTGTACCTTGTCATATTAAACTTGTCAAATTTATATATGTCGTGTGTCGTAGTCGTGTAGTTAACGTAAAATGCCAAGTTCTGAGTTGTTTACAAACTAAAGATGCTCACCGTGCAATAATTTAATGGAACTCTACAGAAGTCACATTTGCCCAACAAGACGTATTATTGTATAACATTCTCGAAATTCAATGAAACCTGAGATTGTTTTTCTCAGCGATTTCTATGTAAAGTTACAACAAACATGGGATAGGCACAACAATTACGACTCATGTGTCAGGGCAGAAAATAACCTTATTGTGTTGTGTATAAAGTTTGTTTTACAATGGCGGTTGGAAAGTGAGGTAAAAGGAGGTTGTAATAGGGGTGGCTTTTGATCTAATAATGTGACCTCACCTCGGAAGCCGTACGCGCGTAAGCCGGGTCCTTGCGGCCGTCCGGTATGGATTCGTCCAGCAATGCCGTTAAAGCGTATACGCTGCGAATTTCAATACGCGTTTGCATTGATACAAACAGAGGATTTATGATGTACTAGCTGTTGCCGACTTCACTCTCTTTATTTCGGTATAAAAAGTATCTTATATGTTAACCTAGCATCTCATTTAATTTAACATATAGGACACTTTTTATTTAATTTCATCCAAATCCATTCATTAGTTTTCGCCTACAAGAGTAACATACATACACCGAGACATCTAGATCCAGATATTCATACATTTGTCTATTCTTTTAAACTATTGCGTTTATACCTAATACTAGACGGATTGCTTAAACTTCGTAGGTAAACTCACATTTATCGTAATAAGTAAAACAAAAAACTATAGGTTATCCTTAATCCTTATCCTTAAAAGATGCAGACTTTTTTAAGGTACATTTATTTGAAGGTTGTAACATTATTTTTAATAAGCACTCGACGTAATAGCAAAATTAAAACTTAAGTTAATTAGAAAAATAGGTAGGCATATTTCAAGACTACCTTCAGATTTGTACAACCTTTGTGTTGTTCGCCTCACTCTTCAAAGTCGCAATTAATTACGTATTAATAATCGGCTGGAACAAACTGGAAGTTTGAAATCCAATACCAAAGATGGGCATTTAGATTCTATTCAAGTTCAACATGTACAACTTTATTAATTACGTGTATAATCAGGGGTAAGTGAAAAAGCATTGGCGCTTCCAAATACAATATTAGTGAGTACACAAAGTCTCTTGTGGCCAAGCCACCTAAACATTAAGGTTTTATGTACATAGTACCTACTCATTCCGAAACAGGAAAAGGGCCGGGAAACATAATTACAACTTAGAGACCTTCAAGACGCAAGCAAAAAGGAATAGCTTTTTAAAAGGGTGGCTATTCAACTTGGAATACTTTGGTGTGGCGGGTGTCAATGGACGATGGTCATCACTTGAGGTTAGGTGGTTGCCTCGCTTGCCTCACTATTAAAAATAACATGATATGGTTCATTGTAATTTACGCACAGTAATAAAGTTAGATAGCTTTTTGCCGGTATCTTCTTGATAGAAATAGATTCCGAACCGGTGTGGGAGAGTCACTGTGTTTTGTATTTTATGACGTTTGATCTACATGAACGACACATACAGATATATTTTTATCAAACATGTTTTACTTTGACTTGTGCCATGTGACCTACCTTGTTGCCTATTTTTTATTTTAAGTATTAACCTAGCTTACATTGATTGTAGAGGAAGTGCTGTTTTGCTTCTGACTCTCTTAAGAAACGTTAGAAACTAAGGTTAAAATGGTCGTATACTAGAATTGGTTGATTTTGAAAATTAACTTCTACAGCTTCAAGAGTATATAAACGACGATCTGATGTTTTTGTGATTGACCACCGCCACGCGTTTTTGAGAAAAAGTGTATTTTTTTAAACACAGTCAGACAACAAATATGAAGTACGTTCCGTTGTCTCATTTGAAGTAAGCAAACCGTAAAAGATCTGATTTAAACTTATGTAAAAAAAAATACATGCAGACTTCTAGAAATCCAGACATCCATTCATTCATTCTTAAAAGCGTTTATGATTCTAGTAAGATTGCTTAGAATCGGTTCGTAAGTAATCAAACATTTCTCAAAATAAGTAAAGAGAAAAAAAAAAAATTATTATTGCCGGTAGGTTGTAAAGTATGAATCAAATTTGAGTAAAATAAAAGGAAACTGAAAGAACCCACCCCTAACGCGCTGAAACTTGCCCGTTATCCGTCAAAGTCGAACTTTGTCATCTGATCTATGAATTTTCATTGATAAGTTTTCGCTGAATATTTCACGCTGCCCCAAAATTAGGTTTTATTTTTGAAGGACCATTTTGATACAGCCATTATTATCTTTTCATTTTTATGTCTCACCGTTATTTTATAAGTTAAATTAAGTAACTAGATACGGTTAACAATACCTCACGGTAATCATTTGCATTTCTACATTAGTTCTTATGCTAATAAAATTGGAGAGCTACATTTACCAATGTTTAGTTGTTGACTATTCATAAGACGATGTTGTGGTTGTCGTTTCCAGAAATCGGGACTCAAATTGGAGTAAACTTACTGAAACTGATATTAAGACCTATTTCTTTCAAACAAGAACAAAATTCTCGAATGAAGTTACTTAAATAAGTATTGATTAAAAAGTACGTAAGATTTTGTCTATATGTCTGCTACAAATAAAGTCAAAATCTACCAGTACCTAATTACTGCGTTATCTCCAAAATTTCACAATTAAATGTTATAGAGACATGAGGTACTTACTTTCTTAAAAAAAAAAATACACGGATAAAATCTAGTTATTTGGAAATGAACAATAAATAAAATTATCTTTCAACTTCGTCTCCACAAATCAAAAGACATTATTTCAAGCATGCGCAATTGCACAGGTTATATATAATGTTCATCGATTTTCAAAAATTGGACGACCAAAATATTGATTTTTGATTGGCGGTTAATAAATCACACCGTACCAGCCAAACACCACCTGATAACTGTATATAATCCAAGAACAATCATCTTAATACAATTTATTTGCGTGGCGCATCTAATAAAATCAACTTTTATCAAAATTGTTCTAGAAGATAACCACGTACTCCCCAGCACCTATGGGTGAAAATTGGTGTATAGTTGTCAATTTGAAATTGCCCGTCTACTTTCAATAACTAAAGCGACGAATACAATAAAATGTATCAAATCATTCGAAAAGTTGTTTTCTTTATTAAAATCCAATGTTCTGAGGCAGACAATTGTACAAGAGCAAGATTGTTAAAAAAAACTGCATGAACATCGATTTACAGTTTTTTCCTTGTTGCGCTTATGATGTTATTATCTTTAAAGTACGTACCTACTTCGAGTACCTACCTATTATTCAAAAGCGACGTTTCGTATAGTTTTACTACCTCATTATCGAAGTATATACGAATATCGGAGTTCCAGATAATAAGCGCTCTGAGCGCCATAAGCTATTAGAGATCATTGTTGCGGTCCCGACGCTGGTCTAAAATAGCTTCATCCTGGCATAATAACCATGCATAGTAATAATAAAATTATTTTATACACATAGCCAGCATAAAATTCTCTATCAATCTGGCATTTCAAAATTGACTTTATTGCGTTCTGTGGTAGGACGATACTGGATTATTTGCGGTCGTCGATAAAAGAGACGTGGCGTGCCATTTTGTTTTTTATTTTTGTTTTAATGTCTTATAATGTCTCGGAACATGGGACGTACACTATGCGGCCAGAGCCAAAGTTATCTCTTTGTATCATTTACATCAAAAATATCGCCACGGAGAAAACTAAGATATCGGGGTACCCGCTTTTGCTATTAACATATTGCTGTGATATTTTTTTCTTACAAGTCTTTCAATTATTTCTTTATGGAACGGCAATACGAGACACGTCTCTATTTTTTGCTCCGGCGTGACATTATCGTACCATTTCAGAGCGTAGGTATTTTTATCAAAAGATTTTAATATGTTTTTTGTAATAAGAATAGTAGGGACTAGTCGAGTCGTTACCATGCGTTTATGTGACATTGTAAATATGCAACATTTAACTTTAATAATAACTAAATCATCATCTAGTCTAGCAATTGTTGTATTATCTCAAATATCTCAATATATTGTATTTACACGGAGTCATTATAGTATTGTTTTTAAATATCTATATCAAAATATTTCGTCATTCGTCGATCACGTCGCTTTCTCGTCTTATATAATTTTAAATTTGCTGTTGCACACGTCTTATTTCATGTTTTTTTTAAATAAAAAGTATTCTTAATCTTTAAATGGTGTCTCATCTATCTTTTTAGGTACATAATTTCATCCAAATCTCATCTATATTTTTTGAGTGAAATACTAACTCCTCGATGATGTATATAGTTTAATAGGTCAAGTACGGAGTCATGATCTCGGGATCCTAGGTTTTTGATTTCGACGATAAAAGCCTTTGCCCCGCAGTGGGACATTTAAGAAGGTTGGTATATAGTACATACTTTACTTTTATTTCGCTTCTATAAAACTAAAGTCAGAATAGAATTTTATTTAACGCCGCAGGGCGTAAAATGAAAAAAACATTTTTTTACCAATAACTATGTATTTGACTTGGTAGTAAAAATAAACTGATTTACCCCGCTTCGCCTCCGGGCTCAGAACTAGGTTCGCCCATTTTTACTAGGGAAATCTCAACTATGAAGAACAGACAGATTCTTTAATATGAAAACAAATCACCACATTATAGATAATTGGAACAGTTACGCTCACTTAGAGAGCCTAATTAAGGTTAGAATGCGTTATATATGGATGCCCGTCAAACGATAAATGAACGAGTGTGATTGGTCAATTTAAACTGTGAATTTTGCTGGGTCTTACCCGATATCGCGTTTTATCTCCTTCTCCCCTTTATTATGCTTAAAGCAAATAAATAATTAATATCATAGAACTATCCGTTATGCAACTAGAAGATGACGTCAAGCTTCTGAATAATTAATTTAGAAATTCAGTTGCAGCTGATGTATAAATAACCTTCCAGGGCTAGAGCGACGGGACCCTGACCTTCTGACCGATTGACCGACGCGTCGGTCACCGGTGTGAGCTGCCAGGCTAATACCGGATCGGCCATTAAGACACGATTATGGCCTGTATAGCTACATTATTACAGTGTTAGCGGGACTAGACATTAACTACGCATAATCACAACTACGACACTAAGTAGGAAGCAAACCACAAAGGTTCGTCTTTCAAATAACTCGTTTATGAGATGAAACAACTTTTTAAACCACAATAGCTGAATTGTATGGATATTAACTAGCAGTTTAAACATGATATTTTTCGTCAACAATGCTAATGTATAAAGTTAATCTTGATTAAATAGTAGCTACAAAAATCAAGATTGACTGTAGGTACTCTTTAATACAAATGACATTATTTTTCAAGTCGGAATTTAAAAAAATACACTTGAACCTAAAAGTAAAATAAAAGTTGATGAATCTCAGAGCAGAATACGTATCTGAAAAAAAATCCAAAGTAAAATCTGTGTATGCGGTTGATTACTGAAACTCAAATTGGTAGGTCAAAGTCGTTCACGATAATGAAAGGAGCGATATACCTAGTTCAATGCGAGTTTAAGATAAGTATTCTCATCCATCTAGTTGAATTCAACTCAGTACTTCATTCAGTTCCGTTTAATTATTATCTCTGAGGTAGACAGTTTTGTTACTAAATGACTATTTTTAGCATTAAAAATATAAATTGCAAAAAAATTACGAATATATTCAAAATATTTAATAAAACTGTCTCATATCAATGAGTTTCCGAAGTAAATTAGCTAATCTGGGATGGAGTGAACGACACACACAACTTAAAACAATTAACAGTTAGTAGATAAAAACACAAAAATAGAAAAAACCTTTTCTCTCTTTGAAATGACAAACTTAAAACAAAAAGAATAGTTAGATGATGTATATCATTTGAGTAATTTATTCAAGAACTTCCCATCTCTAGGACTAGTTTATTTCCCAAAAACAAAATATTACTAAACTCAGATTCTGAAATGAAACCAAGGAATGGATCGCTTGCCTGTCATGTGGTTGCCTACATACATCGATACTTTTAGCTCTTATCTGTTGAGCCTAATCATTTATGCGACTTTTGAAACGACAACGAGCTAGTTGAATAATATAAACAAGCGGCGATTTTGAAGTCCACCTTTTACAGCGAAGTAACTAGCTATTAAATAGGTAATAAATAGTGCTGTTTTGCTAAGATTCGAGTCCCGAAGTCCAACGACTCAAGAAGAAATAAGCTGACTTGTTTATTGAAGATCTTTACCTCAATTTGAAGTAGGAATACAGGCGATATTGGTTGATTGTCGGCCAAAAATTTTTCTAAAATGTAATTTTTCTAATACGTTTAGATAAGCATGTGCCTTCACCATGCTTTAGAATAATTTCAAACGGCTTGTTAGCCACTGGGCATGGGTACACTCACTAATGGGTATAGACAAAAGCATATCCGACTACACACTTTGGACTTTATATCGCCGTTATTTCGTAGATATAAGAACTAATATCGAGCTGGAAATGTTACCTTGAAGTGCTGTCGACTGTACATACTCATGGATATTTCATGTTAGGTCAATTAGTCTACAAAGGGATGACGCACGGAGTGTGATGTAGCAAAAGGCTTTTGTGAACCTCAAACTTAGTAAGTCAAGATTATGGTTTCGGACGAATATGTAATTAGTAATATTACTAATTGTATTTACATTGGAAATCCATTCAGCAATATATATCTCACAGCTGGGAATTTGGATCATATTCACTATGAGATGAAACGGTCTAAACTCCACCACTGATTGGTGAAAGATTAAGTTGACATGTTCTGAAGCCACCAAATTTTAATGATCTCTGACTAGGCTTTAGTAATAGTAACGTGAGATTATCTGTAAAAAACATGCCTTCCGAAGCATGGAAATGCTAAGGCACAATCAATATCTAAAAAAATTGCATTAAATTTCATTCACTCTGACGGTTTTGACTTTGAAATGCTTAACAAGAATGGAGACGCACAATCAATCACACAGAACTTGCACCACAAATTGTAAAAATGAAAATAATTATTGTTTAAGCTTTCTTTTCCTTAATTTTATTCCCTCTAAAGGTTCTGACTTTGAAATGGCGTTGACTCAAAGAAACTTTTGTTTACTTTACGACGAAAGAAAAATTCAATTTCAAAGGAGCTTTTCTTACCGAAAGGATTATAAGTTTACAACGAACTTTCGAAGAATAAGGCTGTGTACCCTTAGGCAGTATAAGGTTTCTTGGGTATATATTATCTATATTGTATATGTTTGTCGATAAACCTAAAAGTGTTTAATGAAAGTATATAAAATATGCATGCATAATATAAATTACAGTTAATAAAATTTATTGTAATCCCCCAAAGCAGGATGCGGTCACTGAGGATTTAAGGCAGAAAAAGATTAAGACATCAGTAACGGATGATTATCGTACCCAAAATCAGTGTTTTATATAAACTGAGGACTGATTTAGTAATTTCCATGGCAAAAATTACCTGTTCATTGATCTACCTTTTTTTTAAATAGGTATATTTAGGTAACAAAGTTTGGCTTTTGAAAAGTGTTAATTTATAAAAAAATGAATAGATAAGCTACGGAGTAGTTTGCTCATTTAATATTGCCTTAGATATTCTAAATTGAATTTGGTAACACTATTTAACGAAGAGTGCAGTAAGTCGCGTTTCTAGGCAAATTGACTTAAGACCATATCTAATTACAGATAAGGTCTTAAGTCAACCTGCCTAAAAACACGACTTACTGCACTCTTCGTTAGTACGGATAGGACTTGCACTTGATAGGAATGTATGTGTTTGGTATGTGGATTGTACTATGAAGTAACCAAGCAAATTTAATGAAGTACCTTCATTTGAATAAAAACATAAATAGGTGTCATTGTGGAGTACATGAGACACTTACGAAGAAGGGACGGTGGCTATTGCACTGCGATTTGTGGTCATCCTTATTCCTAGGGACATACAGGATAACAGAGTCGTAGGTAAACAGGTCCAGAGTAAATTGTACAACCTTGTCACAATAATACATTCTTTCTGGTCATTATTGGCTAATCATCAATGGCATTAGCGGATTTATTGTCAGCGTTGAAATGTAGCTTGATCCTTGAATGGCCTAAGTCAATAAATTTTAACCATTAACTTTTATTGATGCATATGATGAATATTGTGAAACCATCTTACAGAATTATTCTGTAATTTAGTTACAAGACTGAATCATCTAAAAATGTACCCATTCACGAATCATGTTTGTCTCATACAAACAATATGTTAGAATATGTTAAGTTGTATAACAGATATGTTAGGCAAAGTGTTGTTACTAGTAGGTATAAAAGGGTACGAGTTAATATAAGATATATTTAGCATAATTACTCGTAATAGTTCACTTCACAAACTCTATCATTGAAATCAAGTTATGGCTGCACCAAACAAAAGCAGGTTTGTAATCACAAATTTGAGCTAACCAATTTAGTTAATAGTCCAAAAAAAACATCGCATTCTATAAACAAGATCAAAGATTTGACGGCAGTATGATGTGGAAACTCCAAAACATACATACGTCTTCAATGACACTCGGTCGGTCTCTACTGATCTGCGGGTAGAATAGGTAGTTAGGGATTCTTCATCGCTGCCTCCCTTTACTTGCACCACGCTCGTCGAATATGGATCTTGCGAAAAGCTAATATCTCAGAGTCGAGCTCAGGCTACTGCCGCCATTATGCGCCCGCGCAGCCCCGTGTTTACAATGTAAATGGCGTGTCTGACGCCGTAGATACTCGATTATGTAATTTGCCGATAAATCCGGGTGTTTGTCTGATGTTTATGGGGGCTGTAATTGACAGGATATATGAATAGATACAGTTTTTAGACAGAACTACAGTAAGTTTGGTTTGGAGTGGTAGCCTGAAAGTCAACACCTGCCTTCCGATTTGGAAAGCCTATGCTCTGTCATTATTAAAACGTTTAGGTTAGGATAGGTAAGAAAAAAACTGGACATAGGGTCCGAACTAAAATCAGTGTCTAATGTTTGGTAAACTAGAATGCTGCAGTCAAACAATCATCAGCTACATACATGAATAAGATGAGTTCGGAAGAATTATTAGTTGTTGCTGGTGATTTTATACCAGTTATATCATAACAAAGATTTCCGATATTTTAATAGATGGTCTCGTAATAAATAGTCGAAACCATAATTCATGTAAAACTATTAATTAGTTTTGCGGTGAAAGAGCAACAAACATCCATTACACAGTCTTTCACCTTTGAAACTGTAGTTGGATATTTTTAAGATCTAATTACGAGGCTACCAGCCACGGCAGATATGAGCGAAATTTTCGAACTATTACAGCGTAGAGCAAGTGGTCTAAAGTGGTGGAATTACTTGCGAATGCGGTGGTCATCTTTACCGGACACCACTGATGGCTACTCTCCTCGTTCCGCATTCCGCACTCGCAATTTTGAAATAGTTTTATCACAGGCTACGCCTGATTTAACAGTTGAATAATTTTCAAGCAATAATGGATAACAGTCAAGGCAGTGTGTCGCTATGAGAATTTGTAGTTCTATAATCATGGATTCATTTATTTATATTGGTCAAAATAAATATAAACAAAATTGAAGCTACAGCTGCTTTGGAATGTAATTCTTCCGAGAAGAACCCGGCAAGAACCTAAGTAGTTATCCTTACAATATTTAGGACTAGAAAGGTCTTTAAAATATGGTGTAAGCAAGCATTTGTACATATTAGTTTATAGCTCTGAAATCGTTCGATTGTAGGTAATGTGATTTGCTCACAATGAAGTCATGACACCACATTACGAGCGAGTCCCAGTTTTGTTCAATCAAATCATTTTTTGTTATCATGTTATACAATACAGATCTTAGGTAAATTTATAAAATGTCAAACATTAACTTTGGACAATACAAAGTCATAATCTAAATCTTTGAGAGGGGTAATTGCATTCACGGTTCATATTGCTATAAAAGTTAGGTTACTCCTCACTAAAATATGCATGGGAATATAGTATGTATAACTATAATGGCCACGGCACGTCCCGAATTTGTGACTATTATCCTATTTTGATAGGTTCATATGCACCGATTGCTGCTACCAAATTACATCAGTTGTGGTAACAGTATAGGTTTTCAAAATTGACTATGTTTTTTTGTTAACAGAAAAATTGCTGAAAAGGGGGACTGGAGTGCAGTGCGTGGTAAGAGTTTTGTACTTCTCCATTATTTATATTGATTCAAATTATTTTGTGCAGGGTTACAATTAAAAGCATGCCAGACTCACATTAATAAAGAACTAATATTGAAATGCCATTGGACTCGGCTTGATATAGACAACGAATCTTAAACAAAAATCTGATTTGTTGATTTAGTTTATGTTTCTATTGTTTATGTTTCTATTGCAGTTTCTATTGCAGTTTCTATTTAAAGTTCTTTGAATAGAGCAAACCAAAGACTCTTGGTTCCAAAGACAGGAGCGCTAACAATTATACCAACGGGCCAGTCAATAAGGGACTCGTATAAGATTATTAGTTTAATAAATGTTTATTACTTGTATAAATTTTATCGAAACGGCAAGGCGTGTTTGGCATGTGAACTCAATTCCCTGGCGATAACGAACCCTTCAAGTCAGCATTAGTCTAAATTAGCCTAATTTAGGGCTAAAACCCGGCCCCAACAGACGCCTAGATTCAAGTCATCATTTAGCCTGACTAACGGCCGCACGTGACTCGACTCGCGCTTATTTGAAAGTCGAAAAGCCTTTTCAGTCCAGGAACATATGGTGATTGCTAACTTAATTAGAACTCACGAAGTTATTTAAACTAAACATTTTAATTAGTCACTTGCGTATTGCCTATGAGCTCTTTGTTTAAACATTTACGCTACCGTAAGTTTTGGTGGTGCTGATCCTGTTAAAACAAACTAAGTAGACTAAACTAACCCAAAAAAAAATTTTGTTATATTATATTCATCGGAATCATATTCCGACTTCTATTCGCTGCAGAACTAAAATAATATGTTTTAACCGATTTATTATGGTGAAATAGTTTAAATTTGAGATTAATTTATAACTGTATCAAGAGACACAAACGACACGCACTTTTAGATAAGTTTACTTTATGCTAACAGGCAGTTGTGTAATTTCGATACCTACCGTTTCGTTTAGTTTATAATCTATGGGATTGACATTTAACTGTGACATTAAATGTCAAAATTATAGATTTTAAACTTGTCGAAGTAAAAACACTGCTACTTAGCTGGGCCTGAATCACCACCAATACGCAAAGCTCTCTCATCAATGATTTTTGAAGAGGAATGTAAGGTAATATGTTTCTAGTTTAAACAAGTAAATAACGAAGACAATAACAACGACAACAACAAAATACAGGAGATACTTGAATGTATTCCTGTGCTTAAATAAATTTCACCTCGATACAAGAGGTTCAGGCGGGACGATGTAATAATATGGTAATTCAGAGACAATATTGGGCTTGCCTCTTCCACTCACTGTGCTTTACTGACAAAACATATGAGTCTCCATTTTATTTTATGATGTTTATTACCACTTCACAATTTTAGTTACCAAGCAGGGTTCCTGTACGTCATCATATTATTAGTTAATCCCCCGAATATTGATAATAGTCAAATATTTTTATTCATATAGATTACATGAGCAATACTTGAATAGTCTCTGTATAAATCAAATGAAGCTACCTCCGGTTCGGAACATAGAACTACCGAGAAGATACCGACCTACTACCACAGTAGTTTTTTTTTTAAATAATTTATTACTTATTTTGCACCAAAACATACAGTTAGTTTGTAAATTGTAAATTACTGTCAAAAGATCTTGTTGCGGTGGTGGAAACGATGGAAGAAAGTGGTAAAAACTGAGAGTTGTACAACTGTCAGGGGTAGAACTATGTTTAGCAAAAGAGACTCCTCGGCTGAAATTATTATGACAATCATACAAACGTAAAAAACTAAAGCACTGATTCACCTACTTTTTGTAGCCTTAAAATAACAAATTTATCAATACTCGGATAAAAATTTTCTTTGAGGGTAACAATTTCGATTCTTGTTTGTCAAATAATGGTCATACTAAAAATACGATCGAAAATGGCAAAGAACACTGTGGTTTTCGGATATTTTACTATTATTTCGCTATTAGATATTAAAACGTAGGTAAAAATGTAAACAAGCCTATATCGGTTTCAGGGCGTCTACTCTTGAAAACGAAACGAACAAACGAAAGGTTTCGTTTTTGAAGATTGATCAAAAGTTAGGGAATTAAAACGTGATTTTTGATTTGTATAAATAATATTTTGTTTTTTGATAACGCTTTATTCGTATTCGAAGTGTGTTAGTTGCGATAATGAGCAATAAAAAATACTAAACGTCATCGGATCCGACATATTTAGTTTTCAAGAGTAGACGCCCAGTAGCGATTACGAATATGAGTTTCCGGAATATCCAATCGTTTCGCTTGACATGTCTTATCATTTGAAACGCTGCCAATGAGTGCGACTAATATCCGGTTCCAATATTAGAAAAACGATCAGTTCTAGTTACGGATAGTATTGAATTATACGAGGCGTCGGTAAGCTAAAAACGAACGCAGGACGACTGATGACAGCTGGAATGGAAAGTAAATTATGGAACTATTAATGACTCGTAGTCGGTTGGAGGAATAGTCATTTTAGACACATTACGAATCGTTATATATTTCACCCGTGCATAAGTAGGTATTGTTAAGAAGATAATCGGTCCCTAAACGAAGACGGAGCAGCACTAGTTTCTACATAATCAAACCACGCGGCCCTTCCCTAATTTGAAAAGAAATGTCACTCTCACTCTGGTGGTTCGCGCGTAATTGTAAAGGTGTTATTTTTCTGTTCTAAAGTTTTATTAAAGTAATGTTAAATAGTTGTACAGTTACTTTATATCTAATAGTATATACCATCAATCTATTAAAAATCTATACCTTTCTAACCTAGTGGCTTAAGGTGGTGTTTTAGCCTAAGTATTGCTAGCTCCGTGGGTTCTCTGGGACGCTCACAGAAGCCTAACTGAGCACTGAGGCAGGGCGCCACTTACTTTAACTAAAAGTAAGAAAGACTAAAGAATACAAATGTTTTGTTCAAGACTTCGATCATAATATATTTGTAAAAATTCACAATTAATCTTTGTTTCTTTCACAAATTAATCATAATAAAACTAGTTAAATTAACTAACAATGGAGAACATTGTGGTCTCAAATATCTATGAAATTAATATACAATCTCCTACCCAAGCACCTTGGATACTAGGGTACAATAAAATTAGTGTTACTTAAACTAAGAACAAATGCTAGGGTATGCGTATATACAGGGTATACCTGTTAAACAGCAAACCTCCCTAAGACTACAGGCATTCCGACCTCAACCAGTCCTTCACCACCTCATTGCCGGTGAACTGCCAAAGTGAACCGCGAAACAGAAGATGCCAGCAATGCTCCAGTCTGGCGAAGGTTAAATGTCATGTCATGGGTATCCCAACCCAAGGAGGGCTTGCTAAAAGCTCAAAAATAAGAAAAATTAAGCAAGGCATCATCATCCTCCTCGTTGTGTAATCACCTCCTCATTTGAAATTGAAATTTTATTTGATTAGCGATCAGAGTAGTCTTGAACAAAAGAAAAAAAACAGCTTTTTCACATGCGAGCCTCTTCATCGTCAAGAGAGGGATCCATTTCTCCACGACAACATCGTAAAAAAAGAAACAATGCTTTCAAAAGTATAAGGTGAGAGAACTTGGTGGCATGCGCTCACGCACCAGAGAAAAAATGATTATCATTCATCCAGTCATTCCATAGACCAACTTTTATCAAGGAACGAACCGTCATCGAACTGTCAATGTCAGAATAAGGTGGCAAAAATCCAAGTTCAGAAACAAGTGTGACCTGGAACAATGTATTTTTAGCCATCAAAGATGGATTTTTTCAAATATATTAAATAACTGGCACAAAACATGTAACGACGTGTTACACCTTCATTCCTCTTTCTATAGTTTCACATGACGATTATTTAGAGTTATTATTACAGGAGATATTGTGAAAGATTACGGTACTATCAGTATCAGTTTACAAGTACCATAAAACAGTTATGTATACGTCCTTATCTTTGCTACCGGTCCAGACCTGCTAGTGAACTTTATTGGCCCTAGCCACGTGTACAGGATTACCTAAATCCCGCTAGGGCCTAGTTAGGTCGTAATGGCTATTGGGAGCACAGAAAAGCAACTAGATCTTTGTTTGGAACTTAGAAAGTGTGAATCCATTGGCAATATTGTAGGGGAACAAGTTTTGAACTAATGTAACCTAATATTCATGATATAATTTAATGTTGATTAGTAATAGATATTTAAAGTGGGATTTAATTACCTGGAAATGATAAAGTGCAGGATAAAGAGGGAAACACCGTAATTGTCTAAATATTGGACAACATCACGTAGTAGTTTAATGTAGGCATGAATTGATTTGATTTCAAAGTAAGTTTGTGTTATGAAAACCGGTTATGTTTACTTACTATTTCACTACAGTTGCGCTTAGGTACATTAGTGTTTATGTTCAGCAGCGTCCTAAATTCGATTTGTCGTTCTTTTTATTATATTAATATAAAATTAATAATTTTCCATCAAATCTAAAAATATATATAATGAAATAGGTACTGCGTGTTTCAAAGTCAATCTTTATTATTCACAGATTATATTAGTAATAGTTATGAATAGTCTCTATATGTAGGTATAAAGCAAATGAAGCTACCCCCGGTTCGGAAGATTAGCTACGTCGTTATCCTTAAACTTAATTTTTTTGATAACGTTTTCTATAACATATTTAGCACTATCCTTTCACCCGAATGACTGCTGAATTCTAGGTCTCCCCCTAAGATATACAAAGCTATGGTATTTTTTACGTGCATCCATTGTCTCCCTACCATAATGGCAAGGTCGTCTGTCCATCCTGACAATGCTATGACAATAAGCTACAATGAATTTACCAAAAATAAATCAAATTCATTATCGTTTTAATATCAATGTTCTAAGATTAATGAGGCTAGTGAACGTAAACTAGACAGTATATTTGATCGATGTATGTTCCTGGAGCTGTGGGGAGGCCCGGGGGCCTTCAATCAGACTTGAAGAATCCTGATCACGCGATCATTACTTCTTAGAAGTTTACCAACTTTCCAGTATTAGTAGGAACGTCCATTGTAATATCACTGTTCACAACAAAACTGTAAGGTATGTGCTACATATATTTTTTATTTTGTTGCTTGTATTGCATGCAAATTTTATTATAATTTTATATATTCCTATTTAAATAGCTTTGTTTTCTTATTTGGATTGATAAAACAGACAAAATTAATCTTTATGGTATTGCACGCGCGTTGACTATATGTCTTTGTTGTATCTCAGTGTTTATAAATATATTAAAGTACAGTTTATTGAGTTACTATCATCAAGAGAGGTAGGGCATAGCGATTTATCGCTCGAACTGGAGCAGCCCGACTGGTGAAATACCTCCACCTTACAGAAGACCGCAGCCAAATAACAATCACTTCTGTGTTGTAGTGTTCCAGCGTGTGAGTAAGGTTTCCAGAGCTCCTGGGGGATGCTACATTAGTAGCAGGGGTAGCCTTCAAGGTAAGGGCGACAAGTCCAGTAACAGATGTATTATGCTGTACATGCCGCCCTTAAGCTAGGACCTCATTACCACTTAACATCAGGTGGGATGAGGCCAATCTTGAAGTCCAATATAAAAAAAAACAGTTCTAGTTTACACAACATAAATGCTAAAGATATTTATTTACTAACTTGCTGTTACACGCGACTTCGCCCTCTATGTCAGGATATCAAGCATCCTGCATTATCAGTATATATTATCTCCCTTTTTACTAACTTTCATCCAAGTTCGTTGGGTAGTTTTTGCGTGAAAGAGTAACATCCATAAAACCACTTTGTTACTAACTTTCGCGAAAATAAAGAAGATTAAACCAATCAGGATTCTAAATTCTTAACTCTCAACTTAGAGTCAAATCTAAGAAACGATTTTCAGCCAATAGTTTTTTTGAGGTTCCTGTCCTATGGTATCTGCTATGAAGGGTAGCACCAGCTATAATTGAGCTATACCTTACCGATAGCTATCACGGCGCTAGGTTTATTGCGTGACCCTGGAAGCCGGCGGAACAGCACTAAACCAATAAAATATGTCCCTAACAACCAACGGTATTTCAAATAAATACCGCAGGAGGAATTTATAGTTTTCTTGATAGCGCCCAACGTAATTCGCGAATGATTTTTGTATTGTAAAAGTGTAACTGAGTGAGTGTTCGTTAATGCTCTAATTAAGGTTCTAGGTCTTGTTTAGGTTTTGTCAAAGTGAACCATTGCGAGTGAAAAACGTCGTAAAGAGCAATACTTCAACCGCCATGTGATAGGATATTTGTGACCTCACGCATATTGACGTTAACTCTAGAATACAATATCCTTCGAGTCCTTCGAAGATTCTATCCGGATTTCATACGCGATTTCTCTTATTTGATAAGACTTTTTGAAGACCTCCGAGGTTAGCGGGCCTGACTTTCTCGTCGCGTCTCGTCTCATTTCTGAGGTCTCAAGTTCGTTCCTCGGTCGGGTCAATATGGAAACCAAACTTTTATATTTTGCCTCAGGTTGGTGTTATATTGTATTGTTTCTCTTGATTTACCTTCTTACCATAACATTAGAATACTGAATGTGATGTTGTCTGATATCATCGTATCTCAATCAATATTATCCATACTAATATTATAAATGCGAAAGTAACTCTGTCTGTCTGTCTGTCTGTCTGCCTGTCCGTCTGTTACTCTTTCACGCCTAAACGGCTGAACGGATTTTGATGAAATTTGGTATAGGTATACGTTGAATCTCAAGAACGGATATAGGCTACTTTTTATTAGAAAATAAGGGGGGGATGGGGGTAATACCACCTTTGAAAGTTTATATGGAAAAAATGTTTATTTTTGAAGTTAGAGATATGAAATTTGGCACAAATATAGCTCGAAACTTGGATTAAAATATAGACTACTTTTTGTTTCGAATATTAGGGGAGAAAGGGGTAAAACCGACCATGAAAGGATGTAGTCCACGCGAACGAAATCGCAGGCACAGCTAGTATTTTCATATCGAGACTGTTTTTAATTTCGACGTTTTATTTTTATTTGCCAAAATCTATGTCTACTATAATTATGGTTGATTATATACATGTTATATTATAGTGTTCTAGGCTTTCATACTATTCTATATGAAGATGAATGGTTTATAACCATACCCTTTTTTAGCAGTTCTTTCGAATGACCGAGCTACTTCGAGTTATATTAGGTACCTAAAAGACCGACCGTCTTTAAATAAAGCTGGAACATCTTACAGGACAGTAGTGTAATGATAAGATGAAAAAAAGGTGTTTGTGTTGTTTTTTTGATTAGGATCCGTTTGAATTTTTAAAAGTCAGATGCAATTAATTTTCTATTCGGTCTAGTTTTCTGGGTCTTACGATCTTAATACAGCTACCACTACTCTGTTGGAGTCACATGTTCAAACTGTACTGTAACCAGGGTTGTCTCTTCCTGACCTGTCATTTCGGATGCAAGAGAACAAGTTGGAGTATGATATGAGCAACAATAGGGACTGCATCCACAACGAGGCCTACAAATCACAGTAAGCTGGTAGTTAGTGTTGCACGTTATCGATAGTTTGACTGTAGATAAAGGACCTGTGTTAATTTTAATAGAGGAATTCTATGAATTTCATGCTTATGGAATCTATTGCAAAAATACCTGTGAAATCATGGATCTAAAATAAACATAAAATACAAAACTGCTTGTTTCTACCAGTGTTGTTATGGAGCTCCATATCCGTAACTGAAACCATTGGATATTCGAAATAAAATACGATCTGTAACTGAATCCGATATAAAAAATTCGGATAGAGTTTAACTAAAAAGTATTTGGTAAATTCAATGTGTTGTGACAAGTTTTCGTTTTTGCCCAGCCAAGCTGACAGATAAGCCATGCACGCACTTAGTCGTAACTAACGTAAATTAATCTAGATTCACGGTATGAACTCAAGTTTTTCAGTGAAATAATGTAGTAATATTTTTTATTATGGAGATGGTTACAACCCTTAGAAATATGTGGCTCTGGCTATTTTTTTTAGAGTGACAATTTAACTTTAAAAATGTTTTATTCCAATGTGAGTTCAGTAAAATTGTTTTAAATGGACTCCAATGTTTTATTAACAACTATTAAGTGTGTTAAATTTTAACGCCATCCTTACAAAGACTGAACTGTGCGTTGATCAGCACAGAATACACATAAAGGTTTCCCTTTCAAAGCGAAAAAGATTGACGACTGCCTGTACGAAGTCTTCAATGCGACGAGCTTATTTTTGGTTTGCCTTAACCGTTTATAAACTATAAATTGTTTTTAGATAAAAGATTATCGACATACAATAGTGCGCATCACTAATACCTAAGGCCGTTCAATGAGCTCGTCGACGCGGACGCGCGTAATCCCCAGAGCAGATAAATTGCCCACCGCGCTTAATTTATTGCGTGTCTGTCTGTGCGTTTATGAACATCTATCAACTACACAATAAGTTGATGTTTGATTTGATTTGGTGTTGCAATTTAACATGTTTTACAAGCACGAGGAATGGTATTTTTAGATAGGCGAAAGGCACACGATACCATAATGTATCTCACAATTTTCTCCAACATTATGCAAGATCTATCACAAAATATGTTCTAAAATAAGAAGATTTTTTTTGCTTTAACATCAGTTCAATAGTTATACGCATGATCTTAAATAAAAAAATATATAAAGATCCGGATTAGGATTAGATATAAAACACAAAACCAATCTTAGAGTTTCATAAAGAGTTACATTTAAAAGTAGGTATGTAACAATTTTGAATAAAATCCTAATATTGAATTACGCCAATTTTGAAAAGTACTAGTACAAAATAAGTTTAAATTATGAGTAGAATACATAGCTCAGAATACAAAGTTCTGTATACTCATACAATATTTGGTATCACGGTGGTATTAAGTATGCCAGTATTATCATTGCACAATCTGAAAATATGCTATACCTTTTTTACGATGGAAACAAAAAAATGTTGTAAATATAGGCGTTATTTGTGCGCGATGTTATTCAAATAACACGGTTTAATTCTGATTGCATTGGATACAGTTAGGTTCCAATCGGTTAAGCATAAACTAGTTAAAGGTTATCACACCACAATAATAACAAGAATCAATTCCAGATATAGTTTCCGTTCATAACTTTATGTCAGCTAAGTGTTACTTGTCAGTACTTATTTTATTAAATAGTCGTAGAATACATTAAATTGATTCATCTATGGTATATAGGGTTTGTCACTAAATAAGACTATATTGGAAGACTTTCTAATCGTTTGTAAAAGATTTCAAGTACAACGGTGTTTTACATCCATTAAGTGACTTATGAAATAGAAATATATTTCGGTTGAAAAAAAAAAGCTTTGTAACAGTAACGAATCTGATGCTCGTTGTACAGTCAGTAGCTTTATTTCATGAACAACTCTGTACCTTGTCACATTAAGTCGCTGTCTATCAGACTTGCTTAGTTACGCGGAGATTTGGTATGACAAGGTACTGAGGTGTATACGAACTAATGATGCTGGCTGTATGTAGTTACTGCGAAATGTCTACTTTCCCCTTCACGTGTTAACCCTGTGTGTACGAGAGACAGATCAATCGTAGCTCGGTTACGAATATAAAATGATTTTGGATAGTCCGATAGTCTGTTACTGACATTTGAATCACTGTCTCTGTCTGAAGTGATATCAGAATATTGCAAGCGTCATAGAATAGCTCGAATATCGGCAAGGGATGTGAAATCATATCTATTAGTAGTAACTAAACCAATAACCATTGTTGTAACGATGACTTGATTTCGATAACTAATGCCTTGACCTTAACTATTTAATGAGGCATTATTTATGCTGACTCTCCTCTCAAAGGGTGCAGGGTTAATTGCTTCGTCTATAAGTACGGTCAACAGAACATCACGGGCAATACTTGCAGATCGATATCCGCTCGAAATGTCAACCACATTAGGGCGATATAAAGTTCGAAATGTCATAGTCTAGTGTGCTTTTGACTGTACTATCTGAAATACTTTACTTGAAAAATCAAGAGATACAATTTGAATACAACTTTAAATATTTATACTAAGACACACATACTTGTGTAAATATTATTATTATTTTTTGTGTATACAAAAAGAGGGTACTTTCATTAGACCGGTGCTTTACTTTTTACTAATGACCTGCCTCAATCGGACGATATACCTTACATATAGCTAAGGACACCAGCGTATATTTCAAGCGCAGATACCCGTAATTTGATCTAAAAATTCACATTAAAAGACATACTGAAACGCACAATTGCGAGCGAGATAGGCGAACGGGTAAAATTTACTTCTAAAGTAGAATCTGTCTTAAGGATATTACAACGGTTATGAGTTAATAACCTTCTTGATGAACGACGCGGGTCTATTTTATAGTGTAATCAGTCTTAATTACAGCTCCGTCCGTCGCTTGCAGTAGCTCGGTAATAGCACAGCGGCACCGAATCGCTGGAGCTGCTAACTGTCGTCTGTCCTCTTGACCGATAATCACATGTCGAACGCTTCTTGCTTGCGTTTCTCGGTACACGTGTGTCGCAAGTTAGGAGAACCGAGCTACTCATTATAAATAATAAATATTGGACTAGTGTTGCCGTCGATTCGATTGTATATCGATTATAATCGATAAATCGATTATAATCGTAGTCAAATACAATATATCGATATAATCGATTATATCGATATCAAGTTGAAAGCGATACTATCGATATAATCGATTAATTTGCAATTATTTTTAGATAGTATCGCCATGGTGGTACAGTTCAGGTAGGTACCAAGAAACTTAGCTATCACGTTTTATGAATAAAAAGTAGGGTATAAATAACTTTTTCACGGTTTCATTTTGAATGTGTTATGTCTAAGAAGACATTATACGACTGACGATTAAATCTAAAAATAATTGCAAATTAATCGATTATATCGTTATAATCGATTATATCGATAGTATCGCTTTCAACTTGATATCGATATAATCGATTATATCGATTATATTGTATTTGATTATATCTAATAAAAATCGGTATCGATATAATCGATTATATCGATACTATCGATACTATCGATTGTCATATCGATTATTAGATTATTTGAGGGGGGGGATAATCGATTAATCGATAATCGATTAACCGGCAACACTATATTGGACAACATCACATACAGTCGCCGTCAGATATATCGGAGCAGACAAAGTGACCAAATACTTCTGAACAGTTAATAATGTCAAAAAGTTCAATACACCACAAGTTACCATTAATATCTGAACATTCATTACTTCAGTAATATCTGAGCAGATGCCAATAACATCTGAACACTCATAACGTCAATATGTGTCACGCACGTCCATGAGTCTCATTTAGCTACCTGTGTATTACACAGTGTGTAGATGAGTGTTCAGATATTATTGGTTAGTTGTGTGTATAGAAGTTATTGGCTAGCATCTGCTCAGATATTATTGAAATAGTAGATGTTCAGATATTAATGGTAACTTGTAGTGTATGGAACTGTCATTTTTAACTGTTCAGAAGTATTTGGTCACTTTATCTGCTCCGATATATCTGACAGCGACTGTACATTGCTCTGATTCTGTGGTAAGTAGCTTAAGCACTTGTGTTATAGATATCAGTAACAACGACTGTACCACAACACCCAGACCCGAGACAATATAGTAAAGCTCGTTTCCCGTATTGACCCGACCGGGGATTGAACCCGAGACCTCAAACATGGCGCGGCGATGCCAAATTCCGTCTCACTCACCTCTCAGCTATGGAGGTCGTCAACGCTTAATAGTCTTGTGTTCAAACGTAATAGATTTGTGGTTTTGGATATGGATGTGATTTTCGTTCCGATTTGATTGTTTGGTCCGATGACGGTTCAAACACGTTTTTGGGACTTCATGACATCGATAATCTAGTGCGATATTTGAAACTTAGTAACTTTTTAACTTTTGTGTTTTAAGAGGACTGCGCATGAGAGAATAAGGAAAGGCATTTGTGTACTGTAATCACCTTAGATTACGCTAAAACTATCTTTGGGGCTTTATTTTAACAACATTGAAGTTCCTAGACTTAATGTCAAACAGTTAAATAATAAATAAATATTGGACAACATCGCATACATTGCTCTGATTCTGTGGTAAGTAGCTAAAGCACTTGTGTTACAGAAATCAGAAACAACGACGGTACCACAACACCCAGACCCGAGACAATATGGAAAAGTTCGTTTCCCATATTGACTTGACCGGGGATCGAACCCGGAACCTCAGAGATGGCGCTCGCCAAAGTCAGGCCCGCTCGCCTCTCGGCTACGGAGGTCGTCAAAAGTTAAATTTAAAATTAAACTCTAAATTATTATTATTTTGATTAGAGCGTGCAATAGGCAAATAAAGTTTTACAACCAAACTGAGAAACCCGCTTCAGTCTATAGTTTGCAGTGGCAGAAATGCATCGTAAGTTTTTGCGTAGCAGATACGGTAATTCAGTACCTCTAATGGGTGCGCCTGCGCACCCGTTGACGACGCCTCCGCGATGTGTCGCCCGGCGCACACAAAACACCGTTACAGCAGGTTATGGCTACACATGTTTTACGACAGCCATTCACAAAATGAAAGGCGCTATGTATGAATCTCAGACTCTAGTTTGTGTGTGTAAATTCAAAATGTACAAACAACTTTTAATGTTACCGTTATAGCGAAATTGAACTACGCACGTCATTTGGTTCGGGATTGTATGAATTGTACTCCTATCTCGATATTGGTGGTAAAAATGCCTACTCATACTATCGCTTGCTTGAGATCGTCTGGCAGTGAGGTTCGTTTACTTGCCTTACTGTGTGCATCGGGTCCGCGTGGCGGAAGATGCCCGTTGCCCGAGGCCTGTGTCCAGCGGTATAACTGTTAATGGCTGAATCTAGTGACTCAAGTTATGTAGCCTACACACTGTCATATACTCGTAGTTAAAAGTCAGAACCTACGGCCGAAAAGGCAGTTTATCAGTTGAGTACCGGAAAATCTTACCTATGTTCAGCAGTGGACGTCCTTCGGCTGAAATGATGGCAACAATGATGATGGATGCCCTTAAAGTATTGCAGATGTGCTGTGACTTGCTTGTCATAGCCTATTTGTCCTAAACGCACATACTTCGACAGGTTACGTACACTTTGCGTGCTTACTGTTACGAGTCTTGTATAGATATCTATTTCATGTCTGGAAGGCCACTAAAGCAGTATTTTACGAACGGCTAATTTTCCGCCGTAATTTTTGCAAAGTTACCCCTAAAAATCCGCACGCAAGCAAAAACGTGGAATAGAGCCCGGCCACAAATCAAGGCGAGAGCCGAACGCATTCGCGCCTACGCTGACGTGTGTAGCCTACGTGAGGAGCGAGGTCCTTTGACAAAGTAATGACGCCCTGCAGACAAAAGACCCCCTCCCCCCTACTTATCCCAGGCAAGGGTGACGAGGCGATAAGGGAGCTGTATTGAGGCAGAAGTCTTAGGTTTTTCTTTGTAGATTATGTTCAAGCATTGTTTGTTTTAGTATCATATTTGTTGACAAAACCATATCATATAAATGTATTGTTTAGTGAAATTATTACGACACAACATTTTATTAAATGATTATTCTAGTGTTAAAACTGCGAACGTTTTGCTATGTTACTTTTTAATTTGAATTATATATATGGGTACTGTTAATCTCTATGTTGTAAAGGATAATTTTCATCCTGACACATTTAACGCGAACGGGCAAAAGCTAGCAGGTAAAATTGATTATGATCCAAATTGATCCAGCTAGATATTAAATTAGACACGAAATAAATGGACGAATAATGTGACAGTTTGAGTAATTTTACATGTTCAAAATATACGTACTAAAACAGCGACAGCAACAACAATTTCAAGTATCCTATAAAGCAAGTAAAGACTTGTCCCAGTCCAGGCTTATAAACGTTCACCCTACCCAGAGAATGCAAGTGCCACCCGCCATTAAAGAACACACGTCGTGATTCGCCGCGAGAGTGGCAGCCCTCACGGCCCTCCGAGGGCTGCCCTCCGCGCATTGGGACCAAGTTTACCCGTATAATAACAATTAGCCGCCACTCCGCACCAGACTGCTGAGCGAGGGCTGAGAGCTTGGAAGAACATAAGCCTACATAGATCTGAGTGCCTTGTTTTGTGGTTTTTATGTACCGACTCGATTTTGTCCGCTTTGCTCGCCACACTTTATATGTGTGTACAATAAGTGTATTTGACATTAGATACATGTATCAACTAGAAGGTTTCGCATCTTTGTGCTAATGAAAACAGAGGGGGGTACAATGAAGTACACTTCAAAGTTCGAGCTGCAATCAAGAACAAAGTCACCAAAAAATACATTTTCATCTTCCACTGATGATTAAATTGAAAATCTTTGAACGTTAAACACAAATAATGTGCTGTTTCTAACAGGATAAAAATTAAAATAACACTTACTTACTTATTTATGTACATAAGGGATCAAGCCTTCAAGGTAAGGGCGACAAGTAGAGCATAGTAGAACTGTTACTGGACTTGTTAGTTGCGCATTATATAAAAAAAAGTCAATGGGATTTACCATCAAAGAAAAAAAATGTTTTTTTGTATTTTTTTCTGAGTCAATTAAAATAAAACAAAATAAAATTAAGTAAATACCTACTAATTGAGGTGCCATTTTATGATTAAAACATGAGTTTTTAAGATTATATCAAAACTAATACTATTTCGAATTCAAAAACCTATACAATGAACTAGGGCAGTAGCTTGTTGACCGAGTAATTTATAGATAAGTGTGAACAATGGTGAACAGGCGCGCCCTCCGGGGATTAATAGGTATTAATATTAAAAACTCCAACTCCTTTCTACATATTATGAGTAGAAATACAGTTTTAAAGTAGATATTTGGCTTAGCTTAAGCTACCAGTATTTTAGAAATCAAAATATTTTTCAAATAAAAAAGTAGGGTCTCGTAGTAAAAACTGTGAAGTATGATTTTTATAGCAACATTTCTATGAAATTAAGCACCAAATTCTTTTCTCAGTTGTAAATATTTGCATTGCACCCTAAAAAAACTTTACAGCACGGTCATACTTAAATAAACACCCAGACACTGAACACAAATTGATCGTAACAGATTCACAGTCTAGACAGCAGATAGAATAGTAAAACAATGGCCGTGAATCAAATGTGATTCACGTGACAGGAAACCTGTTAATGCTTCTTTTGAGTGGGCATCTAACTTAAGACCCCTACCGCAGAAGACAGGGTCACCGTTAAACGCACCACAAACCAGTCAATATTAAAGCTGTACCCAATTTCTAACTACCTTGAAAAGCGTCCATGATAACAGTTTAAGCCACAGAAGCTGCACTAATTTGTTGTTCCTGAACAATCAACATGAAGCTCTCGGAAGGTTCACTGACTCGCGGGGAGGCGCGACCCAGTCACCCACTGGTCGTCAGAACTCGTAAATATGCCCTCATCACAACCGGTTCGATCCGGCGTTACGTAGAGACGTTTCGTCACAATAACGGGACTAGCAACCAGTTGCGTAATTACTTTTGTTTCCAGCAGCTTTTCTGTTTTGATTCTGATTGTAAGATTTGCTGGAGGTCTGAACGAATTGTACAAAATGTAAGATAGGCCAACAATATGACACACTCCCAGTTCGATATTCGTTCTTATGCTGACGATGTAAGGACGGGACAAAGTTTATAGTCTTCCGTGCTTTTGATTGTACTGTGAAGTGTCTGACTTAAAGTAACAAAGATTTTATCGAGAAATTATGAACCCACCAGAATACCAGCGCTGCGGTGTTAAAAATAATGCCGTAGCAGCTGTCTGTAAAAATATAATTAATAAAAAGTACCTTACCTTCCTTTCAGGCAAATAAACAAAATTAACTACCAAAACGCTCATTTAAAAACAATCAAGAAACAAAATGCGAGAACGGTTCAACCATAGATTTATAGCTTCCTTATTCTAACGATTTATTTTAAATCATCAAATCGTCAACCAATCATATTAGAGCGCTCCGGTCGGCCAATCAGTGCTCGAAAGGCGCCCGATCTGCCAATCAGTTATCTTTTTACATGTTGGCAACGATTCTTTTCGCAATCTTATAATGGCCATTACCATTTTTGCAAAAATCTTATCAATTTCCAGTGAGATTGAGAAATTTAATCGCCATTATCTAATATTCCCGTTTTTTGCAATAGCCCTAACTGATTCCCACTGATATCCAGCACTGGATATTTGGTGTCGGAAAATGATACAAATTTGATTTTCGTTCTGCAGAAGTTAAATCAAACAAGATAAATTCAATAAAATTCCTAATGGAATTTTATAATCATCGAGGATACGATCCGGTGTTGAGGATAGTAAATGTAGCTCACTTTATGTGGTAAATTTACTTATGCATTGGCTTTCTTGTTTGTGGTCCATGTAACCTATAAAAAACTGGCTAATAATTATAAGAATAAGGATTATTTCCTTAAACCTAAGTGACACAAACTCAATGATCGACATCCGGAATGAATTGTTCACTAAAATTAAGCAGAACAACAACTGATAAAATGATCTGATTATACGTTTTTTTTTGATTATCAAAAGTCGTCATCATCTATGCCAAACTAATCTTTTTCCTACCTATTAGGTAGAAATTTACTATACCTCATAACATAAATAAAACACAAAAAGTAATTGTCAAAAGCAAAGAATGAAAATTAATTAAAATGTAAAACTTACGTATTTCTCGTTATAACAAGCAAAATCATATTTAGAATTTGATTATACTTTAATTCTACGGTACCAGCGTACGACCGAGAGGCGAGCGGGCCAGACTTTGACGTCGCGCCATATCTCCGGTCGGGTCAATATGGGATGCGAACTATTTTATATTGTCTTGGAAATGGGTGTTGTGATACCGTCGCTGTTTCTGATTTTTATAACATAAGTGCTTAAGCTACTTACCACAGAATCAGAGCCATGTATCTGATGTTGTTCCATATTAATTTATTTTTAATTCTCTGTACCCTTTAAGAAGCGTATTTTCCCTAATCCTCCTTTTATTTCTAAATAAATTGTTTAAGCCATTTATTGTTGACTGTACTGTTCCTACTAAGAAAGTTGGCACAATAATCACAATAAAACTCCGGCGTTATTTCTGTGGCTGTTTTATGGATTCCGTGGAGACTTTTTTATTGTGCGAGGAGTGTTTGAGACGGCATCAAAGTTGTTACAAACAGCCTGTTCCTTCAAAGTTCACGGGCTACCTGTGTCGGCATCTCTTTCATGTGCCGTGATCTTCGCGAAGAAATTACTTTTCCGCTAATTCACAGCTTCAGGCCACCTGTTACTGCGGAATGTTAACTTCCTTAAATAGTCACGTATTAGTGTTGGGAAAGTCGGCATTTTTGTGTTTGTGAGAACGTGATGCTTCAGGGGCTTAGCTTTACATTGTATGTATGTACGTAAGTAGACGTACAGATGTACAAGTACAATGTATGTTGTGTGTAGAGAGAGAAGCAGAACAAATGAAATTTGCACAAATATCTAATTACGCCTAAGTAAAGCGTTTTCGTTTAAAACATTACTTTGCGCATTGACCCATGAAAGTACAACCAAAAATAGTATTTCCCCGTTCTAATAGCCAAATATACTATATTACACTATTAACTTCTTTCTTTCAAGGATTTACCAACAAAGTCTATATTTTGTAATGTCTCAACTATCACGACTAGGCTCAGGCTTAGCTTGTCAAGGTCACAAAATGTATCTAATTGCTTCTGGAATCAATTCTAACTTCCCATGTTCGGATCGCCGAAGCATTTACTATTCATGATTTGCTTTCGTATCTAAAATATGTTTTCTGATCCACCTCCGCCATAGGGCTTGTCCTGTAAATCATGGCAGGGCAGCGCTGCCCACAACCGGGCGGGTATTAAGCGCAACGCCTTTGCTAATATTTGCATTGCAACTGGTTTAGATGCAATTCTATGCACGTAGGCAAATATTCAACTACGCGTTCGACGCTGCCCGCTAGCGAAAGCCTACTCGGGAGTCGGGGATGATATTTTTCGGTTGATTGGTGATTCCGTTCATTGAAACTATTGAGCAGGTTTTACAAGAAATGGTACCTACATGTGTGCCGTATATTAAGTCAAATTATAACAACGTGATAACATTCTAAGTATTTCTACTAGTTGAAATACTGTGAGTTTTTATCACTTTGAACCTTGCGAAAATAAACCATTTTGTTGATAACATGCACCATATCACAAACGTAGATATTTAATTTAATTAAATAAAATGATAGTCATAGACAACGAACAATACACATTTATGATGCGTAAATTTAAAACAATAAAAATTAATGTGCTCGTCGTTGAAAATATTAAACGATATGCATTTTGTAAATGAGAAATTTAAGTTAATCAATAAAATATTTCGAAAATTTTAATATATTTTTTCAGTGATCTGCCGCATGAGTTTTTTGTTTTCAGTTTCTTAAAAATATTTTAGTTCGCTAGCGCGGTTTTGATGCACCTTACAATTAAAATGTACTATGCACTTCAAACTCATATAAGTACAAGTAGCATCATAAATTCAACAATCACAACTATGATTTACCATCGACGCGGAACCCTTAACAAATAATTACACCAACCGCCTCTGATACCGTTAAAAGCTAACCCCGTCCCAGTTAGGAAGTGACTGGAGCGTCTAAGTGACGCCAATTACAATTTAATTAGTGACTTTGAAGGCAGAATCGCTGGAGCGGACCATCTGCGAGGCTCTGGCTTGTTTATATACATACAACCGTATAGTATACGGTTCGCCAAGCGTATACTTAAATCGATCTGCTACAAATATTTTTATATAATCCTAGTTGTTGTAATCCTGTAGTTGTTAAATGTCATAGCTATCTATTTAAAAAAAGTAGTTTCAGAAGTACACGGGACCCTCATAAATTAGTTTACAATAGTAGTCCAAACCTGAGTTTCTATCTACGGCAATGTGACGCTATGTGTGTAAAAATATTTAATAAGATACCTAGTGAACTAAAAGTACTGCCTAATAGATTATTTAAACATAAACTATCAATGTGGCTTAGAGAAAATAATTTCTATAAAATGAGTGATTTTTTTAACCATTCTAAAAATAGGTTAGATCTTTAATTTTATCTTGTATACAGTTAGTAGGTAGGTGATTTAAATATCACCAAGGGATTTGCATGCCAATGTTGGTAAAATATGTTTGTGCTTTTATTTTATTTTTAACATCTTTTATACCATATTTTATGCAAATAAATATATTTCTATTTCTAGTCTCGACAAGCTAGGTACCGCATTTATTCATTAATTATGTTTCTAAAAATCTGGTCCTCACATTAACAAACACAAAGAAGACTAAAATAAGTCAGCCATCTTTTATGCTCGGTTCCAATATTTGAAAAACGATCCGTTCTAGTTACGTAAAGAATTAAATTATACGAGGCGTAGGTAAGCTAAAAACGACCGACCGAGGACTGATGACAGCTGATATGGAAAACAAATTTGAAATTAGAATTAACGACTCATATAAAAACGGATTGTAATTTTTGACGCATTACGAATCGTCAAATATTGAAACTGGGCATTAGTCATCTTTTCCACCTCGAGTTCAGGCACTTTAGGCCAACCTAAGCAACGTTTTTCATCTTAGTGTATATGTTACAGTCATAGTGATTAAATAGCTATTATACATAATGACTGGTCATTATATATAATGGCCAAATTCACTAGACAAAGTAATAAATTAATCACTTTGTCTGGAAATTATTCATAATAGCGTGTCAAAGTTAGCCAAAGTAATAAATACGGTCTAGCCGACTTTAAAAACTTTATTATTTTTGTATTTATTGGGTGTTAATACCTGTGTTTTTATTTTTTTGTTTTATACACAGTTAGCTTTAAATTTACTTTATAAATTAAAGTTAAATAATTATTACTTTGGCTGTAAAATATATATATGGACGACCTCCATAGCATAGACGACTTGGCCGGACTTTGGCTTCCGCCATCTCTGAGGTCTTATTCAATTCCCAATCGGGTCAACTTGAAAAAACTAACTTTTCTATATTGTTTCCTTCTGATATCCAGAGGCATCTTGGGTCCATCACTTTGCTTCAGGGCCGATAAGACCTGTCTTTGAAATGATGTGGGTATATAAGAATAAAATATTTTAACTTAGAACTTAATTTAATATCGATCAAATGGAGATTCCATTTAGGTACCCGGGTGGTGAAAACCTACACTACGCCATTGTTTATTCTAATGTACATTATTGTATTTGTTTGAAGACTGAATTGGTATGTTTATTAATCTTGGTAAGCCTCAGATAAACACCGAAGCTAAGCCTAATTGAGCCGTGGGATAAGTCTAGTATTTTATTTTTGTCTATCTAAGAAATAGAATTCGCTCCAAAGTCTGTTTTTCCGGTTAAGTAGAAGTAGATTACCTACTTATAACTTAGGTACATTTAACACAGAAGTTATAGGTTTGTTGCTAGTTAATTCTGGCCCAGCGATTAATTTTTGATTTCAAAAGAACTCAGTTTTCAATAAAAACAAGTCTATTTTCATAATGAATTAGGGATTTTAGTTTTGACATTCGTTTTCTTTATAGCGGATAAAATCTAGAAAGAAAATCTGTGTAAAGATAGTATTTATTTGTTCTCTTTATTATTGCAAAATCCCCTCCTCAGATCATGACATGTTTAAAATAGGACCACCTCATAAGTATACTCTTACAAACAAAAACATGTTTTCAAAATCGGTTTATTTCTCTTTCATATGCAAAAATATTGATGAATTAATATATGTCTGCTACTGGTAGATATTGAATAATGTCATTGAATGAAAAAAACAGTGATTAGCCATTCATGACGTTGATTTCCTGTCATGCTCAAATATAATCTTAATCTTTATCCCTCTTCTAATCCGTTCTATTATCTTAATCCTTATCATAATATAGAAGCAAGTGACGTGACAAATAGTTGGTGGTTTACGGCACAGTGAAATTCCTTTAATATGTTTTAATAAATGATAAGCCTATTTTTGGTTTATTGCATGTGACCAAGAATTTTTTTTTATGAAGTAGCCATTTCGAAATTGTATATTTAAACTGGCTAAAATTACAGCTATACAGACATCCGAGAATATCTAGACACCCTATCACGTATCTAAGCCAAGTTCAAAAGTATTAGGTACCTACACGAGTGATGACGGATATATTGAACAGTTTTGATTCAACTTAACTCAACGGTTTCCAACCTGTAGGTGTAGTTTTTATGTTTATATCATATGTCATTTATGTTTATATCATATGTCATTTTTGTATCTAAATGATGGTGAAATCACATCAAAGTTGTCACGGTCTACAGGCGGAGTTAGGAAATAGACATGACACAAAAAAGGATCCAAACGAAAATTATCGAATTTCTAGAGAAACTTTTAAAAGACGATCATTTAAAATCTTAAGATTTGAGATGAGAATAAAGATGTTAGAGTTTATTTAGAGATGCTATAGCTATCAGTCAGCTATCCGGCAGGACAGCGCAGAAAGATTAAAAAATCTACTACTATTTGTTGCAAGCGTCTTCCCTCCTTTAAATATCTTTCAGTATTTCAGTACACGAGCTACCGGGGACCCAAAAGCGATTCTTCGGTATTTATCTCTATTATAACCGTCTAAAACCGCCTAAAGCACTAACTAGAATATCAAGGTATTAAAATAATCATTCAAAATGGGGCACAATATAATATTTCGAAAAGGGACACGTTTCCGCCGATAACCATTTACTATGATCTATGAACCGTGTTATACGGAAGCCCGGATCTTATCTCCTTGGATGAATTTAGCGCGAACAAAGCCGATAATGGGTGAATCCACCGCTCCGGCTATTAGCCGTGCGGAGTATGCAAATAAGGTTATCATAGCGAGTTACCAGTTCTCATGGGTCATGTCCATATTAGTACTATCCATGTAAATCCAAGTTACAATGAAAGGCGACTTTACGACTATTAAGGCCTTCAAATACTTATTGGTAAAGTCAAGGAACAATTGATTTACTATTGTGTCTGGAATTCCGGAATTAAGAGTTATTAAAAACATACGTTCGCGTTATGGAGTGAAGAGTATAAACTTATTATAGTATTTAATTTGCTTAACTAATAATTTGCTCCAAATCATGCAAGCAATTTTTACGAAAAAACCATCCGTACCTCGGTAACGAGGTATGTAAATACACCGACAAACATATCATATCATAGTATCTCCGTGTTCTTTCAAACGTTTTTTTTTTGTTTTATAGTTTACCTAAATACCCGTACGTACTTAGGTATGTCAGTAGCTCTCTATGTTTATTGTTGTTAAACTGTAGTGTTAAGTTAATATTATTTCTTTCTCAAATGTTTTACTTGCTATCTATATAGATACAAAACAATGGACCATTGTGTGTCATTGTCAATATAAATAGTATCTCGTCGTTGCTCCAACCAGGTGTTTGAGTAACTCTAGTTACATCCCACTCTTCTAGGCTTTCCGACTAACTCGAGTGTGTAACAACTGGAAACATTTTGTTCTACAAAACCACACCAACCGACTTGAAGAAAGTGTATTTCATTTGAATTATCAGATCCTGTGCTGCTACTGTATATATTACAAAAACATTTCCCTGGCAGGAAATAACGATGAACATTCTAAACGGTAAACCATCTAGCCGTATAATATGGTCGTACAGTAGTGCTAATCAAAATTGCGATGGCAAGCCTGAATGATGGCATTAAGTTCTAATATTACAGAGGCCAGTTAATTCAATTTGTCTTGTCCATGCGCAAGCGCAGGTCGTGTTTAATGCGAGATATCGTTTCAAGCAGGGCTGCTAAACTATAAACTGACGGAGTGCAATATTTAAGGCATAAGTATAAGATTTTGGTCTAATTAGTGTGATTCTATCATAAACTTTAAAATATTAAATATCTATTTTGTTTAGTCTCATGGAATTAACATCACAAACCAAACAAAAGGCCTTCAGCCAAATTAATTTCTAATAAGCTATATTGCCAACTCGGCTGGGCAGCGTTCGGGAAGCTTAGGCATATCCTCACGTCCAAAATTCCCCAGTGCCTGAAGAGAAAGGTCTATGACCAATGTGTGTTACCAGTGATGACTTACGGAACTGAGACTTGGTCTCTGAATGTTGGGCTCATAACAAAGCTCGAAGTTGCGCAGCGTGCTATGGAGAGGGCTATGCTCGGCGTTTCCCTACGTGATCGGATCCGTAATACGGAGATCCGTAGAAGGATCCGGTGTATCCGACATAGCCCGAAGAGTTAGCACGCTGAAGTGGCAATGGGCAGGCCACATCGCTCATAGGACCGACGACCGTTTGGTAAAGAGGGTCCTCGAGTGGCGACCACGTACCGGACGACGCAGCGTGGGGCGGCCCCCAACACGATGGACTGACGACATCGTCAGATGTGCGGGGAGCCGCTGGATGCAGATAGCGCAGGACCGCGCGTTGTGGCGTTCTGTAGGGGAGGCCTATGTCCAGCAGTGGACAAAAAGAGGCTGATGGATGGATGGATGGAAGCTATATTGCTGTTGTGTTGTTTTTTGTATCTCAATTATTAAACGAAATTCAATTAATATTTAACATTTTACGTATGAATCTGTTATAGGAACATGTCGTAGATTAAATAGAGCATAGTATTTTCAACTCAGTCAAAAGATCGTCAATCAATACTCATTATTACCGGGTTAAATTGTTCTTGTAAAAGTTACTTGACTTTTTTCAGTAAAAAATGTTTTACATTAAAAAATGGGAACCCTAATTTGAAGCAATCTCTTCCGGGATCGCCGTGGCTGCGCGAAGATTATGGAGACCGCATTATTATACCCGTGCCTGCTCATAATATCACCGAATGAGGTGAAATAACACCTTTCATAATGATTTTAACGTTCAAATGATACGTAATGTTCAGAAATCAGCATCAATTTTACTTGTTAATAAGTAAAATTATTATATACTACGTATAAAGTCCGCAGTCCGACGTATTTTTATGTGTATCTGATATAAAAATAGTAAAATATTGGAAGATATTTTACTTTTCAACAAAAATGGAACATACAATAAGTAAATACCTACTAGAAACCCAGGTGTCTCTTTGACGTGCCAATGAAGATTGAGATAATTTTTACAATCTCGAGAGATTGAGTCCTGTCAATTTACCAATAATATTGCTAAGTCTGCAGGCCAAACACACACATAACTCACGAGCGAGGTTAATGCCTGGTTCCAATATTTAAAAATGATCCGTTTTAAATAACATATAGTAATAAATATACGAGGCGTAAGCTAAAACAATTCCAGACTCGTAGTCAGTTGGAGAAAAACGGATTGTCATTTTAGATACATAACGAATCGTAAAATATTGTAACCGGACATAAGTAAACATTGATACATAATGTATTAGTAGGTAGCTTAGATAGATACATTTCTAATTTGTCATTGACCTCTGTAGTTGATTGGTGGGGAGCATCATTATGGGTTCAATTCAAGGTCAGGTCAATTCGGAAAACGAACTTTTCTCAATTGACTTGGGTCTGGGTGTGCTGGGATGACGCCCCCAGTTAGTATCCGTCGTCTGGTACTCATAGTACAAGGGAAAACCTTAGTTTGAGACCAGGCGATTGGTGTGATTGTCTGGCGCATTTATTTATTTATTTATTATTATTAATTTGTGAAATAAAGTACAGTCAACAACACGACAGATAAATAACAGATACCTTAGACTTTGTACCACTTATGTCGTTAGCGTAAGGACTAATATCAAACTGAAAGTGTTAACCTTGATGAGCTTTTGTCCGTACAATCAATAAGTTTGATTGCAGCCGAGCAAACCACTACAGTAAAACCTTGCCAAGTTTCGGTTCAGAGTAATGAAATAAACCCATCAGGCAATCATATACAGGTCTCAAACTACATTATTTCCATGTGTACCAAGCCTCGAATACTAATTGCGGGCGTCGATCCAGCAGACCCAGACCCAAGCCAATTCAAAAATTTTCCTTTGCTTAATTAAACTGACCAAGAACCTTTCACGCTTCAGGCGTCTATCTTTTACAAATGTTACTAATACAAAACCAATTGCATTACTAAGATTTGAAAAGTTTTAAATATTTAAATTTGAGCTACCATTGTTTTGAAACCAAGTTCACAACTGCAAAAGTTGTTTACCTGAGTTCAAGTGGCATTCATTCATACAAAATAAACCGTAATCATGGTATTCCTGTTTTCTATTTCGTAAAGAGCCAAAATGTAATTTCACAAATGAGGACTCCTTCAAAAAATTTCTGGCTTACGAGTACCTGCGTTTTATTTATTTATTTAAAAACTTTATTGCACAAAATAAAAAGTACAAAGGCGGACTTAATGCTAGAAGCATTCCCTCGAGTCAACCGTACAGTACAGTACAGTTTTATTCAGTTCAAAGATATTTATTCTCATTAAGACATTGTCACTTACATGAGAACTTATAACTAAAAGATATATATCTATATATTTGTTAGTTAATGTATTAGGTACTGATTACTTTTATCAATGTATCTTGTATTGAAAAGTCTTAGATACATAAACAATTTGGCTTCTTGCGTGTTGCACCCAACTTCAGCGCGGGTCAACAGTAGCTCCCAGTTTACAAGTGCAGTACAAGCCACGAGGTATTTATGTGGCGGCCGATGGCCCAGGAGCGCGTAACGCGGCTGCGACCGTTACTCACCTGCTGCGCGGTATCTACAAGGTCGAGGGACGAGCTAAAGGCTATGGGCTCCTCCCTATTTATAATTCAGGAACGAGATCGGATATCTTACAGAAGAAACGGTATTTATAGAATTATCATCTGAAAACCACGTAAATATTGGCTAATGCCCGATTCCAACATTTTACGATTCGTAATGTGTCAAAAATTACTATCCGTTTTTCTCCAACCGACTACGAGTCGTTAATTCTGATTTAAAATTTAAATTCCATATCAGCTATAATTTGTCGTCTGTTGGTCGTTTTTAGCTTACACCTCGTATAATTTATTACTAGACGGATATTTTTTTGAAATATTGGAACCGGTCATAAATATATAACGTCTGTATAATTCTCGTCATATTGGTTGCAAAAGAAAATCTATGCATAGCCTTTTGGTAGCACCAATTTGATTTCAATAATAGCCTTTGCCTTCGCTAGCGTGGACTTTTTTATCAAAAGCTAAAGGTTGTGTTCATACAAATGAATCTAAATTCAATAACTAATCACCATTTACTGTGTACTTATACAAAATCTGTGTATCTATTTCGAGAGTCTACCGCTCAGAGTGGTATACAATATTCGCAGCAGGCGAGTAATTATCTGCTACTGAATTACGAAGCTTCGAACAAGCTCAGAAAATTCTGCAAACATCGATAGCTGATACAAGGCTATAAATTAACAAACTACTATATAAGCAATTTTGTAAGGAATACATGCCTTGGTTAAACAAACAAAAATAGATTCTATTTATATTATGCCTTATCATCACTTTTCTATCGTTCCGAAAATACTTTTCGTAATTTACCTTTCGGACCGAAAATAATAAAATGTTGAAAATGGTTCGTTAGGACAAGAATTGATTTATTTAGTATGTAAATTTGGAGTTCATTCGTTTAGTAACGTACAACAGTGATCAATTTTAAAAATTCATAATTCGACAGCATTCAGGCGCATATCGAGTGTCAAGCGACTCCACGTGGATATTTACATTTCATCCGATTGTGTCTTAAAACGAGAATAATGAAAAATATATAACAGATGTGTAGGACAGAATTGTTGGAAAGAAATTAATCACTGAACACCCGTACTCTATAGTCAAATGATTTCAATTATTAACTTAAATCAGTCAGTACCCCTGAGCTATTCGATGAATATGTACGCCATCAGCTAACGTTATTTTTTTCATCGATTGATCGCAGAAATCGTACCGTAGGGAGGCAAATGCTTTGACAACATTCAGTTCAATTGGCTACTTGACAGTTTTTGAAAAAGTATTGTAAAATGTGCGCCCGTTCATTTTATATGCCAAGCAATTCGATTTATCTGGAAATAATCTAAATAACCAGAGAAAAATAAGATTTTGTGTAACACATTTAAAAAGCGCGCGAAAACGCCTAGTCGCGTCACTGTTGCAATTATGACGTCAACGTCCTAGACAACGAACCGACACGCTTAGGAACGACTTAATTAAGATAAACGGAAAATGTTTCAATAAATTCTTTATACGATTAGAGACACAATAATTCAATTTAATCGGTAAAATAATCATTGTTTCGCCACATTAAAATAAATAATTTTCGCCGACAGCTGTCATTTCCGAATTGCAATGGTGGTTTCCGTTTCGGTTCTTTTGTTCCACAGATAAAAAAACTAAAATTTATTTTGCAAAAATAAAATACTAACGATGATTTTAATTAAAAAGTAAAAATGTAAAATGATTACTTAACTAATAAGCTAACATATCTAACACTTTTCATATTTTATTGTTAACACTGTCAAGTAGCCAATTGCAAGCTTATGCTTATACCATGTAATTATGCCGAATCAGGAACTCCGTAATTCCTTAATTTATTTAAGCTGTATTTGCCTATCGACGCACAAAGGTTGTATGAGGTTATTTCCCATTCCGTCAGCGTAGGAGGCAAACTAGGAGATACCATTTAGCGACGCCCCGCTGGCGCTCCGGTATACAAACGCTTGTCAAATTATAATGAGCACTGTAGAAACATTATTTAATGGCATAATAATATATTCAATGTCGTGTCATTGTTTGAATAAATCGAGTAAAGTTTTGGATAAGGTAAGTGGGTTATTATATATACTCGGTACGTTTTACGAAGACTGTCATCTTCTTATGACAAAATTTTTAAAGAAATGGATATACATTTATATTCATCTTGTAGCATCAAGATAGAGTGCAATTATTTTTATCTCATTTGTCATTGATGGATTTTTTAACAACGTCAAGCGAATTATCATAATCAGATAAATTTAAAAAATCAATTTCGTGTAGCTAAGTAGGAATGTAAGATTAATAGGCTGATTAGATAATGCAAAGACAGATTGTTAATATTAATTGATATGATGACATGTTTTTTGATCAAGATCATGCCATCAAGGCTCTTATGATATCCCTGACATATTTGTTCTTAAATAAAATTATTGATTGCGACTTTGTGTACTTTCTCCCAATAACACTTTGATGAAGGGCAGGAGAGTCCTTCGTCAAAAATAATCTTACTGTAACTTAAACAATATTTACTTATTTATTTATTAGACATATCCGATGGATTAATTCAGTTTGTACTGATTGTATAATGTTGTTGTTGTATAATGGAAAAATATTTTTTTTTAGATTTTCGAGGACATCCGTACTTTTTATTGTAAAATATATTTTTAATGCATAAAAAAAGCGCTCGTTTGACCTCAATCTCGCTTGATGGAAGGGATGGGTAAGGCCTAGGATGGCACACGTTTGACTTAGAAGGTGTCAGTTAACTTTTTTCAGTTTTAGCACTTTCGTATTGAATTATCATTGGAGGTGCGATAATGCTTCTCCGTAATTGACTTGATTAATCATATTTATACCGATACCAAAAGACTTGCGTGCCGGGATCCATAATGGCGCCGTGACGTGGCGTGATTAGCGCCACGGTGAGCCATTATGCCTGCTCTGATAATGTGGCATCTTTGTGGGTCAAAGGTAATGACTCGGAAATTAATGACTTGACAGTCACAGCCAGGGCCGGTGCTCATTGGCGCCCAGAGTGGTCTTGCAGTAATTAACTAATTTCTTTTCAGATCACAAGCGCGGTTTGCTAGAGGAAATATATGTTAAATCGTATCCACCGATTTCGCTAAAAGCGGCCAATCTCATTTGATTGAACTTTGTCGTGGTGCTATCTCTGAGATCCCAGGGTTGATTCCCGGACAATATGAAAAACAAATTTTTCCATAATTCCTCGGGTCTGGATGTAATAGTGATTTCGTTATTTCTGATGTCTCTAATATAGTGCTTTAAACATAATCAGAGCAATGCATGTGTTAACCGATATTTTTATTTATTCATGTGTCTAGTTATTTAGATTGACCAATATCGCACAATATTTGGTAAGTACAAGTTTTCCAAGCTTTCCGAGGAAATCAATGGTCCATTTGAAGATCGTTCTAATGCACCGATACTCAATGAGTCTAGATGTGGTCTCTTTTCATAGTTCACTTTATTTATTACTCGCCATTTCAATACTAAAACTTCCTTGATGGCATATAAAAAGTAATAAATTCCATCAAATCATCAATTTCTTTCGCGCTACTGCCTGCTCAACTTCCGTGTCACAGACAATTACACGGCCAATTCGTAATACATAATTTCTGCTGCAATTCCTGCCACCTAGGTGCTTAACATTGGTCTATTCAAGCTCTGTAAATATTAAGCATTCGGGCATTTATCATACCGATAAGATCTAGGAATTTCCTGGTCCCGTGTAGCAAATTCTATGGAACAATCAGCCATCAGATTTTGGAAAGTTGAATAAAACGTTGAATGATTGGATTGAAATCAACTTAAGTGTTAGCAAATACGGAGATTCAATTTAAGTACTATAAATTAACAGCAGTTTCTTTTTTGCTTGAGATTAACGCCTCACAGTTGAAGATTAGTTGAAGATTAGAATACGACATCAATTTACAAGAGCGTCTTAACATCTTAAAACTAAAGATATATAATTATATTTTAGTATTAATAATCTATTTTTGTGTATTATATGATAAAAAAGTTAACCGGGCAAAATATTTTATACAGTTTGCTTATTCTAAACTTTACAGAGTGTTAGTTACTTACTAAACGTCAAACAAAAAAAGTAGGTTTGACTCAAGGATAAAGAATATAATAAATCTATAAATTGTACGTTAAATTGCTTATTTCACACATTCATACCAACATATAATTACGTAGTACCTACTTATAGCCACTTGCAAATCTACGACGCTTATTTTGTTATCTTTTGCTAATTTCGTTTTATCTGTTTATTTATCACCGAACTACTATTACTATTTTACATTGTACCGTAGTACAATGTAAAATAGTAGTTTTATTACGATAAAACTAGATATTATTTTGATAAACACATTACTTAAATTGTGGTTTATACGTATAAACGTCATAAATAGTTCGCTTATCGTTTGGAAATTTACTACTAGATTAGATTTCATTAAGGCCTATCTTTCTACAACTTATTATTTTACTTGCGTTATCATCAGGAAATATAGACAACGTTTTTAATAAGACATTAATTTTATAAATTGATAATTGAAATGCTGATCTGAATTGCTATGCCAAGATAGAAATAGTTCATATCATTTCGCATCTTATGAAGAATAATCGTACATCGCACACCTTAATGTGGGCATAAATATTTGCGCTCCTATTATGTATAATAGAAACAGAGGAACTAATTCGAGTTTTGTGTTAGTTCCAGTGTTCAACAAGATATTTAGTTGCTGTAATATTGATTACAGCAACACAACACGTATTGACGTGTTGAACGATTTCACACTTTCCCTACGTTTTAATATACTTCTATAAAAATAATTATATCCTAGTGTTGAACCACACGAGATATAGGTAGATTTAGCAAAGCTATCAATGTTTTTCATAGATTCGCTAAAGCAATTTTAAAGGAAACTTCTTAAAAGCTGATGGTTGCCTCCTACCTACGTAGATGTTTCATATGCAAATGACTTTATACATCATGCTTTAAGTAACATTGCACTTGAAGTACTCGTTGTTAAGTAATTTTCCTTGTAGCTTATTTTAGTTGGTTTGATTTTGATGTTGGCTTCGCCAAGAAGCTCTTGACAAATTGTGTAATTTACCCGAAGATCTTCCGACACTTGCTACGGGAGGAGAGATTTGCCGATAATTACAAGATTGAGTACCATTCATGGCTTTTGAGAACCTCTGACAATCAAACTTGGTGGATACAAGAACACTTGTAATTTGGGGCGGCCCGACCACGATGAAGTACTCGTTAAGAAGGATCATAGTTATACAAATATAACTTGTACAACTTCGACGCTTCAATCACGCCAAAACCTGGATATTTGGCAAAAATGTGACACGGTAATCCTTGTGATGAGATGCCGTATTATACATATGCACTATACTTCGCTGTGATCCTATGGCTGAAGACATTCAAGTCGCAATCAAAGCCGCGCTTCCGAGCTCCCTGATCGATAATTTTATCTGTAGCTAAGTAATTTATAAATATATTTTTTATATATTACACATCAAGATTGACTTCATCCCACCTGATGTTAAGTGGTAAGTACAGCATAATAAATCTGTTACTGGACTTGTCGCCTTTACCTTGAAGGCCTAACCCCTGCTACTAATGTAGCAGCCCCCAGAAGCTCTGGAAACCGTACTCACACGCAGGAACATAACAACACAAAAGTGATTGTTATTTGGCTGCGGTCTTCTGTAAGGTGGAGGTATTTTACCAGTCGGGCTGCTCCAGTTCGAGCGATAAATCGCTATGCCCTACCTCTCGTATTATATTTTCATAAAAAACGTTCATCCAAACAACTAATTACACCTTCATAGGTTTGATTCCTTACATCTTCTATCATAAACAGCAGGGTCCTTACCGAATGTGCCCCTGAGCAAGTCATTATTTTTAAATGACGTAGTGATTTTTCCACCAGCAAATAAGTTAGAAGGCATCGTCGTAGTTAGTAATACATATTAGCTTCAAAAATCCTAGATGACCTTACGTTTTACTGCTTCGTAAACCTTACGACTTTTATGGCCACTATTTATAGCCTTCTTCTCAATTAGGTTTTCAGTTTATCGCTCATATGTCATAGCGGAATGATAACAACATTTTACTGGATACAAGCCAAATAGGAGCAAAAAGCCTTTCTTGCTCTTATGAGCTCATATGCCTACGAATATATGTAAATTGGTATTTGTGGGTACGTTTGTAGGTAGATTGTAATATGTAACCAAATTTTTACAAATAATATATTTGTTATGTGACTATATCTAATAGCTATTGGTAAGTGGAAACCTACTCACTTATCGAACACAAAAATTTAACTGCAAAAATGTATGAAATTCGTCTACATAACATTTGAGAGACAATTTTAATATGTGTGAGTGAGATATCATTTTTCACACCATTTTAGCGTAGTTATAAAGTGAATATAAAATAATAAAAAACCAGCCAAAAGCGTGTCGGGCCACGCTCAGGGTAGGGTTCGGTAGTTTTCAGTGCATCACAATATTTCAGTATCCCCACTTAAAGTTACAAAAATGGGCCATCTGTGTGTAACATTGACTATACACTACATAAATAATACACTAAAAAAATATTTTTTCATCAATTTCAAAAACTATTAAACCCATCAGGTTCAAAATAATTTTCCTTTTGGATCTTTTTCATACTTTTAGGGTTCCGTACCTCAAAAAGAAAAAACAGTAACCTTATAGGATCACTTTGTTGTCCGTCCGTCTGTCAAGACCCTTTTTCTCAGGAACGCGTGGAGGGATGAAGCTGAAATTTATATCAATTACTCAGGTCTACTGTCCCTTGAAGCTGTGAAAAAATCAAACTTCTAAGCCAACGCAATCAAAAGATACAGCCGTTTATGCCGCAAATTTTCGACACTTGCAAGGGAATCAAAACCTACAGGGTGCTTCCCGTGAACTCAGAATCTTGAAATTTGGTATTTGAACTTATGGTTAAAAAGTTAGAGGGGGGCGATTATTTCCCGAAATATTAAAATTATCAAAAAATTATCTTAGTAAACCCCTGTTTATTTTTAAATACCTAATCAACGATATATCACATGTTGGAATTGAAATAAAAAAAACACTCCCCAATTTACGTGTAGGGGGGGGGGGGGGGGTGCCCTAAAAAACATTTATTTTTTATTTTTGCACTTTGTTGACGTGATTAATATACATATTTGTACCAAATTTCAGCTTTCTAGTGCAAACGGTTTCTAAGATTATCCTCGGACGGACAGACAGACAGACATGGCGAAACTATAAGGGTTCCTAGTTGACTACGGAACCCTAAAAAATTACCGAAAAGATATTTACCCACAGGGGTAAATAAATCGACCACGAGTAAGAAAAAAGACAACTAAAGCACAAATCGATTACTAATTCCAAGATTCCAATCCATTTTCGATGTGCCGTTGTTAGACTTCTTGGTATCATGCATTCCAATTACCACCCAGCCTAGCCTGGGCGGAAGGCAGTCAGGAACAAACATGAGGCAGCTAATCGGTTCAACGGCAAACAAGCGGCAGGAAAGAGGGGGGACTCGATCAGTGCTCAGGAAACTGCAATTTGGCGGCAATTTCTGTCGCCCGCGCACGAATTAGCACGCGACTGACTCGGCTGGAGGACGGGGCACGGTGTAAAAGCTACCAGGACTTGATCTCAGTGTTGTTCTTAAAATTGTTGTCTATGAAAGCTTAGAAAGCTAACAGTAAAACAGAAAATAATCTACCGGACGTGACTTTTTAGTAAATGTAGAAAGCACACTGAAATGTGCACACTATTGAACGCATCGCACCTTATATATTCCATGACGATTCAAAAAGTCATATATATCGTCGACGCGCGTGCAACACCGAATTTGCTATAAAGATCAATTTTGACTGTTTTTTTTAATTATTGCAATACAAATTGGAACTTACGGAATCTACATACGCGGTATTGCACGCGCGTTGACAATATGTGACTTTTTAAAAAAATACATTTAACTATGAATTTTGACGACCTCGGTGCTAAGGTAGACGGTCAAAGCGCGATAGGTCCCGGGTTCGATTCCCGGTCAGGTCAATTTGGAAAACGAACTTTTCTAAATTGACTTGGGTCTGGGTGTACTGGAATGACGCCCTCAGTTAGTATTCGTCGTCTGGTACTCATAGTACAACGGAAAAACTTTTTAAGACCATGTGATTGGTGTGGTTGTTTGGCGCATTTATTATTATTATTATTATACTTTGAATTTTCTGTCTATTTGTAAGGAAGGGAAATGTACAGGCGCACCGTACTGAGACAGTGGGTCTCCCCTTTCTAAAAAGAACGGAGACTACCCACTAAAAGCCTCCCGCACCTCTCAGTGTCTATTGATGGCGCCATGTAAATAATATGTAAAATTTAACTACTTATAACGGCCACAGACTACACCAATTTCCGACAAAAAGGCACCAGTTGCCAACCTGCGCCCGCGTCACGACTGGAGCTGCGCCGCCTCCATTAAGCCGACCTTGCTCGATGCTGGATTCGATAATCTGCCGATCGGACCGTGGCTGAGCTGATCGCGGTAACGGGAAAATCGGACTGCCTCAAAGATGAAAGGGCAGAAGTGCCGTTGCGAGTGAGACTTCCGATATCTAGCCTATGATCTATGATCAGTTGATAAACTATTTGACGATCTCCGTAGCCGAGAGCCGAGCGAGTCTGACTTTGGCGAGCGCCATCTCTGAGGTTCCGGGTTCGATCCCCGGTCGGGTCAATATGGGAAACGAACTTTTCCATATTGTTTCGGGTCTGGGTATAGTGGTACCGTCGTTGTTTCTGATTTCTGTAACACAAGTGCTTTAGCTACTTACCACAGAATCAGAGCAATGTTGTCCAATATTTATTTATTTTATTTATTTATTTTATTTACAATTTATTCGGTTTGGTTTGATGATGAAGGAAGAAACATTAGGCGCATGTAATTAGTTAGCTGTTGTCGTTATCTGTAATTTCGACTCCTACTACTACTTGCACTATAACCGCTTTCGTCTCGATTTGAAAAATATAATCGTATCACTATTTTACATACAATTACAATACATTACAATACGAAAGGGATTTCTTCAGTTTGTGTTAAAGGTTTGATTAAACGCAGAAAGTTGCCAAATGTTGCCTAAATTAAAATAATTAATCCTGGAGTAAATTGTATTGACATCACAGATAATATTATAATTTGTGATAGTAATAGAATTAGGGATATTTTCGGCAGGCATTTACTATGCTGATTAAGGCGGCATTTTAATATTATGAAAGTCAAAACGAAACCCAATTCAAGTAGGTAAAAAAGCAACGCAACTCCCTCTAAACCAAACTGTTCTATGGCACAGTCAAACTATCCAACGGGTAACTGTACGGTCGGCAGCAGGCCGAGGTAAACACTTGCAGTCCGATATTAGTTCTTTTGCGCACGATATAAGGGCGGTACGGAGTCTAAAGTTAGTAGTCTGACGTGCTTTTGCCTGTGCCTTCGCGGCGTCATGTCCCCGTGATAAGCCGACGGAGCGAAGATTAACGCGCGCCCTGATAATGTTGACCGCGCGGCTCAGCTGGTGAGTAACTTCGCGAATACCTCCCCTCACCTTCTGGGAAAATGTGGAAATAAAAATGGTTGGAGCTTGAACAAACAGTTCTGAACTCCACCACGGTTACTATAACCAGTCTATATTTAGAGAAACATTCTGAAAAGAGGGGCTTCGAAATCGCGGCATGTTTCAATATACCGACTGTGTGTTGTGGTAGCGTCATTGTTTTCTAATTTCTGTAACACAAGTCTTAAGCTACTTACCACAAAATCAGTGCAATGTATGTATTGTTCTCCAATATTTAATACTTATTTACTGACGTAGTCCGATAGAGTTACAATCGATGACAATAATTGATTGCGCATTGAGAAACTGTACGCAAAAGAAGATATCCATTTTCTTTTTAATCACGCCACTCTGGCGTTCCTACTTAAATATTATTGTCTGAAAAATACTCATCATTTCAAGATTGAGGCATTCGTTCAGGAGCTACCCATCGCCAACATAGCAGAATCGTGCGTTTTGTATACTGATCGGCCCGTAGGCCTTAAATTTTTTTTCGCCTACAACATACTATAGCTCTGTAAAAATAGCATTACTTCCGTTTATGAAGGCTTCGCGTACATTTTCCACATTAAAAGAGGAGATGGTATGCTTTTTGTTGATGGTATGTTCCCATAACGTACTTATTAAAGAAGTAGAATGGGCAATGGTTCATATGTGATCTCAATTGATTCAAGAGTTTGAACTATGGCAGTAACCAATCCTGGGTTATTTGCCAACTAGATATGATGAAGTTCCTTCATATCATTTGCACCAACTATACCTTAACAACTAACGGTTGTCTGTTGAAAACATACATACTTCATACTTTTGAACCATCTGTAACTGTTAAAATGAAGTAACTCCCACATGATACTAACATATTTTTCTGAGGACTTCAGTATAATGCTCTGAAAGGGACGAGTAAGTAGGTTTGTAAAGGGTTAGAGGGACCCCACACTAGCGTCTTTCGAGCGTCAGCGTCTTGCCGCGCCGACGCTGAGCGGGCGCTGCGTCGACGCTGAGCGGGCGCCCAGCGTCGGCGCGGCGTTTGAGCGGCGCTTGCGCTGGGCGTCCTCTGCACATCGCGTTCGAGCGTCGCGCCGCGCTTACGTCATGTACAGTTATTTCGAAAATGGAAATGTAAGATTTGAATAACGCACAATATAATGTTTTATATTGCAGTGATAAATTAATGCTTTCAACTTTTAAAGGAAAAAATATATTTTACCTATTTGACACATGGCACGAAAAGGCAACTTTAGCATTTATTTTCTCGAAAACTAAAAGTACTTAATTGAAAATGGGTTTCTTCGGCAATATGAGCTAGTATTTTAAGCTACATCCATATTTGCTATCAGCTAAAAAGTCTTCTACCTACTGATTCTAAAACACGGGCGGGCCGAAACAATTGAGTTGATCATTGTACTGTTGTCAAAATAAACGCTGCGGCAGGCGTCGGGCCGGCGCGGCGCCTGTGGAGCGCAGTCCTGGCGTTCGTCATTTCGACCGCGCCGCTGCGCAAGCGTTGCGTCGGCGCCGCGCCGACGTTGCGTCGACGTCGCGTCGGCGTTGCGTCGACGTCGCGTCGGCGTTGCGTGGGCGTCGACGCTCAAAGAACGCTAGTGTGGGGTTACGCTTAGCAACGCGCAAGTGGGCCGTAAGCTTATTTGCTTCTATTCTGGTATAAAGGTAGGTATGTTATTGAGTACGAGGTTTCCATAGCAATGTCTTGAGGATGGAAGTTTTTGAGGATTTTGTCGATGTAACTATTGTCACTGAATATTTCTGAAGGGTCTTTTGAACTATCATGTTTGAACATTTCTATAGTTTTGGAAATACCAGATATTCTCTTTTTACCTTTACTTTTTTGTTAATGGGCTAGTTCCTACTTTCATTGTGAAACCAACGTCTACAGTATGTAACATTTTTAAGGATCAAGTCGACTCGCCAAACTGTTTTTGTCACTTTCTTTTTGCAATTGGCGGAAACTACCCAATTGGTCGAGCTATTTCTCAATCAACTGACAGACACACCCGCAATAAATACGTATTATGGTAAATCAAAAGTGCACTGAAGGGGCTGTCTTGCCACGTCATTTGCACACAATGCGGTTGTGTGACTTGAATGGAAGGATTTTAGTTATCAAGTAGCAAGTCACACTACTCCTTATTAACCACGTCGAATGATATACTATTTTCATCATTCTTTGTTCAGACTGAGTGTGAGATATGAATAAATACCTATTTAGGAAACTTATCTGCTCTTTAAAAACGGGTAACGATTTGCTGGGAGGGAAAGCAAGGATGATCCGTTGCGTAAGTTTAATTTGTCATTTAGTGTTGATGTTCAGCTGTGAGTTACAAAATAATATATAGCGTGCACCGTATCCAACCCACGTTTCATTTATAATATATGTAAGCAAAGTTAGTCACTCTCGTTTCTAGATAACTAGGTATAGGTTTTAATTCCTTTAATATACACATTCCTAACCAGAATATAGTGTTTGTGGACAATATATGACACTTAAAATAAGTCTAAGAACCCTTTATGATGGTAGTTACGTATAAAAGTACCCATAAGGGTAGCAATAGTAGGTAAACGTGTAAAATTTGACTCGTAACAATCAATATTTAACATTATTACCTCTAACATGTTTGTATCCCGACTATTATTAATATGTTTGTATTAACATCAAGGCGCAAATCTCAAAACAAAGTAGGTAAATAATGTTGTAGAACATAGCTTTTCAAATGGCGACATAGTAAGGAGGTCGTCCAAATTTAGAATTTAATTAATTTTCTTACACTTTGTCTACTTACTCGTGTCTGTGCCCCGATTACCACCATAATGAGATTTGTGGTTATATCCGATTATGGGGTGGTTACACTCAGACAACTCATGGAAAAAAAGAAAGTCAATGTCTTTAAATTCAAAAAGTTCAAAAAAGCTTTTATTATTTAAAACTTACGAGTTCACTGGTTCAAGAGAAACAGAAACGTTTTGAAAAATAATAAGTGCCTACCTAATCTTTAATTGAAATTTAAAGATTAGGTATACCTAACTGTTGAAAAATAAGTTCTATGTATTTGACGACCTCCGTAGCCGAGTGGCAAGCGGGCCTGACTTTGGCGAGCGCCATCTCTGAGGTTCCGGGTTCGATCCCCGGTCGGGTCAATATAGGAAACGAACTTTTCCATATTGTCTCGGGTCTGGGTGTTGTAGTACCGTCGTTGTTTCTGATTTCTGTAACACAAGTGCTTAAGCTACTTACCACAGAATCAGAGCAATGTATGTGATGTTGTCCAATATTATGTATGTCTAATTTGAAACAATCGAAAATGGTTTAGCTTTATTCATTTACTCTTCTCTAATTAGAGTAATTTGTATGTGATGACGTTTGAAGTTTTATAAAGCTACCTCATTTCTCGTATTCGGTGGATTGTAGTGAAAGAAAAAGCTAGGTCGTTCAGATTAATTGGGACTTACCTTTTATTAAATGAAAATTTGTTAGTAAATATGGTGTTCTTTGGTTCAGAGATGGTCAATCGTTAGATATTAATAAATTTATTAAGTGTACATCTAACCTTAGACCAAATTGAGGCCTAAAACAAGCTAACACTGGACTACCCACCTGTGTTCTATCTTAAAATTATATTTCACATAAAATCCTTATTTCGCTTAAAAATAAAATATTTACCTGCCGTAAAATAACTGTAAATATTTGATTGACAACTGATTGACTGTACGAGTGAACACTGCCAAGTGAACAACGCGATCAACTAAATGTAAATATTCGTGTTCTTATGTCTTTAATAATGTTACTATAAGGTTTACTTTTGCATGAGGCTATCTACATATCTGTGAACGTTACTACTTTTTAGTAGAATACTATGGATAGGTAATCCCTGTCCGAACTTCGCTCTTTAGTGTCTGGGTGTTGCAAGCGGCGAGTACACAACACGGTCGCAAGTATGTCGACGCGTGGAATGTGTGCTCGTAAAGAATTCCATTCACGGACCGTAATGCCTACATGCGGCGCAACCGGCCTCACTCGATAATCGGTCAATCTGACCATTCGTTCATTCACTTGGGACCCGAGACAAGAATGAAATCACAATTGGCTACTTGACAGTTTTTGAAATAGTATTGTAAAATGTGCAGCCGTTCATTTTATATCCCAAGCAATTCGATTTATCTGGAAAAAATGTAAATAACCAGAGAAAAATAAGATTTAGTGTAACACATTAAAAAAGCGCGCGAAAACGCCAAGTCACGTCACTGTTGTAATTATGACGTCAACGTTCTAGACATCGAACCGATACGCATAGGAACGACTTAATTTAGGTAGACGGAAAATATTTAAATAAATTCTTTATACGATTAGAGACACAATAATTCAATTTAATCGGTAAAATAATCATTGTTTCGCCACATTAAAATAAATAATTTTCGCCGACAGCTGTCATTTCCGAATTGCAATGGTGGTTTCCGTTTCGGTTCTTTTGTTCCACAGATAAAAAAACTAAAATTTATTTTGCAAAAATAAAATACTAACTATGCTTTTAATTAAAAAGTAAAAATGTAAAATGATTACTTAACTAATAAGCTAACATATCTAACACTTTTCATATTTTATTGTTAACACTGTCAAGTAGCCAATTCACGTGGCCCTTTTATTGGATATAGTCGTCAGGGAAGATTATTATCTAAAGAACAACTACTTTTGTCGTTTGTTTTGTGTTTTTTTCGCATAATTTGTGATTTGGCGGATCTTTTTAATAAGGATCCATATTAATGGCACAGAATTCATTAATCGCTTTCCTTAGCAAAATTCAAAAGATTTGTTTGACGAATAGGTACCTATTTAGTTTGCATTTCAAGTATGAGATAGAACATGCCTTAGCTACAACCACGTGGGGCCAAAGAGGATTGATGGAGAGATGCGCAAGCAATTGACCAACCGTATTATCAGTTCTTTTAAAGCTGCCCAATAGCCTCTGACTACATTTTTCAATGAATAATTAACTAACCAAACTACGGATATAGTCATGAAAAATATCAGCTAATAAGTTAAATTCTATTTAAATTAAAATTTGGGTCCTTCAGAGTTAAGACATTTAGTATTAGTTTTAAAAAAGTGTTTTCAGCAGATTAGGACTCTCATATCCTTGGAACACACAATTTATGTATATGATATAGTGCAATATACCTGAAGCAACTCAAACGAGATATGACACAACACCTAAGACACTTGCACAAATGGCTTAAAAAGATGCAAGTTTGAGAAATATGGAAATATCAATATCCAAATATGAAACGTAACATTTCAAATTTTATGAGCATGTTGCCAATTTCGTGGGTAAAACAAGTGCCAGTTTGGGTGCTTGATTGGATGTCCAAGGACACAGACATCTTAGGTCCGATTAACGTGTTAACTCGATTATGGCTTGCCAGGCAAAATATAAGTAAGACAAACACTGGTGAACATTTTAACTGAAAATGTATAATCTGCGTCTTCTTTTTAAGGTTGAAAATAAAACCCTTGTGGTTGCTAATGAAATGCTATTTAATATGTAACAATCTTTTTAGGTACAGTTAGGGTTAGAGTTTCACTATGGTCATTTTAAAGAAACAGGAATATTTCATCTCTCCTTGCGGTGTATGTTCTCAGTCGGATGAGCAACACGCGTTATACGTGAAGGACGTGGGTTCGTATATCACACCGCAAGGGAAGATAATGTTTTTTTGTTTTCTTTTTGTAAATATTTGATGTCCGCTAGTACAGCTTGAAGCACTATTTTTTTTTTATATTGCACTTCAAGATTGACCTCACCTGATGTTAAATGGTAATGAGGTCCTAGCTTAAGGGTGACAAGTACAGCATAATAAAACTGTTACTGGACTTGTCGCCCTTATCTTGAAGGCTTGACCCCTGCTACTAATGTAGCACCCCCCCAAGAGCTCTGGAAACCTTACTCACACGCAGGAACACAACAACACAGAAGTGCTTGTTATTTGGCTGCGGTCTTCTGTAAGGTGGAGGTATTTCACCAGCGGGCTGCTCCAGTTCGAGCGATAAATCGCTATGCCCTACCTCTCTTAAAACATACTATAAAACATAATAGCAACCATTTTACTATGGTTGATCCACCTCACAAGAATTAGCACTAGAGTGTTTTTCTACTCTTTCATATATATATATCACTTTGAATTTATTGGTGTCTTCATTTCCTAATGACATGCTGTTAATGATAGCATCGTTTGTCTAGGAGATTATTCGACTAGTCATATCCACAAAGCGCACAAATTTACAATCGTTAGTAATGTTTGCGCAACAAACGCATCAGAGTGAAGTCCTGATGTACTCATCAGGCAATCTGATGTCATCATTGCAGTCACGGTTGTAAAAAACGGCTTAGCTTACCCAGGTAGCCTTGATAACTAGATGTACCTAACTTGTGGTTAATAAAGTTATCTTATGAAATATAGGAATTATACAGAGTGTTCGAATGATTTTCTAAAGTATGGAAAAGGTGAGCATGCCGGACTTTGACGTCGCGCCATCTCTGACGTCCCGGGTTCGATCCCCTGTCGGTTCAATATGGGAAACGAACGTTTCTATATTTTCTCGAGTCTGGGTGTTGTGGTACCGTCATTGTTTCTGATTTCTGTAACGCGAGTGCTTAAGCTACTAACCACATAATCTGAAAAATGTATGTGATGTTGTCCAATATTTATTTATTTATTTGGCTTACCAGTAACTTTTATACTGATATACAAAGTGTAGCTTATTGTAGCTAAGACTACAAACTAAATTTTGGTTTAGGTAATTCATCACTTTTGTCTTTATTTTCCAAAGAAAATAATAATATAAAAATTTTGCGATAGCGTTTGTTTACAAAATATAATAAGTTAAATTTGTATGAAATGACGTATACTCGTGAAACACCCTACGCTTAGGAAAACCGTCAACGTGAACTTGAAACATGTCATTATAATATTGTGTCATAACTGACTAATAGCAGGAATATTCTTTAATGTTTGCTAATGATAAAGATACCTAAAACAAAATTTTCCTTAATATTTCCTTGCAGTAAAACTTTTCTTGAAACGTATGAACTTATTAAAAAAATATTGGTTCCTTTAAATATTAAGATTTAATACAACATTTGACTGTTTATTTTGTTTAGATAATTATCTCCAATCAATTAATATTTATTTCAACATTAACTAATATTTCGCAGAAGCAAAACTAATTAGTCTCCGCATGCGTTTCAGACTACCTCTTCAAGACTAGCTGTGGCCCGCGACTTCTCCTGCGTTTTTTTGGGATAAATACTATCCTATATGCTAAACTAGCATGGCATCACTCTTCCTACTAAATTTCATCTAACTCCGTTTACTAGTTTTCGCGTGAAAGTGAAACTGACATGCATCCATTCATTTTTATAAACTTTCGCGTTAAAATAAGTAGTTTATAATTAGAAAAAAAAAATAGTTATCCAAATTATAATCTTTTAGAATATACCTATAATCAATTGACTACTTTTAAGTCCTTTATATCCTAATTTTCAACGTTTTATTCGTTACTTTAGAGATAACAATTTAAGGGCCACTATTAGAAGGGACATAGTCTGATAACCTATTTAGACGATACCGTAATGCTCCGTTCGATTCTGTCCGAGGTTGAGTTGAGTAGGTACGGTAAATAGCACATCAACGTATACACCTGCAATTCGATTTTAGTTCTTATGCACGCGGTATAAGGTTTATGCAAAGTCCAAATTGTGTTGTCTGGCGTGCCCCCGACCGTACATTTCCTATCCGCGCGTTGGTTGTGGTTTTGTTTTTCATTTGTTTCGGTACCGTAAAGTCTACAAGCCCACCGCAAAACCATTTCCCGTGGTTCCATCAACTCATTATTAAATTCATGCTCCACATTTCATAATCACTTCATAATATCTACCAATGATTGTTTTGAAGTTGCTAACAATCGAGTATTAAGCGTTGATGTTGGGTTTGATTTACGAAAAACTCATTGGCGAGCACGCTAAGTTAAGCTAATGTCTCATATCGGGTGGGTAAAACACTTTGGTGTATTTTGTTTTAATTCTTTCATCCTTACTAATGTTAATTTGCGAAAGTAACTCAAGTCTGTCTCTCACGCTTTCATACCAAAAACCACTGAACCGATTTGAATGAAATTTGGTACACACTGTTCATAGCCGAAGAAAGAACACATGCTACTTTCTGATACGAATAAAGGATTTTGAAAAGATAAAACCATAAGCTTATTTTTTTTTACAGGCTGTTGTTAGTTTAAACTTAGGGACATAGCTATTATGACAACAAAAGTTTGTAAATTTTTACCCTCAGGGCGTTACCATAACAATAAAGAGGGAATAAAGTTTTGTATAGAAATATGTAATGTTTATGTAATTTTTTTATAAGTTTGCGATAAGACAATATATTAGATTTCTGTGTTAACCGAAGTCAATTAATATTACACGCGGACAAAGTCACGGGCACATCTTGTATTTAAAATTTATTAATTAAATTAAGAATCTGACAGTGCACTGATGAAACGGAACCTTTTTACGGGAAACGGAAAATGTTTGATTGATAGAAATACCTCTTAATGCCATGCATACCTACAACTTATCCCTACTAATATTATAAATGCGAAAGTAACTCTCTCTGTCTGTCTGTCTGTCTGTTACGCTTTCCTGCTTAAACCTCTCAACCGATTTTGATGAAATTTGGTATAGATATACATTGAATCTCAAGAACGGACATAGGCTACTTTTTATTAGAAAATAAGGGGGGAGGGGGGTAATACCACCTTTGAAAGTTTATATGGAAAAATGTTTATTTTTTAAGTTAGAGATATGGCACAAATATAGCTCAAAACTTGGATTAAAATATAGATTACTTTTTGTTTCGAAAATTAGGGGAGAAGGAGTTAAACCGACCATGAAAGGATGTAGTCCACGCGAACGAAGTCGCGGGCACAGCTAGTTAATAAATGACTAAAGACGGGATTTAATGGAAAAGTTTTACTCGTAATTGGCCTATGCCTTTAAAAAAAACGTTTAGTTTTCGATACCTCCTGCTCCCAATAACAGTTCCAATAATTTGTGATATAGTTCGCTTATACGTATTTCAATATGATTCTGTAGTCCAGATTCACCGCTCTATTGACCATGAGGAAATTGATTAAGTTGACTATAGAAGAAAAACTAATTAATCACACACTTGTTCTCTTTTTCTTACATTGTTACTAATTCATTCAACGCGTTCCGTTCATTGATTAGCTTTCTTGAGAGAACATAAAAACATATTAAATCTGCACACTCAATACTGTACCAGATACAATACTGATCAGTTAGGTATTTTAATTACGTACGTACAGTTAAAAGCACATCAGACAATACATATTGGATGTTGTACCACCCGTGTGTCGTAGGCCTAAGAACTTATATTGAATTGACGACCTCCAGCCGAGAGGCGAGCGGGCCGGACTTTGGCGTCGCAACATCTCTGAGGTCCCGGGTTCGATCCTCGGTCGGGTCAATATGGGAAACGAATTTTTCTATATTGTCTCGAGTCTGGGTGTTGTGGTACCGTCGTTGTTTCTGGTTTCTGTAACACAAGTGCTTAAGCTACTTACCGCAGAATCAGAGCAATGTATGTGATTTTGTCGAATATTTATTTATTTATTATTTAATTGTTAGTGTTTACCCTGATGTGCCGTTACTGTACTTTCTGCAAATTATGCCATTTTCACATTGTTTTAATAATTTTGTCAATGAGTGTGTGAACCAGTGCTAATAGGCCTGGCGAGAAACCACACGCACTTATCCTAACATCTTACTTACAAGCAATTTTGATACTTCTACCGATGTATTAAGTGTTTGTCGATCGTTCTACTCTGTGTTTACCTTTCCCGCGGTAGCGTTTATCATTTCTACAAACATTAACGGCCCAAACGAAAGTAGGTGACTCTAATTCGAAACAAAGGGTATTTTGAACCAGTTTACATTTCATCTAACACGCGTGATGTCCTGATCGATATAATTTTCCATTTTCCTCATTAATATTCATACAATCAGTCTGTTTATGGTACAACTAGTGCGGCGCCGCGTGTCGAACGCCCTCGCGTGTCGCCCTATCATTCGTTCACTGAGTATCGTTCGCTCGTTCCGTTCGTTCGCTCCTTAGTCGTGGGTGATAACTGTCACGCCGCAGACGTGTGTGCGCCGTTTTATCGTTCCTCCGTGAGCGTTTCGATCGCGTTAATTGAACTTAACGCGATTTAAAAACGCTTAGTTCTGTGCTTTTTGTGAAACTGCAGTGGATTTGAACGGTGTGAAACGTTCCTGTTTAGATGGTGTGTGTGTGAAACTAGTTTTTTCCCTTAGTGTGCTCACAAAATCTGGATTTTTCTTTCGAGAACCTTTTGTGGTAAGTAAGATATTGGATTATAAAAAGCTTAGATACTTTTGCGGTTTTCCTACATTTGTATATGGCTCATATTCGCAGCAACTTTGCGCTTCATCGTCGTTTGCGGTTAGATGCGATTTCCTTATCATATGTGTAGGTTGAGATTTTTAATAGGTATTTGGTCACCAACTACCCGCAACAAATAAAAATGGTTTGTTTGCTTCGTACCTAAATATATCATTACAATTGAAATGTGCATTGGAGGGTACAGTTGAGTTAAATTTACTGTATATTAAAAAAAAAACATTAAAAGATTTTTCCCCTAGATTTGCTTTAATATTACATCTCTTAAGTTATGCGGTGATGTAATTCGCCCTTAATTTGTAGGCAGCCAATAATAAGCACTATCTAGTGTTAAAGGCGGTGTGTTATTACCGTAAACTGCTAGTTTTGTTATCAAGATCGCGTTAACGAGTCTCGTTCAAGTACTCACTTAGATGTAGGTACGCATGTTGCCCATAAAAGTAATCTAAGTAGCCAATATCAGAAAGTGCTTCTATCGGCTCGGCCAGGAAATATAAATATGATTATAACTGCAAAACCACTTGTCCATGTGGAAGGTCTAGGCAACACGTGTTTTGTGTAAATTTTACTATCATATTATCATTGGTATGCAACAAACCAGTAAAAAATATATATAATTTATAAATTCTACTCTGTTCTTTGGATTCTAATATACTATCGTTCCATGCCAAAAAAATATATATTAAATATGAGTACATTACCATCACCAAAGCTAACTAAAAATGCTAACTTTACTGATTTTGTAATCGTTCAATCGGTCACTCAATCAATATTTCGTTTGTTTCTAGTTGTAAAAATATGTTTTAATTTCGTCGAAAATATTGTAAAATGATTTTGATGACCTCGAACCCGAGTAGCGGACTAACTCTGACATCTCTAGTTCGATTCCTAGTCGGATCAATATCACTAGTACCGGCACGGTCGGGAAAACGAACTTTTCTATATTGTCTGGTCTGGATGCTGTGGTATAGTCAATCTGCGAGTGTTGTAACTGATTTCGGTAGCACAAATGGCTTTAGCTACTGACCTCAAAAACAGAGCAATGTATGTGATGTTGTCCAATATTTAAAATAAATTTGCGTGATGTTCGTACTTTTTTTTAGTAATTTTTATACCTTTACTAGCGGCTGTCCTTGACTTCGTACGCGTCTGCTTAATCTTTCTAGCAATAGATATATATGGTCGTTTTTACTAGTATCTCCCATAATATTCAAAACTAAACGTAGTCCATATTTTAATCCAAGTTTTGAGCTATATTTGTGCCAAACTTTATATGTGTAACTTCATAAATAAGCATTTTTCCATATAAACTTTTAAGGGCGGTATTACCCCCATCCCCTCTTATATTGAAACAAAAAGTAGTCTATGTCCGTCTTGGAGGTTCAAAGTATATCTATAACAAATTTCATATAAATGGGTTCAGTGGTTTAGGCGAGAAAGCCGACGACAGACAGAGTTACTTTCGCATTTATATTATTAGTATGGATTCTGTAAAAATTGCAAAAAAGTAAATGGTTTTTAACTTCAAATGGCGATGTCACGCGCGTGTACATACTTGCCTGCGATAACTTATGATTACCAATTCAAATTTGTAATCTACCACCGATTATTCAAATATTTTGATAACTTTATCGTGGTTTCGCGAATACTTGCATTCGTTACGCCTGGCATTGAGAGGCCCCTCAGTTAAATCGATCCGCATTTATTTTCTTTTTATATAGATCTAGCTGTTGCCCGCTACTTTGTCTGCTTTTTGCGGGATAAAAAGATGCTATTTATATTTATTATTATCTGGTATGTTATATATCTTTGTACCAAATATGTTATCCATATACATTTGCCCAAAAATGACGGCGAAAATTTATTGGGAAGAGTTTGACAGATAAGGGTGGAATAATGTATTGCCGACTGTACCTACACTAAATCAATTTACTTTCTCGCAAACTGTAGTATAACTGATCTAAAATAAAATTATAAAAAAATATTACCACTTTAATAAATCGCTACTAAACAATAGACATGAGTGAAGTCCATTTCTGCCAATGTCAAGTTAAATTTACATAATTTCACTAAAGAAACCGTTGTATGGTGTTTCATAGATTTCCCGATATTCCGTCTATGTTCAGAAAAGGCTCGTTTCTAAGTACTATTGGGTCTGAAACAAGTTGACAAACGATGCACGAATTTATGTGGTCCACTTTAATAGTAATTTTATTTATCATTCGCTACCGAACATGACTGCACAATCTACACCACATTTAAGGATAAAACTGTATTATCTGGTAATCAAGTACGTATCTAGTCTATCTTTTTACTAAATTTAATCTTCCTACTCAATCCAATCAGTAGTATTAGGCGAAAGGTAATAAACATACATGCAAATATTACTTACAAGCTTGCGCGTTTATAATTACGTATTATGTTAAATACAATTTTATTCTAGACATCAAACAATACTACCTACATTTCAGCAGAGAATTACTAAATGAGTTTCAAAACAAAGATTTGCTATGAATTCCGTTAGGCTATATCATATTTATTTAGATATTCAGTTAAATACATATTACTCTCGTATTATAAGGTTTGGTTTTATCAGCTGTGAAAGTATAAACTGATGCTAGTTCATAATAAAAAATAGTTGTACATTGTGAACTTTTACTGTTTACGTATAAAACATTATACGAATACATTACATCTCAATGTGTGCTCAACTACATATATGCCCAGCCAAACGTATTTCGAAAGTATTTTTTTTCCGTAAGACATACCTAACCTCATATAGATATGCGTGCAATACTCATAGTACAAAGTTCTAACAATAAACCGTACACCAGCGTACATTGCAACCAGTAATTAAACTCGTTTCAATCAGCTGTTAACCCTCGACCCCGCCCGCCACACGGTTAACCTTTCCATCAGGTGTCGAGCACCGATCGGCAACTGTGAGGAAACCCTACAATGCTTTCACAATCCCTTTCTAAAACGGTGATGGATGATGATGATTGAAGCAACTGATGAATTATTTTAGAATAACGTCAGGTAGTTTGCACGCGATTTTCGATGATATGCTTTTTCATTCACAAAATGCTTAAGCTGATTGATTACTTGGAGGGCTTACGTTATTTATGTTAAAGTTGAATCCTACCCAATCATTAGTTGTTTGGTCTCATAGCTGACCTTATTCCCTGAAAAAAAAGTGTGCGCAATATTGCGTTGTAGTTTAAATAAATATTTTCTAAAGAAAAATTCAAGTATTAAGTTAACCTATTTAATGTCCTACTGGGATAAGGACTCCATTATTGAACATATTACTAATGAGGAAGGATGACAACTAAAAGCTAATGACACCTCGCCATTTCTAAAATGTTTGCTGTTAAGCAAAAAAAAATTTTGGTTTGACCTCACCCGCTTTTGATGCGGCAATTCCGGTGCTATTATCGTGGACTCTTCTCCCGGAATGGATGGCCGATCCAACCGAGCCATCCCCACTTCACTGTGGACACCGTAGTGCAATACCAGCTGAAGTACCCCTCGCACCATAAACCGGTCTCCACGAGGTAACTAGGCTAAGTAACACAACTGCTTGGAACACCCGTACAAAATGAACATATTATTTCTGCAATAAAATTCAAATAAAAAAAAAAAACAAAAAAAATACTGAAAGAAACTTCTTTCTCGACTACGATGTCATAATAAAATATTAACTGTACACACAGTACCGCAAGCAATTTTTGTACACAATAGTTCAATAAACATTCTCCGCCTCTGATGAATGTGGGAATAAAGTCGGCACTGTGTCGGGGACCCCGATTGTACCGCACGTTGTAAAAGCCACTTATAAGTAATGTACATCTGTGTATCGTTTTAAGTATTCCATATTAAGTAAGAACCCCCAATAGTGCCGACTTGTTGTTCTGACTGTCTCAATGACGATAGATAAGTGTCCTTCCCAACCCTTGCCATAGGTTGATCTGGGAATGTAAAATATCCAAGCTTTAATATATAGTTAACGCATGTTACCTCTACAGTCGACCAATCAAAAAAATAAACTGCAAGCTGTTTAATACGAAAAATTTCGAAACGGATTCATTTGTTTCTCAAAAAAATTGTACGCCGTACAAAGTAGTTTAAATAAGTACATGCAGCAATAAAACGAAAACATGTAAGATATTGACGGTAAGGTTCATTTTAGAATGAGGTTGTATACGTACAGTGCACGTTCTGTTCATTCCTAAATAAATGATTAAGATACAAACCACTACGGATTACTATTCTGCGCGTGGACACGCACTTGCCAATTTATAGGTCATTAATCATTGTTATTTATTATAGTTAGACCTTAAAAGTTATAACGAATTCTATCGAAGCTGTATACAGTCTAGATGAGGTGGAATTACGCGAGCGGAAATCGTAAATTGAGACGAAAAGAGTATTCAGGATCAGATAATATTTATCGATTTGATCTACTTCGGCTACTTAGAGCATATATATCTAATGATGAGGTAGGTAAGCCACGAGTCTCACCCACCTATCAAGTAACGTAGAATACGAACGATCTTCATAATATTATTGGAACTTGTCACAATAATTTCTTTCCCCGGAATAGATTGATGGACAATAGCTTCGGATCCGTTACAATTCAAGCCTATTTTTACGAAGCTGGATAAGTATATTGGGGAGGTAGCCATCTAACCAGTAACACGAAGAAAACGAGACCTATTTGGTTCACAGTGCTAACGTTACCACTAGATATGAACTGTCAACTGCACATCATGGTAACTTACAGTTAGAAATTAATCCTTATACTGACGAGCTAAGGGCGGTACTAAGTCGACTAACGTGCTTTGACTACACGTGTGACTGACTGTTCAAGCTAGTGAAATTTCTATTGATATAAGCCGACATTGCAGATGTGTAAACGGAAAACGGGAACATGAAGCTGAATATCCAAGTGGATTGGGGTCATTCGGTTTGCCTGCGGACGTCTCACAGAGAAGTAAATAATTTGCTTGCTGCAGGACAGCTTGTGAATATTCAACATTGTACCTCCATTCCTGTTCAGGTCCAAAACAGGAACAGAGAAATAAATATCAGAAGACAACATGTACCTTGGCATGATCCTCAAGTACAGTCCCGCCCAATTTACGATTTAAATAGTTTAAAACATTTAAAATATCTAAGAGATCAAAACGTGACAACAATTTTAGTAGTTAATACTAACTACTTGCTACTACTGATACTGTTAGTTCAGTGTGTCTTACCGAATTTTCGGGCATAAAGTAGTCATAAAGTTGTATTAACTACTAAAAATGTTCTCGCGTTTTGACACGTTTTCTTATTTTAAATGTTTAATGGGACGCGAAAGTCTTAAAATGGTTTTACCAGTTTATATGTAGTACTTATACCTATTTGATTAGCCCACTTGATGTAAAATCTTACAGTTTTTCTAATCATTATTCTGACAAAAAATAGATCAATTCAAAGTATCTGTAGAGGACATAGTCGCAATGAAATATGCCAACGAATGATGGAAATATAAATTGATAAAGATAAATTGTATTCACAAATGGTTTTAATAGGTATAATAATATGTCTTGATAAGGCCATTACAGGTAACGTATTGTGCGCTTACTACATACATCGTTAAAGTTAAAGTTGAGCGATCAAGAAACTAATTATCACGACATTCTAACTTTGTAGATCATTACAAGACTTTAAACTTAGCCCATTACAAGCATCGGGAATATTCCTCATACGCCCGCTCGTGCATAAAGCTTTCTGCATTAAAATGTAAAGAAAAGACAACAACTTTGAAGTTTAAAATAAATGCAATAAAGACAAGAGCTTATAACCTATCATGTAACTTAGTAGTAAATACAGTAAACTGACAAATGCCATACGGTGCTAATATTATCGCTTCCACTCAGAGCTAAAGAACAGGACATACAAGCGAATGTCCATTAGGCTATTCCCACACTGTGTAACCGGACCGCACGATTTCGGAGTCGGACGCGGCTTATGTTACCGGTTGAGTCCGAAATGATCGGTTTACCATGTACACAAAATAGAGGTAGATAGGGATGGCTCACTGTTATAAACGTGAAAGTTTTGATGTATAATTATAAATAAACAATGGACATCACATATCGTCGACACGCGTGCGATACCGCAGAAGTTCATAGCGCGTAACTGCAAAAGGTGCAACATTAAAATTAAGCGCCATCTAAACGAGTTATGGATCAAGTTACGTTACATTATTTCAAAGTAAGTCCCAAAAGCCTTAGATATGCATTTGTTTTACCTTCTGTAAGAACCGATAAGCGGTATTTACGAACCGTCCTTACGGGTTTTTGTACGTGCAGCGACGATATCGCTCTGGTTCTGTGGTAAGAAGCTAAAACACTGTGTTACAGAAATCAGAAATAACGTCGATATAACAGGCCGAGATTCTCGTAATATAGAAAAGTTTGTTTTCAATATTGACCCAACCTCAGAGATGGAACGCAACGCCAAAGTCCGGCCGGCTCGCCTCTCGGCTATAGAGGTCGGCGAATGATGTATTGGCGTCTAAATGTTTGTTACTTTTTCACGCAAAAACCTATGAGTAGGTTTTCAATAAAATTCTGACAACATTGACAACTTAAATTTAACTTCTTTTTCGACATTTGTAATCCGAGCACACTTTCTGTTTATGATGTTTACTAAGTGTTTAAAAGAAATATACAGGTACGAACAGCTTTGAAAGACTGTGTCACTAGTCAAGAAACTGATACTATAGTACATATCAAATAACAAGCTCGCGAATAGAAAGTCTACCGACCCACAATGACTTGCAGTAGCGGGAGAAATGTAGTACCAAACTATTACAAGATTCAAGGCACACGTGGTCGATACTGTGGGAAACAGGTATACTTTTGAGTATTGATTTGATTGTAGACAGTCGAAACTTGATTATGTCGATTTTAATCTTCGCTTCAAGGTCTTTGCAATTACATCACTCAGATAACACGAGTCGCTTACTTACAAACGTTTAATAACAAGTTATTTTCTACTTTTGAATTAAGTTGCATGTAGGTCGATCGGTATTTTGTGTGTTGTTAATTATTAAACGTGTTAAATTGAAAAAAAACATTGTTTCTCATACCAAGAGCTAAGCACAATAGTAAAATTGGTAGTTTGTTAAATGAGAGACTTGATAAATACATGGTTATTTTATATTTAAATAACTTGAATAAATATCCTTTTAATCGCAAATTATTACAAACGTAGTAGCAGAAAATAGGCAGTATTTTCATTGAAACTACAGTTGCCAGTTTTTTTATTTCTGAAATATAAAAAACTAGCTGTGCCCGCGACTTCGTTCGCGTGGACTACATCCTTTCATGGGCGGTTTCTCCCCTAATATTTAAAAAAAATCCAAGTTTCGAGCTATATTTGTGCCAAATTTCATATCAAAAATAAACATTTTTCCATATAAACTTTCAAAGGTGGTATAACCCCCACCCCCCCCTTATTTTCTAATAAAAAGTAGCCTATGTCCGTTCTTGAGATTCAACATATACCTATACCAAATTTCATCAAAATTCGTTCTGCCGTTTAGGCGTGAAAGAGTAACAGACAGACAGACAGACAGAGTTACTTTCGCATTTATAATATTAGTATGGATGAAACCACCAATAGAAATACATTATTATAGTTACATAAAAGCTAGGTCGTGACCCTTACGTAATTACACACTTTGAATAAAACCTTAAAGCAGACAATATTTTGTATGGGCTAATGTTACCTTATACCGTATTAATCAATGATCAGCAGGCAAGTCAGGTAAAATGGTTGTCAAAAAAATATTTAAAAGCTTATTAGATATAAGCTATTTGAGAAAGTAAACACGCTAAAAAATTAGGATTCGCTCAACTGATTAACTAATCTAATCACGTGTTTTATATTATAATCAAATTAGCTTCAATTAATTGAATTAAAGTTTTAATTGTTTTATAAGACCTAAATCAATTTTTCATTTGAATACATAAATGTACTTACAAAAATACGACAGTGTAATCAAATGAAATGGAGCAAGTATGCTTAAACAGAATTCATAACTTGATCCCTCAGAAATACGTTCAAGAGAATTGGAATCTCTTTACAAACGAAATGGACAAACAGCATTAGATTTTTTGTGAGCCCAATCCGCTTTTTTCAAACGCCGACAAAAACGAACAAGTTGGGACAACCTTGTGAGAACCGGTATTATAGATAGGTATTATGACCAGCAATTGGTGGGTGTGCAGGAAAAAATCTTATTAAGACGAAGGGCAGAGCAGAATAGGGCATTGTCCATCTGGCTAGCGACGTGATGTGAAAATAATTAGCCGATGTTATCTTTCACGATATTAACAGAACAAATGAACCGAATAAAAAGTGTTTGATGAGTGATAAAGTGGTTTTGCCTAAAATGAACCTTTGTCATACGATATGAAAATATTGAGTGATGTTTCATAGAATATTTATTTATTTATTATTTTTTTAAATATTGGACAATATCACAGACATTGCTCTGATTCTGTGAAAACTAGCTTAATCACCTGTGTTACAGAAATCAGATACAATGACGGTACTACAACACCCAGACTCGAGAGAATATAGAAAGTTCGTTTCCCATATTGACCCGACCGGGGATCGAACCTGATGATGGTGGGACGCCAAAGTCCGGCCCGCTCGCCACTCAGCTACGGAGGTCGTCGTCATTTGCCTACTGTGCAGGACGCATGAGTTTTAATTGAAACCTTTATAACAAGATTGTCTGTGATACTTTTCCTTCGTGTCTACATTGTTATTTGCTCAATTATAAATTCCGCACAATTTACCACCGGCTTTAGGATAGAGATTAAAAATCCTTCTAAATTATTATTCAAATACTAAAAATCATCGCATTAAGCATCTATTTCGGTCGCTGACACCTACTATGATATTTGAAATATTAGTAAACCTGAACAATGCAACTAATGATTAATGTATGAACTGCACACTAACGTGGCTTGAAAATCCACCCTGAAAATAATAAAGTGTGGTTTGTAGTTACTTTAGGTTACTTACAAATCACGTGGTCATTAAATAAATACGTGCTTATGGTAATTAACTTGTGTGCGAATCGACTTATTTTAAGCAAACAATGTTGTACATAGTTTGGTCGCCCCGGTAATCGAACCCAGTAACACAATCTAATATTCAAGCTACTACAATTTGAGGCGTTTTTTTAACATAGCATGCATTTGTTGTCTTCAATGCGCATTTGAGAATGTTGATTAGACCAAGGAGCTGATTCACTAATGTCAGAAACGATTACATTTTAGGTACACAAAAGTCAATGTTTTGCCTCTGTCTAATCATGTATGTTAAGATAGAGATAAAACATAGTTTCCGATTTCAAATCCAATTCCGCCTTTTTGTGAATAGATAGACCAGGGGCTGATTCACAAATGTCTTCTGATTGGTTAATGTCAAACAAGAGATAGAACGATGTGTTTAAGTACTCGAACCCGATTCTGACATTTTTGACAATAGATAAGCAGTACTCATTAATCTAATGATTGATGATGCCATGTAGTTAATCTTGTTAATTAAAAAAATATTTTTACAAGTGTACATCTAAGCTCTTTCATACATCTGAATAAAAATTAAACATAGTTACACATTTAACTTAAACGTAAAGAAAACGATGATAACCCATATCAAAAGGAATGTGCTACAAGACAAGTAGATTTGGTAAAAGCGTGTTATCCGCCTATAGCCCTACAAAGACGGTCAAGTAATCTCACAAGCGATGTATCTTTTGATAAGATCAGTTGCCCTGCTTGTGTTCACTCACTTATACCAGCGAACAAAGTAAGTCCAAGACATCACAATCGTTCCAGTAAAACAAGTAACCATGACCTCTGTCATGACGACCAGATTTGCCTTTAAGGGAAAAATCTCCACATAAGACAATTTCGCAAACGGACGAGTCAGCTTTTAAACATATTTCTGTTTTTAGTAATACAGGTTTTATTGAACTTTGGTATTTCGCATAAGGTTTTCATGATGCTCGTAGGCGGCTTATTTTAATGAGGTCAAGTATAAATAAAAGGAATTATAAAACACTCGCTATTGTCCGCGACTTCGTCCGCATATTACGGGATAAAAGTGTCCTGTCCAACTAAATATGAAACCCATACAGTCATTATTGTGTGATGAACAAACGTACATCCACACATTCAGACATCCATACATCTATACATTCTTACGAAATTTGGAATTCATAAGATTAGTATAATCATATACATAAGTTGCCCTGTTCATTCGTATAAGTAAGTAACTTAAAAAAAACATGTTTTATGGAAACCAGAACTAATAGTTGCACCACAACACATCTACTTAAATCCCTACTAATATTATAAATGCGAAAGTAACTCTGTCTGTCTGTCTGTCTGTCTGTCTGTGTATCTGTGTGGCTGTTACGCTTTCCTGCTTAAACCTCTCAACCGATTTTGATAAAATTTGGTATAGGTATACGTTGAATCTTAAGAACGGACATAGGCTACTTTTTATTAGAAAATAAGGGGGGGAGGGGGGTAAATATAGCTCGAAACTTGGATTAAAATATAGACTACTTTTTGTTTCGAATATTAGGGGAGAAAGGGGTAAAACCGACCATAAAAGGATGTAGTCCACGCGAACGAAGTCGCGGGCACAGCTAGTACATTTATAAACATATAGATCCATCCATCCATCGCACAAACAATTCTTGGTTTAATTTGGTTAAACATTGTTCCTTTAGGCCAGTTATTTGTAAAGAAATAGTATTCTTGCCCAGTAGGAGTAGTTCCTAATCTCAATGACAAAACTACGAGTCGAGTTTATTCTCCATTTCTCCGAGTTACTAATCATTTAGAGCATCTCACTCGCCATCTATCAGATTAGCTCAACTCGGTAATTGAGTTTTTTTCTTAACTATTGTTCTATTGCGATATAAATGACGATAAGCAGCAGATTCCTTACAGCGAAACCTTTTCGGTGTCTTTTAAACTATTAGGGTCAGGCTAAGGTCCGAGTCTATGTATTGGTGTATGCGACATATGGACAGGGTAACCTAGAATTTTAAGATCATCTTCATTATGCCGTACTTGTTAAAACTTATTACAAATTCGTAACAAAAACTAAATATTAAAAAATGCAGAAAAAGTAGGTAAAAAATCAATTCCCAACGAATACCAAAACTTAATATATGGTCTTTGTAATGTATACATGTTAGATATTCGTAGAAGAGAGAATTTATAGAAATTTGGCATCGCATCATTTTAAGGTTCAATCCCCGGTCGGGTCAATATGGAAAACGAACATTCCTAAATATATTATTTGATGACCTCCGTAGCCGAGAGGCAAGCGTGCCGGACTATGGCGTCGCGCCATCTCTGAGGTTCCGGGTTTGATCCCCGGTCGGGTCAATATGGGAAACGAACTTTTCTAGATTGTCTCGGGTCTGGGTGTTGTGGTACCGTCGTTGTTTCTGATTTCTGTAACACAAGTGCTTCAGCTACTTACCTCAGAATCAGAGCAATGTATGTGATGTTGGCAAATATTTATTATTAGTAAAATATCGCTGCCCACGTGTACACGTGTGTAAGTACAGAATCAATTAAGGCTATCTATCGCCCCTGATCTGTTTCTTAATTCCTGACAAAGTCGGTCGTAAGGAGTCCTTGCGAAAGCCAATTACAACTAATTGCTAGCCGTAATCGGATACATACGAAAACAATTACGGTGGCGTTTTTTTTCAAGGCTGTATTAATTAAGTAGCCCTTTGAGCTATCGAGCGTTAGCAAGTTTATGTGTCGTTACGTTAAATGGTTAACTAACTGGAAAGCTTCCGCAGTCCATTTTCGATTAATGGCAGTGACGGGCCCTCTGAGCCACTATCAGTTCGATTTTCAACCAAACAACCCATCATTCATGAATCGGTCAGTTTTAGTTCTCTGTTTAAATGGTTTTGATTGTATTGAAGCATTCAATTTTGGTTTCCTCAAAACAAATGTTTCACGTACATACTTTGGGTTCGATGTACGGTCAACAGCAAAGTAAACACTTCAGTTCGATATTAGACTTTATGTGCACGACATAAAAGCGGTGCAAAGTCCAAAGTGTAGTCGTGTTTTGTCTGTACTTTGTGTATGTTGTTGACGGTTTGTAATTTTCAGTCAATAATTAGTAGAAACTGCCAACAATCAGACAGAGGTACAAATTCAGACGATCGTTTTTGATTGAATTTTATCGACAACATGTTTATTATTACACTGTTTTAACTATAAACAATTTCACATTATTCAAAGGTTTTCATGTCACGAACCTTTAAGAGGTTTCAGTACTTAAGTAAAGTTAGACGGTCAACAATGAAAACTCAAAGAATGATATTCACGCGAAAACTGAAATTCAAGTAATCATTTATGTAAATTTAGAGACGAATTACTAGTCTTTGAAAGTATTGTTACGCGCCACGATCGATGTAACCAGCGCCATCTAGTGTGGAAAGGCGGGACTACAGAGAGTCGAGACGCGTACGCCAGAATTTACTAGAACAATGACCTTGACCGAGCGTACGGCCGTTCAAGGCCGCACTGCGCGCGAATGTTCCGGATGTTTCTGCGTTGGAAGGTTCGGGAACGGCCGCGGCAATATAAAAGGCCGGGATTCACCGCGACCGGGACAGTATTGAATTAGCGATACAAGTGATTACTTCGAAAGCGATTTTGAAGTGCGACTTGGGAGCGATTGTTGTTTTAATTAGTGCGTTTTAAGGTTGTAATTAGTGGCGTTCAATTAAAGTGTGAGTTTTGGTAATTTTTATCGGCTGTTTTTATTGTCACGAACCCGAAGCTCGTAACAATTGGTGTCAGAAGTGGGATTTAAATTATGCCGGTTTTACCTAAGGACGACACGGAGGGTATCCGTACCCGGAGTCAACGCCAACAGGAGACGGACCAGAGACGTTTTGGTGGAGCTTTGCCGCAGGAATCGGAAAGCCAGTTATTAACCACGGAGGCCGGCCCGTCCACAGCAACACCAGCAGCATCGGCAGCACCAGACCTTGCTGCTCTGATGATGATGCTGCAGGAGCAGTCTCGCCGACAGGAGGAACAGGCTCGCCGCCAGGAGGAACAGGCTCGCCGCCAGGAGGAACAGGCTCGCCGCCAGGAGGAACAGGCTCGTCGATTGGAAGAACAGCTTCAGCGGGACAAGGAGGAACAGGCTCGCCGCCAGGAGGAACAGGCTCGTCGGTTGGAAGACCAGAGGCAGCAGGACAAGGAGGAATAGGCTCGCCGCCAAGAAGAACAGGCTCGCCGCCAAGAAGAGCAGATGCTTCTTTTGAAGGACCTTCACGCTACCTTCGGGAAAGTCATAAAGGAGGTGAAGGATAAGGTTGCTCAACATGACAACCGCCTGTTGGAAGCTGAAATACGGATCGACCAAGTCAATAATCGGGTTGACTACGTAGTGGTTGATGTGAAGAAGACCGTGATGGCAGACGTTAAGAAAACGCTGGATTGTCTTAAACTTGGAGAAGCAATTGCAGCTCCCGTAGCTACAACACCTTCGCTACGTGGATTCAAAGTGCCACCGTTCGACGGAACTTCTTCCTGGTCGGCCTACAAAATCCAATTTGACGCAGTCATGAAAGCGAACGGCTGGGATAAAAATCAGGCCATGACTGCCCTCACCCTAGGCCTTCGTGACCAGGCCTTATCAGTTTTGGAAGCTCTCGGTAAGGATGTGACTTACGAGCAGCTTCTTGAGGCTTTGGAGGCTCGATATGGCGACGCTCACCTGGAACACGTGTTTCGCGCACAGCTCAGGGACCGCGTGCAACGCAGTAGCGAAAACCTGCAGCAGTGGGCCCTTGAAGTGGAGAAGGTGGTGCGTAAAGCATACCAGTCCGTACCTGCGCTTATTAATGGGAACCTGGTGCAGGCATTCATCGACGGCATCCACGACATTGAAGTTAGAGCTGCTGTGAGGCTCGGGCACCACGAGACGCTAAAGGATGCCGCCCTAGATGCTACGACTGTGGGGAAAGGGGCCACCTTCGATCCAGTTGCCCTAAGCGAACTGCAGAAAGAGAACTACGGCTACCTGCAGACCTGATCATCAGAATACCACCTGATGCTCCAGGCAGTATAATCGATTATGCGAATAACTGGCGGTACAAAATAAATGACATTTGTGAGCACGTCAGACAATCGGGCCAGAAAATGTCGGGAAAAATGAAACCCCTTGGTGACCGCAAAGTGAACAGTAGAGTGTTCGACGAGGGTCCACAGATGAGGTTGCGCAATCCAGTCCACAGCAGAGGGAGATCTCCTGGGCTTCAGTCTAGATGGGAGGGACCATACCAGATTGGGACTGGGGGCAATGAAACAGAAAGGTGCAAGAGGCACTCCTAAGATGGTTCATGCGGAGAGATTGGCGCGTTATTATGGAGCCGATAATGCTCGGGACGAGCATGTCTTAGGAGGGGGCAGTGTTACGCGCCACGATCGATGTAACCAGCGCCATCTAGTGTGGAAAGGCGGGACTACAGAGAGTCGAGACGCGTACGCCAGAATTTACTAGAACAATGACCTTGACCGAGCGTACGGCCGTTCAAGGCCGCACTGCGCGCGAATGTTCCGGATGTTTCTGCGTTGGAAGGTTCGGGAACGGCCGCGGCAATATAAAAGGCCGGGATTCACCGCGACCGGGACAGTATTGAATTAGCGATACAAGTGATTACTTCGAAAGCGATTTTGAAGTGCGACTTGGGAGCGATTGTTGTTTTAATTAGTGCGTTTTAAGGTTGTAATTAGTGGCGTTCAATTAAAGTGTGACTTTTGGTAATTTTTATCGGCTGTTTTTATTGTCACGAACCCGAAGCTCGTAACAGTATATTGGTCTCTAAAATATTTCAGGTACATACCTAGTGTTATAAACCATAGGAACAAAAGTATACAATTGTCACTGAATTAAATAAGAATGCAAAAGAAGTGTTATGTAGTAACTTTATCGCATTAATTTATTACGTTTTAAAGATGAAACGGAAACGATGACCTTAGTTCCGGCGATTAGACTTCCAAAAATGGTCACTTTACTTCGCTGCGTTCTGTAACAATGAGGTGACGTAATATTGGTCAAAAATTTCACGTTTTTGTACCATGAATCTCTAAAGAGAGTCACGTCCAAAACGCCCAGTAGTCTGCAAATTTACCAAATAATTTCTTTTATTTTTTTGTGCCACGATGATGGCATAACTAGGGCGTTCCCCTTTAGACGGTATGCGATTACAGCGTCCATGATTTCAACAAGAAACGTCATAGGCACTTTAAAAACCTAGTTTCTCTTCTCTTAAAAACCCTAATACTTTTAAGCTTCTAGAATAACCTTGCCAAGTTTCGCAATCAGAATTTTATCTGCACTTTGCAACCTATTTACGCGACCGTTAAGATTCTTAGCTCTTAGTATCAACACTGTCAACGGAGATAACTATTCAGTTATATATAGATAAATTATTATATAGATAGATTTAGACTATTCAGTCATTACGAAATCTATATCTACAAGTATATAGTCTGCATACGTTATCAATGTTATTTTAACGAGCTACATAAAAACAAGTTGCAGTGTATATAAAAGGCTGACTTCGGTTTTCATATAAAATGAGTAGCGCCTCGTTTTTGATGAATAAGGAGACGCGGAGGAAACTATTATTACAGAGGGTAGCTGGTTCATTAAAAAGATATTGTGTAACAATCTACTGTGTGGTCTTCGCCTGGTACCTCGGACATACCTCTACGTGGGCATTAGGTACTAATTAAGTGGGCACAGGGCGTTCGCTTCCTATTGCTACTGGTCCACCCACGCCGCCACTCGGTGTGGGAAACGTGGAGCGTTAAAGTGAGCGATTACGATATTGATAAAGTCTGACGTCATGTAGTTTGCACTAACTGTTTGGGGTGACAACTGTTACCAAATGTGGTGAGCAATAAAAGAGGACGACGAACAACGAAAGATAAGCAAACAGTGTGATGGGCAAAAATAAAAAATGTCTAGTGTGTTAGTTATGTTTTTTTTTATATTGCACTTCAAGATTGACCTCATCCCACCTAATGGTAATGAGGTCCTAGCTTAAGGGTGACAAGTACAGCATAATAAATCTGTTACTGGACTTGTCGCCCTTACCTTGAAGGCTTGACCCCTGCTACTGATGTAGCACACCCCAGGAGCTCTGGAAACCTTACTCACACGCAGGAACACAACAACACAGAAGTGATTGTTATTTGGCTGCGATCTTCTGTAAGGCGGAGGTATTTCACCAGTCGGGCTGCTCCAGTTCGAGCGATAAATCGCTATGCCCTACCTCTCTTAAACAACATCATTAACATCGACATGATCCCAAAGTACTTAGCTGAAGCTTAAGTCTTCGTAATCAGAATCAAACCTGAAGCACAAACAATCTCTCATGTTCACTTTAAGTATTAATGTACTGGATGGGATCTAACCTACGACCTTTTTGGCGCAAAGGGTAGGGTTCGCTCTCAAAAGTCGATCAAACTAGACAATATTATATTTTTATTAATTATGTGTGTTAATGTCCGTCATTATTTCTGTCTTGAGCCATTTCTGATTAACTACCTAACCACTGTTATACAGTTTTTAACTTTAAAACTATGTTAACAACGATAAAAGAAAAGTTATCAAAAGTCATATATTACATTCAGTAATGAATCAGTTCTTTACTGCGGTAAAAATATTAAAATTAAATGATATTATAATATTATGTTAAGCTAAACTCTGTGGTTAATCGATTAAATTTCTTATCAGCGGTATTAGTCATGAAGCCGCAAAAAACTCCAATCAAACTTTCCACGTCGTAAGTGCAATCTCTATCGAATCGAATTCTTTTAAACGAATTCGTTTCAGAAGCTCCACTGCGAAGCGCTTCGGTCCGCATTCTGCAAGTGCGGTTTACACAAAACGACTGTAATACTTTTTCTGTCACGTGTTAATTTTTTTTGTATTAAAGAATAAAACATTTACTAAAATCATGCTCCTTTTAAATTAAGACCTGAACAGCGAAGATATTGCTTTGATTTAAACTAATTTTTATTGTAGTTTCCATTGTATCCATTTTTAAACTGTTGTGTTGTAACATGTTTAATAATGCGAAATCTGTGTAAAATCAAACGAAAATTGTAAGTTACAAAATGAAAATAGTTGCAGCAACTAAGCACACAGCTTTAACAGTTACTATAAAGAGAGTTCGTGATTTTTTGCTGATGAAAACTTTGTCGTACCTACGTACGCCACCAACGTCGAAACTCGTTTTAAAAAGATCGCACCATGCAAGATTTTATCAAATAGAAAATGAGGATCAGTATCAGCTTTACTCGTAAATTGAAAATCGTTTGTTTTAAAACAATATTTTCCGCGACGTTTTCATTAAGCGACGCTAATAGCTTGGCAAAGGAAAACTCTTTTGAACCTTTGCTCTTTTGTTAAGCTTCTTTGAACAAATATAACAACATTGTTATTTGAAAATACCGTATTTTGACCAAATGTATAAGTTTAACGTACTACGTTTTGTTGCTAGTTCCTTCTTTGTAGATTTTTTTCTACTGTGTATTGTAAATTTTGTCAACATATTATGAAGCCTATTTTAAGATTTACTTTACTAGAGACATTTTGTATATTAGTTTCTTTAGCATATCTTAGAAAGATGACCACTATTAAAGATTGGACCACCCATCCAACAGACGAGTCAAAAATATCCAAGACTTCCTGTTAGCGGCTTCTGTGATCCGACACAGACCTTTTTGTCTATGTCTTTAAAAGATAATAAGTCTTCGTTTTCTTTTTCTCTGCCTTTTATCTTAATTTCTTAGTGCGTGAAAATATCAGTCTTCAATTACTCAACTATTACACCGTGTGCGAGCAAATAAGGATTATTTACTAGTCTTTTGGCACTAGTCCTCAAGGTCATCATCTGTCCGTGCTATACCGCGTTTACCGCTACGTATTCGCCGTTCTAAAAGCTTACTGTCCCATCAGCCATTGATTGGCCAAAGAGCGGAAATCTCTCCCAAGATCAGTTTTCCGGAACGTTTTAATCTAGATATCGGTAAGGGTAAAGAAAGAACATATATCTTGGAAAACATGTAATACCTTAAACCTCATCTAAGTCATCAAGCGAGATTTAGGTCAAACGTGAGCTTTTATATTTAAAAAAGTTTCTACGAGCTAAATGGAGCAGAGTAGGTACAATTCGTACTTTGTAAACTAATGCAGAGTGGTCCCGACCACTCTGCTTGCTTTAGCATTCTGCGAGAATAATGCCATATCCCTGGCTTAAAACTAAAATGACTCAATACTATTAGTATGTACCTAACGTCATAACTTTTTGCTATGACATAATCTGTAATGAAAAGGACGTAGGTAATATTTAAAAATAATTATACCTAACCTTGAATAAAGTGTGAGAGCTAAGCAAATTTTCTCCCAATTCATATCTTGTTTCGAGTGAGGTTGGGTTGACAACTCGGACGGTGTTTGAGCTCGTTCATCGACCTATGATTGACTCGTCACGACCGATCTACGTACGAATTCTTGGGCCGGACGGAGCGGACGCTTTTTGTCTATAACTGTACCAATGGTGTGACAAGAAGTGATCCGTGGGACAAACTTAATTTAAATTTTCATCTTTCTCTTAATGAGGAAAACTTACTTAAGTTAAATATAACTAATAACTGTAGGTAATGGAAGTGCTATGGCTATTTATACTAACTATTATATTATAAACATCATATTATTGACGCTTATTAATCTACGCTAGTCATTCAAAATGTTTCCATCACAATATATATTATTTTCATTTCTATCCAATTAAACATTTATAATTTAAACGGCGCCGGAAATATTTGAAATTAGTGTAGCAATATTTTATACTTCGGAAATGCTTAAGAACCTAAAACTGGAAGGTAATAAAATTGAATTCAAATAATTAAAAATCTAGGAAATGTGTTTCCAAACACATCATCGGAAATGTATGTAGGTAGTTGGGAAAGTGGTAATAAATTAAATAGGTACCTACGGTCTATTTATTGTTTCGTATTTTAGCCAAGTGAGATTATCCTGGGACAAGTTCAACCGGACATATTAAGAAGTAATCAATGTGGCCTAAGATAAACTACCTAGTTTGGCCTGAAACCGAATTTGGTTGAGACGGCATACTAATATTATTTATTGTAATACTATGACATGATTTTAACTAAGATCACGTGTTGAGGTTAAATTGAGTATACAATTTTATGAATCGAAATTAAATATGCAGCAATATGGGATCTTGCGTTTGACTTCACAATCTATAAAGCAATTCAAAAAACTTGAACGCATCTCTTCTCGTCTCGACCTGTCTATAGTGTTTATGTCACTCCTCTATATTCACTAACAGTTCAAAGTAAAGCACGAACAATATAAGATCCAGCGAACAATATATGTTTTAAATGCTACCTTTAACAATTTTACACCAACTAACAGAATGTTATAGGTACGTAATTGGCCATTCCGCTATTTAGTACATTTTAATTAGCATATTATCTGGGAACCAGTATGTTACACGAAATGAAATATGCCTAAAATACTTCCGTGTGTTATAACACATGTTATACTTATTGCATGTTTGTACTACTTAAAGTAATTATTGTTACGGCAAATTGCAAATTTACTGCAAAGACGTTAAGTTCTATGCAATGCATTTACAGCAGTTTTTCGAACTCTTACGGAAAGATTTAAATATTAAAATCACTTCATCTCTTGTATTCAAGATTCGTTTTTTCTAGAACGAATAAGATGAAATATCTAGTTATCTCAAAGTCTTGAAGTAGTGTTTAAGTTGACGTGCTTTTGTCTATATAATTTACTAGCGGTCCCGGCAAACTTCGTTTCGCCTTGGAGGATTTTCCCGCGCATTCGACGAAAGACATTTTAAGACTAATTTTTCTACACCTTCGGTTACTTTGTCAAATTTTACCAAGGATCCCTAATTTTGTAGCCTATGTCAAATTGAAAGAATGTAGCATTCTATTGGTGAAAGAATTGTTTAAATCGGCCTTCTACTTTTTGAGCCTATTCATTACAAACATACAAACATGCAAAAATAGGTACAAATCTTTCCTCTTTATAATATTAGTATGATAAAACCTATAAGTTATAAAACAACAAGAAATAATCAAATGCATAAAGATTATCATCACAATGATAGCTTATAAATATATATATTTTTTTAATATCCCGGTTTCGAATAACTCATACAAAAGTAAACGGATTAATTTCGGACGATGTAGATTTTCCCACGGTACCATAAAAAATCTTTATTTTATTTCTATAATCAATGCAATTGCAGGTGAAAATTAACAAAGTATTTGAAAAGAGTTTCAGAGTAATTATATAACTATTATGTTAACGAAACGCTCTTCTTGTAATTGTAGGGTTACCGACTGTCCGATAATGTTGTAATTAAAACTCAACAAAAATTGTTACCCTCTTCTGATTGTTACAAAGCATACCTACTTAAACCTATTATTATGAAAAATTAACGAACGTCTTACCTACTTTCGCCTTTTATCTTGAGAACAGCCAAGTCACAATTTTTATCCGGAAATAAAGAGTACACAACTAATAAGTACACTTATTATAAGTTAATACACATAAGTAACTTCATTTAAAATTATCACCTTGAATAATCACTAATGCCTGGTTCTAATATTTTACCATTCGTAATGTGTCAAAAATGACCATCCGTTTTTTTCCAACCGACTACGAGTCGTTAAATAATACCGTACATCTCTTATCAGTCGTTCGTCGGTCATTTTTAGTTAAGCCTCGTATAATTTGTTACTGTCCGTACGGAACGGATCGTATTTCAAATATTTCCAATATTGCACTGGGCATACGGAAACTGCTGTATAAAGCTCAATACTATCTTTCTTCTTAGAACACCAACTGGTTGGTAAACCAGCAACTTGTAAAGTACTCACCGGTAACCCTAGCCGCGTCTCGTGAGAACCATGAGGCCTTGCACGTCAGCTGATAGCCGAAACAAAAGCAACGAAACAATAAAATATGGCACAGGTGGTATTATTTAGAACACCGCCATAGCTGTTGTGAATTAGAGAAGTGGCGAGGTCAAGCTGTAAGACATTATAATTATTGTGCCGGCTTAATTTAATGTATTTTTAAACGTGGCAATTTGCGTTTTATTTCTTTGTGGAGATGTTTTCAATTGGACTTGGTAAAAATAATTACAGTCACTAAATAATAACATATCAGTCAGTGTTATCTTGTCTAAAATACCTACACTAGTACTAATTTAGATGTACCTATCTTTATGTATAGAGAGATGCATTTTTTTTAAAACAACCTCATGATTGGTATTTTTTATTTAGATAGATGTTTTTTTTATAATAATTACTATTTCATAGATATGTTTTTAATAGCATCTGTCTCTTTACATAAGGTACATCTAATTGAATACTTACGTAGTTAACCAGCCCTAATCATTTTCTTCATTTGTGCACAAAAACTCAATTCATTAATCCCAATTATGGAGCTTGTTTTATTGACAAAAGCATGCGATCTTTTTTAAACGGTTTTATTTAGCTCACCCCATTTGTTTTTTAGAATGAAAAACTCGGCCAACAAAAACTCCCAACGATGTTAATTGTGAAGTATACGTAGACGTAGCTTGCCGAACCGGCCGCCTTACGTGAACTTATTACGTGCCACCTCGTCATTGCAGCTATCGGTGAAACAATCTGGGTGAAAATGAACAATGTACACAGCAGTATAATTCCGCCCACTGAATCGCCAAATACAGAAGATAAATAACTTAAACACACTCTATTCATAAGTGCGCAATGAATAAGACGCCGTATGCTGTTCGAGTTACGGCGAATTCTGTTCATACCAAATATTCTTCTGTTCTGTTCATCCTAACTTCAGGCACATACATACAACAACATAGGTCCAAACTCTAACTTACTCATGCAATATATTAACATTGCTACTGTTAACTTGATACTTTTTATCCCGAATACAAGTTAGAAGTCCCAAAGGAAATCTGTAGCGCGTATATGACTTAGGGTTTGCTTACATTAGCCTGGTTTAAGTGGGGTTTTCACCAATTCGACACGAAAGATTGGGCACACGTCATGTGTCTAGTAGGTCAAGTCAAAATAATATAACTTATTATTTCGTCATCTGGACACGCTTAGATTTTTACGTGTGTCCACAAAGTGAAAATTAATTAAATCACTTCTATATTTTCACTAACTGGACACACTCAGGTTTTTTTTAGAAAAATGGTTTGTCTTGTTCATTGAATTAATGATCTAAGCGATTTCATATAAAACCTGGGCCTGAAGGTACATTATAGATGAGCCGCTCCCCCCACAAGGCCTACTGTTAGATTGTTGTAACAAAATTAATTAAAAAGTTTTATCGGCTTCTCTAAATATGACGTGGGTTAAGATTCTATGAGTACCAATTGTATGTACGTAACGCTTTAACAGTTACAGTCGTTAATGGAGAGAATGTTAGCGACGTTTTGATAATTTCGGTGATATAACAGTTCTCTAACACGCCTGTGGCTCATTGGGTTTTATTACGTGCAGTAATGGTCAATTATTTTGAGTTGGCGACATAAATGCTGGGAAAATGACAAGTGACTAACACTTTATTAAAAAATTGTTTTGACCTGCGTTCTTACTATGACTAGATTAATGCATAGTTCCACAAGATAGATGTAAGTGTTTGCGTCTTAAAGTAATTGAACCATTACCAAAATTAATACATTTATTGAGAGTTATCTTCGTTTTTCGGATGTCCATTCGTTATTGATGTCTTGTTTTGTTTCCTGTATCCATATTCTCTTAGTTGTATAGCATACACGTGGAACGCTTTTATTTTTAGATTCTACTTTCTTTTGTTATCACACGGTAAGCTTTTTATTGAAACGCATTTCGTTTAAGGAAAAAAATATAGTCCAATTTGAGTCATCCTTAATAGGTACCACTCACTCAAAAGCATTGCAAGCTACATGTCCATTTCCACTCAAGAACAATTCTACGAGCATGTAAATTTTAAAACTATTTGATGGCTAAGTCATTGGAGATTTCCTGGTCAGAATTTAGTCAAATAATGTTGTTGATTGCGTCACACATTAAGCCTGCCATCTGATAACAAACTTCCGCTTGTTTTGTTTTATTTTAAGTTCAGTTAAACACATGAAGGCAGCCCACCTGATGCGTTCCCCGCGATGCAAGTGCACTCCGTTGTTTACACTGGCCGGTGAGCAAACACAGGCCAGCCGCTACTAACGCTAATAGCTATTTCATAACACGCTATTCGTTTGCTCATGTCCGGCTTCACTTAGTTGACAATACCATAGAACACATTCACGTGGCACATTTCAAAGTGAAAAATGCCACATGCAATTGCATTATACTACGCCTCATCGTGATAAGAGCATGCGATGTCGGGCAAGTATTAAGACGGATTTTATGGTTAATCGTCTTGTTTGCATTTAACATTGTTAAACTGTTACAGTTTTGGGTTTTATGACGCTTGAAGTTAAGGTTTTTTTTCCTATCTCATGATAGTTGATGGCTGCGAAGTATTATGTTGTTTATCGAGCTTTCAGAGAACATGAGGCCTAACCTATTCAAGCTACGTGGCGCAATAGCAAAAGGAAGCTGTTTGATAAACGAGTTCTGAAAGAGTGAAAAAACGTGTCGTAATCTTTTTGTAAAGTTTAATAAAATCTGATAGAAATATAGAGGTAGGTTTTACTTGCTCTTTGACGTACAAAACAGATACTTTTATATTTAAAATTGCATATTGAAACACGAGACAATAACCGTATTTATTTGAACTAAACAGTCTAATCACACGCGTCAAACAACTAGAACTACATGTGACCAAATAAGTATTTCCGGACAAAGATGCTTATCTTGTTTCTCTGTTACTATGAACCACTCCCTCTGCGTTCTTACTTTAGAAGTGGAGATAATATGAAACAGGTTAATTACCCTAGTTAAGATAAGCCCTCAGCGATTCGGAGTGATGAAATTTTAATATTCTTACAAGTAATGCGTTTTGAATTCTGTTTAAATGACGTCGTGCTCACGCATTACAATATCTGTGCGTTTCCGTAAGTGTTTTTATTTATTTCTTATTTACTTCTTTGGTCTAGTCAATATCTGCTAATGTCGCATGAAACTTAAAAAAATTGGCGATAGAATATGAGTGCTCGATGCCCTCCAAATATCTGGGCCAATCATCTAGATATGCTGGTTCGACACAATCGAGTCTTAAGTAAGTTGTCACCGTGACAAGTCGCTTGATGGGTCTAAGATATTTTCGGCTTCGGGTTTCGGCAATGAAATTGTATTTCCCCAAACCTACAAGATTCACTTAAATCGATAATTAGATTCATTAAAATACGTTATGATTTTTTTATTTATCATAAAACAATTTGACAATCGCAAAAAATAGTACAGGGTAAAAAATATTTCACTTAGAATTTTCATCTAAAACCAACACTGGAAAATGTTCTCTACTAGGTATTTCATTTCAGTAAGTGATAAGTTCCGTAATTTTTATATCTCATTTCAAACCTTGAATGAATACCAGTGGATTTTGAACATTTTTTATCGGCGCAGATATTAACTACTTGATCGTTTTATTTTTATCAGTTCATCCATTATAGCCGTTAACTACATAATGTCTTTTAAATTTAGGCACCAAAAAAGCAATAAATTAATCATTGAAGCTATTATCCCTTATCAAACCTGTGTATTTTTATCAGCTGTGTCATATATTAAAAAGAACACAGCAATGCTTAATAATCGCATAAAACAATAAAAAGATAAAGCAGGACTAAAGTAAGTAAGTATTTAGTAGCGCCATCAACTTTTATCATCCATCATAGATAGATAATTTAGATTCGTAATCCATAAAACAAATACGTGTTTTGTCATGAATGGTTAAAGTATCATCAAAATCAATGTCCCATTGCAGGGTAAAGGCCCCCATCATCGATAACGTCATCCTTAAAATAATGGGTACTGGCATAAATCATCACGCTTGTATATTTTGTACTCGTCTCGCCCCGGCTTCGCAAGGTTGCAATGTAAATACTTAGACATATTGGCTTTTCTATTCTTTATTGCAAATAAAAACCTTCCTCTTAAATCACTCTATCTATAAAAAAACTGCATCAAAATCCGTTGTGTAGTTTTAAAGATCTAAGCGTACATAGGGATATAGGGATAGAAAAAGCGTCTTTGTTTTATACTATGTAGTGATGTTAATTGGTGATTACAAGCCTAAGCTTAATATTTGGAAATCCCATTTACGTTTGTTACTTTTTCACGCAAAAACTACTCAATGGATTTCTATGAAATTTAATAAAATGGTAGATAGGTTATTAGATTAACATATAGGATACTTTTTATCCTAAAAAAAAAGCAAACAAAGTCGCTGCACCTCCTAGTTTATGTGATCGAAACAATCTCTTTCTATCTAAAATACTTCTTAGCTGTCATTTTTTACACAGGTAAATGGTTGATAAATCACTTCAATAAATAATTATATTGGGTATTTACGTAATTGCCTACTTGACAGTGTTAACAATAAAATATGAAAAGTGTTAGATATGTTAGCTTATTAGTTAAGTAACAATTTTACATTTTGATTTTTTAATTAAAAGCATAGTTCTTATTTTATTTTTGAAAAATAAATTTTACCTTTTTCATCTGTGGAACAAAAGAACTGAAACGGAAACCACCATTGCAATTCGGAAATGACAGCTGTCGGCGAAAATTATTAAATTTATTGTGGCGAAACAATTGTTATTTAACCGATTAAATTGAATAATTGCATTATTCGGCATGGATATCTGCTGCAATCTTAATCAAGGTCAGTACATCGAGAGTCTCATCTCATTAGCATCCAAAAAACTGGGGATTCTGAACAGAGTGCGTCGGTTTTTCACGCCGGACCAGCTTTGTCTTTTATATAAGACTCAAGTCCGGTCTTGCCTGGAATACTGCTCGCATCTCTGGGACGGTTCCGCCAAATACCTCATGGATGCCCTTGATAGGTTGCAGCGACGGGCTGTGCGCATAATTAACGATGAAGAGATTACTGGGAACCTTGAACCTCTTCAACTACGTAGGGACGTTGGTTCATTAAGTGTCTTTTATCGGCTTTATCATGGGGAGTGTTCCGAGGAACTATTTTCCCTTATCCCACCCTCTCCTTTCCTACACAGAACCACAAGAGCCGGCCAACGATGTCATCGCTTCACCGTGGAAAATATTCCATCACGAACCAAAAAGTTCGGTAACTCTTATCTTTGCCGGACCATAAAGAAGTGGAACTCGTTGCCGGCTCATGTGTTTCCTCCTTCTTTTGACATGGATTCCTTCAAAAGGAGCGTGAAGAAACATCTTGCGGGCCAGTATGGCGATGCTAACGGATAGGATATTTTGATATCAAATCCGTTGTCATCGCGATGTGGGTTCCTCTCTTGCTTACCATCAGGCTGGAAGGAGCCAATATACTGCGCTACTATAAAAAATAAAAAAATTATTGAAATATTTACTTTTTACCAAAATTAAGTCGTTCCTATGCGTATGGATTCGATGTCTAGAATGTTGACGTGATAATTGCAACAGTAACGTGACTTGGCGTTTTCGCGCGATTTTTAAATGTGTTACACAAAATCTTATTTTTCTCTGGTTATTTAAATTTTTTCCAGATAAATAGAATTGCTTGGGATATAAAATAAACGCGCGCACATTTTACAATACTTTTTCAAAAACCGTCAAGTAGCCAATTTTCTGTGCTATAATACTGTTCAATACTTATCATGACTGCAGGATAAATTATATTAAACATATCAGCGAAACCAACACAGTACTCTAAAACATGGGATACGAGAGCCTTCGACATAAAATTAAGCTACATAACAAACAATGAAAGTAATACTGCGAAAACATAAATCAAGCCTATTAATTCGGGTTCGGTCCGTTCAAATTACCTGCTAAATTTATCAGGTTTACAGCCTCACTCAGACCTCGTGTTCATTATAATGGCTTGTTGGTTTATACGTCGAATTGAATTAAGGCCCAGGTAATTTACGATAAATGAGGATTCCCCTATAAACAGACAACCCATTGAATACATCATAATATTTTTTCAATTATCTTTCTAAAACATTAAATAAACCTTTAGTTATCTTTTTACTTTAATAAATATAAATTTCCTCCAATAAATTATTGAATTGTAGAAATTCCAAACATTCGCTCAAAACCCTAAGTAGTAAACAAAAACAGAATAAAGGAACGATTAAGTACAGTATAATGAGACTTACCACGACTTAAAATGAAATAATAAAACGATTTCATTTGAGATATTAGTCCATGCGTACATTTTCATTTTTATACGCCCTTTTTTTTACATGTAATGAAGTAAGTATTCCTATTTTTACATGACTATAAGTTCACATTTATTACCCTTTCATGTCCTTATTTGTTCATTGTTTTCTTCTCTAATGAGATTAGGTACAGTTAGGGTTATCCATGCGTTACTACTTCACGCCATAATGGATGAATGGTAACCTTCAATCATATATTAGGTCCAGAGACCATGTAAAATGACTCCCGCATCATTACGTACCTACCTACATATTTCAAAAAATGCCGAAAGTGTCACAAAGTTTTATCTAATTCAAAATTCGAATGAAAGTGAAACAGAGCACAATATGGTTTTATGTCTTGTTTTGCTAGTACACCATAATTTATGTCGCATCTTTTGATGGAGAAAATAAACAGGTTTTTGTTTTTTTTTCTAAAATAAAAGAAGCCTAAATTACTCCTTATTACACCCGCTATAATAAAAATCTCGTCACAATCCATTTCAGAGATTAGCCGGAACAAACAGACAGACAAAGATATTATTTCGGTGTATATACCGTATACTATATGTATAAATTCACATGCATGTAGTAAACAAAGGTTATTTCAATATACCAAATATATATATAATATAATCCAACAGACACTCCAACTATAATATAATATATATTTAAAAAGCAATTAAAACCAATTTACTTAGAAATCTGTAAACCGGACTCGCGCTAAACACTTCTGTTATCTTTATTGATTCATAATTCCTTATTCACAGAATTGTAGCCGGACCACGGGCCTTGAAAACAAATGACTGTTGTAGCGAGTCGATAGCGAGTCATGCGATACCGAATACTATTTTAAAAGGCAAATCTATTTTAAAAGCATTGAATACGATTCCCACTAATCAATAGTGGAGTTTGTGAATTTTGTTTTCTTGTGTGTATATATATAATACCGCACTTTGATAGTTCCATCTCGGTATCTCTATCTCCATCCATGCCGGTACGGGTGACAGGACTTGCAACACGATATTAGTTATTTTGCCTACGATATAAGGGCGATGCAAATACTAAGTGTGTATGTAGCCTAACTATATATATTATATATACTAGCTGTGCCCGCGACTTCGTTCGCGTGGACTACATCCTTTCATGGTCGGTTTTAACCCTTTCTCCCCTAATATTCGAAACAAAACATAGTCTATATTTTAATCCAAGTTTCGAGCTATATTTGTACCAAATTTCATATCTCTAACTTCAAAAATAAACATTTTTCCATATAAACTTTCCAAGGTGGTATTATCCCCCCCCCTCCTTATTTTCTAATAAAAAGTAGCCTATGTCCGTTCTTGAGATTCAACGTATACTTTTACCAAATTTCATCAAAATCGGTTAAGTGGTTTAAGCAGGAAAGCGTAACAGACAGACAGACAAAGTAACTTTCGCATTTATAATATTAGTAGGGATAGTAGGGATATATATAGTCAGACTACATATAAGCATACGCTTGTGATAGGATTTTCATAGTAAATATTGCCATTTTATTATGCGTTTGCATGTTTGCAAATATGAGTAGGTTATTTCATAATAATGGTTTCGAATATATTTATACCATCATAATAATAGTCGATTGAGCCAACAGTTGTTTATCGAACATAAACGTATAGAAAATACGATTCAATAGTCATGGCCTCGTGGAATTCTCCGTGGAAATCGATTCGTCAAAGAAAATCAACATCAACACGTATCTGTAATCGTGTGCATGTCAATGCGTGTTTCAATTTAATAGGGAAAATAATGGAAATCTCGTAAAACAATTCACGTGTTTTCTTTTACCTTGCGGCGTCAACAACGTAAATGTATTAGTATTTACTCAGAATCATAAATACTTTCAGTTCTTGAAGGTTAAAGTTAGCTTAACAACACGTGTTGTTCGTTTGAAGTTTAATTTCAAAAGAAAGACAACTGTCATTTTTCTTCTCCTAAAACGTTTTAACTTAATACCATCGTCCATAAATTTTATTCTTATATATAATTTTAATTTTTTCGAAAAGTGTTATTATATAATAAAGACGATATTAAAACAGAAAAAAAAACAAAACAATATATAAATCGATTCCATCCATCGGTGAGTGCGTTGCGCAGACTGCTGGCAATATGCGAGACATATGCAGCTGAGCATGGGCTCCTCTACAACACGAAAAAGAGTGAGTTGCTAGTGTTTCGTGTCAATAGCAAGAAACCCTCAGTAGTGCCTCCAGTAAGGCTCCTTGGTATGCCATTAAGTAGGGTGTCCCAATTTAAATACTTGGGGCACATTGTTAATGAAGATCTCACAGACAATTGTGATATGGAGAGAGAGCGGAGGGCATTGGCGGTCCGATGCAACATGGTTGCTCGCAGGTTTGCTAGATGTTCCAGAGACGTTAAGATCACCCTTTTTAAGGCGTACTGTCAAACCTTCTATACCTGCAGCCTGTGGTGTGACTATACGCAGAAGACCTACAATGCACTCCGCGTGCAATATAATAATGCATTCAGGATGCTGATGGGTCTTCCTAGATTCTGCAGCGCTTCAAGTATGTTCGCGGAAGCTGGTGTCGACGGTTTTCGCGCCATCATTAGGAAGCGCATTGCGTCAATGAAGTGCAGATTACGGGAGAACTCAAATGGCATCCTGGGTGTCATTAAAGACAAACTTGATTGTCCCATAATTATGCATTGGATGCGTATGCATGTGGGTGGGACGACGAAGTTTTTAAATTAAATAAGCATAAATAAATAAATACTAACATAGTTTTTAAGAACCCTACTAACCACTTTGTATGGATTTTAATCTGAAATAAACGTTATTATTATTATTATTATTATTATAAAAAAAATAGTAGATTCCATTTTGAATACTTAAATTATAATAATTATCTTGATAATATTGCTCATATGTTTTCGTTTAGGACCGCTGTTTCAATCGATTTTAAAAAGATACTGCTTTAATGTTAAATTCAGAGACAGCTTCAGATCTTTTAAATAATATCTGAGTATTCACTGAAAGGCATTTTGAGATATTGAATTTTAAGATTTGTTTACCTCGCAATCCCTTTCACCTTGAAAGGTTTCCCCCCCTTTTTCCCTTTCATACTTTTAAGTATAAAAAAACATTTTACAAATACAATACCTGCTAAATTTGTGTAGTTCATATTAGTATTGAAAGCGTTTGTATCGTTTCCAGATGGCGTAGCGTAATGGAAGGCGAGGGGTCGGAGGGCGCGGAGGGCTGGCTGCTGGTGCGCGTGCACGTGCCCGAGCTGAACGTGCAGAAGAGCCTGCAGTTCCCGCGCGACCAGCTCGTCTGGGATGTCAAGCAGCAGTGCCTCGCCGCGCTGCCTAAGGTCAGTAAAACATCATACTGCTACGAGCTTCGAATTCGTCACAATTACAAACTGCTGATAAAAATTACCAACTTAAACACAATAATAAAATACAATCGCCCTTTTTTATACTGCACTTCAAGGACCTCATCGCACCTGATGTTAATTGGTAATGAGGTCCTAGCTTAAGGGCGACAAGTACAGCATAATAAATATGTTACTGGACTCGTCGCCCTTACCTTGAAGGCTTGACCCCTGCTACTAATGTAGCACCCCGCAGGACCTCTGGAAACCTTTACACGTAGCAATACAATACTTTATAAATTAAAAGACACGTGACTTAATTCAATGATTTACAATCAAAATGAATTTTTCTTAGTTGCAACCGTTCTGAACATTTTGCAAACCCGAAAAAAACACATCAAGCAAGCAAAATTTAAAAAAAATATTATTTCCGCATCTCGAAACTGAACTTATTACAGCATTTTTAATACGTACATATAACTAGTTACCACAGATACATTGTGTCCGATGGATGTAGGCTGATATTTACTTAGTTATGATAAGTTACTAGGGAGCACACGTGGGCAGGCGTGGGCGGGGAATTCTCCGGGGACACTCGTAAATTGCAATAAACGCTACAATAAATAGCGTTAATAAATAAGGACTTACACAACACACCCAACCTTTTTGAATATTTTTAAATCCATCTTTAAAAAGTTAGGTTCGTTACTTGTTTAAGTACCTAAAACTATTTAAGTACCTATAACTAAATAAATATAATCTTGAGTACTTTTATTTGTTTTCTGTTATTGAAAGAAATATATTATATTAGTCATTGTGGTGACTCATTGAAACTCGCATCGTTCCTCCGGTCATTTTTGTACGTACGTATACTACTAGAATACAACAACATGAGTTGCCAAAAATATAACGGACGTTCACACGATTACCGGTGATGCAAGCAATTAGCTTAGTATCCTAATAACAGCCATTACAAGCAAAGGTAATGCGAAGTGTCATCAGCACAAATTTTTCCTAAAACAAGGCTGACATCATGGTTAGAGAATTTGAAATATATGTAGATACATGAATGACGTTTGCAGCTAATTTTGGTAGATAAGCACACGTAAGAACCATGAAAGTATAGAAACGAAACCGATAGGTACAGTTGAAATACGCCAGGTAAATGTCTCTTTTATTTCAACAAATTGATAAAGGCTAGATTACCATGGGAATCCACTTTATTTAGGTTATATCAAACGATGAGGTTCTTCTAAAGACCTATAATTTTTTTTGAATATTCCATTTGTTAATCAAAATAACAAAATCTGTGTCATATACATATTAATCTCTCAAGGTTGATTTTTTTCATCGTAACACATAAATCTTGGCAAAACATGAAAATCTTCAAAATTCAAATTTTGGTAAGGTGGCAAATGCATAGGCGCACTACACCTCTGCCTTGGGAAATGTGGGACTTCCTCGCTCTGAGGATAGCGGGGAATACCCACTAAAACTCCCAATACCTCTCTACCTCTATAGGTATGAGTATGGTGCGATTTAAATAGCACCATGAGAATATAGTGAAACTATCACGGCCAGAGAGCCCTTACCCCGGGCTTACGTTGTCTTATCCAACTAGATCGGAGAAAAATCGCCAGTCGACAACGGGCCGACATCGACAATACAAACCAGTTCCCACATACCGTTACGTGGAAGTAATTTCTTAAACGTAGTGGCGCCCGGTCACGCCGATGCGATACGATACTCTCTCGCACGCTGACATTTGCATACTGCGTGTTATCGAACCTTCCAGTGATGTCAGCTAGTGGCGAAACAGATCTGGACATATTCCGCTTGCTCAAGCCAAATGTGAGGGTGGCTACATTTTGAGATATAAACTTACAGTTTGGGAATGACAAGCAAACCATAAAGTTTCAACATTGCTATATATATGCTACTAATGTAGCAGGGCCATAGGTTTTGCCGACCGTACCAACTTAATTTTCAGTAGGTATCGACAAGAACTTATCACATCACTGAACACGAAGTTGACAAGTGGCACGAAAGCATTTACGAATTACGAATTAGTAACGATTTTTTGACACATAACATAATCAATGGAATTATGATTTTTGGTGTCTAGGAGTTTTTTTATATTGCACTTCAAGATTGACCTCATCCCATCTGATGTTAAGTGGTAATGAGGTCGTAGCTTAAGGGCGACAAGCACAGCATAATTATCTATTAGGTGTGCCAATTTTACAGCTAAATCGCATAAATTGTGCTTCAATCACATGTCACCTTGATCCAAGATGACTCAGTTTGATTAGTGCCGTTACTTAGTTTGATAATAATGTCGACTGTACGAGTGTGCTCCATGTGCGTGGATTAAGAATTTCAAATGTTACGAAGTCTCACAGACCTATCATGCCACTTTAGTTAATCTAGCAAAAAAAATCGTACGTATGTATATGTCGCAGTCATCTGGTTGAAACAGCTATTTGATTGGATCACTAGCGTGTTTATTAAATGACGACGTTTAATTGAATGACTAGGCCGAACGTTGAATGAATAAGACTCACTGAACGTCCAACAAGTTAGCGGATTGTAACATAGCCCTTTGAACATAGCGGACGTAATCAGTCAGGTGATTGTAATTTAGTTCCTTTTTTTTTTACTGCGGCGTTAGTGCTCATCAAAACAAAGATGGCGTCAAACAGCTGGTACAGATATAATCGAATTGCACTGTGTTGATAATTTTTAGAGTGAAATTGAGATACAAAGTGACTTATTCGTAAAAAAATATTTTTTAGCCTAATTGTCTTAGGACTTAAAATTGTTAAATCATATTAAAAAATCGAATTAAGGTGTGTTATGTCATGTCTGTCAGCTATATCCCATTCAACGACTATGCTAAATGACGTTCAGTCAAGAAGTTGAACGTTATATTAAACAATTTGACGAGTTGTCCTTTAGTCATTCAATTAAACGTCGTCATTCAATGAACGCGCTAGTGATCCAATCAAATAGCTGATTAAACCAGATGACTGCGACATATATATTAAATCAGAGCGGGAAAAAAGCATTTTGTAGTCTCATCGTTGGGTCAATCGTTTTTGACTAGAGTCCCTCTTTTTGTCTAAAAAATACTTATGATATTAGCGCCCATATCACATGAATTTTTAATTTTAATTATAATGTTTATATGTTCTGCCTATTTATTATATTGTGTAATTTTAATTTTTGTTTAAAAAATAACTTATTTATACTTGTAAGTAAAATGTATTTGTGTTAATCTTAAATATTACAAGTAGTGTGTTTACTTAGGTTTATAATTAATTTTAATTGAACATATTTATAATATGTATTGTATATTGTTTTCGGTGGTGACTCGGCGCCAACCACAGGTGGCCTCTTGGTACAGGGTACGTGAACATTTTGATAGCCTGCGCATCCCCTGACGCATGACTCAGGCTAGAATGAGTATACTGCATGACGATATATATTTAATCATTGCATGATATTTCCTTTTAGACAGCCAATCATAAGAGACTGGTTGGCAAACTTTATCTTGTAGGCCTAGTAAATGGTTTTTATTATAAATGTTAATTATAGAGCCTTCCTAGCAGTCCATTAAAATATTATATATCCCTTGTTTTCATTCAATTCCCTAAATCCTTATAAGTAGACAGTAGATAAAATATAAAACCAATTATTTTTTTATAAATTCATTAAAGAAATGAAGTATACTTCATTCCTTGGACATATTTGTGAGTTTTTTAAATTAGAATGATTTGGTCCCAAACATTGGAAAAAGTTAAGTCGAAAACCATTTTTTTAAAACAATCTCGGAGTTACGCAAATCATCAACAACTTTTAAAAATAAGCATGATTTCCTAATATTTTTCTGTAAATGACCAATGCTCTGATAATATCATAATCACTATTCAGATTTGTACGTCGAAAACTCGACGAGGTTCACCACGCTGACTCTTGTAAATACAACTGTTGCATGTGTAAATATGATTAAAAAACAAAAGTGTAAAATTAAATATATCCGGAACAGCACGTCACTTTCGAGAATCGTGTACATTTCTTCGTGTCCGAATAGGCCGCTGAGATTGGCGTGAAATCTCGCGTGATCACAGAGATCTTAGTGTATGCAGCCTACATTCGTGGCCTACTTATGTGAATGGCCTATCTCAGAACAGTGGACATTTTCCAGCGTCTCTTTGTTGCTTTAAAGGGAGTTCTTTTGAGTTTTAGAGGCGTTGCTCCGTCCATTTGCCGGATCACTCTGCTAAGCTAAAGCAAAAAAAAAACAATCAGTTGATTTTGGAACATGAATATTTATAGTCATTCATTCACATTCATTTTTTAATCATAACAATTATGATACGCTTCAAATACTATTTCGTTCACTTGTTAATAAATAAGAAGTTTTTGTAGCTGATTTTCATAAGTATGAACAAAAACTGCTTTTAAATTACACAAAATATACAAAATCAATTTTGGTCAGTTGCAATTCAGAGTGAATTTATATTAAAAAAGTTCCGGTAGCAGATTTACAATTTATGTTACTTAAACAAAACGATAAAGTATACCAATAACCTTTAACCGATATAAGATAAGACATATCTTTTGAGTCCTACACGTCTAAATCTCAGCGTGCCAATGTTTTGCACAAAATTATCATATTTTTATCAAGCAAAAGCCAAGACAAAAAATGGTCTATTTACATATTCTTACCGAGACTTTCGTTTTATTTTCGACATCCGGACGATTTTCCATTTTTTCACCGGATGAAGTAATGCAAATGGAAATCTTTCAGGTATTTCGCGCCTTTCTGTATTTTTGTTAAATAACGATGATAATATTTTGCTTCTGGGGCCCGTATTTCTTGGGATGTATGTAAAGGTTGGACCTTTGAATTGTGTGCAGAATTATGTAAAGTACGTATACCTAGCATATCAATCTACCCAAATCTGTTAACAACAACTCTTCAAAACTTTATTGATTTGAAAATAAAGTCGGAATTTGACAGATTTGACTAGTTTCTGTGCTCTTGCACGAACATGTGACCGTACGATCAAATCCACATTTCGTTAAACACTTGCATTTTGGTATTAACTCTTATACTTCCGACATAAAAACTTTCTTTGTAGGTACAATAAAAAGAATCATAATTTGAAACAATTTAAAGACGAATTTATAAATTGCAATCGGAGGAACTGAAACAAATCGAAGACGGAAAGGTAATGGTTATGTTTAAAATATGAGTATACTAGCTGTGCCCGCGACATCGTTCGCGTGGACTACAGGGGTTTTTTCCGCAAGAAAAGGTAGCCTATGTTCTTCCGCAGGGTCTACAGATTGTCGGTGCCAAATTGCATCAAAATCGGTTGAGAGGTTTCAGCGGGAAAGCGTAACAGACAGACAGATTTACTGTCGCATTTATAATATTAGTAGGGTCAATAAAATTACAACTATGAAGTTAGTAACATTTGAAGTTACAACATTTTTATTCGTTCAAAATGTTTCATCAGTTTTTGATAGCAAGAATGCCATCAACCTAAATCAAACAATCACATAGTATGAGATGAAAATCCAGAAAAACGATTGTAATAAATATAGAAAGTACCCAGAACGTATTATTTTATAAATATTACTGGCAGTAGATTTGTAAATAAATTATTATTTCGTACATATATGGACATGTGTCATTGCGACAATTACATAGATAGGAATATTACAAAAGAAATGATTAAAAACAAATTAATACATTAAAAAATTAAAAACTAAACATCCTTACAACACCAACTCACCTTGAACAAACTAGAGCTTTTATCTGTGGTATTGGACTACATAAAATTGTATGTCATACAATACAAATAAAACAAATAAACTTAAAATAACACAAAGTAAACGATCACTATTATTTAATAATCGTAATGCTGAAATACATTTCTGTGGGAAAAACATACATCTAGTGTAATGAAAACTCTGAAATTGATACAAACAGATACTTGCATGCACACAAAAGTTTGCCGCGTACTGAATGTACATGTGAGGGCTTATATATACTCTCTGTACCTATTTACCAGTAAAAACAACAAAATGTCATTTATAAAATTATCACCAACAGCATCATTTCCAGCCAGTAAAAGTGGACAAATTCAGCCAACAATCATTATCACCAACAGTGTATGCAAGGTCGACTGGTCGAACGACGTCCGAATTGATCGGGAAAAGAAATCCGGGCTTAATAAAGATAAAGTAATTACGTGTTGTTCGTAAAACGCACCCATAAACGTACTATCTGCATGACCCAACGGTTGACTGGTAGAGAATGCTCCTAGCATTAAGTCCACCTTTTGTACTTTTTTTTTTGTGCATTAAAGTTTTTAAATAAATAAAATGTTAAGGTGAACAAGTTGATAAGAAAGCTAATGATAATGTCAAAGCCAGAAAAAACACATTAGCATAAACAGCTCGTAAGCGTTTCACGAATTGACTCGCTTGTTAAAATAAATTTCAAGTTTTTTTATTGTAGTACTCGCACAATTTGCCTTATTTTTTTTGTATTTTCTTGAAGTTTAATAACTTTATTTAATTCCAAATCTTAATGAAACATTGTCGCCTAATGAACCCTGATTCGTATCCTTAATTTATTAAGTTAGGTGAAGGTAGAGTATAAACCTACCCATGTTGAACTGCCTTACAAGTATTTCTTCTTTCAAATTTATAATTTGAAATTAAATCCCGTCTTGGTATTATTTATACTTTATAATTAATTTTTACTTAAAGTCTATAAACAAGCTTTATTAATTTATATTGTAATAATTGTAAGTCACAGACTTATAACAATATGTATTTTTTGTGCTCAAGAAACGAAAACCCCATAATAGATGTGTGATAAGACTATTATTATATTTTTAAAAGCAACGCGCTTTATATTCAACTGAACATGTTCACCTTCACAATGTCATCTGTGTATTGTAACAAATGGCCGTAACGAAAACTATTGTATCGTGATAAAAGAAGCGCGTCAAACACGCGTTTTTATTTCGAGATACAGAAATATGTCAATCATTACTCAACCCGTCGAATTTGCGGTGCCGACTGGATGCCGGCGACTTATATGGAAATGTCGACTGACGTAACCTTAAGGTAAGACCAGAAACCAGTCTGTGTGTGCTGGCACAAATAAAAATGCCGAGCTAGTTATCCTTGTTGTGCTAATCGTCTTCTACGTTCAGAACTATATTTCTGTAAATTTCTAATAGAGAAAAATTGGAATTCGTTTTTTAAATAACTTACAGTTTGTAAATCGCCGTCACAAAGAAACCTTTGCTTGATGTGTCCGTCACATAAATTGACAATAATAAAAAACTGTAAATTATTTAGTATGGGCACCACTTCTTATTTCAATACGAAAAGCCGATAAAAAAACACTAAAATAAATCATGAGTTAAAAATTTACAGGTAATGATTTTTTTGCCTTTGCTTTATGATGTAAGGTATTTTGAAACTAATTATGGTGAAGGAAAGAAGACCACTTTTATTTTTTTATCTTTTTTAAATGGAAATCACCTACCTTACCGTCTGGTGTTATTTGTCAGTAAAAGCAATTTCTGTTATTTTTTATACAATTAAGTATATCTATTTACCTACAAGTATTTTCCCTCTTTGGAATTTTCCAGAAAATTTGTAGTAAATAGTATCTTCACAGCATATTGCTTAGATGATTTGGTGCGGCTCTCGTATGTAATAATACATGGCCTATCATCCAAAACACGTGAAAGTAGCCAGCAAATTATTAGAAAAATATGTTTGTTAATTCTTTTTGTCCTCGCCCTTATAAATATTCTGGCAGTCGGTTATACCCAGAGGCCCTCGTAATGTCATGACCCTTTCTTGTACTCTTTGTTCCTTCGCCCTCATAGATTTGCAAGGCAAACTTATTTATAAACCAGTAAGCAAATTTCCACGACCTGATTATGCTGTTTAGATATTGACGCTTTGAACCTTACAAAGTTTTCGGTTACACTTTTACTTGTTATTTTAAAAATTCAGAAAGCTAAACCCTCTTCGGTGTATAGATGTTAATGCAAACTTGTTATGTTTGTAAGTTACATTCTAACATAGTATTGACATACAGACACAAATGAAGGTACTGTCGCCCATTAACTGGTTTGGCAATTTTAATAGTCTTTATTGATGACTATTTAAAAAGTACAGATTAAATCTTACGTGTATGTGAATCCCTACTAATATTATAAATGCGAAAGTAACTCTGCTGTCTGTCTGTCTGTGTGTCTGTTACGCTTTCCTGCTTAAACCTCTCAACCGATTTTGATGAAATTTGGTATAGGTATACGTTGAATCTCAAGAACGGACATAGGCTACTTTTTATTCGAAAATAAGGGGGGAGGGGGGTAATACCACTTTTGGAAGTTTATATGGATTTTTTTTTATTTTTGAAGTTAGAGATATTAAATTTGGCACAAATATAGCTCGAAACTTGGATTAAAATATAGACTACTTTTTGTTTCGAATATTAGGGGAGAAAGGGGTAAAACCGACCATGAAAGGATGTAGTCCACGCGAACGAAGTCGCAGGCACAGCTAGTAGTTAGATATTTGTTAATGTTCCACAAAACTACATTGGACGAAGATAATTGATAGATACATGAATGAGGTGCTAGATGTATTGTCATAGATACATATAATTTATTGCACAAAATCTTTACAGAAATAGGTTAGGCGGTCTTATCGCTAGAAAGCGATATCTTCCAGACAACCTTTAGGTATAGGAAATAGTAGATGACGAGAAATGTCATATATCATTTTAGTTATCCCCAAAATACAAAAACACAAGCGCAAGCAATGTTTTAGATAAACATTTTTGTTATAAGACAAGTAATTAGTAATACCAACAAAATACGTAAGAACTCAAATGTTATTCTCAGAAGATAAACACGTACTTATAGGTATCTGCGCGCAATGTACACTTCAAACAATTATTGCTCGTTTAAATAAGACCGTAAAGTGTATATTTGCGTCTTAAGCAGTTACAATTATCACCAATAGTGGTTCTAATTATTATTCTAAGACTACTGCTACCTTTATAAGTCTTAGCTCATAAAAACTGGTTAGATTGACTTTTAGATGGCACTTGACTCACAATGACTTCACCTTACGCTGGTCGTAACGATGAGATCTAAGTCCATGGTGTAGTGATTATAACCTTCAATTAACACGTGTACTTATACCTATCTTATACAGTAACTAGCTGTGCCCGCGAGTTCGTTCGCGTGGACTAAATCCTTTCATGGTCGGTTTTACCCCTATCGCCCCTAATATTCGAAACAAAAAGTATTCTATATTTTAATAGAGCTATATTTGTGCCAACTTTCATATCACCATATAAACTTTCAAAAGTGGCATTACCCCCCCCCCCTTACTTTCTAACAAAAAGTAGCCTATGTCCGTTCTTGAGGTTCAACGTATACCTATGCCAAATTTCATCAAAATCGGTTGAGAGGTTTAAGCGGGAAAGCGTAACAGACAGACAGACAGACAGACAGAGTTACTTTCGCATTTATAATATTAGTAGGGATGATAACATGTTAAAGCAAAATGATGATGATTTACGTTGGATGACCTTTTTTCGATGTTTTCTAAGCATCATTGGCATTTCATTAGATTATTAAAAGTCATTTATCATTAAAAAAACCGTGCTTAAAAGTACTCACAAGGTTTAATTTTGTTGATTAAAATGAATTAGATAAAGATTTACTTTTAATTATATCTTGTAAATAAACAAAATAAGTTGTATTTTTATTTGTGTTTTAGTAATTTTTAAAACGTTTGTGAAAGTGTTTTTGTTTCACCTACCTCCAATTCATACTTTCAAGTATGAATTGGAGGTAGACAAACATAAAAAAAGATATATAAGATAAGGTAGGTAGATAAACATAAAAAAGTGTTTTCCACGATGCGTGTGCATATTATTATTATTTCTTGCAATGTTAAGTTCAATAAACCCACATGACTTGGACGTTACCGCATTACTAAAATCAAATTATACGATCATTATTATTCAGTTTCTTAAATTATAAATTATCGACTTGCATTTTCTCATCATTTTTACTTCTTATAGGTTGCATACGAAGCTATGAAGAATCGATAAAACTCAATTAATGTGAATAATTATTACGTCTGTGGTTTCATTAAATACTGTAACTTCTTTGAATATGAGTTCCCACTAACACCTTAACCTAACATCCGGCTCTGCAAAACTACATACTACTTAAATACAATAAATATAATCGCCAATTAAAAGTTCACAAAATAATGGCTAAATAACCTAACCTAATATGTAATTAAATTATTAGGTTTAAAACAATGTAATCATAGAAGCCTCGCAGTTTTTATCATCAAAGCTAAATTGTAACGAAATAAATTAATAGTTCAGAATGATTTCCAATCAGTTTGAATTAGGACGTTATCAATTTCCATTTTAATTATCTTGAGCTTAAATATTTTAGTTATTATCAGAATTCAATACCTACCTGAAGTCTTTAGGCTTAAAATTATTATTTTCATGTGTTTTTTGAAATCTACACATTTGCTTTCTAACTTTATATCTACTCATGAGTTCAATTTCTAAAGCTGGTCGCTTCAAGACAGGTCCCTGAGTTTCCTGTTCTTGGCGCCTACATCTTCATTTGAGCTGGTTGATCGGTTAAACGAGGGAAACACGTTTTCCATTGCTGGAACTAATACCAGTTATTAGCTTCCAATCAGGCCTATTAGTTTTATGATTTGTGGGGATAAGTGCTAAGTCATTATTTATCAATATATTGGTCTACGTTTGGCATACAAGTGATGGTAATTGCTTTGGATTTTCCACGATACCGGCAATTTTTTTTAAGTCCGCACTATATTAATTCATGCGAATGAGAACTGAAAACTGAACTAATTATGGCAATAAATCTTGATTTAACAATAATAGGAGACGAACAAAAGGTTGATCAGAGGCACTGAATACCCCGGCACAGTGGCTAAGGTATGTGGCTAAAGCGCGAAAGGTCTCGGGTTCGATTCCCTGACCAAGAATCAATTTGAAAAACTAACTTTTTAAATTGAGTTCGCTCTGGGTCTGCTGGGATAGCCTCGAGTTAGTATCCGTCGTCTGGTGCTCATAGTACAAGGGGATACCTTTGTTTGAGACCAGGTAATTGTGTGGTTGTCTGGCGCATTTATTGCATTTTTTATATAACAAAAATACTGAAGTCTATTTTTAATAATGATTCCTTGGAAAATAAACTAAGCAAGAGGATCAATTTAAAAGAGTATTTAGTATGTGCATCAAATCAAAATCGTTGCATCAAGTAGTATGAAGTAAAATCGTTAATCGTGGTCACCAGAATGTGTCTTACACTCTGCCGATGACCAAAGTGTGCCACTTCCGTATCAGATCTGATAGTAATCAGTTGACAACGTAACGATGGCAACATATCCTACGATAACACGAAACTTTAATAGCCGTTATAAATCCCTACACACATTTCAGCAAAATAGTTATCTGTTTGCTTGCCGATAAAACCAGCTTTAAATCAAATTTAATGCACCATTATAGCGTCATAGAAAATTTTGTTACCACTGACAAGATTTTGTAAGTGGTAACTGATTTGTCTGAAAATATTATATAAAATAAATAGACCCATACAAATCAAGGTTTTGCTAAGTCGGATAGCTAAATCAATATTTATTGAGATCATAAAATGTAATATAACCTACTCAATGTTTCTTTTTTTAATAATAGTTACTATATAACTACGAACTCTTTCAATAAACGATTTAATTCCTTTCATATGATTTAAAAACTTTGATTTTTATAATTAAATAATCTCTTACATTTAAATGCTACAGAAAAAACATATATTTTTTCATACTGTTAGGCATTGTCTTTTAAGTGAGTCTGTCAAATTTTAATTGATTGAAATGATTTATAAATTTAATATGATGGCTAATCTTAAAGTTGAAATGAGGCCTGTGCTTAGCAGTGCCTGAATTTGTTGTTATGTTGTTGTTTGAATATTAAGTGTACATTTTGAACAAGGCGTAGCTTTGTGTCGGTCACATACAAAAGTTGTAAAACGCGTATTTAGCAACAAGCCGTAAATGAGACATTCCCTTGAGTTCGCAGCCGTGCTTGAATAAATACTGTAGATTGTTGGATTAACTAAACTGTCTTGGAACTTACGGTATCCACTCTGTCGATCTTTGAGAATAATGTTCAATATTTAATTGGAAAAAGATAATTTTAAACTTTGAACTCTGTTTTCAAACTGAAACACAAAGGAAAGAATTCAAAATTAATTAAGTAAGAGATTATCCTCTTACGTGAGCCCTGTGCCTGTCGACAATACAGCAAAAAGGTTGGCATCTTACAACCAATAACTGTATATTTTTGAAAAAATAATTAAAGACCTTATTTTTAACCACATCAATCATATTTTCATTAATTTAAACACTAATAAGTGGTATTGGTACTTCACCATTGAATGTTCCATAAGATTTGCTGAAAGAAATTAAAAGCTACTCTTGTTTTGCTACAAATGAAAAAATAGCTCATTGAAAAAGTGTTAAAATATCGATGTAACGAAATTATTAGTACAATTTTTTTTTTTATAATTAATTTCAGACCTATTTGTCAAGACCGCACTGGCTTTTATAAGCTCAAAATGAGGCATCTGCTACTATTTTTAATAATGAAAAAACATGATGTTACTGAATATAATATTTAAAAACATTATAATTTTATCTTCTTAGCCATCCGTATTTAATTTTTTTTCATCATTATCTACGTCTAACTTTGGTTTGACTAAACACAAGCCGTTCAATTATGATCCTGTAGTTCCTACGCCAGTCAATTTATTTAATCTCCACCCGGTCGGAGTGCAGCCCATCTTTTTCTAGACACTATCAATTTTGTATATAAAGCTGATTCGTCATAAGCCGTTGAAGAATTCAGTGGAGACAATTCCTAGATCAGTATGCGAGCGATGCGGTTCTCGGCGGGAACAATGTTGACAGTTGCGCGGGCGCATGCCGCTCTCATAAACTAGAATAATACAGAAAGTTACATAGACCCTTTAACTAGTTTCTCGAAAACTTTTCATATTTTATACGATTTTTAAATTAATTCACAAAAAATCTTTATCTACCTAATTATTATTATTTCCTCGACCTAAAGGTTGTCTGGAAGAGATAGCTTTCTAGCAATAAGGCCGCCTAATATGTCTGTAAAACCAATTACTGTATTTTTTTATGACATTAAGTCTATCTATCTATCTTGCTCTGTCTCTAATATGACATAACATTATATTTTAGAACAACTTACTTACCTTTTTAGCTTTCAGAAATAACCAGTTAACAATATTCTTCGTAAGCATTCTACAAATATATTTGGAATTGTGTAGTTAACATCTAACGAGTAAATGAGAAATATAAATTTGCAGAATATAATATATTAAAGTAAGTTGTCGACATTATATATATATATTTTTTATAGAAATTGAATTCATTCAGGGTTTTGTTACTCCTGTGCAAGAACTTTTTGTTTTACTTGTCAAAATAAAGGCATAAAAATTACTGAATTCAGTAAGCTGAACTGACTAGTCAAAGTCACAGTTCAGTTTATTGAATAATTTAGGTCAAGACCTACAGATTTTTATGAAAATCATAACAAACAAACAAACAAACAAACAAATCATTTATTTGCACGAAGCATGGTAAACATAAGTACAGATGGTTTCAAAAACAATAGAACAATCATGCTTCACCTGGTCGGTATACAAATCATCATCATCATCAGCCTGTTGCAGTCCACTGCTGGACATAGGCCTCTCCAAATGTTCGCCACTTCGCTCGATTTTCGGCGGTATACAAATATTACTAATTATATGAAGCTATACATGTCAATTATTAATTTATATAATTTTATTTAGTTAAAACGATTATTATTATGTCCAAATTAAAATAAATACAATAATCTCTATTTTTATTATGTCATTTTATATTACAATAATATTGGTAAATTACAATAAATTAGAATAAAGAAAACATAATTACAGTTGGTCAGTTAAAAACTCCGTCAAAGTATAGTATGCTTTATTAGTTAAAAAAGTCAACAATTTTTTACGAAATAGATTAATAGGAGTATCTTTCATGGTCATCGGTAATTTATTGTAAATCTTATGAGCCATGCAAAAAAAGCTATTAGATTTTAGAGCAGTTTTGGAGACAGGAGCGCTTAGCTTTTCACCATGACCTCATATATATACATGTATTTTTTCATAAAAATCTTTTATGTAGCAACTTTGTAGACTCTTCTGTTATTCTGCGCCCCGGAGCAACGAACGCGCCAGCCTAGTTCGGATCTAATCCGCCGATGCTTAATTGAAACGTCTAGATGGACATGTTGCTTTCTTACCGGTTCTCTGGTGCTAGTCCATTCCTGTATTTACAGATCACTAAGTAATCATGGCTTGGCAAGCGTAATCCTATTTGCTGAGGAAATAAGGATTATGATGACAGGGTTATTCGTCTCGCAGTGGCTACCTTGGTCCAAAAACGACACCGAAAATAAGGTTACTCACATATTTTTTTCAGTACAAACTCTCCGAGAGTTCGCACTTTTGTCTAAATTACCGTCTTGGGCTTGTCCTAATACGCTTCTTATAAACAAGGGAAAAGGACTGACATCATTACAGTATCGTTTGAAAGCATTATGAGGGAACTTTGATATATAACTCTTATATATTTTGAACTTTATTTTTATAAACACGCTTAATCGTCACAACACCACCTTTGGTATAACGTTCTAGATAGAATGTTCTAGGCAAACATTTACCATCTTCGCTTCCTATCAAGGTATCAAGCGAGAGGTCGATCGTAAGCCTATTTTACATTTAGAAAACAGACTACACTACCGCGCCTTTCGCAAGCTTGGTAAAAATATAGGTAGGAAACATTTTACAAAAATAATATTGTCATAATGTGACTATTTTTTTTAATTGAGAGTAAGTACGAGGAAACCAAATTGTCATGGTAAACAAACAGAACAATCAGCGCAGTTCTGTAAGTTAACATGGCAACGCTGGCGCAAGATGTTCATGGTTCATTTAGCTTCTTTAGGGTGCGTTTTCATTGGGGCGGAGCGACGCGGTGAATGAATAGACTAATCATTAAATGTATCTAAATTTTAAAAAAGCTTTTAACCGTTTTTACACAAAGCCCTATAGTGACAAAAATACATTTATTGATATGTTAAATTTGTTCAGGAGTTTTTTTACTAACTTATTTAAGCATACGAATAATAAAACCCTGTAAATTAAATGATCGCATGGTATGTTTATATCACCCTCTACACCCCGAATTAAAATTTACTTTTCATTCATAAACTAGTCTAGCACCTACCTTGATACATGTAAGATTTTATATCTGATGCAAGAGATATTTATCACGACTAACACAACATGCATCTCAACATTTGTCATCTGCGCATATTCATAGGCCTGCCTGAATGGTTCCGCTCTCATAGTGAACCCACATACAGTGAGGCATCAATAATTCCTTAAACAACTAAGCTCCTTCCTACACTCAAGATTCAGATAGTCCATAGAACTGTTACAATATAATTAATCGAAAAAAATATTAAATAATTTAAATAGGTAAAATTACTAGTTATCGGATACTTGCACAGCGTATACGATCAGCCCGTTTGTCCACTAGAGTCGACTTCCCAATAAAATCCACGGATTTTGCAATTTATGGGTGCTAAAATATGAACACTAGCTGTGCCCGCGACTTCGTTCGCGTGGACTACATCCTTTCATGGTCGGTTTTACCCCTATCTCCCCTAATATTCGAAACAAAAAGTAGCCTATGTCCGTTCTCGAGGTTCAACGTATACCTATGCCAAATTTCATCAAAATTGGTTGAGAGGTTTAGGCAGGAAAGCGTAACAGACAGACAGACAGAGTTACTTTCGCATTTATAATACCTATTAGTAAGGATATATTAGTAGGTATTAGTAGGGATACTGCACTGGCATATGTCAGTGAATTCTAAATCAACGGAGACAAGCTGAAAGCTGAACTTTGCACCAAGACATGTACGTACGTACCTACAGTTTAGTTTGTCAACTGCAAAGTAAAGAGATAAAACATATGTCTTTCATAGAAAACCACTCATTTCCTGATATATTACAAATGATTTATTACGAAGACCTGAAAAAACATTCTAATCGATTAAAAACTATCTATATTCGTATGTTCTTACGTATCTAAAAGTAAATCTGTGAGGCGGTAAAAAATATATACCTAATTACCTATATACGCCAGTCTGTGTACCTAACACGCACGAGTATATGCAGGTTATCTATTAACATATGTTATTTGAAGTATTTAAAAAAATCTCATTTACTAAGATGTGCTCGGAAAGATTGTTTAGATTCTTCAAACTGAACAAGCATTTAATGACTTGTCCTTAAAACCTCTTGTATGGTCGACATCAGTTCTTCTTCTTTGATAGACTTCCATTTCGATATTAGCTATTGTGCGCATGACATGAGGGCGGCATAAGGTCCAAAGTATGTACCTATCAGACGTGCTTTTATCTGTAGGTACTTCTAAATATTGCACAAAACAGGTTCTGATTGTGTATGAGACGCACTTAACATGTAAAATGCGCACGTTACTTCACTGCCATATAACCGTCACTTGCAACGGGCCGATGCAAATGTCTCCGTAGGCGGACGGTGGGCAGCTATCTTAATTTAGCGCATAATGTGTACCCGGCCTTAGTACGCATACGATACCTTTAAACAACCAGTCTCGATAGAATTAGGCTCAGCTTTGCATGTCCGGATGCTAAAGGAATTCGAGGTTAGGTACTAACAGTACCTAACTATATATTCATAACAATGAAATTCATAATTTAAAAATATCCGGTAGCTTATAGCAGTAATTTGAAAGGTTCAAAAGTTTCATAACTCGAGATTGGAAAATAGTAAAAATCGTTTCTTGGATTTCTTCTAATGAACTATTTATTGCTAGGTTCAAAATTGCGTAGCAAAATTTTATTATTTTTTGCAAGTGGAAATGGGCAGCCACTTTCTTTAATAAAGTTATTCTTGATCGTTGTTAAAATTTTACAATTTGACCTTCAGTCAGTGAGCCATTCCTTTAAAACATTCCATTCGTAAGAATGCACAGTAATTCTCGGAATCCAAATAAACTAAGACGTATCGCATAAAAGTCAGCATAATGAAGTCAGGTATTTTACAAAATACATTAATGCGTTAATTAATTGAAGATCGATCCGATTTTAGTTTAATATTCTGGATATTACAAATCAAGAGTTCATAAATCGGGAAAGAAAAATCTTATAAATATTTCAGTGCTTATGCCAAAAACTTTTCTTTTGTAAGGTACTTAACAAACTGAATTTATCATTTTCTTAGACGACTTTTATTATCCGTTAAACGTCTAAGATAAAGTTCACTAACCTCAAGGCTTACTTGAATGAAAGTTTTAAAAAACGTGAACTACGCGCACGCGCTTCACAAATATTTGTTTATAACAAGTGTTCCAAAACTTTCTTGCTGTTCCAACATAATGAACCTTGTGCCTTGGACTTAAATACGATGATGAAGCTTTAAGGAATAGTAATAGTAAGTGTTGTTTAATTTGAACGCAATCCGTTAGCGCAAACAAGTCGAGTGAAGTGTGCGCGTGGGGTCAGCCGAGGTGATGCTACGTGGATGACTGTAGCTTTTTCGTTTAATTTTTACTGCTAAGTGAGAAATCAGTTTCCTTAAATAAATTCCTTTAAAACATTCAAGGGAATCCTCATTTGTATTGAAGTTACGAGTAAGTGCCGTATACGACATTCCCGATTTTATGGTAATAATATATAGTGCCTGATGCATTATACGCAATAATGAAAACAAACACAATAGACATAGTGTGTACGCCATGATAGTAATGTTTGTGAAGGCTGGTCTCACTTATTATATTACATTATTATTTATTATATTACATTTTACATGATATAGCAGATGTAGTGACAAACATCTTCCTTTCTGCTGCAATTATCGTAGGTAATAGCGTCGCATAAACCTAAAAATAACCGTCACTTTCTATAAGTTCGCAATAATTGTTAACGTTATAAAATAATTTTTTAGTGCTTTATGTTCGTATGCCGACGAATTCGCCGGTTTTTTTTTTAGAATTCATATTTCTGCAGTTATGACAGCTATAATTTCATAATATATTAAAGTTGTATCTAGAGAATAGAGCTGGACAAGTTGCCTGAGCATTGTTGAACATTTTCACACACCAACTTCAAACATAGATTCTGGTCTTTACCACACTTGAGCTATTAGGTACCTACTTGCTAGTTTGGCCACGCTGAGGGACAAATTACGGTTAATAGTAAAATTACTCCCGCATTCATCTTAACCCACACACATCTCTCTTACGTACTTGTAAATAATGGTTCGAAGTTCTATGAAACCGTTTTTCAGTAGAAAGCATGTCAGGTATAACTTAGGTGTAATGCTATTTATTTCAGCTTTTATATTTTAATAGATAGTGCTTTTTAAACTATGTATTTCCGTTTGAGTCACTTTTTCCGCAGGAACCTAACGTTTATTGCAGCTTTATTGAAGTATTTATTGAAATATCACTACATAGTATAAAATATATATAGTATAACGCTTAAATCTTTAAAACTACCTACGCAACGGATTTTGATGCGATTTTTTTTAATAGATAGAGTGATTCAAGAGTAAAGTTTTTATTTGCAATAAAGAATAAAAAAGCCCATATTCTCTAAGTATTTACATAAAATCCGTGCGAAACCGGGGCGGGTCGCTAGTTTTAGATAAACAGCTGAAAGTCAATAAATACTAACTACATTTGTCTAGCTACTCAATAAGACGGAACATCACTTCTTCCGAAGCCAATCAAAGAAGTTTCTGGAAGACTAGACCACTTCTGCGTTAATCAAGTTTCGTCTATCCGAGGCATTCCAAATTGTGTCAATGCTCTATCTTACTTAGACACCTGCAATAAACGTAATGGTCAACTCGGCCCCGAATTTTGTTGAAACAACCAGAGGCCACGTTTTTAAGATTATTTGAATATTTTAAGGGAGATATTAAAGAAGACGGTTACCACGTATCTCAGATGTTATTGAAAAGTAAACATCATATTTCCAAATACGCGCGCAACTATTTTAATTCTTAATAAGGTATGTACCTACAATCACTGCGACCCAATAGCAGCATAGCCTTGATTTTTTAAATCTGAATCTGTAGATTTTTCAAATCGATCTTTACTCTTAATTTGAATCAAACATTTAATTAATTCCTTACTTGAGTTACAAGACGACATCGTAAACCTGAAAATTCAGTTGCGTCAGATTTTAGTCAGTAAAAGAGTGGATATCAAGCAATTAACGATCTCATTACCTTGTTAAGAAGACAATGGCTCTACTATATTAATTTGACGTTTTATATCACGACTGGCGTACCCTGTATCAATGAGTCTACCAGTGAAACAAGCCCTAACAGGGTCAAAACGTGACCGTTGTGTTAAAACACACCTGTTGTGTAACACGGTCCAAGTAAATCTACTAGTTCATTTGCACTTCTTGCTTTGCCATAGTTGATACTAACAGACCGAATCCGAACCTAATGCTTCCGAATATTTTCAAGTTATTGTGATTATTATCGATTGCACATTCCTTTTTCTGCTTACTTTATACACATTCCACCGTCAGCACGTTAACGTACACATTATGACTTATGATTGGAAGGCAAAAATAAACAGATGCACGTGGCAAGTAGGTTTGTTACTAGCTGCATGGTAAAATCATTCCAAAATAACTATAAAACAAAGATTCAAAAACCCAGCATTTGAATTTCCCCATTATGAACATTGATTATCATAAAATCATCAAAAAAATATTTTCATCGAAAATTTAAATGATGTGGTTTTATCATAAAATTATTTAATCAAAAAATTTTAATCGACACTGCAACTAACATTGAATTTGTTCAATTTTAAATCCTACCGTCGCCTCAAAGTAATTCAACAATTTCTTTCGCGAAATATTTGTATGTATTTGTCACCGTAAGATTGTAAAAATCGTTAGATTACAATCTATCTCGCGAGATTGTAAACTGTCGACAGATTGTGAACCGTAACATTATGATTACAATTTAACGCATTATTTTTCGCTATATTGTAATCTATCGATGGGAATCGGTCAAATTGTGAACTGACGTAGAACGAAATGCATCTCGCGCGCTGATTGGTTGAGAGTTATGTGCCCCTAGCCGCCCCGTCATTCGCCATATATGTTTGTTATTTCGTTTGTCGTCTTTATACAATTAATTTACGGTATGTTTAAAGGACTAAATATTTTTTTATAAAAGTTTCTTAAAATTTTCCAATTTTAATTTGTGTTAAACGACAAAATAATTGTTTCATTTTATTGTAATTTTCAATTATAATTTTGAGTGTTTGAAGAATAAATATTTCGGTACAATTATTTCTCAACGTATGTCACGATTATTTATAACCTAGTAAATAGTAAATAAATACTTGAAGATTTTTTGAAGTGCATTTATTTTATTTAAACGACATCTCTATTTCTTTAAATAAAAGAAATGATTTGAATTGAATTTCATTCCTAACTTTATGCGGACATACAAATGCTGGTCGTGATTGGTCGCTCATACAATAAACCGACCAATCAGGAAGAGCTTTCGGACAGTTGACAGTTTGACGCCTAACAGATTGTAATTTAACGGTTTCACTTCGATAGATTACAATAAAGCGAAAAATAATCCGTTAAATTGCAATCCCCAGTTACGGTTCACAATCTATCGACAGTTTACAATCTCGCGAGTTAGATTGTAATCTAATGATTTTTACAATCTTACGGTGACATATATATCTGTAATAATAAATAAAAAATATCTGTATTTTACGTCTGATTTATATCGTCTTAATAATATATTGAGTCAAAGAAAAATGCCAAAATTTGGACTAAGTGCTGCTTAAACTTGAGTTGGTCATTTGATACTTTAGCTTTAACATGAACAATAAAAACAATAAAAAATTATAGCCCCAGGAAATATAAATAATTTCCAGTTTTATAATCCTGAATAGTAAAAGTTTTATATCTTTCATTATACAACGTATTTGAGCTAGTTTTAGTCACAATTTATTTCCGTCACTTTAACATCGTACGTAGATACTGTATCACGCCAGTTAATGAGCCAACTGTACTTGATTCAAAACCTGCTATTTTGGTTCGGAAATGTATTCTAATTCAAAAACTACGCGTTTTGTACTAAAATATGAAAATGCAATAAAGTTGAACGCACAATAACCGTCTTTTTATTGTTTTTAAACATTTATTGCTTTATTGTTAATTTTGTCCTATAAAAAATATAAAAAAAAGCGAGAAAGAAAATTATTTGTTATTCCTGAGGTAGACTTTTATGCGTTTTGAAAATTAATGATTACGTCATAATCTGAGGAACAAAATTCACCCCGCATTTATTCTAGGCAGCAATTTGTTTAACTTTCATACAAAATTAAGCAACGTTCATAAATTTTAAAATCCCGTTTATTGTTCGTTAAATTTCTGTAAAATTACTCAAGCTGTTCTCCGTTTATGCCAATTGTTACTCAACTTTTGTAACAGTCTCCCCGAAATGGTGTTAAACTTTTAACAATTCCCAATAATAAACGAATGCTCGGTTCCAATACTTTACGACTCGTAATGTGTCAAAAATTACTACATTTATCTACGAGTTGTCAATTCTAATTTCAAATTTACTTTCCATATCTGCTGTCATCAGTCGTCTGTCGGTCGTTTTTAGCTTACATCTTGTATAATTTATTACTGTCCGTTTCAAATATTTAAACCGGGCATAAACAAATCCTAACCATTCCTTTCAATAGTCCTATTAAGAAGATCCAGCATTAGTAATGTTAAGGAAGGAAGGAAGAGGGATAAGGAACTCAGAATAGGGTGATTAGAAGTACATTTAAAATAAAATTAAAGGGAAAAATATACAGATCGAATGAAAGGTAAAAAAAGAAGAAGAATAACAAGCAAGTCAAATTAACAGATTTAAAAGAATATAAAAAACGTAACGTATGACTCATAAGGAGTTCGTAACAAGTTATATACCAGTTTTAATGACGCACATTAAAACTACGCTAGGTAACCAACGATCTTAGTCGTAAACGGTTATAATCTGGGCAAATATGCTTTATTAGGCTTTGGGTTAAATATTGGAGCAAGCATGTCCCCAGCCAAGGTGACCCGCTGACGTAGCGTCTAAGATGCCCACACGGCTACCTACGCACTGCCTTTGATTAGATAGGGGCGAAGGGATTTACAAAATACCAAGAAGGAGGCATCTCCAATATCTACCTACGTGATATTTATAAATGTTATTTTTGGTTAAAAGTCCATCTATAATACGACTTTAGTTTAAGCCCGGCCAGTGCAAAACGGGACAGGTTTCGGAACAAAGTGGCTGTGACATACGGACGGACGGACAGACAGACATGATGAACCTATAAGGGTTCTGTTTTTCGCCATTCGGCTACGGAATAAAAAAAATAGCAAATTTATAATTAGTGTAATTAAATCAGATAGTGCGGTAATGTTTTGAGTTTGTTCCACGTAAATGTTAATACATTAGAGACAGCTCACGTATACAACAAGATTTTTAATAACTATCCCAGTTCCTTAAATCGATTGCTTGAACTAGGTTTTATTGATCCCTTTTACTGAGAACAGAAGATCTCTTCTCCATAGTCAATTATAATTTTCCTTGAATTATTCAATTCTGGGGTTTTGCCAGTATCAATGTAATACAGAGGTAATACAGAGGTACACACGGCAGAGGTAAGAGTACCTCTGCCGTGTGTACCTATACATGCGATCAGCAGTAGTACGAAAAATGAACGAACTTACTTAACAATATTTAGTGTAAATATATCGAATATTTCGGTAACGTTTTGAGTTTGAAACTTTCTGATTACTTCCCTTTGTTTAACTGGAGCTCCATCGAAGTGTATTTTGTTACAATTCGATCGCAGCGAGCTGGCTCAACTTTAGTACCGCTATAAACACGGCGCTTCTCCGAACCGAACTAAAGGCTTCACTTAATTAACATTTTTAGTTTACACCCTTTTCGTTTCTTATTCTCTATAGAACAACTACACTTGGAGTAAAAATACAAAGCATTTTTCCTTTTCCAACGCGGTTTTTAATCAAGTTTCAAACACATGATGCCAGGCATCATGTATTTACCTATACCTATCCTTAGTAAACTTATCCAAATCTCTTAATGAGTAAATAAAAAAAAATTGAAATAAAGAAAACAATTAGATTTTTTTGATTGAGGTATTTAGAAATCTAGTTCAAATGTTCGTTTAATTATTTTGGTTTATGCTAGATACCAACATTCAAAATGAATTACTATCATTACGGTTTATAAACACTAAATTGACTGTAAATGCATGCATGATACCCTTTAATATTTTGATTATAAATTTTGTTAATCACTTCAGTTTTAGTATTAATTCTAAAGCGATCGATCACTCTAAAAGGATTCATTAACATTTGCGTTTCATTTTAAATAAATATAAATGGAATATTAAAAGGACTTTAAAGTATATGTTTTACACCATCTAATTTAAGGTTCCTATTGACTGGCCTCGTTGACTTTTTCAGAAAGATTAATTAATTAAATACGTGTGCCATAATCTTTAGTAAAATAACAACATTTATGCAACAAAGTTTTGTATTATATGTGTATGTACATATTATAATATATTACATGTGTCTCCCATCAACAAAACTCAAAGCTAAAAATCTAGCAACCTCAAGGGGTACAAATAAAGTCTTCAGTTGAGTAAAGAACCCATCATTTAAAGTGATGGCTCCAAAGACCAGATAAACTACGTGGCATTTTCATTTCATTCGTTCACTCAAGCTCGCAAGAAAGCTCAATGAAAAATGTTTTGCATTGTTCAAGCGCTTTCAGTAAAAGCTTATTGTTTTATGAGCAACATTGGAGCTTTTTCCTGGGGCGCCCACCATCTTCGCTACCTAGTATTACAATAAGAATTTCTTTCATTTAAATTCAGGTGTCGGTTGTTTGCAAAATCAATGAATTCCGTTTGAGAGGAATCATCTAAGTAGATGAAGATTTAAAATATGTTCAAATATACTTCAATTTAAATTTGGCGCAAGTCACATATACACGAAAGTGTTAAATAATTATCCCAGTTCCTTATTTCGATTGCTTGAAATGGGTTTTTTTTACTGATACCTTTTACTCGGAACAGAAGATCTCTGCGCCATAATCAATTATAATTTTCCTTGAATTAAGTTCTGGGGTTTTGCCCGTACCAATGTAAATACCTCTTACCTCTGCCGTTTGCATTAATTTAATAAAAAATAAACTTATTGTCCATTGTCAGAAAACAATAGGATTCAATTTCATTATAGAACTTCATTCATCTTACGCGTAAAAAAATGTGATTTTCAGAGACATAAAATATAAAAACTTTACGGTTACGGTTTTCTAAAGACAGTGTAATGAAATGTAATTATGATTCCTCTGGCATGCGAATCTCGTCCTTGACTATAAAAGTGATATTAAACGGTCAGAGACAATACCGCTTCTACAAATTGTTAAATTGAAAACTTATTGTAGAACTAGATTTCGATAAAAGCTATTTAATTTTAGAACTCGTTCAAGTCTTTCCATTCGCAATTTCATTATTATTTATGGCTCGGACTTCAATTTCAATTTTGTCATGGAATCAACTTAAAAGCGGTACTTTAAGTTTAAAACGATATAGAATACTGAAGAAGTAATAATAAATAATTGTAAAAACGAACGACTTATTTACGCAAGTGTGTCTATTCATAAAAAATATTAATATTTATAAAAAAAATGTAATCAAAATAATTGAGCACACAACGACAGCATAGTTTTTTAAAGAACGCAGGAAGTAAAGCTTTTTCATTGTCCATCTACTTATTTGACTTTAAATAAAGTTAAAGGAATTATCTGTTTTTCACCTGATCAGGTGATCAGAGAGTACAGAGAGTACAGGTCTAGGTAGACCTGAAAAAACATCCTAATATTTAGGTCGATACGAGTATTATACATAAAATAAGAGTAAATAAAAATGTGTTTATATAATAACGTTGTAAAGAGGAAAGATTTGTGTGTTTGTTATTTGTTAAGGAAAGACGCTTGATCTATCTTCGTTAATTTTATTATGATCAAATACACATATATATGCGGTTTTTTTTAAACACCGAGAAACATACTAGGTAACCTTGTGACGCAGAGATACACATAATATATTTTGTAATTTACTCTCTGCAAAACTCTCTCGGGTCGGGCGTGTGCGTACATAATTTTTTTGTTTGTTTTACGGATTCGGGCCTCATGAACGTGGATGACACGAAAAATATGCCAAGGCGGCAATTTCATTGATATCAAGTAAATAAGACCGGAAACCTTTGTTTTGTAGTGTTCGAAATTTTGCATATATATTTAAGAGAGGTAGGGCATAGCGATTTATCGCTTGAACTGGAGGAGCCCGACTGGTGAAACACCTTACAGAAAGACCGCAGCCAAATAATAATTAACTTCTGTGTTGTTGTGTTTCTGCGTGTGAGTAAGGTTTCCAGAGCTACTGGGGGGTGCTACATTAGTAGCAGGGGTCAAGCCTTCAAGGTAAGGGTGATAAGTCCAGTAACAGATTTATTATGCAGTACTTGTCACCCTTAAGCTAGGAACTCATTACCATTTAACATCAGGTGGCATGAGGTCAATCTTGAAGTGCAATATAAAAAAGAAAAAAATATCCAACATACAAGGGCACTTTCTTAACCCCCATTCTTAATCCACCTGGACGGCAGACCGACACAATCGGAGGTTGGTCAGGGTCAAACCAAGGAAATGTAATATAGAACTTTTCTACGCATTAAACACTTTGTATGTACCTATACCGTTTTATATTACGTGTTAAACCTTCGCATAAATTCACATAAATTTGATAATGTTCTCCGAAAATTTCAAAGAAACACGAGTATTCGCCACTCTTAAATAACATTTCGCGGCCCAGATGAAAATCACAAAACTTATTTTTTTTCTTTGTTAGGACCAAAAATTGTTTCAAAAATATTTAGCACTGATATTTAAAGTCTAAAAAGTTGTTGTCGAGGGTAATGTGTTCTTCAGCTAGTCAATTAACCTTTTTGTGAGTTAATGGAAGTATCGTATATCAAAAACAATAGTTGTAATAATCTATTGGAATCTAACTTAAAATTTGCAGGCTTCAGAGTCAACATATAGCTACTTAAATACATAAAGTTATCGTTACTCTTAGTACACTCCGGACAGTTTATATGAGGCACCGCGACCTTCGCCACTTCACAACAGTCGTATTGAAAACTTATCCTCCATCAGATGTAGATCGGGCGATACTGTCCGTCTGTTAAGGCACGCGCTCTTACAACATCGACCTGGTAACAATAATGGTTAAAATTGCAACAAAGCCACCACGGTTCGGGTGAAACTTCCGACCATTGTAAGGTATTTTGACAAGTAATTAACCCATTACAGCAGGCTAGGAAGTGAATCGTATTTTCAATCATACCACCAATTTTACACAATGCCACTACTTAGCAACAGCTATTGAATCATTTTAATTGAAGCAGGTTGGCGAGAGGAAATGTTCCATTACTTATTTTTCATCAAATTAGGTTGGAACTAGGAGTATACAATATATTTCTTTCATGCGTTCGTTTATCTTAGATATAAACAAAAGTTGATGATAATAGGTAATATCAGAACAAATTCAGCCTGTTTCAAAACTAAACGAGTATAACATACTCGTAATCCTACATACATGTTATGACAGCTGATATCCCTTAATATTAGGGAATATTAGGGATATCATGCAACATACACCCAGTAAATATAAAATATATATCGTATATTTTTAATCAACTATAAAAAGTGGTGTTTTATAAATTCGACTCTTAAATTTTTTCTTGTACATTTATATATATTTTTCTTATATATAAAACTAATCGAGGAGGTCACGGAAGGTTTATAAGGTAAAAAAATATGGAAAAAATAGGCGGCACGACGTTCGCTGCGACTACTAGTAAAATATATATTTTTAAGTGTGTTCGCTGATAATTTCATAGTATGTGAAACGGTTTTGATGATTTTTTGGTTAAAAAATATTTTCGATGTACTCAAACTAATTTCCGACCCAGGAAAGGATCTACAACCCTGTAACTATCTTTGCTCTCCGTACACGATGTTTATTAACCATAGACAGAATTTTGTCTTATAATATAGTTAACTTTTTAGTGTAGCCTGGAGTAAGAAGGTTCAGGCAAATACATCGCTATGAAAAGACTTGTATTTTTGCAGTTGCAATGTTTTAAACGATTTGATATGTTAACCGATTTATAGGTATCGTCGTGCTGTTTCTGTTTACCTACTCATCAGCTAATACGAATGGCATACAGCTCTCACCAACGTAGAACAATGCCACGCATTCGAGGAAAAACAAAACCTTAATATTTTATCGAGCCAAATGGCCTCACACTCGACCCTCGTTCATTTGGCCGGTGTAATGTCAGCGGTTTTACGAGACATACTGCTCCTAAAAGTAACAATCATTCTCATTTTGATCAAACGTTTGCTAAATATCTACTTTGAAGTAAACATAATAGTTCTACTTATATTAACATTATCTGGGGACGAAACCTCATAGTAATCGTACGTAACTCGAGATTTAATAGAGTTTTGGAATGTTCATTACAAAAGAAAATTCCAAGAATGCTACAAATTCTCAGTCATATAATTCAGTCTTCTATACAATATCCTACTTATTAAACACGTTTTTAGAAAATAGAACAGAAACGATTACTTTCAACCTAAAAAAAATCTAAATGTAATCGCTCAAAAAATATTTTATCTGTGACAATGACATAACAAAAAAATGATATGATATAATAACATACGAGTAATTTGTGTAAGAAACAATAAATCCATTATTTATTTTAAAAGTGTTGATAGCTTTATAATCGATTTAAAATACATTAAATTCAAATAAGAATTAAATGTTAACCTTTAAATGCCGTCGTATGTGCGGTTTGAACAGGGCCAGATTTGGGGACGAGCATCCACAATAAAGGGGGCCCACAATTGAAACTACTAAAAAATCACCCTATGTACTGTATGATATTCATTACAGTAGTACAAGTTATATACTACTAATATGAATATCATATATTCCTTTTATATTTTATTCGCATTTTACCTTAACTTACAATACTTTGTAAATATTTATTGATGATATTAATAATTTTTAGTTTTTGATATATTTATCATTGTAAAAAAATATTCTATAAATGGGTTCACTATAAATTAATAAAAGGGTAACTTAACTGAAAACAGATATTAATTTATTTGGCAAATCCACAAAGGTGCCTCAACCCCTTTGTTGCTCCGCGGCCTATAGACCTCTAAATCCGGCACCAGGTTTGAAAGCTAATTCTTGCGTTATCTTCAGTAACCAGTCTGTTATTATCGTAATCAAATAATTATACATTTGTCGACAAGTGTGTGCACTTTTTAATCTAGAGGTCAAGCATACACATATTAAAATTAAGTAATGTATATTATGTTATGTTTCTAGACATATTAAGACATACATCATATAATAATAAGCAGATATTTTTTCTGTGCGGAGTGGTGCTTGTTTTGTTTTTTTTTTGTTTTGTGAACGTATAATAAAAGATACATTTTGAATCATAGGGTTGCTTTCTATTTAATTGTCTCTTATACTTACGAATATATATGACTATTATACTATGTAATGTGAACTTAATTGAATGGTTGAATGAACGTGATAGTTGGCCAATTACCGTGCATTAAATAAAAACAAAATTTAATCGATCTTTATTTGTTCTTTTACAGGTATGTACTTCAAAATCTACTTGACCCACATCTACTAGTGAGTAATACATTTAAAAATGACTTCAACATTGATTTTTAAACCAAATAAAATAAAGAGCTCCGGTTGTCGAACCAATTGTTGCTTCGATAACTCTTAACAGATAATTAAAAACAAAAAAGTAGATTGTAATCAAATTGTGTGTCGGCGGAATGTAATTGGTTTACTTATTGTAAAACCATGAGCAGACAATAACAGTTAGGTAGAATCTAACCACTCGTTTGTCGACAGGGCGATTAGTTAGCCTTTGAACGAGATAAGCCGGGTATGCCACATGCTTGACTTAAATCTTATCTTCTATGATTTGTTATTAACTAAAGCACGAGTATTAATTTCAAAACGAAAATGTCGTAGATATTTTATAAGCTAAAAAGACGTTTAAATTAATTTCCTTAAAATCATTTCAGTCCTTATCCCTCTTTCGAATTTAGTCTAGATGATTCGATGATATGTTTTGATAAGTGTTTTTGGTGTTAACCCATAGAACATGCAAATCATTACATAAACACAAGGTAGCACTTCTTTATAGTCAAACAAAACATCCACTATTCCATTAAATTATTTTAAACAGTAACATGAGCATAAATTAATACGCCTATTTATTTATTCTCAAACATAATTGTTCTAAATGAGCAGTTTTCTGGTGATGCGTGTCAAACGCGCTGCGAATGCCATTAATTCGAGTTAATTGGACAAAAACGGGAACAATAGTGTGTTTGCAAGCATTTCCGTTTGTATGCTGTGCTACATTTCACGGGTGTTACTGTCCAACTGTGACAATTCGTAACTCAGTACCAATGTCGGTAGAAAGATCTCTTTCAGAAATACTTCCTTGATTACCCTTTATGTTATACGGTAATTTACCAACGCCACGGTGTGCTCAATGCTCAGTAGTGATAGGAACACAGTGGTGAGATGACGTTATCCCCAGTATCCTGGGATATAGGTATTACACCAGTTTCCTCCACTGCGTGAAGCATGCGAAAGACGGCCAAAACGTACTAGCTCTAGGAATCTTCTGGGACCAGGCTCACCGCTTAGCTAAAATTCACTTCGAAGTCAGTATTTTAATGCCACGTCTTTGATAAACAGTTACTAAACTCCACAGGTACAAAGACCGTGATCTGTGGGAGTTCTTCAGTCTAGTTGTCCTATGTACCTACAAGGTTTTACTTTCATAGATTTTAAATATAGTGTCTTTTCCCCCTCTCTATATTAGGACAAAACGTGCCATGTATAATCACATTGAAGACGGAACGAATGAGCTGTATCCACTTCACCGCTTTCAATGTGTTTGTCAGCAATTGCACACACACGTAAGCAACATTGCCATCATACATAATTATGTATGGATTAATTAATCCTTGAACATTACATGCGTAATTCTACATATAATGAATTCCATCTATCGAATGCGGGCAGAGTTTGATATTAATAACACGCGCCTTTACACGGAGATCATTTGCATGGTAAATACATCACAAATACGTTACCAACGTTGTTTACGAAAATGACACGGTATTTCAGAAATTTCGTCAAACGATTCGAATGGCATTTGTAGAGGCGAGCTATTGATTTTACAGCTGGTTCAAGCGTTGTTCATTTTTATTCATCATATGTGAGTGTCCTTTTTTATACTGTACTATGTAAAGTTTTAAAGAAAGCATCTTCAGCTAATCAGAATCAAGAAACTTATCTAATTAATCATTTGTAATGTATCTTCAGGCCCACTATCCATTGTTCATATAACCTAACTGAGAATTCTGCTTACCACTCCCTGCATTAAAAATGTGTAGGTATTAAATGGCATTTATATAATCATAGACCTACTATGGTCACTGACCTCCACTCAAATCTAAGTCCATTATTAAGTCGATACCATCTTATTTGAAATAAAATGTCAATAAGAAAATAATTTCTAGGAGATGGAAATTTAAAATAATGTGCGATAAAAAGATAAAAAAAAGAAAATTATGTTAGGTTCGGACATGTTCAAGTGCGTTCGTGCAAGTACCACACAAATAAAACGTATGAACGATATTATTCATTATTACCAAGAATGAATCGCGTTTGAAGGATCAATTAAGCGCAGTAGTATGTAACCGACTAATTTGCTATGATTAGTCTCGTAATCCGGTTCAATGTAGGATCTGCAAGTGAAGTTTCCATGACTCGGTAAAGGAATATGTACGTTCAAAGGGCTTCCATCCAAATGGCTGTTCGACGAATTTAATTTGTATGGGATTGATATTTTACTAACTAAAAATCACGCGATCTTGAAATGTCAACCAGGCATTTAATAACCTATAAAAATGCATTCGAATTATATTTCAAGATCGAAGGTAGATAATTACCACTTAGCTTGGCCCCTAGTACAAGCGAAGACTGACGGTGAAACTGAAATCAGCGCAAATTAATGATTATATTTTAACTTTTTGAAAAGTATTTGTAAAAATTAATAAAATAAGTATACTGGCTAACACTTTTTAGCTAACGTCTCAATAATAAATATATTTAAAAAAAAAACGTGAAACACTTCTAAATTAACTACGCAAGTAGAAGTAGGAATTCTGTAGAATAATAGAAATGTATAAACATTCCATAGTTTTATTCTATACATACTTAACTTAAAGTATGCTAGTTTAGTTAAGTTTTGAAAGTTTTCTAGAACATTTTTTAAAATCCTAAATACATAAGTAAAGAAACGAAATTCAAGGGATCTTTAAGTTATTAGCTTATCGATTTATACCTGAAAGCATAGTATAGGCACATTTATACCAATTCATTTAAAATTCTACGGATATCTGCTTCGGCATTTGAAAACAAAGTAGTCTTCTACTCGGACTGCGAACAACCAAGCACGGCGGTGTATGCGCCGGCGCACCATGCCTAAGTAGCACGTGCGATCTGCGTTACACAACACGGCCTACTTGCCCTGCTGCTCGGTACTTGCCTTCATTTCTGTATTTATTGACTTTTTATTCTTCTCTTCCCTTAATCATACATAACTTTTTATGACCTCCGCCATCTCAGAGTTCCCAGGTTCGATTCCCGGTCGGGTCAGTATTGATAACCATTTTTCATTGCCACGAAACTGCGTGTTGTGCGTGTTGTGTGGTACATAGCGTCATTATTCCTGATTTCCTAAATCAGAGAAATGTAATTATTTGATTTTATCCATCATTTATTTACTACTACTAAAAATACATCTGTGAGAAGAAAATAAACAAATTTGTATTATAAAGGTATTAATGGCGTGGGTCAAAGGCAGCATACCGTCCAGTCCGTAAGAGTGATAACTGCATGACGATTAACAGTCGCCGTACTAAGTACCACTGTTGGTAAGACTCCCGAGATGGATTACTGAGTACCTACATCGTTCATACCAGCATTTCTGATAACCTAGCTAGAAAGACAAGAGACAACCCATCCGGTCAGGAGAATGTTGCAAACCTAAGTATTTCGCATAGCTTTTCAAAGGCCACTATGTAGGTATTCCGTGATCCATACTTATATGCTCACCATTGTCATGTCTTTTTTATACTCATCTCAAAACGTATTAATCTTGAGAATTTACAAATACATTCCTATTTCCTCTTTCTAAGTAAAATGTGTAGTAATTTTACTCGTTCTAATAAATTAAGTCTATGGTCTTACGTGCTGAATTAAGCAATACATTATGTATGATCGGCTGACAAAAGTTCACTGAGCTGTAAATCAAATGTGTTAGAGCTAGTGTCAGTTTTAACTACTAAATTTAATCACATATTGTCGGCAGTATTTACTTGTTAACCATTCCTAGCTGTTTTCAAATTAACGCTCTTTTGATTTTTTACACGTTTATTTATAAGAAAAATTATTATATGTTTAATTTTTAGCCTTAAAATCATCCAATAAATATGTTAATTTTGCCAAAGAGATGCATAATCGCAATATTACCGATTAAATCGCAAATATTTATTGTAGGCATAGACGTTTGAAGAGTTTAGTAAATATTATTTGACGACCTCGGTGGCGCAGTGGTTAAGGTAGGCAGCCAAAGCGCGAAAGGTTCCGGGTTCGATTCCCGGTCGGGTCAATTTGGAAAACGAAATTTTCTAAATTGACTTGAGTCTGGGTGTGCTGGGATGACGCCCCCAGTTAGTATCCGTCGTCTGGTACTCATAGTAAAAGGGAAAACCTTTGTTTGAGATCAGGCGATTGGTGTGATTGTCATGCGCATTTATTTATTATTATTTATTCAAGTCGTAATTAAGTTTCGGGGTGTCAAAAATGGCAACGACGGAGACTTGATATTAGGAAAGGCTGTATATGTTTGATCAAGTAATCCATTTTATTATTTTCATCCATTTTATTATTTGTCTTTTACTGTGCAAGCCGCCCGTCTTTGGAATGCTCTGCCCGCTGATACTCGACAATCCCTGACTAAGGGAATTTTTAAAATGAAAGTTCGTGAACACTTCTTCTCTCTCGCTAATACATAAATCGTAGACATGAATTTGTCAATTGCAGAATCCATTTATATATGTATAGTTATTATTTATTTTATATTTTTATGTGGTATTATTTACTTATGTATATATAAGTATATATATGCCCATTATGTAAATATAAGTATAGCTTCATATTTTATATATATATATATATATATATTATATTTATTCATGTATGTCTATATTTATTTTTAATTGTTTCCGAAATGAATTTTGTAACGCTTGATAGTTACTACAATAAAGTTTTTAAATTAAATTAAATTAAAATTATTAGAAATTACAACACACTTAGATCGTATACTAAAAGAATTGCTACTCTGAAACGATATTGAATATATTTTTTTATGAATAAAAACTATTCAATCTTAAACGGAATTTATGGATGTCTTCTGACGGATTTGAATGCGATAAAAAATGTACATATTGGGTTCTTTTCATCCCTAAATAATGCGGACAAACTCACTGACAGCTAGCTAGCTAGCTAGTTGCCAAAACATTCTAGTTTGTGAAGTCCTAACACCATTAATTCATTTGACAGTTGGTCTAATGGTCGGAGACCGAAGGGTCGAATCCCGTTAGAAGTATGGTTGTGTGATGAACATAAGCATTTGTACTCAAGTAATGGTGTTAAAAAACGTATTTAAGTATTTGGGTTATCCCAGTAAACATAGCGCAAGCTTAGTTTAATATTGCGTTATTGGTGTGCAATAACTCTTAGATTCATGAATACCTTGTTTGTTGAAATATTTTGATATCTAATGTAAAGTGTATGTGTGTTAAGTGTGCCATACTTAAAGAGCGTCTTTTGGCTTGAATTTTGATGGTAATTTAAATTATCGTGAACACACCATTTAGAAAGACTTCGTTGTGCGTATTTTAAATAAGAGCACGTGGATCTTTTATTTTGAGATCTGACATAATGTTAAGTTTTAGATATTGAAAAATAAACCAAACATACATTTATAGTTCGAGAGCCAGGCTCTCACTTGTCCAGTTGTAGCGTAACATATTCAATGGTGCGCAAAGACAATGATCTGAGATAGATCTCGAACCTTTGTGCAATTATTTGTCCGTAAGGCAAGTTGTAAGACTGTGCTACATCCTCGAAGTTTGTGCAACTGTGATTGCGGTTCGGTTTGCATGCGGCCTGCACTTACATAACAGATCGTCGATTAAGACATTACTTATTTACTGGGCGCGGGTTGCGGTCTTATTGCTTGTAATTTAGTAATTACGTAGGTGTTATTTGTATGAGTTTTTCGACTGTCGCTTGTGGCGAACAATTACTTTGTTGTTAGCTTGCTTAACGCTAATAGTTTTTATACTGTATAAAATATGAGAGCTTTAAGAAAAATATTGTTGCAATTCCTCTGTGCACAGATACTCATTCAAAAACCTCTGTTTTCATATAAATTTTGTATCTGTTTTGGACTTTCATTCTAAAGCCTATTAATGATCCTGAAATTTAGTTTATGTTAAGCCGACCTACTCATACTAACTTTATCCAAATCGACATACACATTGTACTTAGCAATACCTCCGTAGCCGAGAGGCTATTAATGAAGTTTGGCGCCATCTCTGAGATCACAGTTTCGATTCCCGGTCGGGACAATAAGGCAGTGGGACTTTTATAGATTGTCTCGCGACTGCGTGTTGTTTTACTATCATTGTTTCTGATTTCTGTAACACAAATTTTTAGCTACTTTTCACGGAGTAGCAACGTATGTGGTGTTATCCAATATTGATTACCGACACGCACGCGTACGGTCCCAGTATTTATTCAACTTTTTTACAAACCTTGTCCTGAATATGAACATAAAACAAACAATAATCCAATTTGGTTCGGTATTTTAGAAGTCATAAGCGCACATACACTTCGTCGATTTTTTTCTATTTTATAGATTTATATACTAAAATGAACAGACTGTTATTTCATAATCTTGTTTTTCATCATGATTTTGAATGAAGAGATTTCAATGTTTGTCGTCATGCCCACGTTTTATCTACTTAATATCTTTACCATCGTCATTCCACATGCTTCCCTTACATCCGTCGCCAACGGCACCAGTTATGAGCCAGCATTAATTACTCAATTAACCATAATATTAACACCATTGTCCCTATTCCCAACCGACCGGACCCACAACCGAGATACTTAATTAGAAAGCAAGCACTTAATCAAATATTCAAATGGATTGCGGCATTATCTTAAATCGAAATTATATTGCGTTTATTCGGTCTATGCTTAGAGGTAATTATTGCCTCGAAATAATCTGGTGAGTAAAAAGGAAAACAAATCATCGCTTGAATTGAGAAGGTATTTTAGTATTTGAGCTGTGGAGAAGATGTATTTTATTATTATATACTTATTTTATACTTATTTTAATAAGATTAAGTAAAACAGCCTTCTGATGAATGATATTTGCTGATTAAGACACTATCTATCGCTTGTTCTTATAACTATTAAGTATATCATTTTTTCTGGGCGACAAAAAAGTATAATTTTTAATGGATGTTAAAGTAAGACAGTGTGTTTTGGCCTTTAAATTAGCCAAAAATAAATTCTTTACATTAAGACTAATACATATATTCTTAATACTAATGGACAATAGTACTTTTTAATCCATCCTAAGATTTCTATTAATCTAGAGGTCTATATTTATTAATCCTATTGATCAAATCTTATTTGATGATCCAATGCATTTTACCCTCTCTAAATTGACTGTTGATATATTATACAAAGTAAATGAAATAATCAGGTCTCTAATTGCAAAGAACCACAACACCATATTTGCGTTTGATAAGGTAAATGCGAAAAGAAATCAGAAATTATAGTCCGTGCAAGCATGCCGAAGACTAATTGTTATCGTGCCAATATAATTTACTAATTACACACAACTACATTTCCGGCACAAGAGGCGGAAAAAAACAAACCAACCGATATCCCACTCAATATACGCAATGTCATGTAGTTTCATTCAAATAACTTCCCTCATACTCAGTTCCTTATACCTGAATGCAAAGAAACAATCCCCGATTCTCAAGTTAAACGCTGCTATCATTTCCGTGTTCATACGCAGGGATATTAGCGCAATATTTGAAACGCATGTACAAAATAAACACGAAACACAACGAACTTCGACCGTACATCGCGCACTTACGGTTTAAAACAGAATGTTAAAAGGTGACAATAATGCTTCCGCCAGATATTCTCCCAAGAGTCTGTTTTCATTAGACTCCAATCTGTTTAAGCACTACCGTTTGCGAAATCCGTAACACTTCACAGGCTGTTATGGTGATTGCTTTGAAATATGTTATTCACTTATGTTCTTTATTATAATGGCGCTTATGTAACGGAGAATTTAACACGCGCAAACGTTGTGTTAGCCATACTTGGTGAATTGCTAAATTCTATAAAGATGATATATTTGACGAGATGCATTAGAAAGGTAAATTACACAAACATAAATTGTATCTGGAAGCAATAGCATTTTCCAAACAAGAAAATAAGATTGCAGTAGCGTGGTCCTTTCTTTAAGCCCAGATTAAAATTTTATTTTCTTAATGCTCCAGACAATGGTTTCCAATCAACGGGGAAAGCTTTTTAACTTAAGAAAGCTCTGCCTAACCAAGTGTAGGGTAGTCTAGTTTTGAGTTAAGTAGATCTAAGATCATCGTTCCTTAACTAGCTTACTTTAGATATATTTGTTTCCTAAGATCCTACTGGGAATCAAGATCCAAATATTATCGATGTTGGAGTTACAATGAACGAAATTGTTTCCTTAGACAATTTAATTCTTTTGCAATTTCAAATTTATGTGACGGTAATAAACGCATTTTACAATTGTGACTTTACACTTAATATTTTGATAAAGTGTTGTAGGCATTTAAAATAATTTAATGGGTCTAAGTAGATAGGATCTATACGCGGTAACATTTTTTGTAAATATACCTACTGCCCGACTTGGTTTGAACCAATGGTAGTCACGAGTTGTCTTGCTCGTCTTCGTCTGGTCGCCAGAACTTTTAAGTCTTTATCCACCCACTTACATTATATTATTATAAGCTTGAGATACAAACAATAGCGCAAAGTATAGGGGCCTAAACCCCTGCCTGAATCAGACGGAGCGTCCCAAAACACCAAATCTATCCCCTTCTCAGTCCTCATTGGCATTTTGGGCATCCTTAGTGACAGCCCATCAAGGTAAATAGTGGATATTAGTTCTTATTCCGTCAACATAAAGACGAAGCAAAGTCCAAAGTGTAAATTTTTATGAAATTTAATACAAAATATGAAAATTGGGGGCTGGGGAGGATTTACAGTTGGCCTCAGGTGTAGAAAACCCGCGCGCCATTGGGTGTTAGCAAAACATTTTTCACAGATTCTTAATACCATACAAATCTTCACTCTGGCTCTCGCTAGCAATTAGCCGTTTTTCGCTTATTGCTCCACCTTAAAACGCTATGGCCTCGGCTAAAAGCACACCGGTGATTAGTCGGTTTAAAGACGCCCAATTTAATGCTTACCTGCTTCTGTAAATCAAGAATCATAACCATACTGTGAGTTTCTTCGCGGATGCTTACGGCATAATACTCTTAACAATCTGAATTTCTTTCAGCGCAATTTGTTTGTGCCTTCATAGATCAACCAATCAATATTGGGTGCCATTTTGTAAAAAAAAAAAGGATTATTTTCTATTTTTTTCACTCTTCTATCTAACTCAGCCGCCCTGCTTCTCACGAGTTCAATGTTGATTCTATTGAATTTTTCGGCTTTCCTACACTTTAGATCTTCGCTTTTGAATCACTGTACACACTCTTAAACAGGTTGACGTAAAGGTTGCCAGAAGCTAAAAGAATCAAAAAAATATTTTAAGAACTGACAGTCTATTATTCTTCATTGACCCCACATGTTAATACCGGGCAGTCTAAACGCATACGAAGGTTTGCAAGTTCAGGTTGTTACAAACTTATGTAACGACGTATCTCTATTGATACAACGCTTAACAATAAATAATGGACTTAATTAACATTTAAAACCCGTCTCAAAGCATTCATACAACAGTAAAAGTCCAACAGATCGAATTCATTGTCACAGTTTCGAAAGCAAAAAGACGAATTTCATTATTGGACCAGAAGAATTGGGTCGTTGTAATAATCGAAACGTGTATTACTCGTTCACTCGCGTATTGAGTGACCGTCCTCTCAGTGTCTAAAATACATCCGTCTCGCTTGGAACGTGGGCGATAGAGTAGGATAAAATGTGTAGGTCTGAATGATTAATTTTCGGCTGAGGAGCCGTTGCCCAGCGAATGTCCATTTTGGCGCGTCAGGCATCGTTATTCCGAACCCCGAAACGGATACATGTCAATTATTTCCAATATCACATTACGCTGTCACTATACTTAATACAAATAAGTTACAACCGGATAAGGCGAGTAATATTTATGTTTCATTGATAGATACTAATAATGATTGACTGTTAATGGAAGTAGGTTACCTTTTTACACAACAAACGAATTCTTACCATTTGAGTTTCAATCTACGGTACGCTACGACTTGGGGAAAATACATTAGTATTTCATTAGTTAAATTAGTAAACCTTTAGAACACCAGAGATTATAAAGGTTTACTAATTTAACGAATGAAATACTAATGTATTTTTTTTTTGAAACTTTCATAGTATTCTGAAATATATTTGTTTGTTAATTACAAGAATATCCAACAAATCAGTATCCTATCCTATATACAATATATATATTCTGAGTTCAAGCCCAATGGCACTGTCGCATTTAAAGGACATGACAGGATTCCTTTTTTATATAATTCGTAATATTTGACTCTGAAGGAATAAAAGCACAAATACCGATATTAAAGTAGTATAGCTATACATCCAACATAAAATATCGCAATTCTTGTTTTTCTTCCAGTTTTTGCATGAGTCAACAGTAAAGGTCAATGGAGCCAGTAGAGGTGGTGGTGCAACATCACGGGCCAGCCATATTGACGTCGTTTCAATAAAAACTTTTTTAGCTGCAGCCTTCCTAGTAGGAAAGGTCAGCAAAAGTAGCGCCACTTTCGTACTTTCATCAAACCTCCGCCGAATTACTGTCAAATAAGTTTACTTATATCAAGATACTGAGGTGTGAATATAGTAAAAATGCACCCCTTATAAAATATTGCTAGATTCCGTAACTTGTAATTTTTTCATTAATTCAGTTGTCCCTTGGTGATTTCAATTCCTTAGAAATATTCAGAGATCATTATCCACTTTTTCACATTAAAACAACACACACAAAAACTTTACACGCGATACAACCGAAGATGAACTCTGAAATGTTTAATATATAATAGATAAAGCTTGCCCACAATATTTAATTAGCCTGGCTTGGCACTGCGGTCGGCAGTTGCAAGCTTAAAAATTATTTCATGCAACCTCAAACATTCATTTTGTCTGAAATTACCTACTTCGGAAACTGAAATTGCGTAGTCGTAATTTGTATATCGTATTAAATTTTCAGGCAACATCACATATAATATTGCCCTGTTTCCTAATCCTCCGATCAGGTTATTAGACATTCTATCCATAGCTTATTATCTTATAAATGCGTCTGCACTACATCATAGTGTATTGACAAAACCACAGAAATCTAACAAAAGTCCAACTTGAATTTGTAATTACCAATGTATTTTCATTCCAATACTAATTTTTTTTAAAAGGTACGTAGGCTATTGCGCTGGAACCAACCCTTTGACATTATCCTCGAATCGAAATAATTTTATCATATAAAGTGACAATTGAACTTATCTACTACTGCACACTATGATAAACATAATACTTTAGGCCTGTAAAAAACGCAAAAGGCAGAACAATAAACTCATTTAGTTTAATTCAGTCTAGTTAATGCCTACAAAATTGCCACCAATGCCAGACTCTAGGTTAAAGCCTTGGATTAAATACTGAACGAATATGAAGTTTAAAAATATGGATGGTCTACGCACCATACATACGTAGCAAGAGTTCTTTGGGGGACACTCTTCTCTTAACCCGTGTCAATGAATCATTCAAACGAAATCAACCCAAAGCGTCAAACCTCCTGCGGCTTTCTCATTTCGTGCTAAATTCACGCAAGCGTATTGAAAGGGCGGGATCTTCTCGGCGCAGGGATCAAAAACTCATTAGGAATCGCCGTGAAAATGAAGAGCGTGTCCCCGTTTCCGGGACAAATCGAGATTGCGTCACTAAATCGGAAACAGGGTTGCCAAGCGTTTTGGCCCTTTAAAACCATGGCCAGATAAATTATTGTGTGTCCAGCCTTGATTAAACGAAAAAATAAATTTTCAACCTCAACTTTTCTAAGTTTGGCAAAATTATTTGCTATTAGGAAAGATTTGTACCTATTTTTGTATGTTTGTAATGAATAGGCTCAAAAGTACTGGGCTGATTTAAAAAAATCTTTCACCAATTGAATGCTACATTCTTCCAATTTGACAAAATTAGGGATCCTTGGTAAAATTTGAAATGAATTTGAAAAGCGGGAAAAAATCTCTAAGGGGACCGAAGTTTGCCGGGACCGCTAGTTCAAAAATAAACCTAGATACTCGTTTCGGTTGAAAATGTGGTTGATCTGTTAAAAAATAAAAACATTAGCATTGGAAGGCACTCATTACAATCGAATTCAAGCTAACACCTTATGATAAGGCATTGGGTTTTGTTTTCGCTAAGTTTTATTTAGAAGCTAGTTTTACTAAATAAAACCCACTCTAAATAGATTCTTCTGTCACACATTTTTCTCGTCTTTAAAAACGACTTTAATAAAAACTGTACAATTCATTTGGGCTATGCAATGCCAAATTAAATCAAATTTAGATTTTGAATCCTACGCCCTGCCAACCCTAAGCGGAAATTGAGAGCCTAAGTGGTCCAGTGAAGAGGCAAATTATTACAGGAAGTAATTGTAATGACCAAATTGATTTGATAAGGAAAGAAATATTTGGCAAGTTGGACTTCGATTAATGTCCATGGATCGTGTGGTTTACGGATGTGATTATAATATAAAAAACCCCTGATTCATAGACACTTAAATAATTAACGTTTAGGTATTTAAGATGAGAGTTGAAATAGAGAGTACGAAAAACAATGTTTATGTAAATTTATATAAAATTAAAACATTAGTTAACAACCTCAGTAAAACTAGCAGCTATTGGACATCGCGGCTAATTCAATTGAGATAAAATAATTTAAAATGTCCAGTCTAATCTTCGAGTCGACCTGAGCAGGTATGATAATTTCCCGCAATAAAATTACCCCACTCGCACTTCACAAAGCTCGGCCCAACAGAGTTACTATAGTAATTCAATTAGTGTAATCGGGCCGCAATCACTCGTCAGTACATGGTTTATTGTTATTACCGCATTATGGAGTAATACCCTGGGGCATAACTTAACATTAACAATATTTTAGCCGCAACTTAGGGTTAACGAAGTCGAAGTTATAAGAATTTTGATAAAACAGGCAATGTGAGTCAAGGACTTAAGATAATGAAGTAAGCGACCTCAAAAAGCAACGTGCTCGTTTACTTTTCGTCCTGGTAACCAGAATATGTGATGTTTGATTATAATATAATTAATATTGTATGTTAAGGTTTTTTGACCAATTATACAAAACTACTATTACAAAAGTTAAAAATAAATAAGATACGTACGGTCAGAGGCACATCGAGGTAAATAATAGCAGTTCGATATCAGATCTTGTGCGCATAACGTAGGAGCGTGTAGAGTCTAACGTGCTTTAGATAATTCTGCTATCACTTAAAAACATATTTCATACATTGATAATAGATACACATTAAATGCAATGGGCTGTAACTTGTACCAATCAGTCTAAAACCTAAGTTCCAACACGAAAACCCACTTTCTTTAGCAAGGAGAAAGTGCTTACGCCAGCGATGATACAACTGGCGTAATAGGTCACGAGATTGAGCTAGGTAGCCTAGGTACGGTACGAGATGCGGCTAGATTTGACTCGGTAATAAACCCAGGCACTGAGACGAGAAGCGGAATATAATGGAAGCCGAGGAAGTGTTCCGTAATTCGTATTCAGGAAGAGCGCTATTTTTATAGAATAAGATTGTACTACGATGCCGTAAATTGCAGATACGGACCTAGATAGCAACAACTCCCTAGTTTTAAATCATTGATTTCGGTATCTTTAGTAGGTATGTACATTTCTCTGGCTTAGGTAGAAAAATAACTATGAAAATATTTATCAATATATATATATATATATATAATCTAATGAGGCCAAGAACGACATTAGATTTGTTTTGGTAATTGGCAGAAATCCTAAACCCAAATATAACTAACAAAAAAATTATTTGAATGTACAAAATGAACCAGATCTGTCAGGAAAATCTATTCAAAGCGGCAATTGAAATGTAAGCTATTTTTTTCTCAACAGGCTTTTGTAGGTTATTTCATTTGTACATGTTGACAAAATAATTCCTTACCATTATCTGTTCATTTGCCGTTTACAACTGTTCATTAGTTAGCCAAACGATAGATTTATAATTAATGCACAACCATGGTAAATACAAATTCCGGGTATTTGGAATATTTTAGTCGTAATTGATTTAGTCAACAAAAGTACCTTCCAGCACTCACTGCAAAGAGACCTAAGTTCATAACTCTAAACAATCTGTCAAAATATGCCGTAGAGTTCTAGAACTAGATCACCTTATTTCCGACTGGCAAGTTGTGAGTTAGCGATCTTTTATGCAAATAAGGGGTTTACCAATCGCTTTGTTTGAGGCTGTTAGCTACGCTGCAAGGATCCGACAAATACCAGAGGAGACAAACTTATGGTGCATATTCTTAACGTACCAATAAAACCGTGCTACTACGATATTTCATAGTACAATTAGTTAATTTTTGGGTTGTTGATGTTTGAAGAAATTCTGGCAGGTTTTGGATGAGAGAAGCCCGGAACATAGAAATGTGGTGCGAATTAAAGGCGGCCCACACTGAATGTGTAGATTACTGACTAAGCCTGTTGATGGATTGTTAATTAAATGACAAAAATTTAGGCAAATCCAAATTTTAGCTAAAGCCACAAGTCCTTTCTTTTTTCCCTTCTTTTATGAAAACTCTTACGTCATCACCTAATGTCTAGCTTATACTAAACAAATGACAGCCATATCTTATGATGAATATATTTTACAACGGTTTGACCAATTGGTTAACTATGAGCTACTTTTTAAAAGAGAGTAAATTTTCCACAAATTTTGAAGTCAAAGCTTGAACAATAAAGTTTAAACAATTTGATGAAGTTGTTTATATTTTAATTATTAAAACCATCCATTGGTTTACCACACCGGACAGCAAAGCCCAGCGTATGAGATAGCATCGATGTACTTATTATACGCATGCAAATATTACATTACCATAAACCATTGTGCAGCGAAAGGAGGTGAAAGCAAAAGGGCTGCTCTGGGTGTTCATGGACTATTTTTAATCTTGCGGAACCGATATAGAACTAGTACTAACAGTGAAAACGAGTACTATTATTGGCGTAAAACAATCGGTCGTTTCGTGTTTACCATGAGAATAATTTATTCACTGGAAAAAAATCAACTAATCGCATTAGTTTGAAAAACTTCCCAATGTTGAATGGTGTGAAACCATAAAAAGTTGTCCGTATTCATTCACAAGTACAATGTGAGGATTAGGGAAAGCTTCACCTTGAGAAAAGTTCAAAGAGTTTCGTATCCCTTAACGAATAACAAACGTAACAATAACGAAGTTTTCGCGAAGTTTTTCTTGCTGTATTTCGTTTATTTTTCTACTTCATCCACTGTTATGAATGATCTTTATAAATTGTGTAGTCGTAAGACAAAAAATAACAGAATGCACAATTATTACTTTTTGAGAAACCATGTTACGAAATATAAACCAACAACCGTTTGGTGGTAATTCAGATGTGTTTTAAAAGTAGTTAGCGCCGTAACCTTAAATAGACAATTATTTCGGACCTGAAATCTCGACTAATATTTTATGAATGACCCAAACTAGTTTGGGTGGTTCACAGTTCATAAGTAGTCCGCAGACCATTGTTTTTCATATTTGTTATAATTACCAGTGAAGACGTACCTATCTATATGCGCAAGTAGAAACAAAATGTCTATTTGGGTTCGTGTGACAATATAAACAAAATACGTCATATTTGACAACATCATATTCATAAATTTACCTGATCCAAAAAAAGTAGATAAAGCACTTGTGTTATGGAAACTAAAATCAGTGGCTGTAACACAAAAAATCCTAACACCCAGACACAGAGGGGTTCTAGTCGGTGCAAGCCCGACACACCAATATCTGTTCCCCACAGTGACGGTGCGGTAGGCATTTCCCCCTTTGACAAAAAAACCGGTCAAGTGCGAGTAGGACTCGTGTGGAGAGGGTTCCGTACGTTGGGCTCATAGGTCACAATAACTGCCTTCACTTGATTGTGAGAAACAAAGAAATATCTTAATTATCTCTCTCTATCTTCCATCTCTCTCTTTTAAAAAAAATACCAAATTCCTGGCCCTAATTCTTCGCCCCACAAACCCCCCTTCGTGGGGCAATCCGTAGTTGATGAAATAATGTGTAATGTGCTCATAGACTGATGTGTCAGACCATTTGAAATTAAGCATCACATGGCACAGGCAGGTAACAATAAAAAAAACGTAAATTTAACAAAACAACCCTTTTTTTAATCCATGTACTTCTCATAGATTTTCCTGTAATCTATAGGTAAAGAGCTATATTCCTCATTAATTTCAAAATTTTTATCCTAGTAGTTTCGGAGATAAGGGGGGGGGGAATGGTCATTTTCGCCTATTTTCTTAAATAACTTAAAAACTATTTATTTCAAGATTATAAATGATACATATTTGCAATCCTTACAGCAAGATCTTTCATTTGATATGTCACACGATATGGTTAGCGAATCTTTTTTTTTAATGTTGTGATTTACCCTCCAAAAGTGACCCCCAAATTCATAATTTATTTATTTACGTTACACATGCACCTTTGGGTCTTTAACTTACATATGTGTACCTTTCATCTCAATGGGTCCAGTGGTTTCAGAGTAATCGGCTGTGACAGACGGACGGACAGACAGACACGCGAGTGATCCTATAAGGGTTCCGTTTTTTCCTTTTGAGGTACGGAACCCTAAAAAGTGTCTCTTCTGGTGCTCATAGTACCCGAGTAAACCTAAATTTGTAACTAATTGATTATTGTGATCAATTAGTTACAAATTAACTGTCTCATTTATTTACTTGTTTTACATTCTTAGTTCTAACTGAAGGTTTTCGTATCTGGTTAACGTTAGTCAATTCTGTCTGAACACTTAGTAACGTTACATTGATTGAACTATGTCTACACACAAACCTAATATTTCTTTAGTAAAACAATATTTTTGCACTCTAAATTCGAAGCTGCATATGTAACCTATGCATTTATTTTAGGGGTCGTTGACGAAATAAAGCCTTTACGAAAGACTGTCTCGTCTATTAAGCGTTACCAATACCGGACACAATTTTCAGACTTGTATTAAGTGTATGTGATTATCTGGTTTGCAATGTTGGTCAGCGTAGGTAATAAAGCGGCCCATAGATCAAACACATATTAGTGCATTGGAAATTAGGAGTCTGGTCGAAATTGTGCAAACAGGTTGTCCTGATCCTATCATTAGCGATTTTATCCTTTATACACACTTCTAAAAGGTTTACAATGCAACGTTGAAGATAATGAGCAGGGGTAGCAAGAAACATGCTCTCGAATTCAATTACGAGATATCGTTTACGTCTGATGTTTGTTTCACGCCTATTTTCTACTAGACTTCATTTCGTATTCACGAAATGAACGTAACTGTGTGTTGCATGAAATTGGACTGGAATCATTATAGTGTTAAATTATATGCGGAGTTACGTAATAAATGTAATCTGCTGCACCGTTATTATGATTACTCTGCCGTTTTCCATCCAACTTTGGACATGAAGCTTTTATAAAGCGTTTACCTGGGCTGAGTATTAAGGTCTAATTAAGCTTTAATTAATTACTAGGTTAGTAGGGCTTCTGGATCTAAGTGTGAGGGTTTAACTTGTTTAAAGTAAGCAATTATAAAAACCTGCATTGATTTCTATAAATTATTTTGCCGATTCTGAATAAAGCCTATAAGGAAATTTGTAAGCACATATAAAATGAAGTATATATTTTTTTGTTATTTCATTATAATATACAAGTAGGAAACACAAAGTAAAGATGGTAAAATTGTTTGATAATACACGGAAAATTCTCGTTTTGGTCCAATTGGCATTGGGTTGGTAAGAAGAAATGAAAAGTCTATTAATAAATGCGATCAAAGACGCCGACTTAACAAAGTAAGTACTCATTCCACGAACGGATTAAAAAAAAATTCCAATAGCTTGGTTGATACAAATATAATCTAAGAGTTATTTTTGTCTTCCAAGCCATTTTGCAATTTATTTCCACATTTAAATAAACCACCATTTTAATTCGAGAAAGACATATATATTTATAGATACACAGTACGTAGGTAGGTAACAAACATTATTACTTTCTATGCTTTCTTAAATCAAAGACAGTTTCACAATTTGTGACATCGTTTATTGTACAAACATTATAATTGATTCATTCGTCAACGATATTGAAATGACTTTTAAAACGCGCAAAAAAAACTGTTTATCGGCTTTTTGTATACCTACGTAACGTAAAGTTAAATTAACGGGAGACGCTTAAAAATTTGTACCGCCTTTCGTTGGCACAATAAGTAATTTCGAACTGCTAGTGTTTCGCGTGATTTGTTCTCTTATCCATATTTTTAACTGATTTACCAAAGCTTTCCTCGAACAACTTTACCGATTGCGTTGAAAACCGCAAATAGTTATTTTATTTTTGAGATCCACTGCAAACTCTAGCGTTGACAAACAAAAGCGCGTCAGAAAACACACTTTAGACTTTGTACCTCCCTTATTTCAAGTGCATAAGAATTAATATCAAGCATCAAGTAATATCAACCTTGACGTTCTGTCCACCGTACCAATACCGAGAGTGAACCTAGCGTAATCCTTCCCCGCTAGTCGTATTTTTTAAAGAGCTACAGTTGTGGCTAGTAGCGTAAGACTAATTGGCTACTTGACAGTGTTAACAATAAAATATGAAAAGTGTTAGATATGTTAGCTTATTAGTTAAGTAATCATTTTACATTTTTACTTTTTAATTAAAATCATCGTTAGTATTTTATTTTTGCAAAATAAATTTTAGTTTTTTTATCTGTGGAACAAAGGAACCGAAACGGAAACCACCATTGCAATTCGGAAATGACAGCTGTCGGCGAAAATTATTTATTTTAATGTGGCGAAACACTGATTATTTTACCGATTAAATTGAATTATTGTGTCTCTAATCGTATAAAGAATTTATTGAAACATTTTCCGTTTATCTTAATTAAGTCGTTCCTAAGCGTGTCGGTTCGTTGTCTAGGACGTTGACGTCATAATTGCAACAGTGACGCGACTAGGCGTTTTCGCGCGCTTTTTAAATGTGTTACACAAAATCTTATTTTTCTCTGGTTATTTAGATTATTTCCAGATAAATCGAATTGCTTGGGATATAAAATGAACGGGCGCACATTTTACAATACTTTTTCAAAAACTGTCAAGTAGCCAATTAGCAAAAAGTATAACATAATATCGGTGTTAATGTTAATAATGAACAATGATTTTTAAAAATTAATCATCAATTGTTGTTTGGAACGCCTGGACCGCACAGCTAGCGCCCGAAGGCCTGCCGACCAGGAAGGAACTAATTCAGCCGTAGACACGTGCTCCCGGCGCGAGTGAATTCTCCCATCTGAACGGGTCCCGCGGGAACCTGACCGTCATTACCGCCTCATCCGTCCGCGGCCTCCCACGTTTCGATGCACGCAAATTAATACGCTCCCGCATTGTATCTGTTAAACCCGACGGAGCAATAACAAGATTTTATCATGAAACGGGATGGCACCGCTTTATTGATAACTAACATATCCCGCGAATTTATATGCATGGCATTTAAAAGAAAAATTGAATTTCTTCCGAGTTGTTAGTTTCAAGTGAGAAATAGTAATACATATATCCTAAAGAACCGTATTTATTATGATGCAGTAGTTTGTGCTTGTTACCGACACAAACATAGACAAAAAATAAAAAGGCTGTTTTTGATCTCTACTTTTCGGCTATAGACATATATATATACATATATACCACACTTTGTAGACCCTCGTTTTTATTTTTCTTTAATATGATCAAAGTACACCTATCTGTTACACTTTTAAGACATTAACAAAATTTACGTATCAGTTAAAATTGGTCTTGAAAAAATGGTTCAAATATATTTTTTTAACATAGTAGTATACCGATACTACTATGTAAAAAAAAATATTCCCCACGGAGCAAAAAGTGGACTCACAAATGAATATTCGGTGTGTTTTGGGCCGTTCCTACTCCCAGAAATTAAACGAACTTGCGAAAGGTTTCTATCGTGAAGATTGATCTAATCGAATAATTAAAATTTAGTTTGGGATTTGCATGAATAAAACTTTTCTTTAACATCTGCAATACCTTCTGTCTTCTGAGAAGGACCATCAAACCGCATGTGGAGCTAGGGAGCGCGTCACCGCCCACCGTCCACCGACTCTCACGTTCCGTTTCGCGCCAATTACTTGAGAAAATTAACTTCGAGCAAAACTTTTTCTCAGCCAACTGGGTTACGTGTAACATATAGTGGTAGGCAGCTTTAATATTTCAACTTACGAGTGCGAGTATGAGGTTGGATTTCAAAAAGTTTGCACTTTGTTGGGTAATGAAAAGTCTAGGGGATTGTGGGTCAGTGAAATGGAACACGGTCCACGGCTAAATTATGAATGGGTACCTACTTGAGTAATCTAGGGTTCGCGGTCTGGAAAATGGGTTATAACATAAACGAAATAAGACGTCTTTTATGTAGAAAGTTGTGCTCTACACCATATTTAATACTTTTTCATGATAGATATACCTATGTCATGATACATTTCATGTACTTAGATAAATAGATAAAAATAGTGATAGTTCCCACTGTTAGAAACTTAGAAGCTTTATCACATTCATTACCTTTAGTGAGATAGTATTTTTTAATTTGTTACCTATTGTCTTGTTCGGACGATTTCAAACTAAACCCTCATTCTTTGTTATGATGGTATTATTAGGGTCCATTATTTAATTAAGGCATCGTGTTGATAGAATCGTTAAAGTTTATTGTTCCGGCTTAACTCTGGACGTAAAATAAAATCAACTTGTAGATTGCGACGATAAAAAAACAATTCAAAGTGTTTAAAGTCAAAATAAATATCAAGAATTTCAAAAAATCGTAAATAGAGTTTACTCCTTTTGTCTAATGTCGCTGAGTCAGGACTAACTAATATTATTAGTAGTAACGTATCCTGTAACCTGTTACCGAATTAATTACCTTACAAGATTTTTTCAAACCATGCCGGGCTCCCGTCCATGTATGTAAATACAATCAATTACCCGGCTCAGTAGAAAGTCCACGGAACTGCGATCATTATTCAATGATTCCGGGATCAACACGAGCCAATTACAATTGATTTAGTAGCACCCAATAGAGCGTTGCGTGTGTGTTATTTATCGCACACAGTGCCCACGTAAATCCCTATGACTGTGCCATTAGCGGCCGGCTTATGTAAAGAGTTGGACAAGAGACGGCAAAGGTTGCTAGGCATAATAATCAAATTTGTACAGAAGCACTATTGTTTGATAATAAGCATAACTGTGTTTTTTTATTTGAGAATGACACAGCGACTTGCTTGACGTATACTAATATAGTCCATTCAGATTTAGGCGAGAAACAAAGACCAAATTAAAAGTGATTTTCATCATATAGGTAGAACCTTTTCAGAAAAAAAAAATACTTTTCTTGTCAATGGTCTCCATTATAATTACTACCTATGTGTATGATGAGTTTTGGCTCTTCGTGGCCCAGATGTTTCGTGGGTTCAAACGGATACAACAACTTTCTTTATTGTTTCCAGTTTGGACTTTTGAATATCTGGTAAAAAAAAATATCCATGCTATCAAAAATATACTTAAATAGACTATCCTGCTCCTGACCTCTCTTCGGTCGTGTCCGGCTTGAAGTCCCATCGGATTATGAGAATAGAGGAAGAGATAATGTAACTTGTGTGTTACGCAAACGTTTGGGAAGAATAAACAACGTCCTGCGTTGTATATGAGATTGGCCTTCTTGACCGATATCTTTCGGAACGATATTATTAGTTATTGTAAATAAATAAATATTCAATAAATGTCAAATAAAATTATGAAAGAAATATAATGTGCAGTAACAGTTTTTAAAGTCTATACATAAGTATGTAATAAAAAATATCCATGCTTTATGTGTGTAACAAATCGAACACAAGGAGTCCTCGCAAAATGATCCTGCAGATTCAGGCGAATCCGTTCGCGCGGGGAAATCTGCAAGATTTCATACGCTTTCATATAAAATATAAAAAAAAATATTTCGTTCAGCTCGGTCTAAGCTTTCTGTTTGGATAAGTGTGTGTTCACCTTTATAAAGTTGTCTGGGCCCCAGCCTTCTGTAATGTATTTTCTCGAGACAAACATTTGCGGCCCCAATGATAACGGTTTATCCGTTTGACCTTATGAACTGAGGTACCTATTTGTGCGTAAGGCTTTGGCGAATATGAAATCAATAACCGAGATTGCTTTCCATAATTTTAATTGTATCAAAGTTGTGGCGAACACCAGGCTTGGTAATAAATGCACAACCAGGGTATAAAGATTCATGTTTGAAACTTTATTTGGCTACCAAAGATCTTTATTGTATAACATGAAAGCAACAAACGAATGTTTAATTGACACGCCAGGATAAATAAAATTTTCTTAATTTCAATGCACGTTGAATTAAAATAATGAACAATTTAAAGAAATTACTTTCGTGCTTCCAAGACACTTGTACCTAGGTAATTTTATTGCCATTTGTACATGATATTTAACCTTACACACGGCCGGCCGTCGCTTTAGTATGAATGTTGTTAATCTCACAAAAGCAAACATCATAAAATCTCCACAACTTCTATATACCGTAAAACATTTGCTTATCTATTATAATCCCGCAGCATAATAAAAGCGCTAGTTCAAACAAGACAAGCATACAATAACAGCCAAGATAGCTATGGCCCTGACATTTGGCTGCTCTGGCAGTGGGCATAACTACCAGAACCTACTTCTTACTTGGAGCTGGTCCAAGACTCCTGTATAACTTTGTGTACACAGAGAAAATAACATTTTGATCTCACGACATCCTTGTTCCGTAATCAAATTTCATGACCGTGGCTTTTGATCAATGTTAAACATAGGAAGTGCAATTAATAGGAATTTTTAATGACTAAATTTTAAAATGTATGTACATGCCATATATGGACAAAAGTAGGTATGTACGGTCAACAGTACGTTAAAGTAAACATGCGCAGTTTGATATTAGTACTTATGCACACGACGTAAAGGCGATGCAAACTCCAAATTTTATAGTTGATCGTACTTCAGTTCATTTGCTGTCTTTACGACATCGAAGATAGTCTTCGGCAGCTTAGTATCAGGGCCGCCGTAAGCGGGCGTGCAAAGCGTGCACCGCACACGGGCGGCACGCTGGGGGAGCGGCAAATTGAGCGACTCATCACGTATCTAATTGAAGTAATTGTCATAATACCTACCCCTGGGGTAAAACCAGTCCAATGATCCACAACCCCTATTCCAATATATTTTTACCAATGACTTATGTAATTTCAAAATTTCCGAACACAGCAATAATAGCACTAAGAATATTATTTACATTACCAGTTTCAGTCACATCTAGTGAAAGATCCTTTTCAAGTTAAGTTGTTTTTATTTTGCCCCACCGCAATGAGAAAACATTAAACATAATTTTTTTGACAAAACGTAGAGTATGTAGTCGTAGGGCGGCATAATCGGGATTGCACGCGGGCGCGAAAACAGCTAGCGGTGGGCCTGCTTAGTATAGTAGCGTAGTTTGCTAGCAATGGATTGGACTACCAAATGGACACCAAGATACCCTCCATACATATTATTTTTGTTGGTGGCACGACCAGTTGATGGAACCAACATACGAGGAGGCTAAGCATAATAAAGAAAGACGACCTCCGTAGCTGAGAGACGAGCAGGCCGGACTTTGGTGTAGCGCCATCTCTCGGTCCCGGGTTCGATCCCCAGTCAATATGGAAAACGAACTTTTCTATATTGTCTCGGGTCTGGGTGTTGTTGTTGTTGAAGTACCGTCGTTGTGTCTGATTTCTGTAACACAAGTGCTTAAGCTACTTACCACAGAATCAGAGCAATGTATGTGATGCCCAATATTTATTTATCAATATTCAATTAATACATATATAAGTTAACCGGAGTGTAAGGTGAACAGCAACATTAAGGAACACATGCAGTTCGCCTTTAGTCCTTATTCCCACAGCATAAGGGCGATACCAAGTCCTACAAAAATTGTTCGGCGAACAACCCAAGCTTTCAAAAACAACGTAAAGTAGTTCCTGTGATCGTGATCGGTCATTAGACTAGAAATTAGTCAATACCAGTTAGCAACCGATGATATAAACTGTTCGGCACAGAATCGAATTCCTGAGGCACTGCGGTCTCATTACCAGGAAAGTAAAATTAACGAGTGCCTCTTGTCACTGACGGGGGTTATATGAAATGGGTGCCGATTCTCGAAGCGTCCGTCAGATTAGCAGTTAATACGAACTATTCATTTATTTAAAAACTTTATCGCACAAACAAGTACAACAGACTTAATGCTGGGGGCATTCTCTACCAGTCAACCCTTGGGTCATGCAGATAGTTTGTACATGGGTGCGGTAATAATGAAGAAGTGCATAAATAACTTGAAAAAAAAATAGAAATTATAATAAACAACAATAAATTTATCATTATAAATACCATTACGAAAAAGAAAAAGATGTCTTTTAAATAATACAATTATGCATATGTCGCAGGCAATTTGAGTAAATCCGCCGTTTACAAATGGCGTCGTCTGTTTAAAAACGTTCGCTGTTATGTAATATGCCGAATGCAAAATCAGGCAAAATGACAACAATTAGTTGTAGTTTTGGGGTGACCATGAATAAAACACTGTTTGGACAATTAAGTTCTCTTTTGATACTTCATTAAAATATCCAAGTAACAGAAATTACTTTTATTCGACATCAATTACTTAACCTTAAGATTATTGAAGTAATTAACGATTCCATTGGTTAGGTTAAGTTAGGTTAGTGACTAATTAAAGTGAAGCGCAAGCCGAGCGAGCGTAGCGAGCGTGCCGCGGCAGTGGCCGGCGAAGCGCCACGTCTAGCTTATTTGCAATAATATTATATTCAGTAAAAAATAAAACAGTGGGAGAGTCATTTACTTGGGATTTAATATAATATATATTTGAAAAATTTCATATTTTTTAACATTATTAAACTGACAGTTCGTTCGTTTTATAAATTTCAATAATACTGTCCTTTGCAAATCAAATGTTATGGTCACCTTAGCTTTGTCAAGCTATACGTCAATTTGCCGCGGCATTATACATAATGACAATTTGTCTCCGGCATTTTACAAACCAGCATTCGTTTTTAAACTGCCGACGCCGTATGTAAACGGTGGATTTATTCAAAATGCCTGCGACACATACACAAACATGATTCAATTAAATAAAATATATGTATATTTAAAAAACGACTTACTGCAACATTTTAACAAGATTGCACCAACGCAACTGTGGTCATAAGCTGACACAGAATCAGTCAAACCCGTTAACTTATTTCAAATGTTTTAAATGGAACGCGAAAATCTTAAATTCTTCAGATGGCGACACAATTTTTCAATAAAAAAGAACCAAGCTTCTTAAAAAAATCTTTTCGAAGTATGTACTTCACGATCTTAAGAATATTTGAAGCGCTTTATCGAACGATTGTCTCATACCACCGGCGGCCTAATAGGATCAAATCAAATAATTGGTCGTATCCGCGCGTTTGGCTCCGGTAATTATCGTGAACTCCCTCAATTCGTTTATTACTTTCACTGAGTGAACTTCGAGCGTCTCTCGCACGTTTGTTGTACCAACTATGTTCGTAATTCGGTTGACATATAGTGGAACGCCTCGATGGGCATATGGTTTAAATGGTGACTTATGATTTAGGGGCAGTGGATTCGATACTTACTCGGTTTGAGCAAAACATGTTGAAACATTTTTATAACAATATTAAGTTTGCAATCACCAACCAATATTTGCTAACATTGTTTATTAAACCAGTGCTCATTGTAATTACTTGATTTCAATTAAAGAAGCCCTTATGTGGAAACAAAAACTGCAGGATTTTTTTCTGTGATACCTAGCATTTGCGACTGGAAAAAAAAAAGTAGAATACCTTTCCAAGACAAATGACACGCCTTAAGATGTCGGTTTTATCAGACCGCGGATATTTGAATGACTAGCTCTTTCACAATGAGATTAGCTGCCTAAGTGGCTGCGTAAATTGAACTATACGCTCTATCTAGATATGCGCTAATAATGACTTCTTAGATCGGTCACCACGTAACACTAAAATAAATCTCGGAGATTAAGATTTAGCAAGATGATAAACGAATACAGTAAAAACATCTACCTATTTTAATTTTGAAACTACTAAGGTTCGAAATGTCATTATTACCTAATCTTTCGAAACTGAAATATGAGTATTCTGATTTTTCATACCGATTTCCTAAATTTCAAAGATACTTTTAGTAGTTGTACAATTAGTATTTGTATAGAAGAACCCTAAAACCTAATGTTAAACATGAATTGGAACTTCGTAGGCCTGCCTTATTTAGGATAATAAGGATTTTTTGGAGACAAAATGCCGTAACAGGTATTACTACTTCTACGCTCATCTGTGCCTCTTCTTAATAAATAACTTCACATACTTACATTGCACATCCACTAGAATAATTCTGACGCGATACCTAACATAAAACCTACGTCCTTTCTTAGCTCAAACCTTAACCATGTCATAAAACTATTTCCTTATTTAATCACAAACATTTACTTATAATGGATTCCTTAGTTCAATTTATATTTTTTACGGTCGGTGATTATCGCCTGTTTCTCAATAACTACTTTTTCCTCTACATGAAGGTGATTTATAATCACTTTCAGCAAGAAGATCACCAAAGAGTTACTGTATAATACCGTTAATTGTTATGTCTTTAATACCGTATTCCGTAAATGCAAGCATTTAAAATGGTATTGTGGTTACAAAAAACATTGAATCACGCCCTGAATTGTAAAATTAGTTAAGTTAGTAGAAGTAAATAATATTATTAACTGATCTAGATTCATTCGTTTGATTTCTCTTGTTGCGTGCAACCTTCCAAGGCGAATCAGCTACAAAAAAATCCTACATAATTTAGTACTTCTAAAAATATACTATTTAATATTAACAGGGTTATCAGGGTCACCGCGACTCGGCGACGTAGAAATGCTTGTAGCTACAAAATATAATCAAACGCAATGAAACGAACAGTAAAATGCAATCAAACCTGGGGGAGATATTTAATTAGAACTCGACGACTAGCGCCGCTGCAATTTTATTGCTTCCAGGCACCAGTCCAGTTTCATCACTGCTCTCATAGAAGCAAATTACAACATCTCTGCATCTCTACGTAGATTAATAAGTTAATGACTTCGTCAATTACTTGAAAAACAGGAAATTATTATTATTGAAAGTTAAAACGTCAGTCTAGACCAGTGATAGCCAAAATTGTATACCCCTAGGGATCGGAGATATTAGATCTATCCTAAAAAGGGATTTGTGTAAATAAAATAAAGAAACAGAGGCTGGATTGGTGGTTGTGGTGGATGTGGTGGAATATTTAATTCAAAACCTCGACGACCTCCGTGGCCGAGAGGCGAGCGTGCCGGACTTTGGCGTCGCGCCATCTCAGAGGTTCCGGGTTCGATCCCCGGTCGGGTCAATATGGGGAACGAATTTTTCTGTATTGTCTCGGGTCTGGGTGTTGTGGTATCGTCGTTGTTTCTGATTTCTGTAACACAAGTGCTTTAGCTACTTACCACAGAATCAGAGCAATGTATGTGATGTTGTCCGATATTTATATTTATATTTAATAAAACGTGTCTCAACCTTCCTCGTAAACAAAGTTGTCATAACGTTATCTTTTTTTAATGCTGCTAAGAGCGGAGTTTTGCGTAAGGTGACGGTATTATTATTTAATGACAGTAGAACATTGGGAGTCTCACATTCAATTACTTTCGCTAAATTACACAATCCTTTGACGATCTTAGGATCGCAGGGTTCTTAAGGTAAAAGCCGCCAAAAGCGCAAAGCTCTCGGACTCGATTCTTAGTTAGGTCTATTTGGGATACTAACTTTTCTAATTTTTGGTGGGTCTGAGCTTGCTGAATTTGCGACCCCAGTTAGGTAGTATCAGTTTTGTAGTACTCATACCAACCTTACTTTGTGACCAATTGAGTTATGCTATTGTCTGGCTTATTTATTTATTTTTACTTATTTTAGTGAGTGTACAAAGGGTTTGCATAACCGTATACAATCTTCCCCTTTCTATCGCCGAACGACTAACCGTGGCGAGCAGTTTCAGCTCGTCTACGCCTTTTATCAATATCATGATTGAGGTCAAACGTAAGCCCTTTTACTATATACATAAAAAATATATGATATATTGTCTAAATATGCAAGTTCCCTCCCTAGAGCGTTAAATTACTAAATTTCTTCTTGACTTAAAGTTATCAAATGCAATGATAAAAACTGGCCTTTTGGCGACTTCTTTTATCAAATATGTCGCGACAGAATTAGATGTGTTATCCTCCTCTTTGTCTAGTGCCCGAGATGTTTTGTCCACTGCCTCCTCACAAATCACGGCTAATCTCGTCGCATCACGATTCAAAAGCGCTACCTCTGGCTCTCAACTCGCTTCAATATCACGACTTTTATGACGATTTTTTGGCATCCAAATTATATTCAGAAAACTAATTTAAGAAGATCGTATGAAAACCAACTGACTTGTATATTTTTAAAGAAAACTAACGTTTTCTTTGAATATTGTACAGATTTAGTGCCTTGGTATCAGATACAAAAGTTAGATTAATAGTATTAATTTAACTTTTAACTTTGAACACTTAAAACACGTAGGTTTTATTTTCATTAAAGACTGACTAATGAACAATGACTATAAAATATTAATTTAATAAACATAAATCAATTCAGACAACATCACATGATCCCAAAGTAAGTAGCTTAAGCACTTGTATTAAGGAAATGAGAACCAACAGTAGTGCGGCGAATGATACTTGAATACATTAAACACCCAGACACAGAACAAACCCAAACATTCATCTCATTCAAAGGGTATCAAACCCACAACTCTTGGCTAAAGCAAGAGCGCTAAACATTTTGCCATCGGGCCACTCATTTGACTTAGGTATCCTTTTGGCGTCTACCGTACCCGTAAAAGAGAACTGTTTCTAATCAAAGCTGTCCTATTTACACCCAAACCAAGAACAATAGTAACGCAGCAGTCAGTGCAACGGCAGTTCGCTCTGCGTTCATTTGTTTGCGCAGTCCTCGGGCCGCGCCGAGATGCGCTCGCGCAGCGAAATTGTCCTCGCGTTGTGTCGTGACGCTTCCTAGCGCAGATTTGTTGCGATGCGATTGTTTTGTTGGGACCTCCCCGTTCCCGCGGCTACGGAATTAGATTAGATCACGGAATTGCTGCTGCCTCACAAAACAGGTGACCAGTGACATTTTGCGCGTCTTGGGCGGCTCTTTCGCAATGCGCTGACTCTGCTAAGTTTCGTTTAAACTACTTACCTACTTAAAAACAAACAAAGAAAGAAGTTTCAACCCATATCCAACTGCAGACCAAAAAGTCCACTAATAACTGTTAATTGATTATTCTACACTAGCCATTTACTTAAATACATAATAAACACGAGTTATGTCCGAAAATTCCGTAACATACTTTGGTCCACCAGAGAATCGAACCTGGGAGCTCGGTGCTTCAGTCATGATTTAAAATTATCAATATAATTGTGTTCTTTACATATAAATAGAATACCTAGATTTCGTTACATAACGAATGCTTTACAATTGTGTTTTGAATACTGCTAAACTAACTTTTCAGGAAATTGCCTGTATTCAGGAAGTTAAGGTTTCCAGTCCAAACAATGAACTTTGTTTCTTGCGACAATCTATCTGGCGATAAAGTTCAAAATTAGGAAGTGAGTCAACGGCATTCTATCTTATTTGGAAGTAGGTACTTTGTCCCGTAAACATTTCCAACGGCATCCAGCCAAGAAGAGATTAGCAAAGTTTACCGACAGCTCTGTACAAAATGCGGGGCTAAATTAGTCGATTAGTTATTTATGCGACCAAGTAGGCGTTGGAATGTCCTTACGTTCTTGTGTAAGGAGATAGGCTGCGGCGGTCCTAATTGTAGGGTAATTTCCCGCTAAATTTGGCACAATTAATCGTGTTTGAGAATAGTGCATGCACACGGTTTTTTACGATCGCAGATACTATTTTAAAAAAGTTTCCTTAAAATGTAAATAAAGTATCATCAAAAATGTAAGATAAGAGCTTAAAAATCTAAAAATCATTTAAGTCTAGTAGGTATTTTAAGGTTGAATATATTTTACTCACTTCACACCAATAGGTAGTACAATGTCTATACGAGATTATCAAATAGTAAACACAATAGCAACTGATGTTAAGATATCCAAATATTCCAGTGAATAACATTTAGTAGAAATATCTTAGACCTTGTTTTCCAAGTTCTATGCAAAGTATATTTTGATTTTTCTTTCCAATTAAATATTAAAGCGCATTTTTAGCATATCGTGGGTAATTAATGACATAGCTTGGCAACTCGGCCCGTATAGTCGACCGCGCCGGCCGTGGCCATCGGTGTGTGCAAATCTTGGACAATATTTTACTAGTGACCCAGATGCTGGGCCCGTAACGACTTCATAGGTACCGCAATTGTTTCGGAATGTCTTCCCGTTGTCCGCGTTTAGTGTTGAATGTTATCTTTCAAGATACGACCTGCTACGTTAGAACTATCTGATTTAATAGGTATGGTAGAATAAGTTGCCCACTAGTGCATCAAACTATTTTATCAAGGTTTTCATGACTTTTTATAAATATAATTAAAATCATAGAAATCTGTCGTTCAGAGAAAAAACTCATAGCTAAACGTTTTAAATGTTATTAAATGTTTTCAATGTTTAGATCACACCTAGGAATTTCATAAAATACTTTTCTATTTGGAAAAACAATATTGAAAATAACACAAAAGTAGAAGTTTATGAAAACGGTGTTGTTATTTAATGTTTATATTTGTACCAAAGTAAAAGGAGTTAGTTCTGGAAAGTCAAACAGTACCGCATCAACTTGTCAACACAGATGTCGTAATGCCACGTCAAATGCGCGCGCGCACGCGGCTGACCGAATAAATCAGCTGTGATCTATGCCGCCGCGTTTGCCGCTTTAGCACAATCTAAATATTATCCCAGTCGATAAGCCAAGACTAAACGGACGTAATGCAGTAGTCAGACCGCCCCACCACGCAGACTATACAATATTATTTTTGAAGTAGCTTCCGAATTGTGCGTATCCTTAGAATATGATGATAGCGCGCGTCACTACTCGATTTAGAATAAAGGAGTTAAAATACGTAAACAAAAACCAGCTGATTTTTTCAGATTTCTCCTGCAAACAAAAATAAAAAAAAAATCGGTAAGCAGATCACTCTATTGGGACTTCCTCACCGATGTTGAGAAATATTTTGCAACATCCTGCAACATATTGTGGCAAAAAAGGTACTTTTTCTAGGATATTATGGTGGTATGCACTGTAATATAATTAATTTATAAAAATGAATAAAAAATAGTTATGCGAATTATTTATAGCTGGTTATTTTTTTTTAAATATCCGAGTCTCATTCTCGAAAGGTAACTGCCTAGTTTTCTTACTGGTTATATTTATATAGTGGCGTAAGCGCCGGCCGCTGCTGCAGTCACAAACAGTCACTGAAATACTCAGACGCATACGCAGGACAAAGCAGGGTTAGGCCACATTTCCAGACATACAACCTTACAGGGCGATTTGAATTCAGGGCGTCAACATGCAGAATTAAAACCGACTAAAAAATAAGAAACGTTAAGTGTTTGTTTAAATACATAAATGGAAAATATAAGACTTTAACGCCGGCTTATGTTTTAGGTTTAAATGTAGACTGATACTCTTTGTACACAGATTAGTACTTTGGCACAGATTATCATGTGTTTGATCTAGGTGTATTCTGGTATTCATTCATAAAATTATTAAAAAAAAATGGCTCGAAAGAAATTGTGGCAAAAATTTACTGAGCGAAATATTGTTGAAAACCGTTTCAGTTGACTAACGCTTAATCGCGATAAAAAAAAAAACACTTTATTTTAATGAGAAGTTTTCTCTAGTGTTCAAAAGGCAGCCCTACGTTTGCCACGGCCCGTTTGACAAATGCACGCGCGTTATGCGGACGTGCGACGGTGAATACGAATGTCGGTAATAATAAATAGCGAGTTGCAGGACTAATGCGCCTGCGCATACTTGACCGCTGGCGCAAGGCGCGGGCTTCAGACATACTCCGTGAAATACCGCACGACTTTTTCTGTGAGGAAAATATAGCCGATTAATAGATAAAGCATTTTGATGCTGCACTGATAAATAACATTTTTTTTTTTGGTAGCTAAAAGAAGTATTATGAGTCTCTCAAGAATAAATAGAAACGTATCAGGAAACTTGAGAAGGAAGATTTGGGCCTTCATGCCATTTTCTCCGACGTACAATGGAGTTCTCATAATTGTTACACTTGAAGAGCATTAGATAATATTTGTTACAAGGCATACACATACAAATTTAACCTATATTTAATAAGTACCAAGATAATGTTATGGAATACAATCAATCTGCTAAAAAATCTTTAAAAGTACTTGACTTATTGAAAACGATTCCTTACTACGACGAAAGAAAGTAACTTACAAACACCATTCCAAGATCTACGCACGCACCATCGCACCATAATGGTGGACCCGTTCTTGATATTTATAATCTGTTGTGACAATGAACGTGGTCGTTTAGTATTTGCGGGTTATGCAAGGTTTCGTGGCGACTATAAACCCCTAAAGGTTAAACACTCGTGTTGTTAACAACATAAACACTAAGGCATACTAATTTGTTAATGGTCTGACGCCCTTCAGACTTAGCATATAATGTACATGCTTTAGTACATCATTCATATTTTTCTAATACAGTCAACATAAGCATTTGCAGTTGTTATTAGATACTACTTTTTATGCCTCCGATTAAGTCCAAACTGTATTATGACGTGCTGTCTCATAAGTTTGACCATCATCGAAGGATGATGTTGATGTAAGTCTGGTTTTCTAACAAATCAGATAAGTCGGCAAACAAATTATAAAATTGAATAACTTATCTTATTCTATCCGCTTTCAGATTGTACGTTTAACTTTCTAAAAATAACCTCTGTCACATTTCCATTTGCAATACAATTGATTTATCTAACTCCGCTACCATTCGCCCTTTGTTCCTCAGACAATGGTGTCTACTACATTGGAATTAGCTCCGTGTAGGTATATAGCTAGTTCCAGGAATGTTAATATAAGTGCATTTAATTAAACTCCGATGACGCCCGGCCTCTGCCGTGGTACAAACACTAATGGGGAAAAGTCCGCAGGCTCGCCTTTGGAGACAAGTGAATCTATTAGAGACAAAACAATAACAAATAAGCTACGACACCTAATTCTAAAACAAATACCTTTAACAGTAGTTTATAGACAATATTGAAAATTATTTTTTTAGATTAAGGAGGAATATGATTATTTTACTCGTCACTCTATAAAACGTTACAAATTTCATACAAAATAGCTTTTCCTATTACGACATTAACAAGTCCCAACTTATATGTGTTGTCATGGTCGTGGTGATCATATATTCGTGGCTATCATATATAGTGAGGTAAAACAAACTTATTTTGTTTGATAATTAATTCAGATGCATTGGCTTGATTAATTAATTTTAAACCTACATATTTAATTATAGCAAGCAACCAACGACTACAAAACAAAAAGTTGAAATCTTAATTGGAACATGGGAAACTTTGTGAGTTCTACTTCTAAGCTGTCTTAGTTATTAGGAATATTATAGCCTTGGATTTGCCAATGAAATTTAAAAATAAGAGCCTAAATTGGGTGGACCTTTGTACGACTGTTTTAAATAACATATATTGGATAAATATAAACTAAAATAAAGCCGACCGACCAACCGGCTTAGAGTGGAATAATTGCGCAAGCGCTATAAAAAAATTCGACATTTCGGTTCCTATGACAAAGAGCAAAGTGTACGTCGATACGAAAACTACGAGTTTAGTTCCAATCGCCGTACCTACGTATTTTCGTAACGAAATCAATTTATTGATCCTCTCATAGGAAGTCTGCTCAACAACCTAGAATTAAGGATGGCATAGTGAAATTGCTAATAGCAACTGCGATCGTCAGCGTATTCCATCGCGAGTGGGTAATGCATGTCCGTAGTCGATTGTTCCACTAATGGCTCGTACCCCGGGGACTGGCGCTGTCCATCTCTAAGGACTGACGCGCACGTGACCACACAGGCTTAGGACACTGCTAGAAGTGGTGCCTTTTTAACCATTTTAAATCGAAATAAATGTTTAGCATTGCTTTGGTGACCCAAATTCAGAACTAATGAGATAGAGAAGATGAGATCGATTTTATTATTTTTATAGTACTAAACTACCGGAGTTACTAAGTTACCGGAGGCTAACGGTTGATACAGCAGAAAAATTTCATCGCCTACGATAACTTGCGGTTAGCTCAGTTGGTAAGAGCAGCACGCGCGATACGTGAAGGTCGTGGGTTCGATTCCCGCACCGCAAGGGGAGATAAAATTTTTCTGTTTCTGATATTTAGAGAAGATGAGAATCAACAAATGCTAATACCAAACTTAATAAGGCTAGAACAAGGCGGTAGAAAATTAGTTGTCACTCTGAAGCAAGTATCATAATCATAGGGCGTATATTAGTTGAAATTAATAATAGGAGGGATGTTTTCTTACCATCTGAAACACGATGGCTTCATAAATAATTTTACAAAAACAAACAACAACAACAACAGACTTTAAATAGTTTCGGAGGATTTTAAAGATAATTTGCAAGATATCGAAATAGCTGACATAACAAAAGTCATCTTTTACGGCATTGACACTTTTAACAGGGATCAAAACCTCAGTAAAAAAACAAAGATTTAGACTGGCAGTTAGATTTTCTTAATATATTGAAAACATATTTTTTGCTTCAACAAATAAATAAAAAGCAGAGGGCTTGTGGAGGGGTATGTTGACGTTACTAATTTGTATAATCTATTTTAACGCAATTTGTATTATTAGTAAAGTTTTGTTGACTGGGTAAAGAAAAATATTTGATTATACTTTTTGGTAATCTAACCCATGGACCAAGCAATCATCAATATTATGTTTTCATAACGACTGGACTGGAATCAAGTATACTTAGCAGTCCAAGGCACTTATACAATTTTGATATGCGTAGTCAGTTTCATATTATTCATTAAGAGTAAAGATAAATATAGGAATTTATCTGGAAATTTCATAATTTAGGAATATTGAATAAGCCGATTAAATATAATGTTGATAAGCCGTAACCTTGACAATCGCCTTTTATACCTTTTTTTTTTTTTTTTTTTGTTTCCCAGGGGAAATGCCCACGCACCGTCACTCTCTGCCACGGGGAGACAGAGAGTGGTGTGTCGGACTCGAACCGACTAAAACCCCTGGGGTGGTCCTTCTCTGCGCATTAATGGGGGGGGGCCGGGATGCGCGATAACGATTCTACACAGTCCCCCCCTAGGCGCATTGCCGCGTAATCGCAGCACAACTCGATGCGGCTGCTGCCGCACCACGGGGCGTGCCGGACCACCCGACACGCCCCGTTCCTCGTTGGACGCCAGAGTTCCCCGTTCTGGCGCCACGGGATTATAGGCCGAATTAGCCCCCAACGCTCACGTCCATCTCGCCGGCGGACGTGGGTTTCTGCTGCGGCTTTGGGGCCGCGGCGACTTCCTTCCTACTCTTAGGGATGGGGGGTCTGCAATGCCGACTTCCCACCCTGTGAATCGCCTTTTATACCTGCCCAAAATAGATTGTTCAATTATCTTAATAAACAAGAGTATTTCTTAAGTGTGGCGCAAACAAATTAATCGTTTAAGACCGAATAATCGTTTATAAATACTTAACCTTTCGAAATGTTGATTTACCCTTCAAGTATACGAATAGTGATAACGGAGAAAAAATGGTCTCAATAAACAGATTACAATTATAAATAAACGAAGAGAGTTTTTGGATTAAGCTAATTAATTCGACAGAGCAAATATTTAAACGTCCATTCGTAGTAGATAAGTATAGCTATTACTGAATCATAAGCTGAACTAAAACTTTACCCACTACTGATTGAGAAAAACCGATGGCTCCTTTAAACCTAACACATAGACTCTAACATAGCAAACGCCAAAAATCGAAGGACAGTCGGCCATCTGTGATAGAATAACTATAGACCCAACATAACAATTGAAATAATTAGAAGCCGAGCACCATATCTGTGGTCAAGAGGAAACCTTATTCGGAGATTAGATATTTACACGGCTTATATCCGTAGCCTGCTGCAAGATTAAGTAATTTTTGTCTTACAAACAAAAGAACGTCACACTACACCACTTTGGACTTTGTACCGCCCTTATTTTTGTACCGTTGGATATTCATTAGTTCTAATGCGAGTGAAGTGTCTACCGTGACGTGCTGTTGACCGTACATTAGTGTTTTGAGACACAGCTGACAGTTCCCTGATCGTATCTAGGCGAATAAGATCCTTGTCAGCAGACCAGTGTCTCCAGGGCGTGATTATCGCTTATTGGTGTGCATCGTGGCATTACGCGCGTGGCCGCGGGAACAGCTCGGCGTCTAATTTGCATGCGTTATGCGCAATCGATGCACTCCTGCCGGCCATCTGCTTCGCTGTAAACGTTTGACTTGAAACGTTCAGATTGACGAGAGTTTCCCGTTCGTATGCCCGAAGTTAACACAACAGTAGACCATTCTTATTTGACGACCTCCGTAGCTGAGAGACGAGTGGGCCGGACTTTGGCGTCGCGCTATCTCTGAGGTCCCGGGTTCGATCGAAATCGAACTTTTTTATGCTGTCACGGGCAATGTACATATCTGATATATAAGAACTAGCTCGCCCGTTTCGTCATCTCCGTATATTTTGGATTATATCTGGAAACTAAAATTTCAAATGTTTGCTTCTTTGTCTGACAAAAATCAATTCAAAATACAAATAACGACAAAATTTATCTGCACGTTTTCAGCAAAACTTTGTGTTTTGTCATATCTGTATATCGATACATTTTCTAACTCATTGCATTTCTTGTTTCAGGTAAGTTATACATGCTTTTCAACCCCTCATCATTGAATTCAGCATTACGTGAAACCAGATAAGTGTCTATCATTACTTCCTCTGCATGTTTGTAAGTAATGTAACGAAACCTAATACATGATATGAATAGGTACTTGTATTTATCACATATCCCATATTTACGTTTACTAAGACACAACATACCGATTAATGAATTTATCGCAAATATAAAAGAAGTCTTTACTACACTTTGATATATTTGGATTTCAAAAAGAAGAAATAAAATATCGTTCATTTTAAACGCTGCTATGGCCTTATGCGCGAGTACTTACGGGCACCATATAAAATGCGCGTTAAAATTCCTCGATAAGTGTGTTAGTGCGCCTCAGCGAATGTGACCAAAGCATGCTAACTCGACGACTGTGACTGATTGCCTTGCCTTCACACGTTCAGGTAGAGATATATTGTACACACACATTGTAATGTGCAACTAAGTAGAAAAAAGAGTACTAAAACTAGTAAGTAGTCTTCAATTTAAAATAATATTTAATTGAAACTCCAACTCCGGCATTAAAGACAATCCCGCTGTCAGTACTATGGCTGTAATCTAATTCCCGGTTCTAATATTTTACGATTCGTAATATGTCAAAAATTACTATCCGTCTTTCTCAAACCGACTACGAGTCGTTAACACCGTTCCATAATTTACTTTACACACCAGCTGTCTTCAGTCGTCCGTCGTTCTTAGCCTACGCCGCGTATAATTTATTACTAGTTACGGATGTAACTAGAACTGATCGTTTTACAAATATTGGAACCGGGCATAAGATATTCAAATAACTGTGTTATAAGGTCGGTTTTGGGCTGTGGCAGTTTTAGCATAAATAGAATTATTGCGATTCATCTTCACGTTTTAGGGGTGAGAGCCTTGCGCTCCCCCGCAAGTTCGGTGAAGATGAAAAGGCCACCTGAGGCCATCATCACATGCCCTTTAGAAAAAAAATAATAATAAACATCTTCACGTAACTTTTAATACACGAAAGTATTTTACAAATTTCAAATCATAATGAATACAAAATTACTGCAAAAATCGTAAGAAATAACACATTTTGAAATCTGATAAACGTGTTAGACGCGACCGTTTAAGCCGCCATGTCCCACTTTTATATTCTGACAGCCTTGCCCGTTTGATCAATCGGAATTTCAAAAGTTACATTGGATAATTTACTCGATGGACAAGTTTTATAACCGTTTAAAGAGAAACATCTGCAGAAAATTAAAGTTCTTGAGGAAAATTGTGTGTCGCGTCATTCTAGAATTAAATCGTATGTCGACTGCAATTATTACATACTGGGTTACGCAGTGTGTTTACTGACTGACTAATGTAGGTACTCACAGTCGTATAAAAGGCAGTTTTTTCTATCAGTTTCCTAATAATTATAATGGTTTTTGATTTTTTTTTAACTTTAGCATCGCGCCATCTTTGAATACCTATGGAAAACGTTTCTATTATGCCTCGGGTCTGGGTGTTGTGGTATTTTCGTTGTTTCTGACTTCTGTAACACAAGTACTTTAGCAACTTACCACAGGATCTTAGGAAAACATGCTTTTATTTAGTCAATGAGAAGTAGCTACTCCATTAAAACTAATATAGGTAATTGCATTATTTTAATAGTTTCACGCACATGCACTACGTTACAATCAAAAAACATAGAGAGGAAAAGAAAGTATGTGTTGTCACTAAACAAAAAATAAAAAATTATGATATTGGTGCTACGAACAACTGATATCTATTTATATGTATTTATAACCCTTTTGATTTCACATTGCGTTTATTTTCCATTAAAACTATAGGTGTTTATTTTAATATCGAAAACGATTTCTAATCATGACATTATTAAGAAAAGCGATGACAATGAAAATTCATTTCATCACAGCTTGCAGAGTCAAGTGAAAACAGTTGTCGAACTTTCTAACGTTTTAAAACGGTCACGGTGAAAATGTTTGAGCTTTTTAGAGCTTATGGCAATGGATTATGGCTTACACTCGCTAGCAATATTTAATTTGGTGCTGTTTGCCCTTGAGATAATGATTTTTATGATATGTGATGGTAATTATTTGCACATTTACAAGTATGTTACGCTACTTTCCCTGTTGAAAGGTGATCACGCCATTGAAAGATTTCGTCTTCATTCCTTGATTTCATAGTACCATTGTACCATCGTGGGTTCGAATCCCGCACCGCAGGGGGAAATGATTTTTTTCTGTTTCTTTAAAATATTTAAAATACTCATAGTACCAGTAAATTAAAATGTCAACTAAACGTTTAATAGAATAGATTTAAACTTTGTGAGTACAAAAATACCTAGCAAGTAAATGGAACCAAATGTTGTATTTGACAATGATATCAGTAAAAAAGGTGTAATATCAATATAGTAAATAAACATCTTGCGGGCCAGTCCGATATTTTGATATCAAATCCGTTGTCATCGCGATGTGGGTTCCTCTCTTGCTTACCATCAGGCTGGGAGGAGCCAATATACAGCGCTACTATAAAAAAAAATTGTTATTAGGAACGCTATATTGAAATTGACTTGACAATATCATTATTATAGTGTCTCGATGGTCTAGTGGTTTAAACACAATCTCGGGGCCGGGTTAATTACATTCACAGGTTTCAGATTTTTCAAACATGGGTTTGTGATCCACATAAGAATAACGTGGTGATTAAACTATATCATTTTATGTAACGATAACTTAAAGTCATGGAAACCTTTGCCATGCAGTGCGATAGTATATAGACACTCCACTTTTTATTGTCACAGATTAAAATTGATTGTCTTTTACGACATTATATGTATGTCCTTAATAGTTTTAAGTAAGTTTTCTACTACAAACTAACAACATCATAATTTCCCGTAAACCTTTCAAGCGGTAATCCTTGTAAGCTTAGTTTTAATTCCCACTTATCTAAGTAACACAAATATTAAGTGGCCGAATCGAGAAAGAACATCCAAACATCTGTTGATTGCGACCACACATCATTTAAACAACTTCGTTGCGAGCATTGCGAAAATGAAATAATTAATAGTAATTGATATAAAACCACTGAGTTTGTGTCGCAACCGACCTCACGCCCGCAGCCGCAATCTTCTGTAACGAGATCTGTTTTTATGAAACGTCAGATTGTTTGCCAGCCATCAATCACCGAATCTGCCATCTTGCGTAACTGCTATCAGTGACCACCGCGCTAGAGATGGGAGCTGGATTCGGAGAAATGCTCGCTGATCAGTTTGCAAATATCAACTTAATAATCAAATAAGATATTTTGCATATGTATATTTTTTCATCTAATAGCAAAGTTTTATTACTCGTTACAAAAGATATCAAAACAATTTGTCAGCATTTATTTTATTTAAAGCATGATCGTAAAAATGGTACAAAACATGTAAGTGTGTGCATTACTCGTTAATGCCTGTGAACAAAAATATAACAACATATTGATGTTGTTACATTAATATAAATTAAAGGGGTGAGAGTTATCTGCGCTCCCCCGAAAGCTCGGTGAAAATGATAAGGCTTCGCAGCCATCATCGATAGTAAGGTAGGAAAAAAAAATGTTAAATTGAAAATTGTTAATGTAACGGTGCTATTTCAAATGACATTATTCTACTTGAAAAAAAGTAGCTTTATTATATAGTCGAATTAAAAACTAGTAAACATTATCACCACCAGTAAAAATTAGTGGAATGGAGGTAAATGTAGGAAGAGCTCTCTTAAATTTATTCGAACAATTTATGAGTAATTCAGACAGAAGCATTTTAATATAATACAGAAAATGGAAATGTTCATTCGATTCAATTTTGTAATCCATTCGAACAATCGACGAGCTATTCGGTAAAATAATTCACATTCTAATGAATCATTCACGTAAGTGCATTCGCCCATCTCTAGACCACACGCAACTAATCTGTTAGCCCTGTGGGAAGATGATTAATCTTTTCGATTGTCTCTACTTCTTACAGTTTGTACTTACTAAACTTTTGCAAGACAGTTTAAGACTTCTGTTTCATCAGACACTTAGATCAATCGGTCCTATTAATACGATTCTCACGGTTTGTGGAAGTTTCAATACGACTTGGGAAACATTATAACCCGGGATTAGATACTTCTTGTGAGTAACTTTCGATTGATGCTATCAATTATCTATACATATAAATGAAATTGGAGTGTCTGTTTGTAATATTAAAATAATCGCTTTTTAATACATGCATATTAATATACAGGAATATACCTATATAACGTATAACCAAAATAATATCTTTTATTATTTTTGTCTGTCTGCCTATTTGTTCCGGCTTATCTCTGAAATGGCTGCACCGATTTTGACGGGACTTTTATGGGTAGGTAGCTGATGTAATAAGGAGTAATTTAGGTTACTTGTATTTCAGAAAAATAATTTAATTTTATAAAAAAATATCGAAATCCTGTGGTCCACGCGAATGAAGTCGCGGGCACAGCTAGTATTTTTATGATTCTGTTGTAGTAGCTAGTAGCACCATAAATTTGTACGGATCTGCGAATATGTTCGTAATTGTATTGTAGTAAAAAAAATTACAAATCTACACCATTATGCAAAAAACAGTGGTAATAAAATGAATGAATTATACAGTGTTGCAACTTCCTCATCAATCGCGAAAACCAACAACATAATAACTTCATTATGTAAGAAAAAACCTTACGGATTTACAGTAGAAGAGGCGCGGGGCGGAAACAAACAATCAAACAGACAAACCCGAGTGAGCGCAGGCTTCCGCGTAAAGGACTGATAAGCTTATGATAACCGTCAAAATTAACGAATAGTCAGACAACTACCTACATTGTTTTCTTAGGAGACTGTACGTATGCGCACGTACGATTTGAACTAATATTACTATTGTCTTAAGGTAGTAGCGACCGTAATTTAAAGGGAACAAATTAGGCTTTTTGCGAAATCTCCTGGAACACAGATCTAAGAGACAATTAAGTAAAAAATAATTCTAATTCATTAAAGTAAGAAATTCCTTTATTTGGCTAAACTGACTCAAAGTAGTATTCAATTCAACAAAAATTTTAGTTTAACGTAAAAATCGCAGCCTGTTGATTTTATCATTGGATGCCTCCTGGTCGTAACGGAAGCATTTAGTTTTTATTTTAAAGGACATTATCACTATTCCACTATTGTTGACATTCATGTAAAGCGTTTTAGTCCATGTCCCTACCCAAGTATCACTTATATAAAAAAATAACTATATACATTACTGTAATGTTTAGATACTGAACAATGACCAGGATATAAATTTAACTTTCCATGAGTTGACAAAATTCATTAGTTAATACAGCAAGGTCGTGCACGTTAATAAATTCGTATTGGAATTAATAATGTATAATGCAGCAACCTTTGGGCCGCATATGGCTTGTCTATCAAATATTCATCGATACGCTTACCGCAATGCAGGGTTGCCAATGGAGCTGACATAACCTACATACACTACTAACACCCTACAGATTAATACATATCACTACTTTTCCCAATCAAACTATTTTCATACGCAATACGATACGCAGAGATTTTTTCAATATCCTCAATAATAATAGGAATGTTTCCAGGTCCTGAAAATTAATTTAACATCTCAGTTAACAAAAACTCTGACAGTCTTCTGGCTTTACAAAATCTAACGCCTCCTAACCTGAAGGTTGTCTGGAAGAGGTCGCTGCCAGCGATACGACTGCCAAAATTTTACTAAGTATAATTTGTGTGTAAAACCAATGTCTATAAAGTTTTGTGCTATAAAGTTTATCTATCTGTTTTCTGATAATATTTTTTTTATGCTCCATAATAAATCCAGTTTCAAAATACAAAAATTGCAACTGAGTAAAAGACCACATGAGTGCAACTTTTCTTTTGAAAACTATTATAAAGGAAAAATATCTTGAAAAGCAACCCTAAAGTTAAGGGGTACCCTATGAATTATTTTCAAAGCATAGCGGTTCGTTACTGAACCCATACGGAATATGCTATTATGACAATTTAGCTGGAACAAGCGCTACCTGCTCTGTTGCTCATGCTTACTGAAGCGTCCGCAGCGGCCAGGGCCAATGAAATAAATCCTATTATAGACGTGTATTATGTGTTATTTGTTGGTCAAGTATACGGTGATGACCATCAGTGCCTTGCCTGTACAGTTTGGAGCTAGTGTATCAGGCATGTTCGCAGAAGCTTTATCTGAACGTCAAACTTGTATGCCGACTTTTGAGCTAAGCCTAGTCTGGTATGATACCACTGTTCCTAGATATGCTTTTGACGCTATCTTTAAAATGTCATATTATTTGGTTGCGAGTTTTTCTGCAAAAAATATTTGAATCGTCTAAATGTTTATTTCATCATTAGTATAGGTAAAAAAACATGCTTCCTCGTCCTTTAGCTGGTATTTTGTTTTAATAAAAAAATTCTTGCCTTCAAAAGTAGATAAGGTCCGTACGTACTTACGCATCCAAAAGGGGCGTCCATTATGCATTTCCGAGCACTCAGTTCCTACCTTACTATTATTAACTTGTATCTTTTGCGAGGAAGCGAGAGGCATCCGCCACAGGACCTAGAAACGTTGGTAGGTAGTAGTTAATAGCTTCCGGCGCGCCGGTCTGGGAGGCGGCAATTAGCTTAGCGGACCCCTGCGGGGCCAGGGGAAGAGCTGACGCGATTGCCCTCATAAACTTTTACGATATTTAAATATTTCGGTGCAGATTCATTTTCATTGAATTGTGTTAAAAAAGGACTAAAGTCAAACACAAGCATTGCATGCCTATTAGGTACTCAGCATATGATTAAAACTATACATATTAGCAATATTTTAAATTGCTAGCACCGCACATATGTTTTTTTCCGTGATGGAACTGTGTGGTCCTGTTATCTTCACTATAGAAATGTATCGACTCATAAGTAGTAGGCTAGGTTTTTGGCTGTTCCTTCCCACTGAAAAAAACTTTCATTTACGCTAGTGGTTCGCTCGTGACTTGTCCCCTAACACGTGTCCGGTTGCGGATCGGGGTGCAGCATCGAGTCTGGCAGCGCGGTGACAATTCTGCGAATGAAGATGCGTCACCACTGCGCTTGTGCCATTTAGCTCGTTCTCGATGTTCATGGCAATACTAGACATGCAGCTTGATACCAGATCCTGTTCTGACTCAAAACGCTTTCCACCTAATTACAAAACTCCATTAAATAAATAAATCTAATTAAATATATACTACTCAGATTTTAATGAACACATGATAACACATACATATTATAAGTGATTACAGATGAAATAACATTTATCAAGACCGTTTGTACATTTATCTAATACATACAAACATTAGACAAAAGAACATCTACTAGAACTTCTAAAAGTTCCAAAGAAGCATCACTCATACCGAGGTACTTACTCGAACGTCATGCCATCAACAATAATGTCTGAAAATGGCCTCACTACGTCCTGTACGGGAACATGTCTCCCATTACGCCGTGTTGCAACATGCGGGGTAATTCCGCACAATGCTCGGTTTATAAGGCAGGTATAACAAGCGGGTGCAATAACTGTTGTGCGCCTGCGCCGCCGCCTAGGTTCGCGAATATGAACCGAGGTATTAACAATTTTGGGGGACATTTACAGTTCCGCCCAATATTATTTATCAAGGAACTAAATTCGGGATCCGATAAATTGAGTTAATATTTTGGTTTTTAGAACAGGATAAAAGGAAAAGAAATTAATACCATTACATACATTTCCACCGTTGGCGTAAGACCGTTGAGTTTTCCCATTCACCACTAGACAATCAAGATCATTTGGAGCGATGTCTTAATAAAACTGTGTCTCAAACAATAAACATTATGTATTTTTTAATACTTGAAGTACGGTGTACCGTCAACAAGTGTTTTCTAATGTCTAAAGAATTTTGTTTAATAGGAAACCTTCTTATTACTATCATCACTAAAAATATCATGCCTACGTTACCAAACTTAACGGAACTTAATAGATGCGTTAAAATCTTTCAAAGCAAAAAACAATTGATAGCTTAAACTCTGTATGCAATAAAGGATATAAAAGGGACGTCCCGTTCTTATGGTATGCCCGGCTTCTCTAGCCCCACAATCGTCATAGATCTACAGATATCGGCGCGTGCGCCGATCAGCCGGACATTTCGCTCCGCGGCCACACGAACTGTGGTACCGTTTGGAGTAATGATGACCGTTCCGTTCGACATCAAACTGCATACCATTCTTATTTATTGCTGTATTTCGCTCGTAATATCTCAAATTTCGTGTTTTGCCATATGAATAAACTCGCACGGTCCTTGAACAATTAAAAGGGGGTAAAATTGCATACCTAAAACGACTGTAACCTCCCAATTGTCTCCATTAATACAATTAATTAACACGTATGTAGCATGAAACACGTATGTAGCATGAAAGTGAAATAAGTAAGTTCATTTGCATTTAACTTCTTATCTTAATGTAAATTTAATCCACAATTTTTATTAAGATTTCATGAATAACAAAATTGTTTTTGTATTTAAAACATTTATTGGTTTTATTTTTACACTAGCTTTTTCTCACGTTTCCGTACGCGTGGGTTTAGTATCAGCAATATTTCCGTTTTCCTCCCTATAAAACATTCGGAGATTCATACTGATTAACCAGACTGGTTTATTACATTGGAGCTTGCTATTGCCCATCATAACCCTTACAAGGAAAACTAAACCTATTTAGATCATAATTACAACAGGCAAGTAATTACAAAACGTTTATGAATAATTAAACTTTATATTCAACTTGGAGATTGCTCTCCTATTTCATATGAAACGGAGTTAAAATCAGGAACTCAGTGAAACAGTTACAAATTGCTTCATCAGAAATTCTCGAATCATTTCTATTGGGCTCCACACCTACATACATTTACGTACCTACATTCTAAGAACAGAGAAAGTGGTATTGGTGAATCAGATAGCGCGAGTGTACGCATGACTCCTCTCATTACTTTAGAAGTTATGCGAACCAAATCAGCTGACATATAAAATGTATTACTGGTAGATATAACAAAGCTGAAAGACAATTTGAAAAAACAGAATACAACGTGAGATCATTCAAAAACAAACTAAGCCAGTCGTTACTAACGTAAAAAATAATAATGACACCTTAATGTGCTATATTATTGGAATCGTTTTTCATTACTTCTGTTTTTCAAGAATTAGTTTAATGTTATGTAGACACCTTATGACCAGCTGGTGGTAAATCAATCGAGTTGATAGGTCATTGACCTGCGCGCAACATTGCATGCAATAATATAAAAATATGAGCTTTGTGTTGCCTTCTTTTAATGTAGTTTTTTTAATGCTTAACCGCTGTAACAAGTGTTTATTTGTTCCACATTCATCTTCAACAAGATGTCCTTTCTCTAGCCCCCATTAGCGAGATATGTATAAAATTGACTAATACATTAGGCAAGCTTCCCTGTGTGTCAGCCAGTCGTCGGCTATGAAAGATTGACCCACAATCTTTCGCTTGAGCAACACACGGCTTATGGACCGGCGTCGATGTGACAAAACACATCTATCAGTTGACCACTGATCCACTTAGCAGACGGTGCTACGTTTCTATTCCTATAAAACGCATCATACGAGATACTGTAATACATCTCAACACTCTGTTTGCAGTAGGTATTTCATAATGGAGTTCGATACTCGAATTTGTTTGATACCGAAATATTCTTCATTATCCCTGTTAATCTTTTAATGGTCTTCATAGGAAAAGTGCTTGAACTATAATTAGGTCCTAATTCATGAGCTTGTATAAACGGATTTACATAAAATTAATGTAGGTTGTTTATGACCTAGATTACCACAAACTCTTTATCCCAAGCAAGATGTTTCAAAGGATTAATGATACTATTTTGATAATAACTTTCTCGGGGTTGAACCTGCCGTCGGAGCAAGTACAAACGTAAGAATAGCGTAACCAACATATGTAGGTACAGTCGAAAGACGCACTTTGCACTTTGTGTAAAGGGAGATTGTGTTGACTTAAGGTGTGGACGTAAGAATTAATTTTGAACTATGAGTGTTTACCGTGATGTGCTTATGACTTTACTTTATGTTTTGATTAAAAATGTTTTTTTAAATCTAAATATATAGGTACGGTAGGATGTATCTTTACCTGTAAATAGCTAGTTGGACGGTTTTTGAACCGGATAGAATAGACAGATTTGGATAGATTAATTGGTGTATTACTCCCTCACATAGAAAGTATCGAGTAGTAATGGATTTTGTTAAATTTAGATTAACACATACTTATTACTTATTGTTCTTGTTTTGTACAATAGCGGAGCTTATGTTTAATTTTAAAGAAGTGTTGTTTGTTAAAAGATTCACGCTCGTGAAATCGCGGACAACAGCTAGTTCAAAATAATAATATTATAACATTTTCAAGGCAAGTGACTCGCCCGTCGCAAGTGCGCAAACGCAGCTCGCGCGATGGCGGCCGGGCCGCACATCAATTACGGCGCCGCTACAAATTGATTGCTTCCCCCTTTATATGCCCTCGTTTGTTTGCATACCAAAATATTGCCTGCTAATTCCAATACATTACGGTACCCGACTAGACAAGTTGGCCGAGAGAGTGAAATGCCACTATAAATCCTGTTAGTACGAGTACGTGTCGTCATACTTCAGCTTTGCAAATTATATTATACAGTTGGATTATTCTAGTTATTTAATTACATTTTCTACCGTTTTCACGTCTTGTATTTTGTTCCATGCAATTTTCATAACATCGTACTTAGCTGAAAGTAAACTATATTAAAGTTGTAGAAATTTCTGCCTGATTGTAATAAAACAGTCGATAAAAAAAACTTGCAAGTAGGCAATATAATTTTTTTTTTGATTTCACGATGCATTACAGTCCAGATATATTTATTTGCGTTGAGATCAATATAAAAAGACCTCGTCATTTAAGACGTCATGTTTTTGATGCCCTAGTTTAGAACCAATTGACTAACAACTTAGCTTGGTGGTTTTCAATGGTTCGTCTCAACGACGCTTCTGTATTTGATAACAGTACTCCATTGTTAATTGTACAACAAAGAGCACACTCGCGTCTCACGCGCCGCAGTACTACATCTCGAAGTACTACATCTCGATTGATCGGCCGCGGCAATCAAATCGTTGACCTACTAACCGTTCAACCCACCGATAGTTTAATGTCGCAGGGCTGACGATGTTAACCGACAACGAAGGATATAAGATGTTTTGCCTAACTGAAGCACACGCGCCGCTGACGACCCAGCTGAATTTTATAGTCATCGTGCAAACAAATGCATGTCTATTTGTATTTATACCGCCTTTATTGCGAATATATTTTAATTCGGGGATTTTGATGTATTAGACTAATCGATCAACGCTGAGCAATGGACTACCAAATGGATACTAATCAATGTCAAATAAACATCAATGAAGTGCTATGAGGCAAATCGTCTTCATGTTCCGATATATTAATACCAGCTTGATGCAATATTATAAATTCGAATTCATGATCTGGAACTTATGTCGTTAATGCATAAATTAAACAATTTCAATATAGGTTTATATAAATTATATGACATCTCGTCATAATACTAGTTTGAGTAATCTACTTTGACAAGTTTGCATTTGATAGGAAATAAGTTCACGTTTGTTGATTGAATATTCAATGTACTTATATGATTATTTAATGTTGCTTATGTACACAAACTGCTGCCAAACGAACCTATCTTTTATCTATGATTTTCTTAATACATAACGTGTTTTTGATACCAACTTTTACTTTAAATGGTTTTCATTTAAATTCCCTATTTTCCATCATTTTCTTCCCTCTCTCACCGTAACGCTAACCAAATGCGAACCAGTCGTGGATCACGTCGATATGTGTGGCACATTAAACCAATACTTTATTAATATTGTAGGAAATTATGTTGCTGAAATGCGGTATATTAATCGATTTAAAAAAGTTCAACCCTAGCGGTTGTCGTCAAAGGCATTGTATGCAAAGGGATCAATTAATTGTCTCGTGTGACAAACAGCACACGTGGGCTCTCGCCCCACGCGTGTCAACTTGCTCACAAAATTATCATTTTATTGCTTAAACTCGTATCTGTAATAACTATTACACTAAACTTAGTTTAGTAGGACAAAAGATAGACAAAGGCTCTAAGAAGTCTTTTCCTATTGCAATTTTCTTCTTGAACTAAATGCGATTTCAACAGCCCCGTGATGGCAAAAAAGCAGTCTATATAGTTTTTGCTATATCCCTGGAATGGAAAAATACATATTTTGAAGATAGAATGAAACATTTAAATTCGTTAATCTTGTATATATATAATTAACTTGCTTACTAAACGTAGCTTCTATCTAAGAAGATAAAAGAGTTCTCCAAATCTAGTTATTGATAAAATATTCATGTAAGGTTAAATGTAAGTTTCCATACTGTACAAACCAACTTCCTATTGATCTGGGTGCCTATTATTAAGATAAAGACCTTTTGGCTATTAAGACTTTAATAACCGTTCAGTCAGCGAGAGCTCAAACAGTATTACAGTTAAACATCGTGATTTGTACAAATGGCTCTCGGTTGCTCTGGCGACTGGCAACTCAATTTATCACGGACTAGATGGACACTTCGTACAATATTTTCTGGCATTCCATATATCACGGAACGTTGTACCGTGGTGGGACTGCACTTATCGATAACACAATTGCATTGGCGGTGCGCTATAATTCTATAAACCTGTTATAAGTTTGTCTTCCAACTATTTAGTGCTAAGTAATGTAATTTTGAAGAAACAATTTAGTCATCCTACTTTTCAAAAACTATAAGGTTTTCAAACGCAATGCGTTAAATATTGTAGAATGAAAACGCATGTTATGAAGCCCACTCCTTAGAAATAACAGAGCACATAATATTTTATATTATATTTTATATTAGCACAGCTTTAATTAACTGTTACTTGATGTTACTTCTTTTAAAGGGTAGTTTACTTCAGTTTGTCAATTCATAAATTCTTTTGTAAAGTTTTTGGATAAAGATAATTTATATTCTATTTATTCGCGACACTATCGGCGAGTGTTCTACTGCATCACCAGTTCAGATACCTTTTGAAAGAACAAAAGCCGCAACTATGTATCTATTCGTAACGGGTTCAAGGCTTGAAGCCTTATATCATACAAGGGCTCGTAGCATGAGTTATTTATGCCGGTGAACATGGATGCTGTGGCCATTACTCACCGAGCGGTATCTGCGCGCGCGCAAGGCTGCTGGGGAAACAGTGGCTACAAGCATGATCAACTGCGCTTGCATTACCTTCATGGTGCATTGTATGGGAAAGCTATCCTCGTGATGTAACGACCGTTTTATTTTCTTGATATACCTACGCTACATAAAATGCGAGCAGACGCTTGTCTGCACCGACCTGCCCGGCGTCGCAATGATACAGTTTCAAACTAAGAAAATTTTCAAATGATCTTAGACCAGACAAATTAAAAAACAGCCAATTCGCTTCAGTCAATGGATGTTGGGAATTAAAATGATATTACTTTATTTCTATTTCTTTAATATTTTTCCCGGTGTACTGCTAGTCCAGCATTTGTAATGCATTCGAATCGAAAATGTCCGTAATTAAGTCGAACATTGGTCGCGGCCAATCATAAATAACAACCGCGATCATTTGTGCAGCCGTCATCCAGCCTGACCCGGCGCCCGCGTTGTAATCTCTCGGCAGACTAGTAAGGTGTACCAACTAAGGTTTGATACTAGGTTCTAAAAGTACTTGTTAGAAATACCAGTTATATCTACGAGTATTCCACTTTTTTTATAGATGATGGCCGCAGATTTCATCTTCACCGGATTTGCGGGGGAGCGGAAGGCTTTCACCACAAAGTATTATTACTTTACAGCTCACCGCCAATTTCTCTGATACTCTTCCTAATCCTGCTAAAATTTTAAACGTGAGAGTTTGTTTGAACATTTGTTACTCCCTCACTCAAAACCTATTTGATAGATTTTACTGCCAGTTGGTAACTAGATAGATTAGATATTTACTAGAATTATGTATAGGATACTTTTCATTCAAAATTAACTTGAACAAGATCACAGGCAACAGTGGTATGTACCATTATTAGCGACAGTAGTATATAACATTCTTTTTTGTACAATTCTTCTTCCACCGATTAGCCAAAGGCTTGTTAGTACAATGAATCTGATCTAGAGGTAATATAACATAGAGTAATAGGCAAAATACACATTGATACACCTGGTATTTAAAGCACGAGTATATTGTCATTACTTACGTAACATCATGATTTGCTATTGGAAGTATTGGGACCCATTATGATTTAAACAAATATTTATTGCGATCAATTTAAAATACACAACGTAGTTTTGAAAATGTATGCAAAATTTCGAGTATAAATATTGTTAAAATATAGTATATTTTGTACCTAATACCTACTCATATTATTTTTGGCTCACGTCTACGCGAAAACATCAAGCGTGCCATCTACGTAAATCTATCTTACTCTTGAGCAATGATAAATTAAAATACCGTAAGACAAGACAATAAGCACTATGTACTGTTACTTGTACTTTTTAAATCAAACCTGTGCTGAGTAGTCCTTGTTTCATTTCATCCATTTGTTTTGTTTGATTTTCTTGAAGTAACATCATCTCAATAAGTAGGTACGTCCTGAATTATTTTTCTTTCTTGATACGATCTAATTAATTCTCATTATTAAAAACTATAATAAAAATTTGCTATATCATTTAAATTTTTTGGAATATCTATGAGTCATACAACGGTGAATCTAAAAAAAATACCTACTTGTTTTCCACCTTTTAACTTAACCATTACTCCGTGAGTAAACATAGGGTCCCGAACTCCAACCCAGTAAAAGCCACGTTTATTTTGGATTTTGGTTTACAATTGTAATATCGTGTTAGTTATCGCCATGCGCCTTAGCAATTTGCCAAGATAACCTTTAGATTCCGATGCCCTTTACCCTGTAGTGGGACGTGAACGAGCCCTTAGTCTTTAGAGACTGCATCTGTCTTGAAATACAGGCTGTCGGATGGGTTGCGTGGGCGCCAATACGAGCGAAGACTTTTATTTGCAACCACATTAAGAGTAGAGCGTCCATGTCTTTGTCCATTTTATTAAAGGTCGATGACATCTCTCACACTAGACGAGACAGGGTTAGGTTTGTTTGGAATATCTAATGCATTTACGGTCTTATCATAAAATATTCATGTACATATGCAAAGCCTTTGAATCTCGTTTAGCATCTTATGGTACATAAATACGAATATTGTAATAGACAGTAACTCAACCAAACTAACTTTCTTTTTTTTTTGAGGGGGGGAGAAGGCATTTGCGCACGGTACCGCTGTCGTGGGGACGACAGCGGCGTGTGTGGGACTCCCCCGCCCAGAAGGGGCAGGGACTACCCGAACTAAACCCCCCCCCCCCCCACGCTCTCATCGTCTTTGGTTGGCGCCATGGGGAAAACGGTGGAAACCACAACACGGCAACCAAACTAACTATTTTACAACAGCTAAGTATAAGTAGGTACAGGTACCTACTTACACAGACACAGGTGTCTGCATTCATATTATCTTAATATCATAATTTGTTTGTTTCTTGTCCAAAAAAAATGTATTAAATGAGATGTTATAAAACAGTCATATTAATCATTATAAGCTGGAATCAAACTCGTACTCAAACCCAAAAATATATTATCTAATCGTAGATCCTCTTCACTACTCAGTATAGAGCGAAGTCGCTCCTGGACGCTATGTATACTTAGATCTTTGAATACAACAAATATATTATCTAATCGTAGATCGTCTTCACTACTCAGTATAGAGCGAAGTCGCTCCTGGACGCTATGTATACTTAGATCTTTGAATACAACAAATATATTATCTAATCGTAGATCCTCTTCACTACTCAGTATAGAGCGAAGTCGCTCCTGGACGCTATGTATACTTAGATCTTTGAATACAACAAATATATTATCTAATCGTAGATCCTCTTCACTACTCAGTATAGAGCGAAGTCGCTCCTGGACGCTATGTATACTTAGATCTTTGAATACAACAAATATATTATCTAATCGTAGATCCTCTTCACTACTCAGTATAAAGCGAAGTCGCTCCTGGACGCTATGTATACTTAGATCTTTGAATACAACAAATATATTATCTAATCGTAGATCCTCTTCACTACTCAGTATAGAGCGAAGTCGCTCCTGGACGCTATGTATACTTAGATCTTTGAATACAACAAATATATTATCTAATCGTAGATCCTCTTCACTACTCAGTATAGAGCGAAGTCGCTCCTGGACGCTATGTATACTTAGATCTTTGAATACAACAAATATATTATCTAATCGTAGATCCTCTTCACTACTCAGTATAGAGCGAAGTCGCTCCTGGACGCTATGTATACTTAGATCTTTGAATACAACAAATATATTATCTAATCGTAGATCCTCTTCACTACTCAGTATAGAGCGAAGTCGCTCCTGGACGCTATGTATACTTAGATCTTTGAATACAACAAATTTTAATGCATTTTTAAATAGATATGGTGATATTACGGGGAGATTTATCTGGATAATATACTAGCGGCCCGCAACGGCTTCCCACGCTTACCTACTATGTATCCCCGTTATTCCTTAATTTTATACAGGTAACCTAAAACCTTACTCGATAAATGGACTATCTAACCATATTTTTTCAATTCGAAGCAATAGTACCTACCTGAGATTAGCGCGTTCAAACAAACAAAGATACCTACTCTTCAACTTCATAATATTAATGTAGACGGGTAGGTACATATTTAGAACAGAAAAGTAGAAAATCATTAGTATGTACGTACAGTCGCCGTCCGATATATCGGTTCTATACACCACAAGTTACCATTAATATCTGAACATTCATTACTTCAATAATATCTGAGCAGATGCCAATAAAATCTGAACACTCATAGCGTCAATATGTGTCACGCACGTCATGTGTCTCATTTAGCTACCTGTGTAGATGAGTGTTCAGATATTATTGGTAAGTTGTGTGTATAGAAATTATTGACTAGATCTGCGCTCAGATATTATTGAAGTAATGAATGTTCAGATATTATGGGTAACTTGTGGTGTATGGAACTTTTTGACATATTAACTGTTCAGAAGTATTTGGTCACTTTGTCTGCTCCAATATATCTGACGGCGACTGTACATACTACAAGCTGGGACGGGTCGCTTGTTCCATCACAATCTAAAACAGTTCCTGAACGTTCAACACCGTTAATAAAACCAAATCACTTGCCGTAAATAAATATCTCTCGTAAATAGTTGGAATGGAGTCGGGACATTAGCACGGCAGTTACCGACAGTCTCGGCTAAACTGCACCGTATTTCTTCCCAAGTTACTTTTTATATTCGGTCTCAGTGCACGACTTAAGTTTTAATTGCTTATTACCTTCCAAGATTTATGGAGTGCAGTGCGTAGTTAAGTAATATGTTAACTCGCCAACACAGTAATTAAGTGATAGATAACCCTTCGGAGATCATATGTTATTTATATGTATTGCGCTCATATAAAACTGCGAGCGGTGATGATGGATGTATGTTATTATGATTTTTGTATTAGTAAGTAGTGAGTATAAATACAAGGCACTTAGATTTTCGCCACAATAACTCATTGAATGCAATTTTTCTCTGACTATATACAAAAATAAAATAGTGAAAAAAAAATGACAATATCTTTTTGCTTTTAGCATTTTTGGGTCTGGTAAAATAGATTTTTCGCTATTCACATAACACAGGCGTTAGTCAAACTAATAAAAAAATGTCTTAACTGATTAAATGAAGAACTTCACAATACGAGTAGGTATCAGTCGTTGTAAGTTGGATCCTTCTCAAGCTACTCGTACAATACAAAGCATTTAACTTTTGATTTTCTTGTTCGCAGGAGTTGAAAGAGAGTTTCAACTATGGTCTCTTCTGCCCTCCGGTCAATGGCAAGGCCGGCAAGTTCTTGGATGAGGAACGCCGACTTGGCGACTACCCCTTCAATGGACCTGTCGGGTACCTCGAGGTAAGACCAAAAATGTCTTAGAAATAAAAATATGAATAGTCTGGATTTATGCCTAGGTACGAGTAACACATAAGTATATCTAGTATTTACTAACAGTTTTGGGACGAGCGTGTAAGGCTAGAGATACAAAAGTGGGTTAACAAGAGTTCTTAACAACACATGTACCTACCTACTCCTTTTAAAAAACAGATCAAAAAATTAAGTCTCTCGTAACATTTCTGACTAATGTGGCATAACATTTTTTTTTCTAAGTAATCTCTTGCACAACGATAAAAAAAATATTGTAAGAAAACAAGCAATCAGTCAAGTGTTAAATAAAGAAATGATAAGCAATCCACTTCAATCGATGTATCATTGAAATCGTTAAGTTTCATAATTGAACATATCATTATTGTTGAACAAAATGAAATATTGCATTTAAATAATTAAGGACTGTATTCTTTCAAAACAACATATAATATAGTGGAAAACAAAAATCAATTACAAAATTAAATAAATTCAGCCATTTATGACCAACTGCTAGAGAGCAAGTGGCCACTCACTGTCAGATGTTCTGAAGCTGCAATATTGGAATTTGACCGCCAATTCTAGTCAGAAAATAAAATACTTTTTTAAATAATAATAAAACAATACCTTAAAGCCTTTGTAACTGCCTAAGTTGTACCTACACAGGTATAAAACTCAACCCTGTGCAGATAAGCGTGATGGCTGGTCAAAGTTTGTTTTCATTAATGTTGACGACCTCGGTGGCGCAGTGGCTAAGGTAGGCGCCCAAAGCGCAAAACGTCCCGGGTTCGATTCCCGGTCGGGTCAATTTGGAAAACGAACTTTTCTAAATTGACTTGGGTCTGGGTGTGCTGGGATGACGCCCCCAGTTAGTATCCGTCGTCTGGTGCTCATAGTACAAGGGAAAACCTTAGTTTGAGACCAGGTGATTGGTGTGATTGTCTGGCGCATTTATTTATTTATTTATTATTTTATTAATTTCTCCATCTCCAAAGATCAAAGGAATATTATTTTTGTTGTTGAATATTACATAACTAATGTCAAATTAAAGTATAGGCCTAATTATTGTCTCACTGCAGAGTAAAAACCCTCATCAAGTCATTGTTACAATAATACCGAGATATGGTAAAAAATCAGAAAATTTTTGGTCGATCACACCCATCGGATCCGAACTTAGCTAATTTTGAAAAGAAAACGAAATATCACAACAAAATTAACGAACACAACGTTTATTTGGACGACCTGTGTAGTCCAAGGGCGAGAGGGCCGGATTTTGGCGACGCGCAATCTCTGAGGTCCCGGGTTCGATCCCCGGTCGGGTCAATTTAAGAAACGAACTTTTCTATATTTTCTCGGGTCTGGGTGTTGTGGTCCCATTGTTGTGTCCGATTTCTGTAACTGTGATTTAGCTACTTACCACAGAATCAGAGCAATATACCTATAGAAATTAATTATTCGTTTTCCATATTGACCCGACCAGGGATCGAACCCGGAACCTCAGAGATGGCGCGACACCAAAGTCCGGCACGGTCGCCTCTCTGCTACGGAGGTCGTCATATTATTACTCCTTGGGTCGGAGGAGTTTGGGACCGGGCATTAAATAGTCAACTTAACATATCGTCTGCTTCCAGTTAAAATACAAGCGGCGCGTGTACAAGATGCTGAAGCTCGACGAGAAGACCCTGAAGGCGCTCCACTCGCGTGCCAACCTGCGCCGGTTCCTGGAGCATGTGACGCATGCGCAGATCGACAAGATCACCAAGACCTGCGCTAAGGGGCTCGACCCTAACTTCCACTGTCAGGAGACCGGCGGTAAGTTTATACGGCACATTAATAAGTAGGTACAAGCCGCAAGCATAAAAGACCTTACTGATGGCACACGTTCTGACCCAGTGCTAGATTTACACATTTGACACCTTAAAGCTTTAAAATTTTGCAGCCCCCATTTACCGCTAATATTATAAAGGTTCACAAATGAACACGTCATTTGCGCACACAAATCTATTTTATTCCGTAATCCCACCTCGTGTCCGTGGCCTTACTATTTTTATTTCAATTCTTTTAGGCCAATTTTTCCGCCCCTTAGTTTTGCTGCCCAAATCTTCAGACTTTTACTCGCACTGATGTCTTGACAATCTAAAACACGCACAGAATCAGAACTACAAAGGGCCTAATGCCCGGTTCAAATATTTGAAAAACGATCCGTTCTACAAAAATATAAATTATACGAGGCGTAAGCTAAAGACGACCGACAGACGACTGATGACAGCTGATATGAAAAGTAAATTATGGAACGGTATTACGACTCTTAGTCGGTTTGAGAAAAACGGATAGTCATTTCTAACACATTACGATTCGTAAAATATTGGAACCGGGCATAAGACGCGTACCTACCTACTAAAGTGCTTAAGTCCCAAAGATATAGGTACATATACTGAGGTACTCCACCCCAACTTCTACTGTAAGGAGACCGACAGTAAATGTTTTAAAACTTACTGTATGTATCTATATTGGAAATTTTCCTCACCATCATAACATAGCCTTTTATGGAACCGTTTTAAAGTAGATCTTAGAATAGAATATTACAATCAGATTTCCGAAAGTTCTTTAAGGTTATCACAGATAACACACAATGGAATAACATGAATGCATCAGTAACATCACTATGAAAATGGTAATTAAAACACAACACAGTCGTTTAGTACCTACTTGCCCTGACTGACTACAATGAAGTTTATATGTTAGTAGTTCAAATTTCAACGCCATTGTTAAGATATTTTCGAACAGTTAAAAGACGTCATCCTTACTGCTTGGCAATGTCCTCCAACAAGAATCGAATGGAACAGAAACGAATTGACGTACGTCCATTTGTATACCGATTCCTTATCATCCATTGTTCAGCGGCAAAAATACTCTTAAACCATTGTTAAATTGTATCAAGTGGGCCATGGAAAATCCGCAATATATTGCTAGTTCTCGCCTTGAGAACGACTGTGCCTAATCCATAATAAATTTCCTTCCAAACCAATTTTCGCTTTATGCTGGAGTTTGAGTAATGAATGACGGGATGAGTCTATGTATTATGTAGACTAATGAAACATTTTATGAAATGGACATCTCCATTTGGGCTACTAGGCAGAAATTACAATGACTTGCGATTATGGAATTTGAGAATCTAATTTAGTAGTAATCTTAGAAATGTACCTACTCGTAACGACAATCATTCGTAGAAAGATAAATTTTACGTAAAACATTTTTATCATTCGTTTTTTATGAAGCCAATAAAAAACATAAAACCTTATTAGAAAATAAATGGTGTAATTCACGATCAAACGTACACAACCAATTCATAGAAATTACAAAAATCTTTTTCAGAAACACCGCTGACGATAGCTGCCGGGCTTAAGTCGCCTGGTAAGGTGCTCATAGCCCTTGTGAATGGTGGAGCCCTGTTAGACTATCGAACAAAAGATGGCAGCACGGCCATGCACCGAGCCGTTGAAAAGAACTCCCTAGAAGCGGTGAAGACTCTTCTGGAACTAGGAGCTTCGCCCAACTATAAGGATGGGAAAGCCCTGACACCACTCTACCTATCAGTTACGAATAAAACGGATCCGCTGTTGTGCGAAACGCTGTTGCACGATCATGCCACTATTGGGGCAACGGATTTGCAAGGGTGGCAAGAAGTGCATCAGGCAAGTATCCGAATGACCACTCTTAGGTTACAAAATAATAATACATTGAAAATAGTTACGAAGAACACTAAAAATGGCGGCAATAGTTTGATGGGTAAAACGAAGCCTTAACCTACAATTATAATAAATATTAGCGCAGTGAAACAACCGAAGAGCCTTCTTTATCTCTCAATTGATAGCAATAACAATTTTCCTAATGTATAATAAAAACATTCCAACGCTGTATACCTACCGTAAACATACAGCCGTATGTTGCCTCTGCGTTGAATTTTTTTTAATAAGATGGGTAGCCACCCATTTTTCAAAAATAAAACAATTAGGTAATTAGATCAAACAATAAAACAAGCAAAGTCAAATATAAAGTTATGATCACAATGAACCAGATACGTGGGAGACATCCTAAGCTATACACAGTGCAACGAATAAATTTATTTGCATTGTAATCACTGTTTTATTTGTCTTATCTGCCACTAATCATGTGGAATTTGCTTCCACATGATTGGTGGCATGTCAGTGCTTGATTACGGTATAGTAAAAGTGCTTCGATACTGATGTCATCACTATGACATGTCGTGTCGTGGTCTCAGATTGAATTGAGGTCATAATCGTTGTCAGTACAAGAAAATTCGATTAATAAACTTGAAATAATTACCTACAGGCGTGCCGCAACGGTCTAGTCCAACACCTGGATCATCTCCTGTTTTACGGCGCGGATATGAACGGGCGCAATGCGTCTGGCAACACTCCGCTACACGTCTGCGCCGTCAACGCGCAGGACTCCTGCGCACGCCAGCTACTCTTCCGCGGCTGCGACAAAGAAGCGCTGAACTTTGCCAATCAGACCCCCTACCAGGTATCATTATCATGCTTAGTTATTAAATCTAGCCTTTCCAGCAGGAGATTCCAGCCAATTTCCGTTCTTATGCGGCTGCAATAAATCGTTTCATTTCTTAAGCTAGATAAATAGCAGGTTTACCCACTATTGAAGTCCTGGCTCGCTATCCAGTCTTAGGATAGATGCAGACATGAACAGAATAACATACTTTTCATGTGTGTTGTAACCGTGCAAGACTCCTGCGTATACCTGCTGCTCTTCTGGGGCTACGATCAAGCATATCTGAACTTCGCCAACCTGCCCTACCAGACTCTTTATACAGGTCTCTTGTTTGTGATGTAATTACTGCGTAAAACTCATGTCAACCAGACTGGGTATAGTTGAATCAGTTGGATTTTACCAACCATCTTCATCAGGATATCTCAAAGATACGAGCTTTCTCAATGTAGATACTTCGAAAGTTATTATTATGACTTCGGTAAGACAGTATTTTATTGCTTATGTTGTGCATTTGACGTGTCAGTTCAAGCTGATTTTGCTGATTTAATTTGTATCTATAACAGTAGTTATTTTCTAGGTGGCTGTCATAGCAGGCAACTTGGAACTGGCAGAAGTTATCAAAAACTATAAATCGGAAGAAGTCGGTGAGAACAAAATACTCTCTATGCATGGCTTACACTGACGCTTTATACCTATTACACTGTAACGATACATTTATATGTATGTATACTTTGGTGAAGTTTTTTAGATGCAATTTCAACAAAAACATTTCCCACGTCTAATTTGTAAATTTATTAACTAATAAGATACCCAATTATTTTTGCATCTAAAAATCTCAACACCTTAAAGTTTCTAATCTAGATTATCCCTATCTATGTGTTTTAAATTATATTATTTAATTAACTTATATGCAAAGCTTTAGTATTAACCCATAAATGTTACTTTATTCGTATACAATGTAAATAATTTTTAAATATATCTGATGTGCTGTCATTTATTCTGCATGAAAATCATCCAATTTATGTATCTAGACTTTTCTATTCCATTGCTTATCATAAATGGTGATGGTTGTATTGGAGGTGTAACGCTATTTATTAAAACGATAAAACACACAACCCTACACATATATTTATTACAAATATTTTCACGTGATAAATTTATTTCTGTTTATATATTTATTTATAACCTTTAGTTAAAAGCACATTTTGGTTTCGGTACTTACACGTTTATTTGGGGTTAAAGATTAGTTGTATGCACTGTTTATTTGTTCGTTCGGTTGCTAACGGTGGTATTACAGTGCCGTTCCGCGGCCCCCCGCGGTACAACCCGAAGCGGCGGTCTGCGGCCTGGGGCGGGTGGTGGACCGCCGGCGACCGGTCGAGCCTGGCCTCGTCGACCCGCATCCCGGCCGAGCTGGACGCCCTGCTGCGGCGCCAGCCCACCTCCCCCTGCAGCCTCGAGCGGCCCTTCTCCTCCGCCTCCTCCTCCATCAGCGACGCAAGCCACCCTAGCCACGAGGACGACGCCAGCATCGTCACAGGTAATGCCGCGTGGTAAGACAACCATCACCATGCACTGTCACTCATCGACTGCATGCTCTATGTGCGTAGTACCACGACGCTTCCGCTTCGTTCTTTTCCCGAAGTTTTTTTCGAGTTCCCCTTTTAGATGTTACATTAGGAATTTTAGACTGTGAACAATTTACTCTAACACCAAACACTTTGAAAGACAATAATTCGTACCTACCTATAAACAGCCTTGTATGTACCATCAGCTGCAAACTTTTTTAGTAATTTTTCCAACAGGGATTTAATTTAAGTTTATTTTTTATCACAGATGCAATTTTTGCGGCTCTTATAAAACCCGTAATATTTCCCGGAGTTAAATTAAATATGCTATGTACCGACTTGTAATTTGTAATTAACTAACATTGTATTGTAAAGCTCCCATCATTTATTGCTGTAGAATACGATAATACACGTTTAAATTGTTGGAAATTATAAGCTGAATTAGTTTTTATAATTTGACAAAATCCCAAAGTTGAAATTAAGGCGTGTCCACACTGTACCAACCACGAGGGTCGACGCGAATTCAATGAGCGATACCTCGCACTTAAAATGAACTAGATCACAATGCTAAATGATAGGTAATTTTTGTCATGACATATTAAAAAGTTAACAGATCTGTCAATGTTATGTCAAAATGAACTAATCATGGAAAAGTGGACCTTATATCTACGTACTGCGTACGTACCTGTATCCAGTGGACATTTCAAGCGCGTTAGCCCCCATTGACCCGTCAGGCTGGTCGGTACTGTCGACAGATAAAAGCGCGGGCGACGCTAGCGACATCATATCGGACTCGAGCGGCGTGGGCACTACCAACTCGGACACGACCACGTGTTCGCTGCAGCCCGCCACCACGGTCGTGTGCCTGCAGCCCTACGACCCGCCTCCCGCGCACACTGCGCACATCAGGCTCAACCAGGGCGACATCGTCGAAGGTGAGTTGGACAGATATACCTACGTATTCTGTCTACTGTAGATGTGGTCGACCTTCTAAAATAACTGAACATTTTGTTCATACATAAAACAAAATTGAAAGTACAAAGTGATTAACGAACTCTGTGCATTTAAGTGATGTGAAATATTTTATTTGGTTACATTTTATTTTAATGAAAAGTTTTACAAACTCAAGTATGTGATAAACTTTGGCTGGAGATCACCTCGAACTACTACTATGTATAGTAAGTTCCAAAACTATACCTGCTACGTAAATGTTATTAGGCTACAGTTAAAGGTGTAAGTTTTAGTTATTTCAATAAAATAAGAATATAATAGAATAAGAAAAAGTTATGCGTAACATATGTTTATAAGCCTTTATACCAAACCTAATTATACTACGTTAATGTTTTATTTGAAATAATGCTAAATCATTCACTATGAAATTTAATTTAATAAAACGTTATTCAGTTTCTCGCCCTTATAGTTACATACAACAGAACTTCGTTATTATTACACACAATGTTCTAGCAGCATTTTCACTTGTCTCATTCGACTTAGTCTTAATTTAATATCACTTAATTTATTTCCGTGGCGTTGGATGTGTTCACAGCTTGAAATGCAAATTTTCACCAGCTACCACAAATCAAAGTAATTGTAAATCACATATGCCAAAAACAGCACATTTTCGAGGCTCACTATTTACATACCTAGTATATTAAGTTACTTGATGTTTTGTTTCGAACATGATGCAAAATAAAAAATTGCGAAGTATGCCCCTAACGCAGCATCACATGCGGTAAAAAGTGATTGAGTGACTAATTTTAATTATTATCAAAGAGTCTGACGAGTATAAAATAAATACTTATTGCTTACCTCAAATTCTAGCGACGAAACCATGAAAAATAGGAAGGTACTTATCCAAATTAGTGTTCTTTATTTCTTTATAAACTTAACCCATTTGCATACTAATACGCAATGTACGTCAATTGGTATTAAATTAATGTATCAAGCCATATCCAGTCACAAATCATGAGTCACTCACCTAACATTTGACTAAACACAAAAATTGTCTTAACAGGTGCGTCCATCTACTTACACTGATACATATAAAATATCGTTACAGGTTCATGTCCATACAATACATTTTATTTCATAAAAAATAACTTTAGATATAATATTTTAATAAAATGGGAAATTAAGAATGTATCTTATAGCGTTGATAAAAAAAAATGATAATATAAAATTGATAAATAGCAAGGGTTGACTGGTAGAGAATGCCCCTAGCATTAAGTCCACCTGTTGTACCTAATATTTCTAGGTAAAAAGATAGGTAAGTATCGTAATTAGTGTACTTACTACATTGTATGTGGTAGACTTCAAATTGAGAGTAGAATTCCTGGTATAAATTGTATTACTACCCTAACCTAACATTAAATGATCAAAACCGCTATCAAAAACTAGTTTGCTTATAAAACATACATCTGGTATTGTATTATCAAACCATTCATTTTATAAAAGGCTTTCTGTCGCAGAACAGTATGTATTCGTTCATTTATTATTTCCATGTTAAAGCCAATTTTAATTGAAAAAAATGTAGCATGAATATTGACAATGACAATGGATGGTAATTTTTACCAAAATAATTACCTGAAATTTAAATTACCTGAAAGGCGATTTTAAATAATAAAATTACCTGCGGACATATATTCATATATTCAAATTCAAAAATTTAATGCGTAAAAGTTAACTTTATTAAAGTTCAAGTTTGATCATAATTTATAATTAGTTAGGTTTAAGAAATTATGTGACTTTAGTTTTTCTCATTGAACAATATATGACAAAGTCGTATTAATTTTTTCATGCCCTCAAATGTATTCAGGCATGAAAGTAAATGTATCAGTGTACCTATTGTAACTATGAATGGAAAAAAGTGAAGGTGTATAGTGTTGGTGAATAATAGATGTTACCCTTTAACGACTTAGTACAAGTTGTGTTGGTACATTTCCAGTGACGGGGGCGACAGACGATGGGTTCCTCGAGGGCACCGTGCGAGGGTCCGGGGCGTCGGGATTGTTTCCATCCCAGTGCGTGCAGGAGGTGCGCCTGCGACAGAACACGACGCATTTGCATCAGGTATTCAGACATATTATTATTAATAAAAATAAACTTAGATCAACTAAAATAAGAGATATGTTACGAAATTGGATCTTAACCCAACCTGTTGTATTTAGATCGCACTATAATTTATACCCCTTCGTGTCTAACCGATCATCGAAGGTAAGTATTTTACTCCTTTGAGAGTTGAATAATTTTACGTATGAACTTTGTCCATGTACTTAAACAAACTTGAAATGTTTCTAATAAGTTTTTGAATTATTTCCAGGTGTTAGCATCAGGGCCCATCCATCACTCTCGTGTTACTGGAAGACGGGAGATGGCTCTAAGCAAATCGTATAGTGCCACAGCACCTAGGATAAAAAAGTCGTAAGTATCTACCCTTACCAAATCCCTAAGTTAAAAAAATATAATTATTTTGGGCCAATGCATCTCACGAGATTCGATTTTGATTTTCGAGCTCGGCGGAATTAATCGTCTACGAAACATGTAAACGTCGAAAAAACAAAAGAAAAATGCCAAAGAACCATCAAATATCTAATAACCTAGAATAGATAAAATGAAATACTTTTAATACTAATTGACTGTGCATTAGGTACTTTGATCAAGCCTCTGTTGTGTTGTTTATGAAGCATTCAATAATGCTTCTGTACTAGTAAATACCTACTATTGACCTAACAACATAAATATCGACTTCACAATACGCTGTCGTATGCAAACAAATCTTACTGAAATAGGCTAATTGTAAACATCTTATTTAGTTAACTGTCAACAAAATTTAAATGGCAAAATAGACGCTACATATTGTTTGTAAACTGATTCACATTGAAGGTTAAGCAAATTAGACACCTGTTATTCGTTCGCCGATGCTCGTGGTCAAGGGAACTGGTGCTCATCTGATCGAACTTCACAACGCGGTGACATGTGTTTCCAAATTATTTTTCGAGCTGTTTTGGCACAGGTGACGCAGATTTGATTGGTTGTTATGCACTTTCTCACCTTATTTTACTTAACCTTTAAACTTAAACGTTTCAGCAACACGATTTCCTATGAAAAGTAAAGTATTGTAGGGATGATAAATAGATAAAACCTGTTGGATACTCGTATTATTCTTCATACCATTTAAATTCTGAACCACAACTTACTTTATACCTAACGCCCGTGTTTTGTGGGCACAGACAGTGTTGTGCAACTATGTATTGTCCTATATACGAATGGTACTTATATCAAAACCTACCAATTACGGACACCAAATATGTATTTCTTCATGAATTCCAACCGAACCAAATCAGCTAAAATATTACCTTTTCAAGATGAACTCTTCTAATTAGTATTTTTTCTGTGAAACTTTTTGAAATATCTGCCAAAGACAGTATTAGATGAAATACAGTCAAGAACACGTCAGACTATACTTTTCGGATTTTGTACTACCTTAATGTTTTGGAGATCAATCTGCAAGTTATAACCGTTGTGTGGTGTTGACCTTACAATTGCAGTCATATTTCAAATGTTGAGGTTTATAACGAATCAGGCATATCCTCGAGAACTTCTTCACAAAAAACACCTTCTTTCGGCCCAGATATGGCAACATGGAGACGCGCACGGTAGTGCTGCACCGAGCACGCCGCGGCTTCGGTTTCGTGCTGCGAGGCGCTAAGGCCTCATCGCCATTAATGGAGCTGCGACCCTCGGAGCGGTGCCCCGCTCTCCAGTATCTCGACGACGTGGATGCCGGTGGAGTCGCGGATCGCGCTGGCTTGAAGAAAGGGGACTTTCTCTTAGCGGTGAGCAGCAAATCAGTTAACAATAAGTAAATAAATGGTGTCCTCGCATGAAAAAATGTGCGCCTCGACGTCTAGTGGTTTAAGTACCGGATTAAGATCAAGGGGCCCATGGGAGTTTGATTTTCGGATCGCGCAAAGCAAACACAGGAATGAGGTGTCTCATCAAAGTTCGAACGCATCTTAATGCACTTTTTATAACGATTCTGTACTAGCCATTTATGTACTAACAATGCATGAAAACAAAATTTACTATCGGCTTCTGTAGTAGATTATCACAAATTCCTGATGGGTTTCTGCAGAATGCTGGCCGATTCAAATTTGTAACTACTTGATATTACAAGATTTATTTTATCTACTATTTAGAAATAAGTCGGGTTTTCCTTCCTGACGCTATAACTCCAGAACGCACGAACCTATTTCCACGGTTTTGCATTCATTGGAAAGGTCTCGGGCTCCGTGAGGCTTATTAGCAAAGAAAATTCAGGCAAAATTTTAACAGAAAAGCAGGAAAATCCTCTAAGGCGAAACGAAGTTCGCCGGGACCGCTAGTAATTTCTAATTTCAAATCGAATGCCAGGACTTTACTGCCTTGCTTGGATTCAAACTGCTATGTTTCAGTAAGCTTAAGTAAGGCTCACCACTGGGTCATGCTGATGGATTTATGGTGTCCTTGCCACCGTCTTTGTCTTCAATGCTGTTTTTTCTCACCGATGATGACGACGTCTGCTCGCTTCGCTGAGCCCCGATTTGGAATTTAATAAACCCGAGTTAAATGCCTAGAGTATTTTTTGTTACAAAGATTTTATAATCCTATTCTTCAACAGATAAACGGCGAGGACGTCTCAGCGGCGTCACATGAACACGTAGTGGAGCTCATCCGCAGCTCCGGCGCGCTCGTCTCCATGACTGTGGTCTCGTTAAATGGCACAGGTCAGTGGTACTGCGGGTCTGGGAAAACACTGCCAGCTAGTCACCTTCATTACCTAACTGAGAGACTTTTCTAGAAGAACTTGAAATCCTATCTAGCCCCTATCCCGGCGGAAGATGGCCAAAGAGCCCCACAACAAAGATAAGTTTGAGAATCTCACTATCGGCACGCCTTCTCAAAGTTTGAGAGTAATCAACGAGTGATGATGTGTGTTAAGCGCTGCCTTTGTGAAAATTTCCAATGCAAATTTACGCATGTGGCAATTTTCAAACAAGCAGTGCAAATATTTGCGATAAGCGTAATAAGGGAATAAAACCAGTATTGGTTTTAAAACTTCAGAGACATGTGTAGAAGATATAAAATATACTGCTTTTGTAAAAATGCGAGATTACTAAATACAGAAATAGGTTCTTAATACACAAATCTACAGGTAGGATTACAGTAGGTAATGAACGTGACCACGCTGGCATATCGTAAACATCAATTCACTCATTTCAGCAACGAGTTTTCCCATCTCGACACACACATCGGCAATCTAACGGCTAGCCCTAGTTGGATGGCAATCTACAGAACGTACCTTGTACAAAGAATTTTAACCTGTATATTTTCTTGTATAGATTTCCTAATAATTGAATCTAACTTAGCCAAATAAGAAATAAAACTACTAGGGATGCCTCGTACCCTGCATTCACAGTTTGTAAATATTGGTGCGGGTTAAAAATATCGTTGCGCCTGTTATATCCACTAATTGAAGAAGTATACCTACTCATATTGAACCATTACACAGACACGACAGATGGTTTTGTTTCTATATCTGTTTTCGTAAATTTTATGAGTGGATTTAAAAGGTACGCGATCATTGAACAAATTATATCCATTAAAACATAGTTCCGGAACTGCATAAATAAATCTCATATAGCCAGTGTGAGATTTTTTGATGATTGACTAATTTGCAGGCGCTTTCAAATTTAAAAACCTTTCAAATACAAAAAACAGTTAAAACAAAGTTCTAAAATTTGAAAGGCGAGCGATCCTTTAAAATTCCAACCACATTTTCAACTGTACCTGCACCGAACCTACCAGAGGCCAGCGAGGCTTTCATAATCTGGTGATTAGCCAAGGTTTCCCGGAGAAGGTGATTCCAAGTTGGTCTGGTTGTAGGTGCCAACGAGAGCAACACGTGCACGGTGCCCACGAGCAAGTCTCAGAATCAGCTGTCCAGCTCTGGCCGCCCCTACGCGGCTACTTTGCCTAGAAAAGCTGCCGGCGGTTAGTTTACCTACCCCTTGCTCATTGAAATCACTCACGTCTCCTTGGTTACTTTAGCTAATAAACTGTTTGGGCCCACGCTTTATTTCCAATAGATTGTTACCGAATATCGGTATTTCTATTACAGAAACAGTATTACCTAATTAGTTGGTACATATGTAATAGTAGTGAGTGCTACGTACGCATCCAAAAAGGGGAGGTGTGGGAAAGCCTATGTTTGACAGGATTAGGCAATTAAGGATTAGTTCTTATTCCATCAACTGCCGATTGCCCGGGGGCAAGCCTTTTTTTACTCTTACTGATATTTGACTTAAAACTCAAGGGCAAGGGCAAAACCTTCGGACTTCGGAGGAAATAAATTACCTTGTAAGCTTTCGTTACATAATGGGATAAGACCATCGCTTTTCTTACTTAGCTATGGGGAAAAAGTACCTTTAATCATTTGTGTACGTATTACTTACTTAAACGGCCGCCATAAAAAAATCAACTGTTTAATAGCTATCAAACAAATGAGACGTGTTTGATTATTTCATGTTAGGTCTTCACAGCTTTACCTATTAGATTGTTGCTATGTGGCCTATGTCTAATATACAATTGTATTGAGACAAACATTTGAGTACCAATTGAGAACTGCATTTGAGTACCAATTGAGAACTATTGCTCCGATGTAGTTGGTCAAATTGCTACTGCAGTATTTTACTAACGACTCCAAAATTGGCAATTTTAATCTGCCAATATTGGATTCACACATTTTGTAAATGGCTTTGCTAGAAAGATGAACTGGTGCACTTTAAGGAGTTAACTCTTATTAATTTCAATAACATATTAAGTTACAAGCTTACTAGAAACTTATACGATTAACCATTCACTAACAAGGGTAACACGTTTTTATGGAATTGTTATCCCTAATTTTAATTGACTAACATTGTAATAGTAATAACAGATTTTTATAAAGGGGTGTCACATTGTGTTGTCTAATTAGCAAAATAAAAAAGCATTTCTGGGCAAATGTGTTCGTCGTCATCATTTTAAACCACGAATTTTGACTACGCGATATTAAATATAAAATTAAAATAACTACATATCTAACTCAAGCGATAACTATCAATTAACATATTGGTGGATTACATTTCGTTGATTTAGATTTTTAATATCGTGTGTTAAATATCTCACAATTTAACATAAATTGCGACTTAAACTCCTAACAGTTCATTTTCCACATCTTTAATACGATTAAATCACAGCACGCTTGTAACGTTGGCTTTCGCATCGGTATCTTTAGCACAAAGTAGGTAGAAAAAGACTGACTCACCACAACACACAAGTAGGTTCGGCCATACTGAGAGTCTTCGCTACCTCTTGAAAGAATGATAAAATCCTGTAGCGCCTTCCTGACTCCATATTTATTGGTAGCTTTCCCGCAAAAAAATGCTACAGATTTCAACCCTTTGGAAGTCCACGAGTTTCAACTTCCTTTCTACGACTGCATCTAAAAACAGTATTTAATAATTGAATGTTTATTAATTAAAATTTAAGAGTAGGAACGGTTACAGGCTTAGTTTATAGGTATTCTTATAACCCGAACAATAAGGATTATAGGACTTGGCAGATATCTAAGAAAACGTTAATTTGACTAAAAGTACCGTTAAAAAACATATTGAACATTTTCTTAGAATATAATTTGATATCAATGGAATTGTTGTCTTGCCAAAGTCGAATTGATTTTGTTTCCTGGTAATTCCATAGTGAAAAATACCCCAAGAGTTTATCGTGAGTGAGAATTTTGAATCAAGTCTCGAGGTTGTATGAAACGCCAGTATTTTGCTAAAATGTCGTTGTGCTGAGCCAGTCTTTTGGTACTTTAGCTTAGTACGGCAGTTACAGTAACTAACTGATCGCAAATTGCAGGGCGCAGTCCGGCGCCCGCGCCGCCGCGCCGCGATCCTCGCACCACGCTCAGCGTGGGCAGAGCCAGAGCCAAGTCTATGGTAGCAGGGTTGGGTAAGTACTGAACTTGTTCCACCTAAATATTCCTCACATTGCAAATAAGTCCTAAAATAAAGAGCACCAATGTTTGACAGTGAAAAGGGTGCTTAAGCACAAGACGTGGACAAGGTATCTATAGTTTCCGATTTAGAATCTGATTCTGAATTTATTTGTAATTTATTGGTACAGAATGATCAAGTTTCTTCTTCAAATAGAGAGCCTTAGTTTGTTACTGGTCCAGGTATTTACCTGTTCATTTCTCTTAAATTGCATTATGGCTCAGTTATCATTGCCCACTTTAGATATTACCTAACTAAATCAAATATTTTTATTTAGAAAACGGCGGAGAAAAAGAAGAAAGTTGTGAGCCGTTGAGCGTTGCAGGCAAATCTTCATCAGCAGAGTCGGTGCAACTACACAGTGGAAGTAATAGTAAGTCCAATAATTTCATATCCCAAGGTATTCCTGCAGTAACAAAAACCTGGTTTTTGTGATACCTAAAAATATATCACATATAAGCCGGTACACGTTTCTTGAGTCTAACACGACCTAAATAAGGACCTATATAAATAATCCAGAAATTATGAAAGTCACTTCATGCCTCAAGCAGCTGTCGTTCCGAGGTTTTACTCGGTATTTAATGTCTTAACTTCAAATATGTTCAGTTTGATGTCCCCACTACAGGGTTATTATAATCGGGGTACCTACTTAAAGTTCGATGTTTCGCAGGTGGGACGCCATCATCAGGCACGCCAGTGGCGCCGCGCACGGCGTCGATCCGGCAGCGGCCTGCCTCCGGCCGCATCACCGCCGCCGAGCTCGAGGAACTATTCCAGCGGCAAGCTGACGCTGCGCCAGACCCGTATGTATACTAAACTAAATATTTACCTCTTAATAGTTACCTCTTAACCCTCACCTCAGATGATAGTCACGGAATCGACTGAAGTAACCGCTTTACTAGAGATTACAAAGCGGGCCCGGTGCCCTTTTAGACATCCACCGGGTAGTTTCTACAAGTTGGGGTTTCCGTGGCGCAGTTTTCGTACTATCGAGCCCGGTCACCGGTATGAATGGCGGAGCGCGGTAGATGTCTAAATGGGCACCGGTTCGCAATCACGGTTCCCTTAAAACCTGTGACGGATAAGCAATTTAGCAGGAAAAGTGGTTGCAAGCCACTGTAGACTTAAGGGGCCCGCAGTGATCAGATGGTAGCGTACTTGTGGCTTGATTCTATAAATAGTATAAATCAAATGCCAAGATGTAACAGCAGAACTGATGTTCTCCGGTTGACTCATTTGCTAAGGGCTCCGTGTTGACTTAATGCGGCACACTAGCTTTCGGAGTACAGTAATCATTAGGCTAAGCCATCAATGTATACAGCATTTGCTTCAACATTATCAGCTTTATGATGCAACTGTGTGTTTCAGGAGCGGTAACAATGCGATGATGACGCGGTCCGCGTTCCAAGGAGGGTCGAACTCGCCGCCGTATTCGCCCGCTCGGCCTGGCCGCGTCTACGCCTCTGTCGCAGAGATGAAGCGTTCCCGGGGAAAGGTATGTTAAAAGCGTATCCAAGGTCGGATTTCAGGGAAGGTAGACGAAGCTGGCCCTGGGGCCTCCACAAGAGAGGTCAGCAGTGGCCGAAAAATACCAAATTTTACGAATGATTTTGAAAATCGCTTCTCTTTCGTTTCACAAAATTTTAAATGGATGATGACTGATGAGATGATTTGTGTAATGATGACTGCTAGAGGTAAATTTATAATTGTCTCTAATTTACTCTCTAGCTCTTATTAATATAAAACTTCAAAACAGAAAATAAAATCTTTTTTTTTCTGTTTTGAAGAAATTTTAAAGAGCTAGGCGGATTTGACGGCCTCCGTAGCTGGGATACGATCATGCCGTCTTTAGCGACGTGTCGTCTCCGAGGTCCCGGTTCGATCCCCGGACAGGTCATATGGAAAACAGGTTTTTCTATATTGTCTCCAGTCTGTTTGTTGTGGTGTTTCTGATTTCCGTATCTAACATAAGTGCATAAGCTACTTACGACATAATAAGAGCAATGTATGTGATGTTGTCCAATATTCATATTTATATTATTTTGATTTGGAGAGACACATTAAAAGCAGCTATGGCAACTGAGAATATCTAGCAATTCGTTTTTTTAAGTCTTAGCCGCGTCCTTATAGATGTGTTGCACTGCTTGCAAACTATTTAAAAATGTTATTCCAGGCGTGGAGCAAATCGTCCGGGTCGTTAAGGCGCGATTTTCACTCAACGCCCGACCTCGCCGCTGCGCATGCGCACCACCCGCCCCGCACGCGCTCCAGCGAGGATGTGCATGGTCAGTATATATATTTTTTCTACTAATAACCCTATTATTACCTCCAAAATTTGATCAACATTACTACAACCTTTCATTCATTTAGATTAAAAGGTGTATGACAAAGCTTACTGATTGATTTTCTAGGGGGCCCGGGACGAGTGCCGCCGCCCGCGCACCCACCGCCACCGCCGCCCGGCGCGCCCGCGAGCACTTTCCGGCCTTCCGACACGGCCAAGCTGTACGCCGCCCCGCCTCACCGCGCCGCCGCCCTCGCCTACCGCCAGCCCAGCCAGGACAGCGAGGTCAGTACACCCACGCAATGTAACTTTAGTCAACACAGACTTTCTAAACAGGTGGCATAAAAGCATCGACGTCAGTCACCACCACCAGATAAAGGTAGGTATACTGGAGTGAAACAAGCACTAAGACATTGCGCGTCTATAGGATTGGTAGCAGATGAGACGTGTGAGCCAATGAAACATGCCATATGATTTAAGACCAGATACAAGCACTTTTGAGCAGAGCTAGATAGTTTTCTGTCATAACATGCAAATGTGGAAGAAAAAAGGCGCTTTGCTTGATTCTACTAAGGTACAGTACCTCTATGACTATCTATAACTGATAACCTACTTAGTTCAGTAGTGTCATACTCAAGGTCAACTACTAAAATTATAACCATCGATGTAATAAAACGGTAGGTAATTAGTGGCTTACCAGCATTCGTATACCTAAACTCGAAGAGTTTTACCTGTACTCTTATCTTAAACGCCTGCATCAGAGATTGTGAGCTTCGTCTAAGGCTTACCGCTACTGTTGCAGGTTCGCAAGCCGACGGGGCTGCGGTCGTGGGCGGGCGCGGGCCGCACCGCCTCCGCCGACGAGCCGGCGCACTACGCACAGCCCTTCAACACGCACAAAGCGTTCGTGCGACAGGTATACTAACGCTTTCTAACAACATATCACAATTCATCCACATACACTGCTGAGCGCAAGCCTTAACTCAACTTTAAGGTGGAACGGTCGTTGTTAACTTCTGAAGCTCGCATATCCTCTGGGTAAATGTCTCCAGACTCGGTGCAGCTGATGTAATTTTCTTTCAGTATCGTTTCCGAACCCTTAACGACACCTAGCCACTAAAACCTGTAAAAACAAACGCATCTAAACGTATAATACGTGAAATAAATAAGAAGCAGTCGTTCGTGTCTTCGCCATAGAAACCATAAGACAGAAACACAAAATGCATTCTTGTGTAAAGTCACTCATTAAAAGTTCGTGCACGTTCTACGTTTAATTTTTAAGTCTCGAAACTTGACCATTTCGGACGTAGATAACAGTGGCGCAGTGGCATGTGAACTCTTTGAGACACCAAAAAAGCGCGTAAATGTACGCGGTAGATTACCCTCATTCCACCTGGTAATGAGACGTTAGCAAAGGTATTGTAAAACTCATTTGTTGCAGAACTCGACGCCCGCGCCACCGATCCCAGAGCCAGACTACAGCATGTCGGAGTCGGATGAGGAGGCCGACAAGCCGAAGGAGCAGCCCCCGCCCGCTGAGACCAGCGCCAACAGCAACGCGAGGTAAGCTCGACAACCGATCAACTCAATAAACCCTAAGCCTAATATCAGATTCTGAGTTTTGAAACCCAACAGCGTTCTATAGTTGGCTATCAACGGTATAAATAACAACATAGAAGCGACCCTGTGCCCCTAATCCAAAAACAACCCTCAAGACCAAAACTAACTTTTAAACGAACTGCACCACGCAAGCCCAGTGTGTAATGTATGCACATTGATTCATTGCGAATCCAGTAGCCAAGCATATCTCTGCAGCTTTAATACAAAAAAATGTATTAGACTCGAGAACCATAATGACAACCATGAAAGTATCTCATGAAAATTGTTAAGCTAAGCTTATCATCAGTCTTGATCAATGGCAATGTGTCAACGATCTACCATTTATTGATCAATGAAATACTTATGTAGAGCACCTACACTAGACACTTAACATAACTGACCTTGAAATAAATATCAAATTCATCCCTTGGACTTTTCAGGATACCGAAACCAATTTACGCTACAATCTATGAATATACAACAATCTATGAGAAAGAGGACGATGCAAATTACAAATACCTTTAGTTTAGTCGTACACAACTCAGTCCGTTCGAGGTACAGTTCATACTTGGTTTCAAACTATGTGTGTAAGGGATTTGGGGCTTTGTCCACGTCCAATCATCGATCAATGACATACCTACTCATATCTACCCAAGTCGACACCTTTAACATTTAGGCGTAGAATACGTGTTAACAGAAATTTATCTAAGTATACTATTCTCAAATAAAGAAATCGTATTACGCCTAAAAGTTACAAGTGCGCAAAAGGTTTTATCGTGTCAATAACTGTGATCGTCCTCATTCAAAAGGCAAATAGTTTGCTGTACTTCATTTCTACATTATTCTGTTCATTTTGCTATCCGTCAGCGTCTAAAATTATTTCATTAAATGTAATTTATTTTCTTAAATTACCAGCCGTCATTATTTGCTTACTTTACCTCATTATGTTGGATATGTTATATGACTTCCGTTATCGGTTTCCATAAAAACATACAAAAAGAGAAAGTACAAATACCGGACTCAATCATGTAATGCACTTATCGAACACGCACTATTGCACATAACACTTCATCAGCAAGAGATTCGAAGATTCCTTCGAAATTGTTCTGGGACGCACCGCGTACCTTGAGATCATCATCTATTTACCAAATTATTCTACTATAGCAATGAGAAGGTTTAAATATTCAATTCGGAGTCCAGACTCGTGTAAACATAATTGTATATTGGAATGCGAATCTGAGTCCAATAGAAACGATGAGACAAGTCCCGTTGTCTATGATGAACTGACTCGAGTTTAAAGCATAAAAGTTCACAATGACGAACAAACTTTTGAAAAACTTTTATAAGTAGGTACTCAGTACTTTCTATCGCAACTATTCTGTCAGGACTTTCCCGGCAATTGAATAAAACTATAACAGTATGCATGATCGTTGTTATTTATCTGCCATTGCCAATTCGCGTTTCGTTACACAAGTCTGAACCCACCTCAAGATGTCGAATTGACCAACAATCTTCGAACCTCTTGCATATACCCGAACGTGGTAAAATTCTTCAAGATAATGCACGTTTCTGCCTACGAATTCCAGTGGCAGCAGCTCGGGGTCCAGTTCGATGCAGCACTCTTTCTCTGTGGACGAGATCCAGAAGATCCGGACGAGGCTCAAGTCTTCACGGTCGTGCGGCGACGAGCTCGCGGCGGAACGCGACGACGCCGATAACTCCTCATCGGGCGTCTCCTCCGACCAGGTACAAACTATTTGTTAATACAGCATTTGCTGTATCCACACGACTTCAGCACAGGGTAGAATTTTATGAGATTCTAATTATAGCTTATGTAGCCACACCAACAGCTAACTGTTAGGTACTTCATGCCGCTTAGGATGCGCCAGGCAAGAAAATATTATCACGCTCTTAACAAATGACAAAATCAAAAAAATTTAGTGCGGCAAATCCTGATTGGCTGTAAATTGCTTGAACTGGAGCAGCCCGACTGGTGAAATACCTCCGCCTTACAGAAGACCGCAGCCAAATAACAATCACTTCTGTGTTGTTGTGTTCCTGCGTGAGAGTAAGGTTTCCAGAGCTCCTGGGGGGTGCTACATTAGTAGCAGGGGTCAAGCCTTCAAGGTAAGGGCAACAAGTCCAGTGACAGATTTATTATACTGTACTTGTTGCCCTTAAGCTAGGACATCATTACCACTTAACATCAGGTGAGATGAGGTCAATCTTGAAGTGTAATATATAAAAAAAACTAGTGCGCTGTATTATCAGCCAATCAACGGTTCCGAAACTTTTGTAGTCATGTAACGCCGTTACGTAACGCCCTGTTCTCATGACAGTCTATTTTTTTGTAGGTAAAATTTATCGCCACATTTTGTTCGGTAAATGTGTAAAATATTATCTTCTGTGAATAACATATCAGCAAATGGATTTACACAATAGAGTCATAGGCTCATACGCGTTCTGATTTTTTTAAGCCCGTATGATTTTATTGTACAGGAGGCTCGGCCGGCGGCAGCAGTACCGCGGCGCGACAAGGTGTCGTTCTGCGCGTCGGTGACAGTGAAATCGTCCAACGACGTCATCAGCACCGAGCCAGTGCACAGTTCGAGCGAGTCGCTGGCGCCTCCGCCGCCGCCCATGCAGCGGCACAACTCGCTCACGCGCAAACGCGCCGCAGCCGCGCTTGTGCGGAACATCGGCACCGTCGGCCGCGGCCGCTCTGCCGCCGAGCGGCTAGGCGTCGATATAGACAAGGTATATTACAGCACAGGTCTTACTACCTTCATTTAACAAGCGAATATTAGGATCAACTGTCGTAGTGCTTTTACAGTCCATAATTTTTAACATAACATTCCATCGGTCCTTCGAGCCGAATCCCATTTAAGATGCTCTTATATTTTAACGCTTCACCCTGCTCAACTGAATTTATCTTTCATATGAGGATACAAAAGTACCTATTTCTGAAATCCATAGTTCTGATCGAGGTTCCCCAGGTCACATACCTTGGTCCTTCGAGCCGTAACTGATTTTAGTCATTGAAATTGACAAGTGATCACACTTGTCTCCCCACCACGAATTCCGCTCCTACTACATCTATTATATTAAATCAAAACAAAATAATCTAACATCACCGTTTCTATCTAGAGATAATGTTGCTACTGTTTGCATCGCGTTTAATACGAGTTTGTTTGGCCCAAAGTTTTATCAACAGCAAACAAATCAATCATAAATATCTTCTGTTCTAGGCGCCAGGTCGTCGCACACGCGGCGCTGTGTTGCTAGCGGAGCTGCCGCCGCCGCCCGAGGAGCCGGGCCCCGCCGACCCCGCGCTGCCGCCCCCCGCGCCCCTCCTTGCGCCCCCGCCGCAGTTCAGCGATCGCGTCCGCGTCGTCGCCGCACTACCGAAGCAGCTCGCCCGCCTGCAGTAGCGACCCAACCTTATGCATGTACTGAACTTAGATCAACTGAACTATTCTATTGGATCACTTTCATTCAACTGACATTTGCTCAGTTTGTCTAAGTTCATCGTTGTGTGTGGCTTCGGCTGTACCTACTGGTGTGTCTATTTTGAAAATCACGTATTTACTACGAAAAACTTTTGGAATACGCCTAGCTTACAATCGTGGTCGATTAAATGGTTAGCCGGGCCGCACAGACATCCACAAGTAGTATTGTTGTAATAGTGAAAGGCTATCGAAACTCTAACCTGACAATTCTATCGATATTTTGAGGGCTAAAAGGCCAAACCATTGATGTCATCGATTTCGTTCGAATCTTTATCGATAGTTTCCATTTATCGAAATATTACAATTGGTTCGATGGGATTAATTTTACGACCAATAGTCCAACTGATTTTCTAGGTAATTGTCGATAGATAAAACTAGCTCTATTACAACAATATGAGGATTTTACATTACGCACTCGCATAGCGGGCGGGCCATGCCACATGTCTAGATTGGGATAGACACTAGAAAAAATCAAAATCATTTTTGTAGCTCATGCTCATGCTACAATTAAGATGGATGTAAGTGTCAAGCCCCTTTTACAGAGTCCAGGTTTCGTAACATGTGAATTAACGTTTAAAATTCTACGACTAACTCTTTTTCTCACTATATTAAGCCACCTATGAGAAGATATGCGTGTTACGTCGGATCAATAAGTTAAGATATTGGGAGTCTGGGCTCTGTAAGAGACATCAAATCATGTGAACACAGTTCGGGGGCGAGTGGCTTAACAATATCCGCTTGATTGCTTGATACATATTTGTAGCGCGTATAGTAATATAAAAAAATAATATTTCCATCATAGGTATTTTTAAATAAAGATCGAAGCCTAAGATAGTGGATTTGTTAGCTATAAAAAGCCCTCAAATATGTATCTGGCGAAGAAAACAAATTCACTTCTCGAATTTATTACTTGAACGGTCAGTCGTGTCTTTTGCTAAAAGATTTTCACCTTGACCCAACCTAAACGCGGAATCTTTAAAGAGTCAGCCACCAGCCCCCGACTTTAATTTTTGTAATCAAACGACTAAATGAAGCCAAAGATTTATAGTATTTATCGCCGAGCCCCGGGCCGGCAGTAGAGTTTACTCGATCGTCGTGTTCGGTATCATTTCTACCCTGCAACCGAGTGCCATCGTGTCTATGATTTTAAACATATTTTTATATATATCGTATCTTGTAAATATTTTCGAGAGCCCCTCGCGTCGAGGGAGCGCGCCCAGTGGCGATCACGAATTACTATCCGGCCAGCGAATGGAGTTTTAACGAAATATATATTATATTAACGAATATTTAAATATTTATTCAGATATATTTTATGCAATGAAAGTGGAAACGAGAGATAATTTTGATTGTTTTCCGTATGACGTCCAAAGAGTTTATAGTAGTTGAGCCGGGGGCGCTCCCGCGACGCGACGTGACGTCATGGGAGAGGTCGCGTCGACGCTTGTTAGCATCATCCGTTCCATTGTATTGTGTACATTAACTTATCGAGACCATCCGTGCATCATTAGGTAGACTAGAGTATATCACAAGTCGCGACTGACGTGACGAGTAACACCAATATTTACTTTTTTTACAAGTCATTACAAATTTTGTATAATGTTTTACAAGTTAGATGCTGCGAATTTATTAAAACTGGTAGGAGGTAGATAGTATTCGTGTTAGGTGGATAGCGTATCTGTCGACAATATTCTAGCTCCAAGTTTGTTTATTTCATACATGTGGCCTGTCTAAACCTTTTTACTTTCCCTTTCTAGGAAACTTATTTCTAAGACAGCATAAATATTTTTGACATGTGGATGGATACATACCAAGTTACTACATTTCAAGAATTTCTTTATTAAGTATGATAAAAAGGGCCGTTATTAACTTTGTTAGATTTCACAGTGGGACCTGATTTTTAAATCACAAAAAAGTTAAAATATTGTCGACTTAGACCTGGATGGTTGAGAGTCGAATCCTCGTCTTAACGAACACTGCCTAACGGTCACAGGAGAGAGCCTAATTAGATAGACTTGAAATAACCGCGCAGCCGTTGTGAACCTTACTCTGACTACTTTTGAGTTCTTTTTCGCACCGAGCAGGCTATACAACACACCTATTTATTTTCGACTTAATAGCAATAGACAAAAATAAATAATACTGAACCTCAGAACTTTAATATAATTATTTCCATGTAAATGTTAAATCCTAGCGAATTATAGAAACGAGTCGAGTCGACCGAATAGGGTGTTGACTTAGGGCCTTCACTGTATTACTAGCACAATGAAATTATTTCTATTATTATTGAATGTATTATTTTGTTATAATCGTCTTGTCATTATTTTAAGTTGTATAAATGTAATGTCTACTTAAGGCATAGCTAGGTAGTAGTAATTATATTAGGGCAATATTTGATTCTTAGTAGAGTAACAGCGGCAGGAGTGGAGTCTCAGTGGATGTCACTCGCCTCTCACTTCTCCGCAGCGAGTCGAGTCACTCGTAGGAGAGAGAAGTGAGCAGTGAGTGAGTGCAGAGAAGTCGACTCGCACGGACATTTTGTATAATAAATACCATTATGTTTTGCGTTTCATTTGAATCTCAGTATCGAACGTGTAACTACAACTTGGTATACTTTCAAATGAAAATTAAATGTTTCATCACTACTTTGTGTTTTATTGTTTTGTACTTTTCGGCAATTCATTTTTCCCCAGTAATATAAATTGAATATTGTAAGACCGTGTAAAGTAGCGTATATGCTATTTAAAATGAAATATTGAAATGAACAGAAAGAATAGGTGTAAGGGAATTAAATCTAAAAGTGAAAATCACATAATAAAATCTATTACATTTATTGCCATAAAGTATTTAATTTTAGATATGTAGACGCAACGTATTTTTAATTAAATTTTAAAATAGGTGTACATAAAGCACTTCCACTATAATGATTTTAGGGTCGGTAAAAATTCAAATATAATTTTGGAAAAATAAGTATTCCGGTTAACATTTGTGGTAAAGCGTGATACCTACTTTAAATTAAAATTATTTGGACTTCATGGCCTTTTAAATGCTTACCTAATTGTATTAATGTTTTGGAATACTTTTTATCTAAATGATATTGATTATTGTAATGTAATCACTTTCCGATCAACTTTTATTCGAATATGTATTCATATATAGTTTTTCAACGTAAAATGAATTCTTCGTTATTTGTATTAAATGTTACAACACTCTTTAAGCCCGAGTGTAACATCTTATCTTATATAATCTATATATTTAAGATACACCATTCACGTGTTTCTATTATCTTATCGTGTAGTAAACGATTCAACCGACAGCCGTCAATTTGTTTAATTTATACATGTACGCTACGCCTAAGGACGGATTATAATTACCACATCACAGTAGTCTAGTCATTAAATAAGCAACTTTACTCGTTTGTATTATGGTATAAATACAAAGAAAAATCGTCAATTCTCACTAGTCTGCGGTAGTCCACAATCTCTCCACACATCGGACACTTGCCTTCTTCTTGCAAGATTCTGAAAATTGTAAATATTACGATCAAATTCCGTGATTTATTTCCTATCAAATATATAAAAATATATAAAATACAATTAGGACATTACTCACTCTTTAAATTCCGTTAAAATTGCAGGAAAGTCACATTCTGGGCATGCTGTTAAGTCGTCCTTGACAATGTGAAGACCCTGAAAAAAAGATTAAGTAGGTAAACACAATATATTAACGGTTGATTGATAAAAGCATCTTAGAGCCGATATTTTAATCCTCAAACAACCTGCTAGCATTTATTCGTTCAGAACCAAATATTTGTATTTTTAAATGCCAGATAAAAATATACCACGAATAATCTTATTAACCCCTCGATCGGCCACTAATTTTGTATGGACAATTTCGAAAGTTTTGGTGACGGCTACATGACCACCATAGACATTTCTTACGATTTAAGTATCTGTTCTACTCTAACATAACAAATTCAATATATTTGTTTCAGCACTCTGAAGTCCGCGTCAGTTAGTTATTCATAGAATTAAGTAATTAGGATTGAAAAATCGCCTGATAAACAGTTACATTTTATTTGTGGTAAATATATCGTCGTAAAATAGCAACCATGCATTTTATCTAAGAATAAAAAAACAACCCTTAGTAAATTTAATGAATCGAAACAAGAATCGGCACCCACTGGTCATGTAGAGATATAATATTCAGATGCAAGCAAGTTATTTCAACGCAAGTTAAATGTAGATAGCGCTGTTAAAACCCTTGGATTAGCTCAGGTGCAGATTATTACGTCAGGTACGCTAAAACAAAAGTGTTAACTCGAAATTGCGCCAGCTGATTGTGTTAACTCAAAATTGTGCCAGCTCAATGTGTTAACTCAAAATTGCGCCAGCTCATTGTGTTAACTCAAAATTCCGCTGGATGTGCTAACTCAGTAATGTTATGAGAACAAAGGAATCGCAAGACACGCATGTTTAGTGGATACTCACAGAGGCGAGGCAAAAAGGCACGTCCGCTTCGCAGTTAGCGCAGCGCAATTCCGCGATGGGCAGCGGCGCGTCGCACTGCGGGCACGGCGCCGTCGGCTCCGGCGGCGGGTTGTCGCGGGGGGCGTGACGCACCACCGATTCTATCTTCTTACTGTATTTTGGATCGATCTGAGTGGAAATACAAAATAATGAGATCGGTTTAGAGCAATGGGAATAATCGCGCTTTTAAAATCCTCTACATGCCAGTAGGCGGTTGTGTTGCCGATCGATGGTAGGCATCAATACTATCGACAGTTTTTTATTTACGACTAGCTGTGCCCGCGACTTCGTTCGCGTGGACTACATCCTTTCATAGTCGGTTTTATATATTTTAATAAAGCTATATTTGTGCCAACTTTCAAATCTCTAACTTAAAAAATAATCATTTTCCCATATAAACTTTCAAAGGTAGCATGGTAATGCCACCATTAGGGGGGGGTACCCCCCCCCCCCCCTTACTTTCTAACAAAAAGTAGCCTATGTCTGTTCTTGAAGTTCAACGTATACCTATGCCAAATTTCATCAAAATCGGTTGAGTGGTTTAAGCGGGAAAGCGTAACAGACAGACAGACAGAGTTACTTTCGCATTTATAATATTAGTATGGATAGGTACTATCGATATTCTACTTGATTTTATGTATGTTAAATATGGTTATTTGTATGTGTATATATATATATATATATCTGTATATATTTATAATGTTATATATTTATGAGTTTATGTATGTTTATCATGTTAAACTACGAAATAATTCTAAAATAAAAACTGTATTTATGTTGCACGGCCGTACCCATTTCTCGCCATCTACTATTTCCTCTACCTTAAGGTTGTCTGGAAGAGATCGCTTTCTAGCGATAAGACCGCCTAAATTGTACTATAATTTTTCTGTAAAACCTATTTCTGTAAAGATTTTGTGCAATAAAGTATATCTATCTATCTATCTACCAGCGCTGCTGCAGCGTTGGATTCAATGTCGTAACAGCATTTTTTTTTTTGTTAATTCAATTTTATTGTATCTTTTGTTCGTGTCACTTCAATGTCTGTGTACTGTATATTCATTGTGTGCTAATAAATAACTTATTTAATATCGATAGCTCGGCAAAACTAGTACGTGGGCATAAAGTTTGCTTCAATTGCTTCGTGATTAGTACTATAAATGTAATGGTGACATGTCTGTCAAATTGATAGTAGTTGAACTTTACACCTACGTGGTGTAAATTTTTTAATGTGATTTTTAATTTGCGATAGCCCCCAATTTCTCTGTGATTGGTGATTTTTAACACGACTCATAAAACGTCAATATAAGCGCGGTAGCCCTTTTAGAGCGAACCACAGCATTACTTATTCATACAGATTGGATGCATTCGTATTTTTGTTCTTTATACACATTCTATGCGATGATGACTCACGCGACTGACCACATCCATGAAGAAATTATTCCAACTCACTTGCGAACGATACTCGGGTTGCATCAGGACGCGGGCCCAGTGGTGCGCTTGGTGCTTCAGGCCCGCCCGGCTGCATTCGATCACGGTCGAAGTCAGGATTGAAACTTGGTCTGTTGGAAAGAACAATAATAATCGTATAATGTATATCACTGTGCACAAAATGTATTAGTATTAATTGTGGATCTTAAGAGGAGAATAGAGGTCATGGATGCAACCGAAAGAAAGTTAGAGAAGTTTTTAGGAGGCCTATATGCAGAAATAAACGTCATTTCGCTCAAATACCATTTTTAGTTCAGAAATCGACAGGCAAACCTTTGGGGAAGAGATCAGGAGATTTTCTAGTAGCTATTAAAGCAGGAACACTATTGACGAAGGGGTACGACGTCACATAATACTGCACTTAGCACTAACTCTTTTTCTCAGTAGAATATATCCTGCTATAAGGACTGTTGAAGAAGGAAGGCAACGCCTCAGCAGATTTATGACACTCATACGTTTCACTTACGCTGGTGCGTTGGAAAGAAGGTGACGTCAGCGGCGGTGCGTAGCAGCAACCGTGCGGCCAGGTCGTGCCGACCGCGCTTCACGTGTGTGCGTACCTGTAATCAAATGTTAAATGTTAGGCATTTTTTTTATTTACATTAAGCAATTAAAGTATCCAAAGCAGAGAGTCCACTGCTGATGAACGATGAAAACTATGTTGGATACATCGTTTTTCGTCGTCCCTCTTACAAATAGGGCCCACGCATAATCAATCATGATCAATCACGAATTTATGTAAGTTATACATATAACACTCATGCATCGTCAAAATAAATGTAAACCGAAATTAAAGCTACAGCCGGTTCGGGACCAAATCCTGTCGAGAAGAATTCGGCAAGAAACTCAGTAGTTATCCTCATTTTGACTTTGATATGTACCAATATTTCAAAATGAACGCTAAGGAAAGACTTTGCCTTAGCTCTACCAGTAGAAAATACTGCGTCTCACACGCATTACTTTTTCATAGTCGTGCCTCACGGTATCGTGCGCGCGTGTCACATGGCAGGGCAGCATATAGGTACGCGTCGTCACTGACCAGTATGTACGAGTGCAGCTTGGCGGTGGCGCGGCGCATGTCCTGCGGCACGGGCAGCGCGCGCGTGTCACATGGCAGGGCAGCATATAGGTACGCGTCGTCACTGACCAGTATGTACGAGTGCAGCTTGGCGGTGACGCGGCGCATGTCCTGCGGCACGGGCAGCGCGCGCGTGTCACATGGCAGGGCAGCATATAGGTACGCGTCGTCACTGACCAGTATGTACGAGTGCAGCTTGGCGGTGGCGCGGCGCATGTCCTGCGGCACGGGCAGCGCGCGCGTGTCACATGGCAGGGCAGCATATAGGTACGCGTCGTCACTGACCAGTATGTACGAGTGCAGCTTGGCGGTGGCGCGGCGCATGTCCTGCGGCACGGGCAGCGCGCGCGTGTCACATGGCAGGGCAGCATATAGGTACGCGTCGTCACTGACCAGTATGTACGAGTGCAGCTTGGCGGTGGCGCGGCGCATGTCCTGCGGCACGGGCAGCGCGCGCGTGTCACATGGCAGGGCAGCATATAGGTACGCGTCGTCACTGACCAGTATGTACGAGTGCAGCTTGGCGGTGGCGCGGCGCATGTCCTGCGGCACGGGCAGCGCGCGCGTGTCACATGGCAGGGCAGCATATAGGTACGCGTCGTCACTGACCAGTATGTACGAGTGCAGCTTGGCGGTGGCGCGGCGCATGTCCTGCGGCACGGGCAGCGCGCGCGTGTCACATGGCAGGGCAGCATATAGGTACGCGTCGTCACTGACCAGTATGTACGAGTGCAGCTTGGCGGTGGCGCGGCGCATGTCCTGCGGCACGGGCAGCGCGCGCGTGTCACATGGCAGGGCAGCATATAGGTACGCGTCGTCACTGACCAGTATGTACGAGTGCAGCTTGGCGGTGGCGCGGCGCATGTCCTGCGGCACGGGCAGCGCGCGCGTGTCACATGGCAGGGCAGCATATAGGTACGCGTCGTCACTGACCAGTATGTACGAGTGCAGCTTGGCGGTGGCGCGGCGCATGTCCTGCGGCACGGGCAGCGCTCGCGTCCTCAGCGCCGCGCACATGCCGCGCACCACGTCACGCGCCTCGCGGTACCGCCCTGCGCGGCACTCCCCTCCGCAGATTATCACCTGCCGAACCACATCAGAAACCTTACTGGGAGCTTTTAAGGCGGGACGGAATCTATAGAGGAAAGGAGATGTCGCTATGTGCTAGCGAAGGCGACAGACAAAACAAAATAATATTGCAACGATCGATAAAAAACACTGGAGAAGACAATTTTTTTAAACTATCTTTTGCAACTCACCGCAGTCTTTGCAGCCTCAGTAAACTGCCGCTTCGCCATGTAAAGTCTGAACAAATGCCGGGGCTCGCGCGGCGTACCGTCGGTCTCACCCAACAAAAACTCTATCAATCTGTGAATTATCATTAACTGTTTAACAGCGAATACTCAATAGAAACATTCAAGTTCTTCACAATATTTTATATGAAGAGTCGTAAAACGCAATTTAATAAGGGTTATAGCGTGTTATACGAGGGCGCAGGGTTCCCTACGTGATTGATCATTTTTTGATGCGAATGTGTTGCTATCTAGGCTTATTCGTACCCGACTAATGTGTTTATAGAACGAACAACCGCGTCTATAATATTATTGCAATTACTGAAAAGTAATTATATAATAATATAATAACTCTTTCAAGATAATAGGAACGTGATTATGCTGTACGTACCTTCTCGTGAGCCGTTCGTCGTCGCTTGCTGCAGCCGCATCAATTGCAACACTGATAGCCTCGTTCTCCTCCTCCTCCGGCCCTCCCGCCCTGAGCAAATGCGACATAGCCTTACTATACTCTCCGGCGTGGAAGTAATACTTCCCCGCTAACAGATGATTCTTCTCCCCTTCGAAATGCAAAGCAAGACTCTTGAAATCCTCAGCCCTCGCTTGCGAGGTTTGTATCAGAATTTCTCCATAAAGATGCAGCTTTCCATTCTTCCTGGCCAGTTGAAAGGCTTCATCGTAGCATAGGGACATCACTAGGAACTTGATGGCGGAAGTGGGGTCATCACTATTCTGAAAATAGTTCGCTACCATTTTAGCTCCTTGCACTGACTTGGTCTCTTGCACCAGATTCACTGCCTCATCTATATCGTCCAACTTTTCCAAGTTCAAACGTATTGCTGATTCAAAGTCCTGCGCTCGCAAGTAAGATTTCAACGCATCTGAATACCTCCCTTCAGCTTCCTTTGACTTGGCGTATTGTATATGGATGCTTGGCGAATTAATCTTGGGCAGTAGTGCCTCGACCTTAAGCCAGGACTTTAGTTTGATGTACAGAGAGGCAGCTTTTTCTGTATTACCAGCGTGGTCGTATAGCGCGGCTGCGTGGCTGTATTGCTTTTCTTCTTCCAGTAGTTGAGCACAATCCTTGAAGAGAAGAAAACAGATAAAACGAGAACATCAAGCAAACTATTTGCAAAAATCTTTCAGAGAATTAGGTGAAAAAAAAGTTGTTAATAGTACCTAATACTTCTTTTTTATCCCCTCCAAGATTTTTGTGCATCTTTTTTTATTATTTTTATTTTTATCTATCACGTAATTATTTTAGTAGCTAACTAACCTTTAGCAACATTACGTCATCAGCGTGCTTCATCGCGACTGTGACGCCGCGCACAACATCCCCGCAGCGTATCGACATGCGCGCGATGCCTGCCTCGCACTTCTCATTATGCTTCTTCACATGCATATCTTCCGTATTATCAGATATCAAACTCTTCTCGTAGTTCGCTAGCGCTTCGTGATAGTCGGCCCTGAAAAATAAATCGTTTACCTGATTTTCGGATCTGTCAATAGATCGTATCGCAATGAGTCACAAGTGTCAGTTAAGAACCGCTAGCACGGTCAATATCTCATAAACATCTAAAGCAGAGCTGTTTAGACCAAATATCATCCGGGGCCAATTCAAATTACTAGAGGGCCCTCTACAAGGTAATTTTATAAGAGAATCAATTACACAGGTTTGTGGCCAACCTATTATTTAGGTTAGGTTGGTATTTTTTTATGCTTGATTGATTAGAACGTACATATTTTATACCATTAAAAAACATATCCCGGGCCGCACACACATAGACTGCGGGCTGCATGCGACCCGCACAGGCCTGGTCTAAATTATTAAAAGGGTTCACTTACACAACTAACGCAATATCTTATGATGGGGGCGGCGCGCGTCCAGTCGCCGCATAGTACAAGCTGTCAGTACGTACGTGAGCTCGAGGTGCAGCGCTTGGTGCAGCAGTATGTGAGGCTCGCGCGCGGGGCAGGCGCGGTACGCGATGGCGGCTGCACGCGTCCAGTCGCCGCATAGTACAAGCTGTCAGTACGTACGTGAGCTCGAGGTGCAGCGCTTGGTGCAGCAGTATGTGAGGCTCGCGCGCGGGGCAGGCGCGGTGCGCGATGGCGGCTGCACGCGTCCAGTCGCCGCATAGTACAAGCTGTCAGTACGTACGTGAGCTCGAGGTGCAGCGCTTGGTGCAGCAGTATGTGAGGCTCGCGCGCGGGGCAGGCGCGGTGCGCGATGGCGGCTGCACGCGTCCAGTCGCCGCATAGTACAAGCTGTCAGTACGTACGTGAGCTCGAGGTGCAGCGCTTGGTGCAGCAGTATGTGAGGCTCGCGCGCGGGGCAGGCGCGGTGCGCGATGGCGGCTGCACGCGTCCAGTCGCCGCATAGTACAAGCTGTCAGTACGTACGTGAGCTCGAGGTGCAGCGCTTGGTGCAGCAGTATGTGAGGCTCGCGCGCGGGGCAGGCGCGGTGCGCGATGGCGGCTGCACGCGTCCAGTCGCCGCATAGTACAAGCTGTCAGTACGTACGTGAGCTCGAGGTGCAGCGCTTGGTGCAGCAGTATGTGAGGCTCGCGCGCGGGGCAGGCGCGGTGCGCGATGGCGGCTGCACGCGTCCAGTCGCCGCATAGTACAAGCTGTCAGTACGTACGTGAGCTCGAGGTGCAGCGCTTGGTGCAGCAGTATGTGAGGCTCGCGCGCGGGGCAGGCGCGGTGCGCGATGGCGGCTGCACGCGTCCAGTCGCCGCATAGTACAAGCTGTCAGTACGTACGTGAGCTCGAGGTGCAGCGCTTGGTGCAGCAGTATGTGAGGCTCGCGCGCGGGGCAGGCGCGGTGCGCGATGGCGGCTGCACGCGTCCAGTCGCCGCATAGTACAAGCTGTCAGTACGTACGTGAGCTCGAGGTGCAGCGCTTGGTGCAGCAGTATGTGAGGCTCGCGCGCGGGGCAGGCGCGGTGCGCGATGGCGGCTGCACGCGTCCAGTCGCCGCATAGTACAAGCTGTCAGTACGTACGTGAGCTCGAGGTGCAGCGCTTGGTGCAGCAGTATGTGAGGCTCGCGCGCGGGGCAGGCGCGGTGCGCGATGGCGGCTGCACGCGTCCAGTCGCCGCATAGTACAAGCTGTCAGTACGTACGTGAGCTCGAGGTGCAGCGCTTGGTGCAGCAGTATGTGAGGCTCGCGCGCGGAGCAGGCGCGGTGCGCGATGGCGGCTGCACGCGTCCAGTCGCCGCATAGTACAAGCTGTCAGTACGTACGTGAGCTCGAGGTGCAGCGCTTGGTGCAGCAGTATGTGAGGCTCGCGCGCGGGGCAGGCGCGGTGCGCGATGGCGGCTGCACGCGTCCAGTCGCCGCATAGTACAAGCTGTCAGTACGTACGTGAGCTCGAGGTGCAGCGCTTGGTGCAGCAGTATGTGAGGCTCGCGCGCGGGGCAGGCGCGGTGCGCGATGGCGGCTGCACGCGTCCAGTCGCCGCATAGTACAAGCTGTCAGTACGTACGTGAGCTCGAGGTGCAGCGCTTGGTGCAGCAGTATGTGAGGCTCGCGCGCGGGGCAGGCGCGGTGCGCGATGGCGGCTGCACGCGTCCAGTCGCCGCATAGTACAAGCTGTCAGTACGTACGTGAGCTCGAGGTGCAGCGCTTGGTGCAGCAGTATGTGAGGCTCGCGCGCGGGGCAGGCGCGGTGCGCGATGGCGGCTGCACGCGTCCAGTCGCCGCATAGTACAAGCTGTCAGTACGTACGTGAGCTCGAGGTGCAGCGCTTGGTGCAGCAGTATGTGAGGCTCGCGCGCGGGGCAGGCGCGGTGCGCGATGGCGGCTGCACGCGTCCAGTCGCCGCATAGTACAAGCTGTCAGTACGTACGTGAGCTCGAGGTGCAGCGCTTGGTGCAGCAGTATGTGAGGCTCGCGCGCGGGGCAGGCGCGGTGCGCGATGGCGGCTGCACGCGTCCAGTCGCCGCATAGTACAAGCTGTCAGTACGTACGTGAGCTCGAGGTGCAGCGCTTGGTGCAGCAGTATGTGAGGCTCGCGCGCGGGGCAGGCGCGGTGCGCGATGGCGGCTGCACGCGTCCAGTCGCCGCATAGTACAAGCTGTCAGTACGTACGTGAGCTCGAGGTGCAGCGCTTGGTGCAGCAGTATGTGAGGCTCGCGCGCGGGGCAGGCGCGGTGCGCGATGGCGGCTGCACGCGTCCAGTCGCCGCATAGTACAAGCTGTCAGTACGTACGTGAGCTCGAGGTGCAGCGCTTGGTGCAGCAGTATGTGAGGCTCGCGCGCGGGGCAGGCGCGGTGCGCGATGGCGGCTGCACGCGTCCAGTCGCCGCATAGTACAAGCTGTCAGTACGTACGTGAGCTCGAGGTGCAGCGCTTGGTGCAGCAGTATGTGAGGCTCGCGCGCGGGGCAGGCGCGGTGCGCGATGGCGGCTGCACGCGTCCAGTCGCCGCATAGTACAAGCTGTCAGTACGTACGTGAGCTCGAGGTGCAGCGCTTGGTGCAGCAGTATGTGAGGCTCGCGCGCGGGGCAGGCGCGGTGCGCGATGGCGGCTGCACGCGTCCAGTCGCCGCATAGTACAAGCTGTCAGTACGTACGTGAGCTCGAGGTGCAGCGCTTGGTGCAGCAGTATGTGAGGCTCGCGCGCGGGGCAGGCGCGGTGCGCGATGGCGGCTGCACGCGTCCAGTCGCCGCATAGTACAAGCTGTCAGTACGTACGTGAGCTCGAGGTGCAGCGCTTGGTGCAGCAGTATGTGAGGCTCGCGCGCGGGGCAGGCGCGGTGCGCGATGGCGGCTGCACGCGTCCAGTCGCCGCATAGTACAAGCTGTCAGTACGTACGTGAGCTCGAGGTGCAGCGCTTGGTGCAGCAGTATGTGAGGCTCGCGCGCGGGGCAGGCGCGGTGCGCGATGGCGGCTGCACGCGTCCAGTCGCCGCATAGTACAAGCTGTCAGTACGTACGTGAGCTCGAGGTGCAGCGCTTGGTGCAGCAGTATGTGAGGCTCGCGCGCGGGGCAGGCGCGGTGCGCGATGGCGGCTGCACGCGTCCAGTCGCCGCGGGCCGCGTGCAGCTCGAGCGCGTACAGCGAGCCGGCGGACCCATCGCCTCCGCCCGACTCCAGCCACCGCGCTGCCGCTTCACCCTTGCCCAGGCACGCGCAGAGTACGCCGCTGCATGCAATTAAATTTAAGAACTGTTAAATTTAACCAGTTAAGCCGGTGAAATAAAATCAGGATTGGTTGCCCAGCTCAGCAGTTGAGCTTATTGAGCCGGTTAGGAGAATGAGCTTTTAAAAAAGTTAACCGATTAAGTGGACTTTTTAAAGGAAATATTTAGAAAACGATATATAAATTAACTAGCAAATTATTAAAAATAATTTAATTAAACCAAAAATTACTTTATATTTAAAAGTATTTAGTGAAAAACGTGTAATTCCAATTACATACCATAGAATAGGAAGCTCCTCAATATGGGACGCATCTTCCAGAGCCCAAACCATTGCCACGTCGCTTAAGCGAGTGTACACGCGAATAGCTGCATGAAAATATTTGCAATTCAAAATTTGTAGATTTCTTATACATTTTACACCAGTTAGCTTAAAACAATTTCTGTTATTCAATATTATTTTTTTTGTTAAACGCATCATCTCTTTTCAACTAAATACCTACTTGACTGACCCGCCTCAGCAGGATTAACATGTACCTACATACTTCCGCTGGGTCTATTGTGTTATGGTGCTGAGTAAACGCTGCCTACTCAGCGACGGCGGCCTCACCCTTATTGCATCAAAAACATCCACGACACGCTGAACCATCTCAACAGAATTAACAGATGCTTCAGCTGGTTCTATTGTGGTATGCTGCCCAGTACAGGCTACTTACCAAACTCGACGTTAAGGTCAGCGACGGCGGCCTCGCCCATGGCCCGCCAGAGGGCGGGTTCGTCGACGGCGTCACAGAACAGCCACGCCTCGCTAAACCGCCTCAGTAGAACCAACTTTTCCACGTGCTTCCGCTGGTTCGCCAGTCTCTTCTCGCCGTCCGCGTCTGCTAGACCCGCCGTATTGTGACTCTCCAAAGATATTTTCGTCACACTATAAATTGCGTATACAAATGTTATATAAGTTGCTGTTCTATAAATGCTATGTCACTAAATAAACAATTATTTTATTATTTTAAATGATACTTTTATTCATTGTGAAGATTGCGATATAACCATTGAATTGTATGCAAACTCGTCGTCACCCTATAAATTACGTATATGTCACCGTAAGATTATAAAAATCGTTACATTACAATCTATCTCGCGAGATTGTAAACTGTCGACAGATTGTGAACCGTAACATTATGATTGCAATTTAACGCATTATTTTTCGCTATATTGTAATTGTTACGTCACGCACGGGTCATTGAACTAAGTTGTTTCAATAACCATTTGACCTAGTTGTAAGACGACTGTGTAATTAAGCGATATAATAAAATCAGTATGAAACCGAGGTTGGTCTTGATCACTTGTTCCTTCACACATACTCAACATACCCAACACACCATTAGCTCTACAGTGGTGACCCCGAGTTCATCAAGAGACAAAAAGGAACAATTAATTGCAAATTTATTTCGTGGAGTTAACGTGTGTGTTACATTACCTGAAAATGCCAGTGATGCCGGATGCCAACGTACAACAAAATGCTTACCAGTACCAGCAGGTGCAAGCCCTACCCCAGCAGCAGCAAGGATCTAGCGGGCATAGTCAACAATTCGCCCAACAACAGCCATCACACCAAGCAGAAGTTTCTGGAATAAGCGTGAACGCCAGAATTCCAGAATTTTGGACGGATATGCCCAGGTTATGGTTTGCTCAATTTGAATCCATAATGTTGCCGCAAAAACAAGGAGACGATTGCAAATTCCATCTGGTTATTTCTAAATTAGGCAGAGAAACCGTACAGCAAGTCGGCGACCTAATTTTAAATCCCCCAGTTGAAAAAAAGTACGACACCGTCAAACAAAGGTTGTTATCGATATACGAGGAGTCAGCGGAAAGACAGTTCCAGAAATTAATCAGAGAAATGGAACTAGGCGACCAGAAACCATCTCAGTTGTTAAGAAAAATGACCGAGTTGGCGAGAAATGCAAAAGTGGATAATTCAACCCTACACAGTTTGTGGTTACAAAGATTACCGGGAGCAGTCAGAGCGGTGTTAACAGTTAGCCAAGATCAAGACCTCACTAATTTAGCTGCCATAGCAGACAAGATTATGGAAAATATCCAATTCGCTGAAGTATCAGAGGTAACTAGCACCAGCTCTGGTAGCAGCAGTCATTTTCCAATGAGTGAGTTATTGTCACAAATAAATAAACTGACATTAGAAGTTGCCGAGTTGAGAAGCCATCGTTTTAATCAGCAAGGACGCGGTCGTGGTCGTGGCCGCGGAGGATATCGGTATCGCTCCAGGTCAAGACCTAGAAACGAAAATCAGCTGTGTTTTTACCATCGCCGATTCCGAAATCGTTCGACAAAATGCGAGCAACCGTGTTCATGGAAAACGAGTGCACCGTCGGAAAACTCCCAGTAGTGTTGACGGGGGCGGAAGTCAGCGCTATCTATCCATCGAGCCGCCTATGCGTTATTGACCGCAAAAGTCGATATCGTTTTTTGATAGACACCGGAGCAACTATAAGTGTTATACCGAAAATTAAAAACGCACCAAAGCCGAGCGATTATACATTATACGCAGCGAACGGTAGCGAAATAAGAACCTTTGGTGAAAAAACGCTCGAATTGGATCTCGGATTACGGCGAGTGTACAAGTGGACTTTCGTCATCGCTGACGTCAATCAACCGATACTTGGCGCAGATTTCTTAGCTAAGTACAATTTATTGGTTGATATGAAAAATATGAAAATTATCGACGGATTAACAGAACTAACAACACCAGCGAGTTTAACCAGTACAGAAACACCAACAATTAGGACTATAAATGCTAAAATGGAGTATGCGCATTTATTACAGAAGTATCCCGATATCACTAAACCTTTCTGTGCCAAGGATACACCTAAGCACCGGGTCATGCACCAGATCATTACGGAAGGACACCCAGTTTATTCAAAATGTCGACCGTTATCTGCTGAGAAATACAGGCTCGTAAAAAAAGAGATCGAAAACATGCTAGCTATGGGAATATGCAGGCCGTCGAAGAGTGATTGGGCAAGCCCGATCCATGTAACGACGAAGAAAGATGGAGGAATAAGGTTGTGTGGCGATTATCGAAAACTGAACTCAATCACGAAGCCCGACCGTTACCCGATTCCCAGGTTAATGGACTTTACGTATCTTTTGCCAAAAAAGACCATATTTTCCAAAATTGACCTCAAAAGAGCATACAATCAGATACCAGTAGAAGATATAGAAAAAACTGCTATTATAACTCCATTTGGTTTGTTTGCATATCCACGCATGCCATTTGGACTTCGTGGCGCAGGCCAGACGTTTATGAGATTCATGAATGAGATCATGAGAGGCTTAAATTACGTGTTTTGTTTCGTCGATGACATTTTAATAGCATCAGAGGATGAAAAATTACACAAGAAGCACGTAGAAGAGGTTTTAAAAAGGTTAAATGATCATGGAATCACGATTAACGTCGACAAATGCAAATTCGGCAAATCCGAAATCGAATTTCTCGGATACCAAATTACGACGAAAGGCATATTACCATTGCCACAGAGAACAGCAGCTATTGATGAGTATCCGTTACCAAAAACTGTGCGAGAGTTAAAGCGTTTTATGGGAATGCTTAATTTCTATAGAACGAGTTTACCGCATGCAGCTAAGTGTCAAGCACCACTAAACAAATATATGTGTGGTGTAAGCAAAAAGGACAATAGTTTGATCGAATGGAACGAGTTGACTGAAGAGGCTTTTAGACAGTGCAAAGACAGCTTGAAAAAAGCTATTGCATTAAGTCCACCATCTCATGAAGATCCTCTATCGTTAATGACAGATGCATCGCAGACGTGTGTTGGAGCCGTGCTACAACAATACATAAACAATAAGTGGAAACCAATTGCATTTTTCTCCAAGTCTTTATCAGAAACACAGCAGAAATATAGTACATATGACAGAGAGTTGTTAGCAATATACATGGCCATACGTCACTTTCAGGAGTATTGCGAAGGTCAGGAATTGATAATATACACCGACCATAAACCATTAACGCATTCAGTTCAACCGAGTTCAAAGGAAAAAATATCGCCCAGACGATTACGTCAATTAGACTATATAGCTCAGTTTACATCAGACATAAGACATGTATCAGGTTCACAAAACATAGTGGCCGACGCACTATCCAGAGTCAGCGAAATAGCATGCCCTGAAAACATAGATTGGAATGAAATAGCAACGCACCAAATCGATGACTCAGAATTAAAGCAAATGTTCGAACAAAATAACTTGAAATGGAAAGTAATTAGTTTGCCTAGCAACAAAGAATTATATTGCGAAGTATCGACGAACGAAATTCGACCTTACATACCAAGTATATTCAGAAAACGAATATTTAGTATGTTGCATGACATCACGCATCCGGGAGTTAGAACTTCAAGAAAACTCATCCAAAAACATTACTTTTGGAAAGGAATGAATCAAGATGTTGGAATTTGGGCTAAGAATTGCATACAGTGTCAAAAATCTAAGATCATTCGACATAATAAAGCACCTATTATGCAATTTACACATTCAGATCGGTTCGAACACGTACATATAGATATAGTCGGACCTTTACCAATATCAAATAACAATAGATATATAATAACTTTTGTTGATCGTTTTACCCGATGGCCGGAAGCAATACCAGCACCAGAGGTAACATCTGAGGTAGTGGCCCAAACATTATACAATAGTTGGATCTCAAGATTTGGATGTCCGTCAAGGATCACAACCGACCAAGGACGACAGTTTGAAGCAAACTTATTCACATCCTTAGCGAAACTGATGGGAATTAAAAAGATTCGAACTACCAGCTATCACCCTCAAGCCAATGGAATGGTAGAAAGATGGCACAGAACAATGAAGACAGCTATCATATCACGTGGCAATTCAGTAGACTGGTCACGTGAATTACCTATTGTTCTGATGGGATTAAGAGCAACCATTCGACAAGATTGTGGTTACAGTCCAGCACAGATGGTTTACGGAAGTAATATAAGGTTACCTGGAATATTTTTTGAAACCAACAATAGCAACTCCTTACCACCTAACACATTTGTTGAAGAGCTACAAAGAGCAATTCAAAACATCAAGCCAGTTCCAACCGATAGAAATACATCCGAAAAAGTATTTATATATAAGGACATGGAAACTTGCAAGCATGTGTTCGTTAGAAAAGATGCCATTAAAAAACCATTGACAACACCATACGAAGGCCCATACCCCGTTTTAGAAAAAACTGAAAAGTATTTCAAAATACAAATGCCAAACCGTACATGTGTCGTAACAGTGGACAGGTTAAAGCCAGCGTTCATAGTTCAAGAGGGCAATGAAACCAATAACACTACATCAGCACAAAAACGCACTGATTCGCATAGCAACGACGCAAAGACTGCAATGCCTTACGTTACGAAATCAGGGCGAGTAATTAAGCATGTTGTTCGTTTTTGCAATTAACCATATTTTTATTTTTCAGAATCGGACAGCGACATCTCATTTTCAACTTTGAGTTCCAATACAAAACATCACCAAGACGACCATGGGTAGCTACTCATCAAAGGAGGACATTGTATTGTCCCAGGGACAAGCTGCCGCGAGCGGTGGAAACGCTCAGGCCACCAACAACATGACGTGGGTCGAGACAGCAATGGGAGGAATAATAGTAATATTCGTCGTAATAACCACATATTACCTGGTGAGACGGTGTATCGCGCGAGGCCGCCGAGCCATAGTCAAGGACCTGAGTAGACTAGCCGCAACGAACAATATTCCCATGACGTCAGTGACTACTACGACAGTACCTGTAACGGTAGGACCGAGACCTGCGCAGACACAGCAGCATGTGAACTCCTCTTTTGTCCCTTAGAGTAATTCCTGATATTCTCCCCCAAAGTGAAACAGTGCAGTGCTAGTATTAAGAATAAGATAACATTATACAGTCAAATAGTTTAAAAAATTAATAATAACGTAATTCAGTATAACTTTTAAATATTATTTTGTTTTGTTTTTACATTTTTTTAATTTTTTTTTTTACCAAAAATTGTGTACATTATTCTAGTTCAATAATTATGTTAAATGAGTTTAAGTAACCGTATTTATTTTTTTTAAAGGGGGGTGTAATGTTACGTCACGCACGGGTCATTGAACTAAGTTGTTTCAATAACCATTTGACCTAGTTGTAAGACGACTGTGTAATTAAGCGATATAATAAAATCAGTATGAAACCGAGGTTGGTCTTGATCACTTGTTCCTTCACACATACTCAACATACCCAACACACCATTAGCTCTACATAATCTATCGATGGGAATCGGTCAAATTCTGAACTGACGTAGAACGAAATGCATCTCGCGCGCTGAGAGTTATGTGCCCCTCGCCGCCCCGTCATTCGCCTTATAAGTTTGTTATTTCGTTTGTTGTCTTTATACAATTAATTTATGGTATGTTTAAAGGACTAAATATTTTTTTATAAAAGTTTCTTAAAATTTTTCAATTTTAATTTGTGTTAAAAGACAAAATAATTATTTCATTTTATTGTAATTTTCAATTATAATTTTGAGTGTTTGAAGAATAAATATTTCGGTACAATTATTTCTCAACGTATGTCAGGATTATTGATTACCTAGTAAATAGTAAATAAATACTTGAAGATTTTTTGAAGGGCATTTATTTTATTTAAACGACATCTCTATTTCTTTAAATAAAAGAAATGATTTGAATTGAATTTCATTCCTAACTTTACGCGGACATACAAATGCTGGTCTTTTTGACAATCTTACGGTGACATATACAAATGTTATATAAGCTGCTGTTCCTTCTATAAATGCTATGTCATATCACTAAATAACCAATTATTTTATTTCAAATGATACTTTTATTAATTGTGAAGATTGCGATATAACCATTGAATTGTATGCAAACGAGTGGTGCTGCGCGCTTAACAATAAACATCCAACAGTTAGATTATCTTATAATATAAGACATGTTTTTTTTGCAAGCATGCATGCATACTAAGATGCCTTGCAGTAATATTTAACGCGATGTCACCAATATGCAGTCTTACAACGAAATACATATATCGACCAAATATAATCGCCCATTACCCAGTTCAAAGTAAAAGACGTGGAATCGCTAATACATAATTCAATAGGTACTTACTTCCCACCAGTGGCGTAGCAGTAAACATCGCCAGAGAAGAGTATGAGCGGTATTTGGTTTGGCAGCACAGAGGTGGTGGCCACAAAGTCTACGTGGGACCCGTTCATAGAGTTTGCCGCGTAATAGTATGTCTCTATCGCTTCCTCGCGGTGCACGACGAACACGTTGCGATCCGACAGGCATATGTCCCATATCACGCCTCTGTTAAATAAAGTACACTGTGAGAACAATCTAAGGAAACTTCTACATTTGAGAACGAAGTCGCGGGCACAGCTAGTATATTTATAATCCATACTAATATTATAAATGCTCTGCTCTGTCTGTTTGTCTGTCAGACTTTCACACCTAAACCACTGAACCGATTTTAATGAAAGTATAGGTTTACCTACGTTGAACCTCTGGAACTAGCCTATGTCCGGCTACTTTTTGTTTTGATGATAAGAGGGGTTGGGGTTAACACCACTATTAAATGTTTATATGGGAAAAGTTAAAAAAGAGAAAGATTAATTAGATTTAATTAAATTAGATTTAGTTAAAGCTATACAAAATTTGGCACAAATATAGCTCGAAACTTGGATTAAAATATGGACTACTTGTTGTTTCGAATATTAAGGGAGATAGGGGTAAACACAGCCATGAATGAGTGTAATCCACGCGAACGAAGTCGCGGGCACAGCTAGTATAATTATTTTTTATTGATAGACCGCAGATGGTCGGGCTTTCAAGTGTACATGACCTCAGGTCAACAGGTGCTTCATGCGAGCGCGGCACGGCGCAGAGGTCGTCTGCAGCGGGGCAGTACACGTGCAGGCGCCGCCGCTCGTCCGCGACGCACGCGCGTGCGCCGCCGATGTCGCAGTACACGCCGCGCACGCCGCAACTGTGCTTATACCGCACGCACGACCGCCACTCCTCCACGCCGAAGTATTCTATGTGACCTTGCTGTGGAAACAGTGACGAAAAAGGTGGTTCAGAAAAAATAACTCTTTAACGGTCACTTGCACCAACATACATAGTGGTAGCGGATGATTTGTAGGCTCTCAATCTGCCTAAAATGAATGCTATCGGCAAATTATATTGTTATTGTCGAGATATTTGACATCTTACGCGTGCTAAGCTAGAATCTCTAGGGCTAAAAGTCGTTTGAAATACCACGCAAAGAATTATATTTTAAAATATCGATAATTTAGAAACAACACGATAACTAGAAATCCGAGACACTTACATCGGTGACAAATATGAAGAAGTCGCTGGTAAGGTGTATGTCGACTATATTCGCAGAGTTCATATGCGGCTCGGGAAACATCATCGCTTCGCGCTCCGGCTGCATTGGGTCTGATGTGTCTATCTGAATGGATTGGATTTTCAAATTAGGATTGAACATAGTAATTATTTTATACTTATTTTAGTATAAATAACGCTTGGTTGCGTCTGATAATAAAAATGTAAATCACAGTTTGATGTGTCCACTCATTTACCATCAGCGTAAGAAAAATAGAGCTAATGAAGCGCTCAATCAAGAATCTAATTCTAAATGTGATATATGAATATTAGTAAATATTATGGTGCAGCCATTGATTCTAGGTTTATGGAACCAATAGAAAAGCATGTTCCCAAATACTCATAGCACTATTTTACTACCAAATACTCACATCTTGGCTTTCAAATAAGAAGTACTCTTAGTAGACTTAATATTGAATGAAATGCACTACAAAACAGAGAGCTCAATATAATGGTCCTTCGAGTCGGACCAATAGAGTTTATGAGTTCTTAATACAAATCTCACTCACAGCATGCAGCATAGCGCGGCCCTGAAACAGCGCGGCGGCGTAATCGCCTGCGACGCGCACTGCGTCCACGGGTGCCGCATACTGGCGGCGAGTGGCCGTGCCGCCCGCTAGCGGGTAGAACCACGCGTGTGCCCCGCTCACACAGCACACGTGAGAGCCGCCTAGCGCCAAGAGCGTCGGCTCCGTCGGCAGCGCGTACGTGGCCAGTGCTGTCGGTTCAGCTGTGACATTCAGAAAAAAATGAGTTGAACATCTCTGGGTTTCCATCGGCAATGGCTTCTAAACCAGCTCAGTAGGCTGGAGTCCAGGGCGGCAGATTTTAGGGAACGGCAACTTTCGCAATAGAAGACCTTATTGAGGAACCGATTTCTACCATTCAAAAATAAATTTACAAAATTAACTTTATAACCGCTTCCAATATTTTACAATTCGTAATGTGTCTATACTAATTTCAAATTTACTTTTCATATCAGACTTCAAAGTCAATATTTTCAAAGTCAATATTTTTTTTATTCACATAGATTACATTAGTAATACTTATGAATAGTCTCTATATAAAGCAAATGAAGCTACCTCCGGTTCGGAACCTATAACTACAGAGAAGATACCGGCAAGAAACTCAGTAGTTTTTTTTACAAATGAAAGCTACACTTATTACTAATTTTGCACTAAGACACACAGTTAGTTTGTCAATTGTAAAATAAAATTTTTAAATCAATTATTAAAATAATAATAATAATAATAATAAAGCAAAGGTATTTGTAAATTAAATTAACTGTATGACTCACATGCGTCATCGAGGCCCAATTCTGACATTGATTGAGAAAATGCGTTACATATATATTTGTAAAATAATATAAAACACGTAGGTACAGGCGAGCACACTAGTCACTGATCCACACGTTCCTGTCATTCAAATACTCTTCCACTTTGTAGTAGCCTTTTTTCAAAAGACAACGTTTGACAAATGTCTTAAATTTGTACAAAGGTAACTCAACAATAACTTGAGGGAGTTTATTAAACATTTTTATGCTTAAAGCAACAAATGAATTACCTATTTTATGTAGTCTACGCTTAGGAACAGCAAGCTTATTTTTATTTCTGGTGTTAATGCTATGATTGTCTGATTTTTTAGGAAACGTATGCAAGTTTTTGTATACATGCATTAAACAGTCGAGAATGTATTGAGATGCGACTGTTAAGATGTTAATTTCCTTAAACAATTCTCTCAGCGAGTCACGTGGTCCTAGCTTGTACATGGCTCGGATGGCCCTCTTTTGTAAAACAAATATAGTTTGAATATCGGCCGCAGATCCCCATAATAGCAGACCGTAAGACATGACGCTGTGAAAATAGCTAAAATAAACCAATCTTGCTGTTTCCATATCTGTTAGGTACCTTATCTTTCTGACCGCATAAGCAGCCGAACTCAGTCTTCCAGCCAGGTTAGATATGTGGGGAGACCACTGTAATTTTGAGTCTAAAGTTATGCCAAGAAATACTGTCGAGTTGATAACTTCGATATGTTCATCATTCATTTTTATTATAGTATTGACCTGCTTTACGTTAGGCATTGAAAACTTAACACATTTTGTTTTCTTGGCATTTAGTAAAAGATTATTGGATGTAAACCAATGAAGTATTTGATTCAGGGCATCATTAATCTTATCAGCATTGTCACTCTGTCTATTAGTTTTAAAAATAAGAGATGTATCATCAGCAAATAATACTATCTCACATAAGTATTTTGTATAAAAGGGCAGGTCATTGATATAAATTAAAAATAGTAATGGTCCCAATATCGAGCCCTGGGGCACTCCCATGAACAGAGGAGCGCCAGAAGAGTTTGATCCATTTACGCTAACTTTTTGAGTACGGTCAGACAGATAGGATTGAATAAGACTAAGTGATTTGTTCAAAACACCATAATGCCGCAGCTTCAATTTCAATGTTTGATGATCTACACAATCAAACGCTTTTGATAAATCACAAAATACACCTACGACATCCTGCTTTTTATCCCATGCATCAAACACATGCTTGATGAGAGCCACTCCCGCATCAGTTGTAGATTTTCCCTTAGTAAATCCATATTGATTATCATGAAATAACCTGTTAACTGAGAAATGACAAAGCATCTGATTAAATATAATTTTTTCAAAAATTTTACTAAATGCGGGTAAAATTGATATGGGTCTAAAATTCGATGGGTCACTTTTATCGCCGCTTTTAAATAAAGGTATTATTTTACTAACTTTCATTAAATTTGGAAACTGACCATCATCGATACATTTATTAAATATAAAAGCCAGTTGAGGAGCAACAGCATGTATGATATTTTTCAACACTTCTACTGAAATACCCCACAAATCCTCAGTTTTTTTCATATTAAGCTCCTTAAAAGCTTTCAAAATAGTTTTATAATTAACATAATCAAAGTTGAAGGGAGTTGTGCACTCATCCACGTGCGATTTGAGCAGGGACTCAGCAAGGCACGGATTTGAGGATAAGCCATTTGTTGTTGTGACCGGGATATTGGAAAAGAAAGATTCAAAAGCGTTTGCTATTTCAGCATCTTTTTCGAGAATACTATCATTAACTTTAAGAGAGAACTTGTGAGTATGTATGTTGTTTTTACAAGTCTCTTTGTTAATAATTTGCCAAGTTACTTTACTTTTATTTGTAGCCTTCTTTATTTTATTCTTGAGAAAATTTGACTTTGCTATCGCACAAACCTTCTTAAACAATTTCGAATATTTTCTAACATATTCTACTACTGAAGAGTCATTAGAATTAGCTTCCATCGGACGTTTTTAGTTTTTAGCTTATTAGGGTACTTGGAGCTGTGCAGTTCTAGTGAACTGTGGTCACTGCGACCTGTCAGATCTATTGTGACTCGCCACCAGTTTAGAGTAACTCCTTCAGCCGGGTCGATTCTAGGAAGTCTAGTATTTTCCTGGCTTTTAGTTTTTAATTCATCCGGTTGGGCTATATGTCGTCCCAGGTGGATGCTTCGTTTGTGGATCAGAGATTCACAGTCACACAGGTGAAGAGGTGTTTCCTTTTCCTCCTTGCAGAATCTGCAATCATCAGAGTCACTCAGCTTCATATGAAACTGGTGTCTTTTTAGTTTGCAGTGTCCAGTCAAGGCTCTAACTAGCGCACTGGCCCTAGGTCTACTAAGTTAAAGCAGTTCTTCGGTCCATTTACGCGAGTAGAGTAGTAGTAGTATGAGTGATTTTGAGTGTTCTAAGCCTGGTTGATTTATCCAGTATTTTTCCGACTCGACTTTTAGTTTTTCTTTTAGTTTTTAGCTTAGGCCTCGTGTAATTTATTACCATCCGTTACTAGAACGGATCGTTTAATCGAAATAATAACATTATTTCGAATGTAATCGAAATAACGATCGAAATAATGTAACCGGGCATTAGCGGAATCCAAAAGCGAAGCCGTTCCAGTTTGATGGATATTCCGAATCTTTGTTTAATCTTTTTGAGGTTCTAAATTTGACTACTGTTATTCTTAGATGAAAAGCATGCAAAAGCTTATGACGTCGTTCCCGTCGTTACCTTTATTCAAGGGCTCCGACTCGTCCCCGACGGCAATGCACTGGTACACAGTGGCCTCTGTCAGGCTGGTCAGGGTGAGCAGGCGCGTCCCGTGGGCAGCATGCAGAGGCGGCAGGCTCGCCACGTAGACGCTAAGGCGCGCGCGGCCTGCGGTCGCGAGGAGACGCGCGTCGCTGCTCCAACCGCAGCGCTCCACGCCGCCCACTGGCGATACAGTCCCAATCACTTCGCCGCTGTTCCACACAGATACCAGCTTTAATCTGTAAAGAAACAGTCTCACATCAAATCGATAAATTGGCCGGACTGAAGTTGTTGGGAGTGGTTGAGCAATGCGTCGAATTTTTTTTAAATGAAATGGTGACAAGAGAGGGGGGTGGGATACTATGGCGTAAAATCGATAAATTGGCCGGACTGAAGTTGTTGGGAGTGGTTGAGCAATGCGTCGAATTTTTTTTAAATGAAATGGTGACAAGAGAGGGGGTGGGATACTATGGCGTAGGTAGGTACACGAATTTCACATTTTTATACCAATCCAGCTCAAAGGACCATAAATACGCGTCTACTAATGCGGGGCCGAATTCCAGTCTGTATTTTTGGTTGCTGTTGATTTAATTCATAAAAAAAAATCGAGTAAAACACTATTAAATTTTTCTTACATTTGGCAAGAACATAAATTCTTTTATAAAAACCAGTATGTTATTACATAGGCACAGGGCCTGGGATAATTTAGGTTTCAACACTTACTCTCTATTTTATGGAAAATTTCTGAAGCGTAGTATAGCTGACCTAGATAGACAGCTACCCATTCTTTATAGAACTTGCAGATATATATTTAAAGTGAACAAAATCCCAAATTCAATAAATGAAGCAAAACTTACTGTCCATCACCGCAAGATGCAGCTTGTCCATTACAAATTGCCACATCTGTAAGATTTTCTTTATGATTCTTCACTTGAAATAATTCCTCACCAACTTCCTTTATATGTGTGGATATCGCGATGATGTACCCAGCACTAAATCCAATAAGAATGTATCCATCTCCAAACCACTTGTAGGTCACTATCGATCCGTAGCGTTGTTGGAACGCCAGCTCTATTGGATTTTCGGGGTTGAGTAAATTATATAAGTATAGCGTACGTTTCCCCACGGCCAGACTTATCTGAAAAACAACCACAAAAAATTAAACCCTACGTAAATATAACATTTTTTAAAAATTAAAGAGTTATGGACATAGATGGAGTCTATGAATTTGCTCTTGGTTGGCTACATTATGCTATTACTGATGCTTTAGATTTTGCCATCACACAGGTGACAGTATTACCGTATTTTCTCCCGCCACCCTCTCATCAGTCTTCATTTCCGAGAATTGCAAGTCATATGGAACATCTCTCAATGTAATAATCCTCAATGTGTCTCCATCTGAATTGTTTATGGACAAGGTCTTGTCCTCCGACGCTAGGACCAAAATGCTGTCCTTATTCCAAGCGGCGGAAGTTATCTTTTTAGTATGTTTCCCGATGATTGGAATACGCCTGTAATCACAATTTATTTTCACAGGTTAGGAAATTTATTAAACAGCACTTATGAATATACATGGAAAGTAGGTATATTGTACATTTAACTTAGCTTCTATGTAAATTAAAGTGAATCGCCAAGACCTAGAAAGTGCATAACAACTGCACCAAAATGGATAGTTTTTGTTTTTACCACATTTTCAACAATTTTTCGATCCAATCGATCGCAGCATGATGTTTTATAGCCTAAAGCTTTCTTTGATAAATGGACTACCCAACACAAGAAGTATTTGTAAATTCGAACCAGTAATTCGCGAGATAAGTGTATTTAAACAAACAAACTCTTCAGCTTTATAATTTTATCATAAAATATATACCTATAAACATTTTTTACTTATAAAAACAGAATCAGGTTTGGCCAAAAAATTCATGAGACACAGTTGCTTAAAGCAAATATATCCATGCTGCTCATGTAAATGATTTTTTCATTGTAATTTGTTATTCATGTAAAGTGATGTCACATTTCAAGTAGATTATCTCCATCTTACCTTCAAACTAAGGCGTTACTCTAGCAATTTGTGAAAAAAGTGCTTTGAAAGACCATGATAAATAAAAAAAACATGCACATTATTTTGTATGATACTGATAAAATGTATGTATTACTTAAAACTTAATGTGGAAATACTTGCTTAGTCGTATGATGATTATACAATGCCAAGTTTCCTTTCTGTGTTCCAACAGCTAACAGGGGCTCTCCATAAGCCCAGCCCAAACAAGATGGAGGCTCTCGCAGCCCTGTCTCAACGTTAATGCGCTTGTTCGCATGGCACTCCCACAGTAGAACCGAATTACTATTTGGGGTGATAACTGCTAAGTAGTCACCATCGTGATCCCATTCCATGCCAGCACACAAGCTGAAAAATGAGTTCAAGTATTTATAATTTATTTTTATCTTTCCATTAATTTTCAATGCTAAAATAGGACATACCCAAACTATTTTATTACTACAAACTAATTTAAGGATGATTGGGAGACTCTTAAATACTACAAATGTTCAAAGGGGGAACACAGACCTGGCATGTCATATGTTTAGGAAATTGCTGGACTTTTCAAGATATTATCATGTTTGAGATGGAAACTCAATCCAGAGAACAGACTTCTAGACTATGGGCATACAGGATGTATGCATGATGTGTGTGAAATTTATTTGCAAAAAAATTACAGTGCATATTACTAACACATAACAACTAAAGGTGATAAGGTCTTAGAGGTTGGGAGTTTTTAAAAATACATTACACATGTAGTATGGATCTATCTGAAAGAGTCTTGGATAAGGATCAAGCAGGGATAATGAAACAAATAAAGATTTTTTTTTAAACTTGATTACGTAAGGCTTTCAAGATTGCCAGCAATTTTTTTTACAATGCCAATGTAAAATGAAATCATAAGCCAAGATTGCCATCAAAAATAAAAAATAAAATAGTTTGAAAAACTTTTTAACATATTTCATCTAACATAATGAACTTTTGCTATGAACAACAGTAGAATTGTGTTAATTTCTATTAAGTTGCTAATCTTTTTCTTGTTTTTATTCTAGCTTTTTACAAACTTAAAGCACTGAAAAATATATTTACCCTTGCAATTTTAATCTTTCTAGTAGTTGTCCAGATCTATCATGTATTGCAACTGTAGCATCAGTCCCAGTAGTGGCAAGGAGAGATCGCGACTCTCCCTTTTGCCAGAGAAAATATAACTCGCCAAGCCCATGAGGCTGTTCAACACTGTACAAGAGCTGCAATCAAAAATATATTTTACTAAAATATGTTTCTAAAGATATAAATAAACTACTCACTGATATTTCTTGCAAATGAACAGTAAGAAAGTAATGGAACTAAATGACACAACAAAAACATAAGTACTAAAAAAAGGTTGGAGTTCCCTTTAGAGATAATAATTTTGTATCCAGCATCATCATAATCTGCAGAGTTATTAAGTATATTTTAAATATACTTACTTAGAAAAAAATATTAGTATTTGAATTAAAAACCAGTGAAAATATTATACTACTACCATGTATGGTCAACAGCATATTAAAGTAAACACTTGTAGTTCCATTTAAATTCTTATGCGCACGACATAACATATACTGAGGAACAATTGGCTTTGCAATATTTAAGATTTCTACAATCTGGTCTTAAAATAAGCAGCCGCAAGCTGAAAGCAGTAATATAAAATACGATTTCCCTACCTTAGGTGAAGTCATTATTTATAAGGGCAGCGGTGACTTCATGAAACTGATCAAAGGATAGCTAACTTTATTCTTTGAAAAACATCTGTAGTTGGGTGGACCCGTATTTCATGTCCTGTCCTCATGAGAAACTTGAACTGAGATGTATATTTTATTAATTATTGAAATTAATCTCATTATTTTAAATAACAATAAATCAAGCACGAACTATTTATGTAATTGTAGTGATCAAAAGTAGTGTTTTGACACTATTTACGAAGGCGCACTTTTTGCTACCATATCTGGTTGCCTGGTAACCAACCAAAGAAAGAAACAAAACAAATTTTTATTCAATCGATAGTGATGTGCGGAACACAGAAATAACTAATGTGACTGTACTAGTATATACAGTGATTTAAAGCACAATCTAAGATATTATCAAAAGATCCCAAAACTGTCTAATTTTAATCTTTGCTTTTTTCATTCATCACCAATACTTGATTTAATGTTCATTTCAGACTAAGTTTCTTTTCAAATATGCTTAGGACGCGTGTCGTGGTCTAGTTCTTTTCTAATACAAAAATTAACTTCGTCAACTACTGATCGGCTGAAATTGTGGGTACTTTTATCAAACAGCCAATCATCAGTAACAATAGGGTGACTGATAAAAAAATGGTAACAATGATAATAGGATTTTACCTTCCAATAAAGCCACCATTGTGCTGCGATCCTTATCCGGGTAAAAGATGAGAGAGCCATTGCCGAGTTTAAGGACGTTTATTTCATCTGGCAACACTGGTTTCTCGCTTTTGATACTCGCTTCCCCGCGAATTTCTTACAACAAACTGAATTACCCCCACCAGAGTGGAGGCAGCCAAGAGTATTTTGGCGGCATTACTTTTATCCTGCGTCGCCTCTTTGAGACACCGTTAGGACGCCCTTCAGTAGATTTTCCAGGCTCTGCATATTTTCGTTTTCCCTGGAATTATACTTCACGTTGTCAACTCCCTGAGGGGCCAGGTACTCCAGGTACACTGGTATCTCATCGAAACGGTAGCAAAAAAATATTTTTGAGGGAATGGTTGGATTGACCTTTTAAATGACCCAGATTGTGTGTGACTTCTGAAAAACTTTGCATGGACCTCCTCCTTCCCTTTCTAGTAATTGATCAAACGCATTTGGCTCGAGTAAATATAATCAGCAAATGGGAGTATTTTTAAAATGTATCCGCTGTAAAGGTATTTTGAATTGCTTTTTATTTAATTCCTCCGATTATTGATTACTAAAACTCGTTTGACACAAATATTTTGCATTATGTTATTTGAAACTCCATTCAACGTTTTTTCCTCAAAAACAATTCGTTGATTTTAACACTCAGCTCTACACTCCTAAGCCAAAGCAATAACTCCGAAACATTTGCGTGCAGCTCATCTCTGTATGCTAACTGCATGAGATAGTGGTGCTAGTGTGCGTTCAACGGAGGGTAGAAATTTATTTTTGTCAAACGGTTTTAGGTTATTGTTTTTGAGACTCAATAAAATTTAAATATGTACGGCCAATCAGGTGACCAAGGTCAACCATAACCAAAAAATGGTTAAAATTTAAAAACGATCCTGATCTGTTTTGCCAAAGCCCGTATCTTTCAAGGTCATATGTAAAGACTTAAATGAAAAACTTCACCGATTTCGTTTGCTACATATTCTTTGAAGTTCGAACCTTCCGACAAAACCTCCGTCTGAGGAACTACAGGGGCTTGTTCGGAATTTTGTAAAAAAATATTCATGAAATTAGTTAAAGTTTAAACTTGGTTACACAATTGGACTAAAACTGATAAATTTTGCGAAAAATGGTGACGGGACCTATCTTTATGTCTCCAGTTGGCTCGTTCTTCGGAACTGTCGATGCTTGTGGGTGTAGATGAACAGCTAGAAGACCTGCGCCTTCGACGTCACTCTCGTTCCCTAACGCGCCTATCACCAGTGTCTTAAGACCGAGAGTCCTCCATACTAAGGTGTAAATCCGAAAGAGTAACTTCTTTACATGTTATCACTGTGAAATTTTGCAACGCAATGAGGGACGCAATGCCGCCAAAATGCTTAGCTGCCCCTTTGCTTTGTGAGGGTAATTCAGTTTGTTGTAGTAAATTGGCGGGGAAAGGAATATCGAAAGCGGGAACTTAGTGTTGCCAGACAAAATAAACGTGTTTTCCTTAAACTCGTAAATTAGGCCTAGCATGCGCAATACGTTAATTTTTTCGCATTAAACGACAAAAGTTTCGATACTGTTGATTGGCTAATAGCACACCGCACACGTATTTTCAGGCTATCAGAATCTGACGCACTAGCTTCAATCGTTTTTGACGTTTGTTAAGAGCGCGATAAAATTTAGCCGCGTGGCGTATGATAAGGCTGAGAGGCTCTCTCATCTATTACCTGGACAAGGTAAGGATGCATAATCAAACAATAATAATTAATAAATGAATATTGGACGACATCAAACCCATTGCTCTGCTCTTGCGGAAAGTAGCTAAATCCATTTTGTTACAGACATTAGAAATAACGACGTTACTTCAACACCCAAATCTAAGCTAGTATTTCTGTATCAATATCGATATTTATTTTCCATATTAACCTGATCGGGAACGAACCTGGGACTTCAGAGATGGCGAGACGCCAAAATCCGGCCCACTCGCTTCTCGGCTACGGAGATCATTAGAGTACCAATTTACTTGAGCACAGGTGCATCAATTTAACTATAACTGAAACTTGATAATTTGACAGCTTACAAAACTATCTTTTCCCATACATTGCTTGGCATTAAAATTTAGCATGACACGTCTTCATAAATACTTACTCTTTACTAATAGTGAAAAAAACGCACCTTTTCACAAGCTCTCTACTGAATTTTTACTGTCATTAATTCTTAAGTATTTGTAGAAGCAAAATATACGTTTTTGTCATATTTTGAAATTGAACTGACGGACTGAATAAAACATATTTTTATTAAATTGAAGCAAATAATGAGATTGATACGATACGTTATTGCAGGATTGATATTTAGCTACTTGACAGTTTTTGAAAAGGTATTGTAAAATATGCGCTCGTTCATTTTATATCCCAAGCAATTCGATATATCTGGAAAAATGTAAAAAACCAGTGAAAAATACGATTTTGTGTAACACATTTAATAAGCACGCGAAAACGCCAAGTTACGTCACTGTTGCAATTATGACGTCAACGTTCTAGACATCGAACCGATACGCATAGGAACGACTTAATTTAGATAAACGGAAAATGTTTAAATACATTCTTAATATGGTTAGAGACACAATAATTCAATTTAATCGGTAAAATAATCATTGTTTCGCCACATTAAAATAAATAATTTACGCCGACAGCTGTCATTTCCGAATTGCAATGGTGGTTTCCGTTTCGATTCTTTTGTTCCACAGATAGAAAAAGTTATAATTATTTTGCAACAATAAAATATAAACTATACTTTTGCTTAAAAAAAAATGAAATTATTACTTAACTATAAGCTAACATATCTAACATATTTCATATTTTAATATTAACACTGTCCAGTAGCCAATTAAATTATTTTCTAAGTACATAGATAACATTTTAAATACCTAATAATACTGTAACCTGGGTGCCACTACCATCACTACAAGTTTGTCGTTGTCAGACAGCTTTGTGTCATTAGTCATAACAGTCCGAATTAAAATGTTTAATAGTGTTTAATTTCAAAACAGTTTTAGTTGTATTTCAAATAACATTTTTTAATGTAGATATGCCAGCCTAAAAAAATTGAAATAATGGTTATCATTTATTTTACCATAAAATTTTATGGATACACTAATTGTACATACAATTTAGGTCCGAATCATTCAATACTTTCCAGATAAACAGTCAACCCAAACAACTGATTTTGACATAACCATGTAGGTAGAGTTCATGATGCCCACTGGTGAACATGAACAGAAATAGAAAGAATAACTCGAATAATTAGATAAAAATTCGTATGAGAGTTTAAATATTGTGCCAAACAATAATTTAAAATTAAATTATAGTTATAATGAGTACACGAATAAGAAAATTATTATTAGATAAGGTTGGTATGATACATTATTAATTCAACATATTATTTGAATAACAAAAAGAAAAATCTTTTTAAGTTTTTTTCCATTGTTACAGGCATACCCTCATCTTAAGGACAAAAGAACATTAAATTATAATTTCTGTAACTTATATGTTTCGTATCAACACAATGACAATAATTTCTTGGTCAAAGTTTTCAACTCACAGGATAGTAATATGAAACCTGAACCAGTACAATTAAACATAGATAGAGATTCTTTTATACTAAATGTTTTAAACAAGTCTGATATTGAAGAGCCCTGCAACAAAAATCCAAAGAAAATAGTCATAGATTTCAGCTCACCAAATATAGCCAAGCCTTTTCATGTTGGACATTTGAGATCTACTATTATTGGTAATTTTATTGCAAATATAAACAAGTATTTTAATAATCACGTTACAAAACTTAATTATTTAGGTGATTGGGGAACTCAGTTTGGAATTCTTCAATATGGTTTACAAGAACAGAAAATAGACATAAATCAATTAAAAAATAATCCTATTAAAAAGCTGTTTGAAATTTATGTTCAAGCTAACAAACAATCTTTAACAGATGATAATGTAAGGATACAAGCAAGAAAATATTTTTCTGATATAGAACAAGGAAAGACGAATTTAGAAAATTGGAAACACATTCGTGAATTGACAGTAAATGAATTAGTAAAAATTTATCAAAGGCTTGGAATACATTTTGATGAATATCATTGGGAATCAGATTACAATGGTGGTGTGATAAAGAACTTAATGAAGTCACTAGAAGATAAGAATATAATAGAAACTGATGATACAGGAAAGAAATATGCTAAAATAAATGATAAAAAGGTAACAGCACTGAAAAGTGATAGTACTACACTGTATTTATCACGGGACATAGCTGCTTTATTAGACAGATACCAAAGATACAAGTTTGATAAAATGGTGTATGTGGTTGACAATGCACAAACTGATCATTTTACTGCACTGTTTGAAATAATGAAAAGAATTGATATCAAATGTGCAGGAGGTTGTGAACATGTTAAGTTTGGTAGAATCAAGGGAATGAGTACGAGAACTGGAAATGTCGTGTTTCTACATGATATATTAGATGAAGCAAAAAGAAAAATGCATGAAAAGCAACAACTATCTAAAAGTAAATATGATTTTGTATTTTTAAAATGTAATAATAATACTTACTGTAACAGGATGAAAAAAATTTTTTTTTATATTTCTATGACATTTTGCCAACTATTTAATCATCTCACTCAGATGTAAAAGTTTGTTTGTGTGGATTATTGTTACTCTTTCACACACAAAACCAAGTGAATAGATTTCAATAAAGTTTGGTAACTACTAACTAGACAGATTAGAACCAAAAAAAACTTTATCACCCAAATATTGGTGATTAATATTTTTGGTATACAATCATACTGGGTAAATTTAACCACAACCTGATTATTTTTCACTATCTTTTAGTATATTTTTTTACAATTTTAAGATTACCGATTTAATTAATATTTACAGATACCAGAAGTACAGCAATGAACGAACATACATGTGATATTCTCGGTACTACTGCAGTAATTATCAATGATTTAAAACAAAGAAGGCAAAAGGACTATGTATTTGATTGGGACAAAGCATTACAAAGTGAAGGAGATAGTGGGATAAAGTTACAGTATTTACATTGTAGACTATGGAGTTTGGAACAAAATTGTGGTGTTCCATTACCTGAAACATGTAATCCAAGATTACTACAAGAAAAAATTGTAGGTGATGTCATTGCTGAAGTGGCGAAATTCGAAAACGTTATGTATAGGGCTTTTTTGGAAAATGAAGCTTGCATTGTAGTGAATTACCTATTTCGTTTAGCTAAATATGTAAACAGAATGTTAAATGAACTAAATGTGAAAAATGTCGATTCAAATTTGGCGGCACAGCGTTTGCTAGTATTTCATTCTGCACGTTCGGTCGTAAAAACAGGACTAGAAGTTTTGGGTGTAAAGCCCTTACAAGAAATGTAAATTATTTTTTTAAATAAAGCTAATAAAACATGTTAATGAATTTTGTGTACTAAAATAGTTTCTTTTTCCACTGTTACTGTGCCTACATCATGCACGTCACGCCTCACCAAAGAAGTGATTTTTGACCCCAACGCAAAAACGACGGGAGTGATTTAGGTTTGTTTAGGTGTGTATTAGTGTTGCCGTCGATTCGATTGTATATCGATTATAATCGATTATTCCAAAAGAGGCTTAAATAATCTAATAATCGATATGACAATCGATTATATCGATACCTATTTTTATTAGATATAATCGATTATAATCGTAGTCAAATACAATATAATCGATTATATCGATATCAAGTTGAAAACGATACTATCGATTATATCGATATAATCGATTTTATTTACCTATCGAATAAGATAGTATCATCATGATGGTACAAAATTCAAAATTTAAAATCATTTATTGCAAAAACTGTGTTTACATAGATGGAGTTACATAAGCAGTCAAAAGTTTCAACAGTTACCCAAATCGGGTATGCAATTTTACAGAATGAGTGGTAGATTATATGAACTTAACTAACTATATTTGGTACCAAAATATTCATTTAAATTATAAAAAACATTTTCAGTTAACCATGCTTTTAGTCTTGATTTAAAGTTAGGAAAATTTAATGCTTTAATATAAGAAGGTAAGTGATTAAATATTTTGGTTCCTTGATAATATGTGCATTTACTAAATATATAATTTTGTGGTCTGGGTACGATAATATTGTTTATATATTTACTACGTAGGTTTGGTCTCAGTTCAGGTAGGTACCAAGAAACTTAGCTATCACGTTTTATGAATAAAAAGTAGGGTATAAATAACTTTTTCACGGTTTCATTTTGAATGTGTTTTGTCTAAGAAGACATTATATGAATGACGATTAAATCTAAAAATAATTGCAAATTAATCGATTATATCGATAGTATCGCTTTCAACTTGATATCGGTATAATCGATTATATTGTATTTGAATACGATTATAATCGGTTATATCTAATAAAAATAGGTATCGATATAATCGATAAAATTACATATAATTGCATAAATATTTATATATATTGATACTAATTACGCTAGCCATCCTAACAGCTCTAATCTAAGCCAACTAAAAGTAATTACCTACAACTCCAGATCATACTGTGATAGCAATATAGATATTCATTAGAGCTACGAACAAAACCTAAAATATCATCAATTTTAATAAAACTATATTTACCTGACTCACAGACATTGCGGTAATAAATTGCTTTGCATGATACGGGCAACATGCGTGATGTTCTGATGTTAAAACACCAACTGTGTCCTATCATATAATGCAATAAAACAATCTGAATTTTGCGTTCTTCCATTTTATTTTGAGCAAACAATCAATGGCATTTAATTTCAAGTCTATCTTAAGTGTTATCCTAATGGCTAATGTCAATGTAAGCGCCACGAATCGCGTAAGAGACTGAGTTCGATTCTCGGTCAGGACAATTCAGGAATTCTACTTTTTAATATTAGCTCCGGTCTGGGTTGTAGGTAAATAATATTCGTCGCCTAAAAGTCATAGTCATACTACAAGGGAAAATCTTAGTTTGAGAATTGGAGATCTACTCCCAAACACGAAATAAACAAACGAAAAGTTTAGTTTTAATGATTATATAAAAAATTTGGGAATTGAGTTTTGCGTAGGTATATTTTTTATAATTTATTTTAGTGCTTATAGGAAATGTCAGCCTTTCCGCCAATCATACTTTCTCTGCTGCAAGTAGCATTTTCCACTAAGCAATGATTGGACAAAGTGGAAGATCGTGGCCGGGACTAAAATTAAAAAATAATTATTAAGAATAGCATAGAATTTATAGACATTTATTTGTATTTAATATTATATAGGTATTAATTAGGTCTTAGAGTTAAATTACTTCGACCAATTATTTCACCAGTTATTATGGCATGCTATTGTTCTAAGTTAGTTTGTGAGGGACTCGAGTAGATCTATAACTGTTGTGGATATTTTTATTATTCATTGCTTTCAAGACGAATTCCATTGAGAAAGCATTATCACGAAGTGTAGTGTGCGACATCCTGCTCAGATGTTTGTATTTTGGTTGAACAAAACGCTTTATTTCTATTATTGTCTATGGCCAAAATCATAGACACTTCTAGAGACACGTATTGATGATGGCCACTCCCGATTTGGAGGGAAATTTTAAATACAACTTTCAAAATACTATAACTAAGTGAATAGTACAGTAAATAAAGCCAGGTCTTGTATAAATATGACTTTAAGTAACATAAATAAGATATTTTTAAACATTAAATTAAATATATTAATTACTAAAGCTTCAAAATCTGAATTACATGATATTAATTCATTCGGCAGTCTTCGGCTATCGTCGTATCTGAACGCGTTGACGTCAGAATATTTGGACCGATCCTGCGTCAAATCGGAACTTCCGGTCATCACGTGGTATGTTTAAACCAATCAGAACGCTTAGTTTCTGTAAGGCCGACATTTTCTGACAAGCGTAGAAAAAGTTTTCATCAACAGCCGCCATTTTGCGCTGGAGAGACTGAGAAGAATTTCGGAATTTGTCGTGTAAATTTTCTGTTTTTTCTTACATCATTTATTATAAACTGTACCATTCCGTTTATTTTAAAGTGTAAAGTGAAATCGTGTTATCCGATCGATAAAATAAGTCATGTAAAGTAGCTAAAATCTGGTGATATTGTTTTCATTTATTGTGCTAGTTCCGACGGAAGATGGTGAGAGGGTCTGTGTAGCTCTTCGATTCGGAGCTTTGTAATGGCGAATACTTGAGTGAGAAATTTTATTATGTGCCTTCAATGGTGCGAAGGACATCGAACGATCGTGATGTGGGTGAATTACATTATGATGGATGACAAATCGCTCTAAAATGTTATTTCATGAAGATATAAGACATAAAAGTGTTATTTGAATCGGCGGGCCGAAATATTCACGACGGCATACGTTTAGTAAACAGAGCCATGGCCGATCATCACGGTGATGAGCCGCCTAACAAGCGGCCCAAGATGTTCCAGGGTCCATCGGACTCGACGGGTAAGTAAAATATCAATTTCTAAAACTTTGGCAAGTGTTAGACCGCAAGTCTGTCATTATTATCTTTCTTTGATTTTTGACATCTTGCCTTGGTTCTTGTTAGCGCCTCGAAAGATTTGCGTCGTATTTTTACTACTGCGCTCGTAAAATAAGAAATATACAGCATTAGATACCTTCTGAGCAATATTTTTAACATAAAGTATTTTTTAGGTTTACTTACAACTTTTGCTTTATTGACAAAATTCATGTTTACGATTATCGTTCTCTAGTGGGACTGTAGTGAAAAATTCCTGATATTCAACTAATGTAAAGACTTTTTCTATGATTTTATTGATAAAATTATGTATTGGTACAGTTAACCAATACAATATAAAGTTTACAAAATTATTGTCTGTAATCTTTCTTTCTGATGTGGGTTCTCATTTGAATACTTAAATAAGTAAGAAATATTGGTTAAAATACATTGAATTGTTGGCCCGTATCTGATTTATCTTTATAATAAATTAGTAAATGGATTATTTCGCCCTTAATTAAAATCTGTCACTATTTTAAATGTAGAGTAGAAGTTTGACCTAAATTTAAAAAATATTGAATTAGGTTAATTAGAGTAATTTTAGGTTATTAACCAACTTTAATACACTCAATTAAATATTACAAGTATTAATTATTTTCAAGAGTAACAAAATATTGTATTCAACCGAAATGTTTTTATTTATAAATCATAAAATGTGAATGAAATTTAATGTACTGTTAGTAGTTAGTAGTAGTGTAATAATATTTAATTATTCAGTAAAAGCTTGTCATGCACTGTTCTAATATTAACAATTTTACCTACTAAATAGGAAAATTGCTGTTCTTAAATTTGTGACTAAAATAATTAATTATAATTTCCAGAAGTACCTAGTTGGTTAAATAATATAAGTAGTATCCTATATTATTATAAGTATTATTTGATAAGTGTTGATGCTTGCATAGGTAACTTTTTCAAAAAGTTGGCTTTATGTGTAGAAAATGCTTATTGATATAATTAAAATAAGTTTTTGATTGCCATGGCTGTGAGAATGAATTGAGTGTCATTCAAGTTTTTAATAATACGATTAAATATTTAATAGAGGAAATATCTTCAAGAATAACTTCAAACTATGAAATTCTGATTCAATTTAAAAAATAGAAACTTCTTCATAAAACCTGAGAAAAGGTTTACAGAAGGTAAAATAGTATAGTATTTGATATACCTACCTAGAAAGTAGTCTATTGATTTTTTTCAATCCAATAACTGAAAATAAAGAATAAAAATTCTAATTTAATATTTTTTTTTACCTGAACCTGATACACTAAATAATTATATTTTTTAACTGATTCATTTTGGAATTTTAATTTAGAACCCTGGAAGTTACGACATCAAATCCATACAAATATCCATTCCATATGCAAATTGTGGGGCATATCTTTGCATCATACCTACTGTGAATAACAAATTTTTATTGTATCTTTTGATTTACATATTGAATTTTACTAATGTCATCTCTTTTGCTACTTGTTGTTAATTTATTTTTGTATGTTATTTTGTGTGCAACAAAGTGAACACCCAATTACTACATGTTCCATTTAGTATTAAATCAGATTAATTACATAAATAAAATAAATTCAGGTTGTGTTCTATGCATAATAATTATTTTTTCAAGTAAAATTTGTTAGTTAAAAATAAATATGACCATGTGGAGAGGTAATGTTTGAATAAAAACATGCACATTTTTTATTCTAATCTACACAAATATAGAAACTTGGATTTGTGTTATTGGTTCTCATTTAACATAATGGAAATATAAGCATAATCATTTTCAAGAAAAGTAGTAATTTTATTCAAATCCTAATAAATTAGTGCATGCCAGAGCTCTAACATATAGAATTACATTTATTAGCATGTGTACTGCAATAAAATAATATTGTGTTATTGCTTAGGTTTTTCATGCATCTTAGTTAAAATCCTTAAAATAATAACTACCCTTCCAATAGCCGAAATATACTTGATTACGAATTGCTCTGCTTAGTTTAGGGCCCAAATGGTGCTGTATAAATAAGTCTTAAGGATATTTATTAAAATATTTTTATTGATAGTTTCAAGCAAGCCCAAATAAAATTATTTCATAGCATTTTTATAAAGTGATAGTTAATAGTACTGGTCTAAAATCTAGTAATTTCCTGTGAACCAATTTTAATAGCTTTGATAAACTATTTTAATAGCTTTGATAAACTATTTTAATAGCTTTGATAAACTATTTTTAATCTGCCCTAGGAATAAAAGAAAAAAAAAATGCTTTTATTTTATTTAGTTGCAAAGTAGTCTTATAAAGTATGTTAAATGTAGAAGTTTTTTTTTCCTATCTTTTGCCATACTATGTCAAAGTCAAAGTCAATCTTTTTTATTCACATAGATTACATTAGTAATACTTATGAATAGTCTTTATATAAAGCAAATGAAGCTACCTCCGGTTCGGAACCTATAACTAAAGAGAAGATACCGGCAAGAAACTCAGTAGTTTTTTTTACAAATGAAAGCTACACTTATTACTAATTTTGCACTAAGACACACAGTTAGTTTGTCAATTGTAAAATAAAAATTAAAAATAAATTATTGAAAAAAATAAAACAAAAGTATTTGTAAGTTAAATGAAATTAACTGTGTAGGACTTACATGCGTCAACGGGCCCAATACTGACATTGATTGAGAAAATGTGTCATACTATATTTTCACATATAAACTTTTTATATGTGAAAATGTTTATTTTTTAAGTTAGAGATATGAATTTTGGCACAAAAATAGTTCGAAACTTGGGTTAAAATGTGACTACTTTTTTTTTTCGAAAAATAGGGGAGACAGGGGCAGAACCTACCATCTATATTTATTACTAGAAGAAAAGACTCTGAAGTCCACGCTTACAAAGTAGCGGGCGGCCGCTAGTTAATATAAAAATAAACTTTATAATATTATTATGCACATAAAAACTAATTCTTTGATTTAGTCGGAAGTAGAATCACTTTGCATTATATACAATGACGATTCGAAAGTGTTATTATATGTAACCTACTTGAATAAACAAATATTGAATTTGAATTTGAAATTTGAGTCCTTTTAAAAAAAATTCGGCAAATATTATAAATGCGAAATTTATAAGTATGTGTGGATTTCTGGATGTATGTCTTAATCTTCCATGCAAAAAGTACTGAAGTAATTTGTATCAAATTTGGTAAGAAGAGAGATGACATTCTTTTATCAACAAAAAAGATAGTTTTTATCCTGGAAATACACAGGCGAAGTGGTGGGCAACATCAAGTTTTAAACAAATTAGAAAATATACAATATCTTTTATCTTCAGCAGATGGGTTTTCAAACCTTCAAGACATGTTCGACCTTGAAAAGGACCTCCCAGATGAGTTAATGGGAGGTTCTTGGGCCGAACAACCAGGTGTTACTGGGCCTAAGCCTCCGGCTCAGGGACCAGGTCCAGGAGGACAACTGGTCGTTCAGCAGCTGAATGGGGATGACCCTACAGCTGCTATGCAAAGGCAAATAAATAACCATCTGATACAACAAGTGAGTACCTGGGACTGTTGTAGTACTGATTAATATAAATAAAACTGTTCTAGTTTTCTAGAAAAAGTTTCAAAATTGTTGTAAGACATCAAACTGGTATAATTTATGGGTATACTAATAGTGTATTATTTTGCTGGTCTTTTCACAGGGCAACAAGAGTGGCTTAGTAGGCCACAATAATCCTTTAGGATTGAGTAGCTTAGGAAGTAAGAGTCCAAACTTACAGTCACCTCCTAATGTGTCTGTATCAAAGGATCTAATGGGTGGTATGCATCCACAACTAATGCCAAATACGAGTCATCCAAATCAAATGCATTCAAATATGCCAATGAGTTCCATACAAGGTTTGTATATAATTATTTTAGTTTCTTTTTTTACTTATTTTTTTAATTTTATAGATTTACTGAAATAAATTTTTTGGATCTACAGGTGGGATGAATGTAGCTAACGTTGGTAATATGATAGTGACAAACAGTAATATGACTGGAGCAGGCATGCTGGGTAGTGGAATAATCAATAATGTAAATAAGCAACTTCCAACCCTGATGGGAAATAACCATCACGGGACGCCGACGCATCATCCGCATGCCCAGGTAAAAAAATTAAGTAATTAATAATATGTACTATACCTACACTATACAAAGGATGTAAATTGACAAATGGAATATAGAGCCCAGACAGTTAGAACATATTTTGGGGTAAATTGTATATTTTTTAAATGAGGTTTTCTCACTACAAATTTTTATATATCCATCATTTGCAGACAATGCAAAATGGACCACTAGTTGGGCGTGTCGGAGTCGGTATGCAAGCACCTACTATGCGGACGACTCTACAGCATCATCCTAGAATGCAAGCGCCTGGAGGTGGTGGGCATCCGCTCACTCCTTACCATCCCGCGTACGGGCAATCAGCCCAGGGCCCGGGCGTGCCTCCGGCGCAGCGAGCCGCAGGAGTCCGGTTCGGGCCTCCTGGGGAAGCGGGTGGCGGTGCAGCGCAGGCGGTGCCGCCGGCACCGTCGCCCCAGACGCCTGGCGCTCCGGCTGGTGGGCAGTCTCAGCCGCAAGCAGCCACGCAGGCCGCTGCTCCTCCGCACCAACCGCTAGCACCGCACCAGCAACATCAACCCCATGCGCCGCACCAACCGCCTGCCTCTGGCTCTATCGCGGATCCGGAAAAGCGTAAGCTGATCCAACAGCAGCTCGTCCTGCTGCTCCACGCGCACAAGTGCCAGAGGAGAGAGTCGCAGTCTAACGGCGAAACGTGGCAGTGCACGCTGCCACACTGTAAAACTATGAAAGGTGTACTCAACCATATGATGTCGTGTCAGGTTGGTATCCTAGCCGTTGCTTCTAAGTAACTGATTTTTATGATTCAGTTTTAACCAACATTGATTGTTTCAGGCGGGTAAAAATTGTGCTGTACCTCATTGTTCGTCATCGAGACAAATAATCAACCATTGGAAACACTGTAACAAGAATGACTGTCCCGTTTGTTTGCCCCTCAAACAAGCCGATAGGACTAGAACCAATAATATGAATGGTAAGTAAATCAACAATCCTTGCATTTAATTTTGCAATCCAATAATTCAAGAATAATTGTTATGATCCCTATGAATTGCGATCTCTTGACCACATCTGTCGCGACACGGCGGTGATGTCCTCGCCACAATGAGCAAAGACCACACTAAGATCCGAAAGCTGTAAATTGTTTCACCTAAATCTTTCTACAGCAGTTTGTCTTTGTTTATTAGCAGCGGCAGGTAGTCATGCAACGACAGGCGTTAGTACTGGCGGCGTGGGTACCGTCGGTGGCGTAGGTGGAGTGGGAGGCGTAGGCGGCGTGGGTAGCGTAGGAAGTTCGGCAGGCAACATGCCTGGAGTCAACTCCTTACCAGGTGTCGCACCTGCGCCCTCGGCACCTGCGCCTACACCGAATACGCAGGTTAGTTAAAGTGAACCTTTTATCATTAAACATCTTAAAATTAAAACTGTCAGGGTTTTATGGGAAAAAGTTCGAAATATTTGTTTTCTGAAATTACCAACACGGCTATTGAAATGGAAGTCACTGTAAAACACAGACAGTGTTTATGTGAGGACAAAATATATGTGAATGAATAAAAGTAGTTAATGCCATAATTATATAATTAATGGTTAGGGGTTTTTAGTCATTATTTTTCAAGGTATTTATGAACAATGAAAATTTGTATGGATAATATTAAATTGTCAGTGTAAATATTATTTCTCGGATCAAAATTTACACAACAAAACTGCGAGTGGGTCATACAAGTACTGATTTATGGCTATTTACCAATTCTAAGGGTGCGGACATGAAGCGCGCATATGAGGCTCTTGGCATCACGTGCCCCACGTCGGTGTCGAACATGACCGGTGGGTTTCCGCGCGCTCCGCTCGCTCGCATGTCTGTCCCGCGGCCGCCCGGCTTAACCGACGTCGTGCCGCAGCAATCCGCGCCCATGCAGCAGCTGTTCCAGAACCAGCAGGATTTGCAGCAACAACAGTTGGTGAGTCTAAACTAGCATAATGTTGATTTGTCATCCGATATCTTGGGAATGATTTTCCAGATTTTTGATTCCTGTATTCACTAAATATCGTTGAGATGTAGGGACATAAATATGTGATGAATTCATAAAAAGTTTTCCATCTTTTTTTGCTCATGTTTTTAAGTTTAGTGGATCGACAGTGATGCCGAGAAATGCACACAAAATAATAATTTCAATAAAATTATATCATTATCATTATTACTTATAATGCTCGGCATTGCGAAATTTACATTTAGTTTTCTTAGCATTAAGTAATTATTTATTATTTGTTGTTGATTGTAAACCTAAGTAATAATTGCGAGAATGTATTATTTGACGAAGTATTGTGTGTGTCGTGTGAATTTTCTAAAATCTGCACGAAATTGGTTAATTATTTTTTTTGTCATGTTCGTAATGGTCAATTTAAGGTTTATAAGAAAAAACATAATTTGAAGCGGCGACGGGTCGCTTTTTATATAAAATATTTTCAGCAAATAATATGTCAAAGATACTTCGGAGATTAAGGGAAAATATAAAAAGCAAAGGTACCAGTATCGCACCCTGGGACACTCCTATTGATAAAAGGGTGACACAGGAGTAAGTTCTTAATAAATTTTGATTTTGAATTCAGTCAGGCACGTAAGATTGTAGCAGCAATAGTGTAGTATTAAAAAAAACATTATGCCGTTACATCGTCAGCAACATTTAGTTATCAATGCAATCAAAAGCCTTAGACAAATCGGAAAAATTATATTCATCAGTAACACTAGTATCAGAAGTAGATGTTCATGTTTTAAAAGAATATTTTTGCTAAGATAAAGATAATAATCTTAAATTAGAACATTTAAAACAATTAAAATATTTATCTGTTTAAATTATATATATTTACTTTTAAAAAATAAGAAAACTTATCAGCTTTAAATCATTCATTAGTTTTAAATTTTATATTTATTTTATTTTTCTAGTGTATAAATAATCCCGTAGTGTATTAAGAAAATAATTTACAGAAGTGAACCATACTACCTAGAGGTAGGCACTGTTAAAAACATGATATTTATGTTACTTGTCTTTGCAGATGAGTGGGGTGGCTAGTACACTTCAACTGCCTGGGGGTCCAGTCACTGCGAATCCTGTGTCTGGCACGAAAGAATGGCACCAGTCTATAACAGCCGATCTCAGAAACCATCTTGTTCATAAACTGTAAGTGAATTTGAAATAAATGTATGTTGTAAGTGACAAAACAAACTGATCTAAATTTAAAAACTTATTCACAGGGTTCAAGCTATATTTCCTACACCAGATCCTCACGCGATGTTAGACAAGAGAATGCATAATTTAGTCGCCTATGCCAGAAAGGTAGAGGGTGACATGTACGAAATGGCAAGCACACGGTCGGAATATTACCACCTGCTTGCTGAAAAAATATATAAAATACAAAAAGAGCTTGAAGAGAAAAGGCAAAAAAGAAAGGAGCAACAGTTACAAGCTCAACAACAGCAGCAAAACCAGCTTCAGTCCCAGGGTCCTCTTCAACAGCAGAATGTCATGTCCGGTGGTGGCGTGATGACGGGAGTGCGGCCGCCTGCCCCTAACGCTGTTGCGGGGATCTCGAGGCCTGCGATGTCCTCGCAGCCTCTGCCCGGTATGAGAATACCGTCGCCGGGCATGACTCTTGGAATGCCGACTAATAGAATGAACTTCCCGACCAACCTTGTGGGGCCACCTGGTCCAAGTCCTAACCAGGTGAGTCACATTGATTTGACTTTAAAGTTAACAAATGAGTTGTTTTAATTCCAATAGCTGGATATTGAATACATATAGATAGTTTATTAAAGATTAACTTTATATTGATTAGGTCCTTTCTGGTAATGATATATCTTATTAATATTATTGCAAAAAAAAAAATGAAACACTTCTTCTACAGGCAGTATCAAAAAAGTTAAAGACTTTATTTTATTTATCTAAAAAACAGAAATTAGTTGCGAACAAGGAATCACCTTCCACTGCATTCACAGATGCCGCAAACGCCAAACGGTGGGTCCGTCGTTGGTAACCCAGGCATGTCGCCATTCGCACAGACAATGACCTCGCCTGCGTCATACCCGTCGCTGCAGAGTAACGGGCCGGCGCCGCTGGCGTCGCCGAGCCACCCGGACGCGAAGGTGCGGCTGGCAGGGCCGGTCGCAAACTCGCCGTTCGTAAACCACGCCGCCGCTTTCGGTCCCGGCGCTGCAGCCTCGCCCGCGCCCGGCACGCCGCACACGCCGCTCGCGCACCCCAGCCCTGCGCCCCAGCCTGACCAGCGCCCCGCCAGCCGCCCCCCGCCCTCGCAGCAGCCGCCCGTCCTGCCGCCCCAGCCGCCGCAGCCACCCCCCATGCCGCCGGCGCAGCAGCCGTGCTTGCCTGCGCAGCCGACCCACCAGCCGCCTCAGCCGCAGGTCGACGATGCCTCACCTTCTCAGGAGGTCAGTAACTTATTAATTTGCGTATGTTTTTCTTCGTTTTTGTTTAACTACGTCTGTTGTTTAGTGGTGACGAGTTTGGACTCGTGATGCAGACGTCGTAGGTTTGATTCCCGCGGATTGTCCCCGTCCATCTTTGTGTGTCGGCTCCAGTTTGTTCCTAAACAAATTTTCGGAATTATCACTTCAAATGTCTGTTAAGAAAATTTATTTCCATGCTGTCGAACCACCGGCACTTCATTCATTGGTTGGCCTCACTGAGATTAGCCACCTAGGTCGAAAACGGTGGGGACGACAGTATATCTGATGACATTGGACATTATTTCAAGCAACTTTCGACGATTTATATCTTTTTTGTAGTGAATATAAAACAAATTAACGCCTCTCTGTTATTTAATTAAATTTAAAAAATCTTCTTCAGAAGGCTTTGTCTTGTCTTATACAGGCTTATTTGTGACATACGAGCAATTTTGACGAAAAGTGCTTTTTTAACTGTTCTCGTTATGATGTTTAATAAATATTATGTATCGAACACACATTCGCGACAAAGAAAAGTTCTGACCGATTCGGCAGCCAATGTCGTCCTATGTCCATGCGTTAAAATAATACTTCGATATTTTCAAATGTTAAGTAGTCAATTGTTTTAATTACACCAACCTCTCTTAGTCAGTTGGTCTATAAATATAAATCCATCATGAAGAACAATTCACTTAAATGTTTAATTTATTCAAGTGTAGTGCTATTTAATGGAACAAACATTTTAAATTCATCACTTTGTCTAGGTCCGAATCAAACAGGAGCCAGAAGAGATGCGCATCAAGGAGGAAATAGATGAGGACTGCGGCGGCAAGGGAATGCGCGACGAGCCAAGCGGCGACCGGGAGCCGATCGAGCACAACGAGTTCCTCGTGAAGCACGAGATCAAGCAAGAAGTGAAGCAGGAGATCAAGCAGGAGGTGAAGGAGGAGCCGGCGGAGGGCAGCGCGGGCGAGGCGGGCGGCGAGCGCGGCGGGCGGCGCGCCTTCGTGTTCAAGCCCGAGGAGCTGCGCACGGCGCTCATGCCTACGCTCGAGAAGCTCTTCCGCCAGGAGCCCGAGTCGCTGCCCTTCCGCCAGCCCGTCGATGCCCAGGCTCTCGGGATTCCGGATTACTTCGACATTGTAAAGAACCCCATCGACTTATCCACAATCAAGAACAAGCTCGACCACGGGGAGTACAAGGACCCGTGGCAGTATGTCGACGATGTGTGGCTCATGTTTGAGAACGCTTGGCTTTATAACCGGAAAAATTCTCGGGTGTACAGATATTGTACTAAGGTAAAATCTCATTTCATTATATATCAAAATCAAATGTATTTATTTAGTTTAGAAACATTTTACGATATGAGTGGAACCATGAACCCACCGTAAGAATTCATCTAGAATTTTCGTTAGTTTGATACAATTTTTAAAATACACAATTTGTTTGGTTGTGGTGTTTAATCAGGCCTTATTTTGTAGTTATCGGAAGTATTCGAGCAAGAGATAGACCCAGTGATGCAGAGCCTGGGTTATTGTTGCGGCAGAAAGTACACGTTCAACCCTCAAGTACTGTGCTGCTTCGGCAAGCAGCTGTGCACTATTCCCCGCGACGCGAAGTACTTCAGTTACCAGAACAGGTTAGTTCCTCGCTGGCACTATTTTATGGGGTTAACTAGGCAGACAACAACAACCTGCCCATTTAGTCAAGTAAATTATCGAGTATTCAATTAGAACTCTTTTCTTGTGTGGATACAGATAAAACCGTAGTTGTTGTAATGCTGGCCAATAACAGTTATCCACTATATGAAAATAAGAGCTTTTGATTTATCTAATTGATTTAGGTGCGTGCATTGTTTCAATGTGTGGGATGATGCTGTCACAACTAAAAATTATGTTTGCAACAAATTATGAAATGTGCAAGACTTAGTTGGCCTACGTAATAGTCAAGGAGACAACACAACTATAAATTGTACAAAATAAAAGTATGTCGCTCTTAAAGTTAATAAGTTGTTAGATTTACGATATAAACTGGAAATAAATATGAAAGTTGAAAAAATCTGACTTCAACACCCACTGCATCTGTGATCATATTTTACTCAGAGAAAGATAGATTTCTTTGCACTTTTATTTTATATGATTCCTGTACCACTAAGAAAATAAAGATACTAAATATTTATTTTTACCAGCATCTTTAAGAAATCCCAAGTGATGGATGTATAGATTAAATATTTGTGGGGTTTTTGTCTTTAATTGCAAAAAATAATAATTTATATTTTCTTAACACTGCCAAAACGTGAACAGCATCATGCCTATACCTAAGGACCTTATAACTCTGACGGTTTGTAACTTTTGTAAGCGTTTCATAGGCGTTTGCGCAATGTTTTAATATTGAACCTGCAAAAATAGAATCGAAAATATAAGGCAATCAAACGCTACGTGTCCGTTGCGCGGCCGCGCTCACTGCATCACGTTATGTTGAAAAGAGTTGCATTTTGCTAGTGTGATAAGGTCCAAAGAATTATGAGCATTATTACTTAATAATAGCGACACATTTGTGTAAATCTGTTTTCGTCATTTTACGGTTTTTAGCTTTTAATATAGTGTTGTGTGTACACTCTTGTGGCTTATATTAAAATGTATAGCAGTACATAACATTCTCATTGTCATAATATTAACATTTTTATTCCGAATAGATAAGAATTTATATATAAGCTTTGGTGTTCAAAAAAGCTTTCAAGGGCTGATCAACACATTCTGACAAAAGATTTAATTTATACTGTCGGCTAATACACTGGTTAACCATATTTGTAAAATGGTAGTTTTAAAAATAAAAAACTAACGTTGTGCCTGACAGTAAACAAACTTTAAAACTGTTTAGTTTAAACTGATGATTTAATACTAAGCATTGAGCGCACATAAACAAAATATACTGACAATTACGATTTCGCGATGAAATAATGACCACTTTAGGCAATGACAAGATAGTCTCAATATTTAAAATAATTTAACGGGTTAAATTATTTTAAATGTTTAAAATGGAACGCGAAAGTCTTAAAATTTATAGTCTCAATACTTTTGAGCGAAATTACTCTACTATGTACAACTGACCTTGTACTTTTAAACAAAAGAAAGTAAAAAAAATGTTGTGTCAAAATAAACCAATCTCGACACGAAACATTGAACTCCACATATTGGCATCTAGTAGAAAAAGTGGAAATTCCTCTCTACAATTAACAAATTTTGACTTGTCATAGTAATTGTGTGTTTATTTTTTTATGTGAGGTTGATTCTTAGTTAAATAGTTATTAAAGAAATATTGGCTGTTTTTTTATTAAATAAATGTGCGGTCAGCCTTAAAATTATGGCATGTAATACAATCGGCATTTATCAAAGACCATCATTTAACGAAAGAACTGAAGTGTTACTGAAAGCCACTATTGAACAATGCCTATATTGTTACTGTTACCGTACCATCAACATATTACCTGCATAACCCAAGGGTCAACCTGTTAAGAACGCTCCTAGCGTTAAGAACATCCTTTATGGACTTCTTGTTCAATAATGTTTATAAATTTTTTTTTTCCAATATTTCATGAAAAATTTCTACATATAAGAAATACATTTGTTTAGGCTTTTTCTACTAGGCAATTCGGTTCCTGCTATTTCAACGCTTAATGGGAAAATACAATAAAATATTACTTTTAGCAGTATAAAGCAGTAACACTTCAGTGTAGCGTCCTGGTTACCTACGGTGTGTAATCGCCTTGGCTCTATCAATGTGCTACAAATCTCAATAATTTACCAATATTCTCTGTTTGGTGTCAATAATCTACCATGTGCTCACTGTCTACTAATAATAACCCTTTTATGTTCTCATTGCTTACTAATTTTTTTTGCCCTCCACGCACGTCCTTGCCTGCACACAAACCGTTCGTCACGCTTCACATCACTACTGCTACATGGACGTTCTGAATAAAGTCTAAAAGCGTATGGGGTTGTGTCCGATAGATACACCTTCTGCCAGAAATGCTTCAATGACATCCAGGGCGACACCGTCACGCTGGGCGACGATCCACTGCAGCCGCAGACGTAAGTTTCTTAAATTTAATTATTTTTAATGTCTCAATCCAACAATTAAAACCAATAGATTTTCAAATGATTTATATTACAAGATATTAAAATATATACAGCTTAGTCTTTCAAATAATGCATACTATGTTTGACGTTTTTAGTGCGATCAAAAAAGATCAATTCAAGGAGATGAAGAATGACCACTTGGAACAAGAGCCGTTTGTCGTGTGCATGGACTGCGGCAGAAAGCAGCACCAGATCTGTGTGCTGCACCATGACTCAATATGGCCTCAGGGTTTCTGCTGTGATAATTGTTTGAAAATGAAAGGGGCTAAAAGGAAAGAGAACAAATTTTGTGCAAAGAAGCTGCCTACCTCGAAACTTGGCATTTATATTGAGACGAGAGTCAATAATTTTCTTAAGAAAAAAGAGGCTGGTGCTGGTGAAGTGCATATCAGAGTGGTTGCATCATCTGATAAGGTGATTATTGTCTTGTTTTTTTTTCTTTAGTTTTTAAATTTTACCTTTCTGTAAAAATATCTTACGAATCTATTTTTTTAGATGGTGGAAGTGAAGCCCGGTATGAGGTCGAGATTTGTCGAATCCGGAGAGTTGTGTGCTGAATTCCCGTATAGGGCAAAAGCGTTATTTGCATTTGAAGAGCTTGATGGGACTGATATTTGTATATTTGGCATGCACGTACAGGTACGAAAAGTTCATTGCCCTTTGTATTCATAATCTTTGTGATTTTTAGTATTAATAACTTCTTTGCCTTTTTAGGAATACGGCAGCGAAAGTCCATCACCAAATACGAGGCGCGTGTACATAGCATATCTAGACTCTGTACATTTCTTCCAACCCAGGCAGTATAGAACTGCTGTATATCACGAAATTTTATTAGGCTACTTGGATTACGCGAAACAATTGGGTTATACAATGGCTCATATATGGGCCTGCCCGCCTTCCGAGGGTGATGACTACATTTTTCACTGCCATCCGCCCGAACAAAAAATTCCTAAACCTAAAAGGTTACAAGAGTGGTATAAGAAAATGTTAGATAAAGGTATAATAGAGAGGATAATTTTAGACTATAAAGATATTTTAAAACAAGCAATGGAGGACAGTATATCTTCTGCTGCGGAACTGCCGTACTTCGAAGGTGACTTCTGGCCTAACGTGCTAGAGGAATCTATCAAAGAGCTCGATCAAGAGGAGGAGGAGAAGAGAAAGCAAGCAGAGGCAGCTGAAGCAGTGGTTAGTCTAATTGTTCAAAAACCAATTATGATGTTGCTATATAAAATTTTGATTAGATTGTATTATTTACATAATCCATATCATTTGCAGATATTCCAGTCATCAGAAGAGAATGAACAAGGACCAGATGGAAAAAAGAAAGGCCAGAAAAAGGCGAAGAAGTCAAATAAGTCGAAGGCTGCTCAGAGAAAGAATAGCAAGAAGCAGAGCGATCAGCAACAGGGAAGTGATCTCAGTGCAAAGATATTTGCAACCATGGAGAAGCACAAGGAAGTCTTCTTCGTTATAAGGCTACATTCCGCTCAGTCCGCGGCGAGCTTAGCGGTAAGTCCATATTATAATATATTGTTTGTCACTACTTAGTATAAAACAAAGTAGCTTTTTCTGTATGCCTAGATCTTTAAAACTACGCAACCGATTTTTATGCGATTTCTTTGATAGATACAGTGATTTATGAGGAAGGTTTATATGTATAATTCATACATATTAATCTACAGAAAAGTAGGAAACTTCATTCGTATTTATTTGCACCCGTGCGAAGCCGGGGCGGGTAGCTAGTTATTTTATGAAATAACTTTTCCCTCGTTAAATGGATGCCTACAGGCTTAAGTTACCCAGAGCTAGTTTCGTGCAAGTACACACATCCTAATCTAGTATACTTTTATATGCATTATTTTAACAAATTTAGTTTAAAAAATATCGCGTCTTAGGTTGAATATTTAATAAGTTGTTTTATTAAATATTCAATGCATTCTTTGTAAGATAATAAGACAAGTTGCGTCTTTTTTTTCATATCTTCCCCCCTATTTGTTTATTTCCTTACATTGTATAGTTCATATAAGAAATATTTTGTCAACACAGCCAATCCAAGACCCGGACCCCCTAATGAACTGCGACCTAATGGACGGGCGCGACGCGTTCCTGACGATGGCTCGCGACCGGCATTACGAGTTCTCGTCGATGCGGCGCGCGAGGTTCTCCACGCTCTGCATGCTCTACGAGCTACACAACCAGGGAACAGACAAGTTCGTCTACACCTGCAACAGCTGCAAGTCCCACGTCGAGACGAGATACCACTGCACCGTCTGCGACGACTTCGACCTTTGCGTACCGTGCTACGAGAAGGAGGGCCACCCTCACAAGATGGAGAAACTGGGACTCGACATCGACGTGGGCTCGTCGCCTGGCGACATGAAGCAGGCAAATCCGCAAGAGGCGCGCAAGCTGTCCATCCAGCGGTGTATACAGTCGTTGGTGCACGCGTGCCAGTGCAGAGACGCGAACTGCCGCCTGCTTTCGTGCCAGAAGATGAAGCGAGTGGTGACGCACACCAAGATCTGCAAACGGAAAACGAAAGGAGACTGCCCTATTTGCAAGCAACTCATCGCGTTATGTTGTTATCACGCTAAACATTGTCAGGTGAGCAGTTGTTTTGAAGATACCTTTTAAATTTTTATCAGTAGTGAAGTTTGTATGGATTATTTCGTCAGAATGGTTTATGAGAATATTTATACCGAAAGGTAAACAACTTGTATGGCATCCCATAGAGTAATCTATGCCAAGTGATTCTATTATAATTTTCCTGTGGCTGTGTCCCCTGGCTAAAAGGATATACGTAAAATTTAGCACAGAACTGAATCTGGATTGTAGATAACAACAAGGTCTCAAAGATCATGGTAATCACATACGTGCTTTTGTGTGCAGGAAACGAAATGCTCGGTGCCATTCTGCAGCAGCATAAAGCATAAGCTGAAGCAGCAGCAGGTGCAGCAGCGGGTGCAGCAGGCGAAGCTGCTGCGGCGGCGCATGGCGGCGATGAACACGCGCGTGTGCCCCGGGGCGTCGTCGCCGCCGCACCCGCCGCCCGCGCTCGCCTCGCCGCCGCCCTCCAAGCCGGCCGCCGCCGCGCACGCGCTGCCGCACAACGTGCAGAAGGCGCTGCAGCAGGTACGTACATGATGAACACGCGCGTGTGCCCCGGGGCGTCGTCGCCGCCGCACCCGCCGCCCGCGCTCGCCTCGCCGCCGCCCTCCAAGCCGGCCGCCGCCGCGCACGCGCTGCCGCACAACGTGCAGAAGGCGCTGCAGCAGGTACGTACATGATGAACACGCGCGTGTGCCCCGGGGCGTCGTCGCCGCCGCACCCGCCGCCCGCGCTCGCCTCGCCGCCGCCCTCCAAGCCGGCCGCCGCCGCGCACGCGCTGCCGCACAACGTGCAGAAGGCGCTGCAGCAGGTACGTACATGATGAACACGCGCGTGTGCCCCGGGGCGTCGTCGCCGCCGCACCCGCCGCCCGCGCTCGCCTCGCCGCCGCCCTCCAAGCCGGCCGCCGCCGCGCACGCGCTGCCGCACAACGTGCAGAAGGCGCTGCAGCAGGTACGTACATGATGAACACGCGCGTGTGCCCCGGGGCGTCGTCGCCGCCGCACCCGCCGCCCGCGCTCGCCTCGCCGCCGCCCTCCAAGCCGGCCGCCGCCGCGCACGCGCTGCCGCACAACGTGCAGAAGGCGCTGCAGCAGGTACGTACATGATGAACACGCGCGTGTGCCCCGGGGCGTCGTCGCCGCCGCACCCGCCGCCCGCGCTCGCCTCGCCGCCGCCCTCCAAGCCGGCCGCCGCCGCGCACGCGCTGCCGCACAACGTGCAGAAGGCGCTGCAGCAGGTACGTACATGATGAACACGCGCGTGTGCCCCGGGGCGTCGTCGCCGCCGCACCCGCCGCCCGCGCTCGCCTCGCCGCCGCCCTCCAAGCCGGCCGCCGCCGCGCACGCGCTGCCGCACAACGTGCAGAAGGCGCTGCAGCAGGTACGTACATGATGAACACGCGCGTGTGCCCCGGGGCGTCGTCGCCGCCGCACCCGCCGCCCGCGCTCGCCTCGCCGCCGCCCTCCAAGCCGGCCGCCGCCGCGCACGCGCTGCCGCACAACGTGCAGAAGGCGCTGCAGCAGGTACGTACATGATGAACACGCGCGTGTGCCCCGGGGCGTCGTCGCCGCCGCACCCGCCGCCCGCGCTCGCCTCGCCGCCGCCCTCCAAGCCGGCCGCCGCCGCGCACGCGCTGCCGCACAACGTGCAGAAGGCGCTGCAGCAGGTACGTACATGATGAACACGCGCGTGTGCCCCGGGGCGTCGTCGCCGCCGCACCCGCCGCCCGCGCTCGCCTCGCCGCCGCCCTCCAAGCCGGCCGCCGCCGCGCACGCGCTGCCGCACAACGTGCAGAAGGCACTGCAGCAGGTACGTACAATCATTTTACGGTGCCCGGCCATACCTAAAGGGACAAATAAAGTATGTATTTCTGTCGCTGCTATAACAACAAGTACTAAAAAGAAAATAAGGTAAATATTAATGTGGAGCTCCTATACAAATAATACCATTTTACCTAGTTTAATGTTACTAGGTTGATTTAGTATTGCTATCTCTTTAATTGCTAGAAAGGCTGAGTGTTATTTTGTCAACATTGGATATTTTGTTTAAAATTGCTTGCTGTGATCGTAACACTTCACTTTACCTGGTTGTCGTATCATCCAGAACCCTAAAATGAACCGTACGACCATCGAGACATTGTATACTGCCAAAATATTAAAAAAAAAACTTCAATTTGCTCTTGCATTACTGTGTTTTAAATTTTAAATTACAGAAATATTCTGCCTTTGTATTAAGTTCTCTGGAGAATTTACTATTTTTTTTAAGTATGTTTAACAACTCGTTTTTCTTAGGCAGCAAATACTTGTACTTTTTAGAAGAAATAATTTATATTTTAGTTCGTAATACTTAAGTTTCGCGTTAACGGAGAGCCCGGTCTTGCCTCTCTAGAAAATCTCTGTAGGCTAAAATACCTTATAAAACATACTTTAGAAGTATGATGTATAAGTTCTCGTGTGGCTGACGACAGGTGCAGGAGGAAGCGGCACGGCAGCAGGCGCCGTCGTACGGCAAGCAGGGCAGCATGGGCGTGGTGGGGTCCGGGCCGGGCGTGGGCGGGCCGGGCGGAGGCGGCGCGGGCCCGCCAGGCGTGGGCGGCGCCGGCGCGGGGCCGGGCGCGGCGCGCGGCGAGTGGGCGGCGCGGTACCGGGCGCCGCCGCCGCTGCACCACGCCGCGCACGTGCCGCGCCTGCCGCACCACGCGCCGCTGCACCAGCACCTCGCGCCGCACCCGCAGCACCCGCCGCACCAGCAGCACCCGCCGCACCCGCACCCGCCGCTGCAGCACCAGCCGCTGCAGCCGCACCCGCCCCTCCAGCAGCACCCGCAGCACGCGCAGCATCCGCAGCACGTGCAGCATGCGCAGCATCAACCCAATATACAGCAGGTGACCACCTCCTTTATACTATTACTAAATGTGGCGTTCCCCAGAATCGGTTCTTTAGAAGAATCATTTTAACAAGTGTTTTTTATTGTTAGTGATCAGGAATTCCGTAAAGTAGAAATGTGGATGACGTATATTGCAATACAATGAATGAAATAAATTCATTATATTGCGTCATTCATTCATCATGTCACGCGTTTTCAGTCGTCTCTTAACATCCATGAATCAGATAAGAATCCTATGGGATAATTGGGATATTGTTAAACATAAACTTTTTATGTATGTATCTGTACGCCGATTTTCAACTTAGTAATCCCAAAATAATGAATAAACCTCGTAGTTCTGGTATAATACCGTAATGAAACTATCAATTACTAACTAATATTTTATTTCAGCAACGACCGCAAGCACCTCAACAACAACAAACTCAACCACAGATGCACCAAAAGGCGCTACAACAACTCATGGCGACGTTACGGTCGCCGACGACACACAACCAGCAGCAGGAGATATTACAGATTCTCAAATCGAATCCTCCGCTAATGGCCGCTTTTATCAAACAAAGACAGGTTCGTTACACCAAATTTTCAATACAACACAGCACTACAAAAGTTCTTACCATGAACTCAGTAAAAAGCGCGTTGATGTTAGTTATGCCTTATCGTAGTTCTGTCTTATCTGAGGTAATTTTGAATTACTTATTGAATTCATAAATGTATTTGGTGTGATCTGTATCTTTTCTAGACTAGAGAAAATAATCCTGACGTAAAATATCACAAGTGGTGTTTGAGCTTAAGTTTACACAATAAAATACATATTTTACTGAATATTTACAAAATTTGTTTATTTTCAAAGAGAATAAGCGATACATTATCTTTATATTTCAATTATTGTTAGATGCCATTTTTGACATTTGAACCCCTTTTTTATAACAAAAACAATGCGTCCTAAAAGAGGTTCCATATCCTTTTAAATTTTAAACAAGTAGAATGGATATAACAAATTGTAGAGAATTTGGCGAGTATCTTTGATTTCTTAGAATTTGTAAAAGTTACCGCGGTCATTCATAACGATTGGTTACCGCCATAGTAGAAAGAGAACAAGTAGGTAAACTAACGCCCCGACTGAACGATAACTGCCTATACCCCTAGGGCTGTCAGTGAATCCTGCTTAAGTTGAACCAGTGAAAAGAAGTGTACTCATTCTTAATCTAAGAACAAGTAGGCATGATTGGCATAATGTTATGTAATTTTGGGATATTAATAAACAAGCATATAAAACCACTGAATGATATTGCCAATACATATCTTTCTATGCCAGCAACTTCTGTGAAGTCCGAGAGGGTGTTTTCAGCAATGGGCAACATCATTTATGATCGGAGAAGTCCGCTGCAGTCTGACGCTCATGTTATGCTTTCATTTAAAAACTTTAAAATCAACAAATAGTAAAAAAATACATTTTTTGTCACAATAGTAGCTCTGGGCGCATGTTAAGACTTCATACATATATTTTTCGTTTTTCTGTTAAATAAATATTAAAATTATAATTTTGTATCTTTTTGTAATGTTTTGCAGTGTCCATTTAATATTATAATTTGGTAAATTTTTGATTTAGAAGATAATTTAAAAAAAGAACAAAATTATGCACAATCTCCGGTGATTCACCGGTTATCAATCGGTTATGTCAAATTCACCAGTGATTTTCTCCAGTGCTATAATTTCACTCCGGTACAAAGCCCTAACTGAGGTGACTCTGAAGGATTGTGAATATTTGTCAGTGTGTGCGTGCGACGCGCGTCGGTAAAGGGCGGGGCGGGGCGAGCACACATAGTAGCCACGCTCCGTGCGTTTGTTGGAGGATTCCATACTTTTCTCTTTCTACTATGTTACCGCCCGACAGTCGATTGTCATTTGTACATTTTTAAAGTAGGCAAGTATATTATATTCGTAGTGTCAACCATGATATTAAATAGCATTTGTTGGGGTTTGTCTGTGACAACTTCAATTAAAACGTAAGACTACAATCAATAGGAACAAGACCTTATGATATTAAATCGCCAGCTCAAATATAGTTTACGTTTATCATTTTAAGAATTAATATTCTTAAGTCACATTAACCACCATTCAGATAGCTTCTATTTAAACTGCGTTGAGAACTTTACCTTTTTGTATTTAAAAAAAACATAAAAATATCATCTCCTCTTGCGTGCAGCGTGAAGCACTTTCAACAATTACAAAAAAATATTTAGATACTAAGGTGTCATCGATTCCGTTTTTTTTTTTTTAATTTTTGCAACGAATGTACCACGGGTCGATAAGTATATAGATCTAGGTAAATTTAGTTACCTTATTTGTCATACAAAACGTTAAATTTCAGAATGCACAGAACCAACAAGCGGCTGCCGGCGGCGTGGGTGGCGTCGGGGGCGTGGGCAACGTCGGCAACGTCGGCGGGGTGTGCGGCGTCGGCCTGGGCGGCGCCGTGCCGCAGCAGCAGCAGATACAGCATATGATGCAGCCGCAGCAGACGCAGCGGCTGCAGCAGATGCACCAGATGCTGCCGCAGCAGTCGCAGGTATGTGTCACATTTATATCAGAAAGACAGTCAGTAGTTGTTAAAAGAATCTCCACTAAATCAACGCCTCAACTACTTTTATATCACAAATGATTTTTTTTTCTAATAAAAAAAATAGTTTATTTACAATTGACATGGTATAGAATAACATGGATCTTATTTTTTTTAAGGTTACGGTGATAACCATATAGGCTTTGAATATTAAACATTTGGCATTCGTTTTTAATTCAATTAAGAATTATCTTAAGTGCTAACCCATCCTTCCTTTAGATCGCTTCAAAATGTATATAAATTCACAGAGTAGAAACAATTTTCTATGAATATTTCTTCTAAATTGAGATTTCCTAAACACCATTATCTTGGTTTTACGTTTAAATATAACCTTTTAAATAATACGTCTAACATATCATCGTCAACATTGTAGCACATTCACCAGTCATACGTTACCCGGACGCGTTTACATATTTATAAAATCATCTCACAATAAATTTGAATAGTACATTGAATAAATTTACATGTCCACATTCGATTATGTGGTCGAACTGAAATCAGTCTTAGAAAATGTGCACTGTTCTTACAGGTCGGCGGCGTATCCGGCGTCGGCGGCGTGGGTGGTGTGTCCGGAGTGGGCATGGGCGGAGTGGCGCCGGGCGGCGCTATGTCGCACACGGCGCCCGGCGGCGCGGCCTGGTACAAGCAGAACGCGCCCAACGCGCCCAACGTGGGCGGCGGCATGATGGGCATGCGAGCGGCGTACGCCGGCGGCGTGGGCGGCGTGGGAGGCGTGGGCGGGGTCGGGGCCGTGGGCGTCGGCCCCGCAGGCGTGGGCGCGGGCGGCGCGGCTCGGCTGGGCGCGCGGTACGGGTTCAGCGGCGGCGTGCTGCAGCGGTCGCCGGAGGCCACGGCGTCGCCGCGGCGGCCGTCGCCCGTGCCGCACCCGCCGCCCGACGAGCAGCTGCCGCCCATGACGCCGCAGGACCAGCTGACGAAGTTCGTGGAGCAGTTGTAGTGTAGATAGCGTGGGCGCGGCGCCCTGTACAGTCCCCGGCGGCCGCGCGCCCGCCGCCCCCTCGCGCGCGCCCGCTCCCTCCTCGTCCTCCCCCGCCCTATTTATTGTCGATGACAGAGTCGTTGGCGACGCGAGGGACACTTAGTATTACGACGACCGAATCAGCGCTCAATGTACAAAATGTAAATATGAGAGGAAGTACGTCCTGTCCGCTTCTGAATAATTGTAAGTTGTTCGTAGTGTAGGTACATTATGATACTTATTCTGTTTATTGTAATTAAATCATTTTATAATATAATTATGTGATCATTATAAACGGTTGTTTTTGTTTTTAACCCTCTTACAACATGTAGAGCAACAAAATCTAGCAGCTTCAGAAAATTTAAAGATTGTAACAGAAGTAATTGTAGGGTTGTATTAAAGTGGAGAGCTACTTCTATGTTATGATAAAATTAGCTCTTAAAAATAGTTTCGATAATTCCATTGAAATTTTAAATTTTTTGAGGGCAAGGCGATTCATCGTCTATTAGCGATTATCTCGTTAAAATGTAAAACTGAGAACAACTCGTGATTGATTTTTTGTTTAGTACACCTTAAGAATTCCCTAAGATGTATAATTTATTATGGACCATTTATACGGGAAAGACACCCCATCCAGTTTTGTTTCTAACAAGTTTAAACGTTAAAATTTGTGAGGCCGCAAGTACGTCTTGCCTTCTTTATAATGGTTGGATATGGTTTGGTGGTTCAATTACCATGCAACCAATAATATAAAGTATCGCCAATTAAGCTACCTCCAGGTGCCTATAATGTTCAAGACGTATAATTATTATACATAACCAAATTAAACCATTTTATATTAATTAATATTTTGCAATAAAGGATGGCGTGTTCGTTTTGACAAATGGTATGCGAATAGTGATGATTATGAGAGGGGATCGGTCCTTCGTTTGCTTTTTGATTATTTAAAAAATTTAGAGCATTGTAATAAGTATATTATATATGATCTATTTTCTAAGAAATATACTAAGTGTTAAACCTCATTTTTTTCGTCGTTTAACAATCTGTACAGAAAAGGTATTTCTGTGCTATGTTATTATAAGTACAGTCCCTGTTAGATATAATCATGGACCTAATTACTAAGTCCATGGATATAATCAAGCAAAGTGGCTAAATATTTCTGAACAGTTAAAAATGACAATTAGTTCCAAACACTATGCACAAGTTGCCATTAATATCTGAACAGTCATTACTTCATTCACATCTGAGCAAATCCTAGTAAATTACATCTATTCACACAAGTAACCAATAATATCTGAACACTCATAACGTGAAGTGTATAAAAATTTGTGTTAAAAGACAAAATAATTGTTTCATTTTATTGTAATTTTCAATTAAAATTTTGAATGTTTGAAGAATAAATATTTCTAACTAGTTACTGCGTACGCAGGGTAGGTCGGATGATGCGGTCATAAACGCCGCGATTTATCAGCGTGTGCGCAGCTTTAACTTTATAACAGAGAACGCGCGCGTGCACGCAGAGATATCGTAAAATCGCTAATATGAACAGGCGTTTACCCACCTGCGTAGATAGATACACTTGACGTTATTGTTCAGATATTATTAGTTGTGTGTAGATATAGACGTTAACGTTATTGACGCTAGTCAATAACAGATACTAATCTGCACAGAAGTTAAGTCATTAATGTTCAGATATAAATAGTAACTTACAAGTTACACTGTAGTGTAGTACATTATTTGTACACTGAAGTGTAGAAAAAATATTGTCAGTTTAAACTGTTCAAAAGTATTTAATCACTTTGTTATAATATTAAGTGCCTGGTTCAATTCGCGTAATTAAATTTTGCGTTTGTATGAGATCACAAATACGTAAAGGCCAATTGGATTAAGCCTAATGCTTTTAAGTCAGAAATTAAAATAATCGACTGTACATAAGACGTAGTTTAATTTTATAGAGCATATTTTCATCACTAGCGGTGAACCCTATACCTTCACATAACTCGAGTGATGTCTAAAATAGGTCGTTTTTTATCTATTTCATTTGAAAGAGTGATACAGAACAGAAGCTTGTTTTGGTTCACTCTGTTTGATACAGTTATAAATCTTTGAATAAGGAAGCTATAAATCTATAGTTTAATCACTCGACTGATAGGGTTATAAAAAAAACAAGGTTTATACAAAAAGGCTTTAATCAAGTGAAAATTGTTAAAATAAACATTTAAGTTAATTTCAATATTAGTAACAATTTGCTGTGCTGTAAAATACACTTATTTCACATATTTAGTATTTTTTCGTAGTACAGTCAAAAGCATGTCAGACTATATACAATTTAGACTTACGGCTCTTATGCCTTGGGCATTAGAAGGAATATTGAACTGCAAGTTTTTACAAGTGCTTTTGATCCTAAGAATGGCCGCAAGTATTTAATTTCGAATAATTTCTAAACATTATGATGGCCCAATGATGCGCGAAAATGACTTATTTTTCTACAGTGTTGTACAGTTTTTTTTATAGTAATAGAGGGTTAATTGGACACTGATATTTAATAATAAAGTTCTCTTATTCCTTGGCCTAAACCTGTTGATAGGTATATCACTGCACGATATTTCTAGGCAATGTACACACTATTAAGTCGTTACTTTAAAAAATATCATGCGGTGAGGTCCTGACAGTAAGGAGCACTGCTTCAAAAATGTGTATTGAAAAAAAACGTGCGATTTTATAGTCAAGCTAAAAACTAATTCAAAAAGTGTTTTCTGTACCTATTCCATATATTTTCAAAGTACCCTATGATTAATTTTAACCAAAGTATGTAGGTAGGGGCGACATATAAAACTACATGTATTTCTGGCACTTTTCATAATATGGGATATTCAACGATTCACATTACGCATACTTGTCTCATTAATTAAATAATTGGTCTTTACTCTTTTTAACAGCATTTGGTGCTGTTAAAATATAACAATATGGCTGAAATACCTACAAAAAGTCTTATCTCAGAAGGTTATTCGAATCAACTATTAAAGATCAATTGAATGTTATCGCAATTAATGAATTTTCAAAATGACCATCAATTCCCTACATCTTAGCAGTTATGAATGCCCCATTTACCTTTCCGATAAATCAACACGACATATCATCAACGCGCTTGCAATACCGCGTAAGTAGATTTTTCCGTAAGTTCTAATTTGGATTGAAATTATATGAAAAAACAGACAAAATTAATCTTTATGGCAAACAGTAGATACCCGGTATTGCACGCGTGTCGACGATATATTATATAAAAGGATTACTCGTCATCATCATTTGAAACCTATTCAGTGTCTGCTTGGCCATTGGATATAAAATACATGTTTAGTTTACGCAATAAAAACTATATTAGCCCAAATGACAGTCACACCTACATTATAATGATTTTTGGCTAATTTCTACCAATGTTTTAACACCGCCCGATGTTGAAGCCATCATTAATAAAACTGGCATTGACTTCATACGATCGACAAACTTTTATTGTTGCAAAAAGGTAGAAATGTGTTACTAAACATTCCTCAACATCGCGCGTATGAGGTTCTTATTAGCCTATTAGGTACAATCGCTTCTGATTGTCTTCATGAAATTACAACACAGGGATTTGTTGTACTATTAAAGAATATGAATAGGAATTTAAAAACCATAATCCCAACTGTGAAAAAATGTATAAAGGAGCATTAAATTACTTACATAATCTATCAATTAAAAACAACGAACAAAAAGGATTATAACAAACAATTAATCGTATGCAATAGATATTTTAGACAGGCCATAAATTTCAGATTTCATTTTCCCTTTTACAAAGATAGATTTTGTTTGTACTTGTTTTGGTAAAATAATAGTTTTAGTGTTATTTTAAGCAAAAAATAGACTTAGCATCGTTATACGATACAGTTGATCCACAATATTTGACACTGCCTTTAAATATCTCATCACTTACGATTTAACAATGGTATGAACTAATTATATTATCAAAAATCACACACCATAGAAAAATGTCGAGACCCACACTTTTAAATTACACATACACATTATATTACTTATTATGCACATTTTTTTTTTCTATATTTTTCATCATTTGCAACACATATTGTATGAACATTGCTAAAGTTTTAAGTACCGAAAGTCAGGGGGAGTAAGCCAAGGTCTATCTTTATTCCTATCGATCCGGTAATGAAAGTTTATTAAATTTTTTGAAACTTAAACATGATTTTTTAAGTAACTTATAATATAAAGAATATGCATTAGATAATAAGAATCTACAGTTCGAATTGCTTACTGTCTCGTTGTCCACTCGAGTTTTCAAAACCTATCTTTGTACATTCAATTCCAAAGAAGGCTTAGGTGCAGCAGCGTGAAGCATTTTTTTATTAATTTGATCTCACAAAAATTTGTATCAAATTGTGTAATATGGGGGTTTGGGATTCTTGACAGTAAATGTGGAAAAAAATCAGTGCTATTTGGGAGAAAACAACTTAACAATACGTAACAACATGTAGCAGTAATAACTTAGATAACAAAGAACAAGATGTCGGAATAAGTAATTATTTTTGCGGTTACAATGAGAACCATGAGAACCCTATTTAATGAAAGTAATAAAAAATATCTTTCATAAAATTTAACTCTTAAGTATGTTTCATACAAGGCATTTGATATAAATATTTCATTCTACCATACGAGCCACATTAAATTATTTAATAAATAAGTTTGTAGCCGCTAAATATTTATACATCTCCAATGAGCCAGTATTTGTTTCCAGCTTTGGCATGGCTAAAAAATAATTAGTGACTGTTCATCTCTTGCATGAATTCGATGTAAAAACTTTACCATCAGCATTAATTCCATTTCATATAAACATCTATAAGCAATTTGCATAAGCTCACTTTCCCCCTTTAATTTTTTATCACATACATTAATATATTTTTTCCAACTGTGGTGAATACGACATAAAAATAAATTTCTGCAAAGGATTGCGTTGTTTATCCACAAGAATTGCAAGGGCTTACGGAAACTAATCTATTGCGTAATCAGTCGCTTTACATTATGACCACGCAAAACCCTTACACGACCAAAAGTCAAATTTAAGATTCCGATTAAAGGCCAACGTACACTTACCGGTTTTGTTAAAAATTTCGCACGACTCGAGAAAGTGTGCATTTGCCTTTATTAATCATATTTCATTATTTCGTGTCAACTAACTTGTACTGTACACAACATAAACAGTAAATAAGAGATGCACTTCATGTTAAAATGATTAAACCATTTTTTATTATAGACTTTACATATACTCTTCCGATTTGTTAATGGAAAAAAGATAAGCGTGCAATTTATGTTTAAGAGCTATAATTACCTTATAAATCTTTTCATTTACTTTCTTTTACGTTATAAGTGCGTCTATTCGTTCTATGTATAATTTAATGTGATGTGTTCAGCAAATTTTGCCTTATTAGTGTCCTCAAAACGATTTGTTTAATGTTTTTTTTTAAACTAATTTTTAACCAAAATAAATTTAATGTGCACGAAAATACTTGCAACCAAATATTTGAAAGAGGAATGTGCACTTCTCCCTTCTGTTATTAACCTAAACTACTCAAATTAATATGCCATCACTCAGTCTTTCAATTCTTGCAACTGTAAATATATTTTATCCAAAAATCTGCAATAAGCAACAATTTAATGTGAAAATTATACAATAGATTTTATAAATATGTACAATAAAATCTCGCTGACTCCGATTTCAAAGCCTTACTTTATTGCCAAACCCACATGTATAATTTTAATATCCTTAAAAACGAAGTAATATATTCATACTTATGAGCCCAGAGCTATTCTTATTTCTTGGAACACTGTACATTTTATATAATGTACGATTAAAAGCAAGTCAATAATAATAATAATTTCACATTATTGAAATTGCAACGCCCTTAAGTCGTTGGCATAAGAACTAATTTCTAACTGCAAATGTTTACCCGACGTGCTATCGATCGCACATATAAAACCTAGGCACCCGATGGTCTATAGATTGTCTTTAAAAAAATGTGTTAAGTGCCTTTCATCAAGCTATTCATATAAAAGGTGATTTTCTACCAGAGGGGCAAGAAGAATTGAAATATATATGGCAAATTTTCAATCCTCTCCTAGATCATCTTTGGGAATTGAAAATTTGCCATACCTACATATTTCAATTCTTTTCACGCCTCGTCTCATCTCGCCCTTCTGGTGGAAAATCACCTTAAGAGGCTAAGTTAGATAAGTATTCCATGACCGCCGCGATATCGCCCCGAGCCCGCCGCGCTTATTTTATCGCAAGGAGAGTTCACGGCAAAATCGCCTCGCCTTGAAATAGCCCAAAAAAATCGCTAGGAAGGCACTAATGGCTCTGGACTCTTAGTTCATTGAGTAAATTTTATAAGTTCAAATTTTAACACACAATGAAAAATAAAGATGCTTTCGTTAATCAAAATTAAACATGGGATATGGCAAACACTCACTCCTTTATCAAATTTATATCTTTATTAAATTTAACACTTCTTGCTCTTTGAGTTTAAATTTAATTACCAGAGCAGATAACATGTTCATTGTGTAGAGAAACTAACAGATATTAAAATTACTTATATTTAACAGTGCATGCAATATTTCCCACAGAAAGCATCTTATTGTAACCTACATTTTAAGCGTAATGATAAAACGATTAAATTGACATACCAGTTAATAAAATATTTAAATGATTTTTTATTTGCAGGCTGATATCCGTCGGCTTCTGTAGGTAGACAGTTAAAAGGAATACAATTAAGCAAATGCTGCAAATGATTGCTTGCTATTCTTGGATAGATAACCCTAGAATTTCAGTTTAAAAACCCAAAATATATACCCCAATAAATATCGAAATACTGCCTTCGAAACAGTTTGTAAAAACCCAGCATAACTGTATTCCATATTAAGTAAACAATATAATTTTATCTTTAACAACATTTTTGACCCAACCTAATAAAAAGTGTCCATTAAATAAATAAATAGATATTTGGAATTATATTTATCCAAACTGATAAACCAAAAACATAACAATGTTGTGATCTTTGTAAAAAAAACCTTTTGAATTTTCGCTCACTTCATCGTATAGTCTCCTCCAGTTAAGCTAATTGTTGCGAGGATTGCATCGGACGAAAGGCAACGATCTGTGGCGCGTAGCAGTCTGCGGGTAGTCTAGTTGTCCTTCTTATCGACGGGGGTGCTGCTGCTGTTGTCGGTGTCCTCGGGCTCCTCGTCTGAGTAATTGGTCGGCTCCTCGCCTGGCTTGAGGAGACGCCCAACGAGATCATATTTTTCTGCAATAAGAAGAATTCTTGTTTATGTTTTGCTTCACCACACTACTGCCAACCATATTTTATTTTAGTCCGGGATATATTTCGAAGTAAGGCAACGTGTGTTGGACTCCCCTTGCGCGGCCTTATCTTTTTCTCTCGGGCAACAACGAGTGTCGGACTCGCAATGGCTAGACTGAACAGTTGTGGAGAAGTCGGGCTCCCTGGCTGATTGTCCAAGAGTGTGTTAGGCCATCTGCTACGCCACGGGATCGAGTTATTACCCCATAGTTCCGCTGCCCACTGACATTGCGGACATCCTATATACTATGATGTAACCGGAATGTGTTTCTACCACGCATGCATCAGTGAAGAAAACTGACTTTTCTCTGATCTGATTGATTGTTCCAATCCAATGTACCTTTTAGATTTTACGAACGCGGTTCAATGAACTGTAAAAAGCACATCAAGGTGAACATTTTGTAGTCCAGTGTTAGTTCTTATGCATGTGATTTAAAGGAGGTACAGGGTTCAAAGCGTATAGTCTGACGCGTGTTACTTTGACCAATTCGGTAGAAATTATAATAAATCACTTATTCAACCCAGCGGGGCCGTCGGCTTTATAATAATATACTGATGTTATTTATTATTCAGCCCTGTCGATAGATTCGTGAGATATATTTGACTAGCTATATGATAGGAGGTCCGCCAACGCAATACAGCGTCCTCCTCAATCTTCGTCAACCTAACACGACGTATCAGCGCCTAGGCAAGACACGGCTACGAAATCTCCACCAGATCGCGATCCTCGCCAGACCTTGCTGGCGTGCCGCGGGGAGTGACCCTATTCTGATTTCCGTGACCCACCTCAGGTTTTGTAAAGGCCATACAATCGGAGAATACACGACCGTGTATATATGTTTACTATACGTACATACATATAGTTGCGACCGTATCGGTGCTGCATCGCGATATGTTAATAATAGTGCCTGAACTATTTTAAATATAAATTTCCACAGTCGCTTTCAAGTTGCATTGTGAGTGTAGTACGAGGTCACGCTTGACAGTCAATTTAATATATTAAATATGTATTATCGAGTTATAACTCGATTATTGATGAACCCTGATAGAGTTCAGTGCCTCAGATCATGATTGCATAACAGTTATTATGTACTTTGGTGTCATTAACAGATGTCATTTCTGAGTTAGGTATGAAACACAACTCACACAAAATATACACACGGCAGTTATTTACCTTGGGAACGACAATACCATACACCCAAAGAATTTATTACAAAATGATTTATTCTTCAAGGTTGAATTGTTTAAAAATACATTTACTTACTTGATGGCACTTATGCATTTAAATGTCTTGCTTCATTTGTAGATCAAATTTTAATACTTATACATTTATTACAGATAAATAATTCAACCCAGAACTATTACCAGTTTTAATGTATATGTTTAAATTACAATTGGAGTAGTGAGATACTTTAAATACAATTGATTTAATTTTAATTATAATTATTATTATTCAATTAAAAATATTATCTTTCTTTCCTATTAGGGATGACGCCTTGATGATGCACATGACTTATCCAGAATCATACACAACAATAAGTTTCATTCTATAACATTATTTGAGCAATAAGCAATACATAAGGAATAAATTTAAAATTTCACTCTATGTTTCAGGCAGAACCAATTATCATTGCATGAAAGAATTAATCTCTTGACTAATTAGTTTAATTTCAAAGATAACATCATACCTCTGAACTGTGCTTCCCATTCTTTGACAGACTCCATCTCCATAGAGTTCAGGTCACTGAGATCATCATATTCTTTGTCTGATGATGTTACAGAGAAAGTGGCAAGACCCCTTGATGCATCCTTGCCACCAAATGCTGCATATGGACCACCTGAATAAAACAGAACAAAAAAATATAAAAGTGATTTAAAAGTTTGAAACTAATTTCTAAGAAAAAATTACACTAGGTAATATTGAAACCATCAATGGTATTTTATCATTATTTACCTACTGGAAAATCTTACAATTCAGATATGTATTGTCACCAGCCATTTTTTTCCCACAGTCTTTACTTCCATTACATATATTGCACCTTTGGTAGAACAAGGCACAATTGCAGTTTTTGAAATTTAACAGGAGAGCCATTTTAAGATATTTTTTGCTTTAGTGTGGACTAGCTCTGTTATCATTACTATAAAGTTGTCCTCCTTTGCAAGACATATACCATTATACTATATTCTTTTTAGACATGTGCTTTACAATAATTAAGAACTTTCAGTTTTATTATTAGTTTTGTTTCTAAGATAGCTGACAATTATGCCCTTGTTCTACCGAAGGTGCAATATGTAGTTTATAATGAATGGGGGAAAATGGTAACACAAATCATTAATACTTATATTTTTATAAATATTATCAGTAGTACTTATGAATTGTCTACATACACCAAATGAAGCTACTGTCCTCTACAACCATCAGTTCAGTGGCATGAACCAATTTTTAACAATGAGATAAAGAACAAAGTACAGGATAACCTGTACTCTGAGTATATAAGCAATTCTTGGGTAAATTTCAAGCATCATGATATGGATATGGCATGCATATTGTGATTTTTTGAATAGGAAACAAAGGCAAAGTGGTACTGATATATAATTAGTGTAAGAGAGTAAACACTCAGGCTTAAAAACTATTAACATATTGGTATGCACAAAATAATGAAAATAGACTTTATTCAAGGGTGAAGTAGCGATGTAGCCTATGTCACCTGCAGATAGTGTAGTTTCCCAATAGTGAGATATTTTTTTTATATTGGTCCAGTACTTTCAGAGCATATAACAAATAAATCTTTCTTCTTTATAACTTTAGTAAAGATGGAAATAAATAAACCTGTGTAAAAATCATAATGATCATCATTAAGCGACAAACTAATTCTATAATAAAATCATAAAAAATGTACTCTTGAATTGGTAAATAAATATGATACTACAAAAGTCAAAGGATTTTAATTGTATTATGATTCATAGTCCTACATTCAATGCACAATACTACCAATAGTATTTTGGTACCTACATACATGTTAAAATTACTAATTAACTTAGTTTTATCACTTGAATGTACAAAATGGAAAGAACCAATAATACCCACTATAAAAGATAAATGTAAATGACAATGGATTCAACAGTATTTAATAATGCACCTAAAATGCATTTGCTTGTAGCAAATCTTGATTATTATAATGAGCTGATAATGGATGAGTCACAAGTGTCAAATCTATTTTTAAACGGCGACATACCAAGATGCATGCTCTTACCGGGTCCATAAAAACGGCGTCCTCGAGTAACATCGAAAATCCACCCGTTGACCGCCACCAAAACTCTGCCATCAGGTTGCGTGCCATCGTACTGCCGCAACTCTTTCACGGTCATGTCCTTTCGGAGCTTAGGAAGTTCCACTGCAGCCACCTCCGCGGTCGATTTTGTGAATTTACTGTATATTTTATACGCCAAATAGAAAATGAAAACAGTCAACAAAATGTTCACAGGACTGTAAAGTTTAAAAATATCATTCACCATGCCGGCCTCGCCTATGCTTTCCGACTCCGTAACTTTTGTTTCGGGTACCGATTCCATAATAATAGGTTTTTTATAAGACTATGAAAAATTAAAATGTGTGGCTGCTTTTTCCGACTGAAATAAAATTCTTACAAAACTTAAGCACTTATTCACTAATCTCATCAAAGATGATGTCAGTCAGCGAGCGAACCACACAAACACAATGACACAACACGACGCACACACCACAGACAAGAAATTAGTAGACACCCACCTTTACATTTGATGTTTATGTGATAATTTTTTTTTATGTTAAATATAGGTATTTCATTTTATAATTTAAAATTATTTTTAAACCCTGCATTATGTGATCGTCTAATATTTACACATTTATTACTAATCTATCTGTGAAGATTTTTTTCAAATTTGGACTTTATGAATAAATTAAATATTCAAATCCTTGAATTTAGGTACCTATGTCTGTATATCATCTAGTATACAGCAGTTCATATTAATACTGCATTATCGACTAGCTGTATGTGTTGCTATTCCTTGGTTCTATCAAGTAATATTTGTCTAGATTGTGACGTATGTTCGGTCTGACACTGACAGTTATGGTTTGACATCGGTTTCAGGGTTGACCTTCAAGTGAGAAGTTTCCGAAAATGCGGGGAATGTCAAACCATTTGGGAAATTTATAGAGAATGTCGAGGCTTTCCCAAAGTGTTCATATTTTGCAATTAAAAATATTTTTAATCACTCATGCTTCGGAAAATCTACGATATTACGAAATTCCAATTGCATCTATAGATCAAAGTATATTTGAATGAAGAATTGTAGTATGTAATAACATCTTAATATAAATACATATTGCTACTTTCTTGGATTTGTAATATATTTCTGGTAAAGCATTTTAACTTTATTTTTTTTTGTGTCAGTACAGAACAGTGTCGTGGACCCATACTCCATCTGTAAAATTGTTAATTACTTATTACTTTAAAATATTGCTTAATTTTTAAACTTTATGCAAATTACCAGTTACAAACGATTTCGGTTTTTGAAAACGGCATCAGTAGTTTAATATGTACAAATATGAAGTAGAAATCCTCATACGTTAAGCTTTTTCAGAAAACTAATGAGCTTTTATCACAATCTTATTAGAACTATTCCAACATTTTACACTAAAGTAACTGATAATGACCAGACATTTTTGTTTAATAGTATAATTTTATCGCCACGCTACGCGCCCTCTCTTCATACTCACATTTGTGTATAAATAAAAATAAATATCTCTTCTCCCCGGACAGTAAACAAAAAAACATAGAAATCTTTTTAACGCTTGAAAATAGCATCACAAAAAGTAAGACACGGTGGGCATGACTTAAAATAGTGAGCTAACGCCGGTACGAATACCGTTTCCACGGACGCCGCGAGTCACAGGCGCGGACCAATCACAGCGCGTTTTTCATCCCATTCTATGAGATGACGTAACTAACGACTCCTTTAACGAACGTCCTGTTGTCGACCTAAACGCATTTTAAAGTTGTTATTCAAGTGTCAATACTTTATTACTATATTGCGTATCTAATGCTTGTGTGCTTTACATTTGTGTGTGTTTTGGTGCCGATATTCAATTGAAGTTAAGTTAGTATTATGATGGGAATTCATCCATGTTATTTTTGTTCACTGTTCCCCCCGAACCACAAGCCACGTATGAAAAAAAAAATACTATGCTTTTTGGGTGGGTAATTTCAAACATAGGTGTCCGCACCGTATCCCTAATCGGTGTATTATCACCATTCCTTCTATCGTAAATAATTAAGTTACGGCATTTACGTGTTGAATATCCAGATTAATTGTTTTAATTTTGTTCCTATTATTTTGTGATTTCAGTAATGAAAGAGCCACGGTCAGACTTATGTTCACGATATATAACAATATTCACCGTTGTCTGTTGTTATTGGTAAGTAAACAGATTTCAATGCATTTCTTATACCAAAAATAGCCGGAATGTAATCTTACGTCTAATCTTTTTAAAATTAATTAACAATTTCAATCATGTCTTTGATGCCTTCATCAATCTTAGAAGTTAAAATAAAAACTTCTAGCTATTATTTTTCAGTAGTGATACTTACCTGCAACAGTCAGTACTTACTCTTTAATTAGTTAAGTTTTATTGTTGAATGTTTGAGATTTTGAGGGGAAGAGATAGACGGCAGAGGGATCTCTCCTCTAGCCTCATATTAGAAATGTATTAATTTGTAACTCAACTCAGATTTGATTTGATGAGTTAATCAACTTCAAAAAAAGTCTCATAAGTTAAAAATACTTTGTTTCTGGATATAATAATTTACATTTTCTTATAAAAACTTTACAAACTAAGAGTCATACTTAAAATTTAACAATACATTATTAGTTTAGAAAACCTGTTTAAAATGGTTAGTTGAAACTGGCTTAAAGAAATAGTTTAAAGCTTGATATATGGATTTCTACTTAAAAGTTATCCATTATAATCAAGCAAAAAGCATATAGTTCAGGCTTCTGTTAGCTATAAACTCAAATAACTCTTCCTGATTTGGACACTACAAAAATTGCATACAAAATAATTATGATATATATGCTCTACCTCTGGACACACTTTGAACAGTATTCATTCAGTAATATATTGACCATTTCTTAGGACACTCAGGACAACTACATAGTACAGTTTTTTTTCAGGGTTGTATCAATAGCTACAGTATTTGTGAATAAAAGCCTTTTGAGCAGCCAAACTGTAGCATTGGAGGCCCCATTGTTCATCACTTGGTTCCAGTGCATTGTGTCATTCACAATATGTTTCTCTTTGAGCAACACTGGTGGTATACCAAAACTATTTGTTTTTCCTAAAGGAACTCCATGGAATACAGATGTGGTCAGACGGGTAATTAATTAACAATATTTATTATTTAGTGAATCTATATCAAAGGATAAACAAGGAAAATAGTACGTAAAAAGTAGTTTTATTTTACAATTGGATGTATAAATTTACGTAACTAAAACTGTTTAAATATATGTACAAGGCTACAAAGACAGATAAGGTTTATAGTCTTAAGTGAATAAAAAAAGTTATAAAGCAGCACTGTTTTCCAGTTTAATTACCTTATAAATGTCTTAGTAACCCTGCAATATTATATATATAAATTAGCTTTATATAATATAGATAGTATATTATTTATTTAAACATATAATATTTCTACCAATTTAATGTTTTGAATTTATTTTCAGGTTATTCCTCTCTCAATTATGTTTACGCTGATGATAGCAACCAATAATTTATGTCTGAAATATGTTGGTGTACCTTTTTACTATGTGGGAAGATCACTGACAACTGTATTTAATGTTGCGTTTAGTTATGTGTTATTGGCGCAAACTACCTCTTCTAAGTGCATTATGTGTTGCGGCTTTATCATCTTTGGGTTCTATTTAGGTGTAGATCAAGAAAGTTTATTGGGTAAGTATTAGATGTTAACTATTTACCATTATTTTTGTAAAAAAAATGTAAAACGCTGGGTTTTCGCAATAATCTGAGTTTTCCTGTGAGAATCCAATCCAATTGACTTTATGTGTTTTGTCTCTCATATCTAAAGTGATTGAGCCGTGACAAAACATCGACTTTCCACATCGAAATTGGTTCTATTATTTGTTATTATGGGGGCAGGCATAATTTTCAGAAGACCCTGTCTCCCTCTGAACCAGTTACATAGTTTGGCTATGTTAACTTAGTAATCTATTAAAAATAACAGTTTAAGGCCCTTTCAATGGATAATGTTGTCATTTAATAAAATAACAAAGCATGAAATAAGGTCAATAAGTAGTAACTTATTTGCTGCTCAAAATAAAAATGAGAGATTATTGGTTTTTTTTTCAGATTCATTTTCACTATTAGGGACAATTTATGGAGTTGTTGGTTCTCTTATGTTGTCTCTTTACTCTATTTACACCAAGAAAGTCCTCCCTTCAGTCAATCAAGAGGTGTGGCTATTGTCATACTACAACAATGCTTATTCTATAATTCTTTTCCTGCCATTGATTGTGTTAAATGGAGAACTAAGTGCCATTTGGAATTATAGAAACTTTGGGAGCACACAATTCTGGATACAAATGTTAATCGGTGGAATATGTGGATTTGCTATTGGATTTGTGACATCTTTACAAATTAAGGTATATACATAGGACCCATCAATTGTTGTTTAGAAGCCCCATATAGATGCCACCCTAGTTTAGCTAATTTCTTTAATTTAATTACAGGTTACATCTCCTTTGACCCACAATATATCAGGCACTGCAAAAGCATGCACCCAGACTGTGATAGCCACACAGTGGTATAATGAGAGCAAAAATGTTCTTTGGTGGACATCAAATGTGATTGTTTTAGCTAGTAGTGGTTTATATGCTAGATTTAAACAAAAAGAAATGGAAGAGAAGTCGAGAAAACCTGTGCCTGACGACGAAAAGAGTTTAGTATAAAATTGTTCAGGATATTAAAATAACTGTGATAAAAACTGTGACGTTATGTGAACTACTGTGCTTGTCTAGAGGTGTGTGTACTATTTAAGTAGCTTTTACTTATGTCCTCACCCATTCTCATACTTAATTAAAATGATTTGAAGGTTGACTGACAACAAAAGTAACTTTTCACATAACAGAAGATTTCCTATTCTTTTTCGTTTTAAGATTTGTAAATTGAAAAAAATGTAACATGTAATTTCGCAGTTATCGTTAAAACTATCTTAGATTAATCATTAGATAAATAAATGCCAAGATAATTATCTGCGTTTTTAGCTATTAGTAAGATGATTAATCGTCAGTTTGTAGTACAGTATGTTAACACTCATAGTTCATTGCAAGTCATAAGGGCGGTGCACAGTCCAAACTAAGTAAGTCTGACATGCTTTTGTCTGTACCATTAAAATAATTTAATAAGCCGGCGAAATACTTTATCATCCCTTATACGAATATTCCAGCCATTGTATTGGTTCTACGATCAATAGCACGTCATACTATACATTATAACCTTGGCGCAGCTTTTAATCTGTGCGTTTAAGAATTAATATCAAACCACAAGTCATTACCTGTGCTGTCGATGCACCATTGTTGTTGTGAACGTGCCTTTTCAGCACAACAAGGTCGTTCGTTATCAAATGAGTGTGTTAATCCATGTGTGTGCACTTCTCTAAGTTGATAAACGCTGGTAATTTATTCTTAATCAAACTAACCATCCATGTTTTCATGTATATCATAAAAAAAACTTATATGTCGATCAAAATTAAAACAAAAACTAACAGGCAAACCTCTTAATAATATATTTATTATCATAAGTATTTTAAAGTTTAACCTACTTCAGTGTGTAAAATATATATTTTTGGTAGACAAGTATGGCAATTGGCTACTTGACAGTTTTTGAAAAAGTATTGTAAAATGTGCGCCCGTTCATTTTATATCCCAAGCAATTCGATTTATCTGGAAATAATCTAAATAACCAGAGAAAAATAAGATTTTGTGTAACACATTTAAAAAGCGCGCGAAAACGCCTAGTCGCGTCATTGTAGAAATTATGACGTCAACGTCATATACAACGAACCGATACGCATAGGAACGACTTAATTAAGATAAACGGAAAATGTTTAAATAAATTCTTTATACGATTAGAGACACAATAATTCAATTTAATCGGTAAAATAATCATTGTTTCGCCACATTAAAATAAATAATTTTCGCCGACAGCTGTCATTTCCGAATTGCAATGGTGGTTTCCGTTTCGGTTCTTTTGTTCCACAGATAAAAAAACTAAAATTTATTTTGCAAAAATAAAATACTAACTATGCTTTTATTTAAAAAGTAAAAATGCAAAATGATTACTTAACTAATAAGCTAACATATCTAACACTTTTCATATTTTATTGTTAACACTGTCAAGTAGCCAATTATGTATTTTTCATTTATGTTGTATATTTTTATGTGTAACTATTTTGTTTAAATTTTAAATTTTATATAATAACATTTTTTGACCTCTATGTGTTAATAAACCATTAATTTAGATATTATGATACGCATTTTAAGATACAAGTACTGTATCAGAAATTATCAATAAGGTATTGGATGCAAGGCTTAGCCGTAGTATATACCTAGACTAGGTAAACATTATTTAAAAATAATACTAGGTACCTACTATTATTTTTAAATAATTTTCGTGTCTAATATTCGAAAGGCTGCCTACTAGTGATCGACCAGAGTCGCGTTGAATGAAATTTTGATGTGTGTGAATTTTATAAATGTTGCGTCTCGGATATTTTACAGGTGTTGAAAAAGAACTTCTTCCAAATACCCTATCTCCTAGTGTATAAGACGGTTCTCAAGTAACATGCCATTGATGACCTGACAGAGACTTGCATAAACCAATGGAGATATCAATAAGGTTAAGTTTTGATTTTAATAAATTTTATATCAGTTAAACTATTATATTATACTTGTGTGTGAAATTTACATGACTATTCCATAATATCTTTTATGTAAATGCTAATGTTAGTTTGTTCCTACTTTATACTGAGTGTGAGTTGTGCCAATATAACTTGTGTTGGACCAACTCTCACTGAAATAATAAATAAAAATTAATTAAAATTCTAGTAGTACATACGACTGTATTTGTGTTAAGAATGAATGTTAACATGAGACCTTTTAACAACATGATTGTCAAAAATGCGATAATAATTACAAGAATATTTTAATAATTATACTCTACATTTGATCTTAAAATCGTATATAAATGTTTTTTTATGTTTTTATATTTTGGGACTAAATTTAAATTTTTGATCTCATCAGGGTCCATGAGATGGTCATATAATTCTGCTCCGTAAATTTTCTTCCAATTTCTAGTAAATGATTTGTGATTAAAGGATATCCATAATGTGTACCTGTATCTTTTTGTCCTTATGGTGTAACCCATTATTTTTATATTCTTTAAGTGAGGTTTATCAGAATTTTTCGAAGGATAGACGGATGGTCGTGGGTATTGACTCAATGCGAATTTAAATTTGTTATGCTTAACTTTCACGTCATACTTACCATCATTTGTCATAAAAGGAACTAAACTTTTCCCGTCGAGGCACAGTGTAGATTTGTCAATTTTTCGGCATTTTGGGATGTTAGGTAATCCTAACAGATCAACTAACGTTGGAAATATGTCTAGTAGTTCTACGGGATTCAGCACTGTTTGCGACTTAGCTCCCGGAAAGAGAAACAGTAGGGGTACTTTAAGTGCTACGTCAAAATTGCTGTACTTTGCCCACATGCCATTTTCTCCAAGTGACCATCCTGTAAAATATTAATTTTATTATCAAGTATTATTGTCTGTTTGTGGGTCGCTAGTTTTTCTATCAATTAGCAATAATCTAGCAAGTAGCTTTGGGCGATGTTTGTTCAAGTTTTACTCTATAGCTCAACCGTAGATTAGGCAGAATTTTCAATTCAGTTCATAATAGAGTAAAAAGTAATAATAATAATAATATATATTAATATAATAATAATAATAATATATAATAATAATATATATTATTTACCTATAGATAAACATAGAATCTGGATACCAGCTGTAACTAATAACGAGTACCTAATATCTATGCCATTTCTATTGTATGCATGGTGGTGAAGTACCTGGGTACTAGATAGTACCGTAGTCTTGTGGACATACATATTGGGAATTGTGACTTCATACACTTCATTTTTTATTAGAATTTCATTCTATTCCATTCAGTAGTTTTTACGTGAAAGAGGATCTAATATAGGTAGGTACGTATATATACATCCATACATACTTACAAACTTTCATAATCGTAAAAATAATAGTAGAATTGCCCGAATAAGAGTATGATACTGAACGTAAGTAGTTAGAAAGGTACTGCTATCCTCATGCTAAATTAACTTATTATTTTTATTATTATTCGATGTTAAAACAAATTACTTTGTCATGATAACAGAGAAAACACCTGAGCTATGTAAGGGTAGTTGCAATTATAGCCGTCGGCGATGTCGGGCATCATAATTTATCTAGAATTTTTACGTAAGGTACGGAAAAAAAGCACGTTAGACTATGTAGTCTAGGTATGTAAAGTATGTACTTTATACCGCCCTTATATCATGCGCTTAAGATATAATATCGACTGCTATTGTTCATCTTGACGTGCTCTTGACCGTACATAGGTACATAAGATTTACAATAGTAGTCTTAACTCACCGTGATCGCTAGTTAAAACCACAACTGTGTTTGTTATGTTAACGTAGCCCATTAATGCTCCGATCATATCATCAATATATTTGGCAGCTGCAAAGTAACTCTGCTTGATTCTTACAGCCCATTCAGTAGGCATAACGCCGAATGGAAATGAAATGTTTAGTTTTGCGATGTCATCTCTATGGCGCACGTCTGACCAAGGGTGCCAAGCGACTGTTGGCAAGTCTTTTGGTTTGCTGGGGTATCTTGGCGGGTGAATTGTACTTATGGGAACTTGATCTGCAAAGTAATGTGTATAAAATAATATTTTTAAGAGTAGGAACACATAATACAACCGCTAAGTACTTTGATATCGACGGGGACCTCCGTCCATGGCTGAGCAGCAAAAAGGAATAATGAGTCTATGTAATAAATAATGACTGGTAGAGAATTCCCCTAGCATTAAGTCCACCTGTTTTACTACAATAAAGTTGTGCAGTCTTCGTACTGCTTCCGCCCACCGTAATCTTTAGGTCGCTGCCATAAGACCTGTTAACCGTACCCATAGCATTATTTCCCAGATACATTTTCTGCCTAATTACATGGGTACATACATACTGTTCAAAATCCACATTTGAACAGTAAGTAGGTCCATTTCCTATAGGTATTGCATATTATTACGTATTTATTTGCCTCCAAGCATTTGCTAGCAACTAACGTACGCGTGGAGTTATGGTTAACTTATTTTCCTCTTATTTGAAATTATTATTCTTTAGAATCTTAAACTCACATGAATAAACAAAAATAAAAGTAACGAATCGGTTGAGTCGTCTTCGAGTTTTTCGTGTAGCATTTCATTTAAATAAACTGAATCATGATTTTATTTAAAAAAAGGCCAAAAGACGGACTTAATGCCTCTTTGACTTACCTACCTACTTAAGTAGGTATGTACCTACCTCTAAAAGAGATTTTATTTAATACTAGCGGTCCTGGCGAACTTCGTTTCGCCTTAGAGGATTTTCCCGCGCAATTTTACCAAGGATCCCTAATTTTGTAGCCTATGTCAAATTGGAAGAATGTAGCATACTATTGGTGAAATAATTTTTTAAATCGCCCCGGTACTTTTTGAGCCTATTCATTACAACCATACAAACATACAAAAATAGGTATAAATCTTTCCTCTTTATAATAATAGTATACTAACCCAGATATTTTTGAGGAAATTTCAAAGGAATATGAGGCTTATGAAATCCAACAGCTAAAAAGAAAGGTATGTTTTTATTCTTTCGTTGTTTTAAAATTTTAGCTGCATGGTATAAGGATTGCAAATCTGGCAATGATTTTCCTGGTTGATCTTGAACCTTCACAGGACATATGAGGTTACTTTGGAGTTTCTTTGTTTCTGAATCTTCGCACACTGGACTATCTTTATATTTCTCAGTTGGGGGATGATAGGGCGGATGCGACCAACTATAAGGGTAATCGTCTGTAAAATTAGAACTTTTCCCTGGATGGAAAATTTTACCTACAGAATACGTTTCATATCCATTTTCTCTAAAGTATTGTGGTAATGTTGTAAAGTTTCCTACGGTGTCTCTCCAATAGCTATAAAAATCATAGAGATGTAAAGAATCTGGTTTGCGACCTGTTAACATCGAATTCCGGCTAGGTGCACAAAGGGCTTGCTGCAACAAAAAAAGAGACGCTGAAACCGGAGTTTTAAATTATAGGCGTGTGGCAACATAACCTCTGGTTATAATGGTTCGTGCTTGCAGAACAACTCTCTCATTATTTTTAAGAAACAACACTCTTGTGATTATCAAGAACGAGGATATCAGTTCTCAAAAGAATTGTGTAATTCTAAAGTGGTACCTACATAGGTACTTTATAAACTACGAAAAAGTCATTCTAATCTAGCATCATAACTTTTTCTATCTAAATATTTTAAGAGTAACGAACATCCCACTACCCATCCATAAAAACTTTCGGGTTTCTATTAACTAAATTCACATACCTGCGCAAAAGAATTTTTAAAGTTAATACCGTTTGCCGCCATTTTTGCTATATTCGGTAAATGAATTTCTCTGTTTTCAATAACACGTAAATCGTCAATAACAATAAACAGAACATTGTGTCGCATTGTCGTTGTACTTTTTACGTAAAATACATTTATAAACACAATAATAGTTATTGTTACATAATGTAAATAAAACATCTTCGTAATCGACACTGAAGATATTAATCAGTTGTAATCAGTCGTTATAAATCTGGAGTATTGTTATAAAAATTATTTGTTAATTAAACCACCAAAACCCTACGGATTTTTAGACGAAATAGCGAAAATTAAGTGGCAGCAAAGATTAACAGCGCAATACAACAAAATTCTCACAAGATGTGTCAAATACATCGATTAGGCCTAGCATGCGCAATAGGTCAAATTTCTCGCATGAGACGACAAAAGTTTCGATACTGTTGATTGGCTAATAGCGCACCACACTCGTATTTTCTGCCAATCAGCAGCTGACGCACTGACTTCAATCGATTTTGACGTTTGATAAAAGCGCCTTAAAATTAAGTCGCGTTGCGCATGCTAGGCCTGTTGGAGCATCTTCGGTCAATTAAAGTTTTATTTGGAAATAAAGGCGTTGAAAGAAAACAATACAAATCAGATTAACATTTGACTGGCGATACTTTTTAAGCTTCTACGCGCAGTAAGAATTTCAACTGTCAATGGAGCCAACTCAAATAAATAAATAAAAGATCCAACACACTGAAAGAAACTCACACTAAAGCATAATATAAAAATGTTTTATAATTTTTCCTCTTAAACTTAATTAGCACTAAACTGGTGATACCACCACACAAACGTAAACACAGGCACACAAATAAAGCTCTTATCCACGCCTATTGCACACAAGCGCGATATGATTTTTTTTTGTTGTCGCGTTCACGTTCCTAACGCACACATTTCCGTTGTGAATGTGTGTTCGCTCGTTGAAGCTGCCTGTCGTTGAAGTGTGCTATTGTCATTCAAATCATCTGTTTCGTGAATTTGTGTATTGTTAAAAACATTACACTTTAGTTTTAATTTTATTCCAATTTATTTAATAAACCAGTTTTTAAGTTGAAGATTGTATTGTATTACATTTATAGGCTTAACAAGTGATGTCTTGAGTTTTGTTTTATGTTCGTGTGACGTCATTGTTTTCGACTGCTGTGTAACGACGCAGTTTGCATTTTTTGAGTAAAATGGAGCTAAAATGAAGATTAATTTCAAAATCAAGGTTAGTTAAGTGCGTATATTTATTTAATATGACCTGATTATAGATAAGGTTGGTGTTAATAAACAGGGAGATACAACTTGCATCGATTTCCTTTGTCCTCGGCCCCTTGTGCATTTAGACGTATGTATAAGAACTAGGTACCAATAATAATAGCTGCCAGCTGTTTCACAACTATATTTTTACGGTTTTACTTCTATTGAACAATGACTATTTATTAAATGCATTTTAAATTGGTCAATTATGTAATCAACGAAGCAAAATGTTTTTTCAAGGGTAAGTATTTTGTAAACATTTGGATTCCTTCTAATTTATCGCTATTTTGCTATTTTGAAAGCTATTGACCTTTACTGTTTTTCTTTTGTTTTTATTTTCAGAACCTAGTTTTTGAGTAACTTTCAGAATATGATTTGTTTAAATCCTTACTAAACTGAATATAATATATATCATGACTGTTAGCTTCACACAGTTGCCCTTTTATTAATGCAAGTTTGTTTTACATTTCTGTGTTAGAGATACAGATACTTTTAACAACTGAAGAGCCCAATGGTTGTGGTTTTAGTAATAACACAAACAAATTTGATGAAATTAAGTAGGTATTCCCTTTATCAGTTTATTGTTTTGAAGGGATCTCTTTCTAGCGATAAGATCACCAAAATTTATAACAAAATTTCACAAATTTAGCACATACTTACAGTGCAGAACTTACATATATGCAACTTTTGCACTGAAGACACCAAGTTGAATTTGTCATTGACACTTATGCCTACTCTAATGTATGTGTATCCATTGTTAGGCACAAGCCTCAATAGTGAGTTTTAGTCCTTAAACATGCCTATTTAGAATAAAGAACATAGCGAAGATGTTGCATAATGGATAACATCCCATTTATATTTTTAGGATCAGGTCCCTACTTACTTTCTTTATTAATAATACAGCTTCATTAGTCCATACTTGTGGCCCACCATAACTGCACATGTACTATCCTAGTTTTTTCAAATTTTCCTCTTATTCTTCACTACTCTTTTATGATGTTACATAGTTTAAAGCCTTCTTCTACAAATAGAATATCCACAAAAATTCATTTATCTATTCAAACCAGTTTCAGAGCATTCAAACAAATAAACTCTTCTTTATAATATTAGCGTAGATTAAATGTACGAGTTACAAATTGAATGATGCGATGGTATTATTAGTAGTTAGTGTACCAAGGTATTTTCAATGTTTTGGTTAAGGTTGTGTTAGTAATATGGATCCCTTTTGTGTAAAAATCGCCTCCGTTCCCTACCACTTCTCTATCATTTTCATCCTGTTTGACCCAGCTATCACAATAACATTATCAGCCCACCATTTTTGAGGTCTGCGTCGTCTTTCATCTTTGTATCTTGAAACACTTCCTGCCAAGTTCTATTTTAGGCGTAAGGTGCTTTGTCATTACAACCCAAAAAGTTTGAAAATGATACCTGCATAAATAGTAACAATGTGATCAATTTTTAAATTATGTTGAAACAATAAATTATTTTTAAAAGTTTTATCAGTGTAAAGTAAATAATTATTTTAATCACACAATTTTCCATTAGGTAATAACTTGTGAAAATGTCAGCGGAGTCCCCGCGGCATGTGCGGTCTGGAGGCCCACTCACGGTGCCCTCTCAGCCGCCTAGTGACCGCAGCATCATAGATGCGGTCTCTGGCTTCATTAACGATGTCACACTTTCATCGTCATCATCCGTTGATCCAAAAGATATCATTCAATGGGCAAGGTAAGTTCTGATCATAGCTGTTAAATCAAGTTTGTTCTTAGTAACATCATTAATTGATAGTTCAATAAAATAGTGTAACTTTCCCTATAAATTAAACAACTTAATAACTATATTTCCACAAAATTACAATCATTTCATGCTTTAAAAAAAGAGTTATTTTATATTGATAAATTAAGTGTACTACCAATTATTGCCAAACTAGATTTAATTAAATGCTGTATTTCAGCAAGTAGTTCTCTCTTTATATAACCGAAAATGTAAAAAGCAAATAATAAGATAACTTTATTTCATACATTTTTGTACACTGTGTCACATATACATTTTGAAAAATATTATTAAGTAAGTGTGTTTTATTATATTTTGCATTTGTAGTATGAACAATTTTTTAAACAAAAGTGTCCTTATGTGTAAAAGTGTTCAAGAAAATAATGCAAATTAAAGCAAAGAGTTATAACATTTCTAGGTTAATGCATGTAAAAAAAACACAAAAAATATGTCTTTCATTTATTTTTTGCTTTACTTAGAACAAGTTGACCACTATATAAATGATAAAATTAATGTAGAACGAAAATTAAAAAATTAAAAAAAATCTATAGGTTTGAAACTGCTGACATCAACGAACCGACGCCTGAAGGGGACAGCGACAATGACATATCTCCTCTCCTCCTCATCCTGGGCTATGGCGCTGGGGTGCAGGTTTGGCTGGTGCCGCCCAGCGGAGAGGCCCAGGAGGTCCTGTCCTGGCGCCAGGGCACAGTGAGGGTGCTCCGTATACTGCCTACTCCGCAGCACGGCGACTGCTTTGCATCGAAGAGGCCCCTCATAGCTCTGTGTGATTCGGCCAGCCCCGGACCAACTTTTTGCTCACTCAGCTTTATATCTATAAGAGGAGGTGAACAGGTTAGTTTACTGAAATCACATTTAAAAGTAATGATACTGAAATGAATTATTATCAACTGATGGATTTACTAACTTTTGCAAGTTTAAAAGTATTTTATACTATAACTCCCCGGCTTCGCACGGATCCAAGCAACACATTAAGTTTTCGGCGATTCTGTACATTAATATATAAGTATATGGATTATACAGATAAACCTTTCTACATCACTTTAACTCTCTAAAAAAAGCATGAAATTCGGTTGCGTAGTTTTAAAATCTAAGCATACAGAAAGAGCGATTTTGTTTTATACTATGTAGTGAGGGTTTTGTAAGGCTGTTATTATATTAAGCTCTTATGAGGTAGTACTTGAAATATACTCAGTTATTTTATTTGCCTATGTGTGTTTATAATCAATATACCTACCTACTCATCAAGGAAAACACTTGTAGTTCAATATTAGTTCTTATGCTCTCGATATAAGCGGTGCATAGTTTATAGTATGATGTGCTTCTGACTCAACCTATCTTTTGAACAGGTAAAGAGCATAAAATTCAAGAACCCCATCCTAGACGTTTTGGCAAACAAACGCTCAGTGGTGGTGTCCTTCTCCGAGCGGTTCGCCGTGTTCGACGCGGCCACTCTGGAAGACCGCATGGCCATCACGACCTGCTTTCCTTGTCCGTGCCCTCTGGGCGGGAGTATGCCCATCAACCCCCTAGCCCTGGGAGACCGCTGGTTGGCGTACGCCGATAAGAAACTTAATCAGTCGAAAAGGAGCAGTGGTGGATGTGAAGGTAAAGGTTTTTGCACTAAAATGCTGTCACTATGTGCGAACTACGTATGATTTGCAGACTTTTTTCTAACTTTTGCAACTTATCTGCTTTATGTCTCAGTTGTGGTCTTTCTATCTAGCTTTATTTCGTTATCACAATCTAATTACGTAATGAATTTCTGGATTTGAAAGTATCACTAACAAATTATGATAATTAACTTAAACCTGTCATTCATAATGCCTCAATTTATTAATAGTCTTCAGGTAAATAAAATTATTTCCTTTGTTTTTATTACGTGGGTATTGACTCGGCATTGATATTGCTGACCTTCCAGTGCATATTATTCTTTAGTGCAAAAATATGTGCATGTATGACTCACAATGCGTGTTAAGTATATGGGTAAGAAATAAGAGATGTTTTTTATTGGTCATGCAATGTATTTTGTTTTGTTAGTTTGATATTGGTGCATTTTCTTTAATTTTGACTGATTTATAGTTAAAATGCATTTGTCATTTTTAATTTCATACTCCGTCAATGCTAATGAGTAGTAATTCTTTTATTAATGTGCCATAAGACGTCTCTCAATAAAATCTAAATAAAATTTCGCCATCTTGCCTTTTGAATTCTCTTCCACCAGAGATGATCATAGTAATATTATTATAAACGCAAAATTTTGAAGAATGTATAGATGTCTGCGATGCATGGATGTATGTTGTTACTCTGTCACGTAAAATGTACTGGATGGATTTATATGCAATTTTGTAGAAATATGGATGAGATACTAGATTACCACATTGGATACTTTTCATCCCGAAATAATACGAACGAAATCACGAGCAACAGCTAATATGCAATATTTTTTTCTAGGGAGTCAAGTTAACTTCATGTGTATCGTCGCGATTCCAAGAGTTAAAATGCAGATTAGATCTCTGATTTCACTTGTTTCTTGTTCAGGCGAAGGCGTGACTAGCTACACAGCGACTGTTCTCCATGCAGCTAAATCACTGAGCAAGGGTCTCCGTGGCCTCGGAGAGAGTGTCGCTCACAGCCTCGCTGGGGGGCGTAGCACATCGCAGTCCCCTTCGCCGCCCAACGCCGACGTTCAGCAGCCGGGTGTCGTCACCATATTGGATATTGAGGTGAGAGCGTAGATATTTTTTTGGTAATCCTACTTTTAATGAATATTATATATATACATTAATGGAAAAAACTACTAAATGGATCTGATGAAATTCAGATAATATATTGAATAATGAATATATATATTTTTTCCGAAATTACATTACTTAAGCAGCAGAATACAGGTAGATTTTCTATTTAATTAATATATTTGTTGATTTCTTATACTGAAAACGATTATAGTCTATGAAACATAAAACTCTATCTATGGTAAATAAAGATAAAAAATGTGGGTAAATGCCAGTTCGGCCTATTGACGTCCGTCATATTGACATCATAACACTTCTGAGAAGCAAAATAAAGAGAAAGAGAGATTGGATAAACATAAATACCCAAATATTATGCGATAATTCACTCATGTATACTAAGATTTTTGTAATTCGTTTAAGGAACCTTTTTTGTATGCATGCCAATGGGCAGTTGTCATATTCCCATATTTTTTACAGGGCATCGAAGAGGAAGAGGGGCAAGACAACGAGGAAGCCAGCGACCCGATAGTGGCTCACTTCGTGGCTCACTCTGAAGCGATAATCGCTCTGAAGTTCGACGCGAGCGGCATGCTCCTGGTGACCGCGGACAGGCGCGGTCATGACTTCCACGTGTTCCGCATCAACCCGCACCCGTGCGGGCCGAGCCTCGCCTCCGTTCACCATCTGTATATCCTGCATAGGGGCGACACTACTGCTAAAGTGCAGGTAGTTATCTTATAATGATACTATTAGCCTAGCTTTGCACGTCTTGTTTTTTCGCCTCGTTTTCAAAATCAATCGTAGTTCGTTAGTCTCGCTAAAACTCGAGAACGGTCTACCCGAATTAGCTGATTTTGGCTTTAATATAATGATGGAGGTTAAAGAAAGGTTTTGAAGGTAAAATTTGGAAAAAATAGGCGGCACGACTTTGGCTGCGTCAGCTAATGTTACATAATAGCCTAAAGCCATCCTCGATAAAAAGACTATCTAACACAAAAATATATATTTATCACTAAGTTTCTAAATTATGATTTGTCCAGACATGATGACAAATCAAATATTGCGTGATTTCCAAAGCTAACATGCTAGGGTTCAATTTTCTTGAAAAGCATCTCAAAATCTTTCGCGTTTACGTACTTAGGTCATTAACCATTTTTTTTCTGTTGCAGGACATAGCAATATCCGCAGACTCTCGTTGGACGGCAATATCGACATTGCGCGGCACAACCCACGTGTTCGCGATCAGCCCCTACGGCGGCGTGTGCGGTGTTCGAACTCATACACAACCGCGCGTCGTGAACCGCCTCTCGCGCTTCCACCGGTCCGCCGGCCTGCCCATCGTGCCTGCCGCGCACTCTCCGCCCGCGAGACCCACTGGCAGCCCGGTAAATCACTAAAAGTCACTAAAATTCCCGAAGACATATAACAAAATTGTTCCCAAAGACATATAAAAAATGTAAAGTTGGAATTGAGAACCTCCTCTTTTTTTGTTAAGTCGGTTAAAAATATACAAATGCGAGAAATTTCTTCCCACCCTATCTCCCTACACCTACATGACAAGCTGCCGGCTCTCTCTCTTGTGGGTCTCAATTGGCTACTTGACAGTGTTAACAATAAAATATAAAAAGTGTTAGATACGTTAGCTTATTAGTTAAGTAATAATTTTACATTTTATTATAGTTTAGTATAGTATTTTATTTTTGCAAAATAAATTTTACTTTTTTTATCTGTGGAACAAGAGAACCGAAACGGAAACCACCATTGCAATTCGAAAATGACAGCTGTCGGCGAAAATTATTTATTTTAATGTGGCGAAACAATGATTATTTTACTGATTAAATTGAATTATTGTGTCTCTAATCGTATTAAGAATTTATTCAAACATTTTCCGTTTATGTAAATTAAGTCGTTCCTATGCGTATCGGTTCGTTGTCTAGGACGTTGACGTCATAATTGCAACAGTGACGAGACTTGGCGTTTTCGCGCGCTTTTTAAATGTGTTATACAAAATCTTATTTTTCTCTGGTTATTTAAATTTTTTCCAGATAAATCGAATTGCTTGGGATATAAAATAAACGGGCGCACATTTTACAATACTTTTTCAAAAACTGTCAAGTAGCCAATTGCGGCCTCAAACTCAAACTCAAATATTTCTTTATTCAAGTAGGTTTCATATAACACTTTTGAATTGTCATTGAATACAATGCAAAGTGATTCTACTTCCGGTTCAGAACCTATGATACCAGACGCGTTTCAGTTTCGCGAAGAGCTGAATAAGTCCTTAAACAAGAAACAAAGCTAGAAAGCGCACACAGCGTGCGGTAAAAGTGGTCGGGTCCTTACCCGACTCTGAATGTTCAATGCTCACGGACCATTTATTCTCATCTAGGGTTTAAAGATGGAGACACAGTTATTTCTTTATAGGCAATGAGAAAATAGTTTCCACTTCAAATTGAACCTTATGACATTGACTTACCGGCGAAAACCAGTGGTAAATTGCGATACTCTATTCCTGCTAAAGGGTTATACACCATAAGTACCATAACATACACTATGTATGTAGCTTGACCTGTACTAGAGTGAGAACCCAGTCACCCCAGACTTACGTCATTTTAGGAAAGATGAAATTTTTGGGATTGGTAGTATAACATAAGCTTAGAAAGGAATGGATACTCGCTAAGCTGAAAGCAGGGCCGTTTTACAGGTAGCAGGTATCAAAGGTGGTAAAAAATCATGCTAACTTACGTTTAAGTAGGAAGGCTGGTTTTTACATATGTTATATATGATATTGTTATAAACAAATAAATATAATTGCCAGACACTTCCTGTGGGCCATTACTTTTGACAGACACTTTAAAAGTCATAAAAGAATATTGAAACTTACGTTATTTTAGGAAGGCTGAATTTTATATATATTAATAAGCATAATATTGCAAAATATTTTCCAATGAGCCAGACAAATCTGACGGGCCAAACATCGTGACAGACTCATTAAAAGTTCCGCTGTTCGTGGAAGCGCGACAGCATTATTCAAGTGTTTATGTACAAGTGAGATGCACTCTGACGCGTATATATCTCTCTCTTACTATTCGTGGCAACTTATATTTTGTAATATAAATTATTTGTGGAGACTTCTCGCTTCCAAGCATGGTTGAAGCTATGCTTGGAGGCGAGGAGGCCTGGACGGCGATCACTACCACTTTGTTATGTTATACTACCAATCCTAAAAATTTCATCTTTCCTAAAATGACGTAAGTCTGGGGTGACTGGGATCTCACTCTAGTACAGGTCAAGCTATTTGTAAACATACAGATAAGAACTAATTGAGATCAAGTTATTGATATGGTTAGTTCTATCATAATTATTATCAATGTATTCGCAGTGTACACTAAGTAAAGCGCTTGTGAGCCATTTTTGCATAAAGTGAGCTGAGAACTAGCTAAGAGAATTTGCTCCCTCAAAGAGCGCTTGTGACTGGTTAAGAATCATGTTGTCGTAAGAGGCGCTTTGTTTATTAGTATACTCAGCTAATATGGTGTAATTTCATGTGACTGGATTGTATCGTTTGGCAGGTGGGTGAGACGATGTCAGCGGGCGCGTGGTTCCCGAACCCGCGGCTGCCGCCGTATCCGCTTCCGGTGACCGCGTCGCCGCTTGCGCAGCTGCGCCCCACTGCCAACCTGCCCACGCACACCATCACTAGGAATAGCTCTGGTGAGTTGCTACGTTCTACTACAAAAATAGTCGACTAAACTTAAGCAGGAAGTTCAAAGTTCAGAGTTCTTTTATTCATGGAAATTACATCAGTAATATTTATGAAACGTCTATATAATGCAAATAATGCTATCTCCGGTTCGGACCTATAACTTGTAGGGAAGATTCCGGCAAGAAACTCTGTAGTTAATATTATTAATACAAGACTAAGGGTGAATTATTATGATGTTCTTCTACACAGGGTTGAAAGGGAACTGTTAATAATTTACTATTCTATAGAGTTAACTGTAAGTTGAACAATTATTAAGCCTTAAGCTAGGACCTCATTACAACTTAACATCAGGTGGGATGAGGTCAATCTTGAAGTGTAATATAAAAAAATATGTATCCGGCTCGAAGGACCATTTGTAAATTAGAAATCTAAATGTAGTCGCTTAAAGCAATGGTTCGAAGCAAGTAGCTGCTTGTTTCTAGACCGCGTATGCTAAACTATTGTAAGGATTGTTCCTTTACTAAAAGTGGAAGTACTTCCGCCGAGCTAGGTGTTATCTGCTCGGGGACCAAGGACCAACTACCAATCTTGGTTCGTTGTATATATAGGCAGTGGCGACGAAGACTCTGACATCGCCGTGTAGGATCGATGTATTGATTGGCTAATTGTGCATTACGTATGGAGCGTTGTTTATTATGCTAATTCTGCTGACGCTGTAATTGCGTCGACTTGTAGGTAATGTCGGGGTCGGCACACTATAATGAATACCGAAAGTATAAATTGTATGTTCTGTTTTTTCTTGCAGGGCGTCAGCGGCTCTCGTCGCTGTCGGAGGACAGCAACAGCGTGCCGCTGCTGGCGCGCGCGCGCTTCGGGCTGTCCGTGGCGGGCGCGGGCGCAGGCGCAGGCGCGGGCGCGCTCTACCTCGTCACGGCCGGCGGCACGCTGCTGCACCTGGTGCTGCATCCGCGCCCGATACCGAGTACTGAAACTTATCTTTTTAGGGTTTCTTTAAATTCACATACATTCGATTTTATTATTTTTATAGTACTATACGCCGTACTAGCGAACTTTAAAAATTTTTTCTGTTTCTAATATTCACATACATTGCTCTGATTCTGTAGTAAGAAGCTTTTAAGCACTTGTATTAAAGAAATTAGAAACAACGACGATACCACAACACCCAGACCCGAGACAATATAGAAAAGTTCGTTTCCCATATTGACCCGACCGGCCACCAAAGTCCGGCCCGCTCGCCTCTCGGCTACGGAGGTCGTCATTCCGACATATCGACTAAACATTTCGCGTAATGGCGGCACGCTGCTGCACCTAGAGCTGTACCCGCACCTGATACCGAGTACTAACACTGTTCTTTTATTGGGTTCGTGTAGCCTCGTAAGGCCGAATATCCTTTAAAAGCCAGACGGAATTAATTTTCTATTGTGTGTAGTTTTGTGGGTCTTGCGACATTTAATTCACTATCTACAATAGTGTAGATGACTAATTATTACTGTTTGGCCTAACAGTTAGATAATCGAAACACATAAGACACATATTTTATTTCTTTAATCATGGAAACAAAAAAATACTAAGATTACACTGCGCTAAAATTTTGTGTGAATACAAAACATCACATACATTGCAATGATTATATGGTAAGTAACCCTTGTGTTAGCACAGAAATCAGACTAGGTATCACAACACGGCTCACGAGACAATATGGAAAAGTTCGTTTTCGATAATCGTTGACCGGGAATCGTAACCAATACTTCATGAGACGGCGCGACGCCTAAGTCCGGCCTGCTCGCTTCTCTGCTACAGCGGTCGAATGAGAGAAGTATTTGGAAGTTTATTTCTAATAACTTTCAAATTCCAGGCATGCCGAAAGAGAAGATATGCGACGAGTCGCCGATCGAGGTGACGGTGGAGCCGGTGTCGCAGTGGGCGCTGCAGCGGCCGCCCGCCGCGCCCGACCTGCTCGCGCCGCTGCCGCCCGCCAACCCGCTGCTGAGGCATCTGCATATGCAGCCCACGGTAACTACCCCCATATAATAATGTACAGACTTCCGAACTGGAGGTAGCTTTTTTTTATACTAGCGGAGCTGACAGACTTTGTTTTGTCAAAAAGATTTCAAATGTGAGTAATATTAACTTTATTGAATAGCAATAAAGTTCAAATTAACTCTACATTTTACTTAGACAACGTTTGTATGGGAAAAAGAAAAGGGCTGTCTTTAGGGTTTTCCCGGCAATTATTCAATTATTTCTCGTAGCGCGTAGAAGTTCGTTACAAATATTAACATTTGTCGGAATTGAAAACCAACCAAAAGCAAACCGCGACGTGCTTAGCCTAACTTCTGTACCGTTGCCGCAACATTACCGCAAACCGAGCTTCTTGGAAGACTTCTGAGTAAAGGCTCGGCAAAATTATTTAAAATCTTTACCCAATTTGTTTTGTTGCAGAAATGCGCCGACATGTGCATGAGCGAGGAAGAGCGCTGGCTCTCGCAAGTTGAGATAGTGACGCACGCGGGCCCGCACCGAAGGCTCTGGATGGGCCCGCAGTTCGTCTTCAAAACTTACAACTGCACCGGGTAACGTTTCTTAATTACCCACTTGCTATTAGGCCCTCCTTAGACTATTGATGGACATAGACGGCGGGTCTTATACCATTAGCCGGGTAGGCAAGGAAGGTGAACTTAGGACTAATTTTAATTTTGCACCAAGACATACGGGATAGTTTGTCGTTCTATTCTAATACTGTTAATAATCCAATGGAATGATAACTATTATAAGCAAATGTAGGATTTGTAAACGAACTTTAAAAATATTTAATTATTATAATTCGTGTGTAAAAAAAGAAAAGTAATTTAGAAAAAATAGTTGCATTCAATAAATGTGAAAGCGACCAGATTAGTTAGTGGTGCACATATTCTTCTCATCGTTATAATCTTTTACTGTAATAGCCTTATGCCTTCTCCACGGAAGTAGTGACTAGTGAAGTTCTTTGTCAAACTCCGGCGAAATCCGAAGTGTGACTTTACACACTCGTTCAATTCCGAGAACAAACTCAAGCCCTTTGACACACGCGCAAAAACCGACAACAAATGAAAGTCGCCCGAGGCGAGGCGAAGCTTGACGAGGCAAGCCGAAGTGCCTCTCTATACTATCGTATTCCTCTAACTTTGTTAAATTTCGCGTGTAGTGTGGAGGAGTCATTAGAGATTATTACACTTGTTGTTTCCCTCAGGTCGAACTCGTCTCTGTCCGAAGCGGAGACTGTGGAGGTGGAGGCTAGCGCGTCCCGCGGCGTGGAGCGGTCGAACCCCGTAAACATGCCCGGAGTACGCCCCGTCGTGCCGGTCCTCATCGATTCCGGCTCAGCCAGTCAGTATACAGCCACATATTCACTAATTACAATGTTTACGAGACAATCAGGCCTGGCATGCGCAATACGTCAAATTTCTCGACAAAAGTTTAAAGATTGGCTAATAGCTAGCTGAATATTAATGTATGGTGAACATAAGCCAAGGACAAAAGTCCAAAGTGTTTGACGTGCTTTTGACTGTGACTGTAATAAGTGAGACTGCCTGGCAGTACATAATACAAGAACAAATAAATTTAGTAAAAAGGGAGGTACGAGCCATAACATGACGTATCATTATTTTGTGGGGGAGGGAAATACGTGCCGTACCCGAACGAGGGAGATAACGGCGTATGGGCCGGTTGGACCTCATCGCCTTAGAAGTTGATGCTGTGGGAAGTTCGGACCAACGTGACCTACCGTAGCATCACCTGCGGAGTGGTAGCTATTTAATCCTTCCCGCACTAGACTTGGGAGGGTGGGGAATGGCACAACTTATGATAATCCAGAGAAACAATATTTTGCCCAATATGACAAATAACTACAGTTTTTATATCAATTTATTTTTATTTTTCTGTTAAGTGAAAGAGAGCGGAATTAATTTTCAGATCAGTTTTGTTTAGTTGAAAATGTAATTACTTCACATGTTTATTGACTGGCCTCTTTATTCGATGGAGTAATAAGTGATTTTCTAGTGACCTAACTTTTCTTCCCAAATGTTACCCCCACAAGTAACAAGTTTATGGTTGTCAGCAGGCTCGCTAGAGCATTCGCCCTCTGACGGATTCCGGCGCAAGTCCTTGCTGGCGGACGCGGGTCGCGCACCTTCGCTCTGCGATGTGCAACTCAAAGAAGACCTTGCCGAAGCCATGAAGGAAGATCACGGTAAGTGTATACATGTAATCCTCATGGAAATGGGATTGTATTTATTTCACTGTTTATTTATTTAGAATTGATAACTGTTGCTAAGCTACGCTTTCACATTACACACTTCTTTGCTGTCATCGTGATCTAGATACAGGGACCAAGTTGCACCGTTATCCGAACGAATTTCTAAACGTAGTTGTCGGGACTACGCTCTTAATTTCTAGGTGAAGAACAGTTATGTACAGTCGCCGTCAGATATATCGGAGCAGACAAAGTGACCAAATACTTCTGAACAGTTAAAATGTCAAAAAGTTCCATACACCACAAGTTACCATTAATATCTGACCATTCATTACTTCAATAATATCTATACACACAACTTATCAATAATATCTGAACACTCATCTACACAGGTAGCTAAATGAGACACATGACGTGCGTGACACATATTGACGTTATGAGTGTTCAGATGTTATTGGCATCTGCTCAGATATTATTGAAGTAATGAATGTTCAGATATTAATGGTAACTTGTGGTGTATAGAACTTTTTGACATTTTAACTGTTCAGAAGTATTTGGTCACTTTGTCTGCTCCGATATATCTGACGGCGACTGTACCTTCTGTTAGTACACTAAGGTTTAAATTTGCAATTTTGGTGATTTTAGCAAGCGGCGTTATGCCTAAGGCTTGATTTCCTCTTAAGCTGACGTCGGTGAACGATGTCGGTGACGCGTACCGTCGTACGAAATGATCTGCCGCTGAAGACGGCGTTGCAGTGCGGTGCTTCTTAAAATTTGTGAATATATTCGTACGCTCGACCGATGTCAGGAATTGACGTCAGCTTAGGAGGAAATCAAAGCTTAACCATTTACATTACTGTGCGGTATGTAAAAATGCTTTGCCGTACCGTCTCGATAGTGGGCGCAGTTTGTAATGTGTGTGTGAGAGGAGATGTCATGTGGCAACGTTGCTAAACTACGTTGAGACAGGATACTTTGCCTAAGTTGAAACTCTTTTATTCATTTCGTTAACTTTTGCGGATCAGTATAGTTGTCTCATGTTCATGTCATAAATTAACGAATGAATAAATACAATGAACTCGATGAACTTTACACGGTTGCGTAATTTAGTTTATTTGGATTTATACATACATTTTTGTTGATCAATTTATTAGCAATATAAGTCTTACTCTGTACAGTTTCTTTGTCATAAGTGCTCTTTGACGCTCAATAAAACTTGGAAACATTAACGTCAATGTGTGAATTAATCACATGGCAGTTTGTCAATTGAATCTGGTGATTTTTATGGAAAGCTAAAACCTTTACTAAATTTAATTAATTTCATTACTTGTGTCTTTAGACTTTGGATTGTGTTAAACTGAAAATACCGAAAATAACCAAAAATATATTAATTTTAAAAACGGTTTTTACTATTTGAAACACTTTTATTTTCATTCATCGTTATTTACAAAACCGCGTTAAATGTACTTGCGTACTTGCGTCATTTTTATTAATGTCGCGAATAAATTTATCCGTTCAAACATCTACCGTTTCGATACGGGAGTGAAAACCAGTGCATAACTAAACTCAAGAGGTGACGAAGACGCAACCAGCGGCGCGGGGATCGGGGGGGACGCACCGAAGCCGAAGGCATCCATCGCACCTCCGCCTCGCGCCTCGCGCCGACAGACAGAACTAACGAGAGTAACATGGCTGCCTTCGGTTTCGATAGGGTGGCCGCGGGAGTCGCCGCGGGACCCGGAGCCGGAGCCGGAGGAGCGGGGCGTCGCGCGCGCCGTCGACCCGCTCGGCTGCGTCGTGCGCTCCCGGCCGCCGCCGCGACACGCGCCGCTCGACCCCGACCTCTACACGCGCGCCAACGAGGACGAGGCCACCTTCCGGCCCGTCGTGCGCGCCCCCGCCGCCCTGCCGCCCGCCGCGCTGCTGCTGCGTCCGCTGCCGCGCACCACCACCATACCCGTGCAGCAGCTGCGCTCCGACCCAGACCCGCCGCCCGAGCGCGAGCCGGCGCGCGCGCTCGACACGCGCGTCGTCATACCCGCCGCCGCCGCCGCCCTGCAGGCCGGCTGGCCGCCCGACGACGACCCGCCGCCCCCCGACCCACCGCTGCCCCACGACGACCCGTCGCCCCATGACGATCCGCCGCCCGCGCCCCGTGCGTCCCGGGGCCGCGACGACCCATCACTGCCAAAATTGACGGCTGATATTCAGCCGCCTCGATTTATAGGACGCGAGCCTCCCACCGGCCCGTCGCGCCCCGAGGGTAGCGACGTTAGTTTTAAGGTTAGCCAATTTATTAGTGAGGTGGCTGCCCCGCCCTGCCTGGAGAGGAGCGGGGTCAATGACCGACCGCGGGATGTTGAGTCGGTTATGTCGACTGAAATCCCGTTAATCTCCGCGCCGATGCAAACTTCCACGTCCGTTGAAAAGCGTTCGGATTCGACAAACAGCGCAAGTGCGAAGAGCTGGCGCGGGGATGATATTAAGACTGAGGACCAAGCCTGGGATATGCTTCTGAACGAACCCGAAAAACCGCCCATTTCGAATCCTGTGCCAGAGCCTGTGATAGCCGATAAAGTAGTGGAGGAAATCAAACCCAAATCTAGAAAGAACCGAAAGTCAAAGAAAACGCCAGAGGACACTCAGACTAAAGCAGATGATGACAGTTTTGTGGAAATACACGCTATCGAAGAGAAGCCTCAGACCTCCAGTGGAGATCTAGTATCGATTTCTTCGCCTTTCGAGGACGTTGATCCTTGTAATTCGTACGTCGCCAGGAGCAAAAAACGTGCACTTAAAAGTTTAACACCCGAGAGAACTAATGAATACGACAAAAATATAGAAATAAGATATAAAGAAGAGGTCGATCCTGGAGAAAACTTGTCTAAAAGTATTAGCAAAGTCGAGGTTAATGTAGATGATGTTCAACCGTGGCCCCAATTAGTGCCGATGCAAAGAACTGTTACAGAAAACAAAGAAAAAACTAAATCTAATACTCTAGTAGTGACACAGTCTGAAGAAGTGGTAGAGGAGAGCATTAGCAAATGCAAAGAATCACCAAAACCAAGGAAAAATAAATCCTTATCGCCTTATTTAGAATGTTGCAAAACGGCAGAAAAAGATTTAGAAGTGAAGGATGTGTATGTTATAGACTCAACTAAAGAGGAGTTTCCAGAAATTCAAATAACACGAGGTACTAAGCCTCGCAAGAAGTCGCCCCAACCTATAGAAACAAAATCTCAAGAAAAACGTGTCGCTGAACATCCAATTGCTGTCGTCGAAAAACCTATAAAATCATGGAGCTCAATAGCAGCGGCCAAAAATGCAAAGAAACCTGATGACTTTGAAAACAAAACAGACTATGAGGAAAAGAAAACAGAAAAGCCAAAATTAGATGATAGGAAAATAGAGAGAATCGATAAAGTAGAATTGCGTGATATACCAAGCGTATCTGATGCCAAATTGGAGTTAAAAGAATTGTCATTGCACGAGAAGTTGTATGAGTTGTGCAAGAGGACAGATATCATGGTGGCCGAGTGTGATGCGCCCTCCGAACTGAAGTTTGTGGAAGAGCACCACGCGGTTAGCGAACTGCATGACCTGCCGCCGCTTGAGCAGCTCGACTTCGCTCTCGACGACTTCAAGCTCGAGGTCATGCGGGACAGCCTCCTCGAGGTCAACGAAACCAAACTCACCAGCCCCATCTGCAAGATCAACATCGACGATATACTTTCATCGATAAAAGAAACCACAAGCAAAGTCATAGAATCCAGCACTTTCAATCTGATTGATTTGGAAAAAGTACCCGCGAGGAAGGAGAAAGGTTTCAGCGTTATACGGAGTCATAAAATAACAAGTCAGGAGATTAAATTAGATGATGAGCTGAAGTCTGAAGAAAGAGATGTAGATATGGAGAAATCGTCCGACGATGATAAGACGTCGCCCGTGGTGTCCACCGATAGTGATAAAGAGGATAAGAGTGCTTCTAAAATAGTAATGCCACCTTTAAGGAAATCGGCCAAGATAGAGGCAGAGATAATGGAAAAGTCTTCGGACGACGATAACACGTCGCCTGTGGTGTCCACTGATAGCGATAAAGAGGATAAGAAAATGAGTACATCTAAAATTATACTGCCTTCGTTAAGGAAATCGGCTAAATCAAAAAATTCGCGTAGGAAGAAGAAGTAATATCGAAAAATGTGTTCAAAATATTTACTTAATGTTTCATATCGTCGCTAAATTTGAAACAACCGTGATTAGCTGTATATGTATTTGCCGCTATTAATATAGTTTAGTTAAGTAATGCAATTATAAATTGAAATGCACATTATAAAAGACAAAAAAAATTAATAAGTTCGAAAAAGATTTGTTACTTTGAGCCTATGTTCATGTAATAGGCAATAAAAATAACATTATATGATACTTACTTCAAATTCAAAATTTAGTAGTATTGTTGCTGTCATATAAGAAAAAAAAACATAAAAATATAAAAACTTAGTAAATAAAACGCCAAAAATACATTGTATTAGATTTTTTGTGAAGATAAAGATAGCTGACGTATAGTTTATATTTTATACTTGTATGCAATTCATTGACCTGTAACTGTAACCTTAACAGCAACAAAGACACAATCGCTGAGAAAACTTTGTAGTTGTTACGAGCTCGTGTTGACAATGAACTCATATTTGATAACAACACCTAATGAAAACACTTGCACACTATTCAGTAAAAGGTTCAAAGTTATTTACCTACGCCTAATTAACTATCGCATGTGAAAGAATTATATATGCGTCTACTATGTCAAATATTCATATCACATTATGGTAAAATGCGTCTTGGTTACTTTATTTATCGTTACTGTAAATCTATCATAAGAGGTCAATGATCTTAAAAATCTATGTAAAAATTGTATTCGATGAACTATAATTGCTAAAAAATCTTCACAAACAATCTGATAGTTTCCTATATAATCAGGTCTTCTTTATAGAATGTACTAATATTTATTTAGTTTAAACATCTATTTAAGGGTAGTCTCTGGCTGTCCGCGACGCACTCTTATCTAACGGGCTGCAAAGGCATGGCCAGTATGATTAATTTCCATACCTCACACACCATTGTGTTATTTAGCTAATTTAGACATAGGTTTTACAATAGAATCTCTAACTTATATTGTTAAATATCGTTTATTACAATGATTTGGCTATTTTATCAGCAATAATTTATCGTGAACTAGAAGTTCATAATATTTTGCACAGAGCTGTTTATTATTTTTAATGTACAATATTAACAAAATCTATCGAGTAAGTCACAGTCGATAATGATAATAAACGATGTCCATTGTAGCAAATCGTAAATAGTTTCTATGTCGCCGTGTGTATACGCTTAAAGATTTGTGCTTCTTTCACGGCTAGAAACTATACAAAAGTAAACGTGAAAAATGGACTCCTTGAAAACTTAATTGACTTGTTTAATATTCTTCTAACATATCCAAGTAATACTTAACAATACTTTGGGAATTATTTAAAGTGATTAAATCAGTCCTAGTTTGACCTCTATTTTAATGTTGTAGTCTAATCACATTCATCATCTCTTAACAGATCATATTACCGGATCGTTTTCTAAAAAACCTAGATAGATTGCGGTAATATCCGAAAATGAAAATGGAGTCACGTTTATCCGGCAATTATATTAGTATACTAGCGACCCGCCCCGGCTTCGCACGGATGTAATGTAAATACTTAGAAATATTGGCTTTTCTATTCTTTATTACACATAAAAACCTTCCTCTGGAATCACTCTATTTATCAAAAAAAAAACCGCCGTTGCGTAGTTTTAAAGATTTAAGCGTACAAAGGGATATAGGGACAGAAAAAGCGACTATGTTTTATACTATGTAGTGATTTCATTATTATCATATCTTTATAAAGCGAAAAAAATAGCCATTAAGGTGGAGCCATTATCGAGTGTTGCGTTCAGCACACTCATTATTATTTCTTTCTCGATTGTAGCCTTATGTCAAGGATAAATAAAAAAATAAATAAATTGAAATATTAAAAAGCTAAAAACAATTGACCTGATTATCAAACAATACTAATAACAACCGGTTTAAAAATAAAACTAATAATTTCTTCGACTAAATTTTTGTAATACTCTTAAGAAATTCAGTATTAAATTTATTTTATTTATGATTACATTATGTTGTATAAAATTATTTTATTGTTAAATGCGTTAATTGACGAAGTCCATCGGAATGTATTTCTCATCCTAATTGATCTACGGCTGTCGTATGTACAAATAATTTAACAAGTATTAATTGAGGTTGAGTATATTTTTTTAGTTTTAATATGTTGAATCATGACAAATATTTATTTATTACATAAATGAATGTATTATATCAGTTCCAATCAATAGAGTTGGTGCATAATTTTTACCATATTTATTTATAAGTATAATGGTGGTAATTAGGTTATGTTATTTATTGTTTTGATTTTTACAGTAACTTGTACGTACTTTATTTTTATAAGTTTGTACATGTAATTCATTTTAATTATGACCGAAGTATTTTACTGTACATCAGGGATCGCCAAAATTATACATAACTCAATTCTAATGTTTGTTACCTTTTTTCCGTGTACTTTATTTGGCATAAAAATATGTATGTGAACAATTGCCTTGGCCGAATGTTAATGTATTATTTTAAAATACTTTATCATCGCAATTATTTACAATGCGTTCTTTTTAACGTTTGCATTGGCTTCGTAAAAAAAAGAAAACGTACTATGCACTTCTGATTGTTTCAACAAAACTGTTGTGAAATAACCTATTTTATTTTACAATTACATATTTATAAGAAATACAATCCAATTTTCAATTTGAATGGCATAATTTTTTTAATATTTGTTTTTGAGTAACAATTGGCTACTTGACAGTTTTTGAAAAAGTATTGTAAAATGTACGCCCGTTCATTTCATATCCCAAGCAATTCGATTTATCTGAAAAAAAAATTTTAATAACCAGAGAAAAATAAGATTTTGTGTAACAGATTTAAAAAGCGCGCAAAAACGCCAAGTCACGTCACTGTTGCAATTATGACGTCAACGTTCTAGACATCGAACTGATAAGCATAGGAACGATTTAATTTAAATAAACGTAAAATGTTTCAATAAATTCTTAATACGGTTAGGGACACCATAATTCAATTTAATCGGTAAAATAATCATTGTTTCGCCACATTAAAATAAATAATTTTCGCCGACAGCTGTCATTTCCGAATTGCAATGGTGGTTTCCGTTTCGGTTCTTTTTTTCCACAGATATAAAAAGTAAAATGTATTTTGCAAAAATAAAATACTTAATATGCTTTTAATTAAATAATAATAAAGCAAAATTATTACTTAACTAATAAGCTAACGTATCTAACACGTTTCATATTTTATTGTTAACACTGTCAAGTAGCCAATTGACATAAATAAAAGTTGGTATCGAATTATATTGTCCAACAAGATTCAAATAGTAAATCAATGATAGCTTTGTAGAAGGCATAGTTTTATGGAAAAGTGTTCAACTCATACAAGTACATAATTCGACTCATTGTATTTTGTATCTATTTCAATGTTTCTCAAACTTTTTGAGTACGCGTCTCCCTTAGCCAGCAAAAAATATGGTGACCTCCTAGCCACAGATAAAATAACATCATATTACTAATTTTGAAGTACTTAACTAACAAATGTGTTGCGGCTAGTGCCCCCTTAGTAACGATCTCCTAGGGGTTACAGCCGACTATTAAAAACACTTATCTAATTGTTGAATGCCTAGGTAACGCAGACTTTCATGTCATACATATAGTCTAATAAAAATCAGTTAAAGTAACCAAATTAAAAAGTTCAGATCTAACATTCGGTTTTTGAAGATAGACATGTATCTTTTCTTCAGTGATTTGTGGACATGCTCGTTACCAGGACTTGATGAACCTAAAGCTAGGTTTAAGTTAGGGGGATAAAACTAAATTTGGATGAGCGATGTTAACGGCTGTGAAGAAAACGTCATACATTTGTGGGAGCATCTTGACGTTGGCCTTAATGCTTACAATGAGCTTCTATACAAATCATCTGAATATGTGTTTTTGATGTTTAGTTATAAAACAACATTAATTCTGAAAAAATAATTAATAATGTTATGCTACTCAATTCACTTCTGAAATTATGTGAAATGCAGGAAAGTTTACTTTTGAACTAAATACATAATATTTTGGTATTCGTATAAGTGGTTAATTTGCAAAAACCTACTCTTTGGCTATAATATGGATAAATGGCGGAGGTTAGATTAATTAAGATCTCATTAAGTACATAGATAACAGACAACCTACTCTTAGAATATTGGCTTGATGTAACAACTTATGTACCTGATGTATGAAAGGAGAATTCTCACGAGTACCTTAACATAACAATGTGTGTTTATTGAAATTGTGGTGATTTTATGATTTTATGTATTAATGCAATTGTTGAGAAAACTATCAGACTACTGGATTTTGATAAAAGTGCTAATAAAAAAATTCTAACGTTAACTTATTTCTAGCCCATGACGCATTGAACGCATCATAAAAACAAGAGGCAGGCCGCTTGACAAGCGTATCATTAGAAAATTGTTGAAATTTTTGACAAAGAAACCTTTTATTTTATATAAAATAGACATTAGACACACATCTGTTGGCACTAGATTAAATTGAATTGTCAACCACATGGAATAATATTATTTTAAAATTTTTGTAACGGGCTGGAGCGTAATGAGTTGAAAAATTTAGGTTACACGGAATCGGTTAATATGCAAGATTAATTTCCTGAAATCTGATAGTTTTTCATAACAATTTATGAGGACCTCCGTGTTGAGCTTGACTATTAGTGAGACTTCCTAAAATTTAGAATGTAGATATGTTTTATAATAACAACAGAAATTTGACCATACTTTGTTTTATCTACTTAAGTTTTAAAAAATTCATTGATTTTATGTATTAAGCAATAGGATGCGCACTCTATCGCCGGCCATTTAAATACTTTTTAGGAGCAATCAGTAAAAATAATTGAAACCATACAAGGGGTTAAAAATGTATATCATTTATATTATTTTTTTGTTTAAAAAATATGACGCCTTATTTTTTTGATTGTGTGTCCTATTGACCATGTTATACATAAGAATTCATATATTGTAAAGCGCCGTAATGTCTGCTTATCAGCTCTTTGGGTGCGTTTGAATACAATTACATGGTAATCTAAATTTAGATCTATCTTTTCAAAATCGATTGTGTAATTTTAAAGTTATCGAATTTATCTAAATAGGATAGTGCGCGTGTATCATCACTATTATGTTAAAACAAAAATTTGGCTGCCTTGTCTCAGTGCGGTTTTGTTGATAATGTTATGGAGTGTTTAAATTCATAATATCGAGTAAATTGACTATTCAAAAACCATGAGCTGTTTTTATTAAACCCTAAATTGCTGTGGCCATGAGAATGGCTTCCATTTTTTTAACAAATTTCAAAATGTATAAAGTTTATAATGTCTAAAAAATTGTAATTTTAGATTCAGCGAACGAAAAAAACATAGGAGCATTTCTAACACTTGAAAATGGCACCACAAAATTTAAAGCACGGTAGGCAAGGTGGTGTGACATCTGGCATGATTTATGTTCGTGAAAGAGCATGGTAAAACTATTTCGCTTTTACCGATTCGCGTTAGCCTCAATGTCGAGTACGGCTCGTACCAACGCCAGTTTAGGTCAGGAGCCCTCTGCATTAGATATTGGGCTTACATAAATTTGCTGAAATTGTTATTGAAACGTATTGTTTGTTTTCGTTACAGCTATTACGAGCAGCGTCCGCTACGAGGCGGAGCCCGAAGAGCTGAGCTCGAGCAGCTTCAGCTCAGCGTCGCGCGCCTCACTGGACCCCACCTCCTCTCCCACTCCCTCCTGCAGCGGCGACAACCTGCTGCACTTCCCCGGAGACTCCAGCAGCTCCGTCTAACATCCGGCCTTGGCCTCGGTGAAAATTAGCCGTGTATTTGTATGGACATGTCACAAGTAGTTTGATGAAAAAAAAGTGAGAAAAATATGGGCGTTCTTATAACGGTAGGTAAGGATTTAAGCTTAGTTTCTGCCTACAACGACTATATGCGTAAAAATCATTCTGCTGGTAGAAATAGATACTACTTTGTGTAGGTAGTTACGTCAATATGAGATGCAAAAAAAAAGATACTGAAAATACATTTTAAATTTCTGACTTTTATAACTGATTATTTAATTACATGTATGTTATGGTGTAAGAAAAATATAGCATGTAATTAAAAGATTGACAATTATTTTAAAAGAAAACATTAAATGAGCATTAAGTTCAATACTGTTGGCAAAATGTAATTCGATCATTTGACAGACTGCGTAGAAACACCACTGTTTATGGTAGATAATTACAGAGTGTCATAAAGTTAAATTGAAAGAATCTTAAGCACATCTCTGTTATACAAAAAATAATTTTATTTGACAAGACAAGACAACCTTAAGATATTTGTATATAAATTGCTTCGAATGGTCGGTAACTAATAAACAGAGCTTTTGAAATATTTTCGAAATCATGACATTATCATCATTTTAAGACTAAGAAGTTAATTATCATATGCGTAGTATTTGAACTGTCTTGATAACCTTTCCATTAACCCATTGACCGCCGGACTTCAAATAGAAAATATTGCTCCCGACGCCATGCGTATTATTAGCTAGAATTTTCGCCCAATACGATAGTGATGTGACATGCTGCACTAAGCGATAAGAATAAACGTTTGTTTCGGAACCTTATTACCTATTACTAAGGATAAAGAAATAAATGCTCATACATACTGAACGTAATAAGAAATAATAGATCAATAGTAATTTTATATGTCTTAGTAATCAGAAAATTATCACAAGATTTTTTAAAGTATGCAAGGAATTTTGGCGCAACTAGTCGACGCCTTAAAGCGTCATCGGCGATCACAACTTAAATGTTTGACAAATTTTACCTACTCTTATAGGGTTGTTAAGGACTTTATCGATGTAATTGGAAAAAACGCCACTGTGTTGGTTAAAAACAAAATAATATGAATTAATGTCGGTGATGAAATTATAGTAAGTACACCTTTTGAACTTATTATGATTTAATTTTTTGTATAAGAAGAGCAACAAAACATTGTATATTTTTTTCTATAGACAGAAACCAAAATATGTAATACGAAGGGGCGTTTTACAAATTTACACCAAAATCATGTTTCCCGGTTTTTACGGTGCATATACACTTAACGATAAACATTCATATTTTTTTATTTAATAAATCAAAAAATCACGGTGCAGTGTTTCGTTCAAATGTCGTATGACGTCACATCTAGATACATTTTAAAACTAGCAGCGACATAGTGAACTTCGAATTTTTATGAGCTTTATCATACATAGTTTTTTTCAGTTGATTGAGTAAACAATAAATATGGGTATTATAATCTTTATGGAATAACTCACGAAATAATTAGAATTTGTTGATCCGGTTGTCATGCTCATTAATTTAGTTTGATTCAAATAAATAAGTGCCTCGAAAAGAAACACTTCTCCTACTTCACTATCAGGCGAAGATTTATTAAAAATATCATCATCATCAACTTCCAGAATATGTAAAAGTTCAACACAACCCTTTATTATTTAAACTATTTTCGTAAATAATGTATTTGTGGGTTTTTACTCAAATAGTCTACAATATAGAAACACGGACAATAACTTCAGTAGCATTTAGCTTTTGTAGGGTAATTGAAAAAAATATATTTTATCTATCTTCAACTCCCAACACTATCAATAGCAGCATACGCGCTTATGACGTCACAAGCGGACGACTTAAAGCGTCGTTGGCGTTGGCAGTACATTAAAGTGAACATGACATAGTGGAGTTAGGTGGGTATATCGATAACATAAAATTTTATGAAAAAAAAATTAAGGTATATTTTAAGCAGATTAAATTCAATAATAAATAGTAAAAACATTAGTCATGAAATTAATTCACAATGGCATGTCATCTGTTTATTATTACAAACTTTTCTCAATCGACTGTGAACATTAATAATTAGGTAAAATATAAACAGACAAAAAATTCGTACGTTAACCATATGACGAGTGAGCATCATCAATCCATCTATCAAGTATGTGTATAGGCAGAGATAATGATAATAGTTATTTACTAATACACTTTTAATACACTAGCAGTAGAACAATAAAAAAATAATCACATTTTATTGTTATCATCTAATACCTACATATTAAATAAAAATAAAAAATGTATTAAAAATGTCCACATAGTCACATCACTACCTAACGCTTTAAGACGTCCACGGCGTCGTGCAGTATGATTTTACGTTAATAATTTTAGTTGTTGATTTTTATCATTTTTTAACTCAATTCTATGCTGTAGGACGTCTTTAGACATCAATAATAATAATCTATCGTATCCTGGTGCGCGGTGTGTATAAATATGTATATGAGATGGTGTTCATTACTTTTTATTTCAACGTCAAACATAAGGCAAATAATGACGCTTAAAGGCGTCGTCGGCGTCTGGATCAAAATTCTTGATGACGCTTTAAAGCGTCAATGGAGGTCAATGGGTTAAAGTTATTACTATAATTTTTCATAAACCTACGTATTTCGTTACCTACATTTTCAATAAGATATAAATAAATCAATGTCCGTTGTGAAAAAATCTATGATCGAAAATAAATCTTAACTTGAGTTTCGAGTTAAATATTTTATGACATGAGAAATAAAATCATATTAGTATTTCATATATATTTTTTATTTTTATTTTTATATTTTAAATATACTTCCGATTGAAAGTAGTGAATATTTACTAGATAGGTATATTAGTAAGTAATCCTGTCATTGTAACAGAACATCACATATTAATCAATTTAATGCATTTGTTTACCGTAACTGTGATATGTAGTAGAAATTATATGCAAATAAGTTAGAACATGAAAGCTGGTTAGATAAATACAATAAAAAAACTGTTAAAAAAAAAGTAATATTCGGACCTTTCATTGGTAATACGAGTAATTCATATTGAACATTCCAGTCTTGCGACATGAATGTGAAATAAGCGCATTATTCATCCGAATCGGATCACTTCCGTCGAAAAAGTCTTCCTGGGGATTCCTAAGCGATAGCAGGCGAAAATATTTTAAAATTTCGCAAATGAGTATTTTTTTTAGTTTGCCTACAATCTGCTGTTATGTGTTCGGCTGAAATAGACGCAGCTCAAGCGTAGTGTGTAATGAAATCAATTCTACTGTCACTTACATCTCTAACGATTGGATTCCATGGAGGAACAGTATTTTTTATTTATTTCTGGCGAACACATTTCGGGTAAAAAAGCAAGTTTTGATGTAGCACGTAGAATAGATTGATATTTATTTAGCTATATATAATTTATGAGGACGAGTGGTCATAATTATTATCTCATTAGCCCTATATTGTAATTGTAGAACTTATGTAAGCGAATTACTAATATAGTACCAGAGCCAAACGCGATAACATTTAGATACTTAAGTAGAAATATCCACAATTATGAAGGTACTTATTTTGGTAAAATTCCGCGAGTGTAGTTTCCAACAGTTGCGGTTCGGTATTAGTTCCTTTGTCTAACAAATAAGAGCTATAAAGTCCAAAATGTATAGTCTGACGTGCTTTTGACTAAACTTACTATTACTGAAGGTATGACGGTTTTCTGGTTAAGAAGAAAAAGATTTATTGATGATAACTGTGCGACGTAAGTAACGGTTAAAAAATAAGTTAGTGTAGTTTAGTAGCTTTAGTTTGTGAACAAATCTGTACCTTGTCACATTAAGTCACTGTCTATCTGACTTGCTTAGTTACGCGGAGATTTGGTATGACAAGGTACTGAGGTGTATATTAACTAATGTTGCTGGCTGTACCATCAAAAGCACGTCAGGCTACACACTATGTACTTTCCACCGCCCTAATATCAAAGTCAAAGTCAATCGTTTTTTTATTCATATAAATTACATTAGGAATACTTATGAATAGACTCTATATAAAGCAAATGAAGCTACCAGCTATCGTTGGCAAAAAAACTTATAACGAACTGCAAGTCATCAGTCATGTTATCGTGTTTAGTTTTACTATTTAAGACGTATTTAAAACGGATCGTCAGTCTTAAGTTTTATGTAAGTTAAGATATGTCGCACCTAGCGTTTAAGATATTTACAGTTTAGGATGATTCTTAAGCTTTTAATATTTTTAAATCGTATTTGTTTGTACAATTTTTCAATATAATTAGTATACACCTAAGTACCATGTCACATTAAACCTCGTGAGTAACTAGTACTTCAGATAGACAGTTAACTTCATGTGACATGGTACTGATTTTTATACCAACTGACGTTGACAGTAGGTACATCTGGTATATAAATTCTCCAAATTCATATTTAATTGAATAGATTTGTCTTTTAAGGCATTGTTCCACAGCTGCAATGCTACTCATACCACGTTATAAAGTGACGTCTTTGTTTAAGATGTCCTTGGTAATTAAATTGTGCAACAGTACCAGAAAACAAAAAATACAGGCTTCAATTAAAATCTCGTCATTATAAAACAGGTCTTATGTTGAATAAAATCTGTAACGAATAGAAAACGCAAAACATTTAGTTTGTCCACAGAATTTGTACCAGAGTTATAGAAACGTAGCGTTTAGTTGTCATAAAGACCTAATTGATAATTCTATTCAAATAGTTACGAAAAGATTACATTTTGTGGGTAGGCTAAATACCAACTTAAAAAAAACGTTGACAAAAAAAGGATCATAGGTTATTTATGAATGTACAGTCAGAAGCACATCAAGGTTAACACTTGAAGTTAAATATTAGTTCTTATGCCAACGACATAAGGGTGGTAGAATGTCCGAAATGTTTAACGTTCTTTTGACCGTACATTTATTAATTTTATTAATAGAATATACATTACGTGAAATTTTAATTTGTATGCATGGAGCAAGCTCCCATATAATAATTGGACTGAAATTTTACATCAGTAATGAAACCACCGATTGGATTTCATTTTGAATAGGCGATGCCAAAGTTAAAGTTGAAAGTATTTATATTTTTGTAATGGGGCTGTCATACGTATGAATGTAGGAATGCATGAGACATCTATTTTTAGAAATAAAAAAATATGTTATATTAAACAATTAGTTATTTATAGCCTAAAGTGATAGATATTAAAACAATTTATCGGGCTCAATTTTAACATTTGAACACTAGATACAATAACAATTCTAAGATGAAAATAAGCAAATGAAAAGGTATTGGAAAAAATATACTTGCAAATAATATTAATATTGTGAGAAATTATTGGCGCTTCATGTTTTCAAGTGGAGTTATCTCATTAAGATGTTTTATAAACGATATTTAACACAACATATGTATGTGGTATTATTCAACATGTGTTAATTCTTTACGATTTATAGGACCTTACAATTTTACTAAAACTCTTAATGTAAGGGATGATACAGTATGTATTATGTGTTCAGAATAATTCTGATAACTTTTTTTAGACATTTAAAATAATTTAACGGGTCAAAACGCGACACCAACCGTGGTCACGAGCTGGCTTGTCAGCTCGTGACCACGGTTGGTGCAACCTAACCGAAACGTCGGGCAGTAAGTAGTTCGTATTAACTACTAAATAAAAATGTTGTCGCGTTTTGACCCGTTAAATTATTTTAAATGTTTAAAATGGAACGCGAAAGTCTTAAAACTTTTTTTAGTTTTAAATTTGCGTATATTCGATAAATGGTCGATGTTTTTTCCTCCGTTTGCTAATTAACCCTTTTACCGGTGGTTTACCATATATTTACCACCGTAATTTGAACCTTATCTATTGAACTTCAGGTCCAAAATCATTAAAAAATAATTTTATTCAACTTGTTAAAGAGCTAAGCATTAATTCTGCGTATTATTTTCGTTTCATGGTTCTTACGTTGTAAAAGCGATTAATATTGAATTTAAGAACAAGTTTTATCTTTGTTAATCTGAGAATAACTAATGACCGAAAACAAATTCATAGTCCTGTCTACCTTCTTTATGTGATACAAAATTTAATTTTCACTGTTTTTTTAGATCCATAATGGTTAATAAGCAACTTACAAAATAATATTTAAATTTAAGGTTTCATCTATTGAAAACTGGTTAAAGTTACCATGAAATAACCAGGGTATTACAAATAAGATCAGGTTTTAAAAACGCAATCTATAGTTATTTTAAGAAACAAGAAGTAGATTGTGTCACATATTTAGGGGTCCAAAGTAGCGTGCTGACGTAAGCAGAAACTATCAAAATCTTCTTTTTCATTGGATCCTCGGAGAAGGCCAGGTTTATTCCAGTTCCAGATCATATAATAAAATTAATTCCTCTCGTTCCCAACTGAATATGATTTATATTTAGAAACTCGGGTTTCCAATAACCTTAATTAAACTGACAAATATTGATTCTACACATGGTTTATTCAAATGAGGTAGAAGAACCTTAATATTTTTATCATTCCTATGATATCCCTTCTGGTCATGGCGATCCAAAATATTTCTTTCGTAGACTTCATGATGTAGACCCTTGTCTAAATGTTGAAATAATGCAGTAGTTTCTCGCAATAAGATTTAATTGTATGTTTCTTATTATTAACATAATTGTTTTTGAAGAACTACACATATGGACGTTTAGATATGTCCACTGTTAAGGTGTTTAAATTACTTTGGACGTAAATTTTGCCCAACAACTAATCTTTATACTGGACCCGTGAAGGCTTAATCGTATAGGTTTCATGAGAAGTTTTGATAAATTGATGTTTGTTTATATGATTTATATTTAGATATTATGTAGATTTTTAGTTACAATACTTAATAATTATTCTAACACAAAATTTTATATGACCCTTTGTGATGATATTCTGGTTGATTTTGCGATTGAAAAATATCTTGGCAAGTGGATATTAGATTCAGAGTTTAAATTCCCAAAAAATTGCTTTCCAACGCTGTAACTAGTAGAAGTATAAATGTACATATTGCAAATATGACAACCGAAAGGCATGACATTGACCGACATTTTAAAATTACCAACTATATTAGGTTTATAGCAGTTGGACCTTAGGCCGATGAGTTCCAATAGTCAACAGCGCGTCAAGTTACATTAGCAGTTTAATATTAAAGCTTAGGCGCACGACAAAAGCGATGCAAAGTCAGTGTACCTAGTCTAACGTACTTTTGATTATACATAATAGGTGATACCCAATGATATTTTAAAACAATAGATATGTTACCCATGCGCGCAATATGAAGACGCTGAAACGTCCTAATTGGGACGTCTGACCCCTTGTCTGCGAAAAGCGATACGACAATTGTGACGTCTCTGTCATGTGCCTAACAGAGAGTTACTACTTATCTCTTTTGTTCTTACTGTTTAAATCAAGCCATCCCTTTCACATCATCTAAGAATGTGGTTAATAACAATTGCGCATGTGTGCAGTCGCACTCGACCAGCACAGATTTTTCGTTAGTTTTGTGAACGTATAACATATCTATTGTTTTTAAATATCATTGGTGATACCTATATAACACGTCTGTCAATATCATGCCATTGCCAATTAACGTATTTTTGATGCGCGTTAAGTATTCACAGTACAATCGTCTTGGAGCGATCGTGTAAAGCTTCTGTTTGCGTGAAGCGGTAATCGCGGTATTTTCAAAGTTGTTTAATGTTCAAGCCATAAAGAAGTAGTCAGTTGTGGTCGTGAGATGGGAGACAAGCGAATAAGTATAATGTGATGGTCTGATGTGATAAGGATAAATGTTAATTTGTAGCCTTTGTCATTTACACTGTTAGTGAAGTATATTTATACATGTGTAAGCTAAATTCCTATATTTTAATAAGATAGAACGTAAGTCAGTTTATATTATTTTGTAAGACATGCATTATCAATATATTATCTCAAATAAATCAATAAATACGTTGTTTTATTTTTTCTAGTTATTACCCGCGCCTCTAATCATCCAAACTCTAGCATCTTTAGTGGTAGGTACAGTCAGCGTCATATAGTTCGTGATACTCAGGGTACTCTAATAAATAGACGCAACTAAAAAGTCGATAATATCGGTACACACAAAGTTTTCTTATTGTTATCAACAGTTTTGTCGCTCAAAAGGTCGACACACCTAAAATGTCATATAAATCGGCTCAGTCAAACTGCCATAAATATGGTTACAGTCTTCCCGCCAATGGTATCCAAACATTCTAAGTGTTCAAAAATATGAAACACATTAGAAAAATAAACCTTACTGCTATACTTTTTAAATATTATTTTCCTCATCAATTAGTTTCAAAAAATGTAAACACAAAGTGAAAGCGATAGAAACTACTGCTGTCCTTTTCATTTTAAGCCCGACGTCATAGACTTCTTTTTTGTTTTGTATAGAACTTCAGAATTTCTTGCATAGCCATTTACGATATCTGGGGGCACGGCAGTGGGGAGGACCAAGTCAAGCCAAAAAAACCGGCACGGGTTGTACCATCCTTTTCAGGCTATTTTCGATCCCCTATAGCTTGTAGACAAAACTAGAAACTTGAATTTTCAGTACGGACGATATGTCTCAAGGTATGTTAAAAAAATATAAGCAATAAACAGCTACAGCTAAATAGATGTTAACCTCAATGATAATGAATATGAGTTATTAGGTATATTTCGTATTTAATTTTACTTGTGTACCTAACTGAAATGAACACATTCCGTATTAACGATAAACTGAGCAGTTCTGATAAAGCTACTTTCGAACGTAACAAAAGACGTAAAAAATCCAAATCGCATAATAAACCTATTTTGGCTATTTCACTGCACTGTCTCTAATATTGCACTTCACATTGATACGACTGATGGGTAGTTGATGGTTAGTTGACATACACTGACAGATAATAGAATTACATTCAAACACTAAATCTAGTGTGAAAATCATCAGCCAGCATGAAACCTCAATACGCGATTGCGTAATGAGGTTTCATGATTGAGGTTTCATGCTGGCGTATTTTTCTAATGTGTTTCATATTTTTGAACACTTAGAACGTTTGGATACCATTGGCGGGAAGACTGTAACCATATTTATGGCAGCTAGACTGAGCCGATTTATATGACATTTTAGGTGTGTCGACCTTTTGAGCGACAAAACTGTTGACAACAATAAGAAAACTTTGTGTGTACCGATATTATTGACTTTTTAGTTGCGTCTATTTATTAGAGTACCCTGAGTATGACGAACTATATGACGCTGACTGTATATAAATTAAGAAAACCTCTACAAGATAATATATGAATTATTATGCTTGCACTTGATTGATTTATTAATGTTCATCCTCTAAAAAAAATACATTATTAATTTATGCTTTGATGGTCGTTTCAAAATGAAACAAATGAAATCACTTTCCGACGACAAACACTGAATTAGCCAAATATCGTAAACGAAATAAAAGCCTATTTTGATTTAAAACTTACACTTTATTAAAATGTCTGTACATAAAGAATATAATATGTATAAAAATAAATACAATTATTTTAAGCACAACTATTTGAGGCACCTTTAAAATTATCTATCACTTATATGCCTATTTGAATTCTGATGTTTTGGTAACTAATCACAAATACACAAATCAAGCTCATTTAAAATTTATACATAGAAGCCAATTTTCTCTATTTTAAAAAGTCATAAGTATCAAAGTATAAAGGTATGATTAATACAATTTATAGTTATGGAATGCTTAAATGCAGTAATACTGACTGAATAAACAAAAGTAAGAAAAATATAATTTGAGATTAAATATGAGATTAACGTTAAAATACTTCACATAATGATTTATAACATTCTGCTTATCATAAGAAATAGAGGTATATAGTATGTTTATACAATAGATTCTAGTTTTGATCCAATATCTGATCTATCATACTTGGTATTTTAGATGATTATATTTATTAAAAAGAAAGGACGGACTCGTTAAGTAATTATTAAAACTTTTAACAATACCTAATAAAACAAGTAATACTAATAAAATACTATCTTATAATCAACAAATAAAAAAATCTGGGACGGACTTTAATACACGACTTAGCTTACGTATTATCTATAAGTCAAAACACATTTTAAACGTTTCTAGATATAGAAAGGTTCAGCGTTAATAGAGTTCAAGTCACTATTTTACTTAAACATTTGGTAAGTGAATACGCACTTCAATACTTAGTTATTAATATTAGTGGCTTTTTGTGCGCTGATAACGAACTTTTGTTTCGATAGGTTATAGTGGTTCACTCATTGAAGAAATAAAACGTATTTATGTGAGTTTGATATTAATTGCCTATCGATGAGAAAGCTAGTTATCGCTGTAATTGCCAGTTGTCTGCGAGCCCAAGACCATTGGAAAAGTGGCCCTTTTTGTACGATGGCGAATGCTACATTACATTACAGTACATATTGCCGTTCAGACAAATAATAATTGAATGACTACCATCCAAATAGTTTAGCGAAACGAAATTAATTTTAGGTTCCTTTTTCATTTTTATTTAATATTTGAAGAGCGCACATCTCTTGTAATTTTTACAGTAAAGATTGTGCTTTTAATAAAATAGCAGATTATGTGACGCGTAGTCATAAATAGGAGATGTTTTCTTTTAGAAACTGCATCTTTATTACTACTTATTTAACATACAGGGCTATTTCTTGAACTATAATTTAGTATCTACAAACTTGATTTACCTAAAACTTTTCAAAATGCATAACAAAAATGCCGATTTACAGATTCGTAAAAAAAAAAACTTAACAGTAGGCACATTAACATGTGGTTTTAAATATCATGATCTAAATTTTTTGCATTTACTCTACGACTACACATTTTATTCGACTCTCAATATTTTTCACTTCTTCTAAATAAAATTGTATTATGGAAAACAAAAACTTACTCCTCATGTCATACACACCTAATACTCACCTTTATGACCAGCGTGTCGTCTTTCAAGAAGCCGTTATTCAGAACTTCTCCCACCAGAGCGTACTCGGTATATCCGAAACCCCTTACGCATATCTCTGCTGTCGGCTTCCTGAAGGCTACCAGATTCGAGTTGGACATCATGGTGTCCCGTTGGGTCCTCTCAGGGTCAAGTTGGTTGACCATAGCGAAGGAGATGCGGCCATTGAACGGCCACTCGAGGCAGTCATCATTCTCTGTCCTCATTAGGTGGACGTGTAGCGCGAAGCATTGAGGGTTCTGTGGGGAGATGTTGAGTCGGACGCAGAATCTGAGGTAAAGAGAAGATTGTATTATGTGTATTTTTTATTGCATAAAAATATAAAATCGATTAGGTACCTACTGTTCGTTTCGCACTAAACTATTTAACGCGAAGGTGTAAGATTTGGAATGATGAAATCTCCTGAGATATTCCACGTGATTACAAATCAGATTCTTCAAGAAGGGTGTGAAAAGGTTTTAACTGGACAATACACGCGTTATATTCATGGTGTAGCGTTCTTTCAGAAACCACTTACCATCAGGCGGTCCGTATTGACACACACATTTCACCAGACAATTATACCAATCAACTGGCCTCAAAAGGTTTTCTCTTGTACAACGAGAACCAGACGATAATACTAACTGGGAGCTTCAACCGAAACCAATTAAGCTTCTTACATAAAAATCAAGCTGTTCACATTAATATGCAAATCAATAACACAAACAAAGCTTCTGTGTGGTTCCAGTGTCATCATATTGTATAGGTAGATAAGTAGATTGGCGAGATACATATTATTGCATTCAGCCGAGTGCTTGGCCAAGACAAATTGGTCACAACACTCTCGTTTTCTAGAATAATTTTACTACTATCGTCAATCGCCGCGTTTTATCGCACAGTCATTACATTCCATTTCAAAATAAACTCACAACATTTTACTCACCTGTATCCATTAGGCGAGGTGTAGAAACCGGGACTGTACAGCATTTCGTAATGGTCTCTTAGCATCGCGTCTAGCCGCGTCCTGAAGTTGTCCACCTTCCATATATAGCTGCCTGTCATTCAATCACATACCTAATTAAAATTATAGGATTTATATATATAAAAGGATATTAATTATAATTACCTGCGACTTCGCTCTATTTTGGGATAAACAGTATCTCATATGTTAGGTAATCTAGTATGTTATCTCTCTTATAGCAAGAGACTATACACTTTTATTTGTAAGAATTCATTCATTCATTCAGTTGTAAGGATTCTCTCTCCGGTGGGCGGCCCTTGGCTTGATAAACAAACAACACAGGCGAGGGTAGGTATTTCGAGACCTAGGTACCCAAAGTGCGTTAGAACGGTCAAATTAAGTCGTGACGTGACTGAAGAGTGTTATGAATGTGATGACTAACAGGCCTAGCATACGCAATATGTCAAATTAATCGCATCAGGCGACAAAAGTTTCGGTACTGTTGATTGGCTAATAGCATACCTCACTCGTATTTTCAGCCAATCAGCAGCCGACGCACTGACTTCAGACGATTTTGACGTTTTTTAAGAGCGCGATAAAATTTAGTCGCGTTGCGTATGCTGGGCCTGTAAAACTGGGACTAGGTACCTTAAACTCCACATTCAGGCTAGTAACTTGTCGAGTCCATCACTTACCCATACAGTAGCGGAGCATCATGTGTTGGTTCTGCTTCATCTTCGCCACGGCGAAAGCCGACAACTGCTTGGAGATGTTCGCGATCACTATGTCTTGTTCGCGGTTGCGTTGCTCGAGAACTACCACCCTTTCGTACAAAGCTCTGAAATAGGTAAATAGTTGCATTGACTTGATAAATAAATAAATATTAGACAACATCACACATTGCTCTGAATCTGTGGTAAGTAGCTTAAGCACTTGGGTTACAGAAATCAGAAACAACGACTGTACCATAACACCCAGAGCCGACACAATATGTAAAAGTTTGGTTCCCCTATTGACCCGGCCGGGGATTGAACCCGGGACTTCAGAGATAGCGCGACACCAAAGTCCGGCCAGCTCGCCTCTCGGCTACAGAGGGCATCAACCCCCGCCTCGACTTGCATTTACTTTCAAAAATCTAGGTATCCAATGTACAAAATGAAATATCGTTAAATTTGTTATTCAAATTCAAATTCAATTATTTTTTAAGGGTTGTTCCACAATAATTTAAGTATTGTTTTTGTAGGGAGTTTTATAATGTTTAATTATATGTTTTATCCCTTGCCATTGTCTTTAACGAAATTCATCTTACCTAATCAAAGCACTAGTATTGGTGAGAGGCGGCGGAGGATTGTTTTGTCCGTCTTTGTTTGGCGCTTCCCAAAGGGTCATGGCCTCTTGTTCTTTCGCGTCGATACCCGCATTTTCAATATCGTTGTTGATTTTCATTTCTGAATACGCATTCATAAGGTACTGAAAGCAATCACGTGCATAAGGTTAAAAATGTGTAAATTTGCTGTTAGGGAATGTGCTGATACTATCTGACCAGTCTAAGAGGGACCCCACATTAGCGTCTTTCGAGCGTCATCGTCTTGCCGGCGACCTCCCCATACTAGCGTTGTTTGGCCCGCTCAATGTCGACGCAGCGCCCGCACAACGTCGACGCGGCGTTTGAGCGGCGCTTGCACTGGGCGTCCTCTGTACATCGCGTTCGAGGGTCGCGCCGCGCAGGCGCCATGTACAGTCATTTCGAAAATGGAAATGTAAGATTTGAATAACGCACTATATAATGTTTTATAATGCAGTGATAAATTAATGCTTTCCAACTTTTACTTATAAAGGAAAAAATTTATCTTTCCTATTTGACACATGGCCAGAATAGTCCACTTTAGCATTTATTTTCTCGAAAACTAAAAGTACTTAATTGACAAGGGGTTTCTTCGGCAATATGAGTTAGTATTTTAAGCTACATCTATATTTGTATCAGCTAAAAAGTCTTCTACCTACTGATTCTAAAACACGGGCGGGCCGAAACAATTGAGTTGATCATTGTACTGTTGACAAAATAAACGCTGCGCAGGCGTCGGGCCGGCGCGGCGCTTGTGTAGCGCAGTCCTGGCGTTCGTCACTTAGGCAAGCTGCAGCGCCCTATTCGACCGCGCCGCTGCGCAAGCGTCGCGTCGGCGTTGCGTCGTCGTTGCGTGGGCGTCGACGCTCAAAGAACGCTAGTGTGGGGTTACGCTTAGGTTATCATAGTAACCCACCCCGATGTTAAAGGGGAGGGCAGGTGGGAGGTTTTCGATCCAGCCCTTTTTTGGGGAATGGTAGTCCTTTTAATAGACAGTAAGAATGTGGGGGAATGTGGGGTGACAAATAGAGGGATTTTGTACTGTTTGTTTAAATTTGTATATGACAGCAGTTCAGACACGTGAGTATAATTTGATGTATATGCTCATAGCAGGTGAAATTAAATACCATATTGGATGGAGAGTAAAGCGTTGCCCTGGTCAGTCCTTTCGATCTATTTCGAAAGGGATAAAGGAACATATAGAGCTTCAAACCTGTGTGCTTGAAACTAGCTATTGAAGTTTATGATGACTGAATAACTTCTGGCAAGTCTGGCGCATTTACTATTAAACTTACACTCATATGGGTCAGTGTATTGTTATGAAGATGATTATTCATTTCTTCTTGGCTCTCAAATGTTTCTTTGCAGCCCACAGCCTGGAAGGAGCATGGCACCCGTGTATCCTTCTGTGCTGAAGTTTCCGGTTGGTTGTACTCACATGATGCTATGTGGGTGTCCAGGTCCAATGGAGTCACTTTTAATTTGCATCCTAAAGGTAAATGCTAAGGTAAGTATTTTAGACAAATATTTTAATTGATGTTTGAAGACAGATAGCAAGAAAAGCAAATGGTTTATGTTCAAATACCATAATTGCGATTGTAAATAATTTATAACCACAATTTTCATCTATGTTAAAGATTTTGTTATGAAAAGTTTTATCAAACAAAAAAATCTGAATAGAATTGATTTGTTAGAAAACAATCTGGTCAATGATCTAATGGCAGAACATCACCTATTAAATGAAAATATACTCAGATTGCATCATTTAATTGAAAATGGGAAAATTTTTAAACATTTTTTTAACCGATAGGTTGATGTGATGCAGAGTAAACTTGTTTTAAAAAAGGCTCAAACAAATATTAAAACAACTTTTTTGGTGAAGAAAATATATACATGCCTTAGACTAAGAGGTATCTAATAATAATTATTTAACAATACTGACCTTTAGCTGCAAAGGGACATGACATCCTTTGTTCTTGTATTTCCCGCTTAGTGTAGTTGTCAGGAAAAATATCAACTTTCATACTCAGGTTTATGTTGTCTATGGGACAATGTCCGCTATTTCTGAAATTATAACAATGATTATAAAAATATTATACCATATGATATGTAAGATTGATTTGAAATTAATTTCTTACTGTAACCAAGAAGTAATGCAGCTCTTGCAGAACTTATGGCCACAAGTTGTGATGACAGGGTCTCGGAGCCAGTTCAGACACACCGGGCACTCATATCGTGATTCTGGCTGATCTCCAAGGACTGCGTCATTGATGGATGTAATACCCATTGTAGCAGGCTGGAAAACATTTTAATGGTTTCAGTATTAATTATAGTACGAAATATAGGTAGTTGTAACATTTATCATACTTTAAAAGAAGTCTTAAACTTTATTAATAATGAATATGGTTAATAAAAAAGGCTTGTAAATCAAGCTTTTTCCTGTTTCAGTCAGGAATATTTGATCTATTCAGAGACAGAAAAGTATGATGGTAAACGAATGTTTCTCAAAAAGTTTTTTATCGTCGTTTTGTGGCACTTTATTGTATTTAAATATAACTGATTGTTTCTAAGTGTAACAGTAACGACGTGATCTATAAAGTATAAAATGACTTGAAAACGTTCTTGAAGATGAGAGTATATTAAATTTTAATCATCGAAGAATAATTACCATAACTGTTGGCATTTTTTAACTTTGTATGTAAGTTAGTAACTTAGTTGCAAAGAAGTAATTAAGTAACTGGTTTGTTAGTACTTACCGCAATACCTTCCGATGCATTTTTTATTCTGTTTCGATCCATGAATTCGTATTCGTTTTCGTGTTAAACTTAGAAAATCGTGTTGTAATGAATTATGGAAGGCACACTGGTTTGATGTTTGGTTTTTCGCTTTTGTGTTTGGAACTAAATATTTACGCACATAATATTGGATTAATATAAGTGCAAACCAGTGTAAAATGTTGCTGTAGTAAAACTACAAGAAATTTATTGCACAAGAACGTTACGACAAATGACAGTACCGTAAGTACCTACGTCATTCCGTTTCACGCAAAGTGACGGGTATAGAACACGACGTATGGAAATAAATTACATTGTGTACCTTCTTTTCTAAATGGCAGTAGGATCTGTAGGTAGGATCTATATAGTTTCTTTTAATTTTAATGTAAAGCTTCTTTAACGAAGTTTACCTCTACCAGTATATTATGAAACATACGACTTTAAGAGGGAATAAAAGTAATCAGATCTCGATAGTTTTCCAAGCATTCTGTGGTGGCCAATATCAAATTTTAGCTCGTTTCAAGGCACAGACAGGTCTGTAGAAAGATGTTTACGAGGATAAGAGGCTTGACCCTCGATACGCGTTTGATTGTGTCCATTTTATAGATTATTTTTTAATGTTACCGTAGTCTCCAAGTTTACACGCAAAAGCTCAAAATCAGTACTGAATTGTATCGACCATACCTACTTTTTCCTCCATCAGGTACCCTCCATTTCATTAATGGTGATATGTCGACTTTTACTTTTTCGTAAGTTCAATTAAAATTTAAGCAATTTTTTTATTTTATTTTATACATGCCCTTATTACGTAGGCAATTTATAGAGTGAAGTTGGTTCTTGGTGCGTACCTACATACAAAACATAACAGCCACAGTTTCGTCGGCAAAAATGAAAAACCCTGTCTGGTTTTTGCATTTAGGTAACTATTGGCTGGCAATCTACAACTAAATAGGCACAGACTTATAGAGTAGGTACCTAAGTATCTTCATTGAATATTGGAAACATAAGTTTTAACTGTGCGACGCGTGTGGTTAAACCACGGGTGTAGTGTACAGCACATCAAGGTAAACACTGGCAGTTCGATTTTTGTTCTTATGCGCACGAGATAGGATATGCGGTACAAATTCCGAAGCGTGATACGCTTTTGTCTGTACATTACATATATACCTAAGTCACGGTAATGAAATTCACCATAAGTCGCGCAACAGAGCTACTGTCGTGACGTTGCATAAGGTTTTTGGCATTGTTGCCGTTTTATAATTCCATGTAGCGGATTACGTTTGCGTCGCGTCCCGGTCGGCGCGCTTCTCGTGCCAAATTGTGTCGTCAGCGAGTAAAGTTGATTCATCATAAATGTAATCCTTGCGCGTAGGAGCCATAGCAAACTTACATACAAATGCTGTATCGACAATAGCTTGCGGCTTGCTTGAATGACATCATAATTATACAGAACACAAAGGCTACCAGGCATAAGGCTAATTTCTTTGTATTCAACTATGTCGAAGTCAAATGGTTAAAAGGTGCTTTTACAAATAAATAAAATAAAGAAATATTGGACAACATCACATAGATTGCTCTGATTATGTGGTAAGTAGCTAAAGCACTTGTGTTACAGAAATTAGAAACAACGACGGTACTAGAACATAGTATAGGACACGAACTTTTCTGTATTGTCTCTGGTCTGGGTGTTGTGGTACCGTCGTTGTTTCTGATTTATGTAACACAAGTGCTTTAGCTACTTACCGCAGAATCAGGACAATGTATGTGATGTTGTCCAATATTTATTTATTATTTATTTAATTCATTGGATAACCTCAAGATACTACAAACATACCTATTTACCAATCTGTAAACCTGTGAATTAAAATAGTGTATGCTAGTTATGTGAACATTTTTACATGACGATCCTATTTTATAGTCCGTCCATGTCATGTGGTGTTAGGGGAACCATAACGAACGGCTATATTGCTAGATTATTTTAAAATCTGATTGTGCCAATTCCAAGAATCATTTTAGAAGTTTTTACTTTAACTTTATATAGTTATAAATAAAATATAATTTAAAGTCATAGGACCCAGAAATAGAAAATAAATTGTAACGAACACAATAGAAAATAAATTGTATCATGGAAGTGTAGTTTATCATTCATCAGATCTAAAAAAACTTGTTTATACCTATCCGGGGAGCCAAAAAGTGCGATGCGGGAAACCATAAAAAAAGGTGTTGGGTTTTTCAGGTCTATTTTTGTACCTTACTATTTAAAGTTTTGCCACAGGACACTAAAATGATCTAATACAAAATCAATTTATATTCACATTGTTATCCTCCATTTGTCTCTCGACGTGTGGTGAACGTAGAAAGTAGGTACTTTATATTTCACTTCCATTACTTCTACACATTTTTATAACCAAACAGCTAATTTACAATTCAAAACACTGGACCAGGTTATTATGTAAGCATGATGCTAATCGTGAAAATTCCTAAGTAAAGTTACATCATAAAAGCCCTGCAAGAACTGGGTAAATATGTGAGGACAAGTGTTATTTTATGCATATTAACTAGGCTTGTCTTGTCTTTCTTGTTTGTTGATGTTAAGATAAATAGTTTCGCTTTTAAAGGCAAAAGAACGGAATGGTTTGGATTTGATTGGGGGCAGCTGCTTACGACAGCTAAATCCTTTCAAATTGTAGATCATTCCTCATTGTTTTGTGTTTTGTATTTGAGACGTCATGATCTGGTTTAAGTAATACTTAAAGTTGGGAAACGTGGAGTTAACATTCAGTTCGAGCCTTTCTTTGACTATTCGGAGCGGAAAAACTAAATAAGTTATGGCTTCATAATTTTTTTGCGGAAGCCTTTGGAAGTCGTGAATCATGTTAAAGACCTAGAAAGTACTAGTCATGTACAATCGGAATATTTAATTAAGAGAAGATCTAAAAATTTATGGACCTCCTGCAGGCTGGCTGCCTTTTTTGCCTCTCGTTAGTTCACTAATGGTTAGAGAAATCAGTGTGATTGTAGTCTACACTTCTACAGATTTGCATTTTTGTACAGTCGAAAGCACATCTCTTAGAGTTATAAAATTAGTTATTTTGCCCACGCAAGACACAAAGTCCCGTAGTCAAAAAAGTTTAGTCTGATACTTTTGCGCCGTTTATACGTAGGTATGTAGGTACACTGCTGTGAGCTTACGGCCGGTATATTTATAGGAATCTGAATCTGCAACAGTAGGTACCTACATAGTTAGCTGAAACAAAAAGTACTAGACACGGGGTCCGTCCGATTCTAACCTATAAGCCGTAGTAAAGTTCATACCCAGACCAGCCGAGTCTATTTCTGGGAACATGACTTAATGGGGTCCTGAGTTTTTGTGTACTTGTTATTTTTGCTATGCCGCAGTGATATCCTAATTTAAGTGATTTAGGTAGGCACTTACCACAGAGTCAGAGCAATGTTGTCCAATATTAATTTATTATGGCCGTCTTTCAAGCTTGATTCTATGAAGATGTCCATTTGTTTTTTTTTCGGAGGGTAATGCATTGACGCACCGTTCCGTCACCGGAGGGGGGTGACGGCGTGTGTGGGACTCCCTGCCCTTATGCAGGGAAGAATACCCACTCAAACCCCCCCTAAACCTCATCGCCTTGATGGTGATGCCATGGGAACAGAAGACCTATCACAGCATCACCGGCTCTATGAAGATGCCCTGCTGATAGTAATTATTACATACCATGCCTGCGCAAAATTGGCCCTCTACAAAGCTAAAAGTGCGCGGCGCGCAGCGGGCAGTAAGTGGGCCAATCAGCGTGTCGTATGTTAATTGTCCGTTTCCGATTGTGGCGGGAAAAGCGCCGACATTTCCGTGTAATCTATTTTCTTGCTAATTTGATCAAATAGGCATCATTGATTCTCTATTCTATTTATTGATGAGTAGATTCAGAAAAACTATTTGTAAGAGAGTAAACCTTTTATGTCGCTTGGTATTTTTATACTTTATTCTACAGAAAAAGTACAGCACGTCGACATTATGCTAAGAGCACTCTTAACTTAACAAGCCAACTATTGGTTCCTGCAGTTAAACTATATTAATGTTATAAATGCGATAGTAACTCTGTCTGTTTGTCTGAATGAATGATGAAATTTGGTATAGGTGTACTCCTATCTTTCCTAATATTCAAATCCGGACAGACAAAGAGACAGAGTAACTTTCGAATTTATTATATTAGCATGGATGAAATACCGAAATCAGCTCGTAATCTAAATTGAGCCACGACATCGAACTCAAATAAACTTTGTCTTACCGCAGCCATCATTAGTGCTGTGTGGTAAAAACGGCGTCACGGAGCGTGGCCGGTTAACTGAGCAAATACAACTAGAGCGCGGTAGCGGCGGTTTTTACGAGAACAGCGGTCGATCAACCTTAACGGGACTGCCTCTATGGGCGAAATGCACCGGACTGGGCCAAGGGACAGCCTAACACTGTGCTACGACATCTATCATGCTACTAAAGGCTGGAAGCAAACCTATACAGCGCCAACGTACTTTTGTTATATCTATATAAGCTAAAGTTGACTAATCTATCAAGACAAGACCTAAACTTTAAGGGTTACAAACTTGCCATTTTGCGCATTTATTTCGTAAGAAAAGCACTAATAAAGGTTTTTTGTAGATTCGCAAATAAATATGTAGGTAAAACTAATTCCACGCGTACGTAGTCGCCGGCTAGTATCTATAGACCACCTGGCTACAGGGACACCGATCCATTTCTTCAATCACTTGATGATCTTCTCACCGTTGTAAAGCGTAATAATGTCATACTTATTGGCGATATCAATATTGACATAATGGAACATAATACTGATAATAGATCACTAGTCTACCTAAACTTATTAGCGTCTCACAGCATTCTACCAGCTTATCAATTGCCTACCCACAATAAAACATGTCTTGATCATGCCATGCTCAAATCCAGGCAAGCAGCATTCTGTTACGTCGCAGAAACCTCAATCACTGACCATGACTCTCTGATCTTTATTTTGGAACAAACTGTTAAGACTAACAAATATTCTACGTATAAAAAAATTAATAACGCAGGTTTAGATCAGGCCATACAGAAACATTCCTTCGCCGAGATATTTGATCAAACCGATGCAAATATAGCCACTTCTATGCTAATATCTGAAATTAACACTGTAATCAGTGATAATACTCATATTGTTATGGTTCCAAATCGCAAAAGGGTAAAAAAACCGTGGATGACTACTGGTCTTTTAAGATGCGTTAAAAACAGAGATAAGCTCCACCAAAAACTTAAAAAATGTCCTAACAACGAATTAATGCTGATAACGTATAGGAGATACAGAAATTTTTGTAATGAACTTTTGAAAAAAATAAAAACAAACTACGAAAGAGACTTACTACAAAAAGCAGCGTGTACTAGCAACAAAGCACTCTGGGATACTGTGAAGCAAATAACTTACACAAATAAGACCTGTAACCCTGCGTATGAGCTTATTTCTACGTTGAACCCTGTGGATTCAATCAATGACGTAAATAAGTTTTTTGTCTCTATTGGTAAGGATCTAGCTGAGAAAACATACGTCACTAGTTCTTGTCGAGAGATAACATCGGACTGCCTTCCCTACTACTTTGTGTTACTTCCTACTGACGAATCCGAAGTCCGAATCAGTATTCTGTCCCTGAAAAAGGATAACACTGCTGGAAGAGATAACATATCTGGTGCTTTTCTCAAACGCTACCATCAAATTCTGGTTCCACCTTTGACACATATTATCAATTTGATCTTCTCAACAGGTGTTTTTCCGGATCAATTTAAGTTAGCTGAAATAATCCCAGTGTATAAAAATGGTGACAAGACCTGTGTCAACAACTACAGACCCATTGCTAAACTATCTACACTATCTAAATTAACCGAGAAACTTATAAATAAACGTCTGGTAAACTATCTTGAAACAAATAAAATCCTTTCAAATTCCCAGTTTGGCTTTAGACGTCAAACCTCGACAAACGATGCAGTACATAAAGTGACTGATCACATAGTCAATAATTTAGACAAAAAGAAAAAAGTACTTGGCATTTTCTTAGATATATCAAAAGCTTTCGACACAGTATCTATCCCACTATTGCTTGGCAAACTGGAAAGGATGGGACTACGCGGCATCCAGCTCAAACTTTTCGAAAGTTATTTGAGCAACAGACACCAGAGGGTTAGGGTGGGTGAAGAGGTTGGCGACGACTTACCGATTAACTATGGCGTGCCACAGGGCAGTGTATTGGGCCCTACACTATTCCTGGCTTTCATCAATGAGCTTTGTGACCTGCAGTTGCAGAACGGTAAAATTGTAACATTTGCAGATGACACAGCACTTATATTTCATGGTGAAAGTTGGGAAGAAGCTTATAATATTGCACAAACAGGACTTAACGTGGTAAATAACTGGCTTAAAAGTAACGCACTCACACTAAATGTTGGCAAAACAAAATTTATTCAATTCTCTGTCAGAAATTTCTCATCTCCAATCCATGAACAACTTACTTTAATTGCACATTCCTGTAAACCGAACCAACCTTGTCTTTGTGATAAAATATCTGTGACCGACAACATTAAATACCTTGGTATAGTGCTTGATAATAACTTAAGTTTCAACCACCACATAGACCTTCTCGCGTCCCGAACACGCAAACCAATCTTTATGTTCAAGAATCTTCGACTAATTGCTGAGAAATTTATCATAAAAATGGTATACCAAGCTCTCTGTCAATCGCTTCTTTCCTACTGCATTACAGTATGGGGAGGTGCCTGCAAAACACATCTTTTAAAACTAGAAAGAGCACAGCGTGCCATCCTAAAAGTTAGCCACTCTAAGCCTTTCCTTTACCCCACCAAAGATCTTTATTCGTTGGCTGATGTCTTGAGTATCCGTCAATTATTTATCCTTAACACTACTATGACCCGTCTATGCATATAAGCAAGCGGCTAAAATACAAAGTCTGTAGTCCAAACATAAGGTACGCTACATCGTTTTCCAAAAGGTTTTTCGGATTCCTAGGTAGTTTTCTATATAACAAAATAAATAAAATTAACAACATCTATCCACAAAGCAAACATGACTGCAAAAAAAACATTACTTCTTGGCTGAAATCGCTGGACTATAATGCAACTGAAGAATTGTTGACAGTGCTTTCATAAGAATAATATTACAACCACACACACACACACACACAAAACGCGTACTCAATCACGCAGACACACTCACACACTCACAAACACATACATACACACACTCTTATCTCTCATAATATAGCTGGAAGTACAATATATATATATACGAGTATGAAGCTGTAAGTTAATATCCTGTATTTCCTCTCTTTTTGCTACGTCTACAGATGTAACAGTTATCGTAGTAAATAACCTATTTATCGGTTCGGAAGTGGAGAGACTGGTAATCTGTCATACAGGGTTTACCTAGTACGGATACCAGTCTCTTGCATAGACTATTTTACAATAAGTTTAGAATAAGTCATAATATACTTGTAACTAATTCTATGTAAGAGAAGAAAATAAAGAAAATTATTATTATTATATTATTATTAGTATCATAAAAATGTACCTAACATCGATGAAGTAATGCTAAAAGAGATGGGTAGCCTAGGATTGCTAAATGAGGAATGGGATACTCCGCGGCCAGGTGGTCTTTTAATGTAGCTTTTTAATATCTTAGCTACGTAGCGGGAAAAAATGCATCTTGCAAAAAAGACAAATATTCTCATTCTACTTACGAGTAAATTAAAAAGGAAAAAAAAAGGATTTTTTTGTTTGACACTTCCGATTTTAAAAATAATTTCAACGAACAAGCTACACTATGATCACTAGAGCCTGATAAATAGACGCTTTCAAGTACAAATGGTTTATGTAAACTTTCGAATAAATACGAGATTAAAAACATTTCACATCATTCATCACTTTGCTGTGTACCGTGTCTACGGTATCAGTGCAGAATGGGCGGAGAGGTGTTTAAAAGGCAAATGACTGACTATTACTTCTTTACATGTGTCTTTGTGTAGTGTGTATGATAAAACAGCCCTTAGCCGTGGACGAGCTAACCTAAAAAATCTGATTTCCCCTCCCCTAGGCTAGAAGCTGGGTAAGCCTATTAGTGTTAAGTTTATTAAGATGACTGTCCCTCTGAGTACGCGGTTACATCACTATATAAACGTCACGGTAAGCATGGGAGATGTGGTTCTAGTGGCTGCGGTTTTTGCCGTAACGGGTTCAGTCAACTACGCTCTGAATGTAGATCAAGGATTACTAACGTTCCGAACTTGTGGGGTTTCGGCAAGCATCAACTTTTTTATTGCATGAATCATTGAGATAATTTATACTCTTGCGTATCAGTTTAAGTTAAGGTGAAGTGATAAACAGATTTGACTATATTGAGTTAGTATATAGTTGATAGTTTTTGGTAATAGATACAATTAAATTCAAATTGAAGTATCCCTAACTTTTTACCGTATTGTTCTTTTGACCTCACAACAGCTAAGCGGCTTTGAATTGGTTATTTCTCAAGTACGGTCGAAAGGAGATCACCTTAAACACTTGCATGAATTAAGGGTGGTAAAGAGTCCAGGATGGTATAGGTAATTTTGACTGTACTCTAAATATTTCTGGCTGAAAAAATAAAAAAAAATAAGTTGGTATAACTGACCCTTATGTGATTTTTTTTTTGTTAATTTGTTCCTTTAGGAACCGGCTAAGGTCAGAGACCATGCTGCCAATGACCCTTATGTGAGTTACACCAACTTATTTTTTTTTTCATTTTTTTAATAGACTCTATCCCGCGTTCAGAAACAACGCAGTAATTCCGCCAATGTCCAGTGTTTAGAGAGACACGCCAACGAAAGAGACTGCGCGGTGATATGAGATATGAGCTACACCAACTTAATTTTTACGTAAACCAACGAGTTGATGGTTGACAATTCACACAAAATTAATGAGATGTGAGAGCTTTGACAGCTATCAAATTGTCAGTTATTTTTAATCTAAAACGGTTTGCGCATCGTCAATTTTACAATCGTGTAAAACAATCGTAACTCACTGATATCCCGCGCGTACTGTGGTTAACGGAGGACTTTGTTCCGCAATGGCCCATGACCGATGACCCATACCCACTGAGTACTAAATCACGATATATATACAAGAGTATTGGTAATTTGGTCGTTTCGTGCACACGCACACTTTTCTCGTGTTTAATCGCTTGCATGGGTACTAAGAGTGACAAATGATAGTAGGTATTAGCAGATATAACCTATAAGACAGATAACTTCCAACTTGAAACCTTTATTTGAAAACTAAGTGTAAATATGAACAAACCTGGTTACATATTCGGTACCGGCTAAAATATTTCTATAACAAATAGTATTTTAACCAATTATTATAAAATGTTGTTTGACTTTAGAGCTCTGCAAACATTTCTTGTGAACTAGTTAGCTAGCAACGAAAGTCAGCATGCCTTGATCAAATCATCCAGTGTCAGCTCAAATAAGGAGAGTCTTACAACCAGAGTTGTCGATATTGACCTCAATAGTAAAATTGTCCCCTAAACTTTGCAAGCTAGCTCATTGACATAGGCGGTCTGTAAACATTTACCGCCCTAAAGCTAGCTGCGACCCAAATCTAACCACCCTGGCCAAAGCTTCAACTGGCTGCAACGAAACACAACTCAGCCTCCGTCAGTGTTTCACAGCGGGTCGTTCGGGACGCCCGTGCCGGTCACTCGTAAATCCGCCCGCGATCGAGCGCTTGCGTCGTATTTATAAAAAAGTTAGTAACTCCTGGTTTAACAGATCTGAGCTCTAGTTTTGCTGGGTGTTTGTGTTATTAGATTTTTTGTGAAATAAATTGTGGCCAACTGATGCAGTTGTTTACGTAGCCGCCTTTGTACGAAGCTTCGTTCATTCAGATTTTCGGATTGTTCTAATTTTTCAACAATATTAACTGCGACTGGAATTTAAAAAAAAATTCACCAAAGGACAAAATTGTGGTAGGTACTCATTCTACTCGTGTCAATATACTGGGAGTTTTAGAGGCGAGTAAATGATTTTACCAACAATATAATTTTATCTAAAAACTTTAACTAAGAAATTTAGCATTTTATTTAACTTAATTTTAATAGTTAATAATACTTTTAGAGCATAAAAACTACCCTTTAATTGGAAAACCACTTACGAACAACGAACATAACATGGTAGTAAATAATTGATTTAATTGAACCCTTTAAATACGGAACAAAATAAACTAGTTCAGTGGGTAAGCCTAGAGAAGACATTGAACAAGATTAGATGCACGATTATGCAGTCGCATCATTTGTAATTGCATAATATGGATACTCTCTACTGTAATGCAATCCAATAAGTATAAACAGTCAAATGGAGTTTTGCAAGTTCTCAATAGGTCACTATACAATAAGTTCAAAGGAGGGTCATATGAAATCACAATCATGTTTTAACACTTAGTGTTGATTTTAAGCATTAGTAGTACCAACATTACTGCCTATGCAATAATTCTAACAATGGTGTTTTTACACCTTTGATTAAACTTTTATCTACGTAAGTAGTAACCGTACGTAAGTAGGAAGATAAGTATCTCATAAAGGTAAAATCTAGCAGCTATTTGTACCAGTTTTAAATAGTAACATTTGAAATAAACGCTAAATGAAAAAAATACCACATTTAAAATAAAAAAAACCCTATTTCATAAAGCTTAAGAGTTCGTTTGTTTGAAAGCGCTAATCTCAGTAACTACTGGTTCAAATTACAAACTTCTTTTTGTTTTAAGTAGTCTATTAATCGAAAAAGCTTTTAGGATATAAAACATTTCGCTGCGACTATTAGAAGCGAAGAATCAGTGGGATAAATGGAAAAAACTGGGATAGTACGCGTGCGAGCGTATCAGCGGCGGACCACTAATATTTAAAAAAAACTTGGCTTAATGTTGGCTCTGCCCTTTGCGTCTAAAATCGTTAGTTTCATAACAATCCCAGATGCCATTAATGAAGTTGTATTTCCTATGTCTTGGCGTATAATATGTAGCGTGTAATGTATTTCAATATTTATTATTTCAGAATAATATATAATAAACAGCAAAATGGAACCCAAAAACATATATATTGCTATGTCATTGTTGGTTCTCGTTTTCATAACATGCATGGGCTAGCTAGGTATTTAAGATCCAGTCAATTAAACTCATTAAAGTCCTATAAAATGTTGATAAGGAAATACTTTTATATTGTCAATGACGGATCTGTTTTTAGCGATAAAAATCTTTCGATAAAAAGCAGAGCTGCTCTAGACATTGTCAGTCTATATTTTGCAATTGTAACTATTATTTAATCTCCACTTTTCGCGAAACAAAAACTACTTATTGCGGAAGACCAACGATTCTACTCCGTTGTTATTCAACACTGAATGAATCTTTTGTCTTCGTCATTTATGTTTTGAGGTCAAGTGTTTGCTTTCAGCTTTAAAATTATAATTAGGATAAAAACTTAACAGGATTAGGACAACCACATTTTCTTTTACATTTGGATCCAAAATTTAAATGTGTTCCATATAGTAAAATAAAAAAAAAGTTTTCCATTATTTATTTGGACTGCCAGAAATAATTACATTAAAAAATCTTAAAATTAACTTTCACAATAGATACGTACAAAATGTAAAAACCTTTTCATGCCCTATTAACTAAAACTAAATAAATACTAAATTAAATTACATATATATACATAGATATATAATAAATAATAACAAATAATTAAAGTCGTCAATTACCTTATTAAGGTTAAAGAAATGATCTGTGAAAAAATAGTGGTTTAAGTCTCAGTAAAAATAAACACTGTAAAAGATACTTTTCCAAAATATCAGGATGTAAGGTGAATTTTTGAATATGTTATATGTATTTGGATTTTGATTTCATTAAAGTTGGCACAAGTAGCCTGGATGTATTTCTTTGTTCAATCAATCGAACACTAAGTTTTAATTGATATAGAGCAAAAACTCTTGTTCTACTCTGGCGTTACACGACTTCTTACGACTGTTGATTACCTATGTCGTTATACTATTATTGCATTATTGTCACAGGGAGTTTTTTCACGGATATCTATTGCAGACCTATTGCCGACAATTCCATGGATACGTGGGACTGACTGTTGCATGTAATGCGTTACAAGGCCAATTTATAGATCAACCGATCTTACCAATTTCGAAAAACGGCCATGAGCTAAAAGTATTATTTGAGGAAATCCAGTGTTTTATGAATTAATATTAATAAGTTAATTCTCCTATCTCACTAGTTATAGCCTTTTTCACGTGAAGAAATGCATAATGGTCGCCTATAACGGGATTTCCCTCCTTGCCCTTATGGTGGATGCCTTAAGATACTGATTAAATTTTACTTCCCCGACGCCACCCGGCGTGGTCACTAGCTATGGGATTTCGTTATTGGCCTAGATGTCTCTCCATTATAAATTGAGGAATATACAAGTTGCTTCAGAATATGCTGAATGGTATAAGAGTGCAGAGAGGTGGCACATCCACACATTTTTTTTATTTCCAGCGAATAAGACGAACAGGGTAAAATAAGTGTAGTAGTCATCTATTATTGCTGTATCATTTAACTACATTTATGTATTTATCTTATTGTTGCATAAGCTTCCCCAAATCTCTAAATATTGCAAGAGGACTTGAGTCTTCTATCTAAATTTTTTAATTATATTGCAGTGCAACATGCAGTAAATAGGCGTATCATGCGCTTATAATCTCGTTATACAATGTCAATTTCGTCGAGAGTTGATTAAAGTTTTCAACATAGACCCCAGATTTAGCAAGGCATCCCATTTACGATTTACAAATATACTTCTGTTCTAACATATAAACCTAATCATTATCAAATAACAGATTATTCTTGGTCTACCACTAATAAAGTGGTATATTAATAATCACACCTTTTTAGTGTACCGATGCCTATTGACGATTGGTCGATGAATGTAATCTAAATGGTAAGTTATATTTTATGTTAAAGGCGCGACTGCGGTAACTGACAATCTGCTATACTAGTATTGCTGTAATGGTTGACATAATCGCATTAGATTATTTACTCGTACATATAACATTTAACGTAAAAATGAATAGCTGAATATGTTGCTAAGCGCAAGTCAGCTGAACCGATTTCGCTTATTCTTTTTTTAGAAGTACAAATACGGTTTATACGTAAAGATTTTTTTTATTTAAGTTTGAATTTACCAAAATCGTACGCGTGCAAAGCCGCTGCGAGCGTCTAGTTGACTAAATTAAACTACTCATGGACGAATTTCCATAATTCACCAGGCTCACAGGCAAGAAAAAAGGTCTAACAGACACTGAAAATACAAAAAATAATGCAGCGAATAGTGATTAGGTACGTTGCGTGTAAAAAAATGTACTCTCTCTCCTAAAAAGAAAAATATGTCGCCACTCTTTTGTGAAATACAGACTTTTATGAAAGTCGACAGCGGCGAGTTTTTAGGTAACCTATGTTGTTTCTTAAGATGAGGTTTGTTGGTTACTGCAACTTCAGTTAACAAACTGATCTGTAACTTTGCAATTCGCCACCTACACGTAATGTCACTTAGTGGTAACTGGGTTACTATAATCGTAGGTATTATGACATTGCGGCTAGATGAAACGGTACACGCTCCGTTACATTGCTTTTTGACCACCGCTAAGGGCTGTCAATTTTTCGCTTTCATAAGGTTGAAGAAAGATATTAGATAAGATCAGCATCAAGGTCTACCTACCATGGAATGATTTGCGACCATACAATTGGAGTATCGACTTTTTTATTTATTTATATTTATTTGTTTGTGGTTCCATTTTGGCGGACAAAAATAAACCATTTGATTACGAAAAGAAAAGTAGTGAAAAAAAAATGTTTTAAGAATGAAATATTGTTGTCCCCGTTGGTTTAGTGGTTAAGGTGCTTGGATTTGACCTCGGAGTCTTAGGTTCACGTCTAGAAAAGTTTATTCCATTTTTCGACCATAGCTCGGGCTTATCATTACCGCATTTGCTTGGGTTTGTTTAGGATTATGATATATAAGTAAGGATAGTTTCGTCTTTTGTATTCTTTCAAATAAAAACTCCACTGATGCTAGTAGGCCAAGGGTTTACCCTAGCGAAATTGTGCAGCATAATGGCTTTTGTGGGCATCTACTGTTAAGTAACAGCCGAATTGCTGGCTCTTGAACTTGAGTCACACGGTTGGTCACGGTTGGTCACGCATATTGAAATTCGTATTGAGAAAAGAGCTACAAACATACTTAGGAAGAAATATACTTCGAAATAGGTACTGAGCATCCTAAGTTGTTAAGACACCATAATCTAACTAGATCCGTTGTAAGTAGATGTACCTATGCTTTTTTGTCGAATAGCAAATAAATATATTTTGTAAACACGCTTCATTTATAAAATACCTATTCATTAAGTAATATTTATTATAAAATAGCCGCTGTCAGCCATATACAGCACGCATACGGAAGGAGAGTAAAAATTCAGAAAGATATGCTGATATTACGATAACTTATACCTACTAAAATTCTTTCTCAGAAATAATCATGAGTTATTATTATTCAAATAGGTTGCGTAGCGGGGCAATCAATGGATGGCAAAATTATATCGAATCAGACGTTTATTTTAAGAAAACGGTGAGAGCGTGTGACCCGACGAATACTAAACGATTTTTATTAAAATGAATATTCAGACTAACGCATTTTTGTTGTGCAATTTCGAGGAACGATTATCCGTTAATTGAACAGATAAAAATTAAAGCTTTTAGAAACTGAAGTAGAAAAATGGTTATTTCAGCTATGACGCCATTGAATATTGGTTCATACAAAAACACAGTCTGTTATTCTTAAAAACAATTAAAAAATATATATATTTATCATAACTTATATCTACTACCTACTTACTTAGTGATCAATATCAGAAAACCAGGAGTTAACTAAATAAGTAATTTTGATGTGATTTTAAGCGTCGTTATGAGCTGATTAAATAAAAACTTTTTAATTATGGAAACTGTACCAAATTAATTTGTTAAATTGAAATAGTGGACTACATCATTACTGCTTTTTTATTATCGATAAAATGAAGGATGTGTCAAGAACAGTGTAGTAAAATGTGACGGATGAGTTTTTTTTAACTTTGTGATGGCCAGAGTTTAGCTGAAGTGTGTGACGTTTGAAAAAGGAATAACGAGGTGTCAGGATGTCTCAGTGGTTCTGGCTGGCCGCGCTGCTCTGCGGGTCGCAGGCGGCGGTGCTGCCCCCCCCGTGGGCGGACGTGCGCCGCAACCCTTGCGCGGCGCACCCGAGGGGCTGGCTCATGCTGTACTGGCCTGCTGATGGGAAATGTTACACTATTTATAAGGTGAGAGTACCAACAATATTATCTACTTCTTCCAATCTACATAAATACTGTGTGAAACAAAGCTGTGTGAAACAAAGGTCAGTTTACCGATTTTGGTTTTCTCCATGCTAGATGCTATTTTTCCATACAACTTAGATTCTGCTAGTGTAACTAATTTATTGGGTTTCTTATCGGTGTCTTTTTTGCAGACGTTGGGTCCTAACCGGCAGTAGAATCACTTTGCATCGTATTCAATGATGATTCAAAAGTGCTATATGTAACCTACTTGAATTAAGAAGTATTTGATTTTGACTTTGATCCCCATGTGACAATTGATTAAAATTAACGCGTCTGTTCACCCAAATGGGGAATAAAGGGAATTAACTCCGTAGCCGAGAGGCGAGCGTGCCGGACTTTGGCGTCGCGCCTTCTCTGAGGTTTCGGGTTCTCCTTTACTTAGCTGACTCATGATAATCATTGTTATTCAGATCAATGCTTTATCTCAAGTAATGATTCACATGATTATTGAAAGCGATTGCTGTATGGGAAATACCATTGCTATCGGTTGTTATTTATTCATTTTTTATATTACTCTTCAAGATTGACCTTATCCCACCTGATGTGAAGTGGTAATGAGGTCTTACCTTAAGGGCGACAAGTACAAGGTAATAAATCTGTTTCTGAACTTGTCACCCTTACCTTGAAGGCTTGACCCCTGCTACTAATGTCGCACCCCGCAAGAGCTCTGGAAACCTTACTCACACGCAGGAACACAACAACACAGAAGTTATTGTTATTTGGCTGCTGAGGTTGGAGCGATATATCGCTATCTCATTTAATTTAAATAAAGAAAAATCAAAGGAGCTTAATAAGGTAGAGAGTGTGTATTTTAAAATACGGAGCGCGTATTTGGAACAGCGAAGTTGACGATGAAAAAGCGCACTGCTTTCTCCTCCTATGGGACGGATATTTTTAAAATTTAAATACATTATTGCCTTTCATTAAGTACGAAAATATGTTAGGAATTCTAAAATCGAACAACACACGACTGTGGCAAATCCGTTAATGATAAATCAAGTTACTCGTTTCTAGCGGATTTGCTAAGAATAAATGACCTCGAACTCAAAGTTAAAAAGTACCACTATCAATTTTCCATTATCAGATAAGCTTCATGAAACCAAGTTATCGTTACGTTATTGGTATTACATGCAATGGCAAAGTTTTGAATTGATTCTACAAGTTGGAAGTTGGGTAAATCGATTTCCTAATAGGGCTGTCACTAACAGCGACGTTTTTTTGACCGACTTTAAAAAATGATGTTTTTTAATTAAACCGTATATAATCATACTTGTAAAAACGACTTTAACGTTTTTTATTGTATAGGAGATATTGTGACCTAGGTACCACGATAAATAAATCAGGATCTGATGATAGCATCTCAGAGAAATAGAGCGATAGTATTTCATAAAAATATTATATATTATCAGGTATCACGCCAGGTACGTACCAATAACACTCTGCTTATATAAAATAAAAATACATTAAAAATAAAATACATTTATTCCCAAGATATATAAATATTTGTTTAACGTGTACTTACGTTAAACAAATATTACTGATCCCCACACTAGGCTAAGCCTGTCCCGTGGGTTATTATGGTTGTGATACACGTGCATTTATTTTTTTATATTCAATTATACAAGATTATTCATTCATGTATATCAGTGATTTCATACCTTTATTTCAGCTGAAGGCCGTCCATTGCTGAACGTTTCTCAAACTTCCACTCAAAAACTCTCTGCTTTGCGCCACTTGCATTATTCCATCCTAAAATTAAAAAATATTTTATTTTATTGAAATATACCTCTACATTTTTTTCAAGCCATTGCTTTTGGCTTCAACCATCAACTTGTACCCTAGAAAAAATATTCCTAATCCAATTCCAACATTTCATGAAACATTTAAATGGCGATTTGGAAGCTCAACTAAGTGGCAGTTGTCGAACTCGAAGTCGTTCCAACATATTTTAAACGTACGGGTACTGACATTTCACTTATAACTATTTTTAGAACTTTATCTCGCTTCTAGACGACATTTCAATTGGAAACGTTAAATGGTCTCAATACCATATTAAACTTGTAAAATCGAATCGAATTTTAAAGAATCAGAAAAATGTCATCTGCCCTTTCGGTGTGGGATCCGAACCCACGACCTTCACGTACTGCGCTGCTCTTTCAACTAACCTAACCGCGAGTCATCGTAGGCGATGAATAGTGATGGTAAGTGCCCTCTGTCTTGTGACTCCAGAACTACATTTATTTTATTTTTTCTTTATAAAAAATATTTTTTTCTTTATAAATAAAGCACTATAAAAAATTTATAAAAACTAAATCCGATGTCGGCAAATGCTACTTGGCTATGCTATCTGAATTGTGTTTTTTCCTACCACGGCTTTCCCATGTTGTAGGCAGTTGGCTAAGCCAAAAAAAAACAAAAGCTAGCGCTCCATTAGCGAGTACTCGCCGTCCTATATTGAACACTTAGTAATTAACGTTTATGCAACGAAGTCTCTCATTGAGAAAGCCCATTGTTGTGGGAATAAGCGCTTAGTGGGTCAGTGTGTGTCATAACATATAATAACAAGATCGATCGGTCACGGCCTTTCATAAGTGCAAATGACCGGTTGGACCGGCATCGCTGCATTTAGTCGCTTCTAGTATTACTACCACTGTGTAAATGTTGCACCGGTTTGGAAGGTGCGTTGATTCTATGCAACTAGGTGAATTTTCTATAGCGCATGAGACAATTATTTTTAAATCTTTTACCGCATAGATGGAATGTAAAATATAGCTAAAAAGGTTATTTATTGACAGAAGGCGGTAAATAAGGTAGGTTACAGAGATTAATTGTGGAATGTGTCTTCAGCCAGCATATAGGCCCTGCAACTGCCACAGATGTCAGTCTGGTTTGGTGAGCAGACATACATTTTAAATCTGTTTTTTTGTGTAGTACTGATGAGCGTTACATTGTATTTTAGAGTAATTTATTTTTTGTAAATTTTCTGATAAATTCGTAAATGGCCAAAATAATATTCATACATATTTCCTTTAATATCCGCAACGTAAATTGACCACTGCACTTCGTCTAAATTTCCAGCGTATTTAATAATATTATCCACATGCTCGTGTACCTAACATTGTACTACTTCTAGATTCAATTCAATAACTTATAGGACTAAATTTGAACATTTACTTTAATTACACTTTTTATCGACGAAGTTCAACCTAATTAATGACCTTTAGTAAGGATATCTAAGGCCTGATGGTATTGTTACGGCATTCTTAGCTTCCAGACTGGAGTAGTTTTAGTTGAGTCATTTCGCGAGAAGACACATCTTATACTTTTTCCGGAAGGCTTGGTAAACCCTCCATGTACCGGAATGGGGATTAACGTCATACGCAAATAATTGACTGTAGTGTCTGGTACCCCTTTAGGTGATGTATTTGTGAAACAGTGGAATGTAAGCAACTTTCATCACAGTGCGCCTGGTTTCGTTTGCGTAAAGGGATTGCGATAGCTTGGTAGTTCCACGATATGAAAAATTGGTAGATTTATACAATTTTACTATTGTTTAAGTCCGTTCTACTAGTCGGTCTATAATACAAGATCGATTTAAACCAAATTTAAACCAAAGATACTTACCTGAAAAATCTCTGAAAAAAGTTATTTATTCCTGATTTTGTTATCTATGGTAGATTTAATACTTTATTTAAAAATAGTGATATAACCAGCGATAAGTGTTGCTGTAATGATTTTGAGTTTTCACGGAGAGTCGAAGAATGCAGAGCTGTTCTATAATGTAAGCGAGCAAATTTGTAACAAAGCATTGGTAAACGTAAGTAGGTACAGTAAAGTAAGTGTAAAAATGCAATCAGTTTTAATGGCAATGAATACGAAAATAAATGAATGAATGAACACTGTTGTCAAGAATAATGTAAAACAGCATCTATATTAAACGCAGTTAGCTCTACACGCTGTTAGCTCGACCGTAAAGATGTCATTGATAGTATCACTATCGAGAACCCGTGCCGCGTCGTCAGATTACATTAGTGATCGATACTATCGCATACTGGCTCTGGACCAATCGATTCGTTAGCCGATACTATTCGAAACATTTTATTCAATCTTGCCAGTCATTAAACGAATGATAAAATCACACCGCTTTAGTTACGCTGCTCAAATTGATGGATATACTTATTACGAGCATTATTGCAGCATTTTCAAAGTCATAGGTTATTTATTTTAGTTTAAAAAAGTTGTATAAAACTCGAGTTGCCTTTTGATATATACCTACCCACTTATTTCGCGAACGCGTTTCTAACGTTAATTTAATATTTCAATCAAAAAATTTGATTTTCTTGATAAGATATTATTGTAATTTAATGAGAAATATAAACGTCCTAAGCCCCATATATACCAATTAAGATTTGTAAGCCATCATCGAGTAGGAATTATCAAATGGATCTGTAATTCATTTTTTTTTATATTGCACTTCAAGATTGACCTCATCCCAGCTGATGTTAAGTGGTAATGAGGTCCTAGCTTAAGGGTGACAAATACAGCATAATAAATCTGTTACTGGACTTGTCGCCCTGACCTTGAAGGCTTGACCCCTGCTTCTAATGTAGCACCCCCCAGGAGCTCTGAAAATCTTACTCACACGCAGGAACACAACAACACAGAAGTGATTGTTATTTGGCTGCGGTCTTCTGTAAGGTGGAAGTATTTCACCAGTCGGGCTGCTCCAGTTCGAGCGATATAAATCGCTACGCCCTACCTCTCTTAAATGTTTAAAGTACCTACTGTTGGACTTGTAATAGAATTTGTGAATGATTTTAACAAATATTGGGGACAACATCACATACGTTGCTCTGACTTGTGTTACAGATATCAGAAACAACGACGGAACTACAATACCCTAAACTAGAGTAAACTAGTGCTTAGTTAGAAATGCTTCTATTTCCAACAGAATATCAAAAGTCCAATCTTTACCTGGTAGCTTCGATACTTACATCCGATTCAAATATCATAGTTATTTAAAGTAATCCCTAAAATATTGTACAACCAACAGTTGTCAGGCAAGGTACTCGTCAGAAGAGCTCTTACCTGAATCGAAACTTTTGTTCGAGTGGCGCCCGGTAAGGCTCGAGTGTGGCTCTGCGGCTGGTGTCTCGATTTGCCTCTCGATGCCCAGGCGAATAATCTAGTTCTGTTTGCCAGTTTATCTTAATGAAACAACACTGGCTTACCGTTTCAATGGTAGGTATTTTGTTACAGGCATTTTTTAAATAAAATAAAATAAATGATGAACAACATTACATACACTGTTCTGATTCTTTGGTAAGTAGCAATCACACAAAGCCCACACCCAAGTGAATATAGATGTAGATAAGTGCGCTTCCCAAATTGACTCGACCGGGAATCGAACTCGGTACCATAGAGATACCGCGACGCCAAAGTCCACCCCGCTCGTCTCAAGGCTACTGCTCGTCGGTCGATCGGTCGTCAAAGGATATGCAAATAGTTTTGTAGACAGCTTAAACTTTCTTAAAATTAGACCTTGATCTCACACTTTTTTTAGATATGGACTTAATTTCGCGTTTTAAGACAACGCAACGATTCCACCGATGTCAAGTGTTTAGAATGACTCGTTGATCTCACATTCTACTAATGTTTATAAGAGTATGGATGGATCATGCAAAAAGTAGTCAATGGATTTGCATACGATCATAATATAACTAGATTACCATTAGTCTAGAATACTGTTTTTCCGAAATAAGGTATGAGAAGTGATATAAAAACAGATATTTATTGGAAAACCACCAAACTACAATATTAAATCAACTGCTCCAATTACCTCAATTGATATTGATTTAAACAAATAAAGTAGTACCAAGGTCAGTCGTGGAATTTTATCATTATGTTGAAGTGGTATGGAGAAATTTTTGTGAATATTAGGGTGCCTAGCCAAGTGGCTGTTGGCGTACTTAAATAGGTATCGTTTTGATAAGTTTATAATCTATGGGTTTGACATTTCAAGAATACGTTTTTTTTCTAAGAGAAATGTCAATATTTTTTTAAAACAAACTTGGCGAAATGGTATGGGAAGCGTGAACATCGATGCCTAAACGGAAAATCTATGAGATTCGAAGAGGTACCCGTTTTCGATGTTTTGTGAATACCTTCTCTAGTATAGTGAAAATATGTGCAGCGGATGCTTTTTAATGGTGGTAAAGCCTTTATTATTTTGCAGGATATATGATATTCTTTTTCGAACTACTATCGCTGTGTGTCTAAATTAATTCATTTGATTATAAAACATAGTAGCGAAACTTACTCGTTATTATTTAAAAATACGTATCAATTAATTTACTATATAAAAATAAGTCGGGTTTTCCTTCCTGACGCTATAACTCCAGAACGCACGAATTTCCGATTTCCACGGTTTTGTATTCGTTGGAAAAGTCTCGGGCTCCGTGAAGTTTATAGCAAAGAAAATTCAGGAAAAATGTCAACAGAAAAACGGGAAAATCTTCTAAAGCGAAACGAAGTTCGCCGGGGCCGCTAGTATAAAATGAAAAAAGGTTACCAATGAACATACCAATGATCGTTTTAATAAAGTTAATCAGGCCGTGAAGCGAGTAAATTATTTGAGTGCAAAACAATGTTGCATGTATTTTTTAACCATCTAACGCAATGACGGAAATACACGTGTTTATGTTGTATTACAGTAATATAATATCGTGTAATGGTACAGTCGATGTTAAATTTTACGGACACAAACATCATCTAGGATGATTGTGGCAACGCTTCGGAAATTATACCGAAGTTGGGCTATGTAAATTAACCAAAAAGACATTACCGTCACTAGTAAGTTAGAGGGTGAGAGGAATAGGGGTGATTTTGATTCAGTGTGCATTAAGACCAGTACATACAAAACTATATTCATTTAACAAAACGTATAACAAAAGATTCTTCCATTTATGTCCCTAACTGGGGGGGGTACTCTCAAATACGAAACGAACAAACGAAAAGTTTCGTTTTTGAAGATTATTCAAAAGTTTAGGAATGAGGACGTGGTTTTTGATTTGCATAAATAATATTTTGTTTTTTGAAAACGCTTAATTTGCATTCAATGTGATTTCTTTATGATTACGAGGATTAAAAATTGCCATCCGTTGTCGGATCCGACATATTTCGTTTATGGGAGTAGGCCCCCTGGGCACAGATGTTTTCTTAACTAAGATAGTAATATAATTCAATAAAACATATGTTTCTTTATACTTATTATAGATATTAATAGATATTATGCTACAACTATTCTTTGTTACATGATCCTTTTTGCAAACCTAAAACATACATGTAAATATCGACATATTACTAGATATGTCCGAAATGAAATTGAAGACGGAATAACTTGGCGTTCGCAACCTTTCTTCCGGAACATATTTGGACCGAGACACCAAATCGGTGCAGCTCCGTTAATAAAGGGACATTTGGTCACTTTAGCTTTGCAAAACGCTGTCGTGTTATAAGAGTGATAAATCATTCCAACCGAATTTGGTAACCATAAATTAACGAGTATTCATGAAAATGTGCCTGTTAGTCCTGGCTGAATTCTCCATGATATTCGTTAAGCCGGCTTGAGAACATCTTACAAAAAATAGGTACCTCCACTTATCAACTTGTCTCTGTGGCATCTGAACGGATTGTGCTCATTTTTCCGCGTTTAACTGTATCTACTGCGTTACGTTCATCAGTCTTGTGGAGTAATGTTACGCGAGTCGCGTGCGAGAAGATAAGGATTTCCCTCTCTTTAGGTACCCATCCTCTAACAGCTACTTACAGCACACTAATAATAAGTACACGGTGAGTGTATTTAATTTTTCTGAGCGTATTTATTTTTTATGAGCGTATATTCCAATTGCGCTTGCATTAGGGTATCTGGGATAGGCTTTGCATATTACTTTGATTAGACTTAGAGCCTGATTTGAATTTTGGAGTAATTGCCAACTGACCACCGTAATCTTTACTTGGATCGGTCAAAAATCAAGTTAGAACTAAATTAGAAAAAATGTTTCTGGGTTTTGGAACCCAACTCTTCTAACACAACATCACTGAGATATTTTAACCGACTTTAAAAAAGAGGAAATTCTATATTCGAAATATATGTACTTGTTTGCTTTGTTGGCTTAAAATGATTTTAAACAATTGAAAAAAATATCCATTATCTTAATAAATACTTGCCGAAAACAGATATAAAAACATTAGTAGGTTACCAATGGTAGTAGTGTTCAAACAAAACCCGTTTAAATATGTTTACAAATAACGTCATAAAAGTATTAAGTTTTTATTGAGTGTACCTACCTATACTGGTACCTTTTTTTTTTTTTTTTTTTTATTTTTTTTTTAGTGTGGAGAAACGCTTATGCCGCCGACCCGTTCGGGGAAACGGGTATCGGGTACGTCAGGACTTGCACCTGTCTAAAAACTCCACTAATTTCCCCCCAAACGTCTATTTTTGGTGGGGCCTGGGAAATAGCCATTAAAGCATGCTACCAGGCCCACCTATACTGGTACCTACCTGTTTAAAATTGAACACTCATTCGCTCTTGAACTTTCATTTCGGCGTTTTCAGCTTTGAGGAACAATGGTATAACGAAAATGTGCTGCAATATTTTATCATAATCGGCCTATTATGTCAGATCGAGCAGGTGGATAGCTTTTTGGGTCAGGTCATGCGCATTGTTATGTAAATAGATATTGTCTACGTACACGAGGGAAGAAAGCGGACACCGCTTGCAAAAATAGCAAAATAAAGTACCTGATTGAAATTAAATTCATTTCCTGCATTCTATTAAATCGATTGCTGTACCTACCATTGAGAAACTGTTCAGAGCTAAGGGCTAAGATTATAAGTAGAATTATTAGGCTTTATTATTTATTTATTTTATTACATAGTGTGGACTCTATGAAATAAAAGCTGGTTTTAAATGGGAAAAATATATTAAAAATGAAAAAAAAATAACAGACAATAGAATTGTGTCATAAATGTCAATGTAAAAAAGTATAAAATAATGCAAAGAGGTTTGTATACCTACACAGCCTGTCGTCGACAAGTAGTATTTAAGTAATAGATTAAAATTTAAATTCAAACCAGCTTAAGGTGAAGAAATTTTGATGACGCGATAAACGCGGGTCGTGTGTTTGTTTTCCGGCACTGCCGCGCCGGGCCAGGGCCAAGGGTCAAGTTATACAACGTCAACCACGAATACGGTTTTCTTCAAAATATAAGCTTTTACCTAAACTTTACCTGGTTTTAGTAAAATGGTTATAGGTATAGTCTATATGTATTCAATGTATGCGATGATTAGGTACATTGGCAGCATAAACAAAAGTATATTTTTTTAACTGTTTGTGATGTGAACATTTATCCTATTAATATTTTAGTTACTTTTTGACGATGCATAAGTGTTACTTGTAACCTATATGAATAAATAAATTGACTTTGATACTATACAGGAGAGAATTTGGATGTACAGATGTATAATGTTTGTATCTATACAATAGATATACATATGTATATGTCACCGTAAGATTGTAAAAATCGTTAGATTACAATCTATCTCGCGAGATTGTAAACTGTCGACAGATTGTGAACCGTAACATTATGATTGCAATTTAACGCATTATTTTTCGCTATATTGTAATCTATCGAAGTGAAACCGTTAAATTACAATCTGTTAGGCGTCAAACTGTCAACTGTCCGAAAGCTCTTCCTGATTGGTCGGTTTTTTGTATGAGCGAACAATCACGACCAGCCTTTCTATGTCCGCGTAAAGTTAGGAATGAAATTCAATTCAAATCATTTCTTTTATTTAAAGAAATAGAGTTGTCGTTTAAATAAAATAAATGCACTTCAAAAAATCTTCAAGTATTCCCCAGTTACGGTTCACAAATCTGTCGCGATATAGATTGTTATAATCTCGCGAGGTAGATTGTAATCTAACGATTTTTACAACCTTACGGTGACATACATTGCCTCATGTCCGACCAGTAGAGGTGGCACTTCAATTGGCAGTCTGGGGCAAAACGCTGTGGCGATCGGACGTGCGCTTATGCTGGTACCGGGTGTGGTGAGCCAGTGAAACGTTACTTTGTGTGGTTTGTGTGATAGTGATCACAACAAGATGTTTAATATTTTACGCAAAAACTACTTATGCCCGGTTCAAATATTATAAGATTCGTAATGTGTCAAAAATGACTATAAAATTGGAAACTGGTGGTTAGTCTTTATACTTATGGCTGGTCATGTCAATTTTTTATGATGTTGGATAAATCAATGAAATTAGGTTCAATTGAGTTCAATTGGCTACTTGACAGTGTTAACAATAAAATATGAAAAGTGTTAGATATGTTAACTTATTAGTTAAGTAATAATTTTACATTTTTATTTTTTAATAAAAAGCATAGTTACAATTTTACTTTTTTTATCTGTGGAACAAAAGAACCGAAACGGAAACCACCATTGCACCTCGGAAATGACAGCTGTCGGCGAAAATTATTTATTTTATTGTGGCAAAACAATTATTATTTTACCGATTAAATTGAATTATTGTGTCTCTAACCGTATTAAGAATTTGGTTAAACATTTTCCGTTTATCTAAATCTACGTTCCTATGCGTATTGGTTCGAGGTCTAGAACATTGACGTCATAATTGCAACAGTGACGTGACTTGGCGTTTTCGCGCGCTTTTTAAATGTGTTACTAATCTTGTTTTTCTCTGGTTATTTACATTTTCTCCAGATAAATCGAATTTCTTGGGATATAAAATAAACGGGCCCACATTTTACAATACTTTTTCAAAAACTGTCAAGTATTGTTATAACGGCAACTGACCTACATGATCTGTGAAAATTTCAACTGTCTAACTATTACGGTTCATGAGATACAGCCTGGTACCAGATGGACAGCGGAGCCAGAGACGGATTTGAATGTAGGTAGCTTTTGTATCTGGTCCCGTTTTACCCCTTGGGTACGGAACCCTAAAGAATCAGACGAGACAGCAATCACGTAACGGCGATTTGGACGTGAGTTCCGGCAGGCCTTCGAGACGACTTGACGGTGACAGGATTAGGTGATCATTAAGTAGTTATTAGTGTAATTTACCGTAATAATGTCTGTTGAGCAAGAAAATAATTACGTTTACGAATTACTGAAAAGTATTAACAGCATTCGAATTACGTAGGTACTTAATTGTACACAACTAACAAATATTTTTAAAAATGGCACAAAAAAAAAATAATGAAGGTTATTTTTATGTTATATTTGTAATAAAAATAAATAATAATAATAAAAAAAAATTATTATCTTTTTCCTTAAACTACTACATCATTTCTACTTAAACTATCTTACGCTACTACACAGGAAGACAAAAGGAAATGGTTCAGCTAATGCAGACACGGAGCCGAACTCCCTGTCTGCGCTGGTTTTCAACCTTTCCAGGAGCTCTGAGATGTAGTTTGAGAGCATGGGGTAGTAATTGGATTCATATGGTTTATAGCCCAAAGCAATTTCCAGAAACTTGTTTTACAAATTACGGTTCGGTTAGGTGGTCTTATAGCTGTAAATCATATCTTCCAGACTACATTCAGGTAAAGGTAATAGTAGATGATGATCGTTTTTAACAAAGTTTGTATAAGTACCTACTGAAATAGATATTCGTATATCTATGTATCTATCTGTTGAAACCTAATAATAAACAGCCCATTATTTCCTCTAAAACCAATGAAAACCATGAGCAATTATTAAATTATTTTGGCCATAACTTGTAACCTTAATTGCCATTAATTTTATGCTAATCTCGCCACTTATTCGCTCGTGTCATTCCGTCATTAATAACATAAGAAGAATAAAAAATGATAATTAATGATAAACAGCCGTACGTAGGTATTGTCCTGTCACACAATGGATGCATCGCGGTAGTTAGCATCTAGCGTTTCAGGCGATTTGTGATTACGACTGATTACATCTGAATTCCTATGTTTGTTTCGTCATTGTTGGTCGCGGACGTTGCGATGACCTTACTATTCTTTAAGCGATACCTCGTGCTAATCAATTTTTTATATGTTAACTATCAGCGAAACTTTTGTCTGGAAGCAACCAAGTAAAGAAGAAAAAATAAATTGTATGTATTTGAATTTAGAATCGTAAAAATAAAATCTAACAGGAACCTCTGTTTGAATCTAAAAAAATTGCTTAACTTTCTACCTCGGTATCATGTAGAAGAGGAATTTTAATAGAAAAATTGATTGGTCTTCAAAATTACGTTATTAATTTCGTATTAGTTTTTCTAAGCTTCGTGCTACAGTACAGCTAAGAAAGTCACGCCACCATTCGTGCTATCAAATATGGCTTAAAATTCTTACAACCCTACTAAACCCCGCTTATATTAAAATAAACTTCTGGTTATAATTATTATAAATATTACATAGTATTATTATTATTAGATATAATTACGGGTACAAACGGAAACTCGTATTCGTACTGGGTTATTTATTCGCTTAAAGATAAATTGCAGGATTTGGATATTGAAATTCCGCGCAATGTTTCTGTGATATTGATGAAGCATAAGTACGGTCAAAGCATAGCTTTTATATGGCTACCAGCAGACCATAATAATCATTTGTTTCAATATTATTTCTTATTTGCGTAATAAGGGTGGCGTAAGGCAGACTTTAATTTACTTTTTTGGTATGGTGAACCACAAATCTAGCTTAACACTTGCAGTTCGATTTTCTTAGGCCCACTACATACGAGCTATACAAAGTGAGAAGATTGATAGGCCGTAAATAATAGATGTTTGCTATATTATTGAAAAATCAGTGTGGCAGCTTATGTCAGATGGGGATGGGATGCTTATCGAAAACTTTTGGGGATTCGAGAAGTTCCGGAAGATCTTAGATTTTATGTGGGATTGTGGATTACATTATAATATATAATTATTATTAGTATTTTATCTCAAATAGTTCGTTAGCAGACCAATGGCACGTCTGTATTAAATGGTTTTGTTAGGTACTGTTAAGAGACAAACATTAGTGGTGGATTATTAATTGTACACAAGTTAGATTGGAGTTTATGATGTTATACCTAACTACCTATTCTCTATATGAGGTTTGAGTTTCTTATATACTTGTTTGTTATCGTAACGTAAAATCTCCTGCGTATGTAAGCTCTACTGCATTTTCCGTTTTCTATTTTTGACATCAAGTAAGGTATTAAATGGGCAGAGTTATATAAAAATGTTTACACAGTTTGTTTGCGGGATCAGGGTCTCTTAAACATTAACATAATTTTGCTAAGAAGTATCTACCTGTTCACTGTCTTATTAAAATATGTTCTATTTGTCTTCTGTCGGAATTTCAAGTTTATATGATTTAATTATTATGGTATTGTTAAATAAGAACTAATTTGACGTGATCTGAGGATTATTCATCTTTCAAATTTCATATATATCCCTTACCTCCTAGATCATCAAACCTATCATGTAAGTAATTGTCTAATGCATAAAGGTATTTCATTTATTTATTAAAATGTTCTAAAATCTACAATTTGTGCATTCCAGAAAGGCCACCCTTGTCCGGAGACGCAAGAGCTGAGCCCAGGGCGGTGGGGCGGGCGCACCGTGGCGGAGTGCAAGTGCCCGCCCGGCTCCGCCCAGCTGCCGCTCACCACCACGTGCCACAAGCTGTTCGAGCGCGGCCCCTGCCGCTCCGGCGAGTACTTTGCGCCTGTTGAGGAGTCCTTCAACAAGAGAGGGTAGGTGAGCATCCCAACACAACCAATGCGAACTTTATCGTCAAGATTTATCGCGTTTATAGAAAGCAAAGATACCTACCGATACGATATCGGGTTGTTCGATATTTACTCAATCGCACGAAATAAGTAAGTTAGTTTGACTGGCCGGATGGGACAATTTTTGGAGCCCCCTGGCTACACCAATTGGCTACTTGACAGTTTTTGAAAAAGTATTGTAAAATATGCGCCCGTTCATTTTATATCCCAAGCAATTCGATTTATCTGGAAATAATCTAAATAACCTGAGAAAAGTAAGATTTTGTGTAACACATTTAAAAAGCGCGCGAAAACGCCAAGTCACGTTACTGTTGCAATTATGACGTCAACGTCCTAGACAACAAACCGATACGCATAGGAACGACTTAATTTAGATAAACGGAAAATGTTTCAATAAATTCTTAATACGATTAGAGACACAATAATTCAATTTAATCGGTAAAATAATCATTGTTTCGCCACATTAAAATAAATAATTTTCGCCGACAGCTGTCATTTCCGAATTGCAATGGTGGTTTCCGTTTCGGTTCCTTTGTTCCACAGACAAAAAAACTAAAATTTATTTTGCTAAAATAAAATACTAACTATGCTTTTATTAAAAAGTAAAAATGTAAAATGATTACTTAACTAATAAGCTAACATATCTAACACTTTTCATATTTTATTGTTAACACTGTCAAGTAGCCAATTTACACAAAGAGTCGTGGGTTCAATCCTCACCCTGGTCTCACATTTACCTATGTGATAAACATTTTGATTCTCATTTCCATAAGAGTACTTACTTAAGTTATTTCAGATTCAGGTCAGCGTAAGAGATGTTAACTCATATTTAAAAAAAATATACGGTTGAATTGAGAACCTCCTCCTTTTTTTTAAAGTCGGTTTAAATTGGTCCTCCATTTCGATGCGTAGGTAGGTACTGCCAGTAATTAGCCAACGGACTGACCACTTTTGTCTACGTGAGAAAAATGAGACTGCAAAATCGCATGCAGTTTACTTTTATGAAAATAGTTTGGTTTAGTATGAACCTAGATGCAAAGTGATGACTTCGAGTTTACGTTCTTAACTTTTTCATTAGAAAATTAATTTGACGAGGTTTATGCATCTTTTGAATCACATAACTTAACCGTCTAGACTTCCTATCAAACCTGTGATACGAGTTATTATGATAACCGTCTCAAAAATCTTGTTTAGAATCACAATAGAAATCTTCGCGTTATACAGCGATTAACACTCATCAAATCTAAAATTGACTTTCCATATAAATATTTGATGTAGTCTTGTATCTTCCACTATGCTTATTATTCGACAGTCGACATTTATAAATCTTTGTAAATATAAATGTTGATTACAGACAACTTGGACTTAAAACTTAGGTTGAAAATAGATTGAGAAATTTTACATGATTATAATATACATAAGGTAAATAAATATGCAGTTGACCTTCTTGCTACAATTAGGATTAGGAATTAGAAATCATAAATGAAATTAAAGTTCCAACATCCGACAAATGAAAATGGGTCGGCCATTTTCGTTTCAATGCATTTGACGCTGATAGCGACGGCGTGTTGTCTAGTCTATTGATCCGCAAATTTTGTGTTGACGGTACTCTATGAAAACGAAAATTTATGGAGGTACACCGCTTAATAATCAGTTTTAAGTAGTATTAATCAACATTTATTAATAATTAATTAAACAACATTTGTTTTTTTATCATTAATTGGTAAGTGGCCAGAAGAAAGATCTTGAGAATAGATTAGTTTAAAAGATAACCTTTAGGCTTGCTACCAAAAACGAAACGAACAAAATATGAAAGTTCATTTTGAAAGATTAATCGACAATTTAGGAACTAGAACGTGGTTTTTTATTTGCATAAATAGTCTATTTGTTTTTAAAAAAGCCTTTGTGAAAGACTTAAAAATTTATATTCGTCATCAGATCTGACATAGTTCGTTTTTGGTAGGTGTCCTTATTTTTCCGTGGCACACCAATGAACGAATGGTACACCAGTGTCGCGGCGGTTCACACTTTGTGGAATACTTCATATTATACTGAATTACTTGGAGGTGTGTCTACTATCACACCTCCGATTGATTATGTTGCGTTATGCTGCTTCTAAACTAATTATAGCTTAAACCAGTTTTTGCATATCAAATTACACATGGATGAACGTGACTACACCGTACAGAACCATCAATGGTTTTCACTGCATTGCGAAATAATTAAAATTCACAATCCGGTTTCCAAGCAAAGCCAGGGTCGGGTCATGTTGCGTAGTGTTCTCATGACTAATCCGATGGTCTATATTCCAGTGCGGAGTAGGTAGATAGAAGGCCGGTTTAGTACAACTTCAGAATACTAAATATTGATAGAGAACAAGTACCTACATTCGTCGAAGTAAGTTTTCCAAACTGTCAAAATCAACTTGCCATTCAATTGACAAGGATCTATGATACGAGTAGATTTCATCCAAAACCAAAACGTAATTAATGAGCGTAACACAATTTTATTTTTTCTGTTCCTTTATTCCAGTGAGCGTCAAGGCATGTGTGTGAGGCCTCAGCAGTGTACTGACGAGACGTTGCTCTACTGGCCAGCTGACGGCCGGTGCTACTACAGAATGACCCAGGGGCCCTGCTACCCGGGAGCTGTGCTGGATGCGGGGCAAGACGGCCTTGCCAATTGTACGGTAAGAACAAAAAGTAGATCATAGCTTATGAGTGGACCACGTTTCCGGAATAACCTTATGCCCGTTTCCAATCTTTTACGTTTCGTTATGTGTAAAAATTACTATCTGTTTATCTCCAACCGACTACGAGTCGTTAAATAATACCGTTCCATACAGCTGTCATCAGTCGTCTTTTGGTCGTTTTTAGCTTACGTCTCGTATAATTTATTACTATCCCTAACTAGACCGGATCGTTTTTCAAATATTGGAATCGGGAATTTGTTAGTAAGAGGAGGTTAAATGTTTATGTTATAACTCACACGAACCCCATGGGGCTCTCATGTCCTCTACTCATACGTACGTTGAAAGGATCAATATGACAATATTGCCTACATTAGGGATGTTGGGCAATACATGGCTTCTGGTTATAAGTTGACTGATGAAGTTAAAAATTATATTTATAGTGAGCTGAGAGTTAAGTTCCCTTCCTTTAATAAAACTCAGGCAAATATAGTAAATTCATCAAAGGTATCAAAATGTGGCCAATATGTCAATACTTATATTATGTACCGACGACTAAAATAAAATAATTAATATTTGTTATCTCGTTATAAGTGAAATGTTAAATTTCTTATGAGAATAAATTCTTTAAACCTATATTATGTAATAGTCAAACAACAATGTATGAAAATTCAACTTCATTTTAATTTGTGTTCAATATTAATTCGTATGTCCATGATACATGGGCTGTATAAATTCCAAAATGTTGTCGAAATGTTTTTCGCTGTATGTATAGGAAAATATACGTGGTATAGCTTCTACTTTTTTTTTCAAGTTTACGTCCATTATGTTATTGTGAGTTGCATGATTAACATCTATGGCAGGACTTAGTATACATACGTCTAATGGATTGTTTTTTTCCGTTTCCTAACTACCTAACTGTAGTAGCAGTGCCTAACTGACTTTTAAATTACTTGCTGCGTGGTTTTAGTGTGTTACGGACGGAGCGCACCACTGGGCAGCTGATGGGGGCTGCTACGCACACTACTCGCGGGGTCCGTGCGAGAAGGGTCAGCTCTTCCTGCCCGGACCTAAGTGTGGCTGCGAGCCTCATCTTCCGCAGTACCACAATGAGACTGGGGCTTGCTATGAGCTTGGTAAGTTCAATAATAAGAAAACGTTCTTCATGGGTAATACTTCTGCACGTGTTTAACTTCTTTTTATTGATAAAACTTCGTATAGGCAAGCAATAGGGTATTCCTTTAGTCCTTTGCAGTATCTGCAAGTATTACCTGACAAAATTTGTTAGTTGTTGGGTTATTGCCCGTAATCATCCACAATTCGGTAAGAATACGAGTATTTACATATATTTTTTTACTTCAGGTTGATGTGTCATACATTTACAGATGATTCCTAAATGTTCTGGTACCCATCTCAGAATAACCTATTTTTTTATATTGCACTTTAAGATTCGCCTCATTCCACCTGATGTTAAGTGGGAATGAGGCTTAAGAGCGTTAAGTAGAGCATAATAATATTTGCTATTACTGGATTTGCCGCCTTTACCTTGAAGGCTTCACCCCTGCTACTAAGAAAGCACCTCCCCAGGAGCTCTATATTTCCAATGCCTTTGATTTTATGATCCTCCTTGATGGAAGTGAAAGGGCACCTAACAACCTATTTTTTCTCTAAGCAGTCGGCATTGGTTTTGCTTCTGTTGACATTAGAGTATTTTTGTGGGATTATTTTCCAGATACCATCGGCCCGTGTCCCAAAGGACACCTGTTCTCCGTCGGGTCAACGGGTTTGGCTGAGTGCCGCTGCAAGTCCTTCCACGCACGTGCCCCAGACGGCGCCTGCTACCGCCTGTACACGCGCGGGCCTTGCGCGCACGACGAGATGATCGCAAGGGGGGGACGATGCATCAAGGTACATTCGGGTCTCACATGACAAATGAGCGCATAGGTACAGAATTTTTTCAGTAGTGCTTTGTCACCAAAATGGATGCCTTATATGGCAACACAAATACCACGCGTGCTCAGTTGCTCATCCAAGTAAAAGAGCGAAATTACCTCTATTTTTAGTGTCTTGTCATCTTTGAGGTCTCGGGTTCGATAAACAGTCAGGTCAGCATGGAAAAATTGGAAACTTTTGTATATTGTCTTCGGTATGTGTGTTGTAGTATTTGATTTTTGTAACATAAGTGCTTCACTTATCACAACATAAAGCAATGTGTGTGATGTTGATCATTATTTATTTACTTATTTCGATTTTACCGACAAGAAACTGTAAGTAATTATAGCTGTCCATACCTATTGGTCCACCTCTGATTTCGATCTACGTAACAAAGGTTTGAAAGTTCAGAGCCTGCTTACATATTCGCAAGCGTTGAAAAAAAGAGGATTTTGGATTTTGATAACAGTTACATCGGAATTGAAGTCACTAATACCCTTATACTATTGTTTGCTCATTAAGCACTTCTGTGAAAATAATAAATAATTTTAGCTTGTCTATTTTTAAAGGTTCCTTGCGCCAGGGGAAGGCTATATGTGCCGGAGCGGCGACGATGCTACCGGCCGGGTACGGCTGAGCCCTGCCCCGCGGGCGAGGTTGTCGCCTTTGACTTCGATGCGCGTCCAGCTCTGGACGGGCTCAGCCATAACGGCGTTTGCGCCTGTGGCAGCGGCGCCTGCACCAGGCGAGAGGTGAGGCACGAACCTTGTATAAAGAACGTAGTTAACAAGAGTCACTTACAGCGTTGTTATGTTACCCAATGACAGCTGGATAGCAGTAAAAGAACAAAACAAACTTCAGGATTCCTCGCGTACTGCATTTTTTTGCTTTCAGGAGCCTTGAGCCTAAGTAATTTTACCTTCCTTCTCTTTACTTAGGAACATTCGAAACTCTGTCTCTCACAGAAGGAGAAGTCTGCTAAACATTATAGCTTAGTAAGTAGGTATAGCTCTATTTTAGTTTATGACTTTTTGGTAAGGATTGTGTTTAATTGGCGAACTCTGCAAAGTTTATTGCCTATTTTTTCATGCCATGTTAAATTGTAAGTTGCTTTGTACAAGAATCGAGATTGCGGTAACGTGACTCCTTAAAGTTCAAAGTGTTTTGGGCTTTAAAAGTGAAATCGTTTTATAAATTGTTTGCAGGTTGAAGCATGCAGCACCCGTCCATGGACAGTGCCATACGAAGGAGTCTGCCATATCCTGCGGACGCAGGGTCCGTGTAACTCTGGGGCTTGGCTGGTCAAGGAACACGGCCAGGTCAAGTGTCAGTGCAGGCCTGGCACTATAACACCGGACTGCAAAGAGGACACCAGGCTAGTGGTCACCAGTTGACGAACAACTAGTCGTAGGTGAATATCTTTGATATAAGGCTCGCTAGACTCGCAATTAAAATAATTGCAACCGTTTTGTACTTGCCAGTGATGTAGACGTTTTGTCTATTTTGGTTAGAAAACCAAAGACAAATTGATAGAAAGTTAAAGTGCGAATGCACACAAGATGTTTTGCTAAGTTCAAATAAACATCAACTGTGCTTCGTTTACGTTTATGTGGGTCTGAATTTTCTGGAGAAAATAGTTTCTTTGACAAAAGAACTCCAGTGTGTTTTCTGTTCTGCTATCCATTTAAATACAAGTGGAAACTGCGCAAGACTACCATTTTTATTGTAATAAATATGATATGATCTACGACTATAATCGACTGCAGCAAATATGACAATCTGTACTAATATTATAAAGCTGAAGAGTTTTTGTTTGTTGTAATATCAGGAACTACTAGTTCTAATTGAAAAAATATGTTTGTGTTAGATAGTCCATTTAACGAAGAAGGCCTTAGGCTATATAACATCACGTTGTAAAAATAGGAACGAAGAATCAATGGAAAAGGTTTAAAAAACGCTTACATAGGTTTTAAACTAAACTCTAATATTTGAACACTCGTATACAACATAGAACATAAATAAATAGTGATTAATAAAACCTAAGCGTTCTTATTTATCTTTAGATAGTTGTTTATTTTACGTTAATTAGAATAACTAAATGACGTGGAACTTTCTTGTCACATTTGCTCCGTTGATTATATCGATTATATGGTAGAAAGTATTAAACTTGTTTAAATGCTAATTTATTCTATAGAAACGTACTTTAGAAATATTTTTTGATAAGTGCTTTGTCACTACATTGACGTTAATTACGACTTGTACAAATATTTAAGAAATAGTACTTATGGGTGAAAAACGAGCCAATTCTTATTTGCATTTTGCTTACTCGAGAAAGTGTGACTGAAAACGCATGGAATAAAATAAATTATTATTAATGGTGAAGTTTATAAATGAATCATGAATAGGAAGCTAATTCCGTACAATTTTAGTTAAGTTAGCCAATTAAAAGCGAAGAATGAAGATTTTCTAAATAAAAAAGTTACATTGTCATAAATTGTTTCTTTATTTATAAAAATATTTAATAACTTATACAATTCATATTCTATCCTACTTACACCATTCTTAAATGTCATTATGTGAAAGCGTACAACACTAAATAAGATATAGGTTATTCATCATTGACTGTTTGTATAAATATAAATCAATTTGTAATTCAATAGATTTGTTAAATTGATGGATAGTCACAAGCCACGCCAGTACCTTTTGTTTTGCATTGAAACTATTCTACCCACTTAAGTCTTAACTAAGCTTTACGCATAAATAAATAAAAACATAAATATAACACAGGTCAAATGTATGTATTTTTCATTAGATAAATACCTAATTTATACAATTAGTCAAAAATGCTTACTAAATCGCGGAAACGTGATGTTGGCTTAAGCCTTAAGTTTAAACTAACTAACTATTTACAGGTCTAGTCTTTGTTTCCCTTATATTATCACTTGTGTGTTCATTTGTCCTTTAATTTTGATGCTGATTTACCTGAAAATTATAAAACATACATTTATTTTTAATACTGTTCGGCTAAAAGGTTCAAGGGCCGTAGACCGTGGCTTGTCAAGTCCACAACATATTGGATCCATCTCTGCCCATATAGTGGTTTGGAAAGCCTATAAAAGTGTCACCATTTATAAACATATTTCCGTTTATCGTTGTTTTTAAAACAGACGTGGGTTGGTAGGTAACTTAGGACTTTGTGTCTCATATTGCATTATCACTCACTCTCACTTCTACCTTTATTCTCATGCAGCATGCGGATACGCGTGAAAAAATAACTTAATCTACGATTATTAGACGACCTCCGTAGCCGAGAGGCGAGCGGGCCTGACTTTGGCGAGCGCCATCTCTGAGGTCCCGGGTTCGATCCCCGGTCGGGTCAATATGGGAAACGAACTTTTCTATATTGTCTCGGGTCTGGGTGTTGTGGTACCGTCGTTGTTTCTGATTTCTGTAACACAAGTGCTTTAGCTATTTGCCATAGAATCAGAGCAATGTATGTGATGTTGTCCAATATTTATTTATTATTATTATTTAATCTTAATCTTGAAAATAGAAGAGCCTTGAATTTAGGTGTAGGCTTCTTTGTGATTGAAGTAGTGTAGGTACCCAACAACAGTCACTTGTCGATCGATGATTTATTTATACTAGCTGTGCCCGCGTTCTCGTTCGCGTGGACTACATCCTTTCATGGTCGGTTTTACCCCTTTCTCCCCTAATATTTGAAACAAAAAGGAGTCAATATTTTAATTCAAGTTTTGAGCTATATTTGTGCCAAATTTCATATCTCTAACTTCAAAAATAAACATTTTTCCACATAAACTTTCATAGGTGGTATTACCCCTATATCCCCCCTTATTTCCTAATAAAAAGTAGCCTATGTCCGTTCTTGAGATTCTACGTATACCTATACCAAATTTTATCAAAATCGGTTGAGAGGTTTAAGCAGGAAAGCGTGTTACGCTTGACAGACAGACAGACAGAGTTACTTTCGCATTTATAATATTAGTAGGGATGAAAGCAACCTAGCAGGTAAATACGATGAAATACTTATTGAGAGAATAACATTGGCTTTTTCTTCCTGTTGTTCGGGTGCTTATATCAGCTCTGTTTAGTTTATGAGATGATCACAAATATTTTTTAAATGCTGTCTTGACCATTTGTATTCATTTCTTAACAGATGCGATAATGTATGTTTCAAATTAAAGCTTTGATATTTTCGTCGTTTTAACTTACCAAAATATATCCTGTGGATCTTGTTAAACGGCATTTCGATGGCAACTGTGGTTAATATTGAAATCACTAGGATGGTCAACAATTCTGGTACTTGAAGCTGTAAAAATGAAACAAATTATTATTTTTTTTTTTTGTGGCAGTAAATTTAAACAACAAAACCAAAACGCTTTAGAAAGACAGATGATTTTGATTGATGCACTATAGGGAAAGGTAACAACTAGGTATATATTTTTTTTATATTGCACTTCAAGATTGACCTCATCCCACTTGATGTTAAGTGGTAATGAGGTCCTTTTTTTTTTTAACGGGGGGAAATGCTTGATGCACCGTACCGCCACCCTGAGGGAGGGTGACGGCGTGTGTGGGACTCCCACCTGCCTACCTTCCTCGGACTACCCACTAAAACCCCCGGTTGGACCTCCATCGCCTTAGTGGCGGTGCTGTGGGGGATCGGCTAAGCCTTTACTTCCACAACACCGCTGGTAATGAGGTCCTAGCTTAAGGGTGGCAAGTACAGCATAATAAATATGTTAGTGGACTTGTCGCCCTTACCTTGAAGGCTTGACCCCTGCTACTAATGTAGCACCCCCCAGGAGCTCTGGAAACCTTACTCACACGCACGAACACAACAACACAGAAGTGATTGTTATTTGGGTGCGGTCTTCTGTAAGGTGGTGGTATTTCACCAGTCGGGCTGCTCCAGTTAGAGCGATAAATCGCCCTACCTCTCTTAGTATGCCCTACCTCTCTTAATATAGTATACTTAGTAGTATAGCAGTATTCAGGGACACATCCAAGATTTATGTTCACCATAAGCTCAGTAGCCATTTTAGTCCGCTATAGATGCGGCTGATCATTATTTAGCTTTCAGAGATTACGTAAAATTGACCCTTGTCAATCGTTTTCATTTTTATGTGGGTCTACATAATAAGAATTTAATGAATTTTATTAGGAGAAGCAAAAAGTGACTTACGAGAGAGAATGGAGTGTAGTACTCAGAGTTCCTTTGGATGCCAACATTGTAGAAGAATATGGGGAACTGGGTGAGATACACTCCATACGCAATCTTGTTGAAGAACTTGAACACTGGCGACTCCACTAGTACAGTTCCAATACCTGAAATATGTTAAAATAATATATTGTATGTACATTTATTTAGGTATGTTTAATTGTCTTTAACTCTTGCAAATAGAAGCGGTAGTAAACAGTATAGTAAAATAACTATCTGATGGAAAATAATTTCAATATAATAAATTTTCTAGGGGATAATGTGGCCATTCTATGATAGTTAATCGGGTAATCTCTCAATGTGAATGATTTCAGCAAACCAAGCTACCATAATGGACGAGACTTCAGGGTTGGGTAGATATTAGATTGTTGTGATGCCTCGATACTCATCTTATTACAAAATATTACACCTAATAGTCGAATATACCATGCACACTTATTATTGAAAGTACCTACGTAAGTAACCATTATTACGGATTTCGAATAGTGGTAAAACGAAGAGATACGAACTTAGAATCGATCTGAATACTAACTTTCTTATAACTCTTAACTAACTTACCAGCATAGTCATTGCAGATGGCCCAGTGGACGCCACACATGAACACTCCCCAGAGTATGGGGGAGAAAGCAGAGAACAAGGCGGCGGGGCCCGGAGTGTACGTATACCCCGCCAGGCCCATCTTGTAAGGGCTGACGATGGTGAACGCGGCCAGCGCGAAGCAGCACACCCAGAAAAGTCTCACTTGGGTCTGGAATAGACGAGTGGTTCGAAGATGAGTGGTTATGATTATTTGATCATATGGTTAAATGGTTGTATCAATTACCGATAGAGGCGCTGGAAGCGCTTCGTTTATGTGTCAAAATGGCGGCCGCTAGCAACAATGTTGTTTCTTGCAGAAAATGAGTGAAGAATTCGTTAATGAATGAGGATGGAAGTTGAAATAAAAGAGTTTAAAGTTTCTTGTTATTATCAATGTATGTTAGACCGAGGTAAGAATAAACAAGTTCGTAACATATTTTTGATTTAATTAAATATTTTATGGACACACTATTTTAACGATTTGGCCAAACGTGGAAGGCAAACTGGTGAAATGTACACGACTGGTCAAACGTATTTGCCCACATCGTGAAATGTGACTACTTAATGATATTCTCAAACATTTCATGATGTGGACAATTCTACGATAGGGTCACGACCTCTTTGGAGTGGATGTCAGTAGGTACACATTTTCATTGCTTTTCAGGGATTCGAGTCTGGATTTACTGTCTGTTTCTACTATAATTTGCTTTACTCACCTTCGATGGACCTTACAAACAGCGTTTTCAACACAGGTACCTACATTTCATAAATTCTACTTGAATGCTATGCCATCTAATGATGAACGGTAATCTTCTATCAAAGGGAGCAGCTATCTAAGGGTGAACACTATACATAATATTGTTTACCTACTAGAGATAGCAATACTGCTATCATCTTTGGAAAATCATTGTTGGAAAAATAAAACCAACCATTTTACTTACCACTGCCAAAATATTCTTTCCACCAACAACAAATCATCAAAATCGTTCATCCACGACGAAGTAATCAACAACAAAAATATGAATGATCCAACTGACAAGCCTCTTATTTTTAAAGTCGGTTAAAAGGGGGGTTTGTCGACATGAACTTATCTACTTAAAGGAATAAAATGGTAGTGAACTCACTTTTGACAATTGAAAGTTAAGCTTCTTGGTCCTCATAAAATACGCCATGAGTACTCCAATGAGGTATATGGTAGCCCTGTGTGTCGGCAGGATGTACGAGTATTTGGCTGCGTCTAGCAACTTTTGCACTCTGAAAGATAAGAATGTAACTATTTATTTGTGCTTATAAATAAGTTCTTCAGTATGATGAATCTTTTGGGATATTGACGTGTGTGGAATAGGAACGCAATTCTTAATTTTTCAAATCCACTTAGGTACAGTGTGCTGATTTGCTTACTTTGACGCAAAACCTTAATGAGGGAATAAAAAAGCCGGTTGAAATCGTACGTCAAGGGCCCCGTTCAAATATCTATCTATGTCAACATTTTTTCTTTCATGTATGCCATAGGAACTTCCTGACTCTTGCCGAATTTTATTCTAGGTCCATGGGACGTTACCTATACCCTTAGATTCCCATTTTATACATGAATCGTTCCAGATACCCGCACCGTCGTTTGGCCATAAAATAAATAAATATCTTATAAATTCCAAAAGAATCTTCCAAGAATATCTTATAAATTAAGTATAAGATGCTAGTGTAAGCTAAATTGTGACATTGTTTGATAATCCAAACAAAGGGAAAAATATCTTTGGATTGCGTTGACTACGTAGATTTAGGTTTTAAGAAACTGTAGTCATCAACATCGGTATCCAGAAAATGTTAATTTTGACTTGATACCTAATCGCGTTCCTGAACAAAAGAGTCTTTGAAGATGGACCACAAATGAATGCGCTGACGCCCTAGTAAGCGTCCGACTTTGATACTCAACATGAGACAAGTGGGAATTTTGTCCCTTTTATTGCACAAGGGATTGTGCCTTAGTCAGGGTCAGATTATCGGGCGCATTTTGATTTTTTTTCATTTCGCTCATTATACTAAAAAGGCATAAGTATCAAATTGAATTTTGTATTTCGAATTTCGTACAGGCTTTTATGAAAATAAAGGCACACGCTGTACGCTGTGACTAATTGTTTTTAAACATCAGACATTTATTTTGAGTCGCCCATTTGACTCCAACTACCTATACATGCCTACAAATCGATCTTTTACTTAATCAATGTGTGTACCGTACGATCTATATGTTTGAAACACACGCACCGTCAGTGATTTTATTTTACATGTGTCGCATTAGATTCAGAACAATATTAGCCTGAATGATGACGTCCTAATGGATATTTACTTTCCGTCACGCATTTTCAGAATCAAGTGTGCCTGACTGAACACATACTTATCTATTCAAACTACGTATTCATAGTTTTTTACGTAACAGTTTAAAAGTGTTATTGACGTGAAGGGTAAAATAAATATATACAAGAGCATAGGAACTTCTATTCCAAGGGGTTAAACAAGTGTTAAAAATTATTAAGGTTTTTTTCTCTAAGCTACCACGGTTTAATTATCGAACACTTATCAAGTAATAAGGGTACAAGAGTACAAATTAACCTATGAACCTACCAAAATTGTGTGTTTATTAATGTATGTAGTTTCTTTTTGGGTTTTGGGTTTGCTTTATCTGTGTTTTAGCCACGGACAAGGTTTACAATGAATTTTGTGAAAAAGGTAAGGAAACGGAAACATTAATTACGGGATAACGGGAATTCGGAAAAAGTATCAGGTAGTTAAATAATAGGTATATATAGTCTAACTAGCGGTCGCCGCGACTTCGTACGAGCGGAGTTAGTACTTTCATCCCCTATTTTATCGCCTTGGGGATAGAATTAATCAAAATCCTTTCTTTGCGGATGCCTACGTCATAACATTTACCTGCATGCCAAATTATAGCCCGATCCGTCCAGTGGCTGTGCGTTGATAAATCACTATGTCAGTCAGTCACCTCTGAGTTATATATATTTTGAAATTAGCATAAAAAAATTTAATAATGGAATTTTAAGGGAAAAGAGAGGAATCAGGAAAGCGGAACGGTCATACTTATATGGCCTTAGGGCCCGCAAAGAAAATTTGGTTGAGAATGTATGTACTTACGAGATCCCGAAATAGACGAACATGCTGATCTCGTACCAGTGAATGGCCAGGTACCGCAGGATCGTGGAGGCTGCTGCCACGAGCGCGATGAGCGTCAGGCCCAAGGTGCGGTGCCGAGACAGCACCAGCATCAGCGGAAGAGTCGCGATGTACAGCTGCATGTCCATGCCGATCTGATGCGTGTGCGTCAGGCACTGAAGGCAAGGAACGGAGTTTCAATTTTAAGATAGATACCTATACCAAATTTCATCAAAATTGGTTCAGTGGTTTATTCGTGAAAACCAGACGGACAGAGTTACAAATCAGGCGGTCTTATCGCTAAGAAGCGATCTCTTCCAGACAACCTTTAGGTAGAGGAAATAGTAGATGACGAGAAATGGTACGGTAATTTAAGTCTCGTTGATCTTTGGTTGGAGGAGATTTCATACCACCGTTTTGTGTGCGCGTTTTCGGGAATTTCTTACACATGTTTAGGTAGAAAGGTCTTAACTATATTAACCGAATTGAAAAAAAGGGGTTTCTCTATTCCACCATATGCATTTTCTATATAAGTGTTACCCGATAACTACATCGTTTAAATACCAATTTATATAATAGATATGTCAGACCCAGGATCTGGCCAATAGAATAAACACAAATGAATAAAGGTACTTAATTTTTAAATGCGTACCACTTTAATCTCACAACAGCAGGACATTATTGCTTGCAGCGATACTAGCGAATACGTAAGAACACGTACGGCACACAATTTTGAAATTACATTGCAAATGGATTAAATTGTTTTTCTAACTTTAATCGACAGCTAAACGTAAACAAAAAGAAGGGGCAGCTGCCCCTTCTGGCTATCCTCCGGATACACCCTTGAGGTTATATAGTCAGTTAAATACATTTGATACAGTATCTACTAGCAACTACTACGATGTTTGTAAACAATGCTGATAAAAGTAATGCTGAAAAATTTAAAACAACTGAAGCGAGATTCATGTTTTAGACAATTATTCTCTTTAATATAAATTTAAATATAAATGTTCCCAAAACAAAAACAAATCAAGTCTTTATGAGCAAACCATTATTTTTGTTTTTGGCGTAAATACTTTAATTAAGTGATACCCGTACATTTTTATTTGGAATAAAGAAACAAACGCAGCTCCTAAAATCCTTAAACTTCATTAATATTAATGAATTCGATAAGGCAGGATGTTAATGAAATTGATCAGTGTTGCTGGCAAAACGATGATGTGTAACATGTAGGTTAAATTGACCAAAGTAATTGATTTGACTTGTATTGATGCATTTGGTTCAATGCTAAGTACTGAACTACGTGTAGGATAACCTAGAGTGCGAATTAAGAGCAGGTCAACTTTACTTAGGTATACCTAAGTCACGTGGAGTTAAGCCTTCATATTTAGAAAAAATATTAAGTATTTCAATCTACATAGGAACAATAATTTTTTGGTTTTTTATCATGGACATCTTCTGTTTTTATCACCAATCTGTTCTAATAAAAAAACATTTATAATGATACTCTGAAAGAGGTACCCGTAGAATCTACAGGGCATTTATTATGAACCAGGCCACTTAGAAAGTTTTGCGAAAAAAGTTTTCATGTACAAGCGACTGGCCACTTGTAATTATTTTGAAAACTTTGGTTATATAAAAGGAAAAATACCGTTGTTCGAATTTGGAATTACTAACATTTTTTCGAGAGCCATATCTTATTAACGTGTCTCATTTATTTTAAAGGATCTGCATCGAGAAAATTTTCGTGTGATGATTTTCTAAGATCATGGTTTACGATCGACTTCAAATGGCTTTTATATGAAAGGCTATCTTTATTAAACAATGCTAGAGTCACTTTTGATTTGCGTACACAATTGTTAGGTGTTACTGATTTATAAATAAAGCCATTTTAAATTCAATTTTATTCCGGTAATCCAGAATCATTTGCGAGAAGCGGTAAAACTTACTTTCAGGGGGCGGAAAATGATTTGAAGTCCTTGATATGAAAATCCTTTCACAGAATACTTTAATACGTAACTAGGAATACCAAAAGTACTTCAAGCCTATTGACTTAGTACTTGAAGTTACTTCATGCATGGAATACAGGCTTATGTCGATCAGTAGGTAAGTGTGACGATGTCTGTGACATCAACCAGATATTGTAACGATGCATGGCGTTATATAACTTTCGTGGGAGCTTGCAAGCAAAACCCATTGTTTCCATGAATGGGATCGGGTCAGGAGACTAGATCGATTGGTGTCAATAAAAATGTGCTAACTAAATTGAAATCTTTACCTATTGACTTCTTAGTGAACAAGAACGTTGCTTAAGATACAGTAATTTTTAACTCGGCTAAGAAAAGTAGGCATAAACATAAGTCGCCGTAATTCTGGAAAAAAAAACAGTCTCCAGAATCCGACTTTGTTGTATTAATATTAACCATGCCAAGTTTTATTTCAGTGTATTTAGTAGGTACTTACATATTTTTGTGACAAATGACAAAAAAACATCATTCTTACTAGACTTACGATACTTACGGTATATATTGTCTCTACTTTTAGGGCCGCAGGAAATCACACCGGAAGATGGATAAATATACTATTTTATTTTAATAAGCAAAATTTATAATTTGGTCCCATTATAAAGTTCGAATTGTTGTTCGTTTTGTATGCTTATTTGAAAGATATGCGGAGTTACAGGAAAACTCAAAATGGCGGACGTAAACTGTCAAAACTTTTTAGTCCTTTTGTCAGGCGAATATTTCTTAAATACTTTCTTAAGAAATGACAATGGCGATACCCAAAAACAAACCCAAAAACGGGTTCCCTACTACAGTTCGAAAGTCGATGCTTTGATTTTTATTATATCGAACATTGATTTTGTTTAGTTCTGGTGGATATTTTTTCTTGAAATACAAAACAACATCTTAATTAGTAACTATTTGGTTATTATTATTTCAAAGCAACATACCAAAGAAGAAATAAATGATCTAACTAACGAGCAATCGCTGTAACGTTATTCGCACCAAGATTTTTCGCACAAACGTTACATCGCACTAATAAAGCATCGGCGGAGTAAAACATCGGACAAATGAATTATCGACTTTTCGTGTTCGATATAATAAAATCGAAGCATCGACTTTCGAACTGTAGTAGGGAACCCATAAAAATAAAAACATTGTAGCATTGGTACGTACCATTTCTTCAAAGCCAAAGTAATTATGAATAAAGAGGAAGCTCCTCCACATGGTCTTTTCACAGACCCTGCTGTGCTCCTCCACGACTAGATTCCACTGGGGTCCGTTGTTGATGTCCGGCAGAATGTAAGTGCAGAACAACATCAAACTTAAGAACATGGGGAAAAGTCTGAAACAAAAAATTTAATAGTTTGAACTAAAATGTGGTTCAAAATGGAATGTTTAAACATTTAAATTAGGTTAACAGATCTGTTAACGACGAAATAGAAACCCAATTTAAATTGACAAAAGATATAATAAGCTAAAAATACAATATTAAAACAAGGAAAAATCGAGGCACACCAAACCTGTTGCTAAGCAATTCTAGTAACAAAACCCTTAGCAACAGGTAACGTGTGCCTAGTAGCTGGGTCGCCAACAAGATCAAAACGCGATAACATTTTTTAGTAGTTAATACAATGGTTACGGTTCCACCAATCAGTCGGTGCAACCAAACCGAAACGTCTGGTAGTTTCTAGATACTTTCTAGATCGTATTTACTACTAAAAATGGTGTCGCGCTTTGACCCGTTAATTTATTTTGAATGTGTGAAATGGAACGCGAGAATCTTTACTTCTAAAAGTAGGTACTTCTTTTATAAAACTGTTGGCGCTGTTCTTTTAACATTAAGGAAACATTGACATTTATGTGATCGTAGTTGTCCATATGTACGGACAAGGACGCGGCATTCTAAAACTTTTAAATACATTTCCTATTTTTAATAACAAACCACTTTCTTCAAGTTATTTTAATTTAATTTCTTTTAAAGTTTGCATTTACTTCGTCAAATATTTGAATTATTTTAGTTGATCGACCATAATATTCATCATTGTGATGCCACTTCACAAGTTAGAAGGGAGGATAGGACGAAGGGCAAGCCAACACACGTAGGAAAATTATTATTTAATTGGATAACATCACATACATTGATCTGATTCTCTGTTAACTAATGCCCTTGTATTGCAGAAATCAGAAACAACGACGGTAACACAGCACCAAATAACATAATTATAACACTAAATATGTTAATGTGAAAGCGCCCTTACTCGATAACTAATGAAGCCTAATTATCTGTAATTTCTTTCTTTTAAATTACAACGTGTATCTACTTCTGTTATTAATTTTTCCAAAATTCTATTAGCGTCTTTTTTAAAGAAGGAAAGTAAAACATGTTTTTTTAGTGGCATAACAAAGCATTTATAGAACAGCAACATAAATATGTCACTAATAACTTGGCACTTACATGTACCTATACATTGTTTGGTTGTTTGATGAATTGCATTTGATGCATTCTATAATAAATTTAAAAGTAGATTTAACCGTTAGTGAATGCGATTCGTTCAAATTTACATTTACATATTGAGAAATAAAATAATATAGAAATACAAGTTTGAAAAAGAGATATTACAAAACAATTACAATTTGTAGTTTAATGATGATTCAAACAATAACAACATTAATGTTGAACACGTGGTGCTAATTGGTAAATAATCTAAATTTTAAAACTTGTTTTAAAGGGAAATCATTAATATAGTATTATGTTTACGATATCTTTATTATTTGAATGCACGTAATTTATTTACCGTTGTGGAAGGTTTCAAAGCTATTTGAACTTTACGAAAAGGTTTTGTTAAAATATTCAAAAAGGTTTTAAAGTCCTAATTATAAACGCGGTAGTTTTTAAGAATGAATTTATGGATGTTCGCTAGTCTTTCTTCTGATAACTACTAATGGCCGGTTGAATATTTGAGAAACAATCTGTTCTAGCTACGGATAGTAATAAATTATACGAGGCATAAGCTAAAAATGACCGACAGACGACTGTTGACAGCTGTATGGAACGGTATTATTTAACTACGCTCAAACATTCATGCCGGGTCCAAGATTTTATTGGACTCGGCATGGGCATGAATGGATTTAAATGCGATTTAGTTAAAAATACTTGAGATACTCTAGATAACGAATACTTAAATAACCCGAAATAACGCAAACGAAGTTTCGGGTAACAGCTCGTCGGTTGACTTACCTAAACCATCTCGCGATGAGCCTGCTCTTCACGTCAATGGTTCCTTTCTTGTCCAAATCCGACAACAAGTTGTTTGCGTTCAAAAAGCCGCTCAAGTACAGAAAACTGTCCGTGTACAGGATTGCTGAGCGTCCCACGACCGCCCAGGGCATGGCAAATACCTGGAAAATGACAAGCGAATTGATTTACCTGTGGTATTTATTGTAATTAGGTTATCATGATAGCAAGCGCAAACGAAAGATATAACTCATTACATAATGACGACCTCGGTGGCGCAGTGGCTAACGCGGCCTAAGTGCGAGAGGTCCCGGGTTCGATTCCCGGTCGGGTCAATTTGGAAAAGGAACTTTTCTAAATTGACTTGGGTCTGGGTATGCTGGGATGACGCCCCCAGTTAGTATCTATCCGTCGTCTGGTACCTACTCAAGGAAAAACATTAGTTTGAGACCGGGTGATTGGTGGGATTGTCTGTATTATTATTTATTTCTAATTACTACAAAATACTAGTGCTAGTGCTCGAAAAAAAATGTATGTAGCAAAAAATATTGAGGTGAAGAAAAAAAAAATTCAATCTCCAATGTAACGATCTGGAGCTTTTTGAACTCGTAGCCCACAAAGAGTCAGGCTCTGGAAACCTCTCTAAGCCCTAGGCATAAGAAATCAAGCTCAAGTACATCACTGATAAGGGTTATCAGAAACCCCTTGTCTACACAGTTTTAGGTTTTCTATGACACCTTGAATTTACTTAAGTTTGATTAAGTATGCACCTCCCCAGACTCCGCATAGTTGTCGTAATACGAAAGTGTAATGATATATCAATCTCTTCAAGATCTTTGCATTGATTAATTTTGGAAATAACAACATTGGGATAAAGGTCTTATAGTCCAGACGTCAATCGCTAGTCACAACCTGTGGAACGTTTGCGGCGAGACGAAGGAGGGGGCGATTTGGACCCTTGACAAAATGCACATGATACACATTTGAGGAGAAATAAATCTAAGGGATGAAATTTAGAATCTGTCGTAATGTATGTCTCTACCTTTGCCAAGGCAAGATGACCAGTACATGCGCGTAGACTAAAACATTATCATTCAATAAGAGAAAAGTATTTTCCAATTAAATAAATAAATAATGCGCCTGGTAACACACCAATCACCTGGTCTCAAACTAAAGTTTGCCAGGCACCAGACGACGGTTACTACCTGGGGGCGTCATCCCAGCACACCCACACCCATGTCAATTTAGCAAAGTTCGTTTTCAAATTGACCTGACCGGGAATCGAACCCGGGACTTTTCGCGCTTTGGCCGTCTACCTTAGCCACTGCGCCTCTGAAGTTGTCACGCCACTTCATAAATACGTTATAAAATATTTATGGCTCAATCATGCGTAAAGTGCTAGACAGATTTTTACAAAAAGGTTTTTATTGGATTATCCTTTTTGTTCCGGAATAACGAACACTTCCACCAGGGTCCGGATATTCTGTAAACTTAATTTTGCGCAGGCGGAAGCTATTCGTGCTTACACGTGAATTTTCCGGTGTATGTTACTTTTAATTTTCGCATATTGCATATAGTGTTTCTATGTTAGATAAATTGACAAAGTTTGTTTGCACATGGCCATGTCATCAAAACCAAACAGTTCCCGTGCAGAATTCGGTCAATTCGAAATATTTCACATGCTGAATATGCAAATAAATGCCATTTAACGTTTTCAAATCAAACGAACCATAGATTCCTGGCAGAGTTACTCTAGTAATCAATTGGAGGAACAAAAAACAAAATGAAAATACAACATTTATTCCTTTATGTTACCAAACAAATATGTATGTACTTGTAGAGCATAGCGCTAGCAAAAATTAACCAACAACTATAAGTGAAAATAAAAACCCCAATTGTACGTAGGTAATATTTGATTTTTCTTATGATAATTTCTGTTGCATTTACCCTAAAATCATTAGCACCTCTGGGGTATCTCATTGAGACCACCTTGCCGACTAACATTGTGTTATCAATTAACACTTTATTTTAATGATGAATAACAAAGTCATTGCGTGGAGATAACTCGTTGATTATCTTAATAAGGTAACCTATCCATAAAATAAATAAATACTGGACAACATCAAATAGGTACATTGCTCTGATTCTGCGGTAAGTAACTTAAGCAATGCAGAAAACAGAAACAACGACAGTACCACAATACCGAGATCCGAGACAATATAGAAAAGTTCGTTTCCCATATTGACCGACCGGGGATCGAACCCGGAACCGACGGATCAGAGATGGCGCGACGCCAATGTCCGGCCCGCTCGCCACTCGGTAAAAGAAAACAAAATTAAAAAAAATGTTGGTACAAACCGCAGAATAGTTCGTTTTGTTGACATAAGGACTATGTGCCATGGCCATCGACTTATGCGCTATAACAAGTGCCAAGGCGTTGATTCCCCTGAACGCGTCAACCCCCTTTACCCTGGTTGGAGCGTCAGATAGATCGAATACTTTCTTGAAATTGCGCTTTAATGAGAACGCATTGAGTATCTTCTCAAAGTTGGTTACTCCTTCCTTTCCGTCGTCGAGGAGGGTGCCCAAGCTTATAAGTAGAAGCAGTCCAAGGAAGAATGTGCTGGAAGAAAGGAATGAATGTTTAGTTCAAATCGGTAAGAGAAATGCATGGTCCATGAATAACTAATTGCTACTTGGATTAGTCATAGAACGATTATCAAATTTTAAAATGGTACGTACAAATCAAAATTAAAAAAATAACTAAAACTATTAAACAATTTTTAAAATAAACTCAATTTAAGAAACGACCATAATAAAATGTTAATAATGCTATGTGTAATATAATGTCGGTATAGTCACAAACAAGAAAATGGAAACACTTTAAAATTAAATTGCTGTACGTACAGAGTATTTATGTGAAATCATATGATTCGTATGAAGAGACTGTCAAGATTACTAGAATTATATTTATATCAATATAAGTAAAAAATCCGAAGTAAATGCATTAAATTCAATGAAAAATATTAACTCATGTAATGTTAAAAAACAAAGTTGTCCTTTATGGTGTAGTGATGTTGCGATTGAAAATATTGTAATAGAAGTTCTTACATCGAGAGCGTCTTGCCTAAAGAGTAAGGTCTTTTGAAGTTCTTCACAGAGCACATTGTGTTGTGGACTTTAACAGAGACGCCCAGTCCTGACAATTTTTGCGACAGTTCATCCTCCAGGTCGAAACTGCTGCAGGAACTGGGGATGCACACTCCCCAAAGCAAACTCGAATATCTGGGGACACGGTGGCCCATCTGGAACAAGAATATTGCTTTGTTTTATCATCATCATCATCAGCCTGTTGCCGTCCACTGCTGGACATAGGCCTCTCCAAATGTTCGCCTCTTCGCTCGATTTTCGGCGACTCTCATCCAGCTCCTGCCAGCCGTCCTGCGCAAATCGTCACTCCACCTTTGCTTAAGAAGATTGCTTTGTTTAAGAAGAACAATTTTGGCTTTATATAGCTGACCCGACAGACGTTGTACTTTATTCTTTTTTACGGGGAGAAATGCTTGACGCACCGTACCGCCACCCGAAGGAGAGTGGCGGCGTGTGTGGGACTCTACTGCCCTGAAAAGGGCAGACCTACCCACTAAACTTCCCCGTTTGAACCTCATCGCCCTAGTAATAATAATAAATAAATAAATAAATATTGGACAACATCACATACATTGCTCTGATTCTGCGGTAATTAGCTGAAGCACTTGTGTTACAGAAATCGGAAACAACAACGGTACCACAACACCCAGACCCGACACAATATAGAAAAGTTCGTTTCCCATATTGACCCGACCGGGGATCGAACCCAGAACCTCAGAGATGGCGCGAAGTTTAAGTCCGGCTCGCTCGCCTCTCGGCTACGGAGGTCGTTAAAGCGGTAAGCTAGTAGCGGTGTTGTGGGAGATTGTCAGCCTTAACATCCACATCCGCAGCGATCAGCCTTAATATCCACAGCACCGCCGGCAGAATGGCCGCTTTGCAGCCCCGACTACTCCCCCCATGGTGGTCTGGGACTGGGTAACAGACGTTGAACTGTCTTAACGACGACAACACAATAAAAAAGTGAAATTGGACCAGCTGTTCACGCGTGATGGCGTGACCAAGGGAAATAGGGATTCATTTTTATATATTAAGATTATTATTGTCGATTTTTCTTCTGGCTAAGGATGAAAAATTTGCTTGGTTTGTAAATCAACATCAGCAATCTCGCTGTCGTAGTTAAATCGGTAAATTTATTCCTATGCGATGGGATATAACATCACTACATAGTATAAAACAAAGTCGCTTTTTCTGTCCCTATATCCCTTTGTACGCTTAAATCTTTAAAACTACGCAACGGATTTTGATGCGATTTTTTTTTAAAGATAGAGTGATTCAAGAGGAAGGTTTTTATTTGCAATAAATAATAGTAATGCCAAAGCCGGGGCGGGTCGCTAGTTATCCTATATATTATTGAAGCATCTAATCTGTCAAGCTACCAAATTACATCCAAATTAATAGGTAGGGTAGTTTTTGCATCAGAGAGTAACTGACATCCGTATAAACAAACATTCTAGCCAATATTAATGGTTGGATTAATACTGGCTGTGGAGTATTCTTACTAATATTGCAGCTGAAGAGTTTGTTTGTTCGAACGCACTAATCTCGAAATAAAGTGCCTGATTTAGAAAGACATGATTCGTGTTTACTTTTTCTTCGTTAAAGTGTGTATACCGATGATGGTCCATTACAGCCCAGTAGCCTACTTTGACAAGCCTTGTTGTTTCATGTGGAGCAATTGTGATGTCTTCCAGAGACATATAGGTACACGGTAAACTAATTGTATCATAGTTGGGATTAAAGACCTAACGTGCCTGTCGGAGCTTAGAATAATCGTATTTTGCTAGAAAAGCTGGTTTTAGAACGCTCAAACCAATACACCACGTTGGCAGTCGTGGATTCACAAGTTTCTATACCTATTCCTATAGGTAGCCTCCAGTGGAGGTTAAAGTTGTCTACAAATTCCGCAAATAGGTTTAAAGTCATTATAAAGTATAAACTGCATTGAAAGTCCGATTTGGTTTCAGAACACAATTGTCTATTCAAAGCAACCAGCTCTTTGATCGAAGGAGTTCTTTGTACGTTCCTGCAAAAGCTGAAGTCTTAGGACTGTCTTGGTTGCGGTCCATTGTATTGCACAATAACAATTGTGATTCAAAATCAGTTCAGAGACCAAATAAGCAGACATAGTAGACGTCCGTTGCGCCTCGCGGAATATTAACTAAGGGAGCGGGCCTTGGGAGCTATGTACGAGGCGTGTGTCTGATCCAGATGATTCGATAGTATTATTTATGTATTGACGGGTGTTTTATAACTTATAAATTACTTTGGTGTGTGCCGACAGCAGGCTTGGCCACCCGGACCTTTGGGAATTTATTGTGCGGTGAATGCCCACTTGTGATCCCGCTGGGGGTTTGGATGGAGGTCAAACATTGGTTGGCGCAGTGGTTTAGTAGTTAAACCAAAATGCGAAACTTCGATGCCTAGCTAATCATTCTTTTTGTGTTTAACAAAAACATACGCTTGAAAGTTTCCATAAATGGAAAACATAAAATACTGAGAAAAATAAATGTTTTTGTCTAACTTATTTCTTTAATTTAATAGGCCAATAGGTGGAGAAGGCCCATCATATATTACCTATCATTCTCAATTCAAGCCATGATTAGTTCGACTGCGAGTTGTACATGTGACAAGTCACTTTACCTCCTAGAAAGAAAGAGTCCTACTTATAATAAACTTATAAAGGTGCACCTCAATAAGTTTAAATAGAGAAACTTTAAAATCAGCGTACAAATAGCTTACATATCTATACAAAAATATCTTGAAGGCGGCATAAACCGATTGCATTAATATCATCGTTTATGAAATTAAACACGTCTTGAATTCTCCTTGCCGCTGTCGTCCAGTGATCTCGTCTGTTGACCCAAGGGTCGAAGGTTCGATCCTCACTCAGAACAATTGTTCAATGCACATTTGTATGTTTATGGGTTTGGGGCATATACACCCATTTAGGTACCTATGGACTGTGGTGTCACCTTTTAGTCATATGCTCTTTAGCTTTACTTTGGTATCAGGTTGATGTATATCCTGATAGCTGATATGTAATATTTATTTATTTACATCTTTAATAGTTTCATATACATATGTATAAGCAATCCAGTTCTCTAGTAACCTATAAAGTCATATTTTAGTGAATTGATGAATGATGAAAAAGTAATGCAAAAAACATTGATTCTACATTAATATTGTGTAGTTAGATTACTGTTTACAGACGCGATTAGCATACCTACCTATGTGAGAATAAGATGCACTGCGGGTATTTTTTAATGAAAATGACTTTGGTTGCTTAAGGGTCATTTAATTAATTCATAGGCATCGAATTAAGCGAAGTTCATTTACCTGAAATTGAGTTCGATTTTGGTATAATAATTTAGAAGGCTATTTAAAAGCAGGTGAAGCTTTGAAACAAAGAGCTCTGTGTGGTAAAAGTAGAATCGCTTTGCTCTGGATTTTCCCGTGGGCGAAATAATAGGCGATTAAGGGAAGGGATCATTCCCTTTCACATAAAGGGCTACTAATTACTTAGTACTTTGTCCATCAATCTATTAAATAACCCCGATTGGTGGAATTAGCCTTGTTTGTCACAAACAATTTTGAGTTTAAATCGAAAAAATCGATATCTAAATATAGATACAAAAACATTTTGAGATTATTTTTCAACTTTAAGGAAGTTACTAAAAATGTGAAAAAAGGAGATGATTTTTAATGTCTTAGCATGACATGAAACTAATTATAGGCACCACAACATTTTAACACACAACACAATGCTTTAAACAGTTTAAATTCAAAGGATATGTTTAAAATTACATTGTATAATGTCAAACGCACGAACGTAATTCTTGATGGTTTGCTAGTCGTGGTGTGAATTCGAAATGCGATGGTGATCCATACACGACCCAAGGATTAATTGGGAGCCTGTCGGCAAGTTCCGTTTGTGATTTTTACGATGATATCAGTCACTCTGTGATGTCCATTATTGTCCATAATGCTGAAATGAATGAGGAAGATAATATTTAACTGCAAAAGTTACGAATTGATCGTAACAAAGGCAGCTAATTTTGAAGTAAAGTTATGGTAAATAAGCAGTTACCGGTAAAATTTTAATATTTACACACGTCGAAAACGCCTATTTGAAATTGAAAGTGTCTTCTTTAATTATGTATGTTTACAAAACATTAGGAATTAGGAAAACATATTATTTACAAATGAGGTTTGTTAATGCGTGATTAGTCATTATCTTGTTTGAATCGATTTTTCGTTAATTTCAAAACCAATAGGTACGTTATTATTAGTTATTTTTATTTGTTTCTATTGTTTTCGAAAATGATTGAAAGATAACAAAAATAATGCGTTAATTGAAGTCTCAGTACCTAAATAGGCTGCTTTAGCAACTTTTTACCATTTCCTTAGGAGTATGAAGACTTGGTCCGGTCAAAATTGCACTATGCTTACCGAGTAGACTATTTGTAAATTTTCTTTGTAAATGAATAATTTGGTTATGGTTACTATCGGATGCGTCCATAAGTCGCAACTGATAAGTGTGCACATTCAAAAACATCCAGTGGGCTGGATTGTTAATACCTTCTTATTCTTAGTTTGTACCTTTTTAGTCTTGCATTAAGAAGGTAGGAAGTCAGTAAGGTAATCATTACGTTCGCAGATTAGCTCAAAATTCTGCGCAGGTCAATGTACTTATATCCTAGTCCTAACGCCTCAATATGGTCTAGGAATAAAAATACCGGGTGATCTCGGTGTCCTGGATTCGATTCCTGGGTCAACCTAACTTAGTTTCGGATATTTCAAACAAAGCTCGGGTTTTAGATCACTGTCTCACATTAGCCTAACGAGGTTACTAAGCCAGTACATTTTTATTAGCATTGTTGTAACGATGACTAGTTTTCAGTGATGGACCCCTTAGCTCTGCAGTAGGAGTAGTATGCTGATACTCACATCTGTCACGTTGCTCCTGATGTAATGTCCGCTGTGCACCAAGTTGTCGATCTCTTGGTATTCTTCTTGTCCGTTGAAGCTGACCTGCAGCGATGCAAGGCAGTACTTCCCACGTACAGCGCCATCTATGCTGAGGCACTCGTCGAAGTCACCTAACTGGTTGCCGTTGCCGCTGAGCACGCCGGAGGGTGGTTTAGCCGTCGCATCGAACACTAGAGCAAACATTAATTACAATTTAAGACCTGGAAGTAACATTGTTAGTGTGAAGGTTCTACCAGTCTCTGGGGTTGTAATAAATAAATAAATGCGCCAGACAACCACACCAATCATCTGGTCTCAAACTAAGGTTTCACCTTATACTATGAGCACCAGACGAAGGACTACTATTATTAATTATTTATTTATTTATTTATTATTATTAATTTAAAAATACTTAAATTAAAATCAAAGGCCTCGCAAACCACTTTTGAGTGGTTGTCTGCAAGTGCGAAACTAAACTAAACAAAAACAAAACAGAACATTATTTAGGAATAATACTGGGTGCGTCATTCTAGCACACCCAGACCCAAGTTAATTTAGAATAGTTTATTTTCTAAATTGACCTGCTCGGCAATAAGACCTTTTACGCTTTAGCCTCTTACTTTAGGCACTGCGCCACTGAGGTCTTAACAGTTAAACTACATTTCGTTGGCGCCATCAAAAGACACTGAGAGAGCGGGAGAGTCCCACACATACCGCTGTCTTTTTTCCCCAGGCAGCGGTACGGTGCGCTAATGCATTTCCCTTCTGTAAAAAAAGGTTCTACCAGTCGGTCGAGCATAAAAAGTCGCAAAAGTAGGTTCAATATTTGCCAGTAATCACATAAGCTAGGGCCTAGTTACAGTTGTCGAACCTACACAGTCGGTTAAAATCAGGCAGGCGAGTAGAACTTATAGACTATACAGGTGAAAAAAATGGCATGGCATGTCCATAATTAGATTCCATATCCTAGACCTACAATTAAGCAACAAATTGATCTTTCGTGAAGAGCTTAATAATATATATGTTGCAATCGTCATTGTTTTAAATACTTGGACGCCAGAAAAGAACAATGACGATATTATTTAAATTAACGTCGAACGTGCACTGTAAAAAATAAGTTGAATTAAACGTTTAATTGTATGAAGGTTAGCAAGCTCATAAAAAATCCTTCTAAGGTTTGAAAACATATTATTTTCAATTCATAAATATAAAAAAGGGAAGTAAACAGTTATCAAGCTTATTCTATAAATATATATTGATTCTCAATACCAGCATAGTAGACATTTAACTACATACAAACCTCAATGTAATCAAGAGCACTATGTGTAATATTCAAAATACGTAAACGTTTTCAACTTTATCTATTTTTCATATTTAATAAAAAATACAATGAAGCCTATTTATTTAACAAAGAAATGTCAATGCAATTATTTCTACAAAGCTAATGAGCATGTCTACGGTTGCATACCAGTATAAAACCGTATGTCTTCTCCACAAAGTTTTCAGACGGAAAAAGTAAGGCCTTATCGATTAAATTAAGTAACGGACGATTTGACAGCTGTTAAAACTGCCATATCGACAATAATTAAATCGTCCTTTAACGTTAAAGTAAAGTTGGTGCAACTGATCGATAGGGAATAAAATTATTAAAATACTACTGACCTGCCCCGGCTTTGCATGGGTGCAACATAGATACTAATGCATTTTTGGGCCATTCTTTATACTATTACACATAGAAACCATCCCCTTGAATAACTCTATTTTTTTTAAATAATTAAAATCCGTTCCGTAGTTCTAAATAAAAATGTAGTCATTTGATGTAGGTCTAAAATGAAGTGTTACAATACTAGTGCATTATGAAGCAATTATTATTTAATTAAGACATCGTGTTGAAATCGTGTGTTTGACAGGACAAATGTAATTAAATTGTACAGCGAGCGTAGAGATTGATGTGTTTATGTTTTAATCCTCAGAATACAAAACAATTTATTCTGAATTTGAATTTTAACTGCATTCATAATGGCGACGCGTGTGTCAATGGGGACAGTGACATAATATAGGTAGTGACAAAACATTGTAAACGGATTCAAATTCGGAAACCGTGCTTTGTCTCTTTCTTAAACCAAATCTGTATTCGAATTTCAAATCGTATTTGACATTTGTTAGTATGGGAGCTAGTTTGTGTTATTTGTGAGGAGGTGTTCAGTTCGCGCTAGTCCAATCTGGTGTACGAACTATTCAAAATTGGCTTAGTTTTGGGTGTGCTAGGTTGACGCCTGTTAGTGTCTGTCATATGGTACTCATAGTTTGCACCAAGATATACATTTGCAGTTAGATATTAGTTCTTTTGCCAATGACATAAAAAGAAAACCTCTGTTGAAAACGTAAGAGTTTTGTGTGTTTGGCTAGCGTATTTATTTATTTTTTTATTTATTCTCTATAAAATCTTATACGGTTCACGGTACCGCGGGAGTTTTGAACTTATTGAGCTGGGTTGTAATATAAATAAATATTGGACACCATCACATTGCTTGATTCTGCGGTAAGGTAAGGTACGGTAAGGTTTGGTACAACACCTAGGAGACCATTTATAAAAGCTTTTTTTTTAATATTGACCCCACTGGAAATCGAACCCGTGACCTTAGAGATAACGCGACGGTAATATCCGGCCTGTTAGCAATATTTTATGTCACCGCAGTTGGGGCAGAAATAATAGTTGGTTGTACTTGTTCAGTAATCTTACCTTGCAGAGCTAAGTTAACGTCCGCCTTGGCTATGTATTTGGACCACGTGTTTAACCGTGAAATCTACGGTCAAGTTGGTGGTCAATGTCAGATCCTATAAATTTACGTAGCGTTGGACATGGTGAATGACATGTTAAGAGGTAGAGGTAGATATAATGTAAGTATTTAAGAAAAAACATTACTCTTTACTTTCTAAATAAAACTACTAATTTTATTGTTCTTTAGTAAAAGATATGTTGTCTAAACGTATTAAGTAAATTAATGACCTATCGTTAATAATTTTGAAATGATATTTCTGAATAGTAGAATTAAATATTATATTACTAACTAGCGGTCCTGGCGAACTTCGTTTCGCCTTAGAGGATTTTCCCGCTTTACTGTTAATTTAAGCTACTTACCACAGAATCAGAGCAATGTATGTGATGTTGTCCAATATTTATTTATTTATTTATTCATTATTTAAAAAAAAAAAAAAAAAAAATTAATTTTCTTTGCTATAAACCTCACGGAGGGAGCCCGAGACCTTTCCAACTAATGCAAAACCGTGGAAATCCGTTCGTGCGTTCTGGAGTTATAGCGTCAGGGAGGAAAACCCGACTTATTTTTATATAGAAGATGTTGTAAAGTTTTAAATAAAATGTGTTACTTGTTGTAAACATTTATTAAAATTGACCATATTCATAACAACAAAAATTAATATTTTCGTTATTAAATCAAATGTATCTATCTATCTTTATGATACTAGACCAGTTACAGATTATCGAGGCGCCAAATGTGACGAGCCTTTAGTCAATAAAAAGTTCTCATTGATTTGATTAATAAACAAGTCTCCTTGGCGACTTAAGTGAAATAATGTAGGTCATCCTAATACCAAAATCCGAAGGGCCCTACAAGAGTTTTAGTACGACCGTAACTAAAACACAGTTAAAGTCATATTTTTATTATCTTCACAAAAATTACACCTTTCTATCTACCTACTTCTGTAGATACCTAATAGAAAATTCTGAATTTCCACACGTGTCGCGTAAATCATTTATGCAATACGCGTATTTTGAAATCGTTGCCTTGTAACGTACATCTGATTTCTTTATTGAACATTGTTTTACAATTATTCATTCAACGTAAAAATATCTTTAGTACATTTTCGGCTCTCACAATGTGTTACGCCACATTTGGCTTAAAAGGGTAATTTTACGCATCTTGTCAGACGACTTTACATCTGAGGGAGAAATTACTTAACGAACGGAAGTTCAAGGTTATTTCGAGATTGTGTTTTAGCTCTGTGTAAGATACTAAAGCTTGATTATGTGTATAAACATTGGCATGCTTATATTCACTTGGCTGTGTTAAGTAGACTAATTGGGAGTGTGCATAGGTTAAAATAGCGTGAGATTGTGTACTCTTAGAAAGTATTTCCTACGCAATGAGATGTTCATGATGTTCTGTGATCGACCTTAGAGGTATGCTAAGACATGCCGATATCATGAAATCCTTCATTTTTAAATTCATAAAATCCATAAAATCCTTCATTATTAAATTCGATAAACATACTTCTTTCAGGTTTCCTGGTTTCCATAACACAAATGCTTGAACTTACTTTAGGATTAGGTCCATGTAAGTAATAGTGTTTAATTAGTTACCTATATTTCCTATCAAAACTTTTTTGTGCTTTAATGCCCAGTATCACTGCCTGAGTAGGATAGCGGCGTTCGCGGGACTTCCCCATTTCCCCCGCTCCTCTCAACGCCTAAATGGTGGTACCATAAGAACTTGGATACACTAAACAGTCACGGACCGTTTTATTGATACTAAGAAAGTAAAACGAAATGACATAAAGAGTGCAAGGAAAGTTCAAGGTCACGCGTCGAGCTGGTTCTCATTTCGGAGCCGTGTCGCGGGCGCTGCATGCAAAATGCAGTGGCATTGACGTGATTAGAATCGATTGGACGAATAAATGTGTGAAGAGAGAATATTTTGCGACTTCATCTACGAGATATTAAATACATTCAAATAACTATTCGACACTTTTGAATTTGATCATGAATCTGGTACAATGAATTAATTAATAACAGAAAAATTTACATACCTTTACATTGATCTGCATATCTATTCACAAAACGTCTACCACGATATAAATTTAACCATTAAACACCCAAACGCACTACAAACACTTATGTTATTCACATGCATGTTTGTCTTGGGTGAGATTAATTTCACAATCCGTGGCTTAACAGCTTGGAGGACTACCCATTGTAGTAACGGGCCAGAAACAGAGAATCATCAACGATTTGACATTGATAAGAAGGATAATTGTAAAATATGTGCGGATAACGAAGAACCTAAATCGGTTGTCAAAATTTTCGAAATATCAGCCGATCAAAATTTACATTGTGATTTTTATCGTGAAATTACTGATCCAGTGACGAAAATAAGTGACCAACAAGAAAATTTAAGGACACACCTATAGAATCCTTTGGCCCGGAAAATTTAGTTCACATACAATGATTCACCTTAACTAGAAAATACAAGGTTCAAATACGAACTTGAGCGAGTTATGTTTCTGACTCAATGCGATGTTTCTTTTGTTTTACCTCTTGCTTTGTAGGCAGAAAGCGGCAGCTTTTATCGCATGCCATTAGAATTTTGCACACAACCTCCGGCCAATGACACCGATGTACCTAATCTGATAATGTTATCTTCTCTTCTCTTTAATAGTTATTCATATCTTATTCTGATGATAACTAAGATGTGCACGCTGAATACTCCCACGCTTTTTCTTCGAAATGTTTAAAGAATAGGTAAACAACACTTAGTCCAGTAGAAACAAATTATCCCACTAATTTACTAAACGTAAAATGGATGTATGGAAATTCTCAAGAATCATGGACCCCGATCAAAGGCGAAGGAGTAATCCTTAAAGGAAATAAGGGTCTTATGATCTTGGGGTCTTGATTCAATTCCCCGGTAGAGTAAAATTACGAATATTGATAGCTCGGGTATACATTATGATCACCGATCCGTGATTGAAAGGTGTAATGATTAAATGCCCAGTTCCAATATGTTACGATTCGTAATGTGCCAAAAATGACTTATCTGTTTTGCTACCAGTAGTTAATTCTAATTTATAATTTACTTTCCGTATGAGCTGTTATCAGCTTAGGGGTGGGAGCCTTCCGCTCCGCAAGTTCGGTAAAGATGAAAAGGCCATCTGAGGCCATCATCACATGTTCTTTAGAAAAAAAAAGAAAAAAAAAGCTGTTATCAGTCATCTGTCGGTCGTTTTTAGCTTACGCATGGCATAATTCATTACTATACTAGAACCGATCGCTTTTAAAATGTTGGAACCGGGTATAAGCCACTTTAGAATTCATTTTCTATCAATATATATTTTTATAATTATATATTAATAGCAATAATGTAAAATAGCAATATTGTAAATCGTGACAAATTGAGAGTAGTCGATATCGCGAAGAACCGATAAGATATTCGACGATTACTTTTTTTAAAATTGCAATGTTCAGTCTACATGAAATGCTAATTGAAATATAAAAATATAAATTAAAACCTGTGTTGACAGGTGATGTACAAAATAACTAATGTGGCATTATTTTGGAACACGTTTTAAGTCTCCAATAAAGAAGTATCACGTAGTGTGGTTCTTATTATTCAATTGTTATTTTGAGCACTTGTAGCTTTGTAACAAGATGTCGTAGCACTGTAAATGTGATAATATAATTAATGTTTAAATGATGTTAGTACATCTTTACATTGTTTTGTGAGCGGAATATCTTATGGGCCGTAATTTGAAACGTCGCTCATGTCGCTAAGATGTGCGATAATGAATTACCGTGAACATGTGAGATGTACTTACCCGCTGTTATTACAAGCATTTATTTGACTTACCCTCTTAGTAAGTACGTTTATTTGTTTATATGAAACAGCTACAGCGTTAGAAAATGTATGAACATTAAATGGTCTGTAGTAAATGTATTTGATTATGTAAATGCGATCGAGTTGTACTTAGGTACTTGGTTGTATCAACTTAACTGATGAACTAAGTTTTCCCTCTGCAGAATTTGTTTTTACCTCTGTGGGTACTTCGACGATAAAATTAATACACGGTTGTAGGAGCCTCTTTACGAAGTCTTTTGTAGAAGCATTTTTGTATTTTTTAGCATTCCTTACTCAAAGCGTATAAACGGGATCCTATTACTGAGACTTCGCTGTCTGTCTGTCCGTTCGTCTGTCACCAAGCTGTATCTTAAGAACGGTGATAGCTATACAATTTTCATAGATGATGTAAATACATCATCTATGTTTTGTTGTTATACCAGCAATAGAAATCTATTGCTGGTATAACAACAAAAATACAAAATAAAATTCATATTAAAGGGGGGCTTACATACAACAAATGCGTTTCTTTGCCCAATATAACTCGATATAATAATAAACGGTAGGAACCCTTCGCGAGTCTGACTCTCATTTGGCTGTTTTTTTAATATGTCTATTCTGTATTTTCTATTGTTTCTTCTGTCAAAATTAATGTCCCCTTCAGTTTTTATTTTCAATTGTTATACTTTTAAACACACTCTGAGCTTCTTTTTTCCTTTCGCTTCAACCATCTTTAACAACACGAGTTATTCAAAACCTGGAGAAATTATAAACATTAGGTTTTTGATTCGAAAAACGTTAAACAAGGATAATATGCTGTATTAACAAGCTATAGCTATTCATCCCATTCGACGAAAGTGATCGATTATGCCTTTGAATTACGAAAATTCTAAATCACCTTAAATATTTACAAAAAAAACACAACTTTGTTTTGTATGCAGTAATAATCATCAAACCAATTTGTATAAGTTTCTAAGAAATAGGAGGTAACTTAGTTAAAATTATATAACTTACCGATAAGAACTCATCTTGAACATATTATGAACTCTTTGATGAGTAAAGGTAATGAGAAAAGTTACATCATTAGATTTAGCACGTACCTACAGCATTCTCCCGTGTAAGTAGATCGTTATATGTATTAACTGATAGATTCAGTTCGGGATAATTATTTTCACTACTTTCAAGATACAGAATATTTATTTGAATTTATTTTTCAGCAGCGGGATTTAAATTTAGAGCACTAAAAAAATAATAATTAATGAATGATGATATATGACACTAGTTGCAAGATATTAATATTTTATTGGTATTAATAACGGGACTTGAATTTAGATTACTAAAGTATTTTAAATAAACTTAATGAATAAAGGAAAAATAGTTTAAATAAAAGGTAAAACGTAGGAATATACAGGTTTAAGGCGCTTTTGAGTATTATGCATCACTATATTTAAAAAGAGAATTAAAATTAGAAAATACTTATGAAAAGGATAAAATGGATATAATGGATATGTGAATTAAAAGCTCGTAAACTTTAGACTGTGCACCGCCTTTAAGTCGACCGCATAAGAACTAATATCGAACTGTAAGGGTACTACTCCTTGTCGTGCATAATTATTGACCGTACAATCCGTATATAATATTTACAAAAGGTGGTCCAGAATGCTAAGCATTAATGATGAAAAGTAACGGTATAAGCAAGGTATTTGGTTTGTCAGATACAAAAACAGTGGTCTTAAATCCAATCTTATCAGATATCCATTGACCTATCTGCCAAATTTAAAATTTGTAGATGTTATAGTTTCTGAGATTTATGATTAATCAGTGAGGTTGTCAGCAAGTGGTATTTCACTTTTATGAAAGCTTCACTTAATGTAAGAGTGGTCAAAAGGCAGTTTAAATATATTCCAGAATCAAATCAAGCTCATACTAATAATACATCGAAAAAAAAAACCCAACTTTCATTCATTTATCTGCGGTGCAATCAAATTAATCGGCAAACATTACAACCAGTGCATTAATAAATGCAATCTAATACTGTTCTACATTCAAAACTAACGAACTATAAATTACTGTAATTACCCAGGCATGCTTTAGTTAGCAGCGAGTTAAATCAAAGCGTGCAAAATTGTAGTCGGACCAAAAGTTTGATGACATTTCTCTGAATGCCAGCTCCCAGGCTTTACTGGAAAATATGGGATATTGTCTAGGTAAATAGTTTCTAGTAAAATTGTCGGTGAGCGTTCTACCTTAATGTGATATTTTATTAGCTTTACCTGTATACTATGTGGGTAAATAAATCTTGGAAGGCAGATTTTATTATTTTTATAGTACTTTACGCCGTACTAGCGAACTTTAAATATTAGAAACAGATTTTTTTTATCTCCCCTTGCGGTACGGGGTTGGAAGGCAGAGTCTGGAAGCATTTAATAAAGATTGTCATTTAAATTAATACTTTGGAAATAATTAAAATTAAAGTGTATTTTTTTGACCAGTTTGAACTGATGATTCTTTAAGATATATATTATGTGAACTGATAGCATTTTTGCTTTTATATGTTCAAAATATAGTATTGAAATTAATTTTTTAGGTATTGGACATAAAACAATATGGAATGAAACCATATTTTAGAAGCCCTGGGCGAATTTTTACCAGCGCGTGGTGGTTAAATATTCTAATTTGGGAGAAGTTTATTAGCTTCTTAATAGTTACTATTCTATTAGTCTGTTCCGGTTTCATAAGTAAATAAATAATTTTTACCTTGGGTTACTATTAGAGTTCTGAACTCTAATTTTTGTGAAAATATAGTAAAACAGCCTTTATCACCCAGGGATAGTGCAGAAGCAGTAAACCAACAATGAAATAATTTTAAATCGGTTCAGTAGATTCGGATCCTATTCGATGCAAATAAACAAACAATCACAGCTTTCCCCTTAACAATATTAGTATAACAACATAGTACCTAGCTAGGCATTAAACAATATAAAATGACGAATGAGTTTTCCTATTGTTTTCAAAGATAGTGAGTGCATAATTACGATAGGAAAAGGATTTTCCTTTAAAAACTGGCATCCTAGATGTGAGAATGGTTCAATCAGTTGCTATTGAAACAAGTACATCTTAAGGTAATGCGGTACACGTTCAAACAATATTCCTAAAATCGGAGTTTCAGATGACATATCGTATGTCGATCTACTACGTAGTGTCTCGTATTACACTACTATCTGTACTAAGTTCAAGATTTACTCGTAACATTTGTTGACCTTCGTGCACAGAGGCGAGCGGGCTTTGGCGTTGCGCAATCTCTGACATCCCGGGTTCAATTCCCGGTCGGGTCAATATGGAAAATGAACTTTTATATATTGTGTCGGATCTGGGTGTTGCGATCTTTGTTTCCAATTTCTACAAAACACTTGCTTTAGCTAGTTGCCAAAGAATCAAAGCAATGTGTGTGATATCCAATATTTATAAAGTTTCAAATCAAACACTTCATTTTTAAAATTTCGTATTTTCACCGAGATTAAGAGGAGTATGCGTTAATAACTCGTGAACGACTGTTATTAATTAGGTATGAACGAGTGTATTCACAGCTTTTGGCTTGGTAAGGTTCGATCTGGCTCGAGTGACCCGGTTGCCGAAGGGCAGGTTATGAAATTTTGAAGCTGCTATGCCGCCTTGACCGCTTGCGTGTTTCAGGTGTCAACCCTCATCATTTAGTTGGCCGGCCGGCACGTAAACAAATTAAATTTTTAACGGAACTAACACGGGCCTCGAAATTTTTGACAACTAGACTTAAGTCCTTAAACTTTAGTACAACTAGCTGTTCCGACGAACTTGTAACCGTCATTTGCTTTTTAAATTAATTATTTGATACAAAACGGACGCAAAATAATAAACATTATCAGTGCAATCAGTTGGGAGTAAAGCGCTTATACATTTTGGCGATCCATTTTTTACCCGGATTCAGTGTAAAAACAAAAATAAAAATAGATTAATAACATTTTCCAATGGACCAAATGGTTTTAGATGCACATTCTCGAATTCACTGAAACACACACAATTTATTTATCAAAATTGGACATGTTCATTTCCGTTACATACACTCGTACAAAACAGATCTACATTTGAAGATTATAGACTACATCATGTACTCGTATTTAGCCAAATATCACCATTTCTATTGACGCAGTATCAGTTTTCCCATTTGCTGATTCAATAAGAGAGTAACGGCACAAGTCAATGATTTTTTTTCCTGTCCATTGGAATGACCGTGCTCGCCTATTGTATGCTTTGAATGTTTATTATTGTAGCAAAGAGGAAATACATGTGTTGGAAAAAGATTACTTTCTTAGCTTGGCACGTTAAGACTAAATTCAAAACTTCGGTTTACAGCGTGGCCCTCTAAAAAAGGACTGATTTCATAAGGCGGTTTTTAAAGCCGGAACCATAGCTTAAAACACCGGAACTTACTAGGTTCATGTAAAAAACATGTTTAAAAAAATTAAAAATTAATTAGAAGCAAATTATTAATTAGTGTTTAAATAATTCTTGTGACATTTTGCAATTGAATTTAAAGTTCGCTGATCTAATCCTTGTTTTTTATTCGTTTTGGATTAATTATCTTTTATATTAGTCTATTAAACAAAAACATTAAGGGAATTATGTACATAAAAATATAATAAAATTATCATTATAAACGTATAAATAAAAAAAATGTCCCAGGTCACTGCCATGGGGCATGGTGGCAAAAAGGCTGGCTTCGTTTTCTCTTTGTATAGCTAGACTTATTTTCTGGCCTAGAAAAAGCCAGCCCTTGGTCTCCCGAAGCATCTTTAAGCCGTTTGGCTAAAGCATTATTTATTTGAAAATGTATCTGCATTTGTGTGGGAGTTTCTTGGTACAAATAATATCTATCTATTTATTATATTTATACAATTGACAAATTTGTTCAGTTTCCTTTATTTAAGTAGTGAGTTTTTGCCGGTTCTTATCCATAGTTAAAGGTCCAAACCTGGTGGTAGCTTTCATATTTGGTTTATTTATCGTCGTTTCTTATGCGCTGCTTATGCAATTTACATAAAAAGCTTTGATTTTTACATAACAAGGCTAAATTTTGTCAATTTAAACGTGCTAATAGCTAAGTTTAATGTATGTTCTTAGAATGTGTATGCAAATCTTTGCAAGATCCAGTCTACAGTTATACGATGAAAAACATATTTTGATCTACCGCCTACCGGCGTCATTGGCGTCAGGGCATTAGAACTTTGATGTAATTGTAGGTAATAGTATAATGTGCGTAATAAGGAATTCCTAATTGTTATTGTGTAATGTCTCGATCGTTTTAGTGCAGTTTCGATACACTCACCAAATTAGCTGATTGAGTTATTTAAAAATGTGTCTAATCGTTCATCGAGGGTATTTGACATCAAAATGCGAAACTTGCAATATTTATTTCTAGGCTATTGACATTACTGTGATTCATACATTTGAAGATAATGATGAAACTGCGCTTTAGATTGAATGACCTAATTTTGAAATGATAAAAAAATAGTTTTTTTTCAACAAAATGTTTTTAATTATATTCAAAACGCTGGTTTTCCCGAAGATCTAAATAATTTATTTGAATTAGAAAAGCCCTAGTCAATGAAGCCACATATTGTAATGAAAACCCGATAAGTTTATTAAGCACTTGCTTTTCTGTGTTCATCAGGTTTAATTACTTTATCCAATAACACTGACCGTTTTCTGGCCTCCGAAGAGCATTACAGTATTTTTTTTTAATTTGGCATTCAGTAATCAGCATGCAGTAAAAAAAGGAAGTTACTTTTTAACGCCCACAGTTCCAGCCTGTCCAAGCCGTCGAGGAACAGCTGGCTCTCACGACGGCACTGCTCACTGGTGCCATTCCTCGGAACCAGCACCTTCGGGAACTGCTCCCACAGTTGCACTACATTAACTCTGGTCAATTGTTCACTTTCGTTCTTCGCGGTAACTTTGTGGAGGGTGCCGTTGAAGATGGAGCCGAGGTTGGTGTCGGAGAGGGTGAGCTCGATACAGTCACGGGCGGCGGCGGCGGCGGCGACCGCAAGCAGCAGGCCCAGGCAGGCGCGCGACGCCATGTCTTCGGAGGCAATGCGGCGCATGCGCAGCGATGCGCGTATATCGCCGCACGCGCACTTGACGCTAACCCCCAACTGACATCATCGGACAATAGAATTGGGAAATTCTTTGTTTTTTTTCGCCAATATTTTTTTTTCGAGGTTTTATGACGAACATTTGGAAATTGAATATCTTGATAAAGGTTATTTCGTCTATCTATATGTATTCAATCGTTCAAAGGTATAAAACAAGTCTGGTATTGATTTGTTGATTTTTTGTTAGTAATCATATGATTGCACATTTAAATTTTGATTTTCAATAAAAAATTGGCCATATTACACATTTTGAGAGCACTCCTAAGAGAAATAAAAACAAATAACGTAACAAATGGATGGCGATTAAATGGTAAGAGATCAAAATTAATTCTGGTGTCATGATGAAGATGAGGATGTATTTGTAGCTTCTATCAACATAATCAGAAGATTCCTTCCGCTTAACTTTTAATCAATTTACTGAATATTTTTCATAAATATTTATTCTTTTAAATAATAAAAATTCCAATTAAACATTTAAAAAATTGCCAAAAGTAAACTTTCTATCAAAGAAAATATAAATATGAAACATTGCAGTTGCAATTGAAAGAGACTGTAAGTAGAATAACACAGATCGTGAATTCTGCAGACAATACCCAAAATACAGTTGGGGGGTAGTAAATATAATTTAGTCTTAACAAATAGTGGTCGCGTGCGATGCGCGGTAAGATCTGTTGTGTAATTAAAATCACAACATAGTTTTAAACAAAGTCACTTCTTTCCGTCCCTATGTATGCTTAGATCTTTAAGACTAAGCGATCGATTTCGATGCTGTTTTTTCAAATAGATAAAGTCGTTTAAGAGGATGGTTTATAGGCAAAATTCATTGCCTTTTATTTACATTAAACCCGTGCGAAGCCGGACTCGGTCGTTAGTGATTATTAAATGCATGTCAATTGGACATGTCTATCGTAGAAACTGAAGTAAAAAGTAAATTGCTCGGTCAGGTCAATTTGGCAAACGATTTTTTCTAAATTGGCTCGGGTCTGGGCGTGCTGGTTGACGTCCCCAGTGTGTTTCCGTCGTCTGTTACTCATATACCTGGGCTATTTGTCATCAATTTTGGTACGTTTTATTTGGTTTCGAACTAAGGTTTTATTCTCTGTGTTAACGTTTCAATGTGTTGTTTTCCAATGATTGTTAGTGTCGGGCCCTTTGTTATTATTTATCGTACGAAAATTGGGGTTTTCCCTCCTTGAGAACAAAAATCCTATGATTACCGCGAAGCCTTATCATCCTCACCAAGTTTTTGGGGGAAAAGAAGGCTCACTCCTAGATTAAAACGTTCGTATTTGTAAGTTTATTAATATCATGAAAAAAATGGTAAGACAAAATTGTAAGTCGGACTCGCGCACGAATGGTTCCGTATCATTATGTATTCAACATAAGATACAATTATTTATTTTTTAACTAAATATTCTGTGAATATTTCAAGCGTCCATCTGTTGTTATTAACATCCAGCAATAAACGGCTAATATCACGTTTGTTGTATACAGTATGGTGACCCCCTTAAAATATTTATTTTATTTTGATTTGATTCTTTATTTTTGATGAAAATATACAACTATTACTATTTTGTGAATTTCTAAAACCGCAAAAAAATCATATTTATTGTATAGGAGCCCTCCTTAAATCATTATATTATTTTGTAATTGTTGTTATAGTGGCAACAAGAGAAATATAAAATAATCCGTGAAAATTTAAACTCTAGCTCTAGCTATCACGGTTATTGAGACACAGCCTGGTGACTGACAGACGGACGGATGGACAGACGGCGAAGTCTTAGTAATAGGGTACCGTTTTTACCCTTTGGGTACGGAACCCTAAAACAATTTTTCAGTCTCTAGTAAATTCCACTTAGTGTTAGGGCACCAAAAAAAACATTCTACCTGAAGTTACTTTATTTCAATTCTGTTCTGGTTGTTTGGAACACTTCAAATAATTGGGACACACTAAATTGATTATTCTCGTGGAATTTAATCATAATGATGATTCAATTTCCTTTGTCATCATAATTGGATATTGCACAAAAAACATTTTAATCTCGAATTCGATGACAAAGTCGTTGTGCAGTGTAATGAATTGGCTATTAGTTAATCGGTTTGGGAATTAACTTGTTAATGGTTGTGTTGTTACCGTAGGCACAGGCACGCCTTCGGGTAGTATTTTATTTTATTCGGTAATAAAGATAATGTCATCCAATCTCACAAGTGCGTTCTAGCCTACTTCTACCAATGCCTATGGTAAACGTAAAAAAAATATTCTTGAAGAAAACATAGTTTTAACACAAGAAATAAACATAAGCTCGCCATTTTAATCGATAGGCAAAAAACCAGTAAAACCTATGTTGGATTAAGTATAAAAATATTAAACAATTTACCGCAATGTATTATTGAGTTAATAGAAAGATGACGAACAAGCAGCATGACTTTTTTATCGAAGTAGAAAATTGTAGGTTGAAATGGAATATTAAAATATATCATTATTGGAAATATGTAAACGGAAATCGCAAATTTAGAACGGGTAGGTAAAACAAAACAAAAAAAATAGGTTTAAAAGAGGTAGGGCATAGCGATTTAACGCTCGAACTGGAGCAGCCTGACTGGTGAAATACCTCCGCCTTACAGAAGATCGCAGCCAAATAACAATCACTTCTGTGTTGTTGTGTTCCTGCGTGTGAGTAAGGTTTCCAGAGCTCCTGGGGGGTGCTACATCAGTAGCAGGGGTCAAGCCTTCAAGGTAAGGGCGACAAGTCCAGTAACAGATTTATTATGCTGTACGTGTCACCCTTAAGCTAGGACGTCATTACCACTTAACATCAGATGGGATGAGGTCAATCTTGAAGTGCAATATAAAAAAAAAACAATTTTCATAGGTATTTGTGGGAATTTTATACAATGTGCTAATGTTCACCCGATTATTATTTTTTAATGGTGGGCTAATTTCAGATCTGCCAAAATAAAATATTTTTTTTATTTGTTACTATGTTATAAATTTTACCAATGTGGTTGATAGCAGTTTAGTTATTTACAATTAGATATAGGTGAAAAAAAATAAGTAAAAATCAGCCGCCACGGCACGGCATAGGTTTTTTGGTGACGAACAAGAATGTAAAGACACAAAGGTATGATTTCAAATTTACTGATACCAGCAAGTCGCAGTACCTATGTAAAACCATTCACATTGGAAATTTCAACTTTGCCGCGGGCGTCCCGATTGTTCCTGCCACTCCACGATTGCCAGATATATTGGCGGAAATAATGCTAGTTGGGAGCTTTTATATATTTATTAGACCAAATATCCCAGTGGATGCAGTTGTCTTTTTCAGATAAAGAGATTGCTGTGAAAGTACGAGTTTAACTATTTCATTAAAATTCCAGAGTGAAATCCTGTCCACATGTCCATGAAATCGGTCACTTGTTGTAAATTTACTACTATAGTTTAATCATTTAAAATTTTATATTAATTGGCCCATATTTAATTGCATACCCAAACCACGAATTTAACATATTAAAAAACATAGAATCGATGAAAACATTTTCCATTCGTTTCTTCTTACATACTGTAGGTACATACAGGCTTTGGTCAAAAGGATCTTGGTTTTCAAAATGCAAATTAACCAGAAAGCCAAATACATTTAAGAGCACATGTCTGGGCCGGCATTCCGCAAAAATAATGCATGATATGATTTTTATCATTATTTGCGTAGTGTTAAACCAAGTTGCTACCCACTGTATGTCTGTTCTTTTGTGTTCTTAGAGCTTTAAAATAATAGGTACCAATCAGAGCCAGAGACAACCAGTGCCCTCTGAACCTCTGAACTCTTCATGTAACATGACACAATGGAACACACCGTTTCATTACCATGTAGTTTAGCGAAAGAAATTGTCTGCTGTTCATGAGATTGTGATATACGTAGGTACATAGAAATAACTAACATAACTTGAAGGACAAGGCCAAGTACTCAAGCAATTACCTACTAGTTTCCAAAAACAAGCAACAAAACAAGTGGACCTAATACCAGTTACACATTTGCAAAGTTGCAAGCTCATACGATCTTCACTCGTCTTTAAAGTAAGCCTTAAATGTTAAAGCATAAGATTTAAAATATAACAGCGACGTCGTAACCTGGACATTGATCTGTGGTCTATGCAATGGAGCAATGAAATAAGCGTCGTTAAAATGGGTAGAATCTTAAAAAACTTTAAATTTTTAGCTCAGTAAATTATACTGATGAATAGGTCGTATGTTCAAATTAATTGTTAGAAAATTCAAAGAAAAACGTAGACGTTATTTGCATAACCGAGCTTTTATTATATACATGACAGTATTTTAAAACTATTTAATAATATATATTTACCAAACTACGAGAATCAATTAATGAGATAAGGCTCAATTTTAAGGTCATTAATAGAATAGAAGGCGTACTAGATGGAAAGACTAGTCTATAAGAAAACATTGTTGCGTATACTCCTTATTAGAATCTACTTGCCTGCAATTTCCTAAGCGTGGCGTTTTTTTAGCACAGTTCATATAATATTTTTTTAAAACTTAGATACTTTCAACTACTTACTACTACAGATTACTTTCAACGAGGGATTTGCAAATTGGCGTGTACTACCAGTTAACCTTTCTAAACACCTGTTTTGACCATCATTGATCATCTTTTAAAGACCTAAGAAAAAATCTTCAAAATCTCTCAACAAGTCCGTATCCGTATACATAATACGGACTTGTTACATTTTATTGTAGTTATACATATAGACGGACTATGGCGTCGCGTAATCTCTGAGGTTCCGGGTTTGATCCCCGGTCGGGTCAATATGGGAAACGAACTTTTCTGTATTGTCTCGGGTCTGGGTGTTGTGGTACCGTCGTTGTTTCAGAATCAGAGCAATGTGTATGTTGTTGTCCAAAGTTGTTGTTCAATATAACGTCTCAAACTAATAAATTCTCGTTTTATCTTTAACTAAGCTATATATGTATAACTAAACGAATTGTTAATAAGAGGGTGTATTTATGTTAGTTTTAGGTCCTTGTTTATTGTTAATATCAGAAAAATAGTATCTATAACGTAATACTACTAGAAAAAATAATATTATTACTATATTTAAACGCGTAACTAAAAAGACAATTATAAATGTTTTTAAAAAAATAATTTTATTTGTTACATGCATTTTCAGTTGGCCGAGTCGATATAGCATTGGTAACTTCTCCATATCTATTATAAAAAATACATTATATAGCGAGGATTTACCTGGTTTATTACCAGGTTAATAAGGTCAGATCAAGTCAAGATCTGTCAGAAATACTCTTTTATTGGAACCGATCCAATATTTTACGATTCGTAATGTGTCAAAAATTACTATCCGTTATTCTACGAGTCGTTCATTCTAATTTCAATTTTACTTTCCATATCGGCTGTCATCAGTCGTCAGTCGGTCGTTTTTAGCTTACTCCTCGTATATTTCAGTAACGGTGTCGCTCATTTCGCAGCCCAACATTGCATCAAGCCTGTTCAAGGACAGTCACTGGCCCTAGGACGAGTGAACTCCTAAGGGCTTGTTGTTTTATCAAGTTTTTTGTGCATTCTCGCGTGTGAAGCTTCGGCCCCAACCTTATTTTCTCTACGATTACATGATTAAGCCGTAAAACTCGTTCTCAACAGCTTTTTGAGTTATTTAATTAGTTAACAGAAGATAACTTTTAAAAGCGATTTTGTAGTCAATTTTGAGTATTTAAGGGCTACCTAACTTTATATACATAATTATTTTTATAACTGGTTTATATTTTTATGTCCTACAAGTAAATTTGATTTACTATATTCCAATGTTTGTAATAACTTATTTTTTCTGTACAAAGATAACAAGTAATTCTTTTTATATTACTAAATTTTAAGTCTAAATGGGCATGATTTAATTCAATAAACATGCTAACTTTAATTTGTATTCATTTAAATTTTGACCAGGCCCAATTAGTGTAGTGCTCAATCAGAAGAAATCAATGTCAAAGTGAAGTCTTATAGTAGTCTTCAATAGTTTTCCCGTGTCATCATTTGATAGAGGAATTCGTAGTTTTAATTTTATATGTATTCAAGAAATTAAAATGTAAATTAAAGACTTCAAATTATATTTAAGCGTGAATTTGCATATTTATTTTTATCCGAATTTTATTCGTTTTCCTGAACTGTTGGAAAATACTGCAAGTGTACCTAAACATTTTGGATTTGCTTCTCTATGCGTTCGAAGAAATATCGCATACATTTTTATTATTTTAAAATGTCTTTTTATTTATTGCAAAATTGCAAAATTATTGTCTTTTTTCAGAGATGCACTCTTAGGGTACTCTTATAACTTTATTTATAGAAGCAGAGCCAAAATTCATAACAAAATATGAGTCAATTAAAAGTTCTACTACAAATACAAACACAAGAAGGTTTAGCTTCGGTTACGCGTGATGCGTTATTCGACATACAAAATATCTGTTAACATTACTAAAACGGTGGAAAAGCTTTATGGTATTTTGTCTTTTTTGTTCGGATTAGCGCACCCCCGGTACGAGATTCTCATAAATTAATGCAAAAATGGAATCGTTCATGAGAAGTAGTTAAAACTTTGAAATCCCAACAAAATTGATTTTTTTTATATTACACTTCAAGATTGACCTCATCCCACCTGATGTTAAGTGGTAATGAGGTCCTATCTTAAGGGTGACAAGTACAGCATAATAAATCTGTTACTGGACTTGTCGCCCTTACCTTGAAGGCTTGACCCCTGCTACTAATGTAGCACACCCAAGAGCTCTGGAAACCTTACTCACATGCACGAACACAACAACACAGAAGTGATTGTTATTTGGCTGCGGTCTTCTGTAAGGTGGAGGTATTTCACCAGTCAGGCTGCTCCAGTTCGAGCGATAAATCGCTATGCCCCACCTCTCTTAAGATTTAGACTTAATGCATTTACTACAATGTCAACTTTTAACTTACTCTTAAATAAATAATGATCGCTTAATACTGTAAAAAAGATTTATTGCATATTTTACTAATTATTGCCATTTTTTGTATAAGTGACAGACATGTGTCCGAGGCTGCGATATAAAAAAAAATATTCTTCAAACCCTAAATAAGACCTAAAAAGCAATTCGGAATTACATATCGTTCGAGCTAATAATGTGAAAATAATATAAAATGTAATATGTGGTAACACTGCTTCAACTATACGGAATAAAATAAATATGTTTGTCACTATGTCCATTGAGATAGGTTTTGTTAACTGCACATGCTTTATCTATTCTGCTAATGAGATACATGGTGTGTTAAGTGTTGGTGTCTAATTACGCGTTAAATAGCGGAAGCAGGAAGAGTTAGTGGTTCCGACTAACAATCATGTGTAGGTAGGTACATACAGGCTTTGGCCAAAGGATCATAGTTTTCAAAATGCAAATTTCTCAGAAGGCCAAATATATTTGAGAGTTCATGTCTAGGCTGGCATTCCGCAAAATTAATGCAAATTTAATTTTTGTTCACTATTTGCGTAGTATAAAACTAATTCGCTATCCGTATGTCTGTTTTTGTGTGTGCTTAGAGCTTTAAAACAATGCAACGGTTTTGAATGCAAATAAAATGATTCAAGTATACCGATTTGATTATATGATTGATAATATCTACCAAATTCCATAGAAAGAAAGAAAGAAAGAAAAATATTTATTAGGTACACACTGTTTATACAAAGATACACATACACATCTACATATTTAAACGTTTTTGCGTGAAAGAATAGGTACATGCATCCAGTAACACAAAATTTTGCCTTTTTCTGTGTCAATCTAGGAATCGAACCCACAATCGACGAGCGTAAGGCGTCAAATAATTATAAATACTTAAATATTTATTGAACAACACCACATCTTTAGCTCTGCTTCTGTGTTAAGTAGCTAAACTAGCAATTGTGATACAGAAATAAGAATAAACAACGTCCAGTCCAGATAATATTGAAAAGTTCGCTGTCAATATTGACCCGACCGGTAATCGAACCCGCAAGATCTATAAAGATGGTGCGACGTCAATATCCGGCCTGGTTTCCTCTCGGCTATGAAGTTCTTCAATGAGTGGTTTTGACTATCAAATCTGCAGATAATTTCTCTCGCTAAACTACATGGTAATGAAACGGCGTGTTCCATTGTGTCATGTTACATGAAGAGTTCAGAGGTTCAGAGGGCACCGATTGTCTCTGGCTCGAATTCTTCGCCCTTGCCTTTGCAATGCCGCAACACTCGGGTCCACGTATTGTTTAAACTCAACCTTCGCGCTCTTAGAATTAATCAAGTCCGGCCGGGACTTAATTAATTGTTATTTAATGTAAAACATGTGTCTACAGAACGTCCATTGTAATAAACATGTAAAACATAATGACAGCAGTCATACATATTTAGGTAGGTAAGTACCTACTTTGTGCGTGAAATACCTACGCTTTATATGTAGCGTAGGTATTCCCAGTAGATATATAGGTATGCATGTAGATAATTTTTTGATGAATCTGTCTAGTAGATAGGTTCTACTAATTGTACAATATTTTATTGCAAAGACATAGGTAAATGGCTTAGCCATTAATATATTGGTGATGATCAGTCGAATATGCCACTACATTTTTAATTATTTATTAACAAAAGCCCGCAGTACGATACGCGGTATAAGGTAGGTACTTACATTATGTACGCTTACAAAAAAAACATTAAAAAAAGAGATTTTGTATTAGTTAAAAAATTTAATCCTGCCTTTTGTGTGCTTGCAATTATATTTTAACTATCTACCTAACCTACACAAGTTTCCAAATACGAAACGCCTGTTAATTTACATCAGCAGAACGTCGGATTGTACATTGATTTTCATTTGTTTACCAGGAGTTTCGGATTCACTGTTTGTTTACTTATCTACAAATTCTACAATACAAATACATTGTTGAAAATCGATATGATTTATATTTTATAAAATAAAGGATGTAAACCAGCTTAGATTTTAATCTGACAAATAAATCATTCTGAGGTCAGGAATCTGGAAGTTGTATTTGATCTAGTAATGAAGGTTTTTGAATGGCAACTTACAATTGACCTTCCTACATTTTATAATGTTAAAATCACTACACCATGGTAATGTACTAATAAAAACACGTACCTCATTCTTTGATTTTGACATGAATTAAGCTACTTACATGATGTGCATGATGTGCAAACTTAGTTTATTAATCCACCCAGTGTATTTGAAAGTTACTTTTATAAATAAGAAGGCATAAATTGGCTAAGTACAACTACTGAGGTTTTACGCAGTTTTCGTTTTATTCAGTAAATGTAACTTAAGTCAGCTGCTTTTAAAACCGTTTATCACGCTTAAAAACATTTTTCGCTTTAAAATTGTACTTTTATACTTACATTCGAAACATATTTAAAAGCGCAGAATTATTTAAGTAAGGCGGCGAGTTATTTGCAAGTATGTTGCATTACAAATACTTTAAAGTCATGTAGTTGACTGTAGTAGGTAGACCTAATACAATGAAATATATATAGAAAATAGAAAAGCGACGTAACACACCTTGAATTTAATGTAAAACATGAATTGGATTATAATAGTTAGCTGATCGCAAAGCTCCATCAAGGCAGATAGATTAATTAACGCTGACCTATCACACTCGCTCAGACACCGATCCATCCATCGGCATCAATCCGGCCGTGCGCGTACAATCGCCTCACACGCACTATTTTTACTTCAATCTTGGATCCATGCCATCAGCTCAACTCTAACAGCAGTACACTCGAATTATCTCCTGGGAATCGTACCTTTCCCGACCAAATAACATCCAAAAATCATATCCAACTAACGTTAACATCAATGAAGTTCCCACTAGTCTGCCATTGAGATATATTACATGTGTGTGATGGAAATAAACTGGGTTTGTGGGTGAAACTTCAGTCGTGTGTATGATGGCGCCGTGAGAGTACCGCGTCCGCCATGGCGCGCCACCAATGGACGCTAGCTCTAATTTTAATCTGCATACCTATCCTAGCAACAGTGATCACCGCATTCCGTGTTCGCGATCTACCTAAAACTGCCCACGAAACTCAACGAGCGGAGTTTAAGAAACAAAAATGTGATGATTGTGATGTGAATGAGCCCAAGGTTGGTCAGAAACTTCATAGTGTTAAAATCGAAAGTGCAAAGCGTGCTTATGAAGACTTAAAGAAAGCAACTCGCGATAAGTTACAGGCAAGCAGTCAAAAAACTGCAGAGGTCAAATCGACATTTAAGTTAAAATTTGTCAGCGACGAAGACGAAGACGACGATGATGATGAAGACTTTTTCAGTAGTGAAGCTGTTAAGACTCAAGCGAAAATAAGCAAAAGTGGAAAACACACATCAGGGTTAAAATCAGAGGTACCATCCAAAAGGCTAATACACAAAACTGATACTGATGAAGACGACGACGACGATGATGATGATGACGATGATGATGAAGACAAATCAAGGATTGTGAAATTGAATAAAGACTTGAAAGAGAAAAAACCTGATTTAAAATATAAAGATTCTAGTAAAGAAACAAAGAGTATTAAACTGTCTTTAAAAAAAAATAAGAATGAGTATGATGATGACGACGACGACGACGATGAAGATGATGACGATGACGATGATGATAGTGACAAAGCAAACGACGATGAAGAAGATAATGATAAGAACAATCTAAAAATTAAATCACGCCTTGACCAAATTAGTAAGGATTTGAAAGAAAAGAAAGTGGAATTGAAATTAAAAAGTGACGAAATTAAAAAAGATATCAAAGTAGAAAAATCTGCAAAAGTAGGTAACGACGATAGCAGTGATGATGGAAAAAAAGCGAACCCAAAAATTTATATCACTGTCAAAGCCAAAAATGAGCCAGAACAAATAAAGACTGTCAAACAAGAAGACAAACCATCATTAAAAGAAATAAAAAAAGATGTGATCAGCGACGACGCGAAACAAAAAAAAGTAACTAAAGGTGTGGAAACCCCAGATGCTAAACCAGTAAATAAAAAACCTGTTGACACACAAAGAGATTCTAAACCCGACACAAAAGTTGAAAATCAAGATACAAAGAAACAGGCAAAAGTAGATTCTGTAAGGCCAGTTGAAAAAAAAGAAGAAAAAAAAGATACTAAAGAACCAAAAAGTGACGATGGTAAGAAAAAAGATGTAGTAAAACCTGAAAAAGAAGCTACGAAACCAAAACCTCAAGAAAAACCAGAGCCAAAGCTAGTAGATGCTAAGAAGACTGAAAAAAAACCTGACACAGAACCTAAGAAAAAGGATGATACAACTGTAAAGCCAAAACCTAAAGAAGTAAAATCGGAACCGGAACGTAAGAAACACACAGAAAATGACTCTAAGAAGGATAAATCGTCTAAAGAAGCGTCAGCTGACAGCCGAGAGGCGTTATCAAAAACTGAAACTCATTTGAAGCACGTGACGGATGCTTTGCAAAGGCGAAACTTGCTACAAAGTGAATTTGAGGACTTTTATGCATTCTTCCCAACTTTTGCGCCGAATTTCTCGCGCATTCATAACCCGGAGTGTAGACGTCACGGACAAATCGTCTTGAGGCAATTACGAGGAACGAAGTTATGGGCTTTCAGCAGTAAGTAATTTGTACTAATTTGAGTTCGAGGTTTGTTGTTTAAAGGCTTGCTAGACAATTCTTTTTTTTTCATTCACTAGTTTATTTAAATATTTTTATAAGACGCCAATGGAATATATTTATAGCAAATACTTTTAACTGGAAAACGGTTGTCTTATAACTAGTTGAGATATAATAAATCAAGGCATTTGAAATAAAATTCAAGGTTTATATTAAAATTGTAACAATTAAATGAAAATAATATTGGATGTCGAAAAAAGGAATAGTAATGGTAAAATACTGTATAAACGTAGTAAAATTAAAACTGCGATACCTAAAAAGTATTTATGAAAATCAGTAGAGTGTATCAAAGAAAAATATATAATTAAATAAGTAGTGTACATAAAATAACTGGATTTTCCCCTTAACCCTAGTTGTGTTGTACATTTTGGATGGTTTTTCCTTGTAGTATCGATTTATTGGGAGCACACCACGTATTTTTGAACTTGACACTACCATTAACTGTAATCATACTCCCTGCTCTGTAATCCAGATTCTTTTTGACGAATTTTATCTTTGCTTTTTTGGTACGTACATCGTGTTTGTTAATACTGACAAATTTAATAGCCTGATCAATTCGCGAGGTAATTGTTTTGTCCTGAGCTAAGCTTTTTATTTTATTGGCAACGTTTCAGAGATTTCGGCAACAGTTGTAACACGCGAAATACCATTAATTATCCCGTTGTTGATCAAGGGTACACGCAAGAGGGTAGGTGAATAAGAAATTCTGTTTGGTCTAACGGCTGGATTACCAATAATATCAGACACATATTTTGACATTATCATGTAAACAAAATTTGCTAAAACTACTACTCTGTCTATTGATAGTCTAATGCTGAATTAAAACCGCTGACAAAACTGACTATAAATTAGTTTTTCAATATAAACGGTGGATGAAGTGGATCTATTTATGATATTTTAAAATATTTCTTATTTATGATGTATGCTGTCAGTCAGTTGTGCTAGGAAACAGAAAGTATTTCTCTGAGGTATTTCTCTACATATTATGGATTTATGTAAATTGGTTCATTTTCGGAAATAATTGGGTTGGCATATTTTATTTATAAATAAAACCAGTGTAACAAATTAGTCATTCCTATTAGTAAACAGAGTAAAAATAATACCAACCCATTTGGAAAAATATCCATAATATTTTGGCTAAAGTATATTTAAGGCGAACACACGGTGCATCAGACTTCAAATAAGATTTGACGCTTTAAGTTTTCATAGTAGCCTATGAAATTCATAGTTGCCTATGAAAACTACCTGCTCGTGTGTGAAAGCAATTAGTTAATTGGGTACACTGATTAAAATTTCATTTACCATCCACAAAACACTGTTGCTGCTGGTCGACTGGGGACAATCGTTAGCAGTTAAAATGGGCTTGTCCTACTCGCGTGACTCACACCACTTGGATATCCCTGGAGAACGCAGTACAATATTTACTTAACAAGTTGGAATTTTTATTACAGTGCTCGACGCAACCGCGAAGATACCCTCTGGTATTCTTCAAGGCAATGGTATTCAGTTGGGGGACTTCGACCAGTGCCTCGGAAGCCGAGCGCGCGTTCAGTTGGAGTCAGGGAGCGTGGTGAAGGTGCAGGGGAAATACTGCCTCGCCAGGCTGGACGTGAAGGCGGAACACCCGGATTTAGAGCTGCCGGTCCACCTGGCGCTGTCGAAGAACTTGATCAAGAGCCGGATCGATGATGTGAGTTCTCGTTTTGGTTTTTAAGCGACTTCATAATAGCTGTAGCTCGCGATTTCGCTTACATTATTACATTTTATTCGGGATAAAAAATATTTAGCATGTTAGTTTTGTATGTCATCTCTTTCTACCAACTTTCATCCAAATTTCATTTTTTTTAACATTCATCCAGACAGATTTAGGGTATTGGTGTAAAGTCGGCAAAGAAAGTTTATTACCAGTTTTAACATTCCTTGTATTAAAAATCGAAGTAAAATAAGCTTTTAAGGGTGTTGTGGTACCGTCGTTGTTTCTGATTTCTGTAACACAAGTGCTTTAGCTACTTACCACAAGATCATAGCAATGTATGTGACGTTGTCCAATATTTATATTTATATTTTAAGGGTTTCACAGAATTCAGTTTATTCGTATTAATAAATTAATATTACAAATTATGATTTTTTTTTCACTTTGGGCGGTATAAATAAGATCTACGTGTCATGTATTTGCAAGTAAACTAGCACCGCCTGTTCCACCTTATTACATCGACCAATATCGTTCCGCCGCGGGCACGAATCTCTAGTCTAGAAAGTCTAGGGGAAAACGTTTCTTTGATGAAAATAGTTATTTAGACGAGAGGTTCGAATGTTTTCAAAATTATATCCATATTCCTAGTAAATTTAAAGTAACATATGTATATCTCGCTTCACTAGAACTTTTTAAGAAACAGAAAAAATAATCTTCTTTCGCAATGGGGTCTTGAACCCACGACCTTCACATAGTGCAAGTGATATTCTTCCAACTACGTAATAACTGCACGTTGTTGCAAGTGGCGAACTATTGTTGTCATTATAACCTCTAAGCCTTCGTTTGCTGTCCTCTGCTATAGATGAGTTTTGAACATTGCGAGAGGTTATGAAATTCGTTTATTCTTTAAAACATTTAAACAATTTATAGGTGCAATGAGCTTAGACTTGGTAGTTAGTGTGTAAGTCTAAAATCGATTACTATCTACACGATAAATAAAATTGGAGTGTTTGTGGTACCAAAAAACTGCTTTTTTACTGAAGGTAAATGAATACATATAATAATATAGAGCATAGGCATATGGCTTGAATAAAATGTTGTTTTAGTATACTTATGTATATACAGACAGAAGTTTTGTCAGTCTCTTTGTTTGTACTGGCTAATCTCTAAAACAGTTGGACCGATTTTGATGGGAATTTCACTGGATGATAGTCGATTTGATAATAAGTGACTAAGGAACCTTTATTGTATAAATTCCAAGCGAAGTCGCTGTCATAGTGAGCCGTCAAAAAATATAAAAATACTAATAAAATAATTATAAAATATAATTTTGGACTTTGCATCGCCCTTAAGTCGTGCTCATAAGAATTAATATCAAACTCAAGTGTTTGTTTACCTTTACCTGTCGACCGTACTAAGCGTTTCCATGATTTGTTTAGCCAGGTCACTTCGTGCCGCGCTTTTCGACGCTGAGCTGGGGGGTGTGCGTGCCCGCGGCCTGCGACCCGGAGGATGTTGAGGTGGTCATCAAGGATGCCGTCAAGCATTACCAGTACACCAGTGGCCTGGTGGTCCGGGTCAAGGTGGACCCTAGCGACTGCCACGTGCAGGATGGCGGCGAATGGTGGGACGACTGGCTCGAGCTGCCTACACTTCTGACATTGTTAGTAGTTTAGTATTTAGGACTTTTGCGTTCCATTCCGTTTAAAATTTTTAAATAGGTTAAGCGTGGTCACTAGCTGACGGGTAAGTCGGCTTGTGACCACGGCCGGTGCAACGTAGCCGAAATATCGGACAGTAAGTAGTTCATGTTAACTACTAAAAAATGTTGTCGCGTTGTGACCCGTCAACTTATTTTTAATTATTACGAGTTTTTATATCGTTTACTTATTTCCGTAACTAAGAGGCGAGAGGGCTGGACTTTGGCGTCGCACCACCTCTGAGGTCTCGGTCTGGTTAATATGGAAAACGAATTCGCTATCTTTACTCGTGTATGGTTGTTGTATGTAAACACAAGTGCTTTAGCGACTAATCACGGAATCAGAATGTATGTGATGTAGTCTAATATTATTATTATTATTATTAATGTCAAGGTGCTTGCTGGCAATTCTGTGGAGACGAACCTGACATAGCTTTTGGTATTTATCAGCAGCTGATTACCAACTATGAAGTAAATACAAAGGTATAAAATAATTAACCATGAACTTTAACATATCCTACTCTAATAAAATAAAGTCGAAAGATTATAAGAATATATCTCAATGTGCGGAAGACTGGATGCATGTCTGTTACTTTTTCATGCAAAAACTACGGAATGGATTTGTATGAAATATGGAGAACAAATAGATACTAGAATAACATATTGGGAACTTTTTATCCCGATGTAACACAAAGCAGCAGGCAAAAGCAGGTCATCTCATAATTTGATCCTAGTATAAATAGGTACGACCATCTTGCGGATATTTGATTCTAGAAGACCTTCATTAGTAAGATGGGCTGTTTGGTCATATTATGTCAAACGAATGCTGATTGACTTAAAATCGAAGCCTACATTCTTAGGCAGGTGATGCATCTGAACTAGGCCAAAGGCGATGTCGCATTGAACCTGGTGGGTAATTAAGATTCGCGACACAATGTGTTTTGTGTGCCAGTGTTAAACAACCACGGGTTATTTTACTTTGGCGACCTTGCATTTTTTACATTGCATTCAAGATTGACCTCATCCCACCTGATGTAAAGTGGTAATGAGGTCCTAGCTTAAGGGTGACAAGTACAGCATAATAAATCGGTTACTGGACTTGTCGCCCTTACCTTGAAGGCTTGACCCCTGCTACTAATGTAGCACCCCCCAAGAGATCTGGAAACCTTACTCACACGCAGGAACACAAAAACACAGAAGTGATTGTTATTTGGCTGCGGTCTTCTGTTAGGTGGAGGTATTTCACCAGTCGGGCTGCTCCAGATTGAGCGATAAATCGCTATGCCCTCTCTTGAATGCGCAGATATTAAGCTAAAAACGTAAAGTATTATCGATTTTTTAGGTAACATTTGAACCATTGATGCCATTTCTAAGCCTTTTTCTAATAGTACCAATTGGTGTTGTAACTAGACTACTTTTGTTGCTGTGGTTGTGGTGCTGTTCAGCTTGGTGCCGTAACTGAAATGCCTCTTTATGAGGGTTTTCAAAAGCACGACACTGTATTGAATAGTCACGCGCATTCAAGTAAGTCAGATAGTCGGTTGACTTGATGTGACAAGGTACCGAGTTGTTTACAAACCAAACATGCTGACTGTACAAGAAACGAGGTTATTGCTTCACCGTGAGAAACGACTGTGTAATTTGGGACTGTCATCAGCACACTACTTACAATATTTTAACTTAGTTAACGCATTTGCTTTCAGATCTTTCTACGGCGTCATTATTTTGCTGGTGTTTGTTGCTACTCTGCAAGACTATTTTGGCGGAAGGAAATCCGAAGAGGAACAGGACAGTGGAGAAACATACGAGAAAGGGGAAGGTGACAGGAAGGAGAACGAGGATGGAGAAAGCGAAGAACCTACATCAAAAATGAAAAAAGGTAGGTAGGTACAATATTTAAGGACTTGTTAAAATTTCAGCTTAAACTTTATTGTACCAGTCTAAGTGCCATTATTAGCAGATAATCAAGACAATCCTTGTTATTTACTAGGATTAAGAATAAAATACTTACTATGATATAAAGCGTAGCAAATTAACTCTCAACGGGTTTTTGTTTCATGATAACTAGACTTTTCATCTTTTTATTTTATTGGCTAATTAACTATTTTAACAAAGTCTACCTCTGCTATTATCACGAGAGATTTTTTATTATATCCAGTTTAAGCTTGTGACCAGGCACACTAGGGTCTGAAGCAAGCTGTTCAAGTGGACCAGTAGCTTGACACTCGATGGGTGTTCAAATGTGACCCACATTTTGTAATTTCCTACACTTTCTATACCAAATCTTCCTAGTTTAAAAGTCCAAAATAAAGAGGCCGAACTCAGGTTAGATCCGCAAAACCTGTGACGCCGGCCACGAGCTATGCTGTTCCCGCTATTTCGATTTCGTACCATCCAAATAGTCTCGTAGTTTCTGCCGCTGACTCCGTTAGTCCGTTACCTCGGTCTCGAGGGGGTGGGGCGTTTCAGGTGGCCTAAGCTGTCACGCTCCTGCTGCGTTGTGCGCGGCGAGGTGGGCCGCTTGGCGGTAGGCGTTGTGGGGGAGCCTGTGTAGAATCCGCCAGGAATCCCAACTCCCCCACAACTGCACAGCGTTAGCCACCGAGGGGGTTTTAGTCGGTTAGGGAAAAGAAGCCGGCCACGAAAACAGTTTTCCGTGCATTTAAGTGCGGATTGTTTTTAAAAATCGGAGTAAGGATTCACTCTTCCCCAGATGGTATCCTCAGCGCGTTTTCATTGTATCACTCGGTGGGCAAGCTGCTGGCGCCGGGCTGCGACGATGAGATCTCATGCATCCACGGCGTGCGAGGCCTGGCCACCCTCGCTTTGCTGGTCGCCCACAAGTTCCTCCCAGTGGCTGTTATGCCTTATACTAATAGGCTGAAGATAACCGAGGTGAGTTTAGATAGTAGGATTCCTTATTCGCACAATACAGAATTGATGTTAAATCCAATGTCAGTTCCTTATAATATAAAAAATTAATGGATATACTTTTTTATGTTAATCGGCAACTATGTTTCTTAAGCGAATTCTGTTTCTCTATATGTCGCGTGAATTCCGACCTAATTTACTATTAATTATATGTTGTAACGTTTTCTCTTTCAATTGAAATGAAAATAGTTTTAACTTGCTTCATTATTTTGATGCACGAATTTTTAATTCTTATTTAACTTAAAAATGTATTACCAAAATTCGTCATTTTTATCAGGATAAGTCTATGTATATCTCATACACACTGACTATGTGACGTTTTTATGTCAAAAAAAGGAAATAAATATGATTTAATCCATTGATCATATAGAGAAATTGGTAGTACCGTCTCATTAAAATATAACTTACTTTATAATAATTAAAAGTCTTTGCATATGAAAAAAGTCAAAAGTACTTAATATGTACCTTAATAAAGATATTGAAAGGGCTTATTGAACATCAAGTGGTCGCCCACGACTCCGTACGTGCGGAGTTAGGACTTTTATCCCCTTCGGGGTGGAATTGATCAAAATGCTTCCTTAGCAGATGCCTACGTCATAACATCTACCCGCATGCTAAATTTCAGCCCGATCCGTCCAGTGGTTTGGGCTCTGCGTTGATAGATCACTATGTCAGTCAGTCAGTTACCTTTGAGTTATAGTATATGCATATTTAGATAACTTACTTTATTTATTTTAACAAAAAAAAATCTATGTTTTTTTTATTACATAAACAAAACAAATAAACTTAAGATAACACTAGCTTACAAAAATTCTAACTAAAATTAATAAAAAAATAAATATTTTAAATAAACAAAGAAGGTCCCTGTGGTAAGGTACCCAAAATGCTGGCTGCATTACCTCGCTGAATAGCGATTGAAAGACGCTGGGCAAGGTAGCAGCCAGCCTTTAGGTCTCCTGTAACGTTGATAAGTCTTTTTGAAATATCTTTAAAAAAAGATATTTTAACATATTTAATAGGCTTTGATTCTAAAAAAATGTTAAATGTACTAACAATCTGTGCCTTAAAAAAAGATATTGACAGGGCTTATTGAATACTTACTGCTAAATCCGCCTAGCAACACACTTACCTACACAAAACGAGTCCGAACGACGCGACGCGACACGTGCTCTGCGAATCTTCGTATCACTGACAGATAGCTGACATCACCGTGTGGTTATTGGGAACATCTGCACTAATAAATGTTTATGGCATGGTGCGGTTCAGATCTCGAGTCTGCGCTAATCCTCGTGCTTGCCAAAATAATGGCGGGATTTAGTTGTTTCTTAGCGAAATACACCGAATAGATTCAAATTAAGAATATCTTATTCACTCCAATTACTTCTGTAGCAGTTATGAATCGTATACAAATCAAATGTGAAGGTTCCACTGGTTCAAAAGCGATAATTACCTAAAAGATACTGGACACTCGGTTTTCTCTTTACAAAGCTCTACTTAATATAGTAATTTTGCACCCTGACATAGCTACACACTAGTGTGCAATTTCAAATGTCGTTGATATCAGTTTGGCAATGTTCTAATGGTTGTAATTGTGTAAAAGTAAATCACTTCTTTAACTTAATAAATTGCGTGTTTTACTGCTCTCTAATATTAATTTTGGGATTAATCTGTATTATTTAAAGCCAAATTACGTTTGACTCACTGACTCACACATCGGGGGCTTTTAATGATTAATTACGCGTATTTTGTTACCTAAGTTGAATGAAAATTGTTTTGAAATTAAAATAAAACTATCTTTAACATACCCATGTTGCATATATTACCTAGGTCTACCTACTCGTACCTACTAGTCTAGCTTCGCACGTGTTCACAGTTTTTTTATGGCTCAGTCATTTCGTAGACTAGTCACTGCAAAGAAACAAAATAAGCAATCGAGTCTTTCCTTATCAGGATTTTAATTTTAATTGAAGACTATGTAAAAGGAGGAACAACTCATAATTTATCCAATCCAGATTAGTTGCTATCCGATAGCCGTATCAAATAACAGGCTAAAAACAGCCAACTAATAAAAAAATATGTGTGGTTAAAGCACATCAGGGTAAGATTTGCATTTCGATTCGTTTTTAAGTCTACGATATAAAGACTGTGTAAAGTCTAAAGTGTAGGTAAAGTAGGTATGATGTGCGTTTGACTGTACCTATTAGGTTAAAGATTGCTTCACTACTTTTATATGTTCTTACTTTATCTATTCCAATCGACCATTATACGCTTCTGACAGCATCTTATGTTAAGGCATCCTAATAAGATGTGTTGTTATCTTATTACGAATGCTTCTATTGTGGTCCTCGCAATAAATAATGTGGTACATAAATTATAGGTTTATACATTATTTATTAAAGGATTCAGGTTTATTGAATATTTTCCTTTATATATTTTGCATTATAAACATTTATATGCATGCTGTTTCAGTAACATTTCCTACTTTAAAAATCTTCGATGTTTGTTTTAGCATTATTTTACACCATATTTCCATTGCTGGCAGAAGTATAGTACCTACATAACCCACCTACAGAATAGTTTAAAAACTGTATTTTATTTTTATTTCGTTTTATAATAAATACTTATTCACTGAAAGTTTTAATATTTTTTTTTATCTATAATGTACCTACGCGCTGTTCATTTTAGCGTAGCATTTTATTAACTGTGGTGTTACTGTTATTTTGATTGTCCTTGCATATTTTGAATTCGAATAAACTAAAGACACCGAGTCCGTATCTTAGTAGAAATAAAACTGTTTGTCTGTACTATGATTTGATAGTTTTGGCACGTTGCCAGCCGTGGTGGCTTGGCGGCGTGCGCGCTGTTCTCTTCCAAATGACTCAGGGTTTAACATTCTGTAATGAAATGACAAAACCATAATCAGTTCAAGGTGAGGATTGTTACCAAACCGTTTTGTTAAACGTTTTTGGATATTTTATGGCGTTGTTTTCCTTTTAGTTGGTGTCTCTGTGAGATGATTAGGTACCTACTTAGTTCTCAAAATGTTGATCGACATAAATGTTAAGCCTTTGCTTCAATACTTTTTAAAATATTTATTTCCTTATTTGATATATAATATTACTTAATTTAAAAGGCATAAACTGGATGTTTTTTTTTACTTTTACATAGTTTTACTTTAGTAAAATTAAAAAGCTGTTTCAAAGGAATCTAAAGCCTCATATAATATTAACAGCAAATTCTATTCAGAGGGCAAATAGTAGCTCTGTTCTTGTAGGAGTTTTAACGTTCTGGTAACTTTGAAATTAGCAAAGGGCCGAATTAAGAATATTTTACTATAAAATAAAGTTTATTTTTATCCTTATTTCCACCAACACTGGTCATGTTTTTCTCATTGGTAAATAACAAAGTCAGTATTTTTGTTTGAATTTAAATTCAAACAACAATAGTAAATTCGATAGGTTAGTTTTATCTTCTGTTGACAATATAATAAAAGGACGAAAATAAAAGGGTGGCTTAAAGCACAATCTGTTTATTCTTATGTGCTTTTGCTCGAGATGTTTGTGCCTTCATTAATATCTACATTGCACCCGTGTGAAGCTAGGACGGGTCGCTAGTAAGTAAGTAGGTACATCATATAAAAAGCTATTTCCGAAGAAAATGCATACTCTAAATCTCGATTTATAACTTGGAATCCGGTATTTGGTTATGATAGCGAGATGAGCAAGACAATGCATTTATATCACAATGTCGTCAAAATATGACGTGGCGTGGATAACATGCGTAAATGCATCGCACTATGTTTCATTGGCTGTATTCATTCATGTTCGATATTCTTTTCCATCAGACAGTAAGTTCTCCGCTGTGGTCCTGGTGCCGAGCTGGATGGATGTTCACGGATTGCTTTCTGCTGCTCAGTGGCGCTCTGCTGGCGCACAGGCTATCGGCTGATAGTGACACTAGTACGCCTAAGAGGTTGTTCTTGAGATATATCAGGCAAGTACGGTTGCACTTCGCTTGGTTTTTCTTGGCAATTTATTTGTCGCAAGAATGGACGGGTAAAAAGCGGTTATTACACGAATTAAAGTCTGATTCATTATATTTATAAGTAAATCAGGTAGGCAGTGTGGCCAACGGTACTATAATTATGGAATACTATATTTTGAGTCTGCGTAATAAATGCTGTTGAAAAAATATAGTACGAAAAATTACTATTTTTTTTCTATCTGTAAATCCAAGGGCGTTTACCCAAGATTGGATTATGTGTAAAATATCAGTAATAAATAACACACCTATTCCGAATGTAAAAAACTTGACTTCCGAATAACTTTACCAAGTAAAACAAATTCTTATTTTGTTAACTGCGTAATTGTTACAAAAAAGTATTTTGGAAATTCACTACAAATTATATTGCATGCATACCTACTGATGCGAAACCGCGGTGGGATGTTTGTAATTGAATAATTGATTTTAAATAGGAAATGTCTGATATTGTTTTAATTTTTTTTATAACTAGTAATTTTGCTGAATTTAAGATTTAATTTAAGTCGCCGAAAATCGAGCGAAGTGGCGAACATTTGGAGAGGCCTATGTCCAGCAGTGGACTGCAACAGGCTGATGATGATGATGATGATGATGATGATGATGATGATGATGATGATGATGATGATGAAGATTGACTGTTAGTGTTATAGGTGTTCTTTCATTTTGCATTTCGAATTTTGGTATGCCGTTTAGTAAAGACCTCCTCTAAGGTTCTTAATCTGTTTGATTATGACAGGTTGACGCCCGCACTTCTCGCTGTGGTCCTTTTTTACGCGTACGTGTGGGACAATGTGGCCGATGGCCCGATGTGGGGCACCTTCGTTACGAAGAACGCCGAGGTGTGCCAGGAGGGCTGGTGGTGGAACCTGCTTTATGTCCAGAATTATTTCGGCTTCGAGGAAATGGTATGTTTTTTGCACTTTACAAAAAAAAAGGTTTGAGATGAAAAGTTTATCATCTGCATTTTAAACGCATTGTCTTAACTATGCAATATGATTAAGTTTTGAAAGTTAGGAAAACTTGCTGAGACAGTAAAACGTTGATGATACACGTAACACGTGGTTCTAATCATTCTCATTTAGAAAATAAAATCGCATAGTCTCAACGGACATGCCTGCTCCTTTGTAAGGTGTCGACAATGCAACTGCTTTTATTCTGCTGTGAAATCCTTTATTTCATGGTTCTTGCTCACTTGGTATGGTCTTCGTGTTTGAAGAAATGGATTACCAAATGAATGGAGTGAGATTTTAAAATGCTCACTTTCATCAGGATTTACTTCCCTCAATCTTAAATTCTTGTTCCACAATTGGGCTTATATCTTTACAAAAATTTTCATATCTAATAATCTTGCTTTATTTTGCTTATATTATTTCCTCTAGTCTAGAGTCTAAGGAAAGGAAATCGCTTTAATGAGTAAAACTTCACGTTTTTTCCAGTGTGCACCGCAAACTCACCAGCTAGCTTTGGACATGCAACTGACCATCCTAGGAAGTATCTTGGTTTGGGCCCTCAACTCGGAGCTGGCCGGGGCGCGGCTGCTCATCCCGGGCATCCACGCCATAGCCACCTACTCCCGGTATGCCACCACCTCGGAACATCGGCTAACCATGCTGGCTTACCATGGAGTTAGGTAAGAAGATGCTTTCTCTTAAGCTCTGAAGCACTAACCTTTAAATATCTATGAAATACATTTATTTCTAGAGGTACATACTGTTTGACAAATAACTACGTTTTGTGGCTGAAAATTATTTTGTACTAACGTTTAAAAAAAAATTTAGTCTTATTTTTAATACAAAATTGTCTTATTTTTTTTAATTATCTAATCTGAAGATGTCACTTTAAAAAGTAGGTAAAAATTAGCTAAATCACTGTTCTATGTAAATAAATTTATAAGAAACCAGATACAGAAAAAACGCAAATGTTCATCAAATTTATTAGGACAAATTCCTGGATGTTGATCGAACCCACGTCCCTTAGTTCAAGAGCTTGGAGCGCTAACCATGCAAAGTTCCATCAGGAAAGTCTATAAATGTTTAATAAAGAGAGCTGTCGCATAAGTATTTTCGTAGTTCATTTATTAAGATAGGTCCTATTGTTTACTATAGTTCATCACATAAATATACGGTTAAAGTATATTATGAGGGTAAAAACTTGCAGAACAATATAAGTTCTTATGCCAACGACATAAGGGTGGTACAAAGTCCAAGGTGTAACTTTACCTACCTATTGAAGAATAGAGCAAATGTAAAATTAAGGTACATATACCACTTAAAGAATTACGTATTAATAAAAGCGTAGATAGGGGCAATTGTAGCAGTTTTGTACCTGGTAACAAACAAATGGAGAAATCGCGACGATTTGAAAGATTACGGGACTGCTGCCACAGTCCCGTAATCTTTTGCAGATCTTCTTATTGTCCTTTTGAAGTATTAAGGTCGTAAAACCTTTTTCTGTGAATAAATCGCGCCTATACCTCTATGTTGTAATATTGGGGAAAAATCATCCATTTTTGATTCTGAGCGCTCACGTGTAACGTGCAGTATCAAATATGATTTATGGTAGCAATGTGTGCTGGGTGTGCACTAATGTAAAATTCGATAAAGCCTATTTCTGCCGGTGCTGTCTTTTTAAATCGGCTTTAATATGCTAAATCGGCTTGATGCTTCGCTTATTATGCTGACCGTACTTAAGAGCTAGTATCTAGGCGAACGTAATGCATGAAAAATCGTTTTTATTCAATTTCTCTAAGATTGAATCATCATATTTTGGTTTCTTTATTATGTTACCACTCTTTGGAGCTTTCCAACATAAAATAATCATCAAAATCGGTTCATTTCGAGGAAGTTATTTGACTTATTTCGGTCGATTGTAAGAGTTTTTCCGAAGAAATTATTACTATTTTATTATTATTTTATTTTTGTGTAGACGTCTATATGAACATTTTCTCCTGATTTTTCTTTATCGTTAAGAATTGTTAATGATGTATTTGTGCTAGCAAACCAACGAGCTCTCTACTCGAAAAAACGAAACCAACTAACTAAAAGGTCCTCGTTTTTGGGAGTAGGCTTCCTGGACCTTTTAACATTTGGTGTATTTTTTCATTTCCAGTGTAAGCCAGTTGTATAGAACCGCTCGCTTAAGCTACACTTCGGCTCTGCATCGTTCCACTCCTTACCTCATCGGGCTCAGCTTAGGTTTGGCTTTGCGGAATCCGTCTCGACACGGGAAGGTACGCAAATTCTCTACCGAAAAAAACCAAGCTTCAAGTTTTCTTTTACTCTATGGCCACGCGCCTTACATTCATTGCGTCAAAAAATTGTGATTTCTTCAGTCACATAAGGTTTTAATATATTTGGACTTTACAAACAAAAATTACAATAATATGTTTGTATTTTGCATGGTACTGTGGATCTATAATTTTTTTGATCGAAGGTAGTATTTTATCTACCAATCATGATCACCCTTAAATCAGCAAGTGTTTACTTTTCTTGAAAATTGTGTATCTATTTGATAGCGTGGGAGGGAAAAGAAACCATAAAGATACAGCCAGCACCACATCGACTTAACCAAATCGTTCAAAATATCTCAACGAATATTGACATTACGTTGCAATATAAGTGCTGGCAAATTTATTAGCAATGGTCAGAACAACTTGTTTGAGAAACGAGGTATCTCTCCATCTTTTGTTTTTGAGTCTACTCTACACTACACACGATAATTATGTTATCTTCACAGGCCACAATTAATCTCTTTCCAAACTTGAAAACAAAACTCGATTTAACTGGTCATAAAATTGTAGGCTATCAGACCTTCAAAAGGTAATGTGTAAACATTATTTAACACATTGTAGATGAGATACAAAAATTCCCTACACGCTGAGCATTACGTAGAGTCGGTCATTTGTTCAATCTGAAACTGTTAACTTACGTTTATGCTTTTATAGAAATCAAATGATGCTTTAGGGGCGGTCTAATTGGGCAAAACTGTTTTGGTCAATAATATTACGCATGCCGCCCAGTTATTTAGATAGTGAAATTATGGACGCCTACCACATTGTACCACATATACATACGACAGAAGGCATTCGTAAACGAAGTTTAAACGAAATTAAAGCGTAAACGTTATAGTTTTGCACATCTTTTTTGTAACCTATTAACGTATTCGTCGGCGTCCTAAAAACGCCGTGTGCAATGGGCATATTCTTACTCTTTCACAAAAATACTCAATGGATTTAGATGAAATTTCGTAGAAAGATGAGGCACTAGATTCACGCATAGGATACTTCTTATCCCTAATTAATTCGGACAAAGATGCGGGATCTACTATCACAATAATAGACAACCAGAGGCGTCAAGTCAGCACCCTCAGATTCAACCCAGAAAGAAAATTACTACTATTTACTACGACTCTCAGATTCAACCCAGAAGGAAAACAACTTCTACTACTTACTTTTTCCAAATTGACCAGACCGAACAAATTGAACCTTTCACGCTTCGGGCGCCTGTATCAGATACAACGTCATCACGGTCGTCAACAATATCTGTAAATTGGGTGCTAATAGGGTAGATGACTAAAAAATATATGTTTGCTCTAACAGTTAGATCACCTAAAAATTTACGACACATATTTGTTTTAAAGAAAAATGTGTTTCTTTAAAACAATACACTCGGTAAAATACCTACGATTCAGTCTGTCAGTTAGGTAGGTATTCAAAATAGGTACAATGAAATTTTTTGCTTTCCCAAAAAAAATAGAAATTAAGGGGTGTGCTTACGTCACTATTTTGTTGCTGTGCCACACCGCAAGGGAGATGATATTTTTTGTTTCTTTAAAATATTGAAAATTTGCTAGTACGGCGCGAAGCACTATACAAATTATAAAAACGTACACATTTGTTTCTTTTTGTTTAAATTAAACAAAAAGAATTGTTTAAATTTAGCGCGACGTCACTTATCCGTTTAGTTTATACGAAATAGTGACGTAAACACAACCCTCAACTGATATCTATTTGCTAAAGCAAAACAGTTCATTGCATTTTGAATATCGAACCGAGTCAAGACTACTGAATCGTTGATTTTTAACTGGGTTATCAAACCTATTGTGTTAATCATAAACGTATTTTTTCCTTACAGTTTATGTTGGTGGTAGGCTGGCTCACGAGTGCGACGCTGTGGTGCCTCGTGTGGTGGGCCGGCTTCGACTCCGGCTCCACACAGTACCGGTACAGCGTCACCTTCGCCGCCCAGTACGCGGCCTTCGCCCCCCTGGCATCCGCGCTGGCCATAGCTTGGGTCATCTACATAGTTCACAACCAGCATTCTGGTGAGTTCTCGTATAAAATTTTACTCCGTGCATCGATGGGCTGGTCGTACCTACTTCTTTTTTTACAGCATACTTCAATATGTATACTGCTGATTTCTTGTGACTGACCTAAATGTTGGATGCGACACTATTATATCACTATAATATAAATGGGTCTCACGCAATAGAAAACATGTTTTTATTATTTATTTATTTAAACCTTTTGCATGCATTTACATGCACATGCACAATAGGCAGACTTAATATCTAGTGGCGTTCTATACCAGTAAATAAATATAAATATAAATATTGGACAACATTACATACATTGCTCTGATTCTGTGGTAAGTATTTAAAGCATTTGTGTTACAGAAATCAGAAACAACGACGGTACCACAACACCCAGACCCGAGACAATACAGAAAAGTTCGTTTCCCATATTGACCCGACCGGGGATCGAACCCGGGACCTCAAAGATGGCGCTACGCCAAAGTCCAACAGGCTCGCCTCTCGGCTACGGAGGTCGTCCTTAATCCCTATTAATAAGAAAACTTTTGAATGAAATTTAGTTACGCCTCCATAAGTTTACCGAAATTGTATATTTTCGTTTATATGTACGAATTGCTACGTTACGGGGGATAACTCAATGTCGATTAAAAAGTAAAACAACCCGGGTGCGAAGTAGGTACCTACTACGTGTGTCGCAACAACGGCATTCGAAACTACGTAGGAGACCCATGTCAGACAGACTCAATTGCTTAAAAAGTGTTGATGTTAGACTAAAAAGTTTAACTTTGGTGTCGAATGTTACAATAACACGAACTTTTTCAATTGGTGTCTTAATATTGACATTACATAAAACTGAGCGAAGAACACTTTTCGGTTTGTGTTATAGAATATTTTCCAGAAGTATATCTATACTGAATTGTTTTGATAGCTAAGATAATACTCAATGAAATATTTAGATACCTAATACACGTTTCTGTATCATAAGTAGAAGATTGTGTAAGTTTGGGAATAGAAACTGAACCTCAATGTGTCGTTGTTGTAGGTAAAAGTACTTGGTATTACTATTAAGTATCGTATAAAACTAACCAACACGTGTTTTTTTCACAGAATGGGTGTCGCGTCTCCTGTGCTGTCGGTTCCTGGTCCTTATCAGCCGCCTCTCCTACGCCCTCTATCTGTGTCAGTTTGTAGTCTTCTTGACCAACGCTGGTACTGTAAGATCCTCCACCGAATTCACTCTGATATCTTTGGTAAGTGTGAACTCCTCCTCCTCCTTGCGTCGTATTCCTCACTGCTGAGGGTCGTGACCTCCCTTTTGCATCACTTTCATCCGTATAATTTTCCTCCAACTAATTCTGTCTCCAGCGGTGTGAAGGGCGTTGTGAACTGTAGAGTCGAGAGCAGTGCGAAGAGAAAAGTGTGAACTGATAGACCTCAAATATTATTACCAGAGCTCCCTATGCGTTAGTAGAACCAGCGAACGAGAAATCATATTTTTGTTACCATATGCAAAGGACATTGCTTCATTTTCTATGGAAGTTGGACCAAATCCTACGTAGAATGCTTACAAAGTGCATTTTGCATGCATTTTTATTTGAAATTAACGTACTAAATAGGGCAAAACACTTAAAAGTAACATATTTACAAAATCTAATATTCATATAACAGTTATGTATTGTACGTACGTTCAGTTATAATTTTATTTTTATATTTATTCTGTTAAATATAGTATGGTATGCATAGTTTTCGAATTCGTATCCGTTCCGATGTTTTGTGAATATTGTGGCCTGTTTCAAGCAAAATAACATGTTTTTTTACTTCTTACGGCGTGATATAGTACCTATCTAGGATGTTAAAGTTACAGAAATAAATTTTTGTCATAAAATCTAACGATTCATTTTCATAAAAACTGGTTTTAATATATTTTACCTGGGACTAAGTTTTTTAATGTTTATGGTTTAAAGTTTTGAATTTATTTGGCATTTAAAAAAAAAAATCATTGCAATGAGTAAATTAAAAAATATAAATCTATAACTGATATATGTATGTAATACAACATTGTCAACTTTTTTATTCCGAATTACGGTAAAAATGTCACAGGCAACATCTAGTATAATAATTATGTTACAACTATCAAACATAACAGAAACGTTAACATAATCCCAAGGCAAACAGCTTAGGCGCCCGTGTCATGATGACCAAAAACACCGTAGGTACGAGTACCATAATATTATGATCCACATCTAAAAGCAAGAAGTCGTAATCTATACTTCTATACTAATATTATTAAGCTGAAGAGTTTGTTTGTTTGTTTGAACGCGCTAATCTCAGAAACGACTGGTTCGAATTGAAAAATTATTTTTGTGTTGAATAGACCATTTATCGAGAAAGGCTTTAGGCTATATAACATCACCCTGCAACTATTAGGAGCGAAGAAATAATGGAAAATGTAAAAAAAACGGGGAAATTTATTCATCCTTCAAGGCTTCCGTTGCGTGCGCTGCGAAAACGGTTCAAGATACCAAAAATATATGTATGAAAGAATTATTCCTATTGAAATGATCTAAAAATGAATTATAAATGCGAAAGTAATTCTGTCTGTCTGTCTGTCCGGCATTCACGCCGAAACTGCTGAACCGATTTAAATGAAATTAGGTACACATATATTATAGAGCTGGAGAAAGGTCATAGGCTACTTTTTAATGCCAAAAAAGGGTTGTTAGGGGTTGTAAGTTTGTATGGAAGCTGAAATCCACGCGGGCGGCCGCTATATGGTATAAGACAATAACATGAACATTTTTAAAATCCTCCGACATCTTAAAATAAGCGCTTATATTTATATGACATAAGATCGATGAAAGTTCAAACTTTTCCTTACATTGACCATTATATAATTTGACTTAGAATCTTAGATTTGAAATTTGTCATCTATACTAATTTTATAAAGCTGAAGAGTTGTTTGAACGCGGTAATCTCAGGAACTAGTGGTATGAATTGAATAATATCTTTGTGTTGGATAGTTTATTTACCGAGGAAGGCTTTAGGCTTATATAACACCCTACTCTGATCAATAGGAGCTAAGAATCAGGCAATCACAATGAAGAAAAAACGGTTACAGTACGCGTGCGATGCCACGTCAAACCGATAGTTGTGCATATATACAGTACTACTCAGGTCTATTTATTTGATACCTAGGTATATAGAGGGAGTTGAAGCAAAATATGTAATTCAACATTTTGTGGCGCCCATGACTATTATCAATCACACACAAGAACACTCCAGAGAAATTAACTTAAAAAAAAACAAATAATTTCATCCGTTTGGGAGCTACCATGCCATTGCCAAATAATGTTCTGCTATCTGCCTTTTGATACCATCAGTTTTGTTGCGTTTGAATGTGAGATTGCGAGTAACAATAATTATCTTAAGTTTTACTACGAAATGTTGTCACTCTTAAAACTTCATTGGTTAGTTTAGTAGGTCGAGATTACGACTAGGCGAAGTGATAACTAATGAGATAGATTTCTTAATGAATAACTTTATTATTAGTATCATTAATATCCTATCTTCAGGATTGATCGTGTTAACAAAGAAACCAAAAGAATGCTGCCTAAAAGTGAACAAAAATATCTTTATCAAAGGTAACCTTTAGGTCATTTTGAAGAAAAAATATCGCGTAAAATCTTATGTACCCTTGCCTTTTTCTTAATAATATTTCGGGTCTGGCCGGGGGCAGAAAACGGACATAAATAACTACCTATGTAGTGGGCGGGTTCGGGATAGGCATTTGCACTGACGCTATCGCAAATCCTAACTTCAAAGCTTATGTTGATTTATGTGATTAAAATTCTTAATCTTTTCGCGTTAATTTGAAAATGTTTCCTTTGTGAGAATAGAAGAATTTGGACATATTATTCATACAGCTGTGTTGTTAGTTGTATTCATTTAATACCATTTTTATAAAATACATAATGCCATCGTATGTAGTTAGTATTGGTAACATGATTCACCAGAATAATATCCATTCTAAACTTGAAATATGATATGCTAACTAAGTAAAAACATTAAACAATAATACCGGTAACATTAGGCATAAAAATAATGCGTATTAATTATTATTCTATATCAGGGATCTGTATTTTTTTTCGTTTTCCCATTATTACTACGATCAGGTACCTCTTTTATTAGTATAGTCATTATACCAGTTGTCTCAAACCAATGAAAAATTGTGCATGCCTACTATTTTGTCCTTGGTGGAGCAAATCTAGTTCATTATTATCTTATTTTTTTTATATTATATCTGTTTTATGATGTTAAGCTTTTTATAAAATGCTAATATTTTATTTTACACATTGGTAGTTTTCAGCGGAGCTGTCAATGGAATAAAAATAAAATAAATAATAATATACTCATCGTATGATTTTTTCGCACATGTACAATTAATTTCGTTTGAATAGCAGTAATAAAGAAAAATATTATACTCACACACATGTTATAGTGATAAAAAGTCACAAATAGATTAATCCAGTCAAACTACAAACATTTGGTACATAATGAAAGTGTGACTTTAATTAAATAACACAATCAAAATGGTTACTTTACTATACTATCTCATTAAAATGTAAATTTATAATTGAATGATGATCATAATCTTGGAAGAGCTTGCATATGATATTATTTAATAAGTTGTGTTACGCAACATAGCAAACACAAGTTCAGTAGAGTATTCGTATGCAACGATTCAAAGTTACGTCAAAACAAGACCATTATTTTGTTTACAAACTAAAAATAGATCCTTAGGTTGGAGTTCTTAATTGTAATAAGAGTTGCCTAATATAAAGCGTACATACGTAATTGTAACTTGATTCCATTTATAGCAATGTGCCTAAAATAACTTTGTAACGTAATTTGTAGGCAAGTAATAACTTAAAAGAACTTTTAGTATTCGTGTAGCATTTGTAAAGAATGGGAAGTCGGAAAGGTTATCGAAAAACTAGTTTATATTCTGTTTAATGCTTAGTTAAAGTTTACTATAAATTATTCAAGGTCGTGATCATGATTATAATGTATCAAGACTGATCTTCTGGAGTAGTGGTTAGTAATACAGTCTATTGAAGCAATGGTTGCGGGTTCGATGATTGTTATAATAGAATTGAGTTCCAATATTAGTAAATTGACTTACTAAGTACTTGCTAAGTATGGTACTATTAGTAAACTAAAAATAAACCACATATGGTTAAAAGTTTTTTGTATTCTAAAATAATGCATGGTTGATTTACTTAAGACCTCAATAATTTAGATGAAATATTTTTCGCCCAATATATTTCTATTAAAAACCACATGTGGTGTATATTACATATTATTTAGACTTTTCTAAGCGGCTAGACAAAAATGGTTGAATTATTATTAAAAATATTAATATTTGGTTTTATTTTTGTCAACAGGTCGATGCACAAGAAATTTCTGCAATACTGTTATCATCGACAGTTTTAACTTTAACATTCGTCATTCCAATGCAATCTCTACACAAAATGTTCACATGCTCAAAAAAACCTGATGAACCTATAGCAGAAAACTCAGAAGAGTCAGAAAACAAACCAGGAGAAAAAGATCAGTCACCACAAATTGAGGAACCAGAAGAAGTAATAGAAGTCCCGCAAATCAGGACGAGACAACACCTTGTAGCTCATAGAGAAGTCTTGGAAGAGATTCCAGAAGTGGAAGTAGAATTCGAAATGCAACGGCAAAAGAATGATGGATTAGAAGAAATACTGGAAGAAGAGGAAGATGAGGAGGAGAGAACGCTGGATGAAGATGATTTGGAGATAATCGAAGAAGAACAAGGCGGTGAAGATGATATATGGGAAGACCGAGAAGAATATACTCCAAGACGACTATACAGACGAGACGACGATGATAGGGATTTGGATGAGTGGGAGTGGACCACCAACGGGAATGGTCGGAGTGGAGCTCAATATTATCGATATACTAGATAGCAATGTTTACCTAATAAATTTAATGTCCTTTTACTTCCATTTTTTATTGTTCCTAAACACATAAACGAAGCTATTTTTACTCAAAAGACATAAGGCTAAAAACGTTATGTTGCAATTACTGGGTTACCAGCTAGTAATAAATTCATTCCTGATAATTATTTTTAAGCATAGACAACCTTACATTAGTTTAAGTAGGTTGAGAGAGGATGTGAGAGGGTAATGCTTAATTATAATCGTAACATAAAACAAGATCAATTGGAGTACATCATCCAATTTACAGAACTAAAGAATAATTAAAATGGGATGGGTGACTTATAGACAAAAGTTCCAGACTGTTGATAATTTTATAGGAAATGCAATGGAGAAAATATAGTATGGCCTCATAAGTGGAGATGATAAAAGAACTTGTTACACTTTGTTACATTTGTTACTTGTTGTAGGTACAGTTCGTATCAATATTGAAATGATGAAACATTTAAGGTACAATCTTAACAACTGGTCTAAAACAATTTAAAGAATGTGTAATGTATAGTAATTTGTTTTAGTGATTCCCTCTACGCAACGTTTTGGTACTACATAGCGGAAATCCAAAGGTAGAGCGTAGGTATATATAAATAGTGGTCATTGGTTTACGTGAAGGCTAAATATTAAAATTAGAATATGCAAATATAGGTAGTAGTACATAATACGAAAGTTTTAAATATCATAATAATGTATTCATGTTTCGATGATAAAAATAGTATGCCGGCCGAGCTTAAGCCGACATGATCGTGGTTCGTAATATTTAAAGTTGTAGGCCGATCGACGATCAAGTTTTTGAAAATTTTTGTTATAAAAATAACTAATTATGGTTATGATAAAATATAAACTAGCTTATTTTGTTCTTGACCACAGCCTAAATCAAATGTATTTTTGTTTGCCAAAATTCACTAATTTATAACATAGTACTTATAAATTGATAAATATTAGACATTACTATATATATTACCCTGATTCCAAATTAAGTAGCTTAAGCACTTGTGTTATATGAATCAGTACCAATCACTGTTATTTTTCAAGTATATATTATGGTAGAGAGTGATTTTTGAAACATTTATTAACACTCTAGACACAAAACAAACACAAATGCTCATTATGCCTCCTCTACACGTAGACAGGACTCTGCCGACATGTAGAGGGGGTGATTGACTTGATTGGCGATGCCATCTGCAGACGAATCTGTCTACTTGTAGAGGAGGCATTACACAAATGGTTGTCCTCAGTGTGGATCAAACCATGGTGCAATAGCCAAGAGCACTAACTACTTCCAAATGACCTGTCAATGTTATTTTATTTACACTTTTTACTATCTTTACTATGAGGTCCGTTCCTAATACCCATAATATCACGTCGTTTGCGAGCGTTTTAAAATTAAAACAGCTAAACAGATCAATTAGCGATTTAACTTCGCCAGTTCTCATTCAATTTCAAGTTCTCACTTTAGTTTGTATCATATTCAAAGCATTTCGTATCAATTTCCGTCAACGTTTTTCCCCTTAACAACCCAAAAAACGTAGTTAAGTTTCACAATATTGTTATAATAATTTTCTATGTAAATTATTTCAGCCAATACCATTGACTCCCCCAGACAATGTGACCATACTGAAATTATTATAAAATTATCGCTTCAAATAAAAACGAAACCAAAGGTATATCTACTTGTATAAGGTATTACGCCCAAATCTTCCTGTAAAATCACTTCGGACTTTGATATTTACTCACAATGTTAAATACCTCTGTTATTTTTTAATTATCATCTAAATGATAATTTTGTGAATAGAAGATTTTATTAAACTATGAATCCGCTTATCAACGGAAGAATGTTGGCTTAAATGCGAGGGTCAATATTAGGCTTTAGCACATTAAACACAGAGTGTGTATTTTTTCATTGATGAGTGGTCATTTTATTTTAATAACATAGGCAGAGAATAACCGATTGGACACTTTCAAGTGTAAAATTTGTTTTGTATCTGGGTGTTTTTAAATGTATATAATGTATTTAAGTATGTATTGTGGTACCACCGTTGGATATGATTGCTATTAATAATACAGGTATCTAAGACACTTCGGAATCAGCTCAAAGCACGTTATTGTCAGATCTTTATTTATTTTGTGAATTTTAGTGTTTAAATTTGGTGTTCATTTGTTTAGGAATATTCAGAAGAGAGTGATGAATAAAATAACCTTTAATGTGCATCGCATGCACATTGAATGCCAAGCACCAGTCCACGTTAAAGTTTATACCCAATCATTAGACGTCACGATTTACTTGAAAAACGATTTAACAATGCTTTTTTTACCGTACTCTATAACGTAACCGAAGCTGCGAACAACAGCTAGTTCAGAATATTGGTTCTTATTTTAGTCGAAGGTATGATTAACGACACACTACGGTTTACATTTGAAGCTCGAATTTGGTTCTTATTAGCTAGACATAAGGGCGGTACGATATTAAAGTGAATAGTGGTTTAATCATGACATGCTTTTGAGGTTATAGTGTGTCGATAATTGTTTACTACAAATTAATATGAATTAGTTTAAAACTGTAAAACTTTAACTTTCTAATTTATAAAACCTGTTTGGAAATGTTGACCAGAGAGAAGGACGTGAAAGTATATGGTTATTTCAATAACTGTGTTTTGTTACTGGAGGAAAATATATCGCACATGACAACATGTACAGTCATAACTCAAAATTAGATGTTTCGAGTAAAAGCCATTTAAAAGTTCAAAAACTCGAAGCACAAATACTGTTTTCATTATTTTAATAACAAAAGCATTACCTTAATCACATTTATTTCTTTTCAATTATTTACGTAACCTTAGTAGTTTTGGTGCTACGATTATTTAACTTTCAAATCGCTTTTACTCTAAATATCAAATTTTGTGTTAAGACTGCACATGTTGTCATGTGCGATATTGGTTATATTTTATTCGTTTAAAATGTTTAATAGCAAGGAGAAGGCCAGTTAAGGACTTTTTTTTTCAAATTGTTATCATCTGAAATGTTTGGAAAGTGAAAATAAAGTATCTTCTCTGTAGCGTACATCATAGTTATTATTCGGTTTTATTTAAACAAGAATCAAAAAATACTTACTTAACCTTAATAATAGCTTGGCCACAAATTTAATAAGTGAGCCGTTAAGGCGTCTTTTGGCTAACTATTTCCGTCGCTTAAATTAAAAAAAGGTGCCTGTGAAATTTTAGTGAGGTAGGGCACAGCGATTTATCGCTCGAACTAGAGCAGCCCGACTGGTGAAATACCTCCACATTACAGAAGACCGCAGCCAAATAACAATCAATTCTGTGTTGTTGTGTTCCTGCGTGTGAGTAAGGTTTCCAGAGCTCCTGGGGGGTGCTACATTAGTAGCAGGGGTCAAGCCTTCAAGGTAAGGGCGACCAGTCCAGTTACAGATTTATTATGCTGTACTTGTCACCCTTAAGCTAGGACCTCATTACCACTTAACATCAGGTGGCATGAGGTCAATCTTGAAGTGCAATATAAAAAAAAAATATTTTATCGTTATGACATAATATGGTCGACGAGTCTCGAATGCTTGCAAATAATGTAAATTGGAATAAATTCAACAATCCTAATAATCATACGACAAAATGTCAAGTTTGTACTGTCGAAAGAGCTGTCGTGAACCAGTGCTAATTTTTGAGCCCATAAAAGTTTCCAAAGGTAATTCTTAGGTAGATCTATTTTTGTAGATGGTTTAACAGTGGTAAAACCATGTACATGAAAACTGGCAATGAAGAATCTGCCAAATCAGAATATAGTTAAAACACAAAACTCATTAAAATGTAAAACAATACGTTATTATTTTGATAGTGGAATTTATTGAAATGACGACGCGGTTATATTTTAAATGTCGGGTGACCATATTGTTGACATAGATTGTTAAAAATTTAATGGCGAACATTGTGCACCTACAGTCTTGAACTTGTATTTGCTTATCATTTTTGTAATTTGTCGTAATAAGTAAACTCTCTGTTTTTGTCAAAAATTCCAAAACAGTTTCTAATACCAATTCCTGTAAAACTCTATGTCCTAAAAAGATTTTTAAAATCTTATAAATCAGACCAGTTAAGGCCGCACCCATTTCTCGCCATCTACTATTTCCTCTACCTTAAGGTTGTCTGGAAGAGATCGCTTTCTAGCGATAAGACCGCCTAAATTGTACTATAACCAATCTGTAAAACCTATTTCTGTAAAGTTTTGTGCAATAAAGTATATCTGTCTACCTGTTAAGAAAGTATTTACGATGGTTGTTGCTGATCGTATCTAGTTTTAGTATATATTTAAAATTTGACACTTACCCATGTACCATAAAAACCAAATTAAATTAGAAGGTACTCCAAGTAGCAATTGCAAATTGATTCACGGTTTTTAATACCAGAAAAACGAATTGAAAATAAAGTGGATCAAAATTAATTTATACACATATTAGACAAATTTATCCGAACAAAAAACTTGTTAAAAATACATTAAAGTAACTACGGGTAGTTACTTGAATGTACTTAACAACTTACTTAAAACCTTTAAAACTTAAAACCGGGGCTTTGAATTCAAATAAATCCTTAATTAATTCCTTCATAAGTGAGACAAAATTCACACGTAAAACAAAATGTATTAAATTAATGCTTTATAAAATCCCCATAAAGTTAACGTAACGCGAGGACAGTGTACAATCGAACCTTCCTTTGATCAATGAAAGGCTGTATCAGTCTGAACACAGAAGCGGCGCGTGCGCTCGTGCCGCAATGATTCGCCTCACGCTCCTAGCGCTCGCGTGCGCAAGCGCAACCCTCGCTCTAAACGAGACCGTCATCGACAAACACTTACTCGAAAGGGTAGCGGCTCTCATAAATTCGAACAACACATTCGATTTAGAAAAAGTAAAAACTTTCGCTAGCAAATCAAATTTTTTGAACAAAGAACTAGTGACGCTTTTAAACAATTATGTGAATAATACAGGATCGATTAAACAGCCTATGTTAACTGAGGATACGGGGTCGTACGATGTTTTTAAGAAGGATGGGCAGCCTTTGGTCGAGTCCATTGATGAGTCGCCAGATTATGCGTCATCCATTGTGCTGGCTAGTGATGTGCTCTCCCTCACATCGGCTGTTGCTAATCTGGAGGACGGGGCATGTAAGGAACAAGGCTACAAATTCTTAGATGGACTGCTTCTGAACAAGAGATGGGCTTTGCAGAGTGAGTATCACTATTTTATTATTATTGTATAAGAAGAATCCTTTTTTTTGTGTGTAAGACATTGATTTATTTTCTACTTCTGTGATTAGGTCGTTGGGCCCAAAACCCAGAGTTCGTGGGTTAAACTCCCGTGGGAAACACTTTGGCTTTGAAGGTTCTCCCAATTTGTTTAGAATATTGCAGGAATTATTAATTCAGTGATTGTATGTTTAGGATTAAGTTGTTGGATTGTCCCAATTGTTCTCCAAATACGTTAGGTGTTTTTTGGACGAGTTGAGAACTTCAAAAGGCAATCGATCGTATGTTAAAACTAGGCGGGATAATTTAGTATTGAAGTTGTAATGGATCCCGGGCTCATTCTTCTATCTACCGTTTATATTGGATGTATACCTAAACGGTAGATAGAAGAATGAAGAAGAAATAGCAAATAACAACTTTCTCAGTACTGAACTTGTTTGATCTTGTTTGCAGTATTTGAACTAATTAATTTATATTGTTTTAGCTAATATAACTTGCAATTTTAATGCATATTTTGTTCTTTCTTAAATAAAATAATTACTAGACTATGTTGTAACTGGGTGTTAGCAATTTCAGTCTAAGACCTAAATCGAATTACCTATTAGAGCAAAAAAAGTGTAGTAATATAATCGTAATTTTATATTTGCTAATACTAAAGGTCAATTTGTGGCAAGAAAACTAATCATAACATTTTGTTTCTGTTGAAAAAAAAATCTTTTAAAATAAAAAACACATTCAGGAGATTGCTATGGTGCTGAGCCATATTTTGAGTTATGTTGAGTAAAAGTTTGTTCGTATTTTATAAATTATGAACTACAAAACAAACATCAAAGTACACGTGAAAATGATAAATAAAACAAAAAAAACCGATTGTCTATGCTTTTCTTCTAACTACACGATTTTTACGCGAATACCTTTGACAATTCATACAAGAGGACAATATTATTGTAAAATATAAGTACTTTAAATTATTTTAAAGTTTTAAATATCAGTTTATGCAATGCTTGTGATCAAGATTGTTAAAAAACGAAGATGCAATAAATTCATGCGAGCTAGGTATGGTCAAGGTATGGTGTACCCGTATTTTATTTGACTAAGCAAATAAATCGTCTTCTTAGGTAGTCTAATATTAATTAGTGAAGTGCTCGAATGCCGTTACCCAAAATACGTTGACGTATTCGACTAAATTTCAAATTATTATATTGAAACAAATTTACGATCAATCATAAAAACAGAAGAGCTCGTATTATATTGGCAAGTGTCATCGCCTCTAAATAAGAGTATTGAAGACCCAGTTTATGGATGAATATGGCATTTTGGGAATAAATAAAGAGTACGAATACTCATAATAATTTCGTCTTTTACCCGGAAATTTTATGTATCAGTGGTTCCGTAGTAGACTTATAAAAAATTAGTCACAAAATGATCCAAGTAATTAATTTTTGCTTACTGTTACCACGTTGTATATGACTACTAATGATCGTTAATAGGGACTGCGTGGTTTGTGACGTAACAATAGGCTACAAAGAGGTCGGTGAACTAATGACTAGGAGGATGTTCCGCCACAGTTCCGGGATTATAATGACAAAATCAATAATTCACGGAAAATATTTCTCTAGCCAGTGCAGCACTGACCGATTGCATATGATCATGAAACAATGAATAGGTCAAACACCACAGCGCTGCCATGAGCGTTTTGAAACCCCAGTTTAACTACATATTTATTAAACAAAAAAAAAATATTGAAAAAAAATTGTTTAGTTAAACACTCTTATTACTAAATAAGGCAGTCCGGTAGTAATATCCGCTTTGGGTGCAATTATTTGCGGAATATAAATTATAAACTTTATCTTTATTCGCTTTATCTATAAAAAACACCAAAATCCGCTGCGTACTTTGAAAGATCTAAGTATACAAAGGGACGGACTGTGGGAAACTACTTTATTTAGTAGGTACTGTGTAGAAATTAAGTGTATGCTATTGTTATTTTACTTGTTTTAGTTTTCCCAATATACAAAATCGTGGGTAGATTATAAGACTACGTATTTGCATTAATAAAACGACACTTAATGCGGAACTCGGTACCGGTTTAGACGATGGCCAAAACTGTGCCACGACAGAACATGTTGCTGCACGGCCATTATAATACGTGACAAATTTGATAAACAAAACAAAATAATGAACGTTACGTGTTGTACTTTGAACTGGTGTAACGAATGAAAAAATACTGCATTTGAGATACGATTTGTTTATGGTTGTCGTGAAAAGAAGAATCCAAGTAAATATTAGGTATGTATATAAAGGACATGTATACTAATTTATATAAAAGCAAAAAATCACTCAGTGCCTGTCATAAAATCTCGCAAATGACAAATACAATCTTGAAATTAGACAGAAAGGTTCCTTATAAGGTGTAGACATCCACGAATTTGAACGTAACCTAGGGAGAGGGTAAAACGAGAGTTGGAAGTTTGTATGAGAGTCAAATGTTTTTGAAGTTAGAGAATTAAAGTTAAAAATGTATGCTGTATAGATGGTGTGGAGGTGTATTAATATGTATCATTAGAAATCACCCTTTTGGGGTTCTTTTTTAACCCCAAAAATTAGCGAATTACACATAACGACATTGAGAGAGGAAGGGCATGTAGCCATGTATCCGTTCGAACTGGATCAGCCGGACTAGTGTAATACCTCCTTACAAAAGACAGCAGCCAAATAACAATCACTTCATGATGTTATGTTCCTGCGTGTGAGTAAGATTTCCAGAGCTCATAGTGGGGTGCTACACTATTATTAGGGGTCAAGCCTTCAAGGTAAGGGCGACAGGTCGAGTAACACATGTATTATGCTGTCCTTGTCGCCCTTAATTTAGCACCTCATTACCACTTAACATCAGGTGAGATAAGGTAAATCTTAAATAAAAATATTTAAAAAAGTAACTCTACCTATACAAAGTAGCAGGTGGCTGCTAGAATTCATATAAATATCAAGTATAACAGGTGAAGCAGTCAATCAATATTTCTCATTATCTATTTTCTCATTTCTAACTGTCTGACTCTATCCTTAATTTGACGTAGCAATGTGAATGTAAAGTACTCCTAAAATATATAAAAGTCAAGGTTTTTGCGTCAACGAAATCCTTCAGTTACAGGTATAACGAATGAAAAATGCAATAAGAAATAACAAAAATATTTAGTTTTGCTAGTGCCAAGGAAATCGACACCGCTATCCTTCTGATTTAATCAACCTTGTCAAGATTGCTGATAACTTATTTATTGTTCAAATACTTGTTCAGTTAACTGGAATTTTGTTTTCCGTATATGTATATGTAGTAGGTATTAGTATATTATGGGACATGTTTAGTTTTAAAAATGATTGGTAATAAGTATTTAAATTAGTTTACTTTAAATTTGATGTTTATGGAAAATATAAACACTTATTTTTCATTTCAAATATAGACAGATTGTATTTCTACGTATAAGTGGCTCTGAAAACTCTGAAGACGAATAATTGAATGAGTAGTATTGTAGGTAAAACTTCTGTAACAATAATATTAATCTATGTTCTTTAAAAGTATATTCATATCATGTGGGTATGAGTTTTTCTTTTTATCCTAGACTCGAACTTTGATGGTCTCATGACTGAAACAGACGCTGGTCATTGACGGAAACATATAACAAGAACAATATTCTAAAGTGAGATATCTAGAATCACTACGTACATTTAAATCATATTCGATTTTGTACAATATTTTTTGCGTAATGACATGACAAAGGACTAATATACATACAAGGAACCTTTTTTTCGTCGCATTGTTCTAGTAGGAAATCGAAAAAATATTTTTTGTTATTTCTCTATACATGAAAATTTATTCATAGCATATTTGGGTTTCTATAAGCTTGTAAAATTTAGACGACAATAGATAAAAACGATGCCACGTGTATAGGTATTTATCCATCTTACAAAATTTACAATGGTTATAAGACTAGCTGCTGTGCTTCGTCTGCGTGGAAGTTATTAATAATCATTACCGTTATCATCAGTCTATCGCAGTCCACTACTGAATAAAGGCCTCTATAATTGTTTACCACATTGATCCAGCCCAGGCTGCTAGCATCTAGCTCCTGCCATCTATTCTGCGTAGATTGTAACTCCTTCTAGCCTGAGGGTACCTACGCTTTCAGAGATTAGTGGAACAAATAAACAGACAGGTTGGCTGTCAGTGTGTTTGTGTTACTATCAGGTAAAAGCTGCAGATCAAAATTGAATGTAGTTTTCAAAGATATTTTCAAAGATAAGTTTTCTACAGGTCTTAAATAAGAACTGTGTTTAATCGAGTTCCGGTATCAAATGATACAAACTTGGAGTTTTTTTTAAACTAAGGCTATTTTTTTTAATAAAATTTTTATTCTTGAACCATAAAAGACGGATAATATTTTAAAGAAACAGCAAAATTACACCTGTATTCGAACTCACAAGGCTAAGAGGTCAATTAAAAAAAAATGCATCGCCTACGATAACTTGCGGTTAGCTCAGTTGGTAGAGCAGCATGAGCGATACGTGAACGTGGGTTCGAGCCCACACCGCAAGGGGAGATGGATTTTTTCTGTTCTTTTTAAATATTTTTAGTTTGCTAATGCGGCGTTCAGCGTTATAAAAAGTTACAAAAAAATATTAAAAATTTATTTACAAAATATGTAAAAGAGACAATAGCGCTATTACAGACTAATATTCTAAAAACACCTGTGTTGGTCTGCACTCTTTTTTTCGAGACGCCTTAATATTTTTTTTTCCAAAATCTCTAAAATAACCACAATGTCACCTGTTACATTTTTAATGAATGCATAGAATAGATATCGGTAGGATTTCAAACAGGCTCCGCTAGCAGGTGCGTGTTTTATTGATGGCCACGAAGTGCCATCGACATTCATCTGGTTTTCGGTGATCCTCCGTGAAACGGGGAAACGGTGGCGACGATACGCCACTCCGTATCCCATTACTTTGAAGTTACTACTAGTGTATTTTTTTTTGCTTTTCAAGTTGTACAAACGTCAAGATAAACACTTTATATACAAGTCAAGATAAACAGATCAATATTAATTCTTATGTGCACGACATAATGGTACAAAGTCCAGAATGTGTAGTCGTACTTTGCATATTTAAAACGATTGCGCATAGATTTTGAGTATGTCTTGTTACTTAAACCAAAAAGGTGACTTTTTGGTTGACCTTTATTCTGAGTTTTTACGGTTCCAAGTCAATGGTATCGATACTTTCCTTCTAAATCCTAGCTGACTAAATTCTGGTTGTGTTGCAACTGGGTTTGATGTTATCGCTAATCAATTAGGTAAGAGCTTACGTTCAAAAACTATTAATGCAACGTTTATCCCCTTCTTAGCACCTTTTTGGAAGCTGTCCAATGTTTCACTACGGCCAATCAACTTTAATATTGGCTCAGTCTTAAATTGGTACTAAAGAGATGGTAAATTAACTGTCAAGAAAAGTTACCATTTATGTAAGGTGACTTGAGTTAAACGCTTGTTATTTCTGTTTTCTTTTAATTTAGTTACTCAAAGAGACATCCGACTTAGATTAGAATGTCATTTCCATTCTTTAAATAATAAAAAAACGTAGTACAGAACACTAACGAAAGATACATACCATACCATACCATAAGAACATACCTAATTTTACGGAGAACAGATGGGCAATATGGGAACAGGAAAAACCAGTTTTGATAAGTAATCTGAAAATCCTATAACTGTCATTAACATTAAACTATGCCAAATACTAATGTATCCGTCGCATGCATTAACAATAATATGTAGGTACCAAAATGAGAAATGGACAAAGCCTTTCAAAAATCTATTTGCATATGAAGGGTTCACGAGAATAATTATGGATGTCCAAAATATATAAATCTTAATGATCAACGTCATTCAGTCACTTCATTCATGCAGCTGGTAATTTCTTTTACAAACTAGGCTATATCACTTCCAGAGATCCAAACGATTCTTAGTATTCATGGCAATAAGGCTTAATTTTATACAACGTTTATAAGCTCAAAACGAAACCAAAGGAAGTTGTCATTATTGGGATAGACCATATTGTAATGTAAACGCATAATTTAGTTAGTTGATAGTTCTGACTTTTAGTACTCGACAGCAGCTAACGATTAGTGATCACAAATTCGAGCTATATTCCAGAAATCCGTTACTTTGCTGTCCTCGGAATTCAAAGACAACTTTGGAGAGTTGTCTTCTTATCTCAATCATCATTCAGTTGGTCCCTTAAACACTTTGCCAAAGAGACTTCCTTAACATAATAATTAACGCTAAATTAGATATACCTACAAAAATATTGTTATCTAATTAATTAAGTTAATTTATGGAACTCATTTAAATGTAGGATGGGAAATATTTTTTTAAATTTACTGTAATAAAATCATCCGCCAAACAATACTGTACCTTATTTATATGCGTAAACATGAAATAATACTCGTAGAAATCAAATCGTAATCAAAATATTTCTGCAAATCCTTCGTCATAAATATCAACATTGGTTTTCATGATCATAATTTGATGCACCTTGTTGTAAGTTTATTGAAAACCTTCATTAAAAAATAATTAAATACCAAGGGCTTGTCATTAATGAAAATCATAAGTATGGTGGCATTTATTTTGAATAAGTATTCTTCATACAAAAATAATGTGCTACATTAATCAGATAAATTCGTAAAGAAAATTATATCTAAAACTTTTACGTCCTATCGTTATACAAATATCTTGCCTACTGCCGGTTTTGTTCAAATATCACGCAGAATAAACTCGACAGACAGATCGAGTTGCTAATGGCTATCAGATTTAATATTTACCGTTTACGCTAAAAGTAGTCGCGTGGACCAAAAGTGTTAATTGTACTAAGTCCATGTAGGTATAAAGTGATTTATTAATATGGTACTACTGTGTAATACCTATCGATTTAGGTATATCTATGTACGATAAGTATTTAGTTCTAAGCATATTCGGCAGAGGGTACTTACCGTAAGCTAACGGGTTGATACAGCAGAAAAAAATAACTCGCCTACGATAACTTGCAGTTAGCTCAGTTGGAACACGCGCGATACGTAAAGGTCGTGGGTTCGATTCCCGCACCGCAAGGGGAGATAAAAAATATGTTTATTTAAAATGTCTACGTAATTTATTTCTAAGAGCGGTTGTCAATTCCGATGACGATATGAGCTAAGGCAGCCTGCATTCACAAAACATGAGAATAGGATTCGACTTCAGAAACAATGTTTTGTCTCTTTCTAATAATAAAAAATTGAACAGAGACCAAACATAAACAATCCGAATCGGAATCGTTTCTGAATCAGGCCACTGGTCCGGCTGAAGATATTTTTTATTTATATATGCTAATCGTCTTTACATATATTCTCCAATATGGGTTTAATAATTAAAAGATGAGTGGCCCAGCCTTAATATAGCAAAATGCATCAATATTCAAGGTTTTATCATTGACATTAACCCATGTTAAGCTATTTTTTGGTGACTGGCCTTCCTCAGTAGGAAGTTTGCCTATTAAAATATATCCACGACGGCGGTAGCCGGAAGTAGATATCCACAGCTATTTAGTTCTTCCCAACGCGAAGGTGTACGGGTTTTTATTACCATAGACTTAATTGTCGTTGACTATTTTTAAATGCAAAATAGGTGCTGGAGTTTTATTGTTGCTTGAGAAAAGTTGATAAATTAACGAAAAATGGTTATTTAAAAGTAAAATAGTTATGTTTTTCATCAGTAGATTTAAACATATATATTACATCGAAATAATATTCAATCATGCATGAGTTAGGTATTTGTTATTTGTACAAGATTATATTTTGTTATTTAAATTATTAAAATTAAATTTTAACTTCAAATTTCAACTTGAACCTCTCGAGCGGGGTTCAATAAAGATAAAATTTAATAGAAAACTGACATAGGTAGGTATGTATTGTTATTTTGACAGTGATCTGACATTGAAATTGTGTTTGATCTCAAATAGAAAAAAAAAAATTCACGTTCATCTTCCTTCTGACGCAAATGGTAATTTTTAAAATTTTAATAGAACAGTATTTTTTACATCCTCCAAACGCTAAAATTTAATAAGTTACCAAATATTGTATGCTATTGCAGTTTTTACATGCATTGCTATGCTAAAATATAAATCGCAATGAACATGTTATCGAATAAAACAATAAATACTCGTAACAATTTTTATAATACCTAATAAAAAATATAAATTAATTTTACTACTATCTCGAGAAAGACCGACCAAAGGATCAATGTTTCAAAAATTTTGTCATTTAATATAATATGTGATATTGACTCCATCGAATTTCTTCTACCTATTTATTATGATAAGAGATTTACAGTTTTTAATTTCATTCAATTTCATCTGAAACGCGTTAAATAAGGTATTCTATAATTAAGGAAAATACAACAATTTCAAACAAGCTTAGTCGTCACCAGGGTTCGTGTAATTTTCTAGGAATTTCAAGCTCCATGTAGCTCATTTCCTTTAGCAGTTGTGATAAAGCCCGTGAGACGGGCATTTAATAATTCACAAAGCGTGCTAAACAGGGAGACATGGTTGCACGATTAGTCACAATCGGGCTACACCCGATGTCTACCGCAGATAGACTATCCAATTTTCTTGTTGTGCTATTGCACAAATTAATCCAGCCACATTGATAGGGCAATGGCCTGTAACTAGATTCTAGACTGCGATACAGATTGAGCAATTACTAGTAGTCGGTAAATGCATTCTGTTACGTTATAGTGTTGAGCGCAAAACGTTTCCGAAGGAAAAGTTTAGGTTTTGATACATTATCACAATAACTGATCGGAAGCTACGACGTTAAACCTTTTCTTATGTAAAACAGCTAGTGAGGTTATTAGTAGGGCATATTATTGGTACTATTTTATGAGTCAACTACTATTGCAGATTGCAGCGCAAACTAATACGAGTAAACGGTCGAACAAAATATAATAAAGCTGTACTTTCAAAAATGATTAAGGTGATCGCAGGTTCGGGATTCGTTGCATTTTATACTCCTTTTTAGGGTTCCGTAGTCAACTAGGAACCCTTATAGTTTCACCATGTCTGTCTGTCTGTCTGTCTGTCCGTCCGAGGATAATCTCAGAAACCGTTTGCACGAGAAAGCTGAAATTTGGTACAAATATGTATATTAATCACGTCAACAAAGTGCAAAAAAAAAAAATTGTTTTTTTAGGGTACCCCCCCTACACGTAAATTGGGATTTTTTTTTTATTTCAATCCCAACATGTGATATATTGTTGGATAGGTATTTAAAAATGAACAGGGGTTTACTATGATCATTTTTTGATAATTTTAATATTTTGGTAAATAATCGTTCCGAAAGAAAATAAAATTGTGTCCTCTAACTATTGAACCATAAGTTCAAAAAGTATGAAAAAAATTTAGAATATAGAACTGCATAAAAGCTTTCTAGGAAAATAATTTTGAACCTGATGGGTTTAACAGTTTCTAACTTTACATATTTTTTGTATTCTCAATTAACTTTAAGTGGGGATACTTAAGTATTGTGATGCACTGAAAACTACGGAACCCTACACTGAGCATGGCCCGACACGCTTTTGGCCGGTTTTTTTATGTTGATTTAGCATTCGATACAGTATGGTTAAGACGGTTAAAAATATAATTCCGTCTCGTACCCGTTTCCGTATGGCGCATTTGCTGCGGAAATCAAATCCTCTGCGTCAAGGGTTCTGAGTTCAATCCCCGCCTCGGACAAGATTTTTGTTTGAAGGTTTTACCGGCTTTTAAGTACCTAAATAAGTACATACGGTGGAACCAATGCTGACACTGGTTTTTCATAGCACCAGTGCTAGTGCTCTGTGATATCTACTTTAGGATAACTTATCCGTTGAATGTTGCTGTATGTATGTGATATTTGTAATATGTAACATAGCTGGCATAGCTTCATTGCGTAATATTAATTCCTAAATTGTAACCTATACGAATAATTTTTAAATGTTTTACGCGGTAAAGTATTTCTATCTTACTATTTACAAGAGTTATTTTTTAAAGACATACTGTCTTCAGTCTTTCATAATATTAGTATAGCTGACTAGTAACTGATTGAAGACATATCATCATCCCCGATTGGTTTGGAATTCCAAGAGTTTATTTTCTTTTACATTAAGTAATAATATGAAGTTGCAATAAATATCATTGTTTTGGTGCCATGACACTGGTATTATTTTAGTAGGCACCCATGTATTGAGGTTAAACAGATTTTTTTGTCACTAACAAAACCATATTCTCAGTAGGAATTCTTCGTATGTCATTAAATGGTCAACCTAACCTAAACCTACGTTAGTCTAAGATCTGAAACGAGTATTCAATGATGTGAATATATATATAAATGAAAAACAAGGAAGGAGTATAAACTAGTTATATGTTAATTATTGTGTTCGCTGTCTCGGTAATCTTATTAATAAAATAGCGTTGCATTGTGACTAAAGACACGTCGTTACAATAATTTGTCGAGGTCAGGCGCTGTTGGTCAGCGCCCTTGGCATTGCATAATACGACGACAATATTATGTATTCTTATCACAAAAATAAAGTAATCTTTAAAAGTGTATTGACAAAATACTATGTCACGTCACTAAATAATTTTTTTTTTCTTTCTTTCAATGCGTAATAGTAAGTTAGTACCTAAGGAATGTCCCTTGAAATCATCATTCAACTATTCAATTGGATAAAAATACCAAGAACTTCAAATCGTCATCCAGATCTGTCAAAAATATGTTTGTGAACGGTCTATAAATTTAAGCAATGAAAATATGACCCTTATCATATATGTAGGTGTATTAACAACAGTGAATCGCCAAATGTGTTCACCTCCAATCTGGAGAGCCGTTAGACAAATGAAGATAATTGTTTGTTGAGTAACAATGAATAAAACCGTTTAAAAACATTTTAGATTACAAAAAACCGGAATAAATGTGATGAAATTCAAAACTAAAACTTATTCATTCCACGCGTATGAACGAAGTTATTGTTAAAATCTTAATATAACTAAAAATAATAAATACATGGACGTGAACCAAAAATAAATAGCTCTTACATTAATGAAAATTGGAATCAATGGTGGTGCAATAATCTTATATATAAAAACTAGCGGTCCCGGCGAACTTCGTTTCGCCTTAGAGATTTTTTCCCGCTTTTCTGTTGAAATTTTTCAAATTTTACCAAGGATCCCTAATTTTGTAGCCTATGTCAAATCGGAAGAATGCAGCATTATATTGGTGAAAGAATTTTTTGAATCGGCCCAGTACTTTTGAGCCTATTCATTACAAACATACAAACATAAAATAGGTACAAATCTTTCCTCTTTATAATATTAGTGTAGATGAATCGCTGTTCGTTAGTCTCACTAAAACTTGACAACGGCTGGACCGATTTGGCTAATGTTGGTTATTTCTGTAGGTCTAGGGAAGGTTTAAAAGGTAAGAAAAAAATAGGCGCAACAACCGGGACAGCTAGTATAACTATAATTAGATACCTATATGATTATTGAAATATTGATGTAAACACATAAATATCTACCATGTACGTAATCTTGTCTATTTTGTTATTCTTGGTTCAAATTTCCTTATCCGATTGAAATCACCTCTGTTGTTTTTGATTTTAAATAGCATAAGGAAAACTAGCTAAATAATGCGAGTTATTTTAATTAATACATTTAATAAGTACTTGAGAGCGTAATATGGTGTGTTAAAAATTATGTAGGTAACGCGTAAGCAATAAAAATAATAATTAGAACAAAAATCAGACTCAGCATACTTCGGGTAAATGAGTCATGATTGCGTGTGATTACAGAAGAATTTTAACTTTGTAAGGAAAATCCAAACAGTTTTCTCGAAACCGGATTTTTTCAAGGTTTTTTCCACTAAAGTACATGTTTTCAGTAGGAGTTAATGTGTATTGTCCCGTATTTATCATTGATTAACAATTTTTATCGTAATTTTCATATCAAGATTTTAATAGTCGAGTCTTGACTAAACTGTATGGGTAACATTTAAAAAAAAGACTTTCGTTTTGGATTAGGTCCACTAGTAATAATGTAAAAGAGACGTCAAACCGTTGGATAAGGTAATACATGTGAGAAAGAAGAAAATATTTGAAATATAAAATAAAGATTACAAAATATTTTTAACGACAATACGAGCATTTCTCATTCTAAGTTACACTGAATAAATTTAAGTTCAAAATGACTCCCTGACTTGAGAGTAACTACTACATTTTATTGCGCGGCACAGGTTTTTTAAAGTAATAGACTTTCCCTCATTTCATTCATAGAGCAAATAAGATGCGTCATGCTTTGCGTATAGCTGAGTGACCTTCAGCAAAGAAACTGCAATTAGTTCTTAATTTTCTCATTGTTGTATAGCACGCACTATTTATGAATAAGTAAGTAAGTACTTTAAACAAAGGTATCCGTTCTCTTTTTCCTGTTCAAAAATTTATTTTGTAGTAGGTAATATACATTAGAATGTTTCATTTATTTATCTAAGAGTCATTCAAATAATGCAAGTTGGTCAAACATAATGGTTGGTTTTTTATGTTCTCCTCGCAATACAAAGTATATATGCAATTTATGGTAACATAATGATAATTGTTGTAATTGTACCAACTAAGTGACAAACATAATTTGCTCGATCAAGGAATTCTGGGTTCATGGTTCGGTACTTAAACTTCTAGACTATAACTTACCTTATCATGACAATGCATTTGGTCCTTGCCAGGGAGAACGGGATAAAATACTTGGCAATCGTAATAGTTGGTATCGTTTAAAATAGATTGCAAATTCCCTGTCTTACTTTTTAGTGACATTTATATGATGCGATTAGATGAATCAAATTGCTTAACACAATTGATACTGTTGCAGATAGAGATGTTCTAGTATAGTACTGTTACATTGTTCACGCGTTCAATAGCAAAACCAGCCGATACTCGACCAGTTTTTGTAACTATTGTGAAGTTAGTCCTTATTGTTTAACTAGAATACGTAAACAAAGCGATGCAAACATTTCTAGGACTTGTTCATGGACCTGTTGAGTGGGCTTTGTTATGCACTTGGAAAGTTACCCATATCTAGATACATCAGCTTATACTATTTAGTTTCAATGGAAAGTAATAGTTTTATTTAAACTAAATTGTTCTATCGTTCGTTTTATTTACATTTGTTTATTAAAATCATTTAGTCAGATAAATGCATGTCAGACACAATAGCGCGTATAAATGGAGGCCTGATCTCTACTTTAGGAGAATTCGATCTGCGCGATCAATTGTATTTTATGTATCTGGGTGTTTACAATATGTAGCAATATTGATTTTGATTTCTATAACACGAGCGCTAAAGATAGAAACATACTCTATAAAATTGTTTCACAACAACATGCGAACAAACTGATGGTTATAATGTCGTATGTGGATGAGATAAATAGGTTTTAAGAAATAAGGTTTTCATATAAATACAGAAACCGCGAATGAGTTGGTTTTTCACATTTTCCATCGATTCATCTTTTCTATTGATCGTATCATAATGATATTTAGCATGTAGCCTTCCTCGATAAATGGAATATCTAACACAAAATAATTTTTCAATTTGAACCAGTAGTTCCTGAGCTTAGCGCATTTAAACAAACAAACTCTTCAGCTTTATAATAATAATGTAGACAGAAAGTAGGGTAACATAGTACATTTCTGTTTTGTATATTATTTGCGATAAGGTTGTGGTTGTTGTTTTCAGTTTGCTGAGATTTGAGATTTATTTCACTGTCCATAGCCTAATTAAAGAGCTGTCTCAAAAGAATATTCATAGCAAAATTTAGTACGGAATTAAGGCCAGTCAACAGGAAAGGTTTGTCAGGTCAAATCAGTTGTCTAGACTGAAACAATGCTAATATTTAGGGTCGGTCGTAAACGTCGGCTTCGTGACAACCTGAGATTTATATACTTGATTGGCATTTCGCGGAATATAATACTGTAGTCTACAGTAGTAAGAAGCTCTTAAATCTTGTTTAACGACTTGAATATCATGGTATTTATTTTAGACTTGAAAGGATGTTGTCTGCTTGTTTCGTTACTTAAAGCATCACCATGAACATATATAAGTACTTGTATGATTGATGCTTTAAATTTTTAAATTAATGTTCCTAGAAAACCAGAAACTAAAAATGTTAAATATTTGTACGAATTATATTACGGGGTCGTAATTCCATATGCGAAAATGTTTGATAGCAAAACGACCGTACATTTATTGGAAGAGGTACTTAATAATCTTTAGTGATTATTATATGTACGTATCAATAGTTTTTAATGGAATACAAATACCCTTTATGTTAAGTTACCTATTCGGGGAAAACTTACCTTAGACCTTACCTATTGGTTCTGAAACTTGGTTTTAGTGGGTAAAATATGTCAAGTTTTCACGTTTGTAGAACATCCAATAAAATAGTGGCCTTTTTTATTTTATCGTAAGTAAACTAGGTGCTGTCTCCCATTTCTTTCGGTTTATTTCGCGATAAAAATTATTCTAGAGGTGTAACATATTTTTGCCTAGCAAAGTTCATCAAAATATTTGTTTAGCCGTGTTTGCTTGGAAGAGTTACACATCAAATCATACAAACTTGATCGTTTAAAAAAGAAATCAAATAAATATGTACATCTTATTTCACTTCGAGAGCTCAGCCGCTATCATCTAGTAAAGATTTAAAAAGAATTAAGTTTGTTTACCTCAAATCGGAATAGTTTGACCGCAAATAGCAGATTAATCAAATAAGATAAACCACAATTATCAGGTAAATTAATGTTTACCTAAATAAACTTCCTACGTAGTAATGACGCCGAGGATTGTGCGTAGCAGTGGAATTTTTATGAATAGTGGTTGACAAAAAGATACCATCACTATTTTTGATATTCGTAGTAAACAAAAGTAGGTATGGGTATTTTATACTGCTTAGAAATGTTTGTCAAATCAAACTATAAACTGACAAAGCGTGGTTGTGATTTCTTAGAACCGTTCGATGTTTTCGGTCTTTGAATTAATGATTTCAAAGGAAATTCCTTAAGCATTTCACCAATTTGTTATAAACAGCCACTATTTCACTATTTCATGAGTTGAGTCAAATATTCTTGCCCAATACTCGTTTGATAAGTTGCTAAATATTTCGTAAATTTTTGATGACATTAATTTATTGGGACGAAAGTCATTGAAAATAATAAAAATCGGCGAAGTGCGGAATCCCCCATGCAGGGTTCTGTAGCAGCAATTAACATAAACGTTTCTATTGGAGTTGATTGAATTTATGGTAAATTGCGGTTTACGAATTATGAAGTATTAAAAAGACTGCTTATTAGATCTCGTTGAAATCAATTTTCGGTAGAAATTTGGTAATGTACATCATATTTTTTAATTACATGATTTTTGTATTTTAAATGTCACGGGAAGGATTACATTTTGAAAGTGTCTCTCGCGTAAACTATTTCATTTAGAAGGAAATTATTTTGGAAACCTCAATATCATCCTTGAAGACCTATCTGTAGATACCCCAAACGTACCTATTGGTTTGAAGAAAAATATATTTTTATGTTCAGTTTTAAGAATAGGGAGTAAAATTAATTGTTTTTTTTTCTATTTTGTAATGCGGTTCGCAGAATACAGCTACATACCAAGTTTAGTATAGTTCTTAAAGTTTCAGAAAAAAGTAGCTGTGACATACGGACGGACAGCCAGACAGATAGACATGATGAATCCATAATTCCGGTTTCCGTTTTTCGCCATTTGGCTCCGGAACCCTAACAACGGATGTATCCAGTCGATACCGAGTTTTCAACAAGCTTAAAGATAAAAGCTTTTATTCAGCGGTATCCATAGTATCCCAATTCAGGGCAGCAAAAAACAAAGCTCCATATCCCGCAGATCGACTTGAATGGCGTTTCATTTGGGACGTCAGCGCGTCGCTCCAGAACAATCGCTGCAACAATGAACGCCGAACGCGTTCTGAATCACAAAAACTGCAACAAAATCGGTCAAGTTCAATTAAAAGTTTTGTCCTAGAGTTCCGTATGTAGTTGATTATAATTTCATTTTAACTGTGCGCTGCTAATTTTATTAGAATTGTCGGTATTGCTTGTACGGGACAAGCGATGGCGTTTTACTTTTTTCTGTTTTTTTTTATTTACTTCTTAGTAGTAAGTGAAAATAATTACGCTAACGCGTAATGTGTTTTAAATATAGTAAGTATGTGCTTCAAAAGTATTAATAAGTAAAAAAAATGTTTTACATTTTAAATAAAATTTATTTATTCGAGCATAGGAACTGTTTTATAGCAAAACTGCAACAAAATCGGTCAAGTGCAATCAAAAGTTTAGTCCTAGAGTTCCATATGTAGTACATACATACGGAATTAATTGATTATTTTAACTGTGCGCTGACAATTTTATAAGCAAAGGCGTTTTACTTTTTTTGTTAAAATCAGCTACTTAGTAGTAAGTAAAAAGAACGTACGATAACGCGTAATGTATTTTAAGTACAGTAAGTACTTGTACTTTGAAAGTTGTAATAACAACTTTCAAAGTACAAGTAAATAAAAATGGTCTACATATCGAACGAAATTTATTTATTCGGGCATATTTTATAGAGAAAAAACAAACAAATTCTTTGCGATAAAAAATAGATAATTAATAGCATCTAAGCTATTTTTAAGTCTAGCAAGAAGTTCCAATTGTTTGGATACCTAGAATTTTATTAAATCTCATAATTAAGTTACTATTTCGATGCGGAACCTTAAACTGTAAGTCAGTCCCAAAAGATCACGCATTTGAATTAAACCTCGTCGCATGCGTGTCTGTGTGACGTAAGAATCATTTTAATAACTGAATAATGAGTTCGTCACGCGTCGGTAAAAAGATACATTAATTTACATCAATAACTTTTAATGTGTGTTTACTTATACATTAAAACTTATTTTTTTTCTACACTCAATTCAATGTTTAGGGAAATATTCCATATAATCAGTATTTTTATGTAGGTATGCAAAAAACAAAAATTAAAAAAAAGCTCAATAATGAATAAAAAGTTAGCAAATGAGCGGTACCAAAAATACGAACTTCGTAAGTATTTTAATCGATTTCTATGATTTTTATAATGCTTTACGCTGCACTAGCGAATTCTAAATAATAAAGAGAGGTAGGGCATAGCGATTTATAGCTCGAACTGGAGCTGCCTGACTGGTGAAATACTTCTAACTTACAGAAGACCGCAGCCAAATAACAATCACTTCTGTGTTGTTGTGTTCCTGCGTGTGAGTAAGGTTTCCAGAGTTTCCTGGGGGGTGCTACATTAGTAGCAGGGGTCAAGCCTTCAAGGTAAAGGCAACAAGTCCAGTAACAGATTTATTATCTTGTACTTGTCGCCCTTAAGCTAGGATCTCATTATCTTCTGTGGTGGGGCTTAATCTCTCACTCTCAAGCATGGTCGAGGCTATGCTTGGGAGTGAGACGGCCTGGAGAGGCGCTGTTTCTTTCTGCGAATATGTTATGGCGCAGAAAGAAGCGGAAAGGGTCAGGGAGGACGACCCATCCGCCCCTGCATGCCGCAAGCGCAGGCGGCTCAGAGCGCGGCGGCAATTCGCCAGCGCACAATTTCCGCGCGGAGACCGGCCGGCTGATGGTGTGAGGGCACCTCAGTCGGCATTGCACATACGGTCTCCGCAGCGTGGTGGGGGTGGTCCAGTTGGATTGGCCGTCCCCAATCTCCCCCCGACCACCAGGGGGGGAGCAGACAGGGCCGCGTAAGCGGCCATTCCGCCGGCGGTGTTGTGGTGGGTAAGGCTTAGCCGATTTCCCGCGGCACCGCCACTAGGGCGATGGAGGTCCAACCGGGGGGTTTTAGTGGGTAGTCCTGCCCTTTTCAGGGCAGGGAGTCCCACACACGCCGTTATCCTCCCTCGGGTGACGGTACGGTGCATCAACGCATTTCCCCCCGTCAACAAAAAAAAAAAAAAGGATCTCATTACCACCGCCGTGGCCGTCATGGGTCACCCGATATCCCATAGCGCCGTCAATAGGCGATAAGAAGGTGGGGGGAGTTTTTAGTTCGGGTAGTCCTCGCCCCTTCCGAGCGGGGGAGTCCCACACACGTCGCTGCCGTCCCCACGGCAGAGATATGGTGCGAAAAGATAGCATTCTCTCCCCCTTGAAAAAAAAAATCTCATTACCACTTAACATCAGCTGGGATGAGATCAATCTTGAAGTGTAATAAAAAAAATAGAGAAAAATATTTAAAGTTTGTAGTTTAATCTTATCTCTATGAATGAACTTACAAACTCATAGACATTTTTTCGATTCGAACAAGTAGTTCCCGAGATTAACATAAGTACTGCATGCTTCTCGTACTATTAAATAATGTAGAATTGACCAAGTAGGTACCAAACTTCTAAACAGCCGCTTCTTGGGTATAAGCATCACATACATAGTTATGGAAACACGTTAACCATTGTTTCTCAAAGATAAGGTAACTAAATATACTCGTAATAATGTCATACCCAGCAGGTAAAATTTTTAAATTGATAAATTTTATTATGAATAGTATTTACTGTTTTTATTGTTCTCATTATTTAATCAAACCAGTTTTTGTTTTATGGCGTATAATAAAAAGGAAGCGGATTGTTTTGCACTCAAAACTTGTGCTTCATATTTAATTAGGCAAATGTTAGGTACGTACTTTAACATACTCTTCATATTAGCTATTTATAGAAACAAACTGTATAAAAATCAAGTGTATTTTTGCTACGTTAACCAACCTTTGCGGAAGTCATTAGGTTCTTACAAAGAAAAAGTATTAAAAAAATTAAAACTGGCACTGAAATAAACTTATTGTTGAAAAACAAACATTGTAAATACTATTTTATTGTAATATTAATACCAGAGATAAATTAAAACTGCTTCATTTAAAATTGTACATCTTTATTATGCTATGGCATAAATTATTAAAAGATAGGAAAGGAGGATAGGAATAATTTGATACATTTCTGTACCCTCACACTGAAATATTAGTTTTGTTTATGTTTAATTGCACCGAGTTTTGTTTCTGCCACTTTCGCATGAGAAACACAAAATTTCATCATACAATACGTTAGGTATTCCGTAGTTAAGCATACCGTTCAATGAACCAGTTTATGCTCGTTTCAAGGCGCAATTTGGTCTAAAGCAAGTTGTCTAAGTGCTAAGTCGCTTGAAATTCGATCCGTGATTGAATGATTATTTTAAGATATGAATACTCACATTTGAATTTATCAACCACTCACTTATGAACATAGTTGAACAAATGAACACTAATTTTTATATTAATATAAAATAACCATCAAATAATTGGACCTTACTTATCGTTCCACCCACCTCCACCGAATATAGCAAACCTCCATTTTTAATTGACTTAGAAAAGCGAGACAAAAGTTTGAGTAACGTTATCCTGATCCGAGACGCGGCGTGCGGCATCCGCGCGTCTTGCACGTGCTCGACATTTTAATGACCACTGGCTGACCTGCCTGTACGAACATTCCAGTTTCTGCTTAGATACTCTTTAAAGGAATTAATTAAACGTTCTCCTTTGTTTGAACAATTACCTACTCAGTGCTAATCTCGTTTTGTTTACGCGACAACTGCGAGTATGACGACGGCTTCAACTACGATGATGATTTTAGGCTGTTTGCACGTTCAATTAAACGACTCGCCTCTGTAACCAGATAATTTTTATTTCACATAACAATGTGAAATATGCGTGTTTTTGTGTTTCCTAAAACATTTATACATGCAATCTGTCGGAAAGTTTTATGTTAACGTATTATTCATTTAGTCAACTTGCCATATGTATTATAGGAAGTATATCACATCCTACTACTAATAAGAACGTACTAGTGTGGACATATAGCTGATCGTGACTCTTTGTTTTAAAAACATTTGGATGGAATTTGGTAAATATGAAGAGAAGCTTCTAGAATGACATATAAAATACTTTATACTCCGAATTAATGCGAACAAAGTCCATAGAACAAGCTATTAAAACTGAAATAAGGCAACCTCCTTTTTATAAGATGCGATTTTAATGTGGTGTAGCAGATCACAATATGACGAATATGTCTGCATATACAAAATCACGCCAGACTTCACACTTCGGACTTTGCACCGACCTTATGTAGCGCGCATAAGATCTAATATCGTGTATTCCCTGACGTGCTGTTGAACATTACGCATATATCTTTATATCACGTTGTACACCATTTTCAAAAGTAGAATTTTGCCTCCAACAACAATTTGTTACTAGCTCGGAAAGGTTCTTGAGTTGAAGTTGGTAATCGGGAAAACTATATGACGCTCTTGGCTCTCGTGGCTAAATACTGAGAACTGGACAAGGAGACCTGCAGGTCAAACTCAATGGTATAGGTAAATTATTGTTTTGTGTATGACAACATCACGTACCAATGTATACTTAAAGCAATCGTTAAGTTTATGGTAACTGGCTAAAGCATTTGTGTTACAGAAATCAGAAACAACGACGGCACCAGAACACCCAGACCCAACACAATATAGAAAAGTTCGTTTTCAATTTTGACCCGATAGTGATTCGAATCGGGGATCTCAGAGATGGCGCCACGCCAAAGTCCGGCGCGCTCTATTCAGGCACTAAGACTATAAGAGAGGTATAGTCCCACTCGTGACTGAACATAGGCTAATGACGTTATTTTGGTGTAATCTTGTTTACTCTGGTCAGGTAAATGAGACTATGCGGAGCGAGCTCTGAACACACATATAGTAGTCTAGTCCATCCGCGTTTGATCAGGTATTTGCCTTGCAAAATTACTATTTGCCTTGGACGTACAGCGACAGAACTACTTTATAGCTGAGTGTACAGCATTGCATTTTCTTTGGCATTTTCCAGCAAAAAGCTTTTCGGTAGTTTTGTCTGCAATCTAAGTGTTTCTTTTACTTTTGACATTGTTTCCAAATTATTAAATTGCGGTAAACACTTTATATCCCAGGTTACATTAATAAGCATCAAAATAATGTATGTACATGTTAACAGTAGCAAATATTTTATTTTTCTAAATACCAATATATATGGGCTTTTTTATGCATTCAATGGGGAATTTATAAGGCGAGTACCTATGTAAAATGGTTTATGTTAAAACTTAGTTTTTGTAAAAATGGAGCTGGTACTTTTATAAATACGTAACGTAAAATAGAACTAAAAGGATTAGCAGAATATAATTGAAAATAAGTAAAAATGACAACTATTTTAATCCAAGCATTTTTTAGTACACACTAAGAATACTTTTTTACATTAGTTACTTTAATCGCAAAATCTTACATTTTACGGTAACCGACGATTTGACAGCTGTCGTACCTCATATTTTTTTTGCAAATTGATACCGTCAACTCATCCGTTACCATTAGAGTTTAGTTGTGATTTAGATGAAGGTACTCCCGATCATATTTTTTTCAGCTGTCAAAAATACCCTTTCTCTCTGTACGATATTCTTCCTTCTAAAATTCCCAGCCCTCTTAATTTTACTAATCTTTTAACTCTGTCTTCTTTTTCTGTTATTAAATATTTATGTAAATATATTTATTACTATAATATTAAATTATAATTTATAACACCTTTTATTAACGACTAATGTTGTGTTGTCTATATTGTGTCGTTCTTATTTGTTGTAGGTGAAGTGAGAAATTGAAGATCTCATTTCAGAAATGAATTAGCTCTCTTTTTTTTTTTTCTATGGACTCTGTCCCGCGTTTATGATAACGCAGTGATTCCGCCAATGTCAAGTGTTTAGAGAGGCACGATTTAATAGAAACGCTCACAAAGTTTAACAATTAAATGGTACACTACAGATAAATATAATAACAATTATAATTTTATTTCATACAGACTAATATATTTACACAAATACATAATACATACGGGAGAAGAAAGAGTTAGAAGATGATTAATGTTAAAAGGACGGGGAATTTTAGATGGAAGTATGTCATAGAGGGAAAGGGAATATTTTTGACAATTGAAGAAAATGTGGTCTGGAGTACCCTCCTCTAAACCGCATTCACACAAAGCATTATGTTTAATTCTGATCTTATGCAAAAAACTAGGGGTACAAGCATGCCCAAAGCGAAGACGACAAATAGTGGAAACCACTCGCTTCTCAGAAGAACGGTATGAAAAACCACGGTTTTGGAGGAATCGTTGGTTGAAGGCTGGCGTATAAGCGCCCTTTGCTTGTAGAAGATTCAGTGAATCGACTCTGCCAGGCTACAAATAATAAAGCAGCGGCAAGAGGTAAGGAATTAGCTCTCATCACCGAGCATTCTACATAATTATAACGTGTCTCTCTAAACACTTGACATTGGCGGAATCATCGCGTTATCTAGAGACGCAAGATAGAGTCCATAAAAAAAAAGAGTTTAGTTGGTGCAACTGATCCGTGTTCCATAACCCATTTTCAAATAAAGAATAAACAAATTCAAATAAAGAAATAACAAAGCTTATCAATTGCATTGCTATATGATTTAATTTTTTTGTTCAAAGCGGTTTTTACTTTATTTCTTTTTATGCAATAATAGATACGAAATTAGCATTTACGATCAATTGACATTGGCGACATCGTCACGTTGTCTCGAGAGGCGAGAAAGAATCCATTTAAAAAAGTAAAAAGTAGCATTAACGATTTATTCTTGAATTCAATACATCAACCGGTATTGCACACGAAACGACTGGATGGTCTATTTATGAGTGAATCTCAAAACAGAATTTGTTTGTTTTAACTGTTATATAAGTAAAAACCACAGATATATCGTCTCGCCATAAGAACTTTGCATGTTCTAATTTTTAGAATGTGTACCTAGATTCGGTAGAGTATCAAAGTAAGTAAAAATAAGTTACTTACTTAAATAACAAGCTTTTAAAAATACAAGCTTTTCATTATTTGCCCACTGTTCGTAATACCCTTTAAATTTAACATTTGAAAAAATATAAATATAATATAGGTACATCAAATAGATAAATTTGATCCGAAACTAAGCAGCTCTAAGCTCTCGTGTTATGGAAACCAGAATCAATCATTGTACATTAAGTAAACAGTATGGATATCCTTTTATTTTATAACTCTAAAACAGAATATATACAAATTGATCACATGAATTTTTGTCCCGTTTAACTTTAACCTACATATCGTCGATGTGCGTGCCATACCGCGTAAGTACATTTATCTGTAAGGTCTAATTTGGATTGAAATAATTTGAAATAGCAGACAAAATTAATCTTTATGGAAAACGGTAGATACGCAGTATGTATTGCTTGCGCGTCGACGATATCTCAGTTCAAAAGACAGGAGCGCTAACCATAAAACTATCAGATCAAATTAAAATACCTGATGGTGTTTAAATCCTGAAAAAGTAAACTAAACTAGATCACTGACATTGTACCATAAAGTAAGATACTTAGCACTTATGAAAACCAAATTATATACTAAATAGAGATGTTTTACTGAAAACTAAAACTCATTAGGTAAAACTGCTTAATAATCAAGTAAGCCCAAATGAACCTTATAATATTGCACAATTGAGGTCAATACCACAGTTGCAAGTGTGCGCGACCGGCATGCAGCGGCCATCTTGAGCTCCCGAATGTCTGATTAGACATTCGCAACGAAGAAGGTCGCGCGGCGCGGGGACTACTAATGCGTTCTTATCTGAAGAGATGTCATAGGAACTGGAGAACGGCCCTTTTTACTTTTATTGTTACGGGCACCTTTTGATAAAAACAATCATCTGGCGCGAATTTGTTTTTACGGTGGAGGTCTCAATTGGAGTGCATTGTGTAGAAGCTTACACTTATTTTGGATGTCTTACTTCTTGAGCCTCAATTATGCCAAGACGTAATTTAGACGCTACTTTAACTGTCGTTTTTGTATAAAAATATTATAAGGTCGATGTAAATTTAATATTTCGTTGATGAAGTATACTTATCTACTTAACTGCATTTGGTATTTTGTCTACGTTAATTAACAGGTTTTAAAAATTACGGATTTTTATCGAACATTTTGTAGAGGCACATTTGCGACCCAATATAATATGGTCATCAAACAGTATGTAGTGTGCTTTTTCTTCGTTTTAATTCGAATTTGGAATTAGATAACACTATAGTGACACTTTAGAACTTTTTTCAAAATGGACGTAAGGATGCGTGGGCCAAAAAATTTGTTTGTATTTTGCATGGGACGATCTTTCCGTGTTACAACCATTAGAGGAAATAATATTTTACAGTCAAATGCACGCCAGACTATAAACTTTAGACTTTAAACTGCTCTCATTGCATATCCATAAGAACTGTTATTGAACTGCAAGTGTTTACATTGTTTTGACCGTACCTCTTAATTGATTGAAGTGTAAAATAAAAGTACCCTATTCATGGAAACAGGTGTAATGACCAAAAATACATTTAAGGATAGTTAATTGGTCGGTAAAGTCGGTTGATTCTGACTAAAAATTACCGGGCACTAGATTTTTATAGTTTATTTTTTAAAAAGAGTGCGATTTCATAAACTGCGTGAAAGGTGAATGAGGTGTGAAGTTTGAAAAGGTGTAGCGGCGCGTGAATCGCTGTATGGAAGCTGAGTGGAGAGGTTGCATAGCAGTTACTTCGATAAACTGTTGCTACTAAACATGTGTAAAAATCTTTTGTGTAGCTACAAAAGTTTGCCGATTAACAACGTTACAAAGGAGTTTTGTAAATTGAATTTTAGAAAGTTTGTCAGTAGTGTTATTTAAAAAAAGACAAATGTAATAATAATCTTGGATTGATCATAAAATTTTCAAATCTATTAATTAGAGTTCAGTGAAGAAATTGATACAAATTATTTACTTATTATTTGATATTTTCTTAATACTGCGAGAGCTCTTATTTTATGTAACTACTAGCAAGCAACCCGCTGCGAATTCACACGCGTCCCCGCTTTTTCCACATTTTCCACTGATTCTTCATTCCTATTGGTTGCAGCTTGATGTTAAATAGCCTAACACCTTCCACCTTCACCTTTCTTAAATAGATAAATAAACCATCCAACACAAAAATATTTTTCAATTCGACCCAGTAGTTCCTAAGATTAGCGCGTTCAACCAAACATACAGGATCAGAATAGATTAAAATTTAATCTAATTAGACGGAATTCACAGCCGGAGGACAAAGTGATCCCGTAAGGTTCTTTTCCTTTTGGAGCACGAAGCCTCTTACATCCCGAGGAATCCAGCCCACTTGTCAAATGATAACCTTTGACCTCAAACTGTGTTCAGAGCCGCAGCGGGCAGACGCGCGTTATTGCGGCTTCGGTGACAGGTGTCAAATTGTCGGAGCCCTATTCGCCTATCTCGGATGAGCTCCTTTATACCGTAAAATATCTAGTGCGGTCGAAATACCTACTTCATGCGGATCTATTATTCATTTATCCATGCGTTACATAACCGCGTACATGGTTTACAAAGACCAGTCTTGTGCCAAAATCGGTAATACATGTTTAATGGGATATCTGTTAAAATCAACAATCTTTTGATTCATATTTTGTTAGGGAGGTCGCACCAATTCATCTTTGACATTTTCTGAATGGAGCGTCAAATGTATCCATTTTAATTATTATAAAGTTAAGCTATGGTTTACTATAAGGCTTTTACGTATTTTAATGGTTACATACACAAAATTGGTAGAATGTGAGTCATGCAAAAATAAAATACGGTTAAACATTTTGTCAAATGACCAACATGAATTATTTAAATATGTACGCACTACGCAGGCGTTTTACGACACGGCGTAAAATTTTCGTCGAATAATAATCGAATACGAACCGGGAAACGATCAGTTTATTGTTGAGGACGAACGCAAGGCCCAAACATTTTCCGCTACGCTTGTATGCATTTGTCTCGTAGAAATCTTGCTTTAGGCTACATACAAGAATTAATACCCATTGACTGGTAAATTTGGTGAAACTATTTGATAATTAGCCCAGATATTCCATGACTAGAAAAAGTCTAGAAAAAGAACAAACCTTTAGCAACTTGACGAGAACTTTATCTTTTAAATTTTTCCAAGCAAATATTTTTTTTTAATCAAAAACACAGTTTTGAAGTCCAAAAATACAACGGGTCAATGAAAAAAAAACGCACCCTTATTTTCCAAACGTTAGTGTGGAAACCAGTCATTTAGCGATAATGCGTCAAAGTTACACTTTGCCGCGATAGATTGACGATAGAAGATATTAATTTACGAAAAAAAATACTGGTGTTTAACTGTAGGATATGTTTTCTTTTTAACTTTTTAGGTAAAATACTTTATAAAAAATAAGTTCCAAAGAGATATGGCAAGAAAACCGAAAAAAGACACCACATTTTCAAATATAGCGGCAATCTACATTAAAAGCAATACCATCTCCGCCACTCCAAAAAATCTTACAAAATAAAACTATGGACTTCAAACTTATTTTTTAATTTCATTGGCATCAAACATTAATTGAGTGATCTGCATAATGTATGATGCTTTATATGTAGAATGTCACCTTTCCGTGTTTGGTTTTCCTTTTCTGAGACAATAGTACCTATATCCACCACTCTGAAGTGCATACCACGTTCAAAAATAATCATTTTTGCCATCTTGAAGACTATTTGAAATTCTGTAAATGATCCTCCAACTGACAGCATTATTAAATACAGTATTTGACTGTCACGTCAATAAAATAGTATTTCCAATAGTTTAACTAGACTCGTATACGTTGGGTATATTAATTTGCATTGTCGGGAGTATTCAATGTTTGTATGTTGACCCGCGTTTACCAATACATGCTAAAATTGTTAACTATTTTAGTGATGTCTCCAGCAATCTGTTTTTCAGCCTTTGACTATTAATATTGACAGATGTTACTGAAACGCAAAGACAAAGAAAGTAGTAGACCTACTACTAACAAAAACGCACCTTGATTATAAGCATTTATTGGCAAGGCTATTTTACCGAACTTGTCTGTAATTTTTGTACTTGTCAACTGCTGATTGGCTGAACTATGTAGTATACTATTACCCTATATGAGACGTTTTGAGCATGCTAATACATTTTTTATACAATTAAGGCGCTTTGACATAATATAAAAATCGTTTATTAAAGGTTTTTCTTGTTCCAGTGTTCGACGCATCTGCGAAGTCTCCTGAAGGTCTTCTCTTCGGGTCCTCATATCACCTCGGTAACTTCGACGAGTGCGTCGGTGTCAGCTACGAGGCGCGCAACGAGCCTTCTATCGAAGGACAGTACTGCCTCGCGACCATCAAGTGGCACCATAGCCAAGAGAACAAAAAGGTGACTTAAACAATGTGACAGGGCGTTTCCAGCCAAGCCTAAGAGGAGTGGTCATTGTCAAGGCTATTTCAAGGTTCCAGTTTGATTGGCACACATGGTATTTGAGGTACAAATAATTGGGGAAGGAACAGATAGCAATAACTACGACGACCTTCGTAGCTGAGAGGCGAGCGGGCTGGACTTTAGCATCACGCCATCTGTGAGGTCCCGGGTTCGATCACCGGTCAGGCCAATATGAGAAACGAACTTTTCTATATTATCTCGGGTCTGGGTATTGTAGTACCGTCGTTGTTTCGGATATCTGTAACACAAATGCTCAAGCTACCTGTCACAGAATCTAAGCAATGTATGTGATGTTGTCCAATATTTAGTTAACTAGGTACACGAAAGTGATTTTTATGATATGCAGTCAATAAGGGCCCAGTTTCAGCACTTGATGCATCATTGTACTCAATGCCACACCAGGGATGGTTTTCTGTCAGAAGCCCATAATGGAGTGGCTCTTTAGAGAACAAAAGCTGGTAGACCTCTGTTAAAGTTTGCGCGTTTTAGGCTATTTTGAGTAGCGTTTTAGTTTAGTTTCGGTTGCTTTCCACTTGCAACATTTCTCTTGTTCCTTTTATGTTCCATGGCCATGATAAAAATGCAACGTCCCATTAGCATTTAGGCAATTTTTGTCTGTTTTATATATTAATATTTTTTATGATTATTTTATTATGATAACGTAACAAAATGAATAAAAACTTTTGAGCTAAAGCAACGTGTTTTGTGGTGTGTTGTTGTGTAGTTTTTTTTTCAAATTATTTTAGATGTCTACCTGTTCAAATATGCATCACATTTTAGGTATATTCATATCGAATGGCTTGATTACAAAGCTATTAACATACTTTTAAATATCTAATAATATTTCAATCATGTTTATTTAGAGCAATGGAGTAAACAATATTATGAATTATGAGCATGTTGTACTTATCTGAAAAGCGTAAGTTTTACGACCGATTTATACAATAGACTTGTTCCATAAACAATGATATGGCTACTTATATAATAACAAGTAATAATGACCTTGTTATTGTTAACCATTTGATCCTAATTAAGCCGTAACCGGGTTTGCTAAACACTCAAATTATATGATTTAAAATATCCAGTGTTTGATTTATGATTTCGCTATTTACTTAGTCCACGTATTTTTGTAATATTGCACCCACCGGGTTTGAGATTTATGTTTGTTATGTAAACAAAGCTCCGGTTGGTAAAAGCAAATTGGTATTTTACGGTCTCGTACTTTATTTTTATATGGCTTAAAGATAAAATTATGCCCTAACATAACTTAATTTGAATAAAACAACATCAACTGTAAGCTTCCAAGGCCTTAAGGACCTTCTTATAATTAACGGCTAGGAATAAATAACTTGTTAAATTTTTTTTATGTTTTTTAAAAGGATGATATAAATAGGTAAAATAAAATCATTACGCTTATCTATAAATAGTAAATGGAGGTTACCCGGGAACACCCAAAGCACCCAAAGTGCGGAGTTAAAATAAAATGTACATGTAAAATAGCTTTATCAAACCAATATTGGATGATTTATTAACCTATACAAATAAAACTCAACTTATTTAATCAATTAAAAAAAATATTGATCTCAAAAATGCTTAAACTTAAATAATGATCGTAACAAATAAATCATTAATTCAGTACTACCTCATTAAAATTCTATTGAGAGTTTAGGCTGAGCAAATATATTTTGCATAATTGTACAATCAACAGCACATCACGGCAAACACTTTCAATTCGAAATCAGTTCTTATGCCAACCAAATAAGAGCGGTACAATGTCCAAAATTATTTATTTATTTTAAAATCTTAACACTAACATTACATGACTCTTAACCTAATACACTAGTGTGGCCACAGATATACACATAAATAAAAAAATCTATTTACTATTTAACTGTAATACACAATAATATTTACTTACAACTAAACGACTAAACAAATAATATCGTATGCACAACAATAGTTTGTCATGATTTTGATTGTACGAGTACTTAAAACTTATCATTGACTTTGTTTAAAGTTTATGAACATTTTAATGTGTTTATTTACTAAAGGCACTGTTGTGTAGTTTTGTTTTTCCATATGAAAATTAGAACTATAGAATCACCTAAACATTTTTTCGTGGATCTAAACGTTATTATTTTTGTGGTAAAAACATTTCAATGCTCACTACAATAAAACTCAACGTCCAAAAAAGGGAGAGCATGAACTTAAATTTAAAGGACTTAGAAATCGTAAAGGAATGACACTTTAAGAACTGCGATAATGGTATGGAATGGGATTCAACGGCAAGATATTTTCGGGTGGTGAACAGCAATGTGATGTTTACTAAAATTGAAATTTGCCATGTTAATGTTTTTGCAAAACGCTATTTACGAAAACTATCAAGGTATGTTATGTACTGTTCGTCACCTAAAATCCCTTGACGTAAGGCCCCGATGGTGGATACAATCCTAAAGAGTATTTTCGGATTTATATTTGACGTATGAAGATCAACATATCGTTCTTGAGTAGAGTATTAATTAGCCTATGTTTCATTGATAGGCCTTTGTCTTCAATTTTTGGAGATCTTTGTCTCCATCAGTATTTTTTACAAAAATGGGTACTATTTCAATCACCGCCACTTTAATACGCATTCAAGTTTACAAAACCGAACATGCAGGCTTTGCTTGACCTGGAAATTAAACCTAAGACCCCAATATCTTTACACCGTTCATGACTAAATGTTTACCACTGAAGCTAAATTTTATCTTGGTGTCAATTCGCTCGCTGAAATTCGGAAAGAACTTGTTATCCTCTTTATTTTCTATTTTTGTTATACTAATGTCTCCCACTACTTCCTGTTACTTATACTCTTAATTTTAATTACAGCGCACTGGTCGTGGTGAAATTCTTCGCTGGGCAGTATGCGTGCCGAGCGCCTGCGATGCTAAGACAGTCGAGGGATTCGTCAGTGCCGTGCTGGCTCGTTCCGTTGGGAACAAGACGAGTGTTCACGTCGAGGACAGGGACTGCTACCACAAAAAGCCTACTACAGTCTCCCCGCCAGATGTCGGTTATCTGTAAGTCAAGATTAAATACGTTGTTTCAATCCTACCCTGGCACTGCGACCTTAAGCGACTCCTTTGCTTTAAAGAGCTACACACACTTCCTCGTATCTTGGCTCTTACAAGTGACAGTTTTCGAATAACAATGTAGTTCCGACAAGTTTAAATGACATTTTACTAGGGAAAGTCACGTGGTCCCAAAATGTATTTAAAGTGGTCCAATACATTTCGAAGTTAAATATCCACCATTAAGCTGGATTCCCTGTTCTGTCTTGTTAGATCCATAGTAAATATGAGTTGTAAATATGACTTCATATCAGATTATCATCTTGAACTATGTATGTACCCTTAAGTCGTAGGCACAGAAATCAATATCGAGCTGCAAGTGTTTATTGCGTTATCCGTCTGGCCTTTTGGTCATCCAGATTTTTCCTCAAAAACATGAATAATAATAAATACTTAAATCCATGATGGTCCCTTTGAGTTAAATAAAAACATCAACCTCCAAATTATCGCAATGAAAACAATTAATGTACATGTAAGCGAATACCTGTGTACAGTTTCACTTATCTGTGAGATGCCATATTGATATGAGAACTATCGCGAGGAGAGATGGCTCAGAAAGCATCGACCAAGACTGCATTAAACTCATGCAAAATAAGTTACACCTTCACTATGCTTGAATTGAAACGACTGCTTTCTGTGTTTTTGCTTTTACGAGTTTAAATTAGTTAGTTCTACTATTAAGTTAATTTCTTTCTATTTGATGGCTCTAAAACACTTACTAAAATTGTCAACGATAAAATTACAATAAGATAGCCTTACTTTATTCTTATCACCGAAAGCTTTCCATAGTTCGAAGTCTAAGAAAACAAAATTAAATGAAACTTTGCTCTCATATTGTTTAACGAAGTTCTTAACAAAAAGATGTGAATGGCTAAATGTATCTTAGCTTTAAGAAGGTAATCGTCTGATGTTAAGCTTTCAGTGTGGTTATTTTTAAGTTGAGAATATGATTTTTATATAAAATCTCACACCGCGCGTGTACTCAGAAAATATAAATATGTATAAGCAGCTACTGGATTAAGTGTACCTGTTGAATTCAGCTAAGTTATGAGTTCAAATTAAAAAGACCTATTCAAAGTTAAAGTCAAATCTTTTATTCATATATTTTATAGCTTACATTAGCTAGTATTTCGTTATCTATGCCCATAAGCGTATACTCAATAATTTTCCAGGATGCGTTCGGTATGATAGCTGTTCTATAACTATTGACATATTATGATGGATCATGAACCGGCAATACTTCCCCTCTTTCATTATTACGAGACTGTATCGTTTCATCGTTAAAAATTTAGGTATAGGTAGATACAATGCCCCGACGATGCTTCAATATCAACTTTTTCTGATGAATGATGATAAATGTTGACTCGAAAAAATTGGAGGGCTTCAAATGAAATTAACGCCAGTTTTAAATTGAACAATATTTGGCGGTGAGAAATTCCTAATAAAGTTGGTTTATGCCAACCGTTTTTATAGTGTACCATAATGTTATATGTTATTTTTTTATTATGACGACCTCCGTAGCCGAGAGGCGAGCGGGCCTGGCTTTGGCGAGCGCCATCTCTGAGGTTCCGGGTTCGATCCCCGGTCGGGTCAATATGGGTAACGAACTTTTCCATATTGTCTCGGGTCTGTGTGTTGTGGTACCGTCGTTGTTTCTGATTTCTGTAACACAAGTGCATAAGCTACTTACCACAGAATCAGAGCAATGTATGTGATGTTGTCCAATATTTATTTATTTATTTTAATAGCTGGCCTCCATAAAATTTCAAATAAGTAATAAATTATCACTCAAAATTAAAAATTTTCTTCTGAAAACAAAATATATGTTGCCACATTGACTTCCTTTGTTTGAATGTGACATAATATGTAAATCAATATGTCACTCAAATAAATGTAATATTCAAATCTGTCTGTTTTGGTAGAGTAGATGAGATTGAAATGTTATTTGGCGTTTTTTTTGGTAATTTATGTCAAAAATATGTCAAATACCTATTTAGTTTGAACTGTAGTTCCTATATTTACACAATCCAGCGTGGGTTTTTATACATATTTAATAATTAAGTATCTCGGTAGTATTTATCATATCTACTAAATATCTTTCTAATATTATAAGAGAAAATAGTTAATTGAGTATTTTTTTCTGTTTCAGAACCGTGATCCTGTTCTTTTTAGCGGTCATCGCCATAAGCACTTGTTACGAAGTCTACTGCATTTTATGGGAACGCAAGAAGAAAACCGCGACCCATGAGCTGATAATCTCCTTCTCTTTGTGCAATAACATGAAGAAGATTTTATCAACGAAACAAAACAACACATTGGGGCTCAACTGTATATCCGGCATTAAAGCTTTGTCCATGATCCTGATACTCTCAGGGCACACAAGTATGTTCGTGGGCACTGGACCTGTAATGGATGCTTCAGGTTGGGATAACGTAAGTGTGTTTACCTTCATATTATATTAAATTGCAAATAACATGTGACAGATTACATAAATCCGGAAGTGCTTTGGACCTAACTGTTAATCCGGAGGTCAGATTGAGGTTAGTATCAAATTATAACTCGTAATACCTGTACATACCACTTTAATAGGAGCCTGACATTTTATAAAAACTAATGAAAATAACTGATTGCCAAGTGATACTTAAAGTGTCTGGGTAAACATGTCAAAGGATTCGCCATTTTGAAAAGCTCCATTCTGGGATTTAGAAAAACTCTGTTCTTAAATTACAAGTCATCAGTTATCCAACTTATATGTAAACACTCAATAACTACCAAATCACTTAATGTCAGCCTCATTATGGCAAATGTATTCTAAAATAAAATTAACATGCATGCATGACGTAATTTTTTCGGTTCGTACGCTCGCTATTCCCTACGTGTTTAAATAAATTAAAAAATAAGTCATCGTTAGATTTGTCGATGTGTCTCCTATATTTTGAGATAACTTCAACGATGTGTTGGTTTGTTCTTTTATGTTTATAAAGTTTTATATTAATTTAATAAATAAAAGTAAATCTTGAAGACTTGTACTGACAAAAGGTCGTCAGACTACACACTTTGGACTTTGCAACGCCCTTATGGCGTGGGCATAAGATCTAATATCCATTTGCGAGTGTTTACCTCGATGTGCTATTGCACGTACTTAGTAATATTTCAGTTTTCCACATTCCACATCAGCCAACTGTTTTACTTTTGTGCAATCTACCGTAGATAAACTTTTTCAAAACATGGCCGACTGACAGGCGATGCGACGAAGAAAGTTATCAGAAAGCTAATTAAATACCCGAACTATTCGTTTTGACATATAAACCAAGATGACAAATCATATCTCAGATTTTTATTAAAATATTGTTGCAAGTAATTTACCATTGAGTTTGGTCGTATTGCTAACTGCTAGATGTAAAGATTACGCAGACACATGTCACATTATAAGCGTGGTTTTCATAGCTTTCTGATATTTTAAAGGTTTTTATAACAAAACTGTCAGTGAAAGGAATTCTTAAATAAATCTTGAGTAATAAATACATATGTGCAGTCCCTTGGTGATTTCATGACAATTGGCACACAAACTATATATAAATATATATTAGTAGCAGCAAACATAATCGCTTTACTTTACCGCAAGTTTTAATGTAGGTGTGAGATTGAAAATGTAGGTACTTTATAATACATAGTTGTTTAGGTTTTGATTTACGGCTCAACGTTATGTTTTTTGTTTGTTAAGATTTACAAACAAGCGTATTTGTCTATGTACCTAACAAATAATATCTCTCTTTGACTTTGTTCAATCTTTGAATATGACATATTTGCTGTGACAAATATTGTTTTATTGCACTGTTGAAGTTGTGGTAATTATGTCCTCTTGTCAAGTATTTTTATTATTTGCATCGGTTTTGAAGTTTTCTGTTTGATTAATGTTGGAGAAAAAATGACGACGTCAATGTTGGATGGATGAATTGGATGCTTGTTGTTTTTAAAAACATTTGAACGTTAATTGGCAAAGTGTTTGTGTGGGTTTACGTTGGTCATCATTTTTTCAAATTATTATAGCTGTCAGTTCTCGTTAGCTATAAGTACTTTACCTATTTTAGTTCCGTTCGTATTGAGTTACTTGTGATTGCTGTTTAATAGAGTGGAAAGTCTCAAATCCTTCAGATTTATGCTTCATACAAATCTGTACTAGTACATTTTACTATGAGTAATTTATATTAAACTTAAGCATTGGAAACATTGATAACTTTTTATGTTAAGATAGAAAATAGAATATCAGACAACATAACCCACTTTCCCAAGTAAGACGCTTAAACAGTGTTATGTTATTCAAAATTCAAGGGTAGTACAGTATCATGTACTTAAATACATTCACAAACACCCAGACACAGAACCAACAAAAATGTTCATAATACGAATTTATGCCAGGGTGGGGTTCGAAACCACGACGCTTGGTTCAATAGTCAGAAGTGCTAAACATTATTCCAAAGAAACAAAACTAATACAAAAAGCTTGGAAACAAGAGGTTAATGCGTTTTTTTAAATACAAAACTGCATATTTTATCAATTTTGATGCATCGTATTGCAAATAATACAATTAAATAATACTGAGTGGTTGTTTCTCTTCTAATAGTACTTCAATTCACTTGGCAGTATTGATCCGTATTTAATTTTTTTGAATATTATTTCCAAAAATTCGTTTCCCTTTTAGATTTGTAACAAGCAACAGTAATATTCTTTACTTTGACCAAGTGTTCGTCTGACTGTAATTTTTTACGTTATATGTCGTTATTCTTTTCAGGCCCTTAAAAACCCAAACAACGCATTGATACTGAACAGCATGCTGGTCGTGGACACTTTCCTGATGCTGAGCGCCTTCCTCTTCAGTCGGCTGTTGCTAGTGGAACTGGATAAGAGACGCGGAAAGCTCAATGTTCTACCTATCTTCTTGTTCCGATATTTACGGTAAGTTAAATTTTTGAAGATATCCATATAGAGTAACGGCGGAATCCACGACGCGAACTCCTTCACTTTCCGTTTGAAGTCGAACCATGACCTTTGTAGACGTTGCGCCTTCAAGGTGAAGATAGGTCATCCAGACAATTTTAATAGTTCTGACACCTGATATCTGATCACCACATTACCAATGAGGTTGATTCTACCAAACCTAAATAGATTAAGGCTACAATAGCGCCGTTTATCACAATAAATACTATATGAAAATTGTCTTTGTCGGAGTAACGATAAACAGATATAATTTTACATTATTAATATCCCACAATTTCACATAAAATATTTGTGGAAAAGTTTATTCGCGTTTCTAAAGTTTATATTCATTTAACTAGAGTATGTAGTTCGATAACTTTTTGGCATCTTGTAGTTCAGGACATGATCCTATTGCTTTACAAATTTTGGGGTTTTTGATCAATATGCGGCCAGTAGTTTAAACAGTCTTCTCATGTTATTAACCTGACACTGCCTAAAAATTCAAAAGAAACAGGAGGAAATCTGAAGATGCAAAGTTTACTACGGATACATCAATACATTGCAACCACAAATATTCGTAGTGTGAATTTAAAATTAACTTCTGTAAAATTTCTACTTTGAATGAAACTAAAACAAGTCAAATAGTACAGTCAAAAGTCTTTTCCCCAACTTCATCGATTTGATTGAAAGAAACAAGCATTAGTTAATTATCGAGCGCTTGTGAATAGTCTCTATATATTAATAGTCTGGTTAGTCTGACTACGTAATAGAAGCTCAGGTTATTTACTCACGAATACAAAGGTCGCGGGTTCCACCATCGCTCAATACTATATGCATATATTTAATAATATATTATTTAGATGCTATATATTAATGAGGCTTTGTAACAGCACCTCATAATAAACAATATTATTATTTAAAATATTATTTTAAACCATAAAACAAAAGAAAAACGAGCGTCCTCTCTTCTCGTCCAGTTGCTGTGCCCTAACAGGGTGTGATGTATCTTTTACTTTGTAAATGAAACATTATTGTGCAATAAAGTATTGAGTACTAAGCTTTGTTTATTAGTTTATGTATGTATGTAAATATCTTTCTGCAATTAACTTGTAAGCGTCATTGATCATGGTTTTGGATGCTTAATGGGGAATAAATAAATTCTAAAATGTTGGATAACATCACATACTTTTGGTAAGTACGAGTAGCTAAAGGAATTTTATTACAACAGTCAGAAACAACGATGCTATGAAAACACCCATACTCAGGAGAATATAGAAGAGTGCGTTTTCCATAGTTACCCGACGTGGTATCGAACCCGGGATCAAAGAGATGGCGTGACGCCAAAATCTGACCAGCTCACCTCTCGACTCTAGTCTACTAGAGTAAGATAAAATAGATGACAATAAAATATTTTTTCGTCCAACATTTACATTAAAAATATTTTTTGTCATTATCATCACAAGATATCGCGTCCGTGAGCCCGTCCGTGATACTAAAAACAATGACATCACGCTGACGCCCTATCAACGTCCCACCCCTCCGCTTGTGTGCTCAGACCATTAACCTTAGAGACAGTAACAGCCTTAATTATAGTATCGGCAATTCGACCGTCTCGGTAATTCAATCGGCGTGTTTGAATGTAATAGTGTGAGGTTACGCAATCGATTTCAATTTGTCGTCCGTACCAATCAGGGCTCAATCAAGGTCACCGGGCACTTCGAACTGCCCTCGCTCGTTACCCGCCGTGACGCGATAATTTGAACGGATTAATTGCTGTATATTCGATAAACCTTTGCTAATAGACTGGAAATTGTAACTATTGATAGAGATTTGTTTGAATTCTCGCGAGACTGCTGTAATTTGAAATTAGCGTGCTTTGGTTCATATCATTTCAGTTGCGTATCAGTCTATCATTATTTTGTTTTGGAACTTTAGCATCAAAATAATCATCTACATCTACATTTGTTTACCTTCGTGCACCAAATTACTTCAAGATTTCTTTTTTAAGAAACAAAAGACGATTGGAAAAAACATTCTACGCAATAATTTAAGATGAAATAATTTTGGTTTACAGATTAACGCCTTCCTACCTGGTAGTAATCTGGTTTTATATCACATGGCTGCCAAAGATCGGAGAAGGTCCGCTGTGGAAAGATAAGATTTTCTTAGAACAAGAACGGTGCAGGGAATCATGGTGGATCAACATATTATACGTGAATAACTACGTTGGAACACAGAATATGGTAAATAGTTTTCGATTTAGCAAACATTTAGTAATACAATTTTATAACAGTCATGAAAAACATTTGAAGATTCGAAGTTTGTTGAAGTTTCTTCTTGGACAACATTACGGATCTGAATAAATTTAGTATTCTGTATAACAATGTGTGATAATTGACAAAACTGACCAAAATATATGGAAAAAGGTTTCACCTTAACTACTGTCCCACTTTTACCAGCGATTAGACTGTATCTCATATGATCTTAAGTGATAATCAGTCTTAGGGCCATTGCCCTCATACTAACTTAACAAAACTCATTAGTTTTGTTAAGTTATTGTTACAACAATGGGTACTATCACAATTAACATGCTTGTCACATATTGGTGATAACAAACCTAATTTGAATATGAAATGTCATTATTGCTTGACCTCTGAACCTCGAGTTCATTCGTTACTTAAACCATTTAGCCTAAAGTAACGGATAGAAATGTACACATGAGTATCATCTATACCAGTACCTATATGCATTTATTCATGTGTTTTATTTGAAACATATTTTGATCGCATGTTTTTTTTTATTTCCAGTGCATGTTCCAATCTTGGTACCTCTCTGTGGACACTCAGCTGTTTTTCATAGCTCCCATCTTCATCTACTCTCTATGGCGATGGCGGCGCGTTGGACCCGCTCTTATGGGCTTAGCTATACTTGTATCAATACTGATTCCTGGCATTGTAACTTACAAGGATAATTTGGATCCCACCATGATGATTTATGCCAAGTAAGTAAAGACAATCGATAAAATATATGTGTTCTATTTTTAAATGCTACGATTTTAGAGTTTTTGGTTTTCTCTGATTATGAATATGAGTGTTATCTTAAGCAGTAATAAACGTTTATTTTTTAACTCCTGACGAAAAATCAACGGGGTGTTATAAGTTTGACGTGTGCGTGTGTATCTGTCTATGGCATCGAAGCTCCCGAACAAATGAACCGATTTTGAATTTTTTGTTTGAAAGATGAATAAGTCGGGAATGTTTTTAGCTATGTTTGATAAAAATCGATCCTAGATGGCCGCCGTCACAAAATTATGGATTGTAAGTTTTAACACAACTCCCATTATTATGTTCATAATGACAAATTTCAAATGCAAGATGGCCGCAGCCAGTAGGTAAATGACGGATTTTTTCGTCACAGCTCCCTCAATATAGGTATCATATAAAAGGGCCTTTTTCACACTTTTTTGTGTCGGGGGTTTTTAAATATTCAATTTAGTAACATAATGCGTAGGATTATGTAAGACCCATTAGATTTAAAGTTTTTGTCCATAATAAGATAATTCCTATTGAACAACTCGATTTAAAGCGTATTGAGGTAATGCTTTGAAGATGAAAGGTGTTTAACATTTGCACCATGCATCCGCTTATAATTTAATCATTTGATTAGTAATCAATGATCTTGATACTCGCGTGCCTAATTGTGTGTTATCCTAGTTAAGTAATTAATCGGGCAAATTCATTTGTGTGCAGGGATTCAATAGATGCTTCGCCTTTAATTAATTAAGTCGTCTTCTATTTAATAAAAGGCATTCGTAATTTACTGACGAATGTATCAACACAGACCTGCAATCACTGAATTGATCGTGTAGAAATTTAGAATTATAAGCATTGGTTATGAAATGATTTTCCAAAATTTTTTCTCAAAAAAGATGTGCAGATTTCGAAAGTTCAACTTCTACGCCATCAAAGTCAAGGATGACAACAAGTAATGAATAAATAGGAACTAATGTATTGAAATGAACCTACTAAACGCTGTTAGAGATTCACCCACGTTCGAAAAGTAGAATATAGAGAACTAAAATCGTCCCCATGAAGCAGTCTAGTTAAAATTCTCAAGGGTCGTCAAAGCTGGAAACATACACACGCACGGTCGTTATTAATATAAATCCTTACAACACATTACACTAGCGTCTAATGCCGTAAAGTTAGTTGACAAGTTAGTGTAGCAACAGTTTATAGGACAGAACATTAACCCCTATCTGTTCAAATATCTCCGTCAATTTTCAGCTTAGTATTCAAACCGACGACCTCCGTATCCGAGAGGAAAACAAGCCAGGCGTCGCGCTATTTCTGAGGTTCCGGGTTAGATCCCCGGTCGGGTCAATATGGGCAATATGGCAATTGTGGTACCGTCGTTGTTTCTGATATTTGTAACACAAATTCTTAAGCTACTTACCCAAAATCAGGGCAATGTATGCGATGTTGTCTTATTTGAAAATAAAAATCGCCTGATGTAATGTCATGGCAATAAAAAGTTATTAGAATTTTAGCTTTTGTTTTTAAAATATAACATTTGATTGTTCGTGTTAAGGTCGATTTTTACTATATACTTGTTTTCTATAGTACCAATCATCTGATTACACATATTCGTTTGTATTGTGACACTTATTCTGCTAAAGGATTACCACAGGACATACTGTGACACTATACTATCCTCCGGGATAGTATAGTGTCACAGTACGTATATGGGTTGTCAAACGACGTGTTCATTAATCAACCTAAATTAATTGAATGAAGGAATTGAGATTCTCTGTACAATCATTAAGTATGTAAACTGAGTAAAATTCTATTATTGATAAAATGAACAATCGTACTTATTTATTAGTAGCAATTTTAAAAGCTAGTATGTAGGGTGTATAACGCTGTTATATTTATAGTTTGTTTGATGTTATTAATCTTCATATATTTCGTAAAATCAAGAGTAAAATAAAATTGTATTATGTTTGTTTCTGTTTTCAGAGAATTTACGGATATCATTTCAAACTATTATTTCACCACGGCTTATATCAAAACTCACATGAAGATGACAACGTATTTCATCGGTTTACTCATGGGTTACATCTTGTATCGCATACAAACGGACGAGTAAGTTATAAAAATAAATATACGTTTATAATTTTATTTTAAACCACGCTCAATATATTACTATTATTTTCGACAAAATTTTGTGTACTGAATAATTAGTTGATATGTAGGTGTTTTTATTTGGTCCATTTCACCTTTATGCTGATAGTCTAATTTAATGGAAAAACGAACGAAATTAAGCCTTCGTGCTAATTAAAAAGCATCTTTATTTGAAAAATTTAGAACAATATTATAGGTATATAGGTAATTTTTCTGTAAAACCTATTTCTGTAAAGATTTTGTGCAATAAAGTATATCTAACTTACTATCATCTTTGAATCTACTCATATATTGACACTTTTGTTTCAGCTATAAAATTCCTCGTACAGTTAACATTTTCGGCTGGATTTCCAATGCCGTCTTAGGTGTAGTGACCACGTTCATCGTGTGTATATTCTACCAAGACTGGTACCAGTACAACAATATTGAAGCAGCAGCGTACGCATCCCTGCACAGATTGGCTTGGGGTCTGGCCAATGGATGGCTGATCATCGCCTGTGCTACTGGAAACGGAGGTAAGGCAAAATAATCCCTATCCCTTTACAATTGAAACTTCTGTTTGCAGATATTTCTATAAATAAATAAATAAATAAATATTGGACAACATCACATACATTGCTCTGATTCTGTGGTAAGTAGCTTAAGCACTTGTGTTACAGAAATCAGAAACAACGACGGTACCACAACACCCAGACCCGAGACAATATGGAAAAGTTCGTTTCCCATATTGACCCGACCGGGGATCGAACCCGGAACCTCAGAGATGGCGCTCGCCAAAGTCAGGCCCGCTCGCCTCTCGGCTACGGAGCCTATAGATTTTTAACCTGTAAAGCGGCTTACTATACGGACATCCAGCTATCTGTAAGCGTCGGCAAGGTGAACATGGCCACCTCAGATCCATCCCTGATATTGTTTTTACTTTTATTTAAAAAAAATATTGCATAAGAAAAAGTACAAAAGGTGGACTTAATGCTAGGAGCATTCTCTACCAGTCAACCGTTGGTCATTGACGTTGCTTAGCAAGATGTGTGTATTCTTGTTCTTAACCAGACGATCGATTGCTATGAAAGCATTCGATTAAGTTCAAGAAGATAATAACATTTTCATCGAGCTTTCTGAGAAGCTTTAATTAATTTAAGCAACAAGAGCGGGTTGTTAATTTGCAATTGAATGGTTTCGCAAGTAAAGTTTATTTAATCTAGGCAGATTGACAATATTTCTGCAGTGTCCTTATGATTATTTTTATTAATGCCTACAGGTATAATGAACAGATTCCTGTCCTGGAAATTTTTCGTACCTTTGGCAAGACTGACCTTCAGTTCATATTTGGTGAATGGCATCGTCGAATTGTTCTTCATCGGCCAGTTGAGGCATCCACTCCACATTACTACGTATTCGTTGGTGAGTTTATTGCATTTAAAAAAGTTAATACCTACGACCGTATTTAATTCTAATGGAGAAGATCGCACTCACAAGGAAAGTGAATCTATCGAAATATTACTTTCGTGTGATTTTATCCTCAGAGCAGAATATTATGAAGAATGAGTTACACAAACTAGTATTACTTTGTTTAGTTTTAAACATAGATTCGAATACACATTATCTTTCTGTTAAAATTATATACTGTTCTCGTTAGTGACAAGATTCCGCATCCGTGGCCAAACGGTCGGGTTTCTGGCAACCAAAATTACAAACAAGTAAACTGACACTTTACGAAAGTCCAAAGGGGCTCACTCGAGTTTGTCAAACTGTACGTAAGCAAATCACAGAGCGTTTGTACTATAATTCAACATACAAAATTAACATAGTAAACGAAGCAAGTCTGTTTGGTGGGTTGCGGAGAGTGGTCGCAAAGATTCGCTAAATGCCTTTGAAAAAACGGAAGATACCTTTCGGGTTTATTTGCGTTTCCTCGAAATGAATCCTGAATAGATGCCATTAAATGTTGCTAAAGGCTTTGGCCGCAAACATTAAAGGTGCTGTCTGAAGTAAAATCATCATTTCAAATCGTAGATTAAAAGTATTCCAACAGAAGTATGATTCTTTTTTTTACTGAATTAAAATAAATATTTAAGTATTCATACGCGCTTGAATTTATTCGGTTATATGTGCACTAAACAAAAAAGAAATCAAATATAAATAATCGGAAAGACCTACAAAAATAATAAGAATAGATAGGTATTTGATTCAAAAACACGTGTTTCGCAAATCTATACGAATTTAGTGTTTTAAATAACTTTTCTTATTTTCAGGTGGAATATGGAGTCGCTCATGTTATACTAACCTTTGTATTTGGAGCATTGCTGTGTGTCACGTTCGAATCACCAATACATGGCATTGAGAAGATCCTGCTTAGTATGTTTGGTACGAAACTATTCCTTATTTGTAATAAAAAATATGATTTAAATACGATCGTTTGTGCTTATCTCTGAAATTATTTATAATTTGTTATGTTTTGAGATTTTGTTTTTATCTACTTGTTTTTGTATAAGATGTTATTGATTTGATTTTTTTTCTACAGTTTATTCCAAACAGAGGGACGTCGAAAATAAAGAGCAGTCCCGCGATTCATCAAGAGATTTATCAAGGAATACTAGTCAAGCTAAGCTGGAATCTTCATAGCATAGTTCTAAGTAGGTCAAGCTGTAGAAAATTGTACGCTTATCGTAATAGTGTTTCTCTCGAAAGTGAAACATTATCTTTTCTTGTCAAAATGCACGTACTAGTAAGCCAATACAGTCTATGAAAGTTGATACATTTTTCATAGTAAGAATGAGTTTTTAAAGCGATAATCGATTTACCGATTCAGTTGGCGATTATCAGTTGTATTATCTTATTAAGTTTGTGTAATGATAACTACTTGATAATAGTACGTACGTTTTTATTCACCTACCAAATTCTGGATTCACAGTTCGCTATAATTGTCAAGTCGAACAATATCATTTTGACGTACATAGATTTTATTGCTAACAAGCCATTGATTGATCCTTTATTTTAAGTTAAATATTGTTGTTTTGCCAATGAGCTGCTTGGGCATCGAAAAACCGCCAGATTATATTCAAACGCTTGCTTAAATAATTGATTAGTATGAAGGTCTGAACATATGTGGTACCTGGTATTCAGATAGGTATGAATGCCTATCTACCCAAAATACAAATGTAAGAGAAAATGGTTTAAAGTTTTTCTAAATGTTTTATTTATTATATTAACTTCAGGAAGCATGTTAACCCAACAGTTTAAAGCGGTTTAAAGTCTCTGTTAAAACTTTTAAACAACGAATAGTTCCAAAGTGTTGTGAATAGGTACACAGGTCGTTGATTTTGAAAGTTTAATTTTTGAAGGTAGGTATCTTATTTTGAAACACTTTGAGTTGTAAAGAAAGGGGTTAAAAAGAAGTACCTCGGTATACAATAATACACTCGCTCCTATTAGTTTCAAATTTTCCAGTCCTATCTATGTCTATGTGACTGGTGCTCTCTAAACTTCTAATTACCTCGTTGGCGGCGCAATTTCCGTGACGATGTGATAAATCTGTCCTTGAAGCAATCTTCAGGCAAATCAGGTCTAATGATGACGCATAGCAATTAATTAATAGCGACAAATGCAAAATTTTTCCATACATCCTTTTTCTTTTGAGAGAATGAAAGATGTTTCTCACATCTGACTCATTTTTTACATGCTACATTACGTCTAGATCGAGACCGGAGATGTTATACGAAAAAAATATATTTATTTATGCAGATCAACAACAAAACATAAAAAAAAATACATGCCACGAGTGCTTAAAAATGGAAACCTTTGTCCTATTTTTAACCCTTTTGTATAATCTTTAGGGTATGAAATAAATATTCTATGTTTTTATTATTAGCATTGCAATATTGTAAAAAGTAGAGTTTTAAGCGATGCATGTTGTTGTGTGTGATACCGGTAGCAAAGTTTTCACTCCCTTAACATTATGCAATCAAACATGCACTTTAATTTTAATGGTGGAAAAGTTTTATAATATGTACGACTTATTATCACAATCTGTCACAATTTATTCGTACATCATTTAAATACCTCTATTGGCTTTGGGCAGCTTGATTGGATAAGAAATAGCTTGCAGTCTAAAATGTTACAGTACTATATTGTACTTAAATATGTCTGTAAAACCAATTTCTGTAAATTTTCTGTGCAATAAAGTGTATCTATCTATCTATATGGGTGGGTGTTATAAATTTATATTTGTACTTTGTCAGTAAGTAGATAAGGTATTTTGGCAAAGAGGCAAATAATTTTAAACTAGTTATTGTGTAAATAAGTAATAAGATATTACAGGAATGATTCAGCTGATTGTTTTGTAATGAAAATGTGAAGTTACCAGTTTTTGCTAGAATAGCTTGGTCATGTCTAGTCATTCAATACAAACAGTATGAAATGAAAAAGTAGGAATTTTTCGTTCGAGTTCCTACACAAATTATGTATTTATCAACGCAAACGCTAAATACCTAAGTTCGTTTAGAAAAATTATTACGTGACTGTTTACATCAACGCAGGCGTTGATCTTAATTTTCGTTGAGGAGATTGTCCATACTGCCTTCAGTCAATTTGTATAATTCTGCTGATTTGAGTTGTATAACCTCCTGGTATCAAAACAAGTAAATAGGTTAACTAAAACCTGGTCAATATGTGTTTTTTGGGTGATTTGTATGTGTTATTGGTGAATTTTCAAAATTAGTTAACTTTGTGTGAGATAAACTTTCTTGATCAAAAAACGATTAATTATTGCGAATGTTCATAAATTGAAATGTATACTTATTCCTCAATGCACTTAGGCAAATCGTCATATCAGGGAGGAGTTAAAGTGGGTAATGAAAGTATCAAAGAAGGGTGTAAATTACTGTGAAAGGTTACAAAATGTCGTTATTTATAGTTGATAGCAAGTGTTTTGGTGTGTTCCCATTAATCGGGCGTGATACCTATCAGTCCACGTAAAAAGAAAAGTGTAAGTAGGTACGTTGTATTGACACGGGTCTGTGCGTACATATTCGACTAGCCTGAATACGCATTCAGGCTAGTCAAATTAATTTAACGTATAAAAATTTATAATTACGTACAAATTAAAAGGTTTTTATATAGTTCAAACATCTAATGCAACCATCCATACTAATATTATAAATGCGAAAGTAACTCTGTCTGTCTGTCTGTCTGTCCGTCTGTTACTCTTTCACGCCTAAACGGCTAAACGGATTTTGATGAAATTTGGTATAGGCATACGTTGAATCTCAAGAACGGACATAGGCTACTTTTTATTAGAAAATAAGGGGGCGATGGGGGTAATACCACCTTGTTAAACCAAAGTTTATATGGAAAAATGTTTATTTTTGAAGTTAGAGATATGAAATTTGGCACAAATATAGCTCGAAACTTGGATTAAAATATAGACTACTTTTTGTTTCGAATATTAGGGGAGAAAGAGGTAAAACCGACCATGAAAGGATGTAGTCCACGCGAACGAAGTCGCGGGCACAGCTAGTTATATCTAAATAGCGAGCAGTTCCACTCTTATATTGTAGACATTCCTCCAGTCGAGGCCTCTTTTTTCATTTTGCGAACGAGAGAAATTATGCCGAGGTCAGTTTTTACGGATCTTTTTAATCTAGATATGTATAAGGCAAAAGTAAGTAAAAACTATCTAGACACACGTATACCATCTTAGGCCTTTGGCATCTACGCTTTACATCAAGCGTGAAGTCCGACGTGAACCTATTTGGTATAAAAAACTTACTATTAAGCTGATTCTTTTGTATGATCATCAAATGTAAATTCTCCGATGATTCATCAATAAACGTTTATTATTTTGTTTTGTCAAGAAAAAGTGCACGGTGAATTTTGCATAATGGTTACCATTGTACTACACTGCTAACGCCTGCGGTTGCTACACGCCACAAATCACACACGGATTGATGTGGACACGCCAAAGTACAGACGAATGACAGAATGTGTCTGAACTGTGTTTCTGCTATGGCTTCTACGATTTTAATAAATATTTGAAATTTTAATAGAAATGTCAACCACTAGCCTTCCTTACTGATTCAATTATAATCAAGTTAGTCTTTACAAGCGGTCCCAAAATGACATCAAAAATGGTCTATGATGACCCATGTTGGTATTCAAAGTACACTATAAGCTCTTGGGTTATTATTTATTTTATATTTGATCGTAATATTTTAGTTTTTATGTAGGTGTTTTGGACTGAAATGAGTTTGGATATGTTCGTCGTTACAAATTAATATAATTTAGGTTTTGGTTTCTGGTCAATTTGTTAGTTAACTACTTATGTCTTCAATATTTAACCGGTAAAGGCGATTACGTTACCATGATGTTAACAAACCAAACATGTACAGAATTAGGTTAATTTGTTGGTAAGTAATAGGTAACTTAATACCTCATGTAAATAAATGTTTTTTTTTAAAGTGATATTGTTTTTTTCTACTTGTTATTCCTTATTCATGTTTGGCGATACGATTTTTTAATGTGAACGATTTGATTCTATTTTGAGAATAAACCAGAAATATTTTTACTATGATCACACATCAACTCTGATATTTATCACTAAAAATCTATAACAATATGATTGCATTCATAGGAAACAAAATATTTAAGCAATGTCAGCATAAAAAGTCGTACCTTATAAATAGGCTATCGCTAAAACTAAAAATTATCAAAAGCCATTAGCCATCATTGATTTTAAACGTTTTAAAACCATGTAATAACCGGAAACTTCAGAGTAGTGGTGTTATGTCAAAATGTATTTCGATAAGGTGATCGAAATACATAAATAATGCTAGCTAGCATTACTGGGTTACTACCTTAATATACTATGCTAGCTAGCATCTTTCAACTGATTTAATGGTCAGTACAGTTTTGCAACAGACACACGCTTGTATAGTAGTTCAGCCTCATACAAGAAAACAAATAAAATAGGTACGAGTATGTACAGTCGCAGTCAGATATATCGGAGCAGACAAAGTGACCAAATACTTCTGAACAGTTAAAATGTCAAAAAGTTCTATACACACAAGTTACCATTAATATCTGAACATTCATCACTTTAATAATATCTATACACACAACTTATCAATAATATCTTAACACTCATCTAGACAGGTAGCTAAATGAGATATATGACGTCATGAGTGTCCAGATATTATTGGCATCTGCTCAGATATTATTGAAGTTATGAATGTTCAGATATTAATGGTAACTTGTGGTGTATAGAACTTTAAGACATTTTAACTGTTCAGAAGTATTCGGTTACTTTGTCTGCTCCGATATATCTGACGGCGACTGTACAGTTAAAAGTCTGATATGCAGACAGTATAATTTGGATTTTATATTGTATATTCTGATGTCGTACGCATAAGAAGTAATATTGAACTGCAGGATTGTACCGTGATGTGCTCTTGATCGTAGAAATAAATATTTTTAAAGCTTTATACACATTTTTGAGCAGTGCTCTACTACTTAATAAGATTATCTGTTATTTTAATTGATTATGTATATTTAATTCGTAATTAAATATGTTGATAGAATTTGGATTCACGAATTAAATTTAAGTAGTCATCAAACATGTTAAAACTTACAAATTTCAGAATGTGTGGAACTTTACCAAAGCTATACATAGATAGATACACTTTATTGCAAAGATCAGCATTAAGAAAATGTATCGTTCCCAGAAAATAAGATTTTTTTAATGAAATTTGATTCGATTATCTTGTAACGCCAGCAGAATACTATGGTCTATAAATCTCCCGAGGAAGTGCATGGTGAACTGTGACCACGTGCAACCGAACGGAAAGACAAATGGGTAATGCAAGTCATGCTGTCTGTCCGGGCGACGGCGTCATTCCTCAGTGACGTCATGTTTAGAGCATTGGCTATCTGAACTGCCTACCTATAAGTAAACCAGAACATTGAAATAGCTTAACAGGGATAATGTGATGTAATAAACCATGGTAAATAACAACGAATATATTTAGTCCATCATGTTTCAAAGTGAAACCCACTTTGAAACACACTTTGGTAGCAAATCAATAACAATAAAAAAATACTTTGAAATTGTGTCGACTTGTGGGTCATGTCGTAGGTCGGCACAGTACTCCCCCCCTTTGGAGTCCAAGCACGTGCCCGATGCGTGTAGTATGCAGGGAGGCAGCTGCTGCTACGCCGGTGTGGACCAATGACTCGTAGGGCTGCGATGGCCTGCTTCATTACACGGGCCCGGAACCAGGTGGCTTTGTCAGCTGAGGTGGTCCGGTGCTCTTGTCGTGGCTAAGCTGGCTGTTGAGGGTATGGAGACATGGCCTGATGCGAAGGCTCCGTTCTTCAAAGGCTGCTGGTGTTCAGCTCAGTCGGGGTCACCAATGTAAGGAACGTATGTTCTTTACTAAAAGTGGAGATACTTCCGCCGAGCTAGGTGTTATCTGCTCGGGGACCAAGGCCCAACTACCATTCTTGGTTTGTTGTATACCTATATACTTAGTGGCGACGAAAACTCTGATATCGCGATGTAGGATATCGATGTCACGCAATACGTATGGAGCGTTGTTTACTACACCAATTCTGCTGACGCTGTATTTGTGTCGACTTGTGGGTCATGTCGTAGGTCGGCACAAAATGTTAAGATAAATCTATGTACACCAAACCGTTGCTTTGCAATCTTAATAACTGCTTAGCAACAGATACCAAGTGCCAGTACTAGGGTGGCTAGATCTATCGCCAATTACCACGCATACGGCAAAGTGTTTTTACTGAACGCTAAAAGGGTAATACAGCCGAAAAATGCATCGCCTATTTGCGGTTAGGAAGAGCAGCACGCGCGATACCTCAAAGTCGTGGGTTCGAATTCCACATCACAAAGGGTGATGATTATTTTTGTTTCTTTAAAATATGTAGAGTTCGATAGTGCGACGTGAAAATTGTAAAAATCTACTACGCCAAAGATTACAAATTTAGGATTTTTTAAATAGCTATTCTCGAATAGGCTTAAAACCAATTTGATAAGTACCTAAGTAAAAAGCTACATAATACAAGTACTGCTTTTGGTCTAGCGACGGCGTTGTTCATCAGTGATGCCTAAAATGCAATTTTTACTAGTATTTTTATTACAGTCAACAGATACATAGTTGTACCAACTTGTTCTTTAAACAGAGTTACAAAACATTAAAAGTCTCAGTAGTGAACGCAGATACACCATTTCTATTCGATGAAATATTCCAATAATATTCACGTGGAAGGTCGGATAGTCACATTTAGCCTTTGTTGACCAGACTTTATAATAAAGGATGAAGACAAAAAACAATAGTTTTTTTTTATATTGCACTTCAAGATTGACCTCATCTCAAGTGGTAATGAGGTCCTAGCTTAAGGGCGAAAAGTACAGCATAATAAATCTGTTACTGGACTTGTCGCCCTTGCCTTGAAGGCTTGACCCCTGCTACTAATGTAGCACCCCCCAGAAGCTCTGGAAACCTTACTCACACGCAGGAGCACAACAACGCAGAAGTAATTGTTATTTGGCTGCGGTCTTCTGTAAGTTAACGTTAATGAAATGCAAATATTATTTTTAAAAGCAAAGGATTAAGTTTTTAATTGAGAACATACAGTTTGGCGTCAGCATATATTTATTCTTTTTGAGGTTGGGTTGTGGGCAGTGTAGTATGTTTTCCGTGTTGTTCAATTTACTTCTGGATAGATAAGTTTCGTACATAAAATTAATTCCTTTATTGTTTTTATTAAAAAGAAAGCTAAGTGGCAAACGGACCGGACTTTGGCGTCACCCCATCTCTCTCACAGGTCTCGGGTTCAAACCCCGGTTGGGTCAAATGGAAAACTAACTTTTCTATATTGTCTCGGGTCTGGGTGTTGTGGTATCGTCGTTGTCTCTGATTTATGTAAAACAAGTGCATAAGCTAATTATGACATAAACAGAACAATGTAAATGATGTTGTCTTATTACATCAGAAACCAAGTTAGTATTGCTTTAGTACTTTAATCTAGTATTTATTTGCTGGAAATATGTACACGTCGCCATAAGTCGTGTCCCAGACGTGACATGTTGTACCTACATCACAGTCAAAACCCACCCGAGCCTGTCTAAACGTTACCAAAGTTAAGTCAGCCAGAGAATAAAAGTAGCTACGAGTACTAACATTTCATGTTTCTGACAGAACTTCAGACTTATCGCGTTCAGACAGAATTTACGTAACTTAAGTTTTCTACGTGAATATCCGTCACAGAGAGTATCCGTACAACCATTTATTTATTTTTTAGTGCTTATTCAGATCGAAACTGACTCATAACAAAATAGTTGATATATGAACTGCCCAGCCATCTTTTTCTTTTATAAATCAATCAGGTTGCAAATACAGTCCTAAACTAACATGTTTATAATGGTGGAATTTGAAAGCTTTTTAGATTGGTTTATATATTTATAGCTAAGTAGATGAACAAAGCATTTAATAATTGGGGCAAATGCTTGCCCCTTTTAGGTTGCAAAGCAGTCGGTACAGAATTAATAAAATTATTTATTCTCTACTTAACGATACTCGCCAATATTTGACATAAAATTTGCTTTGTACTTTAAACATTTCTAGTTGCTCGCCTGTTACTCGCTTGCTGCTTCTATGATCGTTTTTTCATATTTTTGGAATCAATCACTTAGCTCACTAGTAAGGACTATTTTATATATAAAATATTATATAGAGAATAAAGCGCAAAAATATCTAAATATTTTTTTCACACATCAATACATTAATTCAAAAACGAACTTTTTATTGAACCATTTAATACGCTTCATTTTGATTTACCAATTTGCGTGTTTTAAAAACATTTCAAATTTCAGTTTTCTAATTATAATCATGGTTTCGTTGAGCAGACCTTTGCAAGATCTAAACAAGTAGATATGTCGGATAGTAACATAAAGCAAATGCAAGCATGTTGGCTAAGAGCTAAGTATGCAAGCGTACATAACTAAGTTGGGAGTAATTGAAAACTGTCCAACTCGGTCCCCAGAGTTTGCACTCAATGCAGTCAAGACAAATATCTGGACCGAATATCGTCAGATAGTTCGTTAATCGATTTCTCTGGTAGTGAAAAGTTTGTACACCTTGGTTTCATTGGTTTAATGAGAGTGCTGAGAAGTTAGCACTAATACGTTTATGTGATTAAGGTAGTTCTCTTTAATAGAGACTAGCGGTTCACCCCGGCTTCGCAGGAGTAGATATTTTTTAAATAAAGCAACTATTGTCACAGTTGCCAGTCCCGTTAATATATATTTTTTTAATTTTGGGTTACATTATTGATGTTTAAGTAAGGATTACAAATTTTCAAAAACATATAATATAACCTATGTCACCTGGGAAATGTTTTTCAAATCGGTTAAGTTGCTTTAGAGTCTTAACTATGGACTAGCTTCAGAAACATACAAAATGTCAACCCCCTTTTGACGGAGTTTCGTAAAATTGTTCTTAGCGTATGTTTACACGCTACAAGGAACCTTCCTGCCAAATTTCAAGTTAAGTGCATTTGTAAGTGTTATAGTATCTGAGAATTCGTGATATTTTAATTATGTAAAAATTGCGTTTGCGGTTTTCAATAGATTGCAGATGTGGTACAAAGAAGAAATCTGCACTCAAAAATCGTCACAGTCATAAATCTACGGTAGCAGAATACCTTTATATTGTAATATCTAATATATTGGAGTTAACCTCAGCATGGAGCTACATAATCCCACACTCCTCTCGATCGATCCAATCTATAATTTTAGAAAAATAGGTATCCAACGTAGTTGAAATTAAAATACAAAAATAATTTTATGAAAGCATAAATATATCATCATTATTATGGAATCAAGTTGGCTATAACAACCAAAACAAATTCAAAATACTATCAGTGTTGTATGTCAAAGGAAAATCGACGTTTTCTTTGACCTGTCAACGTATTTCAAATAGTTAAAATGGAATGCGAAAGTCTTAAATTCCTTATAAATGTAAATTCTCTGCTCTCAATTGAATAAATTGGCTTTCACTGATCATGATTCAGTTCAGAATATGAATCGCTCTAGAGAAGGCGTATTCTTCAATTATGTCTTGCAGTCAATCTAGATCTAAGTTTCGCTTCAATATTATGCAATCCTTGATTGATACAAAGCATTTGACATGGGCCATGTAGAAATTATAGATAAGTTTTAAACAGATGGGGAAAATACTTATAAATATTAGATAATATATTTGGACTATTACGTTGTTTAATTAAACTACATTGCTTAATATCAATGCTTATAGATTGTTTAATTAAACTTTATGGTTTAAAACGGTATGAGGAAACCGTGATTTTTCAAAATAATTATATTGCTATGAATTGGACGATACTTTATTCACAGAAACATAACACAACAATAATAATTTCAATAAAATTACTAACGCCTATGATAGGCAACCTGCTATGTTTGTTTTCCTAGTTATAAATATACTAGCTGTGCCCGCGACTTCGTTCGCGTGGACTACATCCTTTTATGTTCGGTTTTACCCCTTTCTCCCCTAATATTCGAAACAAAAAGTAGTCTTTATTTTAATCCAAGTTTCGAGCTATATTTGTGCCAAATTTCATATCTCTAACTTCAAAAATAAACATTTTTCCATATAAACTTTCAAAGGTGGTATTACCCCCCTCCCCCCCTTATTTTCTAATAAAAAGTAGCCTATGTCCGTTCTTGAGATTCAACGCATGCCTATACCAAATTTCATCAATATCGGTTGAGAGGTTTAAGGAGGAAAGCGTAACAGACACACAGACACACAGACAGACAGACAGACAGACAGACAGAGTTACTTTCACATTTATAATATTAGTAGGGATTAGTAGGGATTAGTAGGGATGTAAAAATTGGTTAATAATCTATAATCGATGAGTGCACTCATTTTGCAGCCGGATTTGGACTATAAGGTACAAGTCTCTTTTTATTACAACGTGGTTTATCCCAGTTGTACATAGAACCATTAGAGAGCCCAGGTTCAAGGACCGTTAATTACGATACTGATATGACAAGCCTTATTATTTTGATTGCCATCTGACCTCCGTAACCATAATGAGGAAAGTACACCTATTTGAAGCGTAGTAGTCAGAACCCACAGTTTAATATGCCTTCCGAAACATGAGCTCATCATTTTTATCATATAGGGTAATAACATAAGCTAATTCCAGCATATAAAATATAGCAAACAATATCTATCTGAAATGTAGTTCTAATAGTTACAATAACATTGAATATAAATATTAGAAACAGAAAAATTTAACTTGCGGTTAGCTCAGTTGGTAAGAGCAGCACGCGCGATACGTGAAGGTCGTGGGTTCATTTCCCGCACCGCAAGGGGAGATAAAATTTTTCTGTTTCTAATATTTAAAGTTCGCTAGTACGGCGTATAGTACTATAAAAATAATAAAAATCGATTAAGATGCCAGGTGTCTTCGATTCCGTGGTTTTCAAACATTTCTGCAACGAATGTACCACGGGCCGATAAGTATGTAGATATAAACATATTCGGCAGAGGGCACTTACCGAAAGGCTAACGGTTGATACAGCAGAAAAATTTCATCGCCTACGATAACTTGCGGTTAGCTCAGTTGGTAAGAGCAGCACGCGCGATACGTGAAGGTCGTGGGTTCATTTCCCGCACCGCAAGGGGAGATAAAATTTTTCTGTTTCTAATATTTAAAGTTCGCTAGTACGGCGTATAGTACTATAAAAATAATAAAAATCGATTAAGATGCCAGGTGTCTTCGATTCCGTGGTTTTCAAACATTTCTGCAACGAATGTACCACGGGCCGATAAGTATGTAGATATAAACATATTCGGCAGAGGGCACTTACCGAAAGGCTAACGGTTGATACAGCAGAAAAATTTCATCGCCTACGATAACTTGCGGTTAGCTCAGTTGGTAAGAGCAGCACGCGCGATACGTGAAGGTCGTGGGTTCATTTCCCGCACCGCAAGGGGAGATAAAATTTTTCTGTTTCTAATATTTAAAGTTCGCTAGTACGGCGTATAGTACTATAAAAATAATAAAAAACATTGAATATAAATATTGTTAAAACAAAAACAGAAAAATTTCATATGTATATAGTTCTAAACATATTCGGCAGAAGGCACTTACTGGAGGCTAAATTATTGATACAACAGAATAGTTCATCGCCTATGATAACTTGTGGTTAGCTGAGTTGGAAGAGCAGCACGCGCGATACGTGAAGGTAGTCGGATCGTGCCCAACAACACAAGGGGAGATGATTTTTTTCTGTTGCTTTAAAAAATTTAAAGCTCGCCAGTGCTACGTGAAGCAAAAGTTGTAAAAAATCAATAACATTGATTCTTGAGCACAGATAAAAATAACTGTTTGAACGCATCAGATATTTATTAATCATCGATGTATAGATTGTTTCCTTCTGCGTATTCTCTCTGCCAATCTTTGACAGCCGAATGTCGCAAACAGGGCACGCGTTGACATCAATCATGTCGCAAAACCGGCCACCTGTCGATTCCAGGCAATGCGTCTTCATCGAACACGGGACGTTTACTAATCTGTTCCTAATCTAACAACGGTTTGTAATTCTGTTTATGTACACTGCATACACAAACAGACAACAATGTCGATCATAGTATTTGATGTAGCAAACACGTCAATAAACTGGAGGTCGCTCCTCGGCACGTATAGTGAGACGTCCTTGAGTCGGATCAATGGACCGTTTGTTGAAGTCGAGGGTTAGAGTGAAAGGGGTGCGGAAGACAAAGCTCCTCTGTCTGCTTTTCTACCAGAAATGTCCAATACAGATACTGACAAGATGTATACAAACATATATACTGTATCTAAAAGATAAGCTACAAAACCGTTTTCACAAATGCTAAGCTATGTAGAGGGCAAGATATGCTTTGCTATGGAAGTGTACTTTCGTAGTAGTTTCTTTCGATCGTAAGGAAATTATATCTTTGATTTTGACTGGCCCGGTGGAACAATTTTTAGCACTCTTGGCTGAACCTAGCGTGTCCAGCCAAGGTCGTTGGTTCGATTGCCACTGAGGACAGTTTGTATGTTTTGTGTCTGGGCCACCGTTTTTCATTTGATAAAACATTTGAAAAATGTACCACTTTATTATAATGACAGTAAAATTAAACCACTGGAGTGGTACCAAAATTTATTTTTGCATCTTGCGTCTGAATTTATCCTTTACGGGCGGAGATTAAATTTGATGTTAGTAACAGCGTATTCTTACAAAAAAAGTGTAAGTAGATACATTATTAAGGAAAATATTATTGGTGGATGGTCACCCACCTATCAATAATCAGTGAATCCCACCGGTCAAAACCGCTTGACGCTAAAACAAAAAAAAGTATGAAATGTGGGTAAAAATATCATAGACATTTTTATCTATGATATTTTTTCATATTTAATCAACTTCAACATTGCCTTGTGAGTATTTGCAGCGGTGAATGAGCCATTAGAGCCCTCGGCCCCGAGGCCGTAGGCGGTGGACCACTTCGCCCACGCCTAGCTCTGCCTCTGGGAAGTAACTTACTAAAAAAGAAATGGAATCGGTATCTGCTCTTATGTATAAATAATAAGGCATGTAGGAAAATACGAATGTTCACCACATTGAATGCAAAAGGTTACTTATTTGGAACTCAAATGATATGAGCAGACAGAATGAAACCACGTGACTTCGTGATCCATCTAAAAAAAATATCTTTATTTAAAACACTTTTACGTTTGTGTCCTTTCCTTGTAAATTATTTTTGGGAAGAAAAGGTAAACATTTTTCATTATAGGTCCTATGTTATCCTAAAAATAAATATTTTGAATTGAACGAAGATCTAAATAAATGATTTCAAACTTCAAATTAGCCAAATCGAATAGGTTCGTGGACGCAAATCACACACAGTATTCGCGAGTAATTGGCTTAATTCACCCGCGAGTAATTAATACTAAGGCCGTGTTATATCGCGGTGAGTGATGCCCATACGTCACGAGGATAATTGGACATAACCTATTGGGATAGGAATGCGCGTTCGGGCTATGACAAATTATGCTATAGATACGATTTCACATTTCATCCGTTCATTAAAGTAGGAAATTCCCAAATTGTAAGTATCTTACTTAAATTTGACAAATACCTGCAAAAGATTTGGTTGGTCTTGAACCTGGATATGCAACGTATTTTCACCATACAATAGATACCCCATTTGGTAAAACAGACGGCAGGCAAACTATTATTGTAACCAGTATACTCTATTTTAAAAATAGGATCAATATCGGGATAAATTTTAAAACAATTATCAAACAATAGTATCTTCATGTATGGCTTTCCTACCATAATTATTTCCTGTATTGACTGCAAAATATATATTTTTTGATATCGATGGTCTTAGCGAAGCTTTTCATAGCTTGGCACACGAAATAGTGAAAGTTTCAGCGAATTCTCTTTTTTTTGGAATCAGTAAACCGAATGAATAGGCTCGCGCCCGCAAATCACGCGAACGAGCGCGAGTAATCGGCTTAATTCACCCGCGAGTAATTAATAGCTAAGGCCGTGTAATATCGCGGTGAGTGATGCCCATACGTCACGGGGGTAATTGGACATAACCTATTCAGAGGCGCGGCCGCGGCCAGATTGGAATGCGCGGTCCAAACCCGTGATAGATTGTGGAATGGAATTGCGTATTCGGACCTAACGTTAGTCTGGAATCGAAATGGAGTCAGTTTGTCGTTCGGAGAGTCGTAGTTTAATTTTTTTGACTGGACCGATGGTATAGGGGCTGGCGCTCTTGGCTGTGAACTAAGGAATGTTTCAATCCCTATCCAAGACTCATATTCATGTGGTTAAGTTTGAAAATAAAAATATTGAACCAGTGCCAATGATTTAACCGTCTTGTCTCAGTTTTATAAGTATGTAACACAATAAAATTCAACATTACATGCATTGCTCTGATTCCGTGGTAAGTAGCTTGAGCACATGTATTACCCAGAAACAACGACGGTACTACAACACCCCGACCTGAGATAATATAGAAAAATTAGTCCCGACCAGGAATCGAACCTGGGACCTCAGAGATGGCGTGACGCTAAAGTTTAAGGTTCGGATACGTATCTGTGTAGGAAAGGAGCCGAGACGCAAAGTCATTACAATGGCTCAAAGAATAAGCACGGTGAAGGGACTATTGGTCCATTTTAATAGTTTGGATTTAAGTCACAACACCCAGACTCATAGAATTTATATTGTATCATCCTCATATGAAGCAAATTAGGAAAACAGAGCATTTGAAGTGATGAGAAACATATTGTTATCAATATACAAAACATTGCTGGAAATTATAAACGGCCTAACATATTTTAAATAGAATTCAAATAAAGTTACAATTGGTATCTCCCTTGTTGGAAGGCCACGTTCATTTAAAATATTATTAATTAAGAACCATCGAAAATAATTTTACTGCGATGTGAAAGAAACGATTTCATTATTTTGTTGCTACACGAATAAGATTATTTTTGTAGCAATTAACATAACCACTTGTGTTTTAAAATATTGGAATTCTAAAACAAGCGAGACCGCTATTTAAATAAAATAGGAGAGGAGAGAAAGTAAAGTTTTTAATTAATTTTACAGTAAACCGGTAAAACAAGATTAGACAGAATAAGAAGATTGTTTGTAACTGGAATGATAAATATCAAAATTGTTACACGTTTCACAATCCTCTTAAGGACTACTGAACGCGTTATAGACACATTAAAACAACCTTAATTACAAATTACTCAAACCTAATTTTAATTAAAAGTTACTTAATTCTGTAACAAAGACGTTTTCTCTTTGATGCCGGTTACAGCGTTTTTGATTATGAGGTCTATCTATTAATTTGGCTTAGGAGAAAATCGAGAGGTTTTGGAGTTAATTACGAATATATTTTAAACTTCATTTATTTGTAACGAAGTTAAGGTATTTTGCTACAATGTTACCTGACCTTGTGAAGAACAAAAGGTTTTCTATACTTATATTATAAAGAGGAAAGATATGTACCTATTTTTGTATGTTTGTAATGAATAGGCTCAAAAAGTACCGGGCCGATTTAAAAAAATATTTTACCAATAGAATGCTACATTCTTCCAATTTGACATAGGCTACAAAATTAGGGATCCTTGGTAAAATTTGAAAAATTTCAACAAAAAAGCGGGAAAAATTCTCTAAAGCGAAACGAAGTTCGCCGGGACCGCTAGTGTATTATATAGATACCCAAAATACAAGGTACAGGGGACTCATATTATATTTGGTATTAAGCTTCTGCGCTAGTATCCAGTATTCGAGTTCAATTCCCAGTTAAGACAAAATAATGTGTGTGTCCAAATTTTTTAAAACTCTTTAAAAATATGCTTAGGATAGTGAACTTTTTCAAACAATTGTGAAAGTTGGAATTAGATTTTGTGAAAGTCAAATAAGCGAGTTATGAACCGTAAACCGTTGGGCCCTCAGTTCGCACATTACGAATTAAGGGTCCATTTTTACCCAAAAAAACTTAAGAGCTCTGAGCCAAAATCCAAACAAAATTCGTAAAAACAATATATTATCTTAATTTTGTATCGTCCGTCGTAACAATTTTTTATTGGAACATGAAATGAAGTTTTTTTTATATTGAATAGAGTTGGGTCTATTTCTGATAATCTCGTGTGAGAATCGACATGATATAGAAAAAATAAATACGGTCAATTTGAGAACCTCCTCCTTTTTTTTAGTCGGTTAATAAACACACGTTTTTTGTTTGGTGTTCTATAGCATCCATGGAGGCCAATGTGCCAGACCTTGTTCCAAGGTACAATTAGGTCTCAAGAAAGTTGAACTCGTGATCAAGTAACTTGAGGTTCAATGCATTCATTTTATCAGTCCCTACTAAAGATATATTCATAGGATTCACGACCCCATCGGAAATTAAACCATGTTTTGTGTTCTTCTTAATATTAGCGTCGGAGAGAGATAAAACATAAACGTTCCGAAATCATTTCTGAAGTTTGTGCAACAGCCCCAGAATTTAACACCGAATTTACTCACTAACATTCACTAAATAGTACCCAAATAAATATTAATTACTCGGCTCGACCAAGCTGTTCCACTATCACCCACTGAATTCAAAATTTAGTCTCATTTTGCTACAAGATTTTAATTGCCTAACACAGTTTGTCACAAGAATTACACTGTAACCCAGAAACGAAAGAGTAAAAGTGCCAAAAAAGTTCTAAGGACGACTTCCTTTCCTTTTATTGCCATCGCCATTAGCAGTACCTACACCCGCAAAGTAAATAGTAATCCATTACGGGGTATTGTGCGCGCTGTACAATGCGCTCATTGCAGTGTGACGTCACGACGGCGCGCGAGGGGTAATGTAGCGTAACGCGCGGGGAGGGGGGAACCGCGGGATGCTGTTTACCTGTTTTATTCAGTACTTGGATATTTGACACAGGGAAAAAATTACAAGCGACTTCTTCAGCCTTATACTAAATGGCCACTGCTGGGCGCAGGCTTCATATATTATCGACTATGAGATGTTGATGACATTCTCAACACGCGTCCCATTGCGGATCGGTGGTGATATCTATGTAATCTAATGATCTGTTCCAATAATTGAAAAACGATTCGTTTCAGTTACGTAAAGTATGGAAAGTAAATTATGTAACGGTATTAACGACTCGTAGTCGGTTGGAGAAAAACGGATAGTCCGGGTGTATGTGACAAATCTTCATGTCAGATAAATATATTTGACATCATCACATATATTGCTCTGACTTTGTGGTAGCTTAACCACTTGTGTTACAGAAGTCAGAAACAACTACGGTTCCACGACACCCAGACCCGAGACAATATAGAAAAGTTAGTTTCCCAAAGTGACCCGACCGGGGATCGAACCCGCCGCCACCAAAATCCGACCCTCTTGCCACTCTGCTACTATATAGATGTTATCAAGCTATTCAATTAAGAGCATGATGCAATGATGAAAATTGAGGTATTAACCGGGCTTAACACATTTTTAGTCCGCTTCCTTAATATCCTAAAAAACAGATGGCAGACAGATTTTTGCTTAGGTCAAAATGACACGCGTGGCATCATAAAGTACCTATACTTAGTGTTTTCTTCTTTTTCCTTATTTTGTCCGGCTGGTTTGTCTTCTTTTTCTTTGTTATTATTTCTATTTTATTATTTGATTTTTTTGTTTTGTTCCTTCTTATTATATATATTTTGTGTTGTATTGTTTTTGTGTTGTATTAAGCGTCATTCTAATAGGCTGCATCGTAATACCAGCGCTGCAGCAACCTTGCGTCGTTGCAGCATACAGCTGAGGTGTGACCTAGTTGACCACTTATCCGTTCGTTTTTTTAAAACTATTTTTATGTTTGTTTTACTTTTAATTGTTTTGTAAATATCTTGTATGTAGCCAATAAATGCATTTTCTTTCTTTCTTTCTTATTTAAGGAGCTGCACCTGATTGTCCACAACTTAAATAACAAATTCTCGCAGACACCAGCAATATCCTAGAACTAACATGCTGCTCTCAACACGCGTTATCCTCGCAATATCAACTCTGTAATAAATTTTGCTCGAGAATATGTCGCACCGAATTTGTAACTTAACACGTCGACGTGGAATTGCACGTGATCATGGATGCATGCTCCGATAAGAAATAATTCCTGCAGAAAATTTAGGTCATGTCTACACAATATAAAGAGTTGTTCTCTTCAAGCGATCGTTCTATTAAAAAGCAAACAATAAAACACTAACAAACATCACATGCATGATGATTTTTGTAGTTGAGAGGCGGGCGGGCTACACTTTGGCGTAACCGTACCGGGTTCGATTCCCGGTTCATTTGAAAATAAGCTTTCCTATGCTGTTTTGGCTTTAGGTTTTATGGTACCGTAGTTGTATCTGGTTTCAGTCACATGTTGTATGTTTGTTACTCTTTGATGCAGAAACTACTGATCAGATTTGAATGCCATTTGGTAAGAAGAGAAATACTAATAGATTAACATACAGGCTACTTTTATCTTGAATAAAGTAGGTGAAGTCGCAGGCAACATACATTTTATTATTGTATTTGTTTGATCACCGAAATTAGCTTTAACACTTATATAACGAGTGTGTATTCCTACCGATATACCTACACTTATATACATTTATAAACATTAAACAAATACAAATGCACATCACATGAATTTTTGTCCTCAGGGGTTCGATCCCACAACCCTTAGTTTCTATTTAGTAGCCTATTAAATTACGTCACACGGTTTACTTCGTAGCTATTTCATAATATTTAGGAATGACCAAAAACAAAAGTCTGTCAAACAGATTTAGCACTTTAGAAGTTGCTATTTAATAAATTTAAAGAAACATAATATTTTATCTACCCTTGTAGAGTGGGACTCGAACCCCCGATCTTCTCAACTCACGCACGCAACAAGCGTGCTGCTCTTCCAACTGATTTAACCGCAAGTTATCGTAGGTCATTGATCAGGATACCACATCACAAGGATAGCTGAAATGTTTCTGTTACTTTAAATAAATATAAATATTGGACAACATAACATACATTGCTCTGATTCTGTGGTAAGTAGCTTAAGCACTTGTGTTACATAAATCAGAAACAATGACGGTACCACAACACCCAGACCCGAGACAATATGGAACAGTTCGTTTCCCATATTGACTCGACCGGGGATCGAACCCGGAACCTCAGAGATGGCGCTCGCCAAAGTCAGGCCCGCTCGCCTCTCGGCTACGGAGGTCGTCTAGTACTAGTGAGCCGCTATAGTACTAGACGACCTCCTAGTCTATACTAGTGAGCCGCTATGAAAGATTATATAAATCGAATGGTTATTTTACTTTCATATAAGAAATAACAAACAAACAAATAAGATAAAAGGTAACAATAACAAAACACTGTCCAATACGGACAGGAAGCAGTGGCAGTCACCTGCGCGTCATCTGCTTCTACACAAGCCGCTCTGATTCCGCTCATGAATATTTCATATTATGTTGCGGACACTGAATGGCACAGGCCAGCCTAAAGTTTCGATCAAAGGTGTTTGTGGTATGCACAAGTGTGTTTGCGTTTTGAGTCAAATGAAATGCTGTATTCATTAACCACCTCCGTAGCCAACAGGTGAGCGACTGGATTTTGGCGCTAGAGACGGCACCGGGTTCGATTCTGGGTCAAGTCGATATGGGAAATAAAATTTTCTAAATTTTTCTTGGGTCTGGGTGTTATGATACTGTCGTTGTTATTGAGTTCTGTCACACAGGTGCTTTAAGGTCTTTACCACCGAATCAGAGTTATGTAGGTATGTGATGTTGTCCAATATTTATTTATATCAGAAATACTGGTAGGTATCCTAATACCTACCAGTATTTCTGCTATTACCAGTATTGGTATTAGGATACCTATCAGTATTGGGTGTAGGCACCCATATAGGAATGTTCGTTTTCTATATTGAACTCCGGACCTTTGAAGAGATGGTGTGACGCCATCGCTGGTCTTTCAGTTATGGAGGTCGTCAAGAAGATGCTGCTCAACATGTAAGGCGAAGATTAAAAACTTACTTTTTGCAAAAGTTTTTTTGATCTTGATATGACGGTATTCCAAAAAAGTATGTCTAAACATGCAAAGGAATGAAATAGAGACATTGCCCCATAATCTCTACAGCGTCTATATTCCAGTCATCGTGTGAAGCGCGTTCCAATCTACCTATCTGAGTTCTTGTTGCTAAGACTCTTTTCGCTAAGGGATTTCAATTCTATCCATACTTAAAAGAAGAAAGATTGTTTCCATTGAACAAGCTCCAAGGCTTATTTAAACAACTTATTTAAAAAAGTATTTCACTGTAGAAAACTATATTATCTCCATGCGACACAGGCTTTACAATACTTTGGAAACAATTATTTACATAACAGCGCGTAGCCAATAGTGGTATATTAGTTTGGCCGGTCCAATAGTCAGTGAATATAAAATATTATACATATCATCACCTCATTATAGGTGTCTATATTATGTATATTATAGACAAAATATTATTCGATTGATCAAATCCTTCTGTGCTAAGAATAAAGAAGCTAGTTCTACGTAATATACATATCAAATTCGACCCTACTATCGGTCTAGGAACTAGAATTAGAAGACAGATTCCGGTTTACTCACTCGTTTCATTTACAAAGACAACTGAACTGATTAATTATTTTGTATCAGGACATACATGTTTATATTGTCGATTGAAACAAAATAAAACATGCTACAATAACCAAAATGTAAAACAAAACATTGTCACGCAGCCCATTTTAGCAAGATTAAATGTTATCCGTTAAGTCAACGCGTCTTAAAATGAATTTCGGTGAACCTCCGAGTTTCGTGGAAAGTCGTCAGGTTTTCTCATTATTCAATATTACCATTATACGTTTGATTACTTTTGGCAGTCAAACAGTTTTTCAGCGTTAGATTTGTATTTTGAGGCATTATGATGTCATAAGGATTTGGTAGTAGGGTTCGGTAGACTTAAAAGTTGGGAAACCATTTAGTTGAGAGCGCCGCAAGAACATAATACTTTTTTTTATATTAAACTTCAAGATTGACCTCATCCCACCTGATGTTAAGTGGTAATAAGGGCCTAGCTTAAGGGTGACAAGTACACAATAAATCTGTTACTGGACTTGTCGTCCTTACCTTGAAGGCTTGACTCCTGCTACTAAAGTAGTACGCCCCAGTAGCTCTGGAAACCTTACTCACTCGCAGGAACACAACAACACCAAAGTGATTGTTATTTGACGTCGGTCTTCTGTAAGGTGGAGGTATTTCATCAGTCGGGCTGCTCCAGTTCGAACGATAAATCGCTATGCCTTACCTTTCTTTTATATTATGGCTGCTCTATCCTCAACTATTTGGCAATTATTTGCAAGTACAATTGGCTGAGCTAATCGAACGAACAAGCCAAATAAGCCTAAGGGAATATCATTGTTTGTAAACTGGATGGTAATGAATGATACTATGCATGAAATGTCAGTAAAGAAGTTTCAATTTGTAGTTTTTAGGGTTCCATAGACAACAAGGGATACATGCAGTTAGGAAATGTTAATCAAATTATTAAAATATTACAAATAACGATAAACTTAATGATAAGTAGGTACTACAAATCTGTAATTTTTATGAGTTTGCAATTTAATTATGCATTATTCTATGTACGGAGGCTTTTTTATCTGTATCAAGGGTTTGTCACCAACTCGACACGAAAAATTGGGCACACGTGTTTCAAGTTAGTGATGTAAGAGTAAGATTTTTTCTCGGGACATTACTTTTGATGACATTATAGGTTTTAAGTTTAGGTCCTTGATTTTCAACAGTAATTAAAAAATAAGATGTCAACGTCACTATGAAAAGAAAAAACACCAAAATATTTCTAGGTAAAGGATGATATAGACGAAAATACAGTACAGAATAACAAAATAGAACGTCTAAAAATCACATTGTCGGTTACAAAATTCGAGTCTTTCATTTAGTCGACGACCTCAGACCTCAATTGAGAGGCGAGTTGGCCGGACTTTGGTGTCGCTCCATCTCTGAGGTTCCAGGTTCGATCCCCGGTCGGGTCAGTATGAAAAAATAACTTTTCTATATGTCTCGGGGCTGAGTGTTGTGGTACCGTCGTTGTTTCTGATTTATGTAACACGAGTGCTTAAGCGACTTACCACGGAATCAGAGCAATGTATGTGATGTTGTCCAATTTTTTTTCGGTATACATGGCTAATCAATTATAGAAATCATCAAAATATTATTTTCGATACTATTACGACTTTACTGTACTAAAAGGCTAGTAGCTTGTGACATAAGCTAAATGTACTGTGAGTCTGCGACGCAGCGCAACAAACTCTATCATGAACTGCCATTGTGTTGGTATTAAGCTGTCCCTAATGTTGTTCCCGCTGTCGTAAACAAGCCAAATGGCTCTGTATCTCATTTTAGACAGGTATCGTTTAGGAAGGAAATTTCAAATGACGACTAACCAATTCAACTATGGAGGTGGACATACTAATAGTTAATCAAAATTGCACACTTGCTTAGAATCCCAGTTTTGAAGATTATGTTAAGAACTTTTGAATCCCCAAACTTTAAATACTGTAATAACGAAATGTTATCACGACCATGAATTTTTTATTAGGCAGCAAAGCATATATCTATTCAATTTGAAATTTGAATTCCAAGTAAAGAAAGAGAGTTGTTCTTGATTTAATTTGAATGTATTGTACTTAAGCAATTGAGCAATCCTGTATGCACATGAATAGATACCTCATATGGAGTAAGGCAACTTATTAATTTACATTACGTTTGTTAAGTTACAAGTTGGGTTTTTACGTGTAATTTATGAAACAAAAACATCGGCGTATTCTTTCTTTAAGAGGATAGCACGAGTAAGGAACTTGTGTAGAGAAGTACATGCTAAAAAAAATTAAATGTCATAATGTATACTACTACTCGAGCCCTTTTATATGATACATATATTAAGGGAGTTGTGTCAAAAAATGAAATCCGGAATTTTGAGTCGGCTATTATCTTTGACTGATTTCTATCAAACATAGAACACTGCCAATTGATTAACTTCTCAAACAAAAATAAACACAAAATTTAAATGGTCCACTCTTTAGGGACTACGATGCCATCCATAGACACACTCAAAGGCATACACGTGAGATTCATAGACCTGCCTATGTTTTTGCGTCGGAGTAAAATCATGAAGGAAAACAAGTTTTTTAGTTACTCTTGACTCATGAAAACTCAAACTCAATTTAACACCCTAAACGCTTTACAAAGACTTCAGTAAAAATAATTGCAAGTATCTACTTATTTCAAAAACAATACCGTTCAGTGACCAGCCAAGACTCTTTGTTCGGCAATAAATATATCTCGCAGGATTACAGGGGATCAAGATACGCAAGTCGGTCAGGTAAGGTTCGCGGTCGAAAACGTTCCGGCTAGGGAAACCAAGACCGTATCTCATTTCGAATCCCGGGATTCTTACAGGAAAATGTGGAAACTTAACAATTTCAATGGTTGAACAGATGGTGAAAATCATTCACAAGATTATGAGTATTGATGATATGAGATTAGATTAGGGTAGCATAAGAATATTTTAATACCAAAAAAACCAAACATCTAGTAAGTTATCAAAACGATAACTGTATGTTATCTAAAGCAGTATAAAATAAAGTCAATTTTCTGAGATCACGACTTTTCTGCTTATTCTTTTGCACTTAATTTATAATTTATATGAAAAAAAGACCTGGCAAATATTATCGTTCATTATGTATAGTTTAATTTATCTTTTGTATGAAAAAATCAAATGAAATATATCGGAAGTAGCAACACTGGCGCCACCAAGTGGCCATTGTGAACAACGGGCCGCCAGCGCCACCTACAGGGCGTTGACAGAGTCTACGGCGCAGCGGCGAGCGAAGCTCACTTTGGTTACGATCGCCAAGCAGTGAACACGTCGTCAGAAAATTTCGCAGACTGTTTTACATCCTACCTACCAAGTCAGTATGATCTATCTCTCTCTATAAGTAACTTCCAACGTACTAACTTTAGTTCTGTAATGAATTTTCATAATTCAGAGTCTATTGCATTAAAAAACTCAAAAATTCTCTCTTTTAATGGCAGGTGCCTAATAAATAATATGGAAATTCCCTATTTAAAAAAAAAGGAACTTTACAAATTGCTGCGATTTTTGGGACAACAAATAAACGGGATCCCGTGATCCCGAAGAATAAACAGCCTCTAGTCCTGACAGGCGACGGGCATAATATGAGAGCGATTTGTATTAATTTACAACAATACACTCGCTCAACAAGTCCAGTCCGACCTTCTTTCGTATTCTGAAAATGAATCCGCAGGGGATTTGGCCTCCCACATCCAAAGGAGTAGGTGGATACATTAATTGAAGTCTTTGGACGCAAACGTTGCCTTGTTATTTCAATAGAAAATCTCATATTTTAGCAGTAAAGAAATTGGATTTAAAAGGAAATTATTGTAAGTTTAAAATACCTACTTTACTTAACAACGCTTTTAGGCACTAAGGCAATAAGTAGCCTCACCATTCCCATTCCAGACAATCACCGACCATCCCGAGGGGAAGAGACAGGGTTGCAGATTTGCAGCCATTTCGCAGGTGGTGCCGTGTTGGTTCTGGCTGAGCCTATTTTCCCACAGAACCATCATTAAAAGGTAAACGTCATCCAACTGGGAAGTTTTAGGGGGTAGTTTCTGCCGTCTACTGAGCAGTGGAGTCCCACACGACATCATTTTCTTTCAGCTTGCGATACGGTTCGTCAAAGAATTTCCTCCCGAAAAAAAGGGGTAATAAGCTTCATCATTTTGGACGTTATTATATATAGGCACTTGTTGCACAAAAGCATTTCTTGCCCTCAAATAAAATTAAAGAAAAACATTTCAAATTAAAATTACCTCTTAGCAACTCCACCTAACAGATATAATAAATAACTAACAAAAGCCTTAGATAATATTTATGGTCTCTATATTACAGGAATATGGTATAGCAACATGTTAAATTTAAATAAAAAGTAGCTAAAGCTAAAAGTTCCTTAACATAAAATATTTCAATCATTTTTAATTTGTTTGTATTTTATGCTCTTATAGCACACCACTTGCATTCGTATTATAGAAATGTATGTTATAGGCAAAAGAAGTTACATTTTAAACTAAGCGTTTAAAATTTTCGTTAGATATTACATTTTTTGATATGTAAGCATGTGTTATGATTTAAACGCGCTAAACTTTTAGATGTGTTTTAAAACCGTATTTACATTCTAAAAACTCGTCGAAAATTCGTAAATCGAACGAGGCAGGGAAATTTATGGTCTCGGCGCAAATGTAGGGCATCATAACTCACGAATCTGCCGCACATACTGATTAGAGAGGCTAGACAGGTCGAGCCGAAGCTGTTCCTTTAGAGCGTCTCGTTAAAATAAAAAAAAAACCTCGAACTAGGTTTTATTAGAAACGTGTTTTCTATGCACGCTTTTGGTGATCAATAATAAATTTAAGTTGTAAAGAACTTCGTTTTTCACTTATCCGTAGACTCGAAGCTAGACATGAGTAATGTGACCAAGTAAACTAAAAATTCCCCCGCTCTCCTAAAAGCTTGATAAAGATGGCTTCGCAGCCATAAGTGATTTTCCTACCTGAAAATCAACTAAAACACGTTCTCTGTTCCGTATTTTATACACAAAAACATAGCGTACACAACTCTGATTCTATTGTAAGTAGCTAAAGTACTTGGCCTACAGAAATCAGAAACAACATTCGTCCTATAACATTCAGATCAGAAACTATACAGAAAAGTTCTTACATATGAAAACTCGACAAAATAATTAAAAAAAAAAATGCGCCAGACAATCACACCAATCACCTGGTCTCAAACTAAGGTTTTTCCTTGTACTATGAGTACCAGACGACGGATACTAGCTAGGGGCGTCATCCCAGCACACCCAGACTCGAGTCAATTTAGAAAAGTTCGTTTTCCAAATTGACCCGACCGGGAATCGAACCCGGGACCTTTCGCACTTTGGCCGCCTACCTTAGCCACTGCGCCACCGAGGTCGTCAAATTGATACAATACATCAGTTTACTTTAAAAAAATGGCGTGAATAGTAAATCAGTAATTCAATTATTATTGTTTACACAATTTATTGTTATAATAAACTACGAAAACATCAGACAATGCTGTTTTTTTATATCCTGGCATTTTAAAATAGTAGAAACAGATTTTTTTTATCTCCCCTTGCGGTGTGGGAACCGAACCCACGACCTTCACGTATCGCGCGTGCTGCTCTTATCAACTGAGCTAACCGCTAGTTATAGTAGGCGATGAAATTTTTCTGCTGTATCAACCGTTAGCCTCCGGTTCTGTTTCTAATATTTAAAGTTCGCTAGTACGGCGTAAAGTACTATAAAAAATAATAAAATCGATTTTAAAATAATGTTTAACTGGAGGTTTTGAAAGTTATATTCGAAGATTTTGGATTCCTTATTATCCTTACTATATGCGGCTTTGAAAAAAAAATGCAATATTTTACATTATTACCGAGGAATAACCGATCAACCGATGACTTATGATCAGTTTTAAAGATTCTTTTATATCAGTAACATGACATAAAGAAATCGTATTTAAAGGTAATAAAAAAATCGGTACGAAAAAACACAGCAATACCATGTCGACGAATGAAACAGGGATCCAATATGTTGTTTGACGAAAAAATACTCTCCTACCATCAAAGGTAACTTGAAGTATTGAACTTGAAATTTCGATACCCGAATGCAAAGCTGCCAGTGCGCGAAATTTATTTTTGTTCCTGTCAGAACCAATGTGAGTCTCTCTTGAGCCTTCAGAGCGTAGTGGAAGATGGTTTATCGAATAGAAAAAAGAACTGATAACACATTGGTGAGCTTGGACATTACAACAATGTAAAAATAACGTATAACTGTAAAAATAATAATTTAATTATTATTTTGCACTTAAGGAATTCTAAAGAGGGCTTTTGACAAAAGCGTATAATGCCTGGTTTAGTAGAGACCACAATATGAAATGTTGAACCTACATTATGGACTAAATAATAATGATTATGTAAATAGAAAGATTTATTAGTTTTTTAATGTTTTCATTAAGAACATTCTTGATTGAAGTCAAAATTAATTTCTGAGGTTTTCAATTGAAATGTAAAAATAACGTGTAACTGCAAAAATTAAAAAAAAAAATTCATAATCGTTTCACAAACCACGGAGTTATGCCCGAACAAACATAAAAAAAAATATATATACGGTCGAATTGAGAACCTCCTCCTTTTTTTTTTAAGTCGGTTAAAAATTACCTAACTTCAACATTAAGATTATGAAACACTAGCGGCATGGCTTTGCACGCGTGTCTACTATCTCCGCTTTTACCCACATTCTTCATCGGTTCTTCTCTCCTAGTATAATAATATAGCCATCCTCGATAACACACAAATATTTTATCCAATTCGAACTAGTTGTTCCTAATAATTAAAATATTTGGGGTAATATTCACATAGATAAGGTTTTCGGCCGATTAACGTCTGTAACGCATTATTATTAATTAATGTTTAGGATACAGAAATAGCATTTTGCCACCTAGTAATCAATATGTGACAAAAATGTAATGAAGCAAAAGAAAGCCTAAGGCTATAAAGTCTGCCACCTTTTGCCGTTCAATCTTTTTCATTTTTGGGGACCGCGAAAATGAGTTTTCCTTTGATCTGTCCTAGAAAATTAGGTAATTCCTTCTTAAAATGCAAATCACAAGGTAGTTTTATCAAGTACGCTAATAAAATTTTATATTTCTCAGAATCCGTTAAATTCGTGGGAATAGCGATTTACTTCAAAAGACTTCTGTCTGCTTGTAAAAAGCTCGCTTATCTAACGGGCACACAGCTCCAGGGTTTAAAGAATAAAAAAGCGTAACTTTCACTGAATTGTTATTTTAATTTAATTATTATTTTGCACTAAAGGAATTCTAAAGAGGGCTTTTGACAAAAGCGTATAATGCCTAGTTTTGTAGAGACCACAATATGAAATGTTGAACCTACATTATGGACTAATTAATAATGATTATGTAAATAGAAAGATTTATTAGTTGTTTGTGTTTTCATTAAGAACATTCTTGATTGAAGTCAAAATTAATTTATGAGGTTTTCAATTGACTTAGAAAAAACCTTGATTGATTTGTTTCTGGGGTCATGGCTCGGATAAAAATGGATGTTATTCTAATAATTGCCATAGCTTGGAGTAGCAAGGCAAAGATGCGAAGCAAGAATATATTACACTATAATTGAATTCTAAAAATATGTAAGGGGGCCTTTCAACAACATTTGGCTTTAACCATAAATCTAATACTTTTTCTCGGTCTATTTGAAGGCTTGTAAACCAAACGTGTATGTGGAGCACTGGCAGGTTTTCCCACACATGTCAATTAGCGATGGACTTACTGATGTTCGTACGTCACCCTCGGCTAGGGCAGCGTTTTTGTAACACAGGGCGGAAAACAAAATATTTGTCAGAAACAGATATTGATTCATTTTGAATGATGTGTTAAATGGGAACGTAAAATAAAACACTGTTCCTGTTCAGTATTTTTGTATGAATTCTATCGTTAGGAAATTTTAAAATATTTAGTTTTTTTTCTGAATATTGCACTTCAAGATTGTGCTCACCCCACCTGTTGTTGGGTAAATGGTAATGAGGTCCTAGCTTAAAGGGGACAAGCACAGCATAATAAAGCTCTTACTGGATTTGTCGCCCTTGCTTTGAAGTCTTGACCCCTGCCACCAATGTAGCAACCGCCCAGTTCTATAAACCTTACTCACACGCAGGAACACAACGACACTGAAGTGATGGTCATTTGGCTGCGGTGTTTTGCAAGGTATTTCACCAGTCGGGCTGCTCCTGTTTGAGCGATAAATCGCAATACCCTATCCCTCTTAACCTAATCCTACCGAGACGAAACCGGCAGAAATTCAGTTGTCAAAATCTCAGTTGTCATTTCCAAAATACACAAAATGTATAATCTTTCGCTTCCCAATTTGGTAGTTCTGAATACGATACAGATTCATATCTGTCATTCAATCTATGCGTCAAAACTGTTGTGCATTGAATCGGAAGATTCGTCGTTGCATGAGTGCGTCACACGTCACACACACCAATCTTTTGATGCGAATGTCGCACACTAGTTTTTGCTGGAAACCTGTCAAATACATTTGAACAGTTTTTCAGGTTTGTAGCCGGATTCATTTCACGGTCCAGTGTACTTTAGATTGGTCTAAAATACAACAGTACTATGAAATTGACATATCTAAATCTATTAACTAAATTTATGCTGTGATTTAGTTACAGTCAGAAGCACATCTCGGTAAACACTTGCAGATTGATATAAGTTCTGAAGTATTTTCCATCTAAAATAGGCTTAGATTTGACGACATTTTCATTTGTATGATGAAGAATGTGACCTAAGATGATACAAATTTACCTAGAAGGTGCCTGCTCACTTTGACATTAAATATACCCTTAGTATAACGTTCCGGAAAAAACTGACCTCAGCAAATCAATAAGCTAAGCCTTACCAAATCAATAAGCGTGTATGCACTAACGTGCTTTTAAATTTGATTTTATACCTGTAAGTAGTTGACTAATTTAAATTGTGTTTTTTTTTAATTTAAGGTAATAATAAAATAGTTAATCACACTCTAAATAGTTAGTTCACTCAGAAAATAATACTGTAAGTAAACTCAAATTTGATCATGTTTTCATCCGAGGTCGAGATGGTATTTTTCCAATCACAATCACGGATTCAAACACAAAGATCTTTAGAAGTCGTAAAAAATTAATGGTCCATCAAGATAATCAGAGTCAAAAAGTTTTATGAAAAAGTTCCTTCCCGAAGTGGGTCAGGCAAAATACATGTCAGCCCAAAAAAGATGGCAAAGGCGGCAAAAGTAATGATTTGCTCTCTAGTAAATTGACAAAACTTCGAGTCCGTTCGTATTTTGTTTAAATAATATTTACTTACGAATATTCTTTAAGTAAAATTATAAATGAAATCTTAAAAACACAAAACTGTTTGTGTCAATCTCGGCTTGCTTTTGTTTCGTAGATGAGTTTATGTTCATAGCGATGGATAATAATGATATTTGGACGATATTTTAGAACGCAATATAAATATTACCTGCGTAATCTAAGTGGACTGAAGTTAGCAAGTCAGCGTCATATTAGGTAACCTACTTTGATTTTGTACAATCCTTTTTGGTATGACATGACAAAATTCTTGTTCTATGTCATAATAGTTTCCTTTAAATGTCAATAGATGGGGTTGTGACATAGCGCTTTTTAGAATTTTGTAAATCGCGGTGACAAGATTTTTCCACGGCCATATATAAGACCCTAAGAATTTCGTTCATTAAAAAACTCTGCTACGCATCATCCGAATATCCTCTCGTGGTTTCGGCTAGCAATTATTTCCCTTTCGTAGTCCCCCGTAGGAAACGTCGACCTAGGCATGTACCCCTAGACCCCGACGACCCAATCACTGTCGCCATGACAACGGCCGAACAACTCGCGTCACAATCTAACACAACACGCCGTCCGCTTTTCCGCCCCCGCCGGCGGGGGCCAGCGCCGCGCCCTCCCTTAGCAGTAGGGTCCTTCTCACGCTACCGGCACGTGCCGGGTCGTTTTTCTCCCCAAACGTACATTAGGGTACAAAGTCCCAGTAACAGCCCGAGCCGAGGTTCGAGCCCCGCTAGGGGGCGCCCTCCGGTCGTTACTTAAATTAAAGGGGTGAGAGCCATCTGCGCTCCCCCGACAGCTCGGTAAAGATGATAAGGCTTCGCAGCCATCATCGAAAGTCAGGTAGAAAAAAAAAAAAAAAGTTCATTAAAAACGACACAGCACACACCAAACCGACCGCTTTTCCGTCCTCGCCGGCGAGGACGCACGCCGCGATCCCCACTGGTAGGCTCCTTTTCAAGATACCGGCACGTGCCGGGGCGATTTTCTCCCCAAACATATGTTCGATTACCCTCTCCCAACAACGGCCCGAGCCGAGGTCCGAGCCCCGCTATGGGGCGCCCTCCGGCAGTTGTTTAAATTTTTTAGGGGTGAGAGCCTTCCGCTCCCCCGCAAGCCCGGTGAAGATGAAAAGGCCATCTGCGGCCATCATCTATAGTCAGTTAGGAAAAAAAAAAAAAAAATAGAAAAAAAAAAAAAAGTTCATTAAAAATAAATGTATGAACGTATATATTATATATACAACGTGTAACGGAAAGGGTATAACAATATCAAAAATACCAAAGCAGTTAACGGTTACAAACTGTATGGGACCATTTGTAGCCGTGTACACGCATTTATTGATTCAATATTTTTTTTTGAAATATCAGTCAAATACAAGTCAAAATTTTGACTAAGTCACGCTTGCACAACACTATAACAGTATTGTTGGAATCGTCAAAAGACTTGGATGTACCTACCTATTATGCTATTAATTTAAATATCACAATGGTGGTTCATCTTTTAGTGTTTACTGAATCACATCTGAAATTTGTTGGTTTAGCGTTTCTCATTTTGACAATTCAGTTAAGTCATTGAGTTGTCGTCGCCGTGACAACATCTTGTGTTTTTGCCTTTCTGGATTACCTACTTACTACGGATATTTCGTGATGTCTTTGAGCAATCAAGAATATTCGAGATGATTCTCTGTGTCGGAGCAACCGACAGCAGCGTGATGGCCGACCGAGAGCTAGAGAAAGAGATTTACGAAACCATCAAAACGCTCGTTTCCATCTGTGGATTGGGCGAGGAGGTCGTATCACATGGCCAGCTCGGTCACCAGACCTCACTCCGTTGGACTTCTTCTCGTGGGACTACGTTAAAAGGAAGGTGTACGCTGTAGCATGCTCGTCAAGGGAAGAGACGATAGAAAGCATCAAGGCCGCGTTCTGTACAGTGACACCACAAATGTTGCATAATGTTCGCGCATCTTCTAAGAAAGTACTAGGCGCGCATGTCGAGGAAGGAGGTGGAGAAATTCAGGATCGCAGTGATTGTCGTGAAGTGATAACGTGATTTGGGGTCGCTGACCTCAATAGTGTTGTGATGCGTTTGTTTACGTTTTAGTCAGTCATTATAGTTATTCATTTTTTATTTCATAAAAACAATAAAGTGTTTATTTTTACTCGGGATTTCGTATATAGAATCTATACAAGGTATAGTATCCACCTACTTTACATTGTTACCCCCTTTCCGTTACAGGTTGTATATATAGATACGATCAACAGAATAAACAAATACTTGTAGTTCGAAATTAGCTCTTATGGGAAGGACATAAGAGCAAATTCCAAAGTGCTATTAAATTGGTAACATTTATTTCACTCAATATTACTAACAGCCATGAAATGAAATAATGAACGTTAGACCTCCAGAATTTATCACTTAAATTAAAAATGTTTAAGTCTATATTTTATCATCATTAAAGTAGTCGAATTGTAACAATTGAACTATGATTAGTTAATATTAGAAACATATTTTTTTATCCCCCCTTGCGGTGCGGGAATCGAACCCACGACCTTCACGTATCGCGCGTGCTGCTCTTCCAATCCGTTCTAATTACCTACAGATAGCAATAAATGATACGGGGCGTAAGGTACAAACGACTGACGGACGACTGATGACAGCTGTATGGAAAGTAAATTAGAAATTAGAATTAACGACTCGTAGAAAAACGAATAGTAACTTTTGACACATTACGAATCGTTAAATTTCTTTCATTCCATAACCTCAAACTTAAATTTTATTTTATTAAAATCAGTTCCAAATTCTGTCAATAGATGTCGTTATACGTAGTTACATCGCGCAAGCGTTGTGTTCCGTGAATAACATAAGAAGTCATTGACGTGCTTTAACTTCAATAATTGTCCTAGATATGACTTTTATAAGTCTACCTTATTTTTTGTTAGCAACATATCGTGAAAGACTATGTTGCTTTAAATTAAAGGACGAAATATTAAACCACTGGACCGATTGAGATGAAATTTGGTACACATATGTATCATTTATAATCTTGAAATAAATAGTTTTTAAGTTATTTAAGAAAATAGGCGAAAATTGACCATCCCCCCCCCCCCCTATCTCCGAAACTACTATGCTAAAAATTTTGAAATTAATGCGGAATATAGCTCTTTATCTATAGATTAAAGGAAAACCTATGAGAAGTGCATGGATTTAAAAAAAAGGGTTGCTTTGTTAAATTTACGTTTTTTTTATTGTTACCTGCCTGTGCCATGTGATGCTTAATTTCAAAAGGTCTGACACATCAGTCTATGAGCAGATTACACATTATTTCATCAACTACGGATTGCCCCACGAAGGGGGGTTTGTGGGGCGAAGAATTAGGGCCAGGAATTTGGTATTTTTTTAAAAAGAGAGAGATGGAAGATATAGCGAGACAATTAAGATATTTCTTTGTTTCTCACAATCAAGTGAAGGCAGTTATTGTGACCTATGAGCCCAACGTACGGAACCCTCTCCACGCGAGTCCTACTCGCACTTGACCGGTTTTTTCCCCTCAAAAGCAATCCCCAAAACCGTTGAAATACTATTGTTGACCCCACACATCGACATGTTGCGATTAGATTACCAAATTTAAATAGGTACAGCAAAAGCCCGTTAAAATACACGCTTTGCACTTTATAGAGCCCTTATTTTCAAGGAATTAGCACTAATATCGAGCTGTTTTGTTGTAAGTGTTCACTTTGATGTGCGGTGAACTATGCGATCAACAGAATAAATAAACACTTTGTAGTTCGGAATTAGTTAATTAGTTAGTAATATTTAAACTTCGCTAGTACGGCGTAAAGTACTATAAAAATAAAAATCGATTATGATTAGTTAATGCCGAGTTCCAATATATGAAAAACAATCCGTCTAATTACAGATTACGAGGCGTAAGGTACAAACGACTGACGGACGACTGATGACAGCTGTATGGAAAGTAAATTTGAAATTAGAATGAACGACTCGTAGAAAAACGGAATGTCATTTTTGTCACATTACGAATCGTTAAATGTTGGAACCGGGCATAAGTGTACAAAAATATTTTTTATTTTGCCATAAATGGAACCTTTCCTTTCATTCCATAACCTCAAACTTAAATTTTATTTCATTAAAATCAGTTCCAAATGCTGTCAATAGATGTCGTTATACGTAGTTACATCGCGCAAGCGTTGTGTTCCGTGAATAACATAAGAAGTCATTGACGTGCTTTAACTTCAATAATTGTTAAAAATGTGACTTTTTTAAGTCGACCTTATTTTTTGTTAGCAACATATCGTGAAAGACTATGTTGCTTTATATTACAGGACGAATTATGGATGGGTCGTACTTGTCAAATCGAGTACCAGGGCTTGCAAGTACGTCCCTTAGAAAATACCAGGGCCGAAAATCAGGTTTAATATACTTGAAAGTATTTAATAAGTCTAGTTCGTAACTATCTAATTTTAAGGTACATAATCGCGGATGTGATTCGGAAATTTTACGGACTTACAAGTTTATATAAACTTTAACCAAGTATGTACCAATTATTAGAATTTTGTTGATTATGAAACGAAACTTATGTGAGTTAATGAGTTACCATACGTCAATCTTTATTGTTCTATCTCGCTCTCAGCTCGGCTGCATCTTCCGATCCCGAGTTGGGCGCCGCGGACGTCTCGCGACAACCGCCGCGCGTAAAAATACATTGAAAGTATCACACGCGATTTTAATCTTTATACAACAATGATAAGGATCATAGTTTATTAAACAAAACTAAAAACCTTAAAGGCTTGCGAGTACTTGATTGAGCTAATCTATAAAAGACTTTATTCTTATAACCATAAAGAAAATAACACATTGCCTCGGTTGTCTTGTAAATACTTTGAAAGTGTTGCAAGTATTTCGGGCTCGTACTTGGTCGGCGTACTTGGAAGCAAATACCTGGTCTAAAAACCTGGTCGCGTAAATACGGACCATCGCTGATAAAAACCAATTCACCTCAAGAAGTTATTTCATTTACGTAGCACTAGAGTTAAAGTGAGTAAAAGTGAGTCAAGTGCAGGGAAGTCCCTGAGGAGTAGTAGGACGGCCAGTAGGTAACTAGATTTGAACGCGTAACAACCCCCTTTCTTCTATATTTTCCGCTGATTATCCGCTCCTTCTGGACGTTGCGTGATGTTATTTAGCTTAAAGCCTTCCTCGATAAGTGGACTATCCAATTATTTTCAATTCAAACCAGTATTTTCACACAAAAAACTTACAAACGAACTCTTCAGCTTTATTATATTAGTGTACCGTCAGCGCCGAAATCCTCATATTTTTATAATTTTTTTAGTAAAAATCTTAATATTTATCAAATTGAAGCAAAGCTTTTGCTAACGGTACATTTCACTGTTTCCTATTTTAAAGTACCTATATACATCAGCTTTTAATAAATATAGTGGTTTATTACTTAAAAAGCGGATCAGGTTGAGCTCAACATAAGGTTTATTTATTTTAAAATGAAAGCACTTTAATTTTTCTTGAAAAATATCTGATCAAACAAAAACAAAACGTCTTATGTTTTTATGGAACAAATAAATCTGGTATCCTTATCAAAAAATACCTATCGTTTCTACGTAGATACAGAGGCTACGTCGCGCGGATGTCGTCGACACAAGTGGCTATAATGGGCAACACGTGCGGAACTCACGGGTCAGTCCCCACATAATAATGAGTTCGATTCTAGTCTTATCTTGAACTCAAGGAATTTGTAGTGGACTTTATCGACTCTTGGGGATAAAGATATCACCACTTTATATGAGCACCAGTTAACGGTTAAAACTATAGGGAACTTTCGTATGTTATACGACTTTTAAAACATTACGGCTCATCACTAAAAAAAGAACGAACTAAGATCTATTTAAATTAATGTTTTTATAAATAGAGTTTTAGGAATATTAAGAGATGAAACTAAGAATCCTTACTTCATACTAATTCATTATTTGCCTTTGTTTAACGATTAATAAAGTTCGATGTAAATAAATGCACTGCTATGATTATAGTCAGATTAATTCAAATAAAACTGACATATCATTTATCGAGTTACGCTTACTTTAAAATTGTGAAACACGCCATTAAAATCATACATTTTGTGTAAAATAAATTTACCTGTCTATATTTATTTTGTCTTTGGATAACACCTACACCACATATTCGAACTTTTGTTTTTATGAACAAAATGTACAAACGAATAGAATTCTATCTACTTTGTTTTGCAAAACACATTTTAATGAAATCCTCTGCGTTGTTTTCACGCTGCCCTGCACGCACGGCGTATTTTTCCCCGTTTGACCCATAAAATGTTACACTATCGCCTATCACCCTGACACATTGACCCGATGTTCGGCCAATAAATTAAGGATCGCCTTACGAAAAGAAAGCGGAAGTAACATCTAATGACGTAATTGATGATTGCATTGTTGCGATGGCAGGAAATAGACCTGTTGATTATTTTCTACTTTTATAAGCGTAGGTACGTTTTATCCTTCGACCTCTTAAATTTTTCTGTTGAATTTAATGTACTTCTTTGTTGGTTGTTGTCAAGAAGAAACAAGTCGGTATATAAGTTTTATTGATAAGTCACAAATGTTAGACATTTCATCGATAAAAATAAAGTAGCCAAAAGCTGGTAATGTTTAATGAGTCACCACACATACTCAGTGACACAATATCAGTTAATTACAATGTGCAAACATTCTGAAGTTTTATCATCATACTGAAACAAAAAATAGACCTTAAGCAATATGATATTCTAGTCAAACAGGTACAAACCTGTGCACTTACTGTTTTACATGATTTGTCTAAGTTGAACCTTACTTATTTGAATTAAGGTCCAAAACCAATAAAAGATGGAAAAATGCTCTTCTGTACTTACAGAAGAGCAGAAGAGCAGATGTTTATTTAACTCTCTATACTTATAGAGGGTTAAATAAACATCCGGTAAAAACCGATTTATATTAACTTATCTACAACTTTACTTGTAAATCGGTTTTCTTTCCAAACTTTTCAAACGTCGAAGCGTTTTACATCATTGTGTCATTTGTCTATGCCGCAAATATTCAGCAGTAAATGGAACCTAAATGTGCAATAATGCCCAAAAATTCACATTTGTTGCAATGAATCACGTAGAGATGTCAGTCCGGGTTGACAAGTGTAGACCTGCCTTTAGACAGTTCCAGACAGGAATGCCGCAACGCGCTGAAGACACAATCTAAACATTATGGCAGTAGGGAAGCTACTTGTTCAAAGCCAGCGGCAGCGTGTGGTAGGCTTTCCCGTCCAGGAGGCTGATTCACAAACCTTAGCAACGATTTCAATATGGGAAATCAATGTCTGTCTTATCGTTTATATCAAGAAATAGATAAAACATCGTTTTCGAACTCGAATTCAATCTTGACGATATTTGAACAAGTATACAGCAGTTGACGAAGGGCAATCCACTGAAACCAACTGACAGGTCTCAACGCTATTTATAGCACCGTGGGTATATAGCAGTACATTATCTATAGTCTTACAAAGTGATTTTCGTACAGTCTTAAATGATTCATCGTACATACATATTCCCAAATTTACGGTAAAGAGCACGTCAAATTAAATACTTGCTGTTCAATATTCGATCTTAAAATGTGTAGTGTGATTTGCTCTCTTCTGTATAAGATACAAATTTCTTACCGGGCAATTATAATATTTGTAATATTAGAAACAGAATTGTTTTGTCTCCCCTTGCGGTGCGGGAATTGAACCTACTATAACTTGCGGTTAGCTCAGTTGGAAGAGCAGCACGCGCGATACGTGAAGGTCGTGGGTTCGATTCCCGCACCGCAAGGGGAGATAACATTTTCTGTTTCTAATATTTAAAGTTCGCTAGTACGGCGTAAAGTATTATAACAATAAAAATCGATTATAATATTTGTAGCTTTTTAACCCGGCGTCATGGGGGTGGAAAATTGTTACACGGACGTGGGGGCTGGGTCATCATTACCCAGATAAGGAATGTGAATATTTCTGTATGTATTTGAGAAAAACGATATTTTTTTGTAACATGCAATAATTTACTTTATAAGGATAATACAAAACCATAAACATAATGAAAATAGAAACTTTTATTAATAGGAACAAGATTTGGAAAACTATTCACTAAATATCAACAAATTTGGCTTTCCTTAGCAAAACTTAACATAAAAAAATATATACCAGTCTTTGGTTTTCTAATCGAACTCTTATATTATCTTCTTATATAAAATAATCTAAATTAGTTACTCAGACTCATTTTTATCAATACAATTAGCGCAGAAAGGCACTATATGTTGAGGGCAAATATGCTTGTTGCATCCTTCACATACGTGTGTAGTTTTGCGATCTTTGCTTGCAGGACACACCTGACACCTCTTACGAGCATTTGTGTGCATCACGTGGTCATCATCCTCTTCAGACTCCTGACCAGACGGCAAAACATCCGAGTCCGATTCTTCAAGTACCGCCATAATACGACGTCTTTCCAGTTCTTCGCCATCCATTATTACTCGTACTACCTACGGAAAAAATAAAAAACACATCAAAACCTCAAAACAATGTAGTAACACTAATACAAAGCATCATAAACAACAATAAATTATTTAAACAGTAATTTATTAAAATGGCATGAAACAGTTACACTGAATACAGGCATGGGTCATAATTACCTTTTTCCCGTGACAACACTTGTTACTCTCAACGCGGCTCTCGCCAAACTGATTTCGTGGGATATACGTGTAGAGGGACTCAATGACTCCAGCTACTGCGAAGAGCGGCAACGTCGCGCGCGTCGTTGAAGAATTATAAGCGAACTACAAAAGTGCGGGTAATTTTGACCCAGCCCCCATGACGCCGGGTTAATATTCATACACAGCTTAGTTCAACCCAACTCAGCCTCTATAGAAAGTGACCCTTATTGAGCTACTGTAATGCGGTACACAAGTCTGTTTCACGAACTCTATCTATATTGGCTATTTTACCTTGATCCCAGACTGCAATCATATTTAGAATACTCTACAGACGTGTCTCGATTAACATGATACTAATCTGCACTTAAACCTGGCCCGGTTTCAAATAGCCTGGAGGATACTAGTTTACTCCAAGTACAATGACTTTATGACAATGATATTGTAGTCTAGGCCCAAAAAGTGTCCAACCTTACATGGTTTAATTAGTTTCTACTAACTACTTAGTGCTTAGCGTCGCGTAAGCACTCATTGGCTATGACGAGTATTGTAGCCAGTCAGCCACTGCGTTTGGTCAAATCTTTTCATCATATTATAATGTTTTTAAACTTTCTTTGGAATTGCATTTTTGTATTTGACGCGTAATTTTTGTTTTCAAAATCAATAAATTTTCTTCGACTCTTCAGCTATTTTTGCTAATGGTCCCTTACTCAGCTCGTAAAATAAATATGTTATATTTAAAGATAATTAAACTGTTTGTCCTAAAACAACTTTTTAGTCATCTTGCCTTTATTAAGTTATTTTGTTACGGAATATCATAATAACCTTTAAAATGGTTGTACTTTATTAGACTGTTCTTGTCTGAAAAATCGGGCCTAAGTAAGCAAGTCCCGTAAGATCTACATAAGTAGGTGTCAAGGTAGCTTTGTATACATGGATCCTAGACTTCGGCTTGTACGGCTTAATACGTAAAATTAATTGTTTGAACTACATAAAACACAAAATCAATTAAAGAAAAAAGTTGGTGTCCTTTACTACGAATAAGAACTTAGTGATAATAATAAAAATCTTTTTAAAATCACGACAAACAGATGAGTAATATTTTATTAAAGTGTCATCAATTACACAATGAATGATCAATTACACAATGAATGCAAAAAGTATTAACAGCCTCCAAGATTTTTTAAAATAAAGCTTGTACTTTGATTTCAAAATATCCACCGCTAAGTAAAAATCTCGTAACTAATTCTTTAGTACTACCTACGTTAAATAAAGAAGCTAGTTAAGTAGAAAGTACTTTGTAAGTGATTAATGTTTTCACATTTTATTTCAAATATAATATTTTTGATTAGCTAATGTGCTAATGTTGAGCTAACGAAGTTTTAACATTTTTTGATCAATCACCAATCGGTATGCCAATATATAATAATTTCATCTATATGCCTTTTCGTAACATTAATTTAAGTACTTAGAGATAAAACAAGTATTTTGTTTTCTCGATTACGATTTTGTTTCTCCTTATACGTTAAAATACTAACCAAATAAAAGTAGCAATGTATGCTACTGACAAACATTTACCATTCAATTGAAACAATTGTAAAGGTACGTATGTAAGTTATCGCTGTTTGTGCAATAGGCCGTGTATTCGCAGATACTGTGGGTAAACAAGAGCAGTAAATAGACCTCACGGCAGACTTCACTAATCAGCTTATCTGGTCAAACGGAATGGGCGCCTCGAACACCAGGGAGCAAAACCATTACTGATTTTCGCACTGCATCGCATTTCCTAGGTAATTTGGAACGTTAGAAGTGTTGCACAATGTACAGTGTCTTATTCAAAACTTAACATAATAAAGAATACTAAGCAACTGCAATGTTTTGTTTACAAGATTAAAAATGCTGCACTTCTAAAATAAAAACATCAAATATACATAATATAAAAATATTTAAAAACTAGTCATCCTAAATAATAATATTATTAAGTCGAAAGGTTGTAAAAATGTATAGATGGCTGGATGTATAAATATCTAAATGTGTGTTTGTTACTTTTTCACTTTTAAAATACACCAATAGTTATTAAATGTAACATATCCCTCCATATCTCATTAAGCGATCTCAAATTAATGGATAAGTAATTCATACTGAAACCATTTCGGGATCAGGTTTAAAATGTATAACTGAATGATTTATTAATACCTCAAATCTTTGGCAACCCTTCTCATTGGCAATGTTTGGAAATGGACAGGAATTGATGGACGACTAGTAAATAAGCTTTCCACTATAAATATATATGCATCAGGGTTTATAATTCAATAAACGATTGCATATTAATATCTGTAACTTCTTACACATTGCACACTATTAAATCAAAAACATTTCAATCATTGTTAAATATGGGTAAAACGTATACATGTATGTATGTGTTAACCAAGTATATAAAACAGTCCTTAAAATGTGATTCGTATGATTCTATACGTGAATTAGGACGTGTGAATCTAGACGCGATCAATTTGGGTTTAGACAAAATAACTGAAGTTAGAGTCCTCTTTCAAAACAATTGTATTTAGCTTCAGGTATTATTAGGGAAAGCGCTTACATTGCCTCCATTCTGGTTTACACATAGCGAATCGTACAGAGATAATCCTATTAGTTTCTGAGTGAATAGCAACCAAAATGCAAGGATTTAGATTGTTATACGGGAATTTAAGCATGCTTAGTAATAACGGTTAACATTTTAAGTGAATTAGATCGGATTAGACTTCTTTTGGTAGTAACTTGATTGAAGTAAAGGAATAACAAAACTCGTTTTTGAACAGGCAAAAATACATAAGAGTATAACACCTTGGTCTTTGTGCAGTCATTATGCCATGCACTTAAAAACTAATATCGAAATGCATTAGTTTTCCTTGACATGCTGTCGACCGTCCATTGGAAGAAAAAACCGGAAAAGTGCGTGTCGGAATCGGCCATGAAGGGTTCCGTAGCAACAATTAACATAATTATAAACATAATTATGAAGTAGGTATTGAAAAAAACTATTGAAGACCTGTCCATAGAGAGGGTTTGATGAAAAAAAAATTAAGTTTCAGTTCTAAGTATTGGCAACCCTAAAAAAATATTTTTTTTTCTATTTTTGTATGAAAATCTTAATGCGGTTCACCGAATACATATACTTACCAAGTTTCCACAGTATAGCTCTTATAGTTACGGAAAAAAGTGGCTGTGATATACGGACGGACAGACATGACGAATCCATAAGGGTTCCGTTTTTTGCCATTCGGCTACGGAACCCTAAAAAACAAGAAGTAAAACTTACAAAAAACGCACTACTTTTTTTTTGTTAGTATACAGTTATAATGAAATGCAAACCCTGTTTCTCTTCCGCAAAATCTAAAAAGTATTGATAGCAACATTTATTCTGCTCTAAACCCAGAGAAAACGCTGTGAGACAGTAAAATTTAAGTAGGTGCTCCACACTTTCATAAATATTACTAAGGCCAATTGTTTTACGATCTTTGTGATCTTAGTTATCAAATCACCTACTCACGAGTTATTTTCAAGTTCTATCATCCATCATTTTTAAATAGCTGTTCTCGACATAACGTAACATAAAATTTATCTGTCATGAAATTCAATTTAACATTATTTTATTACGTAAATTTTGCTTCCGATGCATTTTGTTCTCTCATTGAACAAGTAATGCCTTTGAAAACACTGCGAAACTACTAAGTCATAAACAAACTCAGCGGCAACTTCCGACAGTAGTTTGAAAGTACGAGTTCTTGTAAAAGATTCATCCATTTTACTTCAGGCTATCACCACTTTTGCCGATGGTCAATAGACCAGACGAGTTTCATTTTGTTTTTTATCTTAAAACTCTTACTCGTGCTAGATCTAGGTACCTGTGTGGTATTCATAGGGGCAGTTCTCGTTCCAACTCTGGCTCAAAATTACCTCAAAACCACAGCATTACTACCCATTAATAGGGTAATTTAAACACAGTTAACGTTTCGCATGCTCGCGTGGGGAGACCGTTTAAAGCCTTTATCACGTATAATGGCGGATTTAAGCGTATTTTTGTTGTTAGCGCGAAGTGTCTTCGTATTTCATGTTGTGGAAGGTAGGTAAATCGGTTTTTGCGTTGGACGGTGTTTGCATTACGTGTCGTTTCGTAAACGGATTATGAGGGAAAATCCGGTCAAGAGTGAGCCAGGTTCGCTAAATTAGGGGTTCGTGTAGAGTCAAAGGGAAATTTATCTACCTCTTTGTTGATCTTTTATTTATTGGGAACACTGCTTTTCAAAAAGTAAGCTAAGTCTAAGGGTTGAAAAAGTAAGGTAAAAGAAGGTAGAAAAGGTAAGGTAGGTAAAAAGAGGACACCTTACAAATATATCAATCTTAAGTGACAACTTAGTACACAAGTTTAGTCAATTTTCCCACATTTTTGGGATTTTCCCAGGAATACTTTTTCTTCTATTCAAGGCGTTGAAAATCCTACTACTATTATAAAGGCGAAAGTTTGTAAGTATGGATGTATGGATGTTTGTTACTCTTTCACGTAAAAACTACTGAATGGATTTGTATGAAACTTTACCACAATATAGCTTATACATCAGAATAACACATAGGCTACAATTTTTGAGGTTTCTAATGTGCGGTCGTAAAAAACACACTTTTTTAGGGATCCTTGGTAAAATTTGAAAAATTTCAACAGAAAAACGGGAAAAATTATCTAAGGCGAAACGAAGTTCGCCGGGACCGCTAGTGGATTATAAAATTGGTAGTTATATTTTAGGTTTACAAGTAAAAACTGATGATGATGATACGCCCTAACTATGTGTATTTAAGTAGATTAAGTAACAATATTGTAACAGTTTTTTAATGTTGGTAGGTTGAGTTAATTCAGTATACTTTTAAATACACTGTGGTATAAAATATGGTAGCGGCTACAATTTTACGTTGTAATAATATCCTGAATAAGGAAAACAAGCCCAATCGTAATAATTTCTAAGTCTAAATCCTATGTTGTCAGTAAACAGAGTATAATATTTAATAACACAAAACTCCGACTCGCCGCGGCGCACCCCTATAAATTCAGAAAAGTCTCATTAAATACATTTCAGGGGTTATAAACATCTTTACAGGTTCAGTGTAAGCCAGGCTTAAGCAACTTAATTAACCTCCTTTATAGATACCTGTATTATCTGAAAAAATAATAAAAATGAGAATGCACATTTAATCCTATAGATGTGTACTTAACCAGTTGAAATAAAATGAAATGGTCTGGATATTGGTTTTATGGGGCCTAGTATAAATAATCGGTTGGATAGTAAATTCACCAGCAAAAGCCTTTGCTTAATTCATTATCCAATTTATTTAATACGATTTTACGAGTAGATATTACGTTGCTTTTAACATTTAAACCCTTGAGTACCGTATTGTTATACGTGAAGACTTTTAAATGAGATAGGTACCTGAACTGCAAACAAAGTGAATTCAAGAAGAAATTCAGAATGGAATGTTTAACTTCAATTTTCCGTGTCAAGAGTGAGTCGGTTACATCGAGCCTCGTCCCACCTATTTTCAATAGGAAGAGAGGCTTTTATCGATGTCTGGGAAACTGGGTCGACAGTTAGCCTCCTAAGTTACGACATAACTCAGCTTACACACACATACCAATGGATAACAGTTCAGAAATAACGTTCTAATTTGTTTTTGACGTCACTGTATCTAGGCTTGATTCCGTCTCAATTCAGTTCTTTGAAAAGCTCTCAGCATTATGTTAGTAGCTATATGTTAGGTCTGATATTGTATAAATAATAAACAGTTATAATTATTGAACACAATGATTATAACTTTTTGTAAAATTAAGTATAAGTGTCTTATTTTCATTGGATTTAAAAATACAAAAAAATAATACAACCGATTTGAACTAACTATTGTTAGGCGACGAATTTTATTATGCGAAATATGTAAGTGTTAGTTGTTGGAAAAGTTTACTAGGCATTCATATATTATAATTTACAATGACATCATCAACCCGTTTGTGTAAAAAAAGAGGCTTATAAATAATTATTTTAATAGATACAAATCTCAGAAACTGTGAACATGAACAAATGTTTTATTCATTAATAGGTTACAGACTAAAGGTTTGCCAAACAAGATACACTTTATTGCACAGAAAATTTTACAGAAATTGATTTTACAGACCTAATCAAGTACAATTTACGGTCTTATAAAAAAAGCAAGAGCTAGAAAGCATTCTCTTCCAGACAACCTTTAGGTAGAGGAAATTGTAGATTTCGAGAAACGGGTGCTGTCGTGCAAAAGTTTTATTATTTTTCAATATTACTATTATTACACTATCGTTTTGCTGATCTTTCTTAAACACGAAAAAAGTTAAAATATATTGTGAGTAAAACATTTTCTTTCGCAAAGTCTTCAAATGATATTAAAACACTATTCCATATCCCAGCTCCAATATAACAAAGTCTTGGAAATTTTGCAGAGATGTATTTCAGATATTCGCATATTGTTGCGGTACCGTATTTTGTGTGAGGGAATTGCTAGCATAACTGTTACTTGCTTGGACGGTTAATGCACATTTAAACATTTTTATAGGGAAACTAAATCTGAAGAAAGTAATGGTAGCTGGCGGTATAGTAAGGTTTAGGTATTACGCACCACAAAAGATGTTTCGTGGTGCGTAACACCTACAAATATATTTTGTAACAACCCGCGATAAATTATAAAATCCTTTATACTCGTAGCTTGTACCTTATACAACGGTTAAGGTTTATAAGAAAAATAATGTTGTAATCGGACAATGTTAGTTATTGCAACTTACCTTAAAAATTGAAAAAAAAAATACAGAGAGTTCAGTGATAAAATTATCATGTATCCTTAAAATGATTGACATAATCGGTATGTACGCCGAGGTGTCATTAGATATGTATGCTCTAAAGAATCTGTAATTGACATTAGAAAAAATATATAAATGATTCAATTTTTCTTTTCCACTTGACTAGTTTTTTTTTTGTTTTTTTTTTTTATCAATTTCCAGCCAACTAACTTTTATGCAGAAATATCTGGACTGGATAAATACTTTGTTTGTTGTTGTACCTACTTGTAGGTATCCTTATCAATTTCAATTCCAAAACTAATGGACCGAAAACTTTTACAAGCTCAAACAATTGTGTCTCTGGAATGACTGTTGGCGTATTTCGAAGTTATTTTTGGAACCCCTTTTCTAGTTTACTGGGAAAATGTGGGTGTATAAACATATTCCTAAAACAAAAATGAATGTAGGTTGTTGGTTTACCTTTGATATTTTTTCAGTACAGCACAATAAACAAGGTTATGTAAACTTGTTTGTCGATATTTTCTTATGGGCACAGTTAAAGAAAGTTAATATTAAGAATACAGTAAGATGTATACAGGTAACTGATTATTATTTAACTGATGTGATGTGAATAATGTTATTTGTTAATATCAGAAAAGCAAAAAATACTATGTTCAACGTCATTCAACTAAAATTAAAAAATAAACCCCGACACAAAAAAGTGTGAAAAAAGCCCTTTTATTTGATACTAGGGGGGGGGGGGGTACTCTCGAAAACGAGACGAACAAACGAAAGGTTTCGTTTTTGAAGATTATTCAAAAGTTTGGGAATGAAGACGTGGTTTTTGATTTGCATAAATAATATTTTGTTTTTTTGAAAACGCTTAATTTGCATTCGAAGTGATTTCTTTATGGTTATGAGGATTAAAATTGCCATCCGTTGTCGGATCCGACATATTTCGTTTATGAGAGTAGACCCCCTGTACTGTATTGAGTTGGGACAAAATATTAGGAAATCCGTCATTTTCTGGTGGCGGTCATCTTGGATTTTAAATTTGGCATTATAAATATATTTTGCTAGTTAAGTTATTTTATATGATACCCATATTGTGGGAGTTATGTTAAAACATGCAACCCATAATTTTGTGATGGCGGCAATCTTGTATCGATTTTTATAAAGCAGCTCCGCTCAAAAATACTCCCGTTCGTTTGTTCGGGAGCTGCGATGCCATAGACAGATACACACACACAGACACGTAAAACTTATAATACCTAGTCCTTTTTGCATCGGGGTTTAAAAAGGTTGTAGTGCAATCTTTAAATCAATCACATCATCAGGATTCATCCAGGTATAAATGAAGGAGGTTATTTTGAGTTTGCTGTGGTTGCTGTGGTTCTATGTCATTTACTTTTCAACACGCGAACGAATGTAAAAACTTAACATTCCTACCTAAATTAGTACGAATATCCAGTCTAAATAAAGTAGAAAGAGTTTCTGTTTACTTATTATATTTTCAAGTGCGCATATTGGACTTACATAAATCGTACACATAAAGTAACGCGTGGGAGCAAATATGATATACGGATTAGCTGAGATGCACATCAGCTTTTCTCTGATACGAGAACGATATTACGGATCAATGAACAATTCATATCTCAAGCCACCGTAATACTAGTATTGTGAGAATTATTTTGTTGAAAGGAACTCAAGTAGTAAATTAATGATTAACACGGCAATAAATGAACGAGCATCGTTCTCCTTACTTGACAGATTTTGAGATACAACCTGTAAACATTTTGAAATGTATTCGGCGTTACATAATTGCCACATTTTTGTCCTATGAACATTTTAACATTGTCAAACATAGTAGAAGAAGTAAATTAAAAGTAAATAACATCATATAATATGACATGATCCCAAAGTAAGTAGCTTATGCACATTACACTATAATAAAAACCTTCGTATCTAAATTTGTAAACACACGGAACACCAACATTCATCAGATAAATGTTTGTCCTGAGTAGGATTAAGATTGAACCAACAATTCTGAGGTCCCGGGTTCCATCCCCGGCCGGGGCAACATAGGCAACGAACTTTTCTATATTCTTTCGGGTCTGGGTGTTGTGGTACAACCGTTGTTTCTGATTTCTGTAACACAATGTAACAAGAATTAGAGAAATGAATGTGATTTGTCCAATATTTATTTATTTAACTTTTGGTTCAAAAGTCGGAAACGCTATCTATTCATTCTTTTCTCATAGAGCCGGTCAAATTATACGCATCATTGTACCATTTACTAGTTTTTACTTTGACGTCACGTAATTTCCAATACTCCCCGCTTTCATTCCCGGCACAGAAGGCAGTCATCAAGCAATCGCTCTCTCGTGTCGATTCGATCAAAACGACCGCACTCGGTCCGATGGCGAAGGACCCTTTGCAGCGTCGAACGCTGACATACCGCAGAAAGTAATACTGCACACGTATGATTGAAACAATCGAAATGCACATTGAAGTACAGCAAACGCGATCTGGATTTTGTGTCACCCTTAAATCGAACGCATAACCACTATTTTAGATCTGCAAGCTTCCATTGTGTTGTAAGTATTTTGCAATAAATGTACCTAAATATAAAAAAAGGGAACTTTAATTTGAATTTAGATTTATTACATTAATAAGATTTACATTAGCAGAGTATATAAAGAGATGTACGTAATCTTCGAACAAACGCACGGAGCGTGCCTACTATGTGTGCGCGCCCCGCCCTTTACCGACGCGCGTCGCACGCACACACTGACAAATATTCACAATCTTTCAGAGTCACCGCAGTCGGGCGTAGGGCTTTGCACCGGAGCGAAATTATGGCACCGGAGAAAATCACCGATGAATTTAACATAACCGATTGATAGCCGGTGAATCACCGGAGATTGTGCATAATTTTGTTCTTTTTTTAAATTATCTTCTAAATCATAAATTTACCATAATATTATAAAACATTACCAAAAGTGACAAAATTGTAATTTTAATATTTATTTATTAGAAAAACGTAAAATATATGTATGAAGTCTTAACACGTGCTACTGTGACAAAAAACTATATAAACTATTCGTTGATTTTAAAGTTTTGATTTAAAAAGCATAACATCAGCGTCAAACTGCAGCGAACTTCTCCGATCATAAAGGATGTTGCCCATTGCTGAAAATACCCTCACCGACTTCACAGAAGTTGCTGTCATAGAAAGATATGTATATGCAATATCATTCAGTGGTTTTATATGTTGTTTATTAATATTCCAATATGACAAAACATGCAAATCATACTTGTTCTTAGAATAAAAATGAGTTTTTGTGTACCTCAGTCTGCCTCAGCAACTCATTTACTGAACTTGGCAGTGTAATGTGGTCCTTTGCATACCATACGGGGAAAGAAACATAACAATTATAGATGTCGAAAGGTTTCACCATAGCTGGGCACCGTTAATCAAACAGTTAACTTCGTTAACCGTTAATCCGTTACTCAAAATGTTAACTTCGTTAATTAACGATTAACGGATTAACTAGTTAATGCCCAGCTATGGTGTTCACTGACAGCCCTAGGGGTATAGGCAGTTATCGTTCGGTCGGGGCGCTAGATGGCGCCAGTTTACCTACTTTTCTCTTTCTACTATGACATTTGTTATAGAAATCGGAGGAAATACACTAACATTTAGTATTTTTAGTTACAGCACGTCGGTTTTTCTAAAGATCTTCTCAAATAATGACGCTTTTGTAAAAAATATGGTGGTAAAAATTTAAACGTGTCGCGTAGTGAATTGCACTCATTTTGCCCAGTCTCAGACCAGATACATAGAGATAATTGTACTGTAATGGTATGTGGCATACATTTCTTGCACTGTATTGTACAAAGCCAAACATTTGTTGCAAAATAAGCTTTCACGTAGAGGAGTTTTAGTTTAAACTTGTCTGTACAATGTTACGCGTGATAACGAAGATAGCTACGTAAGTATCGAAAAGTATTTGTTAGTAGTCATTAGTACCAGTAAATTTTGGCTCCTATTATAAACATTTGCTGAGATGTACCTTTGGTACGCAAACAATAAGAAACGTTTTTCCGTAGACAAAATACACACTGTAAAATGTTTTAACAAACTGTTGCTCTTACTGAAATTTAACTAGTCTGCTCGCCTATACGTTTTTTATATTGTTTTTAAAAGTTTTGTTGCGTTTTTTTAATCAATGTCATGTGGACAAAAATGTACTATTTATATAGTATTGCTCATTAAGTCCTACAGTTCTTTTTAATTAATTGATTACCTATAATATCTTTTTACAATTGACAAACCAACTGTATGTCTTGGTGCAAAATTAGTAGGTAATAAGTTTAGCCTTTTTTTGTAAAAAAAACTACTGCGTTTCTTACCGGTGTCTTCTCAGTAGTTATAGGTTCTGAACCGGAGGTAGCGTCATTTGATTTATATAGAGAGTATTCATAAGTGTTACTGATGTAATCTATATGCATAAAATTGTTTGACTTGGCTTGACTTGAATAGGAAAATACGTTTATCGTATTCCGTTTAAGTATTAAGGTCCACAATGTCGTAACAATTAACAATGGTGGTAATGGTAGATCAAATATCGAATCCAAACATTGTTTAAAATCCGTAACGACAAAAAGCAATGCGAGCGTCACATTACACAATACCAATCGTAGTCTTGAAGCTGGCTGTTGACGTGCCAATTTCCTTTATCCTCGAACGTAATAGTCTCACTGTGAGGGGCGACATTTAATTTCCACCTGGTGCCGACACAACGCGTGCAACTATGAATAAATCGATTACATCAAATTCCTTAACATTTATCACTCGAGCTTCGTCCCAATCGAATAACTCGAAGCTAAAATTGCAATACGGAAAGTTATGAAATAATTTTTTCTCTCTCAATGCTGTTGCTTCAATGTGACCTAGGAGCCGTTTGTAAAATTATTACTGAGCTCTGGATGATAAATGAGCTCACAGAATTCTTCAATTGAGAATTTGCTGGTTGTTAAATTATTTTCTTAGGAATTTAATCTACTTTTATTTATGTGAATCAGAAAGTTTGAACATCAAATTAAAAAATATATAAAATTCATTTATTACTTCAACAAATTTAAGTAATTGATTTTAATTATTATTTTAATTTTTTTAATTATTGATTTTTGGATGTAACATAATTCGATTTTGAAGACAAGATCAATCTACTTGAATTGAGTGAATAGATTATCTGCCAATCGGTTGTTCTTACTCCCTCTCATGTAAATGATTGGCGCATTGCCATGCCAACTGGTAATAATTCAAGCTGTAGTGAATTCTGTCCCAGTTTATACATTATAGTTATTTTTCCAAGAATCTTTTTTTCTAAGCATATTTATGGTTACACTTTCAAGTTCATGTTTTTCATAATATATACTTAGTGCTTAATTTCTTTCGGTTGAGATAAATGTACGTGTTGTTGACTGATGTTCACGCAACATTTTTGATAACACTCTTTCTATAAAATTTAATTCTTGAAAAGAGTCGATTTGCACGCGGTAAAATACATTCGTGCGAAACGCCTACCGAAAAATTGTTTTTTGAAAGGGTTCCATTCGCACGTTCGGGCGAATTTATTTCGTGCCAATCAACTACTAACCCAAACAATCTTAGTTTGATTGTAAGTTCTTGATCATGTTAAACAAAATTTCAAGTCTTCCGTGTTAACGTGTTAAGTCAGCATAAAAATGAATCTGGAAATATTTTAACAAATCCGCTTTAACAAATTCATTTAAATACACGGAATTAAAAATTCAAATATTCATTAATGCTGAATCTACGCTGAGTCGTCGGGGCTGTACAACAGATGTCTTTGGATTAATTTAATATAAGCCAGATTCACTTTCTTTTAATTTAATATTATATCTTTGAAGGTTGGAATCACAGCTTGTGATGGTCCAGCGTGGATTTATTTTATTTCGGCCGGTCTACTTATTCACTTTGATTTTTGAGGTTTCTTAAGATTCTGTAACAAGTTATATTAGTGATATTGGCATTTTGTTACAGCCTTATTATGTTTTTTTCTCAATTTAGTCCTAAAACACTATTTTCATAAGGTTTTTTTAAAGTAACATGACAACGTGTCATGCAACTTCTCCATACCTGATAGATTATAAGATTTTAAAAAAGTAATAGAATTGGGAAGCATTTTCAAGATAGCTTATTGGAATGCATCACGAAACCGAGCATTTGAAAGTAAGAAACTGAATCTTGTTTGAGCGTTTTTTTATTTTTTCTTTGCAATATTAATGTGTTCTGTATCCTTAAATAACCTGACCTAGAATATTAGTGACCAGTACTCAATCTTGTAGTACTACCCCATGTATGTAGATAGCAGTCTGAAGCGTAATCTAGTTACAACCTTAAAGGTTTTTTTGACGTGCGTACTTATCGGGAAGTGTAAGGAAAAAGTTTATTATGGTACATGCTAAAGGCTTACATGGCATAATTATAGTAAGAAGCTCAGAAAATGTTGCAACGAAATTGAAGTTCAGTCTTCGCTGGTTCTCACCTTCGCCCCTGATATCTAAGATGTTGGTACAGGATTGTTAGAGGTTTTATTAGTTTACTGACCAAGAAGTGAAATGTTTCTCATGCCCTTAATTTCAAAGATGTTGTCACATTTTATATTGCTCTTTTATAACTCGACCCAATTTCAACTTTGTGAAGTCTAATCTTCTTTGTCCTAGGTTTTTGACGCCAACCTATCTGTTAGGTAGACATTCACAGTAAATAATGGAATTGATTTACAGTATTAAACTTTAGTCGTTTTATTATTATACTCGTACATTGCTCTGATTTTGTGGTAAGTAGCTTAAACACTTGAGTTACAAAAACCAGAAACAACAACGGTACCATAACACCCAGACCTGAAACAATATAGAAAAGTTGATTTCCCGTATTGATCCGACCGGGGCTCGAACCTTTAAGATGGCGCGACGCCAAATTACTATATTGTTTTCTATTTGTAATTTGGTGATAAAATTGAAAAGCTTTCTCATTCGAGTGACTAGATAATTAATGATATGAACGTATTTAAACAAAAAAGTGACAACCGTCAGTGTGTGCCAGATAAAATAAAGATAATAAAAATCGAAAATGGCTGCAACTAAAAACTAAGTTACATTCACTACAGCTACTTTATATTTCGGACACAATATTTTTTTGCCACGAGTGGATCATGCGTACACATTTTTTATTTAACGATGTTAGTTCTTATATGCCTCTACATAAGGGCGGTGCAAATTTCAAACTATAGGTATAGTACCATGAGTTTGATTGTACATGCAAATAACAAAGGTTCAAATTCACGTTCGCGCTCGAGGTTCCTCCACAGGTATTTTTAACCCGTTAACAAATCGGGCGGGAACGCAAACAAAGTTAGCCGGGTATAAATCAGACCCAGCATGTAACCACGAGAAGTTACGGAAGTTCCCGCCGCTTGCTCATGACAAGACAGCCTGAGGGTTTCTCTGTCATCTTGCCATGTGCTGGTTTGTTACATTTAGTGTAGATTTTGTTTACCTGTTAACTGAATTAAACGTTTTCGTACTTACTTATTTTTGTTCAAAAGGTAGCCGCTATTTACGTCTGTCATATAAATAGAATTAAAAAAACGAGAAATATGCCGAGCCAAACCTTTACTGGTTTTTATAAGAAGCTCAAATAATTGAATAAATCAAAAACATTTTTCACAAGTAAGTGAATTGTTATTATTAAAATATTATTAATTAAAATACATACATACTTATCATCAAAATGTTTAACGACCATATATTTTGTGGTGTAATAGTACGTTTTCATTAAAATTATTTTTTGATGACTTGTATTTGCCGACCATTTCTAAACAGAAGTGTTACATTACAAATAGGTGACATGCATATAAAAAAATTAAATGAGTTTGTAACTAAGGTAGCATGCAGCTGGTATTTTATTAACGAGATTCAAAATATAACAGATTTGTGCAGATGCTCTGATTTTTTTTCCAATAAACGTTTCATCCAAACTTTCATCACGCGGCCGTCGCATCGTCCGTGCACTAATAGTCACTGCCACACAAATTAAAGCTGCGTAATTACTACCGCACATAGCGTCACACACATATGAGCTCAACTATATGTATTCCTTTTTAATCTAAAACCTAGCAACTCCAGGCAGCCGGCAACGTGTCAACTGTAATTTTATTTTTCCCTGGGTCCGATTTGCGGACATGTATGAAGCCTTTCTAACTTTATTAGGTCGACTTCGGTTCCCGTTTTGTGTCTCCATTTTTATTTTAGAAGAAATAGCCAATTAGGTACCCACAAAAGTAGTAGACAGTTTATTTTTAAACTATGCGTGCTTTATTTATTTACTAGCGGTCCCGGCGAACTTCGTTTCGCCTTAGATAATTTTTCCCGCTTTTCTGTTGAAATTTTTCAAATTTTACCAAGGATCCCTAAAAAAGTGTGTTTTTTTACGACCTCACATTAGAAACCTCAAAAATTGTAGCCTATGTGTTATTCTGATGTATAACCTATATTGTGGTAAAGTTTCATTTAAATCCATTCAGTAGTTTTTACGTGAAAGAGTAACAAACATCCATACATCCATACTTACAAACTTTCGCCTTTATAATAGTAGTAGGATTAACCAAAACAATTATATAGTTACGATTGACCGTGCAGCTGGTTTTAAAAGAGGTTAAGTTATTTAGATCTGATCAGTTATGTAGGCAAACAATTATCGTTGAATGTTACTTAGTACTTTTAGGGATTAAAAATCGTTTCATACCTTTTCGTCGTACTCGAAATATATCTTATATCGTTTTTCATGGATTTTTTATAGAATAAATAAATGCTTGATGTTGCAGTGCCATTAAATAATTACCACGTTAATATTGACGACAAAATACTAGCCTTCATTGTTAAATATATACTGTATAATATTTATTTGTGAAAAAACCCCGCGAACGTAGGTATCGCTATTTTGTTGGCAATATTACGAAAACTTTCTTTGTAACCCCAATAAAATTCTAAGGCAATCAAGCACAAACCGACAAACTGAACACAATCGCTCTGGTGAAACGCGCAACAAAGGTACGATGACGTCACAGATTCCTTTTGGGAAATTACCAGCCCTTCCAACCATAAAATAGTACTATCTTGAGCAAATGAAAAGTGAAAACGCCACAATTTTATTTCGACTGTAACACAGTTTGTGACTGAGTTCAAGGTCAAAGTACAATTTAGACTTCGCAACAAAAAGTGTGGTTAATATTTTATCTTATCAGTCTCCAATTTTTGCAAAAGCTTTTGTATTCTATTTGATACAGGAGGTTTTGTGAAATTTTTACGAATGAAGCATTTTTTAATTAAACGTTTGCTACAAAAATATAATAATAATTCTGTCCAGTTGTATAATAACATGTATTTTTAAAAGTGCGACCAACCTGACCCACATAAAAATGTTTTCTTCATAATAATAAAAATAACACACATCGATCATCATTTCACCATACCCATATATGCATTTTGGGTCGTTTTCGTGCCTTTAGTACCAACTTACTTCTATTGAGCCCATAAATTGTCTTTTGCTTTACAGCTTTGATTTTGTAAATGGGTAAATTTCCTTCTCACTCCAGTACTACTCGTATATGCGGGTATTTTTACTTTACATTTTAAAATAAAAAAAAACGTTCTCTACTGAGAAAAAGTAGCTTTATAATCAGTAAGAAAAATGTACATTATTTCAGGTCAAGTCAAGTCAATCTTTTTTATTCACATAGATTACATTAGTAATACTTATGAATAGTCTCTATATAAAGCAAATAAGCTATTATTATAGACATAGGCGTATTCTAGACAGAAAGGATTGTAAAAAGAGACTTTACGTAGGTAAATATCATTCCGTTTGCCACCATATTCAAAGTAGCAAACCGAGTCTTAGCGGTCCGCTTTTAGCTCCAGGAAACATGACATGATGGTTTGCAAATCCGTTCTGATTTGGTGTCTGGGAGATGAAGGGTGCATCGGTCTCGGCAGTCTTGGGTTGATTCGGTAATGGCTCAAGATGAACGAGGGCATACCTGTAAATTGTCCACAAACTACAGGTCAAGGAATTGCTATCAGTATTCTCTTATCCTGTAGAATATGGATAGGAAGTATATTGTATGAAAGATATTGGTTTGTCAGTGAGACGATCACCTGTATTGAATTTTATTTTATCATCTATCTTGATTTTGGTTTACCTTGTCGTAATTTTGATTACAATGAAAGTTCTATTGTTAGATGGTTATTTACGCCCAAGGATCCCTACATGTTCAATTGTAATTTGTTGTGTACGTTAAAACTAGGTGTAGATAAGAGATAAGTGCCTGTGTGTTTATGTCTCGTGCTATCCAATTTTAAATAATATCCCACCCCCAACTATATAATTGGTTGCACTATTAAACAGTTCATTGAGTCATCTTTACGTTTTTTCACTACTACTTTTGCTAAGGCAATCGCTGTTGTCATGAAAAATATCTTTGACTTCATTATTATAACAGTATTCACTCAAATTAATTGCTCACCATTTGCCAGTATATCTAACTCTGGTTTATTTTCATTGTTCGTAGAGCGTCACTCGTAAGTTATGTACGATTCATGCTTGAAGTACGCGTTTCAGCGCGCGAGCGCTTCTCTGAGACGTAAGTAACGATCCACGCTATTCGCACTGAGGAAATGTTGAATATTACTTTAGGAAACCACAACGAAAAGCCGCTTTGAGATGCTGTTTACTCTCTTTAAGGCGGATGCTTTATTTTGCGTCGGTCTGTAAAGTATGTTTCAAGTTCAATGTGCCAACGTAGCTAGTGGATTCGGGACTTCTAAATGGTTAAATCTATCGATTTTGTTTCATTTGAAGGGTGATTTGACGGAATTTATAGCTATAATAGTACAAAAAACCATTTGTTTGAAATGTCCATATTTTGTTTTTGCATTTCTAAAGAAGCTTTCTTTTGAAATTTATTTTAATTTTTGTAAAGTCACATTTTGGTCAGTAATAAAATCATTTATAAATGCTTAAATACGGCAATAAGCTTAATTTTAAATTTATGATTTAAAAGTTCGTGTGTGGGTAAAAGACTAATTTTAATAATTCATTGTATTGGTGATATTTTACTAATGACACAAATCCAGTTAGGAATACAATGACGGTATTGGCAATGGAACCTAAACGTTGTACCGAACTTGGCCCCTGTTACATTTTTTGTTTGACTTTTTACTTACTACTTCATACGGCAAAGATTCCCGGATGTGAGTGGCTTTGCTCTTTCCCGCTGTGTGCACGCAGGCGAGTTCCATCAGTAATTCCGTCAGCGCGCGCATCCAACCGTGACTTGCAACGAGCCTGCTAATAGTTAGAGGAAAAAGTTGAAAAGAATCGAAAAAAGCGCTACAAAGTGCTGCACTGAGATACGCTAGCCTAGCTATTTCCATATCTTTTATTTTTTTTTATGCAATGTCATCCCGGATTTCGTCTGATTTGCCAAGATGTTTTGGGCCAATATTCCACAGTTATATTTCGATGTCTTTTGTACACCACGATTAAACTTAGGCCAAGTCTTGTCTATTTGGTGTTTTTGGGTGGCTAACAATGTTAGGTGCTCTTCTCTATTGAATTATATAGATCGGGGATTCAATACCACCCAAGATTAAGTTGTCATTCCTCTCCGTATAGATCGGTTCTGATTACCCTAACACAAGAGCTTTACAAATTTACTTTAAGATCAGGTTAATGTATGCAATGTTGTCATTTATTTTATTTATTAACCATTTAAAATGACAATGCCATTAAATGATGAGGTTTTCCATGAGACATTCAATAAGAAAAAAAATGACAAAACCGAAAATTTTCTTGGCAAGTTCATTTCTCAGTCTTTTGAAAGATAAAGCTTTTTAAGTTGATAGTAAATTGCAAACACATGTGGTGGCATAGCACAGTTGATAATAGCGGCTCCTTTGAAACTTGTTTGTATAGTCTATATAGCCTATTTTTACTGGTTTGATTGATATAATTCCTGGAAGTTCAGTAGCTGTTCTTTCCTGCCTTGCGCCTATGAATGATTCTGTCCACGTGCGCATTCGAGCGTGACTTGCCACGAGCCCGCTAATAGTTCCAGGAAAAAGGTGAATAATACTGAAGAAAAGTGCTACAAATTGCCGCTCAAAGTAACTAATAACCGGTTATTTCCATTTTTTTTACTTTCACTCTACGTAACTTTTTCTAATTTTCAAAATAGGCACGAAGTAAGGTATAGTCTTAAAAGTTTTCTTTTAACGTGGTATTATCTTTCTTAGTAGATAGAGAAATTTCTCACAGCTTGATACGTTAAATCCGAACATGACGTCATGAAAGTTTAGGGATATCCACGGCTAACATTAAGTTTTGTTAAGTTACAAAATATTATAATAAGTTCTTATGTTTATTACAACATCACATACATTGCTCTAATTCTGTGGTAAGTAACAGAAGTCCGAAACGACGACGGCACCACAATATCCAGACCCGAGAAAATGTAAAATAGTTCGTTTCCCATATTGACCCGACCGGAGATCGAATTCGGGACCTCTGAGATGGCGCGACGCCAAAGTACGGCCTGCTCGCCTCGGTTAATAGTTACGGTCATTCGTTAGTCATTTGGACGAAGAATAACAGCACAGCTAATCAAAAATTTTATATAAAAAAAAAATTGTCTTTATTTTTAACCGTCATTCGTTTTAGTCAAACCAACATATTAAATGTACATACTAGCTTTTGCCGCTAATTCCTTTTTGTTTTTATATTTTTTTGTAGTATTTTCTTCCACTCTAGCTATTTAATGTTTAAATATTATATATTGAAAGAAAGAACAAAAATTTACACCGTGAGGGGTGATGTTATTTTTATTTTGCTTTAAAAATATTTTAATTTAGAGTAATCAAATACACGTTGTATTAATATAGTATTTGATAAAATTATTCCAGTAAAGTAAGGTATATTCGTGAAAAAGGAAAAAAGCATCCATACATCCAATTACAGTTGCCTTTTTATTAGTAATAATATCGGACATAACCCGATATTAAGCATGATGAGAGAAAAAAATGGAACAGTGTTCTTTAAAAACTCATGTATCTATTTTTTATTTTAAAGGAATTTTCATTTGTTTTTTTTTATATTACCAACCATTATAAAGAAAAAACAAATGGAAATTCCTTTAAAACCCCTGCCTGTTAAATGTTATTTCACAACAATTCAAAAAAGCATTTCCGAAACATTGCGGTAAAGTAAGCAACTGAATTTCGGAACGTCCGTGATACCGCTCTGAAACTACTCGGTAACAAACAATGGAAATAATCACAATATGCAAATAGAGATTTAAATAAAAAATGGAACGCGATCGTTAATCCGTAACAATGTACCAAAAGAGGATAAAAAAGCTGACGTTTTTAGGGTTCCGTACCTCAAAAGGAAAAAACGGAACCCTTATAGGATCACTCGCGTGTCTGTCTGTCCGTCCGTCTGTCACAGCCGATTACTCTGAAACCACTGGACCAATTGAGATGAAATTTGGTACATATATGTAAGTTAAAGACCCAAAGGTGCATGTGTAACGTAAATAAATAAACTATGAATTTGGGGGTCACTTTTGGAGGGTAAATCACAACATTAAAAAAAAAAAAGATTCGCTAACCATATCGTGTCACATATCAAATGAAAGATCTTGCTTAAGATTCTAGGAGTGCACATTTGGATTCGACGATTTCGTAAAGAAAACAGTCTAGCAGCTGATCCTAAGACATAAAGATTAGCAGGAAAGTAAATACCTAATAAGGCTAAAAGTCCATTTTGTGAAATGAAGAAAACCAGAATATCCAATTATTAAAAACGTAAAAAATTTTACTTTCTAGATTCTAAAACTGTTAAAGCTTCAGTAATAAGTAAATTTGAGTTGGTTGTACCAACAGAGCCAAGTACAGTATTTTTACAATGTACACTTTTATAATCAATATAAATAGTGGCTCCTAGAACCACTACTCAACCTCTCTTCCTTTCAAGACTGTAATATCCGTTTATTCTTTCTCCTCCTTGTTCATCTATTTCTCTCCATTATCACCGTCCTTTCTCCTCCCTTGTTCATATATTTATCTCCATTACCCCGTCCCTTTTCCCTATATCACAAGGACTGCCGCGCCGATACACGAGTGACTAAAAGAAAGCCCAGTCGTTAGTATGCCATTGCCATGAGACCAGGGGACTCAATATCCACATCCACACACACACACACACACACACACACACTAGCACACACACACACATACATCCACATCCCCAAATCCCAAAGGTAAGCCTTTTCCTTTAGGATTTGGGGATCTATAGGAAAGGACAATTACTTATTTCCCTTTCTACTTGCGGGTACTGGTGAAACAAGCAACAAATCAAATGATCACGATTCCCGCGAGAGTAAACCGCTGAAAGCCGTTTTACTTTTTTACAGAAACGCCGAAAGTTTCCTTCGCTGCATATCGTGGCATACGGAAGTATGTGATCTGTGTCTACCACTCCGGAAGAAGGGCTTGACTAAAAAAAGTATTTAAAATTAATTGAGGATAAATCGAGATTCAAAGAAATTGCATTGTAAATGAACACGTAAAAGCATGCAAACATTTATTTGGACAAAGTGTCAAGTTTTAGTCAAATCTTGTTAGCGACGCATTCCTTATTGTATTAATATTTTGTATTTGAGGGTAACTCGGTGTTACTTTTGACGGGCGCATAGGTTCGCCCACTCAGTCTGCAGCTGAATGTCCTTAGAGCGACACCGCGTTACTCCTCCCTCCGAGTAAAACACGTGTTTGTGCGAAACTGTACTATTTAACAAAAATATACTTAATCAGTACCATAAACGGCGTTATTTTATTTCGAAACGAACCAGAACCTCCACAATCTGGTCATTCGGCCGGATCGTTTCGATGCATCGTACGCCGCCGCCGTCGCGAAATATGGTACTAGGTAGTGGAAAAGTAGTATCCGCGATTAATGTGAATACCGCGACAGTTAGCACAACTCATCATCCTAACAACAGTGTGAAATCCGAGCCAGTGAAAAAATTTGTGCTGTCTCCGCAAGAAGAGCCGCCATTTTGTCCGCCGGGAACCGACGGGCCGCAACCGACGCCGCAGTTATTGCGTCAGCCGATCACGCCACAAGCGAGTGTGCAGGCGGGAGTCTCGCAGCTACCAGCACCGAATAAGCTCGAAATGTCACAACAACATGATGTACAGTCAACATCAAAAGCTGTACAACGAAGTCGCACGTCCAGAGCATCGACATCGTCTTCTGCCAAAGCGAGGCGAAAAAGGTTGGAACTCGAGGCAGCGGAAGCAAAAGCTAGGATACAAATGGATTTGATCGATAAAAAACTAGCAGCAGACCTAGCTGACATAGAAGATGAATACAGTCCACCAGAAGGAGATCGCGAGAGCATTCATACTCGCACCGATATTGAGAAGTGGTTGGAGCATAGCCAGCATGAGATGGAGAAGGAGAAGGAATGGCGAAACCCACAGAATGGTAAAAATCAGGGCGAGCTAAATCCGCAAAATGGATCTATCGAGGTGCTGAACGCAGTAAAGCAGTTAATAGCCACCACTTCCACCCATCAAGGACAAAACCCTCAACTACTAAGCCGTATGAGCGTACCTAAAGATTTACCGGAATATTATGGTGATCCGATGGAATGGCTTCAATTTAAGCAAGCCTACGACGAGTCTACACAGATATGTGGCTTCAGCGATAAGGAGAACGTCTGGAGGTTAAGAAAGTGCCTTCGAGGACCTGCAAAAGAAGCCGTATCAGCCCTATTGATTTCCACCTCGTCACCCGATCAGCTGATGTCTACGCTGGAGCTGAGATTCGGTAACCCAGATTTTATATTAAATAAAATCACACATGATATAAAAAAGATGCAATCGTTACCGTTAGATTATCATAGTGAGATAGTGCCATTTGCAATTAAAATAAAGAATTACGTAACAACCGTACGTGAAGTGGGATGCGACGAATACCTACGAGGCGTTCACCTATCCAATATTATTCTGGGCAAGCTCCCCACTGTGCTGTTATCTAAATGGTCCGATTACAGTTACCCGATATTGCAAAAAGGAACTAATAAATCTAGAACAGATATAATTTCTGATTTCCTTCATGAAGAGGCACTAAAAATATCTAAAACCGCTAATATTAACATAGCGGTTTCACGCAGTTATAATCAAAACAAATATAAACTGCACGACGGTAACGCTAAGCATCATACAGTTTTGATTCAATACCCTGAGAGTGATAACGAGCATGTAAATGATAATTGCAAGTATTGCAATAAGAGTAAACACGAATTAACAAGTTGTAAACAATTCCTCAAAGCATTACGTAAAGATCGATGGCGTCACATCAAACGGTACGGCATATGTTTCAAATGCCTACTGTCCCGTCATAACAGAGAAACCTGTTCCGCGCCCGCCTGCGATAAGGATAATTGCGGCGGGGCGCATCATCGACTGCTGCATAATCCACCGCGCCGAGAGAACGGCGAAGTGACCGCCGATAAGAAGCCTTCGACGACGTCGACACCTACGGAAACCGTCGCGCATATGAGTGTAACCGCGAAAGTCAGTGTAACCGATAAAAAAGTGTTGCTAAAAGTGGTGCCGGTTAAAGTTCACGGGCCTAAGGGCGTTATAAGTGCGTGCGCGTTATTAGACGACGGGTCTACGGTATCGCTGATAAGCGCCGGGCTCGCGGCCCGCGCGGGGCTGCACGGCCGCGCTGAGTGCATGCGTGTGCGCGGCGCCTGGAGCGACGATGCGCTTGTGTGCGCGTCGACTGCCATCACTCTGGACTTGTCTAGTAAGGAATGTAATAACAAATTGTTTACGATTAACGTAAAATGTGTAAATAACCTAAATTTGCCTATTCAAGATATTTCTATAACTAAATGTAAAGAATACGATCATTTGAAAAATGTAGAAATAAACACTAATGATTTATGCAAACCAGAAATATTGTTGGGTCAGGATAATTATCATTTATTAATGCCTTTAGAAGTGTGTTGTGGTAAAATTAATGAGCCGTCCGCTACTCGCACACCCCTAGGCTGGTGTGTGCACGGAGTTATGCACTTACCGCGCGCTGCCTCAGCCTCCCCGTACACCGCCTTGTTCATTACGGAAGTGACTTCCACAGATGACTCAGATCTCGTTCTGCGGAACCTCGATGACGAGGTGCGCCGCTCTTTCGCCATAGACGCCTTAGGAGTATCTGGTAAGCCACGACAGAACAAGGACGAGGTGCGTGCTGTTGCCATGCTGGAGAGCAGTGCCCAGCTCACTAACGGCAGGTGGCATGTTGGTTTGCCGTGGAAGGACCCAAACTGTAAGTTACCTAATAGTTACCCTAATGCGCTTTCTCGTTTGCACAGCGTGGAGAGAAAGATGTCGGCCAGCCAGGAGTATCAGAGTAAGTACAAAGAACGTATCAACCACTTACTTAAGAATGACTTCGCCGAGGAGTTGGGGACTACTGAGCGGTCGCTTAAGTCATGGTACTTACCCCACTTTGGGGTAAGTAATCCTAATAAAAAAAAGCTGCGTTTAGTATTTGACGCAGCAGCTAAAGTTAATGGTGAGTCATTAAATGACTACCTACTCACAGGTCCAGACCTACTTAATTCTTTGTTTGGAATTATGCTTCGTTTTAGAAAAAACAAAGTTGGGGTCACAGGGGACATCAAAGACATGTTCCTACGAATTAAAATAATACTTGAAGACCAAAACGCTTTAAGGTTTTTATGGAGGGACCAACATACAGGTATCATAAAGACGTTCGTCATGACGTCACTTATATTTGGTGCCAACTGCTCACCTTTCATTGCGCAATTTATTAAAAACAAAAACGCACAGGCGCATGAGTCTACCCGGCCGGCCGCTGTAGCCGCGATATGTAAGCAGCACTATATGGATGACTATATAGATAGTCTACCGGACGACGCCACAGCTATAGATATGGTTAAGAATATCACTGATATTCACAAACAAGGTGGTTTCGAAATCCGCAACTGGACTAGTAACAGCTTACAGGTATTAGACAGCGTGCCAAAAGAGACCTTAGGTGACGCAGCAGTAAAGTTCAAAATTGATCAGCAATATCAAGGTGAGCGAACACTTGGCATGATATGGTACCCGGCGCAAGATGAACTCGGGTTTGACGTTTCATTAAAACGTATTCCAGACAGCATTGTGATAGGTAAACAAAGACCGACTAAACGTTTAATGCTCGCAGTGGTTATGTCAATCTTTGATATATTTGGTTTTCTTACACCTTTCACCATACAGGGAAGAATAATGCTCCAGGACACTTGGAGAAATAAAATCACCTGGGATGAAACCATACCAGATGATATTTACCAAAAATGGTGCAACTGGATCGATTTATTAAAAGAAATACCAAATATTCGTATTCCGCGTTGGTATGTACGCGCGGGATTGAAAGAGACAGACGTGCTAACCCCGAGTGCGAGCGAAACGGAGAGTGCATCGCCTGCGCAGCTACTACGTCATCCGTCTACGAAGCAAGTACACGTCACACAATGCGCTACGACACCGGAGTGTGCTACGGCGACGAAATCTGCTACGACTGGTAATAACTGTTATGATAATTTACAATTGCATGTTTTTTGCGACGCTTCTTCCAAGGCGATGTGTGCTGTAGCCTACTTGCGATGGGAATGCAACCGTGTTGTACACGTCGCGTTTGTAGCAAGCAAGGGTCGCGTTACATCATTAAAATATTTAAGCATACCCAGGTCAGAACTTCAGTCAGCGTTGATAGCATCTAGACTCGCAGATACCATAGCTAAGGAACACGAACTCCCGATCAATAAAAGATACTTTTGGTGCGACTCCACCACAGTGCTACAGTGGATAAACAATGACGCGCGGAGTTATAAAACGTTCGTAGCAAACCGGTTGGGTGAGATAGATGAACTGACGCAAGCCGCTGAGTGGAGATACATACCTACGAAGTTAAACATCGCAGATGTCGGTACCAGGGAAACTTATGACGTCACGGTTTTCCAAAATGAATGGTTTAATGGACCTTCGTTTTTATACGAAGATGAAACCACTTGGCCGCGTCATGTTAACCCTGTTGCATGTGATGAAGACCTGGAAATGGTAAATATAATACGCGAAATCAGTCACTTACCTGTTCCCGACGCGAGTAGATTTTCATCGTGGCTGAGACTGCTGAGGGTGACAGCTACAGTCTTACGTTTCATAAATAAATGTAGGAAACTTACCTCGACGAGCACGCTGATGGAAATGGAGCAAGCTGAACGTCTGTTGATAAAACAGGCGCAAATGGATAGCTTCGCCGGCGAGATAACTGCAACAAAAAATGGAAAATGTATTGAACGTAACAGTAGACTACTTACCTTGTCACCAGTCCTCGATGAACACGATGTACTGCGTTGTGGTGGCCGCATCGATGCTGCGTCTGGAGTCTCATCTGAAACTAAACATCCTATTATTTTAGATGGTAAACATCACGTCGCTCGTCTGATAGTGAAACACTACCACGAAAGGGCCACCCACGGGAACCAGGAGTCTATTGTAAATAACCTGAAACAAAAATATTGGTTATTAAAATTAAGACCAACAGTTAAATACATAGCATCGCGATGTATGCTATGCAGAATAAGGAAGGCGAAACCAGAGGTGCCCAGAATGGGTGACTTACCCGCAGCGCGCGTGGCACATCACCAACGAGCTTTTTCTCATTGTGGAATTGACCTATTTGGACCGATGAGTGTGACAGTTGGTCGTCGTCATGAGAAAAGATATGGGGTGATCTTTACTTGTCTCACCGTGCGTGCTGTACATTTAGAGATAGTTCACTCGGTTACTACCGATTCTATGATTATGGCACTGCGACGTATGGCGGCGCGGCGCGGCTGGCCACGCCATCTGATGTCAGATAACGGCACTAATCTCCGTGGAGCTGACACAGAACTAAAGCGGTCAGTCAAAGAACTGGACGAAGAAGTGCTTAGACTTGAAGCTGCCAATAATGCGACGGAATGGACGTTTATACCTCCGGCGAGTCCACACTGGGGTGGGGCGTGGGAGCGACTTATAAGAAGCATAAAAACGTCACTCAAAGTCATCCTGAAGGAACGTGCACCTAAGGACGAAGTCTTGTCTACGCTACTTACAGAAGTAGAAAATATAGTGAACAGTCGTCCTCTATCTCACGTCTCTGTGGAACCTGGAAGCAACGAAACTTTAACTCCTAATCATTTTCTTATAGGTACCTCGTCGAATCTTCCTACACCCGGATACTTCGACGATTCGGATCTTTACCTACGAAAGCATTGGCGGAAATCTCAGAGGCTCGCAGACATGTTTTGGAAGCGCTGGGTAAACGAGATCTTGCCTGACTTGGTGCCAAGACGTAAGTGGAATCACGAGCAGCAACCGTTGAAGGTAGGTGACTTGGTCATAGTTGTGGATCCAGCTGCCCCACGTAATGTGTGGCCAAAGGCGATAGTCCAGCAGGTGTTTCCGGGCGCAGACGGCCGGGTAAGAGTGGTCGAGGTGAGAACCAAGACGGGCACGCTTAAGAGGTCTGTAGCGCGCGTCGCTAGAATCCCTTTGGTTGATGAGTGCTGAGCCAGCACTGGGGTGGGGCGTGTTAGCGACGCATTCCTTATTGTATTAATATTTTGTATTTGAGGGTAACTCGGTGTTACTTTTGACGGGCGCATAGGTTCGCCCACTCAGTCTGCAGCTGAATGTCCTTAGAGCGACACCGCGTTACTCCTCCCTCCGAGTAAAACACGTGTTTGTGCGAAACTGTACTATTTAACAAAAATATACTTAATCAGTACCATAAACGGCGTTATTTTATTTCGAAACGAACCAGAACCTCCACAAATCTATCAACTGTTTTCAACAACTATTTACACTTTGTATATCTACTTAAACAGAAGTATATAAAAATGATACAATGAAAACATTCGTTCCCCTCAATTCCATTGAGACCCCACTGGCTTATTTATCGGTTTCATTTCAGTTTGATTGTGTTTTAAATTACTCGCGTGATTTCCAGATAATTTGTGCGGGATTCGCGGACCCGGTCATGATGAGTCTCTGCCTGCGAATGTTTGTAAATGACGTTTAAATGTAACGTGGGTAAATGGATACTTTAATTGGTAGGTTTTCGAAACTGTCAATTACGCGAATATGTTAATTTCGGCGCAGTTTTGGACATGTGTGTTTTGCCTTTGACCAAAAGACTCAACTACGAACATAACTTGTTTGTGATGGTGTTACGTATCTGCAATACATTATTGTGATAATGTTAATTGGATAAACATATATTTAAACTAAGACAAAATTGAAATAGCAACATTTGATCAGGCAATAGATTCTAAACGATGATATTAAATCATTGTTTTCTGATACGCTTTTATCATCAACATTTCTTTGTCGACGACATCATTCAAATTGTTTCGGGATGAAAAGTAACCGTTAATTTCATATCTTATTAATCTATTTGTTACTAAATTTTAGCTACATACTTTTAGTAGTTGTTTTAGCTAGCTAGTATAATAACTTGCAGTATCTGTTACTTCGATCGCATCTAAATTATATAAATAATCATGGTATATTCTATATATACATGGTATATACTTAGTAAGAAAAGAAAAAAAAAAAAATTTGGTAAACGTTTTTATTTTGGTATTATTTTGGTACTGTGTATACATAATATGCAATTGGTTAAAAAGCAGTCATTTTAATTCCAAAAATACTCCTATTGTATATGTTTGTTTATGTGTATCGTTGTGCTATGATAACATATTTATACATGTTTACATAGCGCAGCCAAATTGTTCAAGCCAATGAAACAGTGATTATAATATGTAAATTTGTTAGATATTTAGAATTCCCTATGAGGGACGCAGTGCCAGTCATATTCCAATAAGCAAACTTTTTATTTCCTAAACAAGGAAATATAATGACTTTAAGAAAAAAACGTTAAAATTGATATTTCTTGGCGTAAGTCCATGACTCGAATAGAAGAAGCCCACAGAATAAAGTTTAAAAGTCGATGAAGAATAAAATTTCCAACAATGCCTTAATTAAGCAGGAAAGTTCTCTTTAAACTTCTACCGAAATATCTCGAAACATCCCTTTTTGTGAGAAGGGGTAACTCTTATACTTATGAAATTATAATAATCAATATCAGTTTCGGACATCTGTTGCTCCCAGTTAACCTTAATTAAAATTAAAATAGAATTACGAGTAGAACGCGACCTCAACATTTAATGGATTATTTTGTATCTTAATCTTTATCTACAGCCACGAACGACAATTTATGAGGGTACGCGAAAGGGGTTTGAAATTATTCAGTTATTAATTAATAGGTTAGCGACCTTCGCCGCTGTGGTTCAATGAGATGTAATCTGTGGAATGGACCAGACGAGGATACCGAAAAATGCTTTGGCGACTATGAATCGTAAAATATCATCAAGGCACGCGATGCTACTGAAGAGGCGATTCTAAATAAATATGTGTTCTTACTATAAACCTATGCCATCGTCCATTACGAAGCTATAAAGCTCAATTACATTAAGCCGTAAGCCATACGACATCAACAGATGCCTTATCACAATAAAATCGTTTTTTTTTTAATATTGCACTTCAAGATTGACCTCATCGCACCTGATGTTAAATGGTAATGAGTTCCTAGCTTAAGGGTGACAAGTACAGCATAATAAATCTGTAACTGGACTTGTCGCCCTTACCTTGAAGGCTTGACCCCTGCTTCTAATGTAGCACCCCCCAGGAGCTCTGGAAACCTTACTCACGCACAGAAACACAACAACACAGAAGTGATTGTTATTTGGCTGCGGTCTTCTGTAAGGTGGAGGTATTTCACCGGTCGGGCTGCTCCAGTTCGAGCGATAAATCGCTATGCCCTACCTCTCTTAAACATCCTCCTCATTGTCCACACACAGACCTTGAACATCCGAGAGGAGACAAATGCAATACTTTTTAGAAAAAAAAGTGTATAGCTCGTATGTGAATGTTTATGAGCCTGTTTCCGCAAATATACTGTGTAAACAGTTTTGGCCCTATTTATATACCCTTACTTGATTTGCATAATAAATAAATACAGCGTAGTAATTGTATTAATTACATTTGTTGCAGTCGCATCTTGAGATTTGAAAAAAATGAGACACGTTGTATACTTAAGACACATTTAAAATTGTACATTTGAAACATTATTTTAAGTGTTTCAAATGTACATTTCAGAGTAAACCAAGATTCAGAATACAAATCAAATATTCTTGGCATTACCTTAAAACAAACAGGCAAGGTCAAAGAGTAGGGTAAAGTTCGGCATCAAGTGTTCCAAGCCCAGGTTTTACCATCTTATATACACCGTTATTTTTTATTCACCATAAAAAATTTAATCACGTATGTAGACAAAGGTCTTAATTGTAAAAGTGCAAACCGATTTTTTTTTCGATTAAAAATGACAGAGTTATTACGCTTTGTTTTTTACTGAAATTGACAAAAAATGTGTGGACATCCGTCTTTTAACTCAATGAAACTATTGGCACGCAACATACCTACCTATCAATGAAATACGCACGACATCTTGTCTCACTATCGCAGGTTACTTCCCTTTCTCAAAGAAAAACAAGTTCCCATTTCATCGGAATAAGGTTGAAAGTGCACTGACAACGCCCACTCAGCTGAGTTCTCCAAAAGGGCGCTTCCGCGCGTAAGCGTAATAATAATCAAAATAGTCAAAACACTTTCATTTTGTAATCTAACTCTCCCTTAATACTTTTTCTTGCTTAGGAAAGACACGTTACGTTTTGCAACACGTTACGTTACGTTTTAGTTATTAGGTATCTACTTATTTGTCGAAAATATCACGTTTTCATTACTAGGTAGCTACTAACCTACAATTGAAACGAATCTTGGCGTATTTAAAGAACTATTTATTGTGTGCATTACTTTTGTATTGTCCTAAAATCTACACAAAATCTACCTACACGGATTTTAGTAATTGTTCAAAATGTTTACCTTCATTATCAATGCACAGGCGCGCCCTTTTATGTCAGTTTCCTTTTACAGAAATAAGGACATTTTGTTGTTGTCGCACTTGGTTAAAAGCGTCTAAAATTCACTGCTTTAACACTTCAACTGAGTTTGGTTCACTAAAATAAACACTTCACTTAATCTCAATAAAAAAAAATGACTCCAATCCGCGTAAACAGGCATTCATTCGAAAACGATACATTGGCGTTAGGATTGTTTAACAATTAATTACACAAAGCAATCCTTGGCGCTCGGTCCACGGACGTCAGCTGTTGTACTTTTTGGTAATAGTATGGATGCAAGCCGTCCGAATGAATTATTTTCCAGGCGGAGTACTGAGCATATGCCAAACTGACGAGCGGCATCATTAGTGCTTCCTCGCGGGTCTTCTTCGAAGTACGCAACCACGTCGTCGTACAAGTGTTGTGAGAGCGCCGGTCTTCCTCGTCCTTGAGCATGTCTACTCACGTAAAACGAACCGTGTGGCCTGGTCCACAAGAAATAATTCTCAGTCCAGTGATTAATTTCGCGCGCGCGTGTCATGTGACGTTAAGTAGGTCACGGTCAACGGTCAAGACGAAACTAGTAGGTTGCGCGGGCGCGGGGTTGAGGGGTTGCGCCCGAGCCGTGCCTCGCCGCCCGCTGCGTCTCTCCCGCCCCGCCACACACCCGCGTTATGAGTGTGTGTGCGTAAACAGGGAAACGATGCGATTATTCAATGAAAACGTAGTATTGATGCGCGCTAGTCGTAGTAAAATGATAGATTGCCTACTATTTACTTCTTTTAAATAGATAAATTACTTAGTCCGTTTTTTTATTTATAAATACATAAATGTAATAAGTAACTGATACTGATACTGTGGTTAAAATTTTTCTGGTAATTAAAAAATATTCCTGTATATTATTAAAGCAAATGATCCACTTTTTCTGACCTGGTTTTACTTTTGAAACTTGTTAGAAACAATTTGTTTCATTCATTCCAATCTTTTTTAACGCTCTTCCTTCTTTTGTCAGTTTTGGAAACCAAACGCAATTAAACATTGATGATGATGATCAAACATTGCATCACCGATCGCCAAGAAAACATTTAAATTGATAGCAGTATTGCAATATAATTGTTAGCATGGAAGTCTGATGCTGCTTCTAAAGACGCGCTACTATCACACAACGGTTATATGGTTATAAATCTTACTGGTTAAGTATTCGACTCTTGTTTAAACTGAAAGGGACAAATTAAAAAGAAGACACTTAGCTTGTGTTGGGTTGTTTTGGGGTTGTGTAGGATACACATTGATATTTCTACAAATAAAAAACTACCTGACAGCAGGATTTAAATATCTCGACATTTCATTTCAGAGTTGCACGGTATCAGACCTAGCATGAGCCACGCAACTAAATTTTATCGCGCTCTTAACAAACGTCAAAAAAGATTGAATTAAGTGCGTCAGCTGCTGATTCGCTGAAAATACGAGTGCGGTGTGCTATTAGTCAATCAACAGTATCGAAACTTTTATCGTCTCATGCGATAAATTTGACGGATTGCGCATGCTAGGCCTATATAACAGTAATAAGTTTCTGTAAAAAAGTAAAATATATCATAACATCAGTATGCTATGCCCATGGACCTAATATAATAAACTATACTAAGTCCATGGCTATGCCATGGCTGTTGTCATAGACACATCATAGATATAGTTGCTTAGCAACACTACACAAGACAAATAACAAGAAAATAAGAGAGCCATCTGCGCTTCCCTGAAAGCTTGGTGAAGATTATAAGGCTTCGCAGCCATCATAGATAGTCAGGTAACAAAAAAAAAACAAGAAAATAAAATGATTCGTCGTAAAATAAGCGCGCGTTTCCTAGGACTTTGGCATATCAGAAACAGCTGCTGTGATGTCGCAAGTCTAATAGAAACAATTTAAGATTTTTTTCGTAGGTTTTTTCTTCTTTTGCCTTCAATTATGCATGTACCTATTTTAAATGTATTGCTCCAATAATAAAATAAACCTCAAAGCTCAACGCCGAAAAATAAAGGCAAATTTACACCTTGCTGCGTGACATGTTTTACGGCAAGTTACAATTTACAAGTAATAGAGATACCTATATTTCTGTTCCCAGAAGTGAGTTAGTTATTGAGACATAAAAAATACAACGGGCACAGGCCTGTAAGCAGGAGTGACCGCTTCTGCCACTGCCCGAGTCTGACCTCTAGACAAATAATACATATATTGGTATACTACAAAGGGATACAACATTATCTTAATAATATTCATTGTTGAAAAAGGGACAATTGCGCGCGTTATACGGGTACTTTCTGCTCAAGACATGAATAAAGTGATGAAAAGAAATAGCGCAACATTTCAACAGATAACCTTTCTTTACGTAAAATTAAATATATTGACAATGTTGTAGTCAATGGTATAGATAACATAGGTGCCGATGGTCAATTGAATTTTTTACATTTTATCCTTTTAATAGTCAAAACATGTCTGTTGATACAATGTTTTGTATGCAAAGGCCGTCATTCTTGCATCATTTTGCCGTAATTAATAAAATACTTTAACGTACCGCTTTAAAATAATTACTTCTTTTATAAGGAATGAGCTTCCGAAGGCAAAGTTTTGTCTATTTCTGTATCGAGACCCGAATTAAAACAAAATGATAACCTAAATTCAGATTGCATCACAGGTGTTCTTTTTACAAAGCCATGTTGAATGTACAACCCTTTATTTTTTTCAATCTACTGATAACATTATGACATTTTTCCATTAATCGAGTCCCCGAGAATTGGCCGAGGACTAAAAGCAAACATGATGTAATCATTTATTGCGCATACGCAACACATGTCCCTTTCGAGCTCTCAACGCACTTCATAAGTTCTTGCTATTCTACGCCTTATCAAGTTAGTTCTTTCCTTCGCACTTTTATCTAGTCCTGTTCTCAGTTGTTTGGGGGTGGTTTTTTCGGCACAATATTTTTGTTGGGGATTTACTATGAAGGACAAACAAGTATGCCGGAAATTGTTGAATCTACATTATGATACGCAAATTCTGCCGATGCAGATGAGTGATGGAGAGCAGAGGATCTCGATTGGAGCCAAAGCATTGTCAAGCGTAGTGTAGGACGTCCTGCTGCAAGCATATCCTTGTGCATGTCATTGTTAGAAGAGAGGTAGGGCATAGCGATTTATTGGTCGAACTGGAGCCACCCGATTGGTGAAATACCTCTACCTTACAGGAGACCACAGCCAAATAACAATCACTTCTGTGTTGTGCTAAATTAATAGCAGGGGTAAAGCCTTTAAATCTTAAAGGTCAATTTTGAAGTGCAATACAAAAAAAAAGAAGTCTACATCCAGCAGTGGATTGTAATAGCCTGATTTATTAATCACCAAACATTTTGATGATCAAGCCTTCCAGTGTTATTCTTTATTATGCTCATTAAATGTAAACGGAAACGCAGGCGAGAACACGGCGTCTCCGCAGCTCGCATTTAGCAGTCTCCCTGTAATGAGAGCTCGGACTGAGCTGGAGAGAGCTTCGTTCCTTTGTCATAGTTCACTAATTAACACCGGCCCGATACAGGCCATAGAGTAAGCTGTAGCACAGATATATCATTCAACTAATATATTAACAGAGCAGAATCGAACGCGCATTAGTATTCACGTTCTAATAATACATACCTTAATGAAATGTACTGATGCTTTAGAAACAGTTTGTCTGATATATTGTAATCAGTAAGTGACTTTAGGATAAAGAGCTATTATAACGAATATTTGGACACGTAGCTTAGACTATTCTAATTCTTATGTCAGTGATTTAAAATAGATTATTAAAATAAATAATCTTGTTTAATGGTAACCAATAATCTAAACCATTTTTAATGGTATAGTTCCGGAAAATGTTTACTGATGACATGTTATGCCAAAATATAATTCTTATGCTGGAGCTGTTTTTTTAAGAGGTTTTAATATTTTCAATATGCGGTTGTAACAAAGGTTTGTTATTTATTAAAATCACAAAAAACATTAGCACTTCAGCGACGTCGTCACCGTAAAACGTATTTTATCCGAAAGTGGGATATTGCATGCAATAATCACCATCACCACTCTTAGTCACTAAAATGTCACTGGGGTGGTGGGTGGCGCTATGTGGCGGGTTGTTACATTTCCTTAAATATGGTTGAGTGAAGCGATGGCTGGCACATACGCCATTATTGTAAAGGTACAGGTTGGTGACTGATCTGCTCCAGCTTACCTCTCAAAAGTAAATACTTACTTAATACTTTATTCACTCATCAAAACAAAACTATATGACTTGGTCCAAAGTGAGCTACACAGAGCAATAAGTTAGGCAACTGTAGCTGATCTGCTGAGTTTCTTACCAGTGTCATTTCGGTAGATATACGTTTCGAACCGGGAGTAGAATAACTTTGCATTATATTCGATGACAATTAAAAAGTGTTTTAAGTAACCTACTTGAATAAAGAATATTTGAGTTTGAGTTTAGGCGAGTTATTAATACAAGCATATGGGTAGTACGTAGTAATGCTGTTGCCTTCACCCAGTGCATATTTTTACTTTTCCATTCATGGAAAGAATTAGAACATTAATTTAATACATCCATCCCTAGTAACCTTCTACATCACGGAACGAAGTAATTTCTAGGCCGGTACCATACGACATTCACAATAAATACTTAATCAATTCAACTTAAGTGAGATTTGATTTGAACGTCTATTATACATCGTGTACCTTCTGTACGGATTGATCGAAGCTAAGAGGCTTATCGCCAACACTAATTAAGAACTCGTTCGGTTAGATTCTCCACTTTCACTCTGCGCGACGTGGGGTTATTCTTTGCTTAAAAATTTAGTTTTTCACCTCGGCTTGTGAAACCCTACGTCTGACAAATATTGTTAATAATGAAGTTTTTAGTTTTCTGATGTTTTTGTTCTGAGTTTTAAAATAAATAGCTCATGCAGTGTGATTGGCTTTGTAAGGAAATATTTGCTCATGCATTTAAACAGTCCGTTCAAGCAAGCCTCAAAAAGCCGGCCAAGTGCGAGTCAGACTCTCATCAACATGGAATCCAGTTATTAATAAATGTTTACTGCGGTTAGAACGATCAAAAGCAATTTCGAATACTAATAGTGTAGTGTATTGAAGTGACTATCAATCAAAACTTATTTTTATTACATTGAAAAGTGTCTCCTTTGTGTATGCTGTGGCACCTCTGTCCACGTTGATCGCGGCCGAGCCGCTTATCGTGCACTAATTAAGAACTTGTTCGGCAATTTCACTTTCACCCGAGCAATGGGGGTTAGTCTTTGCGTTGTTTAGAATTAAACTTGCATCCCTCCTGGAAGGGCGCACCTGGCAATTAATGTTTACAACCTGAATGCTTTTCATTCAGCTTGATAAGTTTAATCACCTTGATACCAATAATCAGAGGACTAACTTGTTTAAATTATTAGTACGTCATTTTTTTTTATATTGCACTTCAAGATTGGCCTCATCCCACCTGGTGTTAAGTGGTAATGAAGTCCTAGCTTAAGGGTGACAAGTAAAGCATAATAAATCTGTTACTGGACTTGTCGCCCTTACCTTGAAGAATTGACCCGTGCTACTGACGTAGCACCCCCCAGGAGCTCTGGAAACCTTACTCACATGCAGGAACACAACAACACAGAAGTGATTGTTATTTGGCTGCGGTCTTCTGTAAGGTGGAGGTATTTCACCAATCGGGCTGCTCCAGTTCGAGCGATAAATCGCTATGCCCTACCTCCCTTGAAAACTCTACTATCTCTACTTTGTCTACTTTCAAATAAGACAAGTTTCGGATTCGATGATTGATAACAATTTTTAAACGTAACCCATTCACAATGCGAATAAAGTGTTTTCAATCAGTTTAATATTATTTGTGTAAATCAAAGCTACGTTTTCATTCCCGAACCTACAATTAGTATTCAAAAACAAAACTATTTGTTTTCCTTTAGGTACGAGTAGTAGGACTTTTTAAATTAAATGAAGTAGGTAAAATTACTCGTAGAATGCTGGAAAATATAATTTGTTACTATAAATATGTTTCTTTGAATAATATATAATTGATTCTTATGCCCGGTATTCGTCAGTTGAAAGGTAAACGAAAATTTATTTAATGAATAGTAAATTGCAAAAAAACTAATTTATGTAAAGTACGTAAAAAATTGTATGAGTAGTGGTATCGTGAGAGGGGAGGCTAAAAGTTCTTTTGAAGCCGTGATAGAGCGATGTTAAACGGCGCTCCAAGTAGGACGCTCCGCTTTTTATGCATAGCTACTTTTTGAGCGCGCCCGAGATCGTTAACCGGGACGCTCTATAGAAATGTTTATTAAGGGCTGATGACATGGTTCAAAATGCTTCTGAGAATCTTAGTTTTTAAATGTGACTTAGTTTTTTCTTAATTGACCACTATACTTCCTAAGCAAAAGCTAAATCTGCCGATGTTGCGTTAAAATTGACATCATTTTACGAAAGGACATGGGTGTTTGGTGTTATACTGCTGTCCACGGATTCCTGTAGCCAATGATGTAGTCACACCAGTATATATAGTAATCCAGAACAAACTCGTTAAAAATAAATTGTGTATACGGACAAGTCGAGTTCATGAAGAACTCGATGCGCGTTTGAATGCGGTCCACTATAAAGATTCCTTGATTGAACACTCACTATTGAACGGTACTGTACAAATCAATACCTTATTACTACACCTTAATTTAGTAAATGATAAAATCCAATGTATTGGATTGAAAATGCTTTCCCTTCTATCGAATTTTACTCTATAGTAGAATACTCATTTTCACTGATTTTATTAGAAGATGGGTTCCAGGTATTTTTTTTACCATTTTTTGGTAAAAAAAGAAAGTAAAATTTTATTTACCACTTTTATGGTACACATTTAGTGTGTCTTTACATTTGAGTGTGTAAATTTAATATCACTACAATTAAATACAGGTTGTAACTTTAAAATTTACTCGGCAGTGTCTACTGAAAAGCGACATGGCCATGACTTATGCTGAATGAGGCTCTATTATTTTATATATTATTATCACGACTTGCCGTCTGCTTCACCCGGTGGGAAAGGCGAAGTTTATGTTATTTTCATGGCTGGGTAGTGGTTGTGATGTCTTTAAATAATGTTCGGTTTTTTTTTTCTATTTAAGATTTTAACGGTGTTACGGTTGCAATATAAATTACTAGCTTTCCGCCCGCGGCTTCGCCCGCGTGAAATTCGGTATAAAGCACGCCCATAAGTAAACTTCTCATTTCCACCTTAAAATCTAAGAAGCGCGATGTAACGCTGAATACGATTAGTTGTTAACTACACACTATATTAAATAAGTAGATGTAAAAAACAGTTTAGACGATAAAACAAATTGTACGTCATCCCTCGGGAATTCCTCATTTTCGGAGATTGATTTCCTATCATTTAGCACAGAGCGCCATCTCCAATCCATCCAACAAGCAAACTATATTTTTGTTTTCCCTCGGGAATATCAATTTTTCCGGAATAAAAAGTACCCTATTATTTAATCCAGACTTCTAACTTTACATCTGCAAAATTTAAAAACAATTGGTTCAGTAGTTACGGCGTGAAAGCGGAACAAACAAACAAACTCGCTTTTCGATTTATAATATTAGTAAGGATTATTCGGCACGACGTTTGTCTTGGAATCGATGTGCCTGATACACTTTGTTAGTTAAAAATCAATAACAAACAAATTAGATAGGACTATTTGTCAATTAAGTTACTCAAAGATCACATTTTAAAGGATCAATCACTTTTAAACTGATTTTAGTTTGTAATTATAAATTCAAGTGAATGAGTTAATGTGTCCGCGGCCTTAGAGCAGTGACAACTCGAGCTGCCCGTTTGGTCATAGGCACATCGGTACACGACTGTTTTGATGTATACCTACCCACTTTGTTTCGCGCGCGCGTTTTTTACGCTAATATAATATAATGTAAAATGTTATTTTCTCTATAAGTGATTTATGTAATCTTTTGAGAAAAATAAATGTCTTAAACCATAATCACACCAAAAGGCAACGTTCGTATATGAAGTAACGAACTTTATTGTTAGAAAATGTACTTCTCTTTGAAGCTAACTATTGTAATTTGAGCTATAATATCGACCAAATAGTAATATATACTATTAGAATTTGGTATTGGTATACAAGGAAATGCAGTGAGTTCATGATAGCTACATTGAAATATTTTGCGAATATCAAATTCCGCAAGAGTAAAATCGACTATTCAATACGAAGATATTCGATTTGATGGCTACATTTCTGAAAGTGTCGTTGGTATGAATAAAACTAAAGGCGTTTTATTTTAGATGCGGTTTGGCAAACCGCAGGAGTAGTGGATTCTATCCCACCAAAAGAAAAAAAAAGATATTTTGTTTTTTTTTTGTTCTGTGTCTGTGTGTTTCATAATGTATTTAGTGTTGTTTTCTGCAAGTGCTTGAGCTATTTTTTTTGTTTACTGACTGACATATATACTCATATTAGATGATGCCTTTTGCTTGCACATTTTAGAAAAAATAAATAATTATGTCCCATAGTTATTTAAATTCGTCTATTGCACAGATACAAGGACTGCTGGGGAAAAAAAGAGGATTACCTTCTTTGATGTGATATACAAAGACTAGCCTGATGAAGCTTATGAAAAAGTGCAACCAATCAATCTAAGAAACTACACCTTGATGCCGTAAAATAAGGAAAACTGATCTTTATCTAAAAGCTGGTCTTGAAGAAACTGACGCAAGCCGTTTGCTGGAATCTATTGGCTTTGTCTTGCTATGGGCAACTGACTGTCTAACTCATACTTCACCATGCCATCTTCACCGTTAAAGTGCTGATACGGGAATAGGCAATGGACTACCTTCCGCCGTTGGAAAATCAATTGACAGCAATTTCCTGGATATTTGGGGAATAGGGTAGTCTGACAAAAACATCCCTACCTCATGCTGAAGATCTTGAGAGGACTGCAGACTGCGCTTTCCTCATACTTACACCCAAATAATCTGGAAAAAGGATAAGAATAAGAAGTTACAAATATCAAATCTCTTCATACCTACCTTATATTCATAGGTGAGTATATATTTATATACCAATTTAATTTATACTTATATTATAATGCTGAAGAGTTGGTTTGAATCTCAGTACCTATTTACTGGTTTGGATTTCAAGCGGTGCCAATAGTAAATAATAAAAAAACTCTAGTAAATAGAAAAAAAACAGTACCGTATATACACTTTTTGAATATACATTGCGCAATTTAAACGGTCATATGGCTTTAAGCAATTTCCACAACCGACCGAATTTTTGGAGGATTAGAGATATCACTGTTATTATTTTTCACTAAAACAGTTATTATGAAAATATAAGAAAAACTAATTTTACGCCTGAAAATACTTTCTACCTCTAGGTACATTTCTACAAGTCATGCTTAAGTTTTTATAAGCAGGGAAATGCGCTCTCGCCAAGTACGAAGCTTTAGCAAGCTTTTTTCGCGTGTTTTAAAAGTGAACACTACTTAGAAGCTTCTTGTTTGGATTTTCATAAAATATACCATTTTAATGGGAAAGTAAAAGTGCTCGTACTTGAAGTTTGTTTAAAATAAAGTAAAGAAGGAAGAATTTACTTGTGATAGTTAAGTAAAGATGTGATAGTTACCACTAAGATAATGTGGTCCAACCGGGAGTTTTTAGTTCGGGTAGTCCCCGCTTCTTTACAGTGGGGGAGTCCCACACACGCCTTCGTCTTCCCTGATGCAGCAGTAAGGTACGAAAATGTTTTTTTTCCCGTAAAAAAAAAGATGTAATAGTTATCTACTGATAGTAGTTAAACGAGTTGGTGTAAGATTTCTGGTTGCCCGAAGATTCCCACCACTAATGACTGTATCTCGGGTCTGAAAGACATATTCATGGTGACTCATGAAAACTTTGTTCACTGAAGAGTCAGCTTCTAAAAGTTATCAATCAAGGAAGTTGTGTTCATTTTGGATAAAAGTATGAAATATGAATTAATGAATTGGTTAATTTTGCACAACATTTATTGCTCTGATTCGGTAGTCAGTAGCGTAAGCACTTGTGTTGCAGAAATCAAAAACAATGACGTGACCTAAGCACTCAGACCTAAACAGAGAAGTTTGTTTCCCATATTGACCCGACCGGGGATCGAACCCGGGACCTCAGAGATGGTGCGACGCCGAAGTCTGGCCCGCTCGCCTTTCGGCTACGGAAGTGTCATCAAATGCAAATTTTGTAATTAATTTACATTTTTTGCAATAACAACTACAGATTTTCTGTTTTTGATTTGCAATGATGGAGTCTGGATATTTCTAAACTTGTCAAATTAGGATCATAGTTCTAGCATTCCTTGGTTCCATAATAAAGGCAAAACCGAATGCTAGGCGAATAAAAATTATATAAACACTCATATCACGTTTTTATAATAAAAAAACTATCAAAGCAAAGGTAAGTTTTAAATTTTAATGAAATTTTGCAAGTAATTTTAATAGAACTTAAAGTTTCAAAATAACTTGAGATGATATTCAATGTAAATTTAAAAAGAAACAAAATATCTACGCTATTAACCCACATCCTTTGTCAAGTCGGAATTATAAAATATTTTCACATTTTGCGCAACACGGAATCTAAAGATATTTATCGTGCCACAGAAGTGGCGGCGGAAATTACTTTTCCAATCCATATAAGCATCGCTTTCGGGCAGGTCGATTAGGTTACAATTAATTTTCTATGAATTTTCACAAGCGTAAAGTATTTTTGGGGTTTTCTTAGGATTCATTTACAACAGTAGCAAAGTGATAATATTTATTTGCAAAAAGTATGATTGTCAGATTTAAAAAAAATGATGTTAAAAAAAACGGTGAATCATAAAGAGCTTTTCAATAAAAAAGTTTTTATATATTAGTTTATGTGGTACATAAACTCCAATGAAGTACTTTAAAATAAGTGGCTACGTTAGTAGTCACGAGGTTGAGGTTTGAATTTTTATGAAAAAAACACAGACAAAAAACACGTTACATATTTACAGTCATCACTGTAATCTGGAAATGGGCACCAGCCCTAAATTAAAAAAAAAAGGAAATATTTATTATCTAAAATTGAAATTGTGTTGATACACAGCTAAATTGTACATCCGCTCCTTAACAGATTTATTTGAATTGTTTACTCTCTTTAGTCCCATAAAATAAAGTGGGTGGCGTAAAGTCAAGTTTTGAATGGTACGAATACATTTCGAATTGACCGATGTAAATGAGTCTTTACCGAGAACGCTCACATATTCTATGGAGGGATTATTAGCCTTGTAATTTACATGCGCAAAATATCCTGATGCATACTAAACGATTCGTTAATGCTTGTAATAATACAGCCTATTGGAGTCGAGTTGTTATGAAACTTTTTCGAATGATAATATAGGGTCCCGAAAACAGATAAGCTGTAAAATGAAGTGTAGTCGACAGCACAATGATGGTTAACACTTGCAGTTTGATACTAGTCCTTATGTCAATAGCTTAAGAGCGATACAAACTCCGAAGTGTGTAGTCTTACGTAATTTTAAAGTGTGGGCGTTTTATTTGATACAGAGGCAACCTGCAAGGACATGGTTAACTTACTGTCTGCCCAATCAGGGTGCAGTCTTATTATACACATACCTTCAATTGAGTAAATGTCTTAGTTTCAAAATCGCAATTGAATTATTTCTTCGTAAATACAATTTTTGAAGTATTTTTGAAACAAATAATGTAATATGTAATAGTTACTGGAAGGCGTGCGTTTTAGACTATTAAGATGAAATTATACAGAATTTTAAGACAAGAAATTTATTAACGATGAGGACCAGTCGACCAGGTTTCAGATTCGGTTGTCTGGTTTTCCATTTATTGCGTTGTTGTAGCTCGCATATGTACTCGTGGCTCCATCTTGTCAAAAAATGCTGTCTTGCCTGTTCAATGCGAGCATATCTGTGGAGGCGGCTCAGATTCGCCTCTTGTAGATCTGGCGCAGGAAGTGACGTGAGAGGTCGCCCTACTTGGAAATGTCCAGGAGTCAAGGGACATAGATCTTTAGGATCAGACTATATGGGAGCTAATGGTCTGGAATTTAGTATAGATTTGATCTGTGTAAACAATGAGGATAGCTCCTCGGATGTGGAAGAGTGTTCCCTACTACTATTTTCATATAATATTTTGCAGACTTCACAGCTTATTCATATATGCCACCAATGAAATGATGAAAACTCCAAAGGTTATTTAACTGTTAGGCACTTGAGTTTAATTAACAGTACATAGGATGTGTTTGACCAGGGACATTAAAAATTAACATTAAGAAATTACCAAGAAAGATAATACTTCAAATATTTTTGTTCAGATACTTAAATCTATGCATAGATAATGCATTTTTCTGGCAGCTTATTAAACATCTTTAGATTTAACCCCACAAAAGAATAACTAATGTTATGAAGTCTTAAATGTGAAACAGCAAGTCTATGTTTATTTCTTGTGTTGATTTTAGCAGAGCTTCACAAATTTAAGACCAGCGTGAATGTCTAGCGTATTTTTCTACGTGGGTAGTTTTACAAACCAAAGTTCAATTTTATCATTCTGAAACTATTTTCGGCATTACCAACTCGACCATAGATGAAATAAATAACGCCGATATTTGTTACTAAACGATAACATATGTAAAGTTACACAGATATTACTGAAGTAATGAATGTTCAGATATTAATGGTAACTTGTAGTGTATGGAACTTATTGACATTATTAACTGTTCAGAAGTATTTGGTCACTTTGTCTGCTCCGGTATATCTGACGGCGACTGTATGTATAAGTTATATATTTTCTATAATTATTATGGTTACTACCAATCCTTCACAATTAAGGGGCATAATTCAATTCAATAAGAAAAGCTATTCATTAAAATAGAACTACGTATTTCCGTTCATAACTCTTGATGAAATGAGTTAACACTGTGAGGGTACATTTTTACATCGAATATTTCCATTAAGTTCTTGAAATGCCATTTGAAGTCAAAGCGTTACAAGGTTTGACGAAGCAATTAATTCCAGAGAAAGTTGTACTTACTTCCTAGTATTAATATTATTATTTATCTAGAATCATTGCTGGTTATTTCGACTTTTATCCACCAACTATCGTAGGTTGACAAATAATGATTCAAACAAAAATTGCGTATGAGAATGTACTTCTTAACAATAGTTATTAAACGTTTATTTAAAATAAATTTTATCAACAAAGAGCCCACCCAACTTTGAAGGTAATTTTTTTCTATGAGAAAACAAGCAACCAATTTAAAATATAATTTCACACATAGTTATGGTATCCATGATTTCTTTTAGATGGTTTGATGCAATTGTGCAAAATTGGACAAAGGCATTTCTAAACGTCTATTGGTGAAAATTCATAACGGACAGTCAATGTTACACTACACGTATTGAAATTGAAAACATGCATGACCCACACGTGCAAAGCTAACACAAAGCGTTTGTAGCAGTCACATAATAATGGGCTTTTATAACAAATACAGACCCAGAATGGGAGGCCTTACGAAAATAAACCGATATGAAAATTAAATTTTCATCTATGCAAAGAACGGTTGGGATCTGAAATGAGAATCTCCATATTAAACTTAGGTAAACAGGGGGCGTTCATTTATTTTCGCGAGCAGCCCTCGGAAATTGTTCCTTATTATTGGATGTCATAAATCAAAACACCTACGGTAAGATACGGTGTTTCGGAGACAAAAACTTGCCGTTATTATAGCGAGCGAACTTCGCCCGCAGTCCTGATTGCGTCCCGTACTTGTGTTAGTTTTAGGCTTGGCTTCTTAGCTCTATCGGTTGTGATTGTTTGTTTTTCTTAAACTGTTTTTATGCAACAATACTATATAACGGTTTTACAATTATCAAGTCTATACATGTTAACTGTACATTTATTTTTTTAATGAGTTACCACCCATTTATTTTTAATGGTTTTCGGAGTGCCCGGTGGATTTGGATGAGTCAGAAACCAAAAGTTACAGAATAAGCCACTGACATTTAATAATGAATTTGTCAGTATTTTCACACTTTTGACGATCTTGATGACGTATTGGCATAGGTAGCCTGAAACGGGAAAGTGTGATTTCAGTCTACGAGATCCATTGGGAAAATGATCTTATTTTAACTACAATGTACTATTAAACACTGTTTTTTATAAATCTATATATTACATTTTGAAAAACTAGGTTTTGCCAGCATCTTACGCAAAAAAACCTATAGGGGTCCTTATTCAGCCCCATGGGAAAAAACGAAATATTTGCAGAAACAATGGTAACGTCATTATGGGTCGTAGCTTTTATATAAGAAGTCTTCACATCACAAGTTTCATTAGGTGTATAAAGTACGCAAATGTATTGTCTTAGCAGAAGTTTTAGGATTTTGTTTGTTTACAAGTTTAGTTCTGATTTGTACCAAGAGATGTCACTATGCCTATTTACATCGCGATGGCATTGTGTTCCGGCCGATCATATATAAAGGAAATGTTAGATGACAATAAAGACTATTTTGGTTACTCCATAAACTGTAGTTTCATTCAAGCTTGGGAACTAATTGGGAGGAGTACTACAGGGAGTGGCCAGTAGCCCAGAGGTTTTACATGGTCCTTCATTGCCGGACACCAGCAAGGGTGGTGTCTTTTTTGTCAATCATCGCTACGGGCAGTGGATTGCTGTCGCAACCGTAGCTTCAGGGATCAGTAACCTGATCTCGGACGGCGCGCCAGGCTGGAGTGGAGTCGGCGCGAGTCAGGATTTGGATGGGTGCGCAGCATTGCAGAGAGGAGCGGTGGAACGGGAACAGCTAGTGTGACCTACATACAGCGGGGTACACGCAAGGAAGGGAAATTGAAGAAGTGTGGTGTGTGGTAAATGGAAGTGCAGTTATTGTGAGTAAATTTGAACTTTATTAACAGGAAGATTTAAACTTTATCAAAATTGGTGATTCTATTTGGAACTTTGGACTTAGAATAATTTTAGATGTTAGATTTAGAACTTAGAATAATTTCGTTAAAAGTGTAAAGACGGGGAACCTATGCCCAAATTTTGATCGATATCTTTTTGTTTAAACACTTAGAAAATTTTCACTTAAAAATTAACTTAGAAAATTTTGCATTATTTTGTCAAAAATATGGAGTCATTATTACATTATCAAACGGAACTATACGAGCGAATAGTTAAAGCCAAAACTAATTTTAAGAAAAGTCCAAAAGAACGCATTAATAAGCAGTATATAGAGGGTCGAATAGAACTGTTAGAACATTTTTGGTTTGAGTTTTTATCAGGGGATAAGGAGTTCAAACGAAACTCAGAACCTAAAATATCATCTGCATCTAGTTATGTTAAGGAGGAAATTTATGACAAGACAGAGGAATGTTATTTGGAGTATAAGTGTGAGTTGAAAATAGCATTGGAAAAAATTACGGCTGAGATTGTAACTGTACCTAGTAAGTGTAATCATGGCCCAACACAACCCAAATCCTCTCATATAAAATTGCCAAAATTTAACATTCCTAATTTCTCCGGTCAATATGCAGAATGGTCGACATTTAAAGATCTTTATACAGCACTGGTATATTCTAACGCGGAATTAAGCAAGGTTCAAAAGTTGCATTATTTGAAAAGCTATCTCACCGGAGAAGCGGAGCAGTTCGTAAGACATATTCCAATAGAAAATGATAATTATGACAGATGTTGGGACTTACTATTACAAAGATATAATAACAAAAAATATATTTGTCACGTTACACTCAAAAAACTGTTTAGTCAAAACAATATTTTAAAGGAGTCAGCCTCTGGTTTAAAACACTTGATAGATACTACTAATGACTGTCTTGCTGCTTTGAATAACATAGGAGTCAATGTATATAGTTGGGATGTCATTATAATACATATCCTAACCTTGAAGTTGGACCCGGAGACTAGACGTCAGTGGGAGTTTCATGTTAGTGAAAATAGTTCGGCAGATGAATTGCCAACATATGAAAAATTCAAAGAATTTGTTACGAACCGATATCGCGCGATAGAATTTCTGGGCTCCGGATCAAACTCAATAAAGAAACCTATCAGTCATAGTAGTCCACCTGTAAATAAAATGAAATCTTTACATGTAACTAATTTCAAGTGTGTTTTTTGTTCGGGAGAACATTCTCTTCCATTTTGCAAAGATTTTTCAAAGGAATCTGTTGATACTCGTAGAAATTTTGTAGAAACTAATAACGTGTGTTTTTACTGCTTGGGTATTAATCATTGTGCCAAATTTTGCCGTAATAGTTCAAGGTGTCACGTGTGCAAAAGGAAGCACCATTCTCTGTTGCATCCTAATGGTAATGATGCTTCGGGGGCCGTTGAGGTCAGAGATAACTTGGAAGTGCCAGAACAACCAATGGCATCTTCCGCTGAGGGAGTAGTAGAGAGAAATGTTACGTTACCGTCGATTTCTTGTTTTTCGTCAGGTAGGGTTTGCAATCAGGCTCTTCTAGCAACTGCGCTAGTGGGAGTTCAGTCGAAAACAGGTATAGACACGGTACGGGCTTTACTTGACCAGGGCTCACAATCCTCTTTCGTGACTGAGTCGACCGTGCAGCGTTTGGGATTAAGGAAGACTTCAGTGTTAGGACATATTTCTGGATTAGGTGAGAATTCGTCAACTACTAAAGCCATGGTAACTTTGGAAATCAATTCACTGGTTGACCCTAACTTCAAGTTGAAGGTTGAAGCTTACGTTTTAAAATCGATCACAGCGCCGTTACCATCATGTAAAATTGATCCATCGAAATGGATTCAACTAAAAGGTCTGGTATTAGCTGATCCTAAATATCATACTCCAAGTCGCATTGATGTGTTGCTTGGGGTGGGTGTTTACAATCAAATATTATTGGATGGGATAAAAAAGGGGCCAGAAGGAGTACCTTTAGCGCAAGCTACCTCTTTAGGTTGGATTCTGTCTGGTTACGTGAATGTGGCTTCAAACCCAAAAACTCCAATAAATGTACTGCATTGTCGAACTGATGAAAATAATCTTCTCAAAAGGTTTTGGGAACTGGAAGCGGAACCTGAAATAAAAATTAATAAATTATTAACAAATGAAGAAAAAAGGTGTGAAGAAATATATGCACAAACCACAACGAGAGATAATGATGGTAGATACGTTGTCCAACTTCCTTTAAAAAATGATCCGCCTCAAGTTGTTGATTCTCTGGATATATCTAAAAAAAGATTTCATGCATTAGAACACAAATTCACTAAAAACAAGAATATGAAAGATAGATATACAGAAGTCATGAAAGAATATATTGAACTAAATCACATGGAACTTGTACCTAAAGAAGAATTAAACAATCCAAAAGCAATTTACTTACCTCATCACGCGGTGGTACGTGAAGACAAAGACACGACAAAAGTAAGAGTAGTATACGATGCTTCCTGTAAAGGAAAAAATAATATGTCGCTCAATGATAATCTGTTAGTGGGACCTACCTTACAACCGGAATTACGACATCTTGTAATGCGTTGGCGCTTACACCCTATTTGCCTTACCGCTGATATTGCAAAAATGTATCGCCAAGTGAAGATTGCAGAATCAAATGTCGACTTCCAGAGGATTATCTGGCGAGATAATCCTGAAACTGAAATAAATCATTACAGAATGCTAAGAGTAACGTTTGGAACTGCTTCTGCACCTTACCTTGCGATTAAAACGTTACAGCAACTGGCTCAAGATGAAGGTGGCAGGTATCCTATGGCAGCTGAAAGAGTAATGACTGATTATTATGTGGATGATTTATTAACAGGATGTCAAACTATAGAGGAAGGTTTAAAAATATTTCGAGAAATGAACGAATTGCTGAGCAAAGGAGGATTTGAGTTAATGAAGTGGACAAGTAACAATGAAGAACTACTAGATGTTATGAAACTTGAATGGGATAATGAGGATGATCAAGAAGGATTAAAAATTAAATCAGACGAAATTATGAAAATTGTGGGACTTACTTGGAACCGTGGTGAAGACTGCTTCCGCTACACTGTTAAACTCCCACCTCTGGAACATCCTGTAACAAAAAGAAAAAGAATTAGTGATATTTCGCGATTTTATGATCCATTAGGTTGGGTTGGACCTAGCATTATAAAATCAAAAATAATAATACAGCAATTATGGTTAGTAGGCATTGATTGGGACGAAGCTGTACCGGAAAGTATATTAAACGAGTGGCTCACTTACCGGGAAGAGTTAAAGTTGCTAGAGGTTATTAACATACCGAGGTGGGTCCATACCAAGGTTAGTAATACAGTCGAGTTGCACGGCTTCTGCGACGCCTCTAAGGTTGCGTATGCGGCGGTTATTTACATCCGTGTAATAGATTCCGAGGGAAGAATACATGTAGCTCTGGCAACTGCAAAAACAAAGGTGGCGCCTGTCAAACAGGTCTCAATTCCCAGGTTAGAGCTGTGTGGGGCGGTTTTATTAACAAGGTTAATTTTGGAAACTGCACAAGTACTTGGTATTGACAAATGTAACTTGCATGCATGGACTGATTCTACTGTGGTTCTTGCTTGGATTAATGGCCATGCAAGTAGATGGAAAGTATTTGTTGCAAACCGTGTTTCTGAGATTCAATCGAACCTGGACTCTCATTATTGGACACATATTGGTTCCAAAGAGAATGCAGCTGATGTCGCATCTAGAGGATTATCTCCAGCTGAATTAGTCAACAATAGTGTCTGGTTTGAAGGTCCTGGATTTTTAAGAAACAAAGAAATAAATTATGAGAAGCCAAAAGACATAACTACGGATTTAGAAAAAGTGAAAGGTTATTGTGCTGTAGTAGAAGATTGTATATTGCAACGGTTCTCTTCACTCACAAGAATGAAACGAGTGATAGCGTATTGTAAACGTTTCATAAATAATTTAAGAGTTGAACCTAGTAAAAGAAATAAAGGGTATTTATCTACGCAAGAACTAAACGATGTGTTGAATATATGTATTAAGCAAAGTCAAGCATTGTATTTCGGAGAGGAGATTTTACTAGTCAGAGAACAAAAGAACTTACCGAAAAGCAGCATTCTTCGATCGCTGAACCCTGCACTCGATGAAAATGGATTATTAAGAGTAGGTGGGAGATTAGAGCATTCTGGTTTAAGCTTTAACCAAAAACACCCCATCTTGATACCCAAAACCTGTCACTTAGCAAATTTGATCGTTGCAGATGCACACAAACAAACACTTCATGGCGGTCCCCAGCTAATGCTTTGTTTTATACAAGCTAAGTATTGGATTCCACGAGTCAAACAACTGATAAGGTCTTACTTTCGTAAATGTGTAATATGTGTGAAAAATTCAGCCAATACTCAGACACAATTAATGGGCCAGTTACCAATGGCGAGAGTGACCCCAGTGCGCGCATTTAAATGTAGTGGTGTAGATTACGCGGGACCTGTCCAGATACGTACAGCAAAAGGGCGCGGACACAAGTCTCATAAAGGATACATATGTCTGTTTGTTTGCATGGCCACAAAAGCCATACATCTGGAAGTAGTGACGGATCTTACTTCGGAAAGCTTTTTGCAAGCATTCAAACGGTTTGTCTCTAGACGTGGACATTGTTCCGATTTATGGAGCGATAACGCAACCAATTTTGTCGGAGCTTCCAGCGAATTAAAGCGTCTTTTCTTAACCGAAAAGGGATCCATGCTTCAGGAAGTAGCCGAATCTGTGGCCAGTAACGACTGCAACTGGCATTTCATTCCTGCTCGATCGCCTAACTTTGGTGGCTTATGGGAAGCAGTTCCATAGGTATAAATGGTCATCGCAACAAAATCAGCCTAAGGTGGGCGATGTCGTGCTAGTGAAGGAGGACGGGCTGCCTCCCTGTCGTTGGTTATATGGCAAAGTGATTGAAATCCATCCGGGTCAGGATAATTTGATAAGAGTAGTCACAGTTCAAACTAAAAATGGTAATTTTAAGCGAGCTATTTCCAAACTGTGTTTGCTCCCAATTGCAAATAATTAGTAGGTGACGCAGGTAGCTAACTGTGTATAATTTTGAGGGTTTGTATTTGTATTTTAATGTGTATTGTTTAAATATAGAGTTTAGTTTGGTTTTGTTAAAGGACAAACGTCAAATTTGTCCTTGGTGGGCGATTTAATGTATAAAGTACGCAAATGTATTGTCTTAGCAGAAGTTTTAGGATTTTGTTTGTTTACAAGTTTAGTTCTGATTTGTACCAAGAGATGTCACTATGCCTATTTACATCGCGATGGCATTGTGTTCCGGCCGATCATATATAAAGGAAATGTTAGATGACAATAAAGACTATTTTGGTTACTCCATAAACTGTAGTTTCATTCAAGCTTGGGAACTAATTGGGAGGAGTACTACAGGGAGTGGCCAGTAGCCCAGAGGTTTTACATTAGGTGTGGTTGGAGCCGAATTTCCCACTGCATCACCATTGAGGGGATGAGGTCCTCATACCTATCAGCGGGCACCTCAGGCACTGCTTAATAAAATTCTAACCACGCCGATACCTCCTTTGAGTGACAAGGAGATGTTTTTTCTTTTCTGCGGTAGGCTATTTTTAAAAATCCTTCGAAATTTTTCCAGCATGTCTTCTTCTTATCTTGTTTTATATGTTACAAAAGGTATGTTAACAGAAAATAAAATTTTACAAATTGCTCGATCAATCCTTTTAAAACTTTGCCGTCCCACAATGCAACATCTTACGTATTTCATGGATTAAGTACCCTTCCTTTATTGTCTTCTCAATTAAATGCGATCAGTTGGAAGGTGGGGGCGTCCCTTCAATTTGCTTTTATTGTTTAAAAAAGACTTCGTCGGGTTAACGGGCTCGGCCGGATCCGAGAATGGACGGGAATTCCTCAGCTGGTTTAATATAGTGCAAACAAAAGCTGAGTTTGGGAAGATTATTAACTGCAAATGTTAATATATTTTTCATTCATTGGTTTCATCTCTAATTAGTTTTTATTAAATTTGTTATTAAATTTCACATTTTTGAAATGAGATTTTTGTTAAAATGAGATTGTATCCATATATTTATCGAAATGGTGATATATTTTTGCATGATCAATATCGCGGTATTGAAAAGTTCAAAGGTGGTAATAAAAAAATACTTTTTCTTTTTCGTATTTAATGTCTTCTGTTAAATACACCATGTGAGTTCCAAATCTTAAGTAAAACTTCTTTTGCGTTTGCTTTACCTCCGGCCACATGTCGTCTGATGTAAAACAGTTAAAGTTTCCTTTAGTCAAGGCGAACGAAGTCACGAGCATTGCTTCTGAACAATAATTCTGCAGCGTTCCGAATAAATTACCCAAATAACCTTAATTTAGTACAACAGTAACGGCATTGTGGGGGTTATCTGCGAACAAAACATCATAATTTATTTAACAATAAATGTCCAATTGTCCAGATTTCCTTTGCAACGAGTACACACAAATAATTTAATCAGAAATTTATCACGGACCATTGGTTAGAGTGTGATTAAGCAATTGTTTTAATTAAATCCATGGGGTGTTTCTCATTTAAACACCGACAATGTGCTTCGCTGTTTTATTTATCTTTTAATTAATTGAATTTTAGGATTTCATTTGGCGTTTTGCGTTAATGATATTATCCAATGAAATGTAATGAAATTCCGAGATGTCTAGTTGATGTCTAAGGTCAAGATCTAAAGATTATTTAAAGATTTGCAATACGCCCACTAGCGCCGCGAATAAAAGTAATCATCGAATTAAGACAAAGATATGACTCAACTGTCTATCTGATAAACGATATTTGTATGTGCATTTACCAATACAACAACAGGAGATGGGAAAACTAAACTAATGTGGAAGTCTAGAATAGGACGTCAAAGCGTAGGTAGACCAAATGCAAGAATGTCGGACGATATAAGGAAGAAAACAGGGTAACATGGAAGATAGTCGCCGCAAATAAATGCAGTGAAAGAAAATGCAGGAAGCATAGGTATATCCAATGGAGTAAAGTATGCTGAGACGAAGAAGAAAAATAAGGATATGCTAAAGAAAAAAAAATTGTCTCTTATAAAGATCTGACATGAAATCATTATAAATGATCAATAAGAAAATAATCACTTTAAAACCATAGTTATCTTAAGAACTAAATAGTTTAAAATATAGAAGTATCTGGATTATTCGATGGAAATAAACCACAGACCTTGATTATTTTTTTTATTTACGTTTACCAGATATGTTTATTTCATTAGCGGCGCTAGTGTGCGCGTTGCCAAGCCTGAACTATGAGTTGTGACGTCACAAGGTAAAGTCACCGTCTGATTTATTGTAACAGACAAGGTGATCAAATACTTTTGATCAGCTTAAAATGTTACTAAGTTAAAGTGTGGATGTCACCGTAAGATTGTAAAAATCGTTAGATTACAATCTACATAACTCGCAGATTGTAAACTGTCGACAGATTGTGAACCGTAACTGGGGATTGCAATTTAACGGATTATTTTTCGCTTTATTGTAATCTATCGAAGTGGAACCGTTAAATTACAATCTGTTAGGCGTCAAACTGTCAACTGTCCGAAAGCTCTTCCTGATTGGCCGGTTTATTGTATGAGCGACCAATCACGACCAGCCTTTCTATGTCCGCGTAAAGTTAGGAATGAAATTCAATTCAAATCATTTCTTTCATTTAAAGAAATAGAGATGTCATTTAAATAAAATAAATGCACTTCAAAAAATCTTCAAGTATTTATTTACTATTTACTAGGTAATCAATAATCCTGACATACGTTGAGAAATAATTGTACCGAAACATTTATTCTTCAAACACTCAAAATTATAATTGAAAATTACAATAAAATGAAACAATTATTTTGTCTTGTAAAACTTTTATAAAAAAATTTAGTTCCTTCCATACCATAAATTAATAGTATAAAGACAACAAACAAATATGGCGAATGCCGGGGCGGCGGGGGGCACATAACTCTAAACCAAACAGCGCGCGAGATGCATTTCGTTCTACGTCAGTCCACAATTTGACCGATTCCCTTCGATAGATTACAATATAGCGAAAAATAATGCGTTAAATTGGAATCATAATGTTACGGTTCACAATCTGTCGACAGTTTACAATCTCGCGAGATAGATTGTAATCTAACGATTTTTACAATCTTACGGTGACATGGACATTTAACAGCAACTAAGCTTTACTAAATTAGAAGTATTTGGTCACTTTGTCTGCTACAATACATCTGAAAGCGACTGTACTTAGACGTTAAAGTTTACTAATGCCCGTTTTCAATATTTGAAAAGCGATCCATTCTAGTTACGGATAGTAATAAATTATACGAGGCGTAAGCTAAAAACGACCGACAGACGACTGATGACAGCTGATATGGAAAGTAAACAATGAACGGTATTAACGACTCGTAGTCGGTTGGAAGAAAACCGATAGTCAGTTTTGACACATAACGAATTGTAAAATATTGTAACTTGGCATAAGTTTACTTCCTTACTGTAATGTTGTATGTTGAAGACCTCCATAGCCGAGAGGTGAGCGGGCTCGGGTTCCATTACCGATCGGGTTAATATGGAAAATTATTTTTTTATTTGTCTCGGGTCTAAGTGTTCTGGTTACGTCGATATTTCTGATTTCTGTAACACAAGTGCTTAAGCTACTTACAACAAAATTAAAACAAATATCAGCAATATTTATTTATTTATTATTTATAAGAATATAGTAATCAACATTTGGGCTTAATATGAAAATCACTTACAAGTAATTCTCATTTTTCCTTTTACGATCTTATTTGTATGATAATCTGGGTATAAGCTATTGTGTACATAGACCTAACGCTGACCCCAGCGTATTTTGATTATAAACGTGTTTGGAAATGGCAATTTTTTTTTATTTAAAAAATCAAACAAAAAAGTATCATATCATTCTAGATACTTGTTCATTTTACTAAATTTTCTTTTCATAGAAAAATAACATAATATCCTGATAAGTTTGAATAAAAGAAAGTTACTCGTACCCTTAATAAGACGCCGGGTCGGGCGCCTAGAAAATACTGCGGTTAATTACTTTCCCAGCAGAAATAAAAAGAAAATAACGGTTTCTACGCTGCCTTGGTTAGCAAAATAGAAAGCACGACAGGAAATGTGTGATTTAACAGAAATTCTCTGAAAAGTAGACTTTAGACTGGACTTTTAGCTATGATAACAAAAAAAGACAAGCGTTTTGGTTGCCTGTCTTAACTTTTTATATTAATATCTCATGCTGTCTAGAAATAATGTAGTATTTGTTGTACTACGTAAGTACACGGTTTTTTTTAAATTGGCCAGTACTTTTTGAGTATATTTATTGGTTGCACACATCTAGAAGATAAATACACTTGATTAATTTGTTGATGTTACGGTACGTATTTTTCGGTTACGGTAATGTTTATTTCCACTTTAAAATACAAGTTACTCTAAGTTTTTGACTTCAAAAAATAGTTCATAAAACTTATTCAATTAAAATAAATAAAGATAAAATAATATTGGACATCACATACATTGCTCTGATTCTGTGGTAAGATTCAAAAATAATTCGTCGCCATTGCGCGATGATAACAATTAGTAGAAACAAACATAAAAAGACAGTAAAATTAAAAAGAAACACATATAAAAGACAAAGAAATACATAACTTATAATGTTGCAACTGAGAAATATAAAAATATTCTTTGAAATAGAAAACCCTGAATTAGACATTCAAAACATTAGTTATGAAAACCGGAACGAATCGGACATTTTAAGACTTTCGCGTTTTTATTAAAACATTTAAAATAATTTAACGGGTCAAAACGCGACACCATTTTTATTTAGTAGTTAATACGAACTACTTACTGCCCGACGTTTCGGTTAGGTTGCACCAACCGTGGTCACGAGCTGACTGGTCTTGCTCGCCTTCGTCTGTTCGGGGAGCTTGCAGATCTTCATCCACCCGCACATTGTCACATAACAAAATATTATTGAAGTCACTTCGACACACTACACTGACAGTATCCGGAATTGTTTTTGATCGTTCTAATCGCGGTAAACATTTATTAATCACTGGATTCCTTGCTGATGATACTAAATAAAAATGGTGTCGCGTTTTGACCCGTTAAATTATTTTAAATGTTTAGAATCGGACATTGTTTTAATCCTCTAATATTAGTTTCACTGCACCTTTTTTCAGAAACAGCCAGAGTCATTTATTGTAGTAACTGAATAAAAAAAGATCATCAATTTCCCAAAACAGGAACAACACATTCAAATCTGTCTAACATAGAGCTTCCAATAACGATGCAATGAAATATCGTGTTCCAGGAACGCGTCAATAATTGGGAAATTGATAGCTTGGGTCGGGAGCGTCAGCGTTACAGCCATTGTATTTGGTGTTTGTTGTATGATGAAGTTCATGGGGTTGTTAAACCTCTGGGCTACTGGTCACTCCTTGTAGTACTCCTCTCAATGAAATACGTTTGAATACCCTCTACGATGAAACTACAATTTGCAGAGTAACCAAAATAGTCTTTATTGGCAGAAACATTTGCTTTATATAGGATCGGCCGGAACACAACGCCATCGCGCCATCGCGGTGTAAATAGGCGCATTGCCATCTCTTGGTACCCATCGGTACTAAAATAGTAAACAAACAAAATCTTAAACCGAATGCTACGCATAAATTACATTTGGGTACTTTATACAGAGTTTTAATCCGAATACCCAAAGTAAATATCTAAGACTAGCACGCCGCGGCTTAGCACGCGTACTGTCGTCTTTTTTCGCAATTTCCACTGATCTCGCACCTATTGGTCACAGCGTGTTATGAAACATTCTAAAGCCTTCCTCGATAAATGAACTATACAACACAAAAATAATTATTAAATTCGAACGAGTGGTTCTTGAGATTAGTGCGTGCAATAAAACAAACAAACAAAAGCAGTCTTCCGCTTTAAAATATTAAGTTAGATTATGGCCAAATACCCATTACTTTTGGGTTAGAGTGTAGCCAGGTGTCAGTAAGGCGTAATGCCTAATTACAGTTTTATAGGCACTTCCAATATGTACCTACTAGCGTACGAATAGTCGGCAGTCGTCTATCATTGTCATTATATTTGTCCAGACACGGTTAAACTATTAGGTTTCTAAAGTGACTTTGACACCTAAGAATACATTTATTAATGCCCGGTTCCAATATTTGAATAACGATCCGTTCTAGTTACGGATAGTAATAAATTATACGAGGCGTAAGCTAAAAACAAAAGCTAGAAAAGGAGAGTAAATTATGGAACGGTATTAACGACTCCTGGTCGGTTGGACAAAAACGGATAGGATATGTTAGGATCATGTTTTGACACGTTACGAATCGTAAAACATGGAACCAGACACTAATAGAATTGTAAAAGTTTACCTACACATGCTGTAGGTAAACTTTTACAATTCTATTTCGTTAGTTCGTAGGTAAACTTTTACAATTCTATTTTGACGACCTCCGTAGCCGAGAGGCGAGCGGGCCTGACTTTGGCGAGCGCCATCTCTGAGGTTCCGGGTTCGATCCCCGGTCGGGTCAATATGGGAAATGAACTTTTCCATATTGTCTTGGGTCTGGGTGTTGTGGTACCGTCGTTGTTTCTGATTTCCGTAACACAAGTGTTTAAGCTACTTACCACAGAATCAGAGCAATGTATGTGATGTTGTCCAATATTTATTTATTATTATTATATTTCAGTTCTTATTCGCCCGGCATAAGGTCGATGCAAAATTCATTATTTATAGTCTGACTCTGAACTGGTTTTAAGCCCTGGAAGTGTCACTCATTATCTCTGTCTTCGAAAAATAAAGGTAGGTACGCAACGCATGTAGGCGTGAGAAAAATAAATAAAGTACGTATCTACAAAAGAAATCGTTAAATTTAATCTGTTATTCTTTTTGTTGAATATTTTCTTTGGATTGTAATAAATTAAATACCAGGAAAACGTAAATTGAACGAAAAAAAACTTGAAAAACTTTTCACATCCATATAAAGTTTTAATGTTTAAGGCCTCTTATTATGTGAATTGCTTTTCTAACTTTCGATTGTGATATCAATTTGGGAAGAGAATCCTTAAAACAATTGCGTAAGATTTTGTAATAATAATGTTGATAATTAGGCATATGTATTGAAAAGAAAAAAAAAAGGATTTATGATAATTCAGTTTCATTAAGGATCATTTTTTGTGGTTTTGCACATTGCTATTGTTTTTTATATAGCCTACTAGCTGTGCCCGCGACTTCGTTCGCGTGGATTACATCCTTTCATGGTCGGTTTTACCCCTATCTCCCCTAATATTCGAAACAAAAAGTAGTCTATATTTTAATAGAGCTATATTTGTGCCAACTTTCATATCTCCAACTTAAAAAAAAACATTTTCCCATATAAACTTTCAAAGGTGGCAATACCCCCCCTTATACCTTACTTTCTAACAAAAAGTAGCCTATGTCCGTTCTTGAAGTTCAACGTATACCTATGCCAAATTTCTTCAAAATCGGTTGAGAGGTTTAAGCGGGAAAGCGTAACTGACAGACAGACAGACAGAGTTACTTTCTCATTTATAATATTAGTAGGGATAAGATATCCCACTGCTGGACAAAGGCTTGAAAGACTGTTGGACCGACAATGGCCATTGAATCATTTACAAATTAATAAAATTTCAACAACATTAGATTTATCTTGACCATCAAAAGGTTATGGTAGTAGTTGAGTTTTTTCTACGTTCAATAAATATTGAAATAAGTCAATTTGACTGTTCAAATTTAATCAAATCAATATTATTTATTTAAATAATAGCACTATAAGATCGTCTAAATGTAATACTTCTACCAATCAAAATTTATTCTGCACCACAGAAAATAATTGTATTCCCTACTAATTATGAACGCGAACGTTTGTTATGGAAAAACTACTAAACGGATTTGGGTGAGATTTGGTACAAAGAAAAATTACATAGGTACTAGATTAACAACTCATCAATCGGACATTATAAATGTATTTTGACGACCTCCGTAGACGAGAGGCAAGCGTGCCGGACTTTGGCGTTGCGCCATCTCTGAGGTTCCGAGCTCGATCCCCCGTCGGGCCAATATAGGAAACGAACTTTTCTATATTGTCTCGGGTCTGGGTGTTGTGGTACCTTCGTTGTTTCTGATTTCTGTATCACAAGTGCTTTAGCTACTTACCACAGAATCAGTGCAATGTATGTATTATTTATTTTTCTAGATTACATTTTATCCCGAAATAACGTGGGCAAAGTCGCAGGCAATAGCTAGCAGGTACATAATATTGAGCATGGGTATTCTGAAATCGTTTTATAATTACAATATGATTCAAAAATTGGTACCAATATCTAGATTAAGTTAACACACAAACATATTATAGCTTGTAAAATCCTAAGTATCTACACCAGACCTCCAACTCACATAAGTTCGTTGTGATAAAAACCGCTGCAAAACTACCTTCTTCCTCATCTGTCCAATTCACTTTCGTTACAAAACATTTTACTGATATTGACCGCTTTACTTACGTAATCAATACTGTGAATGCAAAAACAGCCGTTCGGTCCAACAAACAAGATTACCGCTGATTTATATCGACGACTTGTCCCGATACCAGCTTCGGTTTTGATGTAAACAACTGCCAAAACTGTTCAAACAGTGAGCAAGGGCTTTTCCTGTCTTGATATCAAGCCAGAAAAAGAACATGTTTTTTGTTTCGGAAACAGATGTTGAGCTTCTGGAATTTAGAATGGATTCTTCAATTTGATGTTCAATATTGGTATTCGACTAGAAATCGTACTTGTCGGTTTAATAATATAGATTAATCTGTCTACTACATTTTTAAATTATTATTATATCATTAATTTATTATCTACAGGAAATTATGTGTTTTATTACAATAAATTAGGTTCCTAACATAACTATTCATTAAAATGATATAATCATTAATTTAAATTAGGTGCCTAATCTAAAAAAATAAAAATCTATAGAATAGTATTAAATTAATTACATAAAGCTGTAGCCAAAATTTGGAATCTTTAAGATTCATTTTAAAATTGTTCGTTATTTTTGACAACGCACTCAAAGAAAGTGATTTTTTTCATCGCTGAATTTATCAATTATCCTCTGATGCGCTTCTTAAGTTTAAAACGATTAATTGCCATTTCCAAGTCGTACAAAGATTTTATTTATTGTTAGTTAAGTTAGTCTTTTGACGTCAGAAGTTCAAAATATAAACATTACTTAACTCTCAGCATTCATGTCACTGCTGAATACAGTACAGTTCTATAAACGTGTGTTTTAGGAAATACTAATAAAGCTAGAATCCGACTAGATTCTCCTCATCCTCGCCGTATCCAGAGAAATCCTATGGAACACTTCGCTCCGATAATGATTCCTTTATTGCATCTCCGAGCCCCTAGCTCAACATTCTTGATTATATTATCTAAGGGAAACATCTTCGCAGTCTGCGGTTAAAGAAAATTTATTAAACCACCCTGCTTGCCGACTTTATTAAACGAATCATTTTAAATGCCGCTTTTAAGGCTCTGCCTTCGCTAACTCGGCATTTTAAATTTTGACGTCATTGTTTTGCTGCGTTTTTCTGTTGTTCTTTATTTTGAAACCACTTAATGTATATTACATCTACCAATTGTAGTTAGTCTTATTCATTAGAATAATGTATTGTCTGAATGGTGTTTTTCATACGCAGTAGTCAACTTTTCCGTTAAACCTCATTTTCATGAGTTTATTAATAAAATCTATTACATACACGAATTTTTTCTATTGTGCTTTCAATAGATACTAATATAAAATTGATAATGCGTACGTGCTAGCAGGTAAATTCGTCTGCGATTGATTTTCTTGGATGTGCGATATTTGTTAGGTTGGTTGGATCCGAGCATTTTACGAGATACATGTTTAGTATAAGAACTTTTGAATTGTTAGCTTATTTTTTAAGTCGGTAAAATCGTTAAAGATCAAACTCTTTAGGCATATTTTTATATTTATTTGCAGCAATTTTCGTTTTTCATTGTGTAGGAACTTTCAAACTTTGTAAGAGCTCATTTATTTTTCAACGGCCTCGCCTTAAATTCTTTTTTCTTTTGTTGGATCTTAAGTCGTTCAATCTCTCGTGTAACGTGCAGTCCTCATAGGAGTTACGTTTTAAATCCATCCGTAATTTGCTTTGTGAGTGAAATGGTGATAGGATAATCTGGTGACCCAGGCCTACTGGTAGAGATTAAAGTTGTTTTTTATTTGAGGTTGAGAGGGATGTGCAATATTAAATTTATGTATAACTCTTTCAATTTGACAACGTTGCTTCTGAGGTTAAATAGTTAGACACCATTGCCAACTAGCACCACATACCCGTCTGTTCACAATGTCAATAAACTAGGCTAGGCTTAAAACTTATAAGTGCCTAACCTTTTGTTGAACTTTTTATTCGCAAATTAATACCTAATAGTAATCCAGTGATTTATAAGGAATTTACCGTTGCAAAAACATAGCCCCAGATATTGTGAAATGTGTATGTCAAAATTACAAGTAATTTGATGGTTGACTAAGATTCGCAGATAAGCTATATCTAGCATACGACGTTAACCTATGACAGACAGTTCTTGAAAACGATTCATGTAACTCAACTAAAAATCTTCAGTAGGTACCCGTTCAACTTCGGAATGAAAGATATGTTTCTATTATGGTATAGTATTTCAAGGTTGAACCTTTTATCGGCTTAACTGGACTACTAAGGTCTTAATCGAAATGCGATTGTGTTTTAACTTGTTTTGTAATTTTTTCTTGTAAAATAATTTCAAGAGGTTAAGTTAGGTAGAGCTTAGATTGCAAATACTGGAAAATAATAATTATCTGGTTCAAATAAATGATAATGTAAATCTCCTTTTGTGTTTAAAGTTAATATCGTTTTTCTGGTCTGACACTTTGAGTTTTTAAGTATGACATATCTAAGTCAATGCATTATGACCCAAACTTTTGCACTATTAACCAAAAGTAGATAAATCATGTATCGTACATTAACGAAATTGTACAGCGTAATGATATACCTGTAATCCTTCTGGAATACATATGTATTACGAAACGTTTGATGGTTCCATTTGTGGGTAAATACGTAAGTGAGTTTAATATAGGTACATCATAAGTTTGCCGCAACTAAATATAACAAATGGTTTATTGAACGATGCGTATTATATAAAAAGATTAAAAGTACTAAGTGTTTACTTATATTGTTCAATTACTTATTATTAAGATTAGTATCGCAAAATAATCAAAAGGATTCGTAATATTTTTTTAAATCGATGGCCGTTTCCTGAGCAGTGAACCAAATACAGAGTAGGATGCCATAAAATGGACTACTTGTCATGATAGTAAGAAGGGATAGTTACCAATGGCATGCATACCAGGGTTCTGGAAATCTGGGGAGGAGTATATGAGTGAACCTCCATTGGCTGATGATAATTAATGATATATGCATTAAAAATTAACAGCACTACTGAAGTTGAAACGTCGTGCAGGTAGGTAGTATTTTGCAATCAACTAGCAATAGTTAGTCGTATTTGTCCCTGAAAAAACGAGTCAAAAAAATTTAATCGGTTTGAAAGTTCATTATACTAAAAACTGATTTATTCCCGGTTCCAATATTTGAAAAACGATTCGTTCTAGTTACGGATTGTAATAAATTATACGAGGCGTAAGCTAAAAACGACCGACGGATGACTGATGAAAACTGATATTTGGAAAGTTAATTTGAAATTAGAATTAACGACTCGTAGAAAAACTGATAGTCACACTTGACACATTACGATTCGTAAAATATTGGAACTGAGCATTATTCTATTGGCCGTTTTCTAAGAGCGGCGTTAAAAGTCGCATAGCGCCAGTTTTGCGACCTAATACGATTACCGTGTCTCCGGTGGCTGGTCTATGTTGTACAAGACTGCTGTCAAATCATAAAATTCCATTTTTGCAACGTCCTTTGAAATTCCCGCCCCCTACCTCCCTCTCCCGCATACGTGCGACGTTCGGAATCTAATTATCGCGCGTTTGTCCCCGCGTTTCGTCGGCTTTTTGCGCCGCTTCCATGCGTCACTTTTAATTGCTTTTGAGGTTTCTTTAACTGGTTCCGTCACTTCTTTATTCAGCCGGGGTCATGTACGAGTGAGGAAGTGACGTTGACGTTTTTTATTTACAAATTGAACGTCTGAGCTTTTAAGACTGCAAAATTCTAACGACTTCAGTGTTTTGTGAGAAAATAAGTTCGCTCACGTAAAACACCGCTTCCAGATGAAATTCATCTTAAAAAAAATTTTTAAGTAAACTTTTTTCTATAAGTGTAAACAATTAATACTAGCCGTATAAAATAAACAAAATATCGAATATTTCTGGAACGATGACAAGAAAGCTGACTTTTTTCCAATTAATTACCCCATTATACTATTTACACTTCATTTCCCATACAAATCCAGTTTCTATAACATACAGTCCACATTATGCGTCTCCTCTGCTTCCTGGACCAAAATGCGGAGTATGTAATAAAAGCTGATTTTGAATGGAAAAGCTTCATATATATGTATATATTAAAAATTAAATAAAATTATAAAACCGCGAGCTTACGTGTCCAGACGGAAAAACAGACGACCATCGTCTTGCGTCAAAAATGACATGGGCATAAACAATATAAAATAATGGAAAGAGGTAACCTACATAGCCTGTCGTCGTCACTCTGTAAAACCAATTTCTTTACATGTTTTCACTAATAAAGGATATCCAATTAGGTAGTAAACTTTTATGTATAAACCAGTGAAAAAAAACATAGAAGCATTTTTAACGCTTGAAAATGGCACCACAAAAAGTAAGGCAAGGTAGGCGTGCCTTGAAAAAGTGAGCTAGCCGGTATGAATACCATTTCCAAGGACGCAGCAGGTCCCAGGCGCGGACCAATTACAACGCGTGTTCCGTCTCATTGTATGAGATGACATAACTAACGAACGTCTTTTTGTCGAGCTAAACGCATTAGCCTTAAAGATTTTTGTCAAGTGTCGATACTTTATTACTATATTGCTTGCGTATCTATTGCTTGTGAGCTTTTTATATGTTTAGTGCCAATATTCGATTAAAACACTGATTTATATGATATGGTTAGTTCGGCCATAGCATCTCGTGCAATAATATTAACTCAACAACGTGGTTCCGCGAAATACTATGCACGTGTAACAAATGTTCTTACATTAAACCGCATCATGCTACTTGGAGACTTTAAGCTAGAACTAGATACGTGTAAATGCAAACCTAACTTACTATGGTGAATGTATACAGTTGTAAGTAGTGACGCAAGAGGCTTAGTCTTGCTAAGTTGAAATTAAACGCCTTAAGTCTTAGGGAAGAGACTACGTTTTCCTGTAGTTGACGGATATTGAAATGAAAATGTTATTTGCACTAGAGGAAATACATACCGCAATACAGTATTATATTTTTAAAACGTTCACATAACATAATTTTCAACCGTTACCTAATGGCAAAAGCGTTGTAAGCGTTGATAATATAAAATAGAAATTATTCAAGTTTGCGTTAAATCTAACAATTTTGTATTAAATAAATTTTATTTATAAAGTGCAAAAGATTAAAACTATTGAAGAAATAGACGGACTACATTTTTTTAATCTAACAACTAATGCTGCTTTATTCCTTATTTTGATTTCTGATCATTTGATAATTGCATATGTTTTTTAAATACATAAACTGGTCGCTATAAGAAGCAGACTCAAGTTTTTTAAGCAATTGCTGTCGAGAGCAATTTCAAAAGAGACACGAATATCTAAACCAGTTGTGATTATCGTCCAGTCGTAATGAGATTCGCTAAATAGAAGTACAATTTGGGTCCCTTAACTCACAGGTTTAAATTTTAGTTTGTAGGTTTTATAAGAGATATTAAGAAAAACTGATACATGTTTTTTCATGTCCATGAAAATCTTATTGATAAATTGCATCATTTAAATCATATGGACATAACTAAGATACCTTCATACAAACAGGTTAAAGAGAGTAATTTTACTTTTAATTTACATAGAAACCGCATAAAATTTGTCCAATACGGCTAAAAAGTTTCAAAACACTAGTTGCTTGAAAATTTGTTCTATATTTAATTTTATTATTTTACTAGCGGCCGCCCGCGACTTCGTCCGCGTGGGTTTCGGTTTCCATACAAACTTTCACCCCCCTTTTCACATTTTCCATTATTTCTTCGCTCCTAATAGTTGCAGCGTGATGCTATATAGCCTAAAGCCTTCCTCGATAAATGGTCTATTCAACACAAAAAAATGTTTTTAATTCAAACCAGTCGTTCCTGAGAATTGCGCGTTCAAACAAACAAACTCTTCAGCTTTATAATATTAGTATAGTATAGATGAGAAAGCGAAAATGCCTCCCAAATTTTAGCTGCAACCAAAATGTTTCAATACTTTTTACATTTAAAACACAAATAAATGGCAAAGGAAACAAATACTGTTTTATGTTAAGTCCTTTTTATACCGGTCATAAAAGATGGAGTGTCTTGCATCACTAGTTGTAAGGCATATCAGAGCCCGCCCACATAATATATGCTGTCAACAAAGCTGACACGCAGGCGACTCTATTACTCAGGCGTAGAATTTATGAACCGAATAACACCGCCTCTCGAGATATTGGAAACGTGATGCAAATGTTGATAGATTTTGCGTTAAGCATACACAGCCCTGGACGTGTACCAACTAAGGAAATGGCAAATTATGTGTCACAAGTTTGTACATGCAACTGTTAAGTATATTTTTAGTACCTAAGTAACATTATTTTATTTATCCCTTGAACTGGAGCAGCCCGACTGGTGAAGTACCTCCACCTTACAGAAGACCGTAGCCAAATAACTTCGGTGTTGTTGTGTTCCGTGTGAGTAAGGTTTCCAGAGCTCCTAGGTGGGGTGCTACATTAGTAGCAGAGGTCAAGCCTTCAAGATAAGCGCGACAAGTCCAGTAGCAGCTTTATTATGCTGTACTTGTCGCTCTAAAGCTGGGCCCTCATTACCACTTTACATCAGTGTCAATCTTGAAGTGAAATATTAAAAAAAAACAACATTATTATGATTGATCTAAAAAGTTCCTAAATCATAGTGCATTAGTCCATGCTTGTTGTAGATATGGAATCAATTATTGAATAAGCGATCACAATATCATTTGTGTTTACTCTACCACACTGTAAAATAATAAGAAATACTATACGTTTCAAAAACAAAAAGTACGATGCTTAATTTTCTCAAAGCGCCTAGGGTCTGTCTGTGTAGGCCTACTAAAAACAAAACGAGCCATCAAAAGATTTGTTTAAATTATATTGTGTTATTTGTAAAATGCTTTATTAGCATTCAAAGTTGGTTACGATTTAAAATTTCTACCATCAAATCGGACAAATTAAATTTTTAGCATCCTGCTTTAATCGACAGAGCAACTAATTATATTGGAGCGATTACATTATTAGGAGAACAATCCTAAGAAGTAATACCAGAACATGTATTATCGTCAGGACCAATGCCTCAATGTGTCTTTCGAAGCACGTATCGTCAGTCTAATCGAGAAATTGGTGTTCGTAGCCTGCTTGATCTCTCCTTTGAGTTTATCACAGGATCCGAACCCGCCTCTCTATGGCTTTAGACCTCAACGTTTTATAAATACACATCTCTCTCTCTTATTGATTAATATTGTGGAGAAGGTTTAAAAGACAAATTTTATGAAATTATGTAGAGGAAGAAAACGATAAGTACCTACCTATTTAATCACTGTTCTTATTTCATATTTTTTCTCATGTGACTTTCAAATTCTATTAGATTCACTAAGCAAAAATGAACCTACCACGAAAAATTTCATTACGAGTACCATCACGCTCCATTAACCTTAAAATGTATTCCATTACATGAAAATTTAAATTAAAGTTTGGACAGTTTGCCTTCCATTTCCATTAAAATGTAAACAAAACTGAACACTTGCTCTCTTTGTGATAATACGGATTTTTTTCAAATAGCTTCACCGCGAACGGAAATTTCAATATTCATGAGGTATTTCATCGGCATACTATCGGTCTGGTCTACGTCCATGGTAAACTCTCGATACTGTTCTATTTTATGATTCTACTCGGTCAGCAATTAATTTTTACATCGCACTCTCTGACGAGATAAAATGGGGATTTGAAAGTCTGCTGACCAGTTTTATATGTTGATGACGACAAAATCCTTACTAATTTACTTCTTTCTCTATTTATAGAAAAACTATATACGCTTACTAATGTAAATATTGATTACAGCTGTTTATTTTTATAAGCACCAACCGTGGTTGCGAGACCACACGACATGCTCGTGACCACGGTTGGTGCAATGCCTAACCAAAATAATCGTATGAACTACTTAATGTTGTCGCGTTTGGACTCGATACGATATTTTAAGTTTTAAAATAGAACGCACGAAAAAACGAACGAAATTAAATTCTAAATCAGCCTTACTTATGTCCCACTGAATGGCTAAAGACCCTATCGTGTAATCCAATAGTTTTTAAAAGTATGTTTCTTAGTAAGCGAATTTTTTAGATTGTTTTTGAGAAATAAATAAATCTTTAACCGTAAGCCTCTATCGTTTAAGTAAAGCAGTCTTTATATCGATTGTTACTGGCTTTATCACACGCCAGCCAAGTGTAGTTTAGTTTGTGCAAACCACAGGTGCAAAAACCGAGCTACGTTTAAAAATTTGAAACATAATTGCGCGAATCTGTCATCGATAATGCTGTAAAATTTAAAAAAAAAAACATAAAAGCCTCGGTTCTATATTATTTAAAAAAATACTGTTGTCATAAATACTCTTTTGAGGTAAGAACTATCAATAAGAGTGCTTCGCACATCATATTTGGGATTCTAGTATTGGATAAACAAACTCACTCTCAAGTGACTTCCTTGTGGGCGTAGTAATCCTATTTAGTATCAAAGATCGCAATCTTAAGGGGTCTCAAAACTTCCTCAGAGCGTTGGCCTCATAAACCAGCCCATTACAATGTAGCTAAGAAAACTTCCCTTAGAACTGATAGAGGATCAAATTTATGCCTGGCGCAGATAAAGCGACAGGAAAGTTAAACATCATTGCCGCAGTCCTGTAAGATTGTTATAGAAGTCTGAAGATGTTCGCGAAAAATGTCGATCAATTCTGTTTAAATAGTCACGTAGATCGTACATAGCTTAACATAGATATAGTTTCGTTTTTGCCGTGCGAATAGTATCGGAGTTCAAACTTCAAAATCAGTTTCTTGGAACGCCCGTTCGAGAGTGTATTATTTTCTAAATAGGGCTATTAGGTCATCGAGCATATCTGTTAAGTTATTAATAAATATTTACGAGGTAGATAAGTATTAAAAAGGAACTCAAAAAAATTTAAGTACAATTTGGGCCATATCACTTTTTTATAATGTGGTAAGTATCTAAAGCATTTGTGTTGTAGAAATTAAGAATATATACATATATGACAACATCAAATCTATTGCTCTGATTATATGGTAAGTAGCTAAAAAAAAGACGTTAACGTAATAACCAAACCCGAATCAATATAAAAGTTCGTTTGCATATAGACCTAATCGGTAATTGAACCCCAAACCTCAGAGTTAGCCCGGCCCACTTGCCTCTCAGCTGTAGATTTCGTAATCAAAATGAACTTAGAATGTTTCTTAGTTTCTGTAGTTTGTGTATTAACATACTGTATTTTTTTGTTTCTCTGTGGTCTATAGCATATAAATAGTCATTATAAATCTTAATAAATGGTGGCTTAATATTCAACTCCTCGTAAATTAAGTATGAGATTTATCACTCTCACGTCAACAATAAAACTTTTATTTTCCTTTCCTTAAATCTTTTCTGTAGAGAGCAGATTTATAATTGCTTTAAAAATATTCATTTCTTCCCTAATGCACTGCTTGGGGAAATGGTGAATAATTACGAAGCCATTTTTTCTCCCCTTTAATTGCTTACTCCAAATTACCTGACATTTTTCTAAATGGCAATTCTCAGCCTTGCTCCATTTAGTATTTTGGAATGGTATAGAACAGAGCATAATTTACTTATTCGTCTTCTTTATGAATCTTCTTGTAGTTGTAACAAAGTAAAGGTATCTAAATCACTTTACAATGTTACATAAAATACTGGAATGACTATTGAAACTGTGAACAAAAAATGATCCAAGTTTATAATTTGATATAGATTATGATCTTTTTCACATCTTTAGTTCATTATATGCAAGTAAAAATAGAAAATAACCTAAATGATGTCAAATTGTATAATAAAATTTAACTTGACTGTTATTAAAACACCCATATGTACCTATCATTTTTTATATGAAAAAAGGCATCTTATGAGCTACAAAGTAATTATATGAAAAAGAAATACGTAAACCTGTTATTATAAACGACATTTTTGTAAGAAATTATCACATGGAACTATCTATTGAAATTCTTACAATAACATAATATGACATACCGTTACTAAAGGCAAAGGCCTCCACAAATTTTAATCTTAACTGTCATTAAAAAATGAAAATAACTTGGTGTCTCTACGTAGGAGGACCGTTTTAGGAACTGAATGTTAAATTACTAAAAGAGATTCCACAAAAGCTAAAACAATGTGCACGCATGGCAACATTTATGGGCGAAATTATCTTCATAGTATGCAGAGCTGACATTTCTCTTTCTGTTGCTGTTTACCAAAATGACTATGAATTGTTACATTAGCTTTTATTACCCAACTTAGTATAGGTACGACAAAACGGAGTTCGAAGATAAAGTGAGTTCTGATGTTTTCTCATAAAAAATTCTTCGCTATGACTTGTTCATTTGTTTAAGTGATATCAAATTGTAGACCGCATTCCAGACAAAACTGCTTTTCATAAAACGTTTATTTGCATCAAAAGAATATGCACCAAAACCTTTTCAGTCTAGGGAATTACGAGACGAGGAATGCGCCAATGCGCAAACGATTTTCCTAACTTTTGTTGACTGAAGCTACGTGATCTCCAAATTGATGAAGCAGGTCTTTATTTCTTTGTCTTTCGGTTCCCCTGAGGCTGAAAGAGATAGACGAAGAACGAAATAATACACGGCTGTAACAACAAAATAAAGACAATTTAAAAAAGCGATTTATAGATATTATGTAAGGAATTATTTTAATACTAGATTTTCTGCACACATTTGTCTAGTTGGTAACTAAAGGATGCCTCAAGGAATGAAGAATGTGTATTGTACTTTTTCAAATATGTGTACAATAAACATTAAGCATTTGAATATATTTTTAGATTACTTTTTTTTTATAGTAGCGCAGTATATTGGCTTCTCCCAACCTGATGGTAAGCAAGAGAGGAACCCACATCGCGATGACAACAGATTTGACATCGAAATATCCTACCCGTTAGCATCGCCACACACTGGCCCGCAAGATGTTGCTTCACGCTTTTTTTGAAGGAATCCATGTCAAAGGAAGGAGGGAACACATAAGCCGTCAACGAGTTCCACTTCTTTATAGTCCGGCAAAGATAGGAGTTACCAAACTTTTTTGTTCGTGATGGAATATTTTCCACGGTGAAGCGTCTTGTGGTTCTGTGAAGGAAAGGAGAGGGTGGGATAAGGGAAAACAGTTCCTCGGAACACTCACCATGATAAATAATACTTGTTTTTAGAACTGTTAATTTTAATTGCAACAAATCACTCGTGATTTTTTGTTATGTTTTTGAGTTTCACTGACAAATAATTATAGTATGTTGTTAATATCATTCTGATGACTGTACATTTTTTATTAAGTGATAAATAATTCTTATTAGTATTCCGCAGTAATACCAGCTCTCGGAAATCAAATTTCAATAACCCAGCTTGCGATTTACGCATAATAATAAGGTACGTTACTAAGGAAGCGCCGATGAAATTTATGACAAACTTGTCCATAGCGATTACTTCTGTAATATGTTAAATGGTGGTAAATGGTAATAACGTAGTAGCAGGAAGTTGAAAAAAAATGCAGTTAAGCTTAGCACGGGGCAGGTCGATATTCGATGAGTGGCTATTTTAATTGAATTTTACTTACAAATTTTACTGAATCTTTGATATTTCCAAATATTGCGGGTAAGACGTAACGAGAACCTCATTTATAAGCCCAGATAGTCAAATTAATTAGCCGCCCGCTCATATTTAATGATCACGGCTCCTATCACAGGGATCAAAAGCAGCCATCTATTTGTGTAACTAACTAAATACATGGAGCAAAATTGCTATCTCTAATTCAAAACTGCTCCAACTGTACGTGAACTTGAACTATACAAAACCGTTGTTGCAGAACGAAAGGATCAAAGACAATGTTCCCAAAACCGCGATACAGTCACACTTAATCATTCTACAAAAGGAAAGCTGGAACGCTTATCTGAAAGACATGTTTTCTAATGTGCCCAACGAATTTGAACGCACGCCTGGTTATCTTGTCGCTTTTTAACCTTTTGTGGCCCTGATTCGAAATAATAGGGACGCTGAAACAATGTTCACATGTGAATTGTTTTGAACTACTCTGAAGCCCTGGATGACTTTATTAAATTGTATTTAAATTTGTATTTTTAGGGTTCCATACCTGAAAAGGAAGAAACGAACACTTTTACGACCATTTTGTTGTCTGTATAACCGATTTTTTAGACCCTTTTACAAGTGAAAATAAAAATAAGTAAGCAATAATAAAAAAAAAACAAATATTACGTTATAATTAAAATATTAAATAAAATATAAGACTTATTAGGAAAAATATAATATTAACAGTCCAATATGTAATGGTACGTAGGTACTGCGGCCATCAGTCTCAAAGTAAATTTAGTACATAATATCTCTATAAAAATAATATCTTTAAAAATAATAGCTAAAAAGGTGTTTTGTCATCTTGTGTCACGGTAACACGCTAATACTACGATAAAGATAGGTTTAAGAATTTGTTCCTTTTATTTTGGAACTCTTATTTGAAACTTCGTATTTTGATAGGATTCCATCAGTGACTGATTTCCTTTGACGTCTATTGGGCTTGATTCCATATCGCACACTATCACATTGAAGGTGATTTTGATGAACGAAGAGAAAAAACTCATACATTTTAAAAAGTTTTCACGTCGGCTATGTACTACACGACCCCTTAGTAAAGTCTTTATCAGTCACCAACAAATTCCTTAAAAAGAATGCTTGCTTTTACTGCAAATCCTGACATCACTAGTATCGAATGGCAGCCTATAGTTTTAACCAGCGGTATTAGAAATCTAGATTTGGGTTGAAAGCGTATGAACGAAAAAAAATTTAACGAAAAAATAAACGCTCTCAAACTTTAATTTTTTTATTTGTTTCGTAGATATTATAAAAATACAAATAAATTATTACATCCAACGTCATAACGTAAATGTTGAAAATACATTTAATGTGTAGTTTAATGTTTTTAAAAATTTGAAAAAGAATGAAATTTAAACAAGGCTTAAAACAATATTACGCATTGTTGCGAGTTACAGTTCTGATTGTTTTATGCTGGAAGCTTTTCTAATTATAGTCGCCTTTATAATTATACCTACATACAAATTTCAACTTTAGACATGTATTTTCACAAAAACGTCCATTATTCTTCAAAAACCGGAATCCCATACACAAAAGAAATTCATTTGCTTTTTGACGTGCCAATCAGTAAGGATTTGAAGGGCTAATAGAATTACCTACGGACAGTCAAGTAATAAGTATAAGTTCAATCAAAGGAAATTTCACGATACGGAATCCTATGAGAGAATAAACATGGAAATCGCAGCACCAAAGGCGAACGTCGCTAACAGACCAGGCGGCTCCGCCCAAGGACAAACTCACCGCGATCTCGTTCTAGAATGCCAGAACAAATATTTTTCACTTACCGGCTCCAACTAGATGCACAAAGAATGTTTTTATACATAGTGCGGCTTTGTTTGAACGGCCGCATTGAATGTGGCAGTCGACGCTTCTTTTTTGCTCAGAATTTCAACAATTCTGAGCAAAAAAGAAGCGTCGACTGCTAGTTTTATGTGTTACTCATATCGAACGGCAATCATTAGTTGTAATCAACGGTATTAGAAATCTAGATTTAGGTTCAAAGCGTCTGAACGAAAACATAAATAACAAAAATGATATCTATGACTGACCCATCCAAATATCTAATCTAATTCAGATTTTTATATGAATAAATTACCGAAAGAAATAATCGAAATGAGAACTGGATTTGCCATTGGACTACCAAATTTACCAGGTCAAGATTTGAAGAAGGAACTTGAAAAAATCGAACTCTTTAAATTTACTTCAAAATATGGGGTAAATATTAATTTGTGTAAGTATGCGGTATGGAAATCATCAATGTCTAAAGGGCTACTATCTAGTTATAGGAACTAACGCACCACGACGGTGGTAATGTAATCTAGTGAACCCCTAGGCAAAATGTAATATTCCTTAGACAGGTATAAATGTAGTAGCTGTGCCCGCGACTTCGTTCGCGTGGACTACATACTTTCATGGTCGATTTCACCCCTATCTCCCCTAATATTCGAAACAAAAAGTAGTCCATATTTCAGTCCAAGTTTCGATCTATATTTGAACCAAATTTCATAACTCTAACTTATAAAATTTCGCCCGCCACCGCGTTTCGCGCACTCATTTGTCAACGCGTAACTATTAAAATCATCATATTTTAGATAATTCACACATTTTTTTATAAAATGTAGCCTATGTGTTATTCTGATGTATGATCTATAGTATTGTAAAGGTTCATCAAAATCCACCCTGTAGTTTTTGAGTGAAAGAGTAAAAAACCTCCATCCATCCATACATACACACAAACTTTTGCCTTTATACTATTAGTAGTGAAACTAATATTATAAAGAGGAAAGATTAGTACCTATTATTTTACGTTTGTGATGAATAAATTCAAGCTACTGCCTATTACTACTACTATCGTGCCGGTTTAAAAAAATCTGTCCCTATTGGAAAGCTACATAACCCTGAGTAATAGGCTATGCTTATTGTTAAAAAAGACTACGCGTCCACGCTTAAGAAATTGCGGGTGGCTATGCTTTCTTTTTTTGTGATTGTATATTTATAACACAATTTCTTCATACTCTTTCCACATACTATGAAATCAATCGTTCACTTCCTGTAAATGTTTAGCGAAGATTTTATTGAATAAAACTCAATCATTCAAATCCGTTTCGGAGAAAGGCTGAGCTACATCGTAGGAAAATACTTTTCCGCATATTCAAATCCCTACAAAATCCAAATTTGTGTTGATGGCTCTTCAGAGTAAGCACGGTCTTACGGGGTCTGCTGATTAAATTACTGAAAAACAAGAATCAATTTAAATTTTGCGGAGTTGGTGATTTAATTGAGTACTTTACTATAACAGTATAAAATGTAGGTTGTGGTCGAATCACAAGCTTTAATTTAATTTGCTTGGTTTTTTAAATCTCGTTTGTATAATACCTCCTAAATACAAATACTCGTACACTTACTGAAATACATAACTACAAACGAAAAATTTCAAACGAATTCCTTTTATAAGTAGATAGTATTCAAGGATAGATAATGCGACGCCTTGAATAAACACAAGTTGGCGATATAACAAATTTATTTAATTTTAACACTAAAACTTTTCACCATACATAATTATTCAATCTCGTCCCCCCTCTTTATCATAGTCCCCATTTATAAATAAAAGCGTGTTACATTTAATACAACACAACATTTTCCTCAAGCTATCACAATGTAACACGCTTGTAAATTTGTACAATATGGAATTATTTTCTCCTAGACGAAGACGCTTATTTGTCGTTAAAGGTTACAACAAAGTGTTATATTTCTTTTTAGAGTTAATTTATTTTTAACTTTTTAGTTCATTTTATAAACAAACAATAAAAGCTTGTTTTTAAAAAGGTTTTTTTTTCTTAAATTTTATTGCTTTGTTAAAGTTGATGTAGATTTCATGATGAGTAAAACTGGGAAAATGTCACCCACGCGGTTAAATACGCATTGTGAAGTTTTTGTAGTTGCGAATACTAGCAATTACCAATAATAAGTTCAAAGATATTTATTTACTCATAAAGAACAGAGTTCACCTAAAATGAGGTCATACACTCTAATTTGTAGTACACAATTTTAATAAACTCTGAAAATAGCTGGTCTGTGGAATTAAAAAGTTAAACCTGTATTAAAAAAGTTTTTGTTTTATTTACCCGAGTTCTGAACGGCCCCTAGCTCGGTTTTCACATAGGAGCTTTTTAATAGAATTAACGATGCAGATAAGACAGGCAAAGTGCACGCGAAGAGCAGTATCTGCCGCGTAACTCATCACACAGGCTGGAGTTTACGAGGAAAACCTACGAAACGACTATTTGCGTTTTCTTTTATCCCTTACTGTGCACAACTTTGGGTTTATTTTCTCGTGATCTCTGATCTCGGTTGTCTGAGTTCGACTTTGGTCGAGCAAAGTGTATTTCGAATTTTTCGAATAAAGGTGGAGTTACGGGTATAAGATCACTAGGTCGTAATTGGCTAAAGACCAGTGATAAATCCAGTGCCAAATGTTGTAACGTTAACTTAATTTTCATGAAGGAGGCATTAACCATGCATAGGAATAAATAAAAAGCCTGATATTAGGTCTTTAGTAGAGATAAAAAATAATAGTTTAAAAAACTTAAAAACACGCTTTTAGCACGCACTAAAAATTAGTAAATAATTCAGACAGGAAGAAAGCGTGGAGCGTTTATGATATCTTTACTCTTTCTGGACAAAACGCTCCACGGTTTCTTTCTTTAAACTATTATTTTGTTTAATACTTTTTAGTTTTCTCATGTATCAATTATTATATAATTCTTTTTCGTATCCCATTCAGCAAACCCTTTCATTTAATACCCATTTCATAGGGGTGCATTTCAAATAGCCTGCCCACCATTTTAGACGTCCGCCATGTTGGATTTAAGTCACGTGACTATTTTTTTCGTATTTATGACAGCAAACCCTTTCATTTGATACCCATATCATGGAAGTGCATTTCAAACAGCCAGTTCGCCATCTTGGGGAGGCCGCCATATTGGATTTGTAATGACGTTTCTTAGCTAGTCATGTATTGTCATCAGAACTCAGAGCGTGTGCAAAATTTCATCCTAATCAAAGACCGGAAAGTGGGTCAAATTAAGATTCCAAGATTTTCTTACATAGTTACAAGTGAAGCTAATAAAAGCGTGTTAATAAAAAGCACACCAGCACGCAGCAGCCAGCGGCCTTATGACGTGCACTTAAGATCAAAAATCGAACTGCAAGTGTTTTTCTTGACGAGCTGTTGACTATACATACCTCAATTCCAGATAATGTTCCTATATTTATGTTAAGTGTGTTATGGTGCTGTTTAAGTTATTTGTAGTCACGTCTTAAAAAGTGTTCCAAGCCTCTAACTTCGTAAGGAATATTGACAACTATCGATTGGAAAACTAAAAGTTTTAAATTTTGAAATGTGATATTTTGTTCTTCCTTTATTTCATCGACACTATTTAGATTACGGCATCCAAGATCAAAGAGAACACATTAATAATGTATATTTTGAAATATATTTTTAAGGGCTTGTAACATAAAAGGAAGGAATTAACGGCGCGAAAGCCCGTGTAGATGGTAAGTGCGAGTATGTACAAGTCTTGTAAGTCATTGCTTGCTTTTTGTTTACGAGCGCGAAAGGCAGCCCACACCCGCCTCCAACGTTTTATTTTATCCCCGACTGAGCATGAGTTTATGGATCATAGTTTCTTTACATAGCTTTGGGGGCGAGTGAATTTTTCTCGGGACATTTTTAAAATTTAGATAACCTTAACGTATTACCTCTTAACAGGAGCTAGGCAGATTTTTCAACCGGAAACCGATCAAATATAACGCGTTTACAAAACCGGCTATGTTTAAAGACTAGTGCTGCTGTGTTTTCATACATCATGCAGCTATGTCTGTACAAGCTACAGGTAGGTAGGTGCTGAGGTAGGCACCTGTTATTTTTATTTTGTCTGTGGAACTCTGTATCTACTCTTCTCTGTCTTGTTTTATATCGATCTCTACCTTTACTGTATTTATGTCTTCAATAATCTTGCAGTCATCTAACTCGCACAAAAGCTTAATTAAAATAACACACTCGTGTAAAAAGTAGATTTGTTCATTTTTAAGAATTAGTCGATACCAGACTCTCACGGGAGCCATGTTTCATACGCGCAATGACATGTAAAGTGCTCTGAATTAAAATAATGATCTATCTTATTACGAGACTCCAATGCTTAATTAACTCTTACGTACAACCAAGGTTATTTATTGTTTCATTCGTTAAGTACACTTGTGTGTATTAATTACGTCTTGCAAATTTTGAATTACAAGTATTGAAATCTGAACTGTAAAATTTAAATGTTTGGGGAAAATTGGGCAATTAAACCAAGATTGTCAATAGACCTCAAGTATCGCGTCTATAGTAAAATAAAGTACCAGCATAAAGTTTATTTGCGATTCGACTTCCTAGGCTCCCGCTCTTATTTACAAATAAATTAATACATATTCGTTTTTTTTCCATTTTTGGAATTATGACTTACCTACTTAATCTTTAAATCTTGATTAAACTAGGTACTCGATAAATGTATGTAAGTTCTCTATTATAGTAATCAATGATGTGATTTCAAATTTGTTAAAGTTCACTCGCAGCTTTGTTTAAACTTATATTTATTTTTATCCCTTTCTTTATTTATATCCAAAACCTCCTTATTTATTTACAAAATAAGAACCATGATTGAAACTTAGTTAACGATAAATCACGATTTAATGCCTAAGACGACAATAGTAAACAGGCCTGCGAAGTTCTTTTTACTTAGCACACAAAACACTTTGGTAGCGAATCTTAATTAGCCGTCAGCACTCGAGAGGTTCAGCGCGACATTGCTTTTGGCCTAGTTTTGTTTATGTTTAACTGGCGTACTAAGGCTTGCTTTCTAATCAGTGAGAATTCTCGCACCTGCGACCCCAACTTTATCAATTTAGTAGGTACCTATGTACAGTGGACTACCGTTACTCCAGGAAACTAATAACCATTTTGTTTTGCTGGAAAAACGCCAACCAAACGTTTGTTTGTGCAGCTTTGTTTCCTTTTAATTATTTTTGTGTACACAGTACCTACCTAATCATGACGTGCTGCTATATCTTGAGGCAAGTATTCTATTGGAAAAATGCTTTTTAGTCTAAAATACCAATTCGATTGTTTCTTAATGTTCAATTGGCTACTTGACAGTTTTTGAAAAAGTATTGCAAAATGTGCGCCCGTTCATTTTATATCCCAAGCAATTCGATTTATCTGGAAAAAATGTAAATAACCAGAGAAAAATAAGATTTTGTGTAACACATTTAAAAAGCGCGCAAAAACGCCAAGTCATGTCACTGTTGAAATTATGACGTCAACGTTGTAGACAACGAACCGATACGCATAGGAACGACTTAATTAAGATAAACGGAAAATGTTTCAATAAATTCTTAATACGATTAAAGACACAATAATTCAATTTAATCGGTAAAATAATCATTGTTTCGCCACATTAAAATAAATTATTTTCGCCGACAGCTGTCATTTCCGAATTGCAATGGTGGTTTCCATTTCGGTTCTTTTGTTCCACAGATAAAAAAAGTAAAATTTATTTTGCAAAATTAAAATACTAACTATGCTTTTAATTATAAAATAAAAATGTAAAATTATTACCTAACTAATAAGCTAACATATCTAACACTTTTCATATTTTATTGTTAACACTGTCAAGTAGCCAATTAGAAGTAAAAGATACTACTTAGATGTAAGGATAGCTTAAACATACTGATGTGAGAATAAAATAACACTAATATTCCAATTCTATTAAAATATTTAATTTTAATACACGGCTATTACGACGATATTTGACAAATATTATTTGACTTTTCTGGCATTTGAAGGCAAGACTTAAAGTAAAAGTTGGTGTTTCGTTGTTTTTTCGATTGAGATGCACCATCCAAAATATGCACTGATTAATATTTTTTCTTAATACGGTTTAGTACTATAATCTGTATAATCTGTTTAGTGAGTTGATTACATGACTATATGGGCAAAGTTCAGCAGTTCTGTACAACTTTGTACAACTTTAGATTTGCTGAAAAAATAAACAGCTGTAGACATTTGGTTAGCGAAAACGTACTGAATTTAATTACTTACATTTTTGTGCTAATATGTTGCATTTTATTATAACAACAGAGCTAAATTAACAGAACAAGATTAAAGTTTAATCATAAATATCAGTTCAATTCTGTTACCTCAGTTCTGTAATAAAGAAAAAACGCAATGTTGCTAAAAATATAATTTTAGATTAGGTTGTGCCAACACAATTAAAACCAGTAACGTTTAACCATTACAAAAATTAAAAAAAAGAACGTAGTCAGACAGTATGTCTACTTAGTACGATTATACTTTGCATAAGCAAAAAGGGCAAAACCGAGTTACTATTATCCAAAAATGATTGCACAGCATAGGAGTACCCAAAAATCAGCTTAGCCTAAAGTGCAGTTCTAAAGTAGATACCATCCAATAGCAATTTAACGCGGAGCGCTCTAATAGTATTAAAAACGAAGCCGGCAACTTAGTAAAATTAAAATTTTCTGCCGGCGAGAGGGTGAAATTGATATCGTAATAATTTATGCCTCAGCAAGTGCTGTCCTGTTTTTATACATTATTTTAATACGGGTTTGGCCCAAATACAGACTGAGATCCGCATGATTACGTTTGATAGCACATTTTTAATAGTCAGCATATTTTTTACTGCTTCTGGTTTAACTAGGTACTAAAAGGTCACTAAACTGATTAAAATTGTTTTCCAAGCCTCAATTAAAAAATGTGATTTCACTATGTTATTTTAAAAGGCTATCTATTCTTATAAGTATAAGGACTATGTTAATAAATAATGATGATGGATTATTATAGCGCGAGACAATTCGCTGTAGCTAATTCTTGACTTCGATTGACCATAATATTATAACGAAAGCGTTTCTGAAGTAATTCACAATATCATATCTTTTTACTGAAGTTAGTACAATATTTCATGTATATGGTTCAAATGCGATCGAACCACGAAGAAGAAAAAAAAAATATTATGGAAAGTTTTATTCCAAAACGATTTAAATTTGTGGTCTTCTCTGAAATTGTAGTTCGAAAAAAAGAAATTCAAAATGAACGTGATTTTAGTTTTTTTAAGCGATTATATTAGGAAAAATATAGCGGTCGGTCTGATTTAAACATAGTACCTTGGTAGGTTTACCTAGTACTTATTAAAATCCACGCAAACAAATCACGGAAAAATGTGAGAAATTCCTTTAAGACTAACCTCAATATTTGTTGAAGAATAGAAGCGGTTCTTGAAGTCAGGCCAGGCAGCGTTACGCAAGATAAATTACAAGATTGACCAATAGATAAATAGGTACTGCAATCTCCACTTTTTTTTTCCAATCAAGTAGGTAGCAAATTTTTGTGAAAAATAAAGTTAATAAACACGACTGCGAGTAAAAAAAACCTAAAACTGAAAAGCAATCATCGATATAGGCTTCCTTATTTTAAGAGGGCAACTGCTACTTTTGACAGCTTTTATTTTTTGTCAAAGTTAAATTTGGTGGAGAATAGTGAAAGGAAATTATCGTTACGAATGAATAAACGTGAATTATTATATTATAAAATAATTGGTAAAGTTCCCAAGATTATAAAGCGGCTTGACCGCGCGTAGGTACCGTTACTTCTGCCTTGAAACGGGTTAAATTGTTCATTAACTTCACAGAATCCTTGAGAAGCTTTTCAAAATTCTCCTGTTGTATAGATAAATTAAATAAATTCTCATTCGACATTGGCAAAATAGAGTTTGCATCATTTAAATGAATCTGAGACTATAAGCGACACGCCACGGTTTCGCACGCCTACTATTGTCGCTTTTTTCCACATTTTCCACTGATAGCTTTATAATATTAGTGTAGATATCACACCCAAAAAGTAGCCGTAAAAGAAAGGGTTGACCTTGAGCAGTATCACAACTTAATGAAAAATGTGTTTTTATAAAATATTTAAAATGTGAAGTCGATTGTATCTTAAATAAGTTATCTATCTATGAGAATATGTTCACGTCATAGGTATGTCATGTACTTGTTTGCTAAATAATCTTATCTGAAACATAATTATTGTTCCTGTGTATTAATAGACGAAAAGTAATTAATGCCTGGTTACAATATTTGAAATTGATCCTTTCTAGATACGGATAGTTATAAATTATAAGAGGCGTAAGCTAAAAACGACTCACGGAGGACTGATGACAGCTGGTATGGAAAGAAAAGTATGGAACAGTATTAACGACTCGTAGTCGGTTGAAGAAATTCGGATAGTAATTTTTGACACATTACGAATCGTAAAATATTAGAACCGGGCGTAAGTCATTGAAATTACAAAAACTATACTTGACGCTCGTATTTTTTCAAGGCCCGAGTACAAATTAAATAGCCAATATCGTGCCGTTAATATTATTATTAAATCGATATTACTGCATAGTATAAAACAAAGTCGCTTTTTCTGTCCCTATATCCATTTGTACGCTTAAACCTTTAAAACTACGCAACAGATTTTGATGCGGCTTTTTTTAATAGATAGAGTGATTCAAGAGAAAAATTTATTTGCAATAAAGAATAGAAAAGCCAATATTTCTAAGTATTTACATTACATCCGTGCGAAGCCGGGGCGGGTCGCTAGTTAATGTATAAGCGAATGACACACATCTATAATTAGTCAACCTATAATTAGTCAACAATTGCATTATTATTCATTTAATTTAAACTTTATTCATTTTGGTCGTGTTGAGTTAAAAACTGAATTGCACTCGAATAAATTAGCATAACAAAATACCCTGATCCCGTCCGTTGTTCACTCTGACCCACTCTTTGAGTCCGTCACCCAAGATTTTATTATGTCAATGCAAATTCATGAATTAACATTGAATTTTGTGAAACATATAGCTGTGGAGCACTAGACTTAATTACTTGTGTTGAATGGGTATGTAGTATTATGTTGGTACAATTCATAAGACGTCCTTACTATTTAGAAATTATTATCGTTTGAACCATTTGTGCATCTTTTTAGGTTTAGAGATCTTTATTTCACTTGAGATCGAATACTCGCTCAGGCCTAGCATACGCAATACGTCAAATTTATCGCATGAGACGACAAAAGTTTCGATACTGTTGATTGGCTAATAGCACACCGCATTCGTAATTTCATCCAATCACCAGCTTACGCACAGACTTCAATCGATTTTGACGTTTGTTAAGAGCGCGATAAAATTTAGTCGCGTTGCGTATGCTAGACCCGACTAACGGGATATAATATTGTTTTTTTTTTTAGCCGTTGTCTTCAAATTAATGTAAGTAGATATCTTTTTATTTTAAAGAAGCTCGGTTACAAAATTTGGTACTTACTAATTAGGCCATCACATACAAAATAATTTTAACGGTTGTTTTTTTGGGAGTACGTAACCTTGTCCATAATGCACTGCACCATGGAACCGTTGTTCATGATATGTTAAAGTAATTCAAAATGTTTCAAAAGAAACGTTGAGTTTGAAAATGTTTATCATTTTATCAACGATCTAGGTAGGAAGAGAGGTAGGGCATAGCGATTTATCGCTCGAACTGGGGCAGCCCGACTGGTGAAATACCTCCACCTTACAGAAGACCGCAGCCAAATAATAATCACTTTTGTATTGTTGTGTTCCTGCGTGTGAGTAAGGTTTCCAGAGCTCCTGGGGGTGCTACGTTAGTAGCAGGGGTCAAGCCTGGTCAAGGTAAGGGCGACAAGTCCAGTAACAGCTTTATTATGCTGTACTTGTCACCCTTAAGCTAGAACATCATTACCACTTAACATCAGATGGGATGAGGTCAATCTTGAAGTGCAATATAAAAAAAAATAAAAAAAAGATCTAGAAAAATAGTTATATATCTATTCTTTTTACGTACAAAATTTCATATAAAAAAATACACTTATGCTACTCATTGTCGATGCTGTGGCATGGTTAACACTAAACCATAGAGGTGTTATTCATTATATTTTAAAGTAACTAATTTAATATATCTCAATAAAACTTTTATCGTATTTCAAAATTATTACTTATGCACTTTGTCACTATTACCGCACCCATAAACTAACTCTCCGCATGATCCAAATGTTGATTGGTAGAGAATGCCCCTAGAATTAAGTCCACCTGTTGTACTTTTTTGTGCAATAAAGTTTTTAAATAAATATTTTTTAAAACTTGTCCATGTTCATAATCAAGAAGAACAGATGCTAGGTATAATCTTATCAGTACATCGAAACGTTATCTTTCAAAAATTATCAAGATTCTATTCATGACGACGTAAATTTTATATTCGGTTTCCGAATAAGAAAACTTATTGAAATCTAGTTCCCAAAAAGCAGAGTACACAAATGTGAACCTATAAAGAGACAAAGTTTCTCAGAATATAAATGAACTCTGTTCATAGGGAACGATGATACGAGTATTGGAATAGTTCCTCGCACTATGCGCATGTCGGCAGCTTTGATCTTGAGCGGCTGTCTATAGATGAAATAGGTATTTCTATTAGATTCGCCTTCGATTCAACTTGTAAGGGTTTTTAGGAAAAAATGTTTTTTTGTTGTAAGTAGTTTAGGCAGGGTTTGCTTATTCCATTTATTTTGTAACTGGTCTTTTGGCTTCGGTATTTAATTTCTTCAATACTGACCAGCTATTTAAAGTACTTTCTTGGAAATATTTTAACAGTTATGGCTGGTCCTACGATAACGCTTAATAGGCAATCGTTGTGTCGAAAATAACTTGTAATTGTCTTCTTTGATATGATAATCATGTATTTAGGATTAAATAAACCTTTTACTTTATCTAAATACGCACGAAAAACCCAAATTGGAATGTTTGAGCTCACAATATTGTACAGATTACGCAAGTGTATGCAACCAATTTAGCATAAGGTTTTGATAAAATTCTCCATTGGCTGGTAATAGGTACATGCCGGTGGTAACTTTTTACGTCGAGCATATTTTACAATAAACTTTGATTCTAGTTTTTGTTAGACTTTTAACATGTTCTCTTATCAATTTCATGAAAAATAACACTTAAAACACCGTTTTTACGTGTTCATACACAGAAAACGAATGAGCGGCAACTTAAGGTTTTGGAAACAGTGTGTGATGATAGAATTGGACGGGTAACCATTGATATCGTACTAAACTGAAACCCTCGTGAGCATATTAGACTTTTAAGATTATTTCGGGATATCATCTGTCTTTACAATTTCATACAGTCATCCGTACATCTATACATTCTTACAAACTTTTGCGTTTAAAGTATTAGAAGGATACATCCTTCTCAAAAACCCGACTAATATTCTTTAATTTAATTTAACAGGTAGACTTTGTACAAAGAATATTACATTGTGAAGTCGGGTAACTAAAAGCATGATGTAAGTCAAAAATACTATACACAAAACTAATTTAAAATGTTCATGTTATATTGTAATAAAAATATTTAGTGCTTACTACTTTTAGCTCTTTCAAATGCGATACAATTCTCCATTCCAGATGTTGACACAGTGCTATTCCAAATCTTCATCTGTGGTATTCAGGGACTCTTTAAGTGTGCAAGTATAATTGAACAACGAACACCCATCTATCTATAATTTTCTTTTTAAGTACTAGTAAGATAGACTGACTAAACAAACATACCTATTCGGTGAGGGACTTTCATTAAAATGCTCAAGTCACAGTATATCCAAAGGGTTTAAACCCTTTGAGCTGGCTTTGTTGCCTGTCACGGAGTTTCAAACAAAGTGCTTACAACAACCTTGAAACTTTATTATTACTCTAAATTGTTGAATTTCTATTTTGTGTTTTTGCTAAAAAAATAGATTTACAGTAGATATGTATTTGTATTGTTTAAACTATAAAAAGCAGATGTTTAAACGAAGAAAAGTTCAACGGTGACAGACCCAGTTTCTACAGACCGGAATTGTTTCCTTAATACCAATTTTAGTGTGAGTTGCCATACTCACTTTAAATTAATGGTCATGACAGTTTGATACCTGTTAAATCTGTGAATAGCTTACATTTTTGAACTTGGACTAAAATTGGCGTAAAATTTATCTATTACAGTTTAAATTCGGTCCATTATTTTACCAAGGAAATCAAATCAGCTTTACTCCTATCTTAGAAGCTATTGACGTTTTAGGTACTCTATGGTGGATCCAGTATACTGAATAAAATAGAAAATTAGTTTAAAAAAAACAGTCAGGTGCGAGTCGGACGCGCACTGATGGTTCCTATACAAACTTTTCAAAAAATATATTCTTTCCTAAACTTAAATTAAAAATGTAAGATGAAGAATGGCCAAATTCATGACTTTGGGTTATTTGAGAGAACCATTATTTCCTGCTATTCATTCGAGCTCGCTTGTGCTCGCTCGTCATATTAAGCCTTTTTCTTCATATAACAGTAATTATCTGCCTTTTACTTCATCAGCGTGCTAAAATTCATAGGAGCAAGACTGAAATAACTTTACCATCGACGTGACCACGTTTGTTCATACATTCGTTATGAGAGATTTAGAGGCTATATTCGATACAATAGTGGGCTAACATGTAACAATGGGCGTTGATTTGTGTTCTGGTCCACCGCAAACCGCGCGGATGGCTGCAAATATCGCCTATTGTTGAAGCCTATAAACTATACCTTGGAACATCTAGATTGGATCTTACGACGTAAGCTAATGATATTCCTTTGACATGCATATAGCTACCGTGAAGTTACTGGCCTGATATTCTGGTCATTTACAAAGGCAACCTTGGTTAATGTAGTAGGTTTAAGAGAGGTGGGGCATAGCGATTTATCGCTCGAACTGGAGCAGCCCGACTGGTGAAATACCTCCACCTTACAGAAGACCGCAGCCAAATAACAATCACTTCTGTGTTGTTGTGTTCTTGCGTGTGAGTAAGGTTTCCAGAGCTCCTGGGGGTTGCTACATTAGTAGCAGGGGTCAAGCCTGGTCAAGGTAAGGGCGACAAGTCCAGTAACAGCTTTATTATGCTGTACTTGTCACCCTTAAGCTAGAACATCATTACCACTTAACATCAGGTGGGATGAGGTCAATCTTGAAGTGTAATATAAAAAAAAAGGTCCATTTTATTTATTTCACTAATTTTTTATTACAGGTTTGATGATTTTTTAAGCTCCAACACCAAACAAACTCGTCCATTCCGAGAACTTCGAGGAAAATTACGTAGGTAGGTAGTAGGAGATTCTGGGCTTTTAATAAATAAACGTTTCAACTAAACTAAACTTGAATGCTTAGTTTGACTACATTGAAGGTACAGTGTTTCTTCTATTACTTTTATGGAGGCTTTCATCTCGAATCATGCTGAAAGGGTAAACCAAAAATCAACTTAATGCTCTGAAAAACAAGAAAGGTTTTAGTAAGACAACAATTTGAGGTCATTTCAAAAATAATATTTGGAGAGACAAGTATTTTTAAATTTAATTAGGCTGACTTACTTAAAATTGCCAAGTTTGGCTTCATGCGACGAACAGTCCGCATTTTTACAAAACCTCGACGGTTTCAATTCTGGTAATATCTGACAAGCAAAAGAGAATATCGAGCCAAATCTCTGTACCACTGGATCTCCTAAAACAAATAAAGTCAAAAACTGAAAAGTGAATCCAATTTTGTCGCGACAAAAATGCAGATATAGCGCCGTCGTTAGTGGTGGCCCGAAAATGTTTTTAATTTTCCTTCCTACGTTTTGGTTACCCGGCCATTGTGACCTTTTCAGACCTCGCATTTCAATGCGGATTTACATTAAAGGCAGAAATAATAACAATATTCAGGATACCTTTTTGTGGCTTGTGCTTCGTGAACGCTTTTTATTTCACGGTTAACTTTGTTACACACGGTAAGTGCAGCTGTTTTGGTCCATTATATTTTTCCACCTTTGACTCTTTAAACAATAACCTGATTTTGCAACTTTTTGTATGTGTATTTTATCGTACACATACATAGTTAAACCCAATTGGATGCTTGGTTCATCTGGCTTTCTTAACTACTTTAAAATATAAACCAACCAAGTCTAATATTTATCAAAATGGGCCAAAATTTGATTAAAACAAGTTGTTAATAATATAGGGTATAATAGGGTTAAACTACTTGGTTTAAGTTAAACTATTGGGAATTAGCTTTAGAACTACAAAGCAGACGCAACCTCTTACACATACTTGTTACTAACCAAAACATTCACTATCATTTAAAAATGTTTAAGGATAGAAAACATTTGTCGCGTTCCAAATCTATACAAAATTCGCACGTTGCAGTCACGACTGAAACTATCAAAAATCCAATCTATCGCCTTAAAGAGATTAAGGTCAATTTCATTAAACCAAGCAGAGACAATTATTACAAAGTTACGACACCTTACATAGAGTTCAAAGCTAGATTTATACTCCAATCTCGCACTCACAGTCACCTTTCGATTCACCGACAGATATATCGTATGATTGGGACAATTTATAAGAGACTCTTTGGTAAAAGGAAGTGTCAATAAGGCCTTTACTGAGTTTCCTTATATCAAGTTAGGATTGACATCTCGGCATTTATTTTTTGAAATAGGTAATTGACTTTTAGATTATCCTTTTTTTATTCAGTTTTCAGTTAAAATGACGTGTATATACAAATAATATAAATATTAATATTGGTCTACATCACATACATTGCTCTGATTAAGTTGTGTAAGAGAAATCAGAAACAACGAGGGTATTACAACACCCAGACCCAAGACAATATAGAAAAGTTCGTTTCCCATATTGACCCGACCGGGGATCGAACCCGGGACCTCAGAGATGGCGCGACGCCTAAGTCGGGCCCGCTACCCGCCTCCTCTCGGGCTACGGAGGTTGTCAAGACTAGACAAGAAAATTAAATAAGACTGCTATTCTACCATTGCGTCGGACGCGGGCAAAACCCCCACCGTAAGATGTTAGTCAGCAAAAGGAAACATTTTTAAGCGATTCTCGGTCTATATTTTACGTTTTTAATGTCTATCTAATAGGAATTATGACGGAAAACTTCGATTGTATAACTTTGCAAAACTGTTTTACGCATAGGTATATTATACGTACTAATAAGGTACATTATATTCTTCTAATTTTAAAATGATAAAATTATATTAACATTGTTGTGTGAACGGATGTTTCTTACTATTTCAAGAAAAAACTACACAGTGGATCTGGATAAAATTAAGTTAATAGATAGTTGTGAGTTACTAGATTAATAGTAGAATACTTTATATTCCTAAACAGGGAAAGAGGCAGAAAACAGCTAGTCCAAAAAAAACCGGTTAGAATCCTGCTTTTTTTTCTAGATTATAAGAGAATGAATCAATTTTTATAATTAAAATGAATCATCATAAAAGAAAATCAAGGAAGCTAGTAAGCAATTTGATGCCCGCAACCACGGAATACTTCTATCACTTGCTATGTGAATACGCTTCAGCAAACGCTTAAAACGCATGCCTCGTTGCCCTCTCACTATCGGTATCTATTCAGAGGCGTCGAGTCGCAGGTAGGACTCGGACTTATCTCGCCGGTGAATAATGCCGCGGCGGTGATCGACGACTGACGACATTTCTCGCTGGATCCGCGACGCCGAGGATTTAGACTCCCGTCACGCGGAACAGTTAAAACGCGATCGGAAAGTAAAACGTGAAAAACGTTCGCACTTATTATGAAATAGCTGTGCCCGCGGCTTCGTTCGCTTAAACTACAGGATATAAATTCTGTAGAATTTATTTTCATGAAATCCATCAGCCAGCTAGCTGCCCATAAAAGTCCTGTCGAAATAGTCCTTTCAGAGATTAGCTGGTACAAAAATACAAAAATTGAAAAAAATATATGTATATATTTCTATTCCAATATTACAAAATACACTTCAATTTTATTTATATGTACAGGCGTATAGATTTATGTTCTTAAACGTCGATAAACTAAACCCAATGGTGCAAGTGGTAAAGCTGTGGTTTATTTTCTTTCGAGGCAGCACTTGGCATTCATTTCACTTTGCTATACTTACGACGAATATGGAAACGCAATTTACCCCAAATACCCGATAGATTGGGCCAATGACTCTTTTTCCTCCTTTTTTCCAGAAAAAACAGTACTCTAACATGATACATTTATGGAAAATGGAATTCGTAAAGAAGGCTAAAACAAACTCTACTTACAACTGATGGTCTTACTCCATAGTTTTAGATAGGAAACTCGTTAAACTAAAAGTTACCTCTCGTTTGTCATCTCATATTCTAAATTATATATTATCTTACAAAATGGTTTTGTTGTTGTACCTGCATATTTCGCTACTTAGGCATGCGTTTAGATAAAACTTTAGGATTACCTACTTTACACATTTAAATTATCTTTTAAAGTCATATCCCAAAATGTTTGTTTACGTTAATCAAGCTTATTTTGATTAAATATTTGAATACTTAAAATAAGATGAAAGTTTTTTTGTAAATATATCACATTTTAAAAATTTGAGCAATGGTGATTATTTTTATCTATGTTATTGTAAATATCACTCATGCTTATAGTGACATCTGCTTCATGCATTTTGCCTTCGTTCTTTAAATAGTAGTATTATTATACTATTGTATTTAAATACTATTTATTTAACCTATTGGTTCGCATTACAAAATAAAATACTTCCCTGTCACAATGTTGGTGAATAAATGTATCGCATGTTTAAAACCTCGCGGTGTTCTTCAAAGCTTTCCACTTTAAAATCAAAATACAGTATAATAGACAAGTTACGTGATTGGGGATGTACGAATTCCCAAACGGAGCAACTAGCGAGATTCCATGTTTTCCAGAGCAAGTCGGTCTTAATTTGAATACTAATTGACTAGGGCGATGTTACTAAAGCCCAGTGTGCAGTTACTATTATTAACGCGTCACGGGATCATTGAAAAGTTTGCGCTTGGGACATCCCTAAGGAGGCACCAGTGAAGACAAACTGAGAGTTTTAGTAATTAAAGCAGCGCGTTTGAATAAAAGTTATTAGTGCGAAATTTGTAAGTGTAGTAGTTATTAGTTTATGTTTAGTATCAAAGGTCCACGAAATGACAGCCTTTTTTAAAGGAGAAGGGAGGCAGACTGCTTTGATGCACGGTACCGCTGCCTGGATTTGACAGCGGCGTTTGTGGCACTCTTCCGCTTTGGTAAAAGCGGAAACTACGCACCCGTACCTCTAATCGAGAAAATAGTGGCGCCGTAAGGAAATATGAATAGACTAGACCGATAATTGCACACTAACTAGCTGCCTACTCTATCTACTCATTAGACACGATTTTAAAACAATAAACCCCTTCAACAAATTGTTTCAATGGTCGGATGTAGGTATATGGTCCAGTACAAAAATGCAGTTTATAGTAAATTCTCATTCTCTGACTAGTATTTTATAATTCAATTAGGTACCTACCACGCATAGGGAAGGAGACTAAAATAATATACCGAGTCCATCAGGTAGGTAACTAAAAAAATGAGATACTAAAATGTTCTTTTACATACATAGAACGAGTTATAATGATACATTGCGTTAAAATCTAACTTCAACTCTTCATCTTTTAGTTATTAAATTGTGATGTAATCGCACATACTCTACCACAAGCTCTCTACTAAACTTTGATGCCATTTAGGAGTACATTTATTAATTCTTACTTATTTATAACGGTTCGAACTTGTTTTTGTACAACAGCGCTGGAGAATAAAAAACGATTGGCTATCTCCCTAACAGTCGTTATTAAAACGGCTTTCACGAGAAATGTAACAACTTTCCGTTAGGTAAACAGTACTTTTTAACCAATTTTATTATTTAATTAAATATGAAAACTTTTCGATGTCAGAAAAACAAATCAGCAAAATAAATAAGTAACAAATAAAAGGGCAACGACTTCAACCTCACGCTATGTTTGTAATTAATTAGCACGAGAAAAGATAACCCGAAACTAAGTTGGAACAATCTCGTTAATACACAACCATAAAATGCCCACGCCCTCTCAGTAATTATTGTTTCACTGAAATATGAACGTACAAATAAAAAAGGCAATCATCATTTCGTGAGTTTTTACTCGTGAAACCTTTTTCACACTTTGTCAAATACATTTAGGAAAGTGTGTAAAAGTTTTTATTGTCAATAAATTGCCATTAGCACTGAACTCGGGGCAATAACTCTCCAGGGAACAGATGCGGTGGCTTTTATTCAGTCATTATTGGTTTGGGGGTCATAAAACTACAAAAACAAACCATGCATCAAGGTTATGAAGGTTTTATCCACGGGCTATAAAAATTCAATATAATGATGCCGCAATCCATTTATTGTAATGGAGGCCACGTGGTTTGATATTTTAACAGACGAGAGCCAAATTAAACAAAAGGTACCTACAATAGCCAATATAACAAATGTTAATAATTATATTATTTTAGTTTTAATCTCCTTTATATATCTACCAGATTTCATTCAGATCCCTTTTAAAGTTTTGGCGTGAAAGAGTAACAAAAGATTATCCAACCATACATAGAACTGACGTGTTTTATGAAGGGATTATTTTAACAGGAAATTTTGTCCGTTTTAGGAATCCAGCGGAAAGTACTAGAAGGTAGATTAATAGGACTAAAATCATATAGAGAGAGGTACTCGCAGTGGCGGATTTACACTTTTGCCGCCAGTAGGCTATTCAAATTGTGCTGCTCCTTCTGACCTCTGCATTTCTATACACCCCCCCGACAGCAAGAAAGAAAATATTTTAGAATTAAAAGACCAAACAATTATTCTATTTAATTAAAAATTTTGGGGCAAATTTGCCATCCCCTAAAATATGCCGCCCTAGGCCACTGGGTACTCGTAGTTAATCCGCGCTGCTTTCCCTTTCTTGACGTATTGTTTAAATACTAAAACGAGTTGTGTAGGTTTATATTCTGTAATTAGGTAACTAGTTAAGTATGTTTTTATTATATTTTAAAGAAACAGAAAAATTGCATTACCCCTTGCGGTGAGGGAATCGAACCCACGACCTTCACGTATTGCGCGTGCTGTTCTTCGAAGTGAGCTAACCGCAAGTTATCGTAGGCGATGAAATTTTACTGTATCAATCCATTAGCCTACGGTTAGTGCCCTTTGCCGAATATGTTTAGAACTACATAATTATCGTGTTTTCTGTGAAAGAAGGTTGTGTCAAAAATACATTATGACGAGCATACATGAAAAGGATAATAAAAGTGGAAGAAGCAAAATTGAAGCAAATGGAAAGATGTGATCTCTGCCTCCCTTTTCGGAAGAAAGGCGTGACAATATGTTTATATATTAGTGTGTAAAAATATTTCTTTAGCACTGCCATTTAACTAAACACAAACTAATTTGTTTGAAAAGTTTCATAATGGTATCAGACAGAATGAGAGAGAGTACATGAAAATAAGTTCTTGAAGTAATATACAAAACATTACGCGGTTTGCTACGTATCACAAGTATAAAGTAAAACTACATGAAACATTATCTTTTGAGCTATTACAATAAGGTTCACAATTGAATTGAGCACATTATAACGTTTTCATTCCTTTAACAAGATATTGTGAAATATGTACCAACAGTGTACTAACTGTGAATCTCCTCCAATTTAGAATTTCCTGTTAACCAAGAACCCTCATTAAAAGTTGATTAAAAAAGGACAGTTGTGGTCTCTTGGCCGTTAAAAATGCGGTGTACGTATGTTCTCATTTATTATTTTGGTTCAGTAGCGCTATAAAACTTTATTTTAATGTAAATAGCGAACGAAATAACTTGAAAGAAAGAAAAAACATTTATTGGCTCACACAAACTTTTTACATACAGTAGGTTCAAAATTATTTAAATGATAATGTGCCAATAAGGTCTCAGCCTCAGCATGAGCTGCTGCAGCACAGTGCCACATCAGCGCTGGTTTACTTGAAATGCTGTAGAAATCTTAAACACATTCAAACTGATTGTCGTTACACTCCGCTTTAGCAATTAGCTTGCGATAAAATTCAATAATCGTACCGGGCTCTCGAGGAACACCATCTGACTTTTAACTGTTTGTTTGTACAAATCGTTTAGCATCAATTCTCAAATACAAATTCCCTTTCAAACGCAGGACTAACAAACTATTTCTAGTAATAATGTAGATGTCGTAAAACCTCATTTAAAAATGAATCCAAAGTAAGTCGTTATTTTTTCTTAAATAGTAGAGGCTCTTAAAAGTTGTTTGTATGTTCGTTGTTTTAAACCAAGAATAAAATCTTATGAATTAGCACTACAGCGCCTAATTTGAAAATGACCTTAAACTGAAACTTGAGTTTTAAGAACATGAAATTTATCTACCTCTTGGTAACTTACAATTTATTAGTAGCTCACCCCGGCTTCGCTCGGCTAGATATTGTTTTTACACCTCAGTTTAGACTGGAGTTTTAGAAGTGATCGTTTACTATTTTTTTTAATAATTTTGCCTATTTTATTTGAGGATAGTTTAGTTGCCCAAGACTGAAAGTATTTTGCAAATCGATTCAGTAGTTTTAAGCTTTATACTTACAAACAAAAGTTTGAACTATGTCTCATAGTTTTTTTAATATTATACTTCGAGATTAACCTCATCCCACCTGATGTTAAGTGGTAATGAGGTCCTAGCTTATGGGGACAAGTAAGTTTACGTTGAAGGCTTGGCCCTGTTACTAATGTGGTACCCCTCAGGAGCTCTGGCTTCCTTACACGTACGCAAAAACACAACAACACAGAAGTGATTGTTATTTGGCTGCGGTCTTCTGTAAGGTGGAGGTATTTAATCGGGCTGGTCCAGTTCGAGCGGTAAATCGCTTTGCCCTACCTCTCTAAATAATAATGATTATAATAATGGTTTCTCTTGTCGTGATCTTTCTATGATAATGAAAAAATATGTGTCTTACATTTTCTTAAAACCAAACTGAGTCAACTATTTTACTACGGAAATAGTACTGCGCCCTGCAAGTTACTTTTTGGAACTTATATGATGAGGTACGGACACAACTTCCTCAATTATACCACAACTAATGAACTTCAGTATCTGATCCCATAACTCAAACGTCAACAAATTAACTGTTCGTAACTTAACAATCCCGCTTGTTGTTAGATGAACGGATCGCATTTCGTTCTAATTAATTCCCTGTAGGCATGACGTTGTGAGAATTGGGTCGTGGCTTGTTCTAATCTTGTAAAGATGGGCGGAGTACAATACACAGATACAACTACAATTACTCGAGTCCAATCAAACCAACACAATATAGTTTGCGTTTGTATCTTTGAAACAAAATGAATCACTTGGCAATGAAAGTACCAATTCTGGACGCATATGTATCCTCAGTTATGATATTTATACAACAGACTTTACTGTATGAAGTCCATTGGGGAATGAAAGTGAGGTGTTTGAGAGTAACGACCAACCATATTGTTAAATGATCTCAACCCAAAGCTTTTTTTTTTGAGCGTGGGGAAATGCATTGACGCACCGTACCGTCACCTGAGGGAGGTGACGGCGTGTGTGGGACTCCCTGCCCCTATACGGGCAAAAATACCCACTAGTTTATTTTAGATATAAGATAATTATAGCGTATTTTGATGCAGCGCTGGTCGCCGTATCTACTCTGCCTTAGGTTTCCGTAGAATACCAGCGTCGTGGTGCGCACAGCGTCACCACGACATATGCTGAACGGAGACCTTTTAGGTACCTACCATGTTAGTTGATACCAACCACATTATTTAATTTACCTATCTATTAATAGTACCTAATAAATATTTTTCTTTTCTTTCTTTCTTTTCTAAAACACCCCGGTGGACCTCATCGCCTTTATGGTGATGCCATGGAAACAGAAGACCTACCACAGCATCACCGGTCAACCCAAAGCCTGACTAAATAAGTACAAATTCTATTAATAAGTTCAATTTGGTGTTGCGTTTGTCACAGGACGAAATTTTAATTTTTAATGTTTAGGGGTGATAAGAAAAAAGTTAAATTCAAGTTTGTCGAGTCGCAACCCTTTTTTTTCGGCTGCCATCTTTGAAAAATGGCTTCTTATGGGTTGTGGTTTTAAATCTACATTTAAATTGGTCTCACCACAAAAATATTGCCTACTACTCCAGTAGGTAATCTCTTAGTGGGACAGTGAGAATGACTATTACATATCTCCGGATAATGTATCCAAAAATCCCTACTAATATTATAAATGCGAAAGTAACTCTGTCTGTGTGTCTGTCTGTTACGCTTTCCCGCTTAAACCTCTAAACCGTTTTTGATGAAATTTGGTATAGGTATACGTTAAACCTCAAGAACGGGCATAGGCTACTTTTTATTAGCAAATAAGGGGGGAATGGGGGTAATACCACCTTTGAAAGTTTATATGGAAAAATGTTTATTTTTGAAGTTAGAGATATGAAATTTGGCACAAATATAGCTCGAAACTTGGATTAAAATAACTTTTTGTTTCGAATATTAGGGGAGAAAGGGGTTAAACCGACCATGAAAGGATGTAGTCCACGCGAACGAAGTCGCGGGCACAGCTAGTTAAGTTATAAAACGAACTTTAGGTCTGGAGCTGCAAAGAAGCATCATACAGATAATGAAGAAAAAATACGTTAATTACACATGTTGTAAATGTGCATCGTTCATCTTGAAAAAAAAATTGATAATGATTTTTTTTTTCAATTTAATCTTATTAAAAAGTAATATGTGCAAACGAGATCTAATGTTGACCACAAATCTTTTTTGTTACTTTACTTACCTAATACCTAAAAAGTTAACTTAAAGGTCAACCTAAAATGATTTCAAACTGAAATTAGGGTAACGGTATCCATAAAAGAACTGACCTTACACTAAATTAAGCCTAATAAACTTTTACTAAGTTCAATTTACCAAACTGCTCTTCTTTAGCAAAAATTACATTGAATGTCATTATTTTTTTACGCTTACTTAAGATGAATATAAGACTTCTTTCTTCTGTTGCCCTACGCAGACAAACCATGAATTGGGAAAGTTTAATGATGTGGGATCCAGAACTTAGTGTTGAACGCTAAGAAAGCAACTTTATTTATTTACTAGTGATATCTGAAACCATATCAGTTCAGGGAACGTATTATTAAACCCAGTTACTTTATTTCTTCCTTAATTTTAAGTGAGTTTCTCATATTTTATGGCGTTCTGAAGAAGATACCATTGAAACCAGCATGTAGAAGATATTTACTAGTGATTCTTTCACTCATTCATTATAAGGTTTCTTTACCTTAATGCTTAAAGGTCACTGGTGTATTGGAGCTTTCTTTAAAACAACATATTTAGTTAATTGATAAATTCGTTAGTAAAACAAACATTACTTGGTTTAAGTAATTTATCGAGTTTCCTCCGGTATTTTATAGTTAAATTTGAACCGGGAATGTAATTCACTTTGTATTGGGTTCAATGATTGATGATTCAAAGTTAAATATAAACTGCAAAAGACAGCTATGTACAAGTGATTGATTGGTTTGAAAACTGTATTATTTAATTGAAACTAAACAATGGTTATACTATTTGTGTTGTAGCATGGTGCGTATGAAAATTATGCCCAGTTTTGTTTCCCTCTTGAAAGTTTACGCTATTTAATGTTATGACTTTACTAGGCTTGCTTAACCAGTTTGTAATTTATTAAATGATTTACCAATTTAGTAATAAATTAAATTAAATGAAAAATAAATTTTGTGATGGGACTTAGGAAGTAGGTAAAATGCTACTATACTGTATATTTTACCTTAAACTAGGTGACCAGGCGAACTTTGTTCCGCCTTAGAGGCAATAAATGATATAAAAAAAGCAAAAAAAAAAATTAAGAAAAAGTCCTATGTCCTTCTCATGGTTCTACTCCACCAATTTTCAGCCAAATCTGTTCTGCCGCGCTTGAATTATAAACAGTGTCGTGTTAGTTACACTTCCTTATATATATATATATATGCCATATATGTATTGTGCAAAGTACCATTTTTTAAATTATTTTCATAACAATGTAAATAAAACAAACTAAGGATGCTTAAATCTTATGAAAATATTAATGTATTATTCAGTATAACTGAAAGTAAACAAATGCTGGTTAGTCACAAAACTAAATTAAGACTAACGCATTTGAAACGTAAGAACGAGATTTAAGTCACAAGTGACGTTGACGATAAAAATATCGAGACGCAACATCCCTAGTCATGTACTGACCTGACACACATCACCGCACTATGCTACACTGCACAGACTATCCCTACTATCTCTACTAATATTGTAAATGCGAAAGTAACTCTGTCTGTCTGTCTGTTACGCTTTCCCGCTTAAACCTCTCAACCGATTTTTGATGAAATTTGGCATAGGTATACGTTGAACCTCAAGAACGGACATAGGCTACTTTTTGTTAGAAAGTAAAGGGGGGGGGGGGGGGGAGTAATGCCACCTTTGAAAGTGTATATGGGAAAATGTTTATTTTTAAGTTAGAGACATGAAAGTTGGCACAAATATAGCTTTATTAAAATATAGACTACTTTTTGTTTCGAATATTAGGGGAGATAGGGGTAAAACCGACCATGAAAGGATGTAGTCCACGCGAACGAAGTCGCGGGCACAGCTAGGAACAACTACTGTTTTGTGTCGTTGGAAAGTCTACTATTTAAACTAAATTGACCACGACCAAATTCAGGAATTATTACAAACTACATGAACAATTGGCAGATATTATTAATGAGGTCTCATTTAAAGGTACCTACAACATTAAACACAGAAACGGAAACTCGGATACAGTCGAAAACAGGACAGTCGCCGCCCTTGTGTCGTAGAAATAAAAATTAAAATCGAACTGCAAGAGTATACTCTGATGTGATGATAAATCGTATTTGTCTAATCTTAAAATACTTTTACAAAAATCATGTCGAGCAGATAAGGTGTTGGGTTAAGTAGCGTTTACAACCACATAATTTTTTGATTAGAATTTCCTTGAATTTCCTCGTTATTCGAGCTTATAAATAAGAGCCGGGTTTCGTAGAACATATGAGAAAGTTTGGCCGTTTCTCAACGAAGTCGGAATAAGCCCGTGGCTTGCTGTGTGGTCTAAGTTTGCAAAAGGAATAAATACTTGCAAAGAAGGTGAAATACCAAGCTCTTTTTATTAAATATAGTGGAATACATTAAAATTTGATTAACATTGATATCTAGTAGTTAATCGCATGGAACATGACGTACCTAAAGATTCAAGCAGTACTCGTATAATTTTAATACTTTAGCTATTATAGCATCACCATAAAGTAAGGTTTATAGATATTTGATGACCTCCATAACAGAGGGGTGAGTGAGCCAGAATTTGGCTGGCGTCCTGGTGTATGTGTATATGAGGTCCTGGGTTTGATTCTCGGTTTGGTCAATATGGAAAACTAAACTTTTCTACATGGTATCGGGTATGGTCGTTGTTATTACTTTAGCTGTTTCTGATTCCTATTACCTACACATAATTAAAGCAATGTATGAGTTGCGGTCCAATATTTATTCATTTTAGTGCATGGTATGGCACATAAGTACGTGGCAGTAGTTAAATCTTGTTTCAATTTTCAGAAGCATTTTGTATATTTTCCAATAATAAATAAAAAAATTGCTATGATACAAGAATGAATTCTCATTAGATTAGATATTTTAAAGATGCTAAAACTGACAAAAACACCATTTTGATGGAAATGTGTCGACTAAAGCCGGATTGCGATTAGGTTGACAGAATAATCGAGGGTTCCGTTTAAATTTTTGTAAAAATCATTAAATTAAAACATCGAAACACCTTATTTTTTGCCAGATTTCATAATTTTAGCAATACTTTTTCTCAGCGAAATGTTATAAAATAAGGCTCAACGGCCATATTGGGATAATGTTTTTGATTTCATTTCTGTCATCGAAAATTTAAATATTCAATTAATTAAAACTTCATACCTTTACGCGATGATCGACTTGACAGATAGTAGGGCAACAAAGTGACTCTGATAGGGTTTTGTGTTTCCTTCCGAATTGTTCAATAAGTCACAAATTATTGAACCTCTGTGAGAAAGGGGGTAACAGTTTATTACTTGACCCATAAGATACCGTCATTTCAAACATGCGGCAGTGCATGCTTGAACACATCAGACTTCTTATTATATCTAGCCAGTTTCTGCTAGCCTTATGCCTTTGCATTTTATGAAGTTTCACAAACTACGCGGGCCATCGTGGTTGTTAAAAACCGTCTAATGGGAATAGGAGGTTATAGCGTTGAAAGACTTATCAAACTAATTCAGTTTCTTAAAACTGAATTAGCATGCTATTAGTTGCCTTGTATGTAAATACAACCTAATTTACAGTAGCTGTTCGCAGTTCACTCTTTGATCAACAAATCATCTCAAACAGCTTTAAACAGGAATTATATGATAACTCTTCCCGGCACCTGTGATACAGACTCTGTCTAGTCTCACACAAGAAGCTAGGTATACCTCTTCCGGCATAAATTGCAGTGAACCGTCAAAGTGCATTAGAAAGCAACGTCTATGAAATATGACAGTTCATACTGTACCTGTTTATTGAAAACATTTTTATTTTTAACTACTATAGTTTAATTTCTTTAATAGTTAAAGGTAGATCAGATTCTCTCGGGCTGCTGATAAATCTCTATTAATAGCGGTCCGAGAGGATAGTTTCACTAAAATATTTAGTTAATTACAAATTAAGTGGTTTTTCTGAAAGCTTACACTACAATTTTTTACTGAAATACCTGTTAATAAATGCGCCGAGACGATGGATAACTGGGGGTGTCACTCTAATAATATCAACAGATGCCATACACTCCTCTTTACCAGAAAATAATATATAATTCGATTGTTGTTATCATATAACGATCATCTATCAGGTGAAGGGGTGATAATATAAATACAACATGAGATTTGATAAAACCGTATATTCGACCCGGGCGTCTACTTTTGAAAACGAAATATGTCGGATCCGATGACGTTTAGTATTTTTTATTGCTCATTATCGCAACTAACATACTTCGAATGCCAATAAAGCGTTATCAAAAAACAAAATATTATTTATACAAATCAAAAATCACGTTTTAATTCCCTAACTTTTGATCAATCTTAAAAAACGAAACCTTTCGTTTGTTCGTTTCGTTTTCAACGTAGACGCCCAGATTACGTTATTTTATAGTTGCTGCCCCACTTAAGAGTCACAGTCGACAGTCGCCTTTTAACTAAAATAACAGTATTTCTAGTTACCCAGAGATACAACATAGAAAAGAAAAAAATGCATGAAAGCCACAAAATCTGTCATAAACCATAATTTGAAGAACGTACCCACCGAATTACATTTTCCTAGTCCAACTTTATGCGAAACGAAATGAAAGTAACATTTTCTGAATGTAATTCCTACAAAATAGCCTCGCGAAATTCCCTGTCACAAAACCGCTCATCTTGCAAGCCACTCGTAAAACAAAACCCGCACTAAATTAATATAAGGCTACGAATGTACCGTACAGTGGTCGAATGAAAATCCCTGGAAAGATATTAATTTCTCAACTAGGACGATGGAGGGCAATTAAAACTTCGAGTCAGAAATGTGGATCGCGAGAACTTGCAACTCTTAATTCTTTTCCATTTAATTTCATCTTCGAACCCAAAAAGATTAATCTCGAACAATCTATGAGATCATGAATCGTTTCGATTTGATGCGCATAATTGCTATATTTAAATTTATTCCACTAAATATACAACTCGTGTAACTCATCAATTTTACTTAATTTAAATATACATTTGAAAATAATGAAAATTCAAACAATCTGAAACTTTAACCAAAACAGATGGATGGATCATTAATGGATAAATTAAAAAAATATTTTACTCTCGTAATTTTTACTTTTTCGTTGAAAATTCGTTTCAAAGTTTGTTACTTTTTTATCTCAGATGAGTATTGGACAAGGTGAAGCTAATAATTCCCTACTGGGTACCGCATCTTGTCGCAATGGGACGGAGGACGGGCTCAGTAACCCTGTGGTTCGGTACGTTGAGGATCCCGAGCTGGACCTCGGAGAGCAGGTGGCTCTTTGCGGCAAGCCCGCAAGGGCAGAGGCGAATCGCGGAGGAAGAGGAGGACCTCGGTGTTTCGTTGCCGGTCTCCCTGGCCTCCGCGACCCGGCAGTGGCAAGCTGTCACGCGGGGCGCGAATCGCGTCGCACTGGGGCCGCGGAGGTAGAGGAGGATGCGGTATTGCGTTTGCCGGCCTCCCTATCCTCTGCGTCCGGTGGATTTCGGGAATCCATCGGGCTCTCGAACTCGACAAAAAAAAGGTGATACTGATACTCATTATTATAACGATGACTTACTTTCAATAATTTGAGTCGTTTATTGCGTATAAGAATTAATATCGAACGGTCAACCATACTAAGACAATAACACATTTTACATACCTAGCTGCCGCTAGAGTAAGTAGACCTATTATAATTGATATTTTATGCAAGTGTAAGAAAAAGAAAAAAAAAGGATATTGGTACCATATTTAAACGATAATCTAGCTCACCTTTTATTAATTTTAGATCAACGTAAGTTTAGGGTTAAGTATTAAAGTATATCAGTAATTCTTGTTGTAATTTTACTTTTTGTATTTGTCCTCAATAGTTTAGTCCAAAACAGTTTTCGGATCTTTAGGATTCTAGCAACTACGTATAAGATTATTGGCCTGTTGATAGAAACGAGGACATCATTAAGTATTCAAAGGCAAGGCATTTAATTAATTCCTAAAATTTGGTTCCAGCTTTCCAAAATTCGAAGTCGAAAATAAAATCTCAACATCGGAAACCGCAATAAAAGGAAATGCTAATTGTTTTACTTTAGGCCGGCTTGTCTCTATCTGCATTTGTAGAAAATAAATTACGCCTTCTATAAATCTCCTTATTTCAGATGGCCATTATCATTAGGAAAAGTGAAAGAAGCGACGGAAAGGAAATGGTTACATCAGAAAAACCGGCTAAGAGCGTGAACGTTGCGTAAAAATGATTCCGTCGAATTTTTTTCTATGGAAGTTCTGACAGCATAAAATAAACGATTTTGTAGACATCATTCACAGCACATGAGTTTGTAAGTTTTATAGTCCTTTGCACCGCACTAGCGAACTTTTATGGCTGAGAGCTAAGAGGTCAATACAACAGAAAATAAAACTTTCAAAATAGGTGGTTAGATCTTAAAATCTCCATAGAAAAATCTCTTTATCGTTAGATAAAGTGCCTACATAATGCAATTATAGAATGTCTGACTTCAAGCCGAGAGGTGTTTTGTGGGTTCGAATTATGCATGGAACATTTTCAGTTTGTTAGTCTTGTTAGCATTGTAGGCTAGAATGACTTGATTTGTACAATGTATTGTGCGCAGGAATTGCAAAAATGCATTATTGCATATCACTTGCCCCACCGGAATGCCATGCGTGGGGGAGGGCTTACCGTTACGCGGTTGAAACTCCAAACTCTGAAGGTACGAAGTGTTTTGCTTCGTTTTTCTCATACGCACTACTAAGGAGTGGAATTCGCTTCTTGCGTTTGTATTTGCGGACAAGTATGACTTTGGTATTTTCAAAACAAGAGTTAATAGACTACTACTGACGTAGCGAGCTCCACCCTGAGTCTCATCATTATTTAATATTAAGTGAAAGAGGCTATTAGCTGGTCGGTCTTTTGAGTATATAATTCAGTAAAATAGTGTTACCGTGTTTTGGAAAATATGTTAAGCCGTTGGATTGTTTGATGCAACTAGGCATATTGTTTGTAGCAAGGGTTACGGAGGTCGGATTACAATCGCTCTTATGTTATTACATTGTCATTACGAGTCTTGTCAAATTACTATCATAGCCGTAGTGGAATACGGGTTTCATTTACGAGAAAAAATGGCTATATACTTTTAAATGCCAATCAAAACACCACTCATTAATAGATTCAGCAATCTGAGACGTAACAAGTTGAATTATTATCACAGGGACTATAATAGAGTTTTGGAGCATTTATAATAGTATTTTAAATTTTATGAGAAATCAGCCTAGACGATGAAGCATTAACTCCTGTTTAATACGGTCTTGACTCCTTAAAATTATTTATAATCGGCTCAACATCCCAATTACTACAAACTAGAAAACATGCTAAAAACAGAGACTTTATTTGATCATTAGATCTATTCTTAATCTATTTTCGTATCTTACAAATAAACTGAAATACGGAAATTATTTTTCAAACATAATTATTTCATATTTACCGCTACATTTCACACTAATGCAATAATCTTTCCTTGAAATGTTTTTCCTGGTATCTAGTATGAGATACACGTGCTTATATTTGTAATAAGATAATCCTGTTTCTTATAAAGAAAGAATACATTCTACGCATAAAAATTAGCTATTAGAGGAACCAAATATATGCTCGGTAATTTTTTAAGTTCATTGAGATGTAAAGCTTTTTTGCCAATTGTTTTGGTACTAGAAAAAAGTTATCATAGTATTTTACCAATCTTACTTGTTAAGTAATACTAATGGCTATCAAACGTCGTACTTTCTTCGTCTGCCCCTCTGCCCTTAGAATAATTAAAGCTACTCGGCGAAGTTTTTTGTACATATTTAATACATATTAAACCACTTATACCTAGTCTTCGATGCCACCGTAGGCGTGGTGAAACTTTAAGCATACATATATGATATTTATCGTGGCCAACTGAACCTACATGCTATTTTGTTTATTTTTCTACTTTAGTTATGGTTTAAAGTTTAACGTCTGTTTTTAATACTATTTATGTTTACTTTTTTATCTGTCAGTTTTTTCCCTTGCTGTCTATATCATGTACATCTTTAATACACTATATTAACTTATTTTAAATCTATTTCCTTTCCTGAACCCCTAACAACCGTAATACTTATATTTAAAAGAATTAATGTAGGAAATCTGTTGTTTAAAGTATTTATTTAAATGTATGTATAAATAAAGGATCTAAAACAATTTAATAGTGTACCCAAAATATCAGTCTTTAAGTCACACAATAGGAGCAACAAGCCCAATAACAAACGAATTGCTTATAAATATTAAAATATTGAAATCCGTTCCATTATGCAGCCAAAGCCGAAGAACAACAAAGTATCCGGCCAAACCTTACCATGACAAAGTGCTTTAAATCTGCTTAATACGCTTGCAATCGCGGAAAGTGTAACGTTCCTAAGTAACAAGATATTTTTACATAATTTTTTGTTTGATTAGATCGTTTTTGAGGAATCCGTAGCCGTATACAAAAATGCATTTTGGTATTAGCGCTTATAATTTAAAAAATACAGAAAAATTTCATCTCTTGTGGTGCTAACCCACGACCTATAAGTATAGCGCGTGCTGCTCTTCCAACTAAGCTTAACCGCAAGTTATCGTAAACGATGAAATTTTCCGTTATAATGATCTCTTAGCACCCGGTGCCCTCTGCCGAATACGTTTAGAACTACATACGTATCGTATTAATTTTAAAGTACATATTTTTTCTTTTTCTTTTTTATATATGTTGAGTTACCTTTGTACAAATTTAAGACATTTGTCAAACGTTGTCTTTTGAAAAAAGGCTACTACAAAGTGGAAGAGTATTTGAATGACAGGAACGTGTGGATCAGTGACTAGTGTGCTCGCCTGTACCTACGTGTTTTATATAATTTTACAAATATATATGTAACGCATTTTCTCAATCAATGTCAGAATTGGGCCTCGATGACGCATGTGAGTCATACAGTTAATTTAATTTACAAATACCTTTGCTTTATTATTATTTTAATAATTGATTTAAAATTTTTATTTTACAATTGACAAACTAACTGTGTGTCTTAGTGCAAAATTAGTAATAAGTGTAGCTTTCATTTGTAAAAAAAACTACTGAGTTTCTTGCCGGTATCTTCTCTTTAGTTATAGGTTCCGAACCGGAGGTAGCTTCATTTGCTTTATATAGAGACTATTCATAAGTATTACTAATGTAATCTATGTGAATAAAAAAATATTGACTTGACTTGACTTGACTTATATTTAATGATCGCTAGTGCGGCGTAAATCACGAAAAAAATATAAAAAATATAAAATCTTATTAAGTCACCTAAACAAAAGCGAACACACTTTATTTCCATCTCAGCACCCCAATGAATCTTCAGACTTATAGTCTCACCACCACAAAAGCAACTTCTACAATCTTAATCTCAAACACGAACCCAAAGGCTAAATTAGTCCGGTTCACAGAATTTACAACACGAAATGTTCGTAATTAAAGTCAGAGTGGTTATTTGCACTCATTTTCTTCAAATGGCTGCTTAACAGCCGCTTTGGCCCTTTATAGCCCCTTAATCGATACCCGGGCAATAAAAATAAACCTTAAGAAAATACTGACCTTTTTATCCGGTACCCTACACTTGTGTTAATTGTGTGGCATTAATCGAAAGAGATCAACATGGGATGTTCGCGATTTCGTTCATCGTGTTGGTTTCATTGATTTTGATTGTTCTTTGATTTATGTTTTGCATGATTTAAATTACATAGATTGAGTATTTGAGTTAATTAATAATAGCATGTTTCGGAATTTTGGTCATAACACTATTTATAAAGAAAATTACAATGGCGTTGAAAATAACTTTTTTTGCAAATTATCTGTAAAAGCTGATTTATAATCAGTGTGTTTATGAGTATAATATGTGACGTCGATGTCGAAAATTACGTCATCGTTTAGTATTTTCATAGAAAATCTACGAAAAGATTGTTTTGATCTCCTCTTGCGGTGCAGGGTTCGAACCCACGACCATCACGTATCGCGCGTGCTGCTCTTCCAACTGAGCTAACCGCAAATTATCGTAGTCGATGAATTTTCTATGTAGTATCAACCCTTTAGCCTTCGGTAAGTGCCCTCTGCCGAATATTTTAGTCCTACATACTTATCGTTGTACTTTTAAGAACATCTCAATTGCCAATCAAAATCCCTATCGTGACATTCATGACAACGATTTTGATTTTTTTTTATTGCACTTCAAGATTGACCTCATCCCACCTGATGTTAAGTGGTAATGAGGTCCTAGCTTAAAGGTGACAAGTACAGCATAATAAATCTGTTACTGGACTTGTCGTCCTTACCTTGAAAGCTTGACCTCTGCTACTAATGAAGCACCCCCCAGGAGCTCTGGAAACCTTACTCACACGCAGGAACACAACAACACAGAAGTGATTGCTATTTGGCTGCGGTGTTCTGTAAGGTGGAGGTATTTCACCAGTTGGGCTGCTTCAGTTCGAGCGTTCAACCGCTATGCCCTACCTTTCTTAAATTGAAATTGATTATTGGATAATACAACAAAATGTGACCAAAAGGTTTGACTAAGAAAAAATCTCCTGTATTTTCCAGCTGATCCTGTTTGACACTTTATGCACAGCTTAATTGCTGTTATAACACTATTAACATTAAATAATAGACGAAGAACGCCATAACAACTAAAAGTAGATAAATAATAGACCGTAAACAATGTAAACAAATAGTTTACTTAAGTACAACATTAACGTAGAATTAAACAATCAATGTTAGCCCGCCCTATGTTTTGAAAGTAATTCAGTACCCAAACTAATTAATAATCTTATGTTTGCAGGGCACCAACTAATTATTACCCCATCATAAAAGCAACCTGGTCCAACATTACAGAAAGGGTGTACGCAATAACGATATACATTATCTTCTAATTTATTCAGGGACCTGATGAAAACGCGGTACACTAATTTACATGTCTATGTGTACTACACATTAATGTTTTGTTTTATTAAATTCTTATTTAAAATAAAAATTGAAAGTTAGTACCTCTTCAATTTACATACAACTCTTACATATGGTAATTTTTTACTTCAATATGGGCGTACTTTATTAAATTTGGCGACCAACTACTGAGCTAGTTATGTACCTGTAAACATTGTTAACCTGTAACAGTTTAATCAAGAAATACGAGTATAGGTAGTAGTGTCTAATTTTCATGGTGATGGTAATGGATTGTTACATTCAAGTATGTATAGTAATCTTTACCATAGTAAAACACACCTAACCTATAGGCTGATAGATGCTAAGGCCTTATTTTGAGTTCTAGACGACGGACACTTACTGAAGGTATCAATCCAAGCTGATCGAGAACTTTTGATTTGACCCGATTCAACTTGACGTAGAATTGAACCTAGGACATTTAAACCTTCCGGCTGCCATTGAACTTACTATATTGCACTTAATTTCAACATACCAATATTCATAGTCAATTTGTTTACTAATGTAGGTAACAAATGCCACTTATGCATAGTCGAAATGAATACTGTCCAAAATGATGTTACCATCAGTTCGCAACCTAATTCTACTGGGAAGAATCCGGCAATCCGAATGCAAGCTCAAGAATAATTTTGCAAGAAATTACTTAATCGCGAGAATAATTTTTTAATACTCTGCATTGCGTGTTCCTGGCCCGAAGTGAACAAAAACAAGGCACCGCAAGACCCAAACTTGTGTAGGTACCAAATGCTACTTTGGAACTCTCGCAAATTTGTCTCAATAACAATGTTAATAACTTTTGTCGACATCAACGCCGCTGGTCGGCGAAGACCTAAACTTGTGAGCCAACTCTCGGCTTTAACTCTCATATGTTCAACTTTGTTGAACCCAATGTATGAAACTTGAACGTTGTTAGCTACTGAACTGAAGTAAATGGTACTGGCATTAGAACGGTTTACTCTACAAACATGGTAGTCTCTGCCGATGTGTTGGCTAAGATAATGTTGAGACCAGGGGTAGCTAACTTCTAAGTAACAATAACAGTCTGAAGAACGTCCAATCTGAAGCAGTTTAAACGTCCTAATTTAAACTACGTTGGTTTATAAGTAGCCGGCGGTGTATCTTCAACATCTAGCTCAGTACTTTTCCGCTGTATTTTGGTAAAAAATACACTTAAATGATAAGTCTTTCTAAAGGTGTTCTTGTTTTGTCTGACATCAAACCTCTTTTTTTTTAATGAGCTTTGGCAAAAGATCAATTGAGTCTGAATTATCATTTTATTTACAGCCAAAATCGAGTGGACAAAACCGTAGAATTAAAGCAATTTAATAATTGCTTGAAAATCTTTAATACATTTTAAATCTGAATAGTAAACGCGTTAATCTCAGTAACTACTGGTTCAAATAAATTATTGTTTTTGTGCCTTTCTCGATAAATGGACTTTATCGAGAAAGGCTCAAGGCACAGACAGATATGGGAAAAACGGGATTATTGCTTAATATGATCCAAATCAATATAAAAAAGGGTCTTTTGAAAACTGCCCCATTGCGCTATAGTGCAGATAGTGCAGTGCAGAGAAATAAAAATCATCTTTATAATTAATAAATATAATAATAAAGAAATTGTACTTGTAATAAAGTAATTTTACTATCACTTCCAGTGAAAATATGAGCAGCAACTAGAGATACATATTTTTCAATCTACATTTGAATTAGATTTTAATGTTTTTAATGATGGAAAAATAAGGAAAAATTTTACAAATTAAGGAAAACAATTTTCTAGTTTCAGACATTGTGTATTCTTAATTGATTACGGGAGTAAAAAAACCTTTTAACTCGTTTTTATTTTCAATAAAAGCTTTAGAAGCGCGGCTTATAAATTATATTTCTATCACAACATTTCAAGCCATTTTCAATACGATTGCTCTAGCCTATATTTATCCTTACGTTTGTACAAACATATTACCCACTTTCCCTCTATTGCGCTCGACATCAATAATTCTGAAGTTGCCCACCTACAGGTATCTATTACAATAATAACTTCGGCAAAGTTTGAGCTGTTTGCAATTAATAGTTTTGCAGCGCCTTAGCTTGCATGCAGGTTAACTGAAATTGCACAACTACCAACTAAAGACATAAATTCTTACTTTATGCTTAATTGGATTGGCGACTTTTGTACATTTCCCGTTGCAGTTCGATGATGTCTGTTTCTTTAATTACGAATTACCATCCTTGTTTATGAAGTTGTTTGATTTTGATTGCTCAATCATTACTTTTGTTTTATTATTATAAGGTGTCTTCTAGACAAAGGTGTAAAGGACAAAAATTATGTAACAAATACTTAGATTTTTTTTTAAACCGTTGATAAATATTTTTGCCATTTAAAAGTATTTTCTTTAGAATGTCGAAAGAGTGAGTATACAAAAAAACATGAAATGTACATACGTTTTACAACATCAGATGAGCTAAATCGTTACAGCAACGTTTTTTATTTAGTATGTATGACATCACAAACACATCATTTTTGATCAGAAGAGGCACGCGTGCAATATATTTTTACATATAGCTTTTTCTGTCTTAGTAGGAACCTTCTACTAAACCTTATAAATTAACAAATATTAGTAAAAATATGTGTTCTAATTAAATCCAGTTACGTAGTATGTTCACTTCCAACCGCTATCGTTATTTGAACATTAAAGTAAAAACTTAATATGCTTTCACATTCTTGTGTTACCGTAGAATATAATCTAATTAAGATAATAAAACAAAACAAGAAAGTTGTACCAGTCAATTAAGAGCAACAGTTGTTTCTGTAAGCATTTCTATGTTTTTTCATTATTCCTCACCAAATCTTAGTTGCAGACGCACATTCCTCGTGCCCAACTGAAATTAAAAAGATTTCTTTCATCCGCAGTTGAAATTAAAATGTTATTTAAGTAACATCTGTTTCGACGGAAGCAGAAAAGAATTTCGTCCGGAAATTTGAATTTCAAGACGACGTCTTGTCCATTTTGAATTTAAATCGCATTCAGATAGTTACGTAAAAATATTGGGGTGTTGATGCAAGTACATCATGTTCTTGTGTACTAACAATTACTATTTCATGACTTATCATTACCACTTAACTATTACTACAATGACTGTTGATAACGTTCTCTCTCGTTGTGTTTATGTGAAACAAAAAATAGTTACACCAAAGGTTTCGTATTGTTATAAAGTTGCAATTTTGTTTCATTTTAATATTCAATATTTGTTTATTCAAGTAGATTACATATCACTTTCGAATCGGTATTGTATATAATGCAAAGTGATTTTACTTCCGGTTCGGAACCTATATCTATCGAGAAGACACAGGTAAGAAACTCAGCAGATTAGTTACAGTGGCAGTATCTAACTTATAGCTATGTGTAGAACACTTTGGACCAAATCATATAGTTTTATTTTGATGAGTGAAAAAAAGCATTAAGTATTATTTTATTTTAAAGGTAAACTGGAGCAGACCAGTCCCCAAAGGTGGCATCTGTTCACAAGCTTGACGTATGTGCCAGCCATCGGTTCACTCAACCATATTGAAGGGAATGTAACGACCCGCTACATAGCGCCACAACCCCAGTGACGACGTAATGTCAGGCAAGTAGAACAAATTTCAATTAAAATTTTTACGAAAATTGTTATCATTATCTTTGTAATAGGTGTTTTTGTATGTTCAAATGAATTAATGTACCTACATATTTTATTTAAGACCTTATAGCGAGTGTGGCAACGTAATTTTCAACCTTGTTTTACATTCCTAAATTGAAAATACACATCAAAGAATGATTCCTGATTTATGAAGAAACGTATTTTTGGACTGATTTCGTAGTCAGTTGGGTTGAATTGGCGGAGGCGTAACAGCCTGGCAAATTAAGTCAGATTTAGACTTTGTTGCAAACATTGGCAGAAAAATGAACGGATTTTCAAGCCTATTTGTATTTTTCAATTGATCAGTTGATCATGAGTAACTTTTCAAAAATACACTAGACTAGAATACTAAGGTTTTGCGCAATACAATTAGAAGTATAGCGTGATTATTGAAGTTTTCATACCGCGTCTTATTTACAGTTATAGTGACAGTCCAGTACTTAAACCAACCAGACTATAATGTTGTGAGAAAAAAAAATCATTTTCACTAAATTGGTAAAGGACGCTTTTCATTATTCTTAAAAAAGTTTTGTTAATAATATCTTCTTTATTTTACACTTCAGGATAAAAACAAAACTGATCAAAGCAGTGCAGAAATTTAAATGGAAATGTATGCAAAATTTGTATTTTGCAGAGTTAAGATAATCTACTTTGAAATAACGAAAAACCTTTTTGTATTACGAAACCGCAAAGTCAGCCATGAATCTGTTCTAATTTAACATGGGATTACGCATTATTTATTGCTTGTTAAACTCTTTGTTGTTCCCAAAACCATTTAAAGAAGCTTAACCACATCATTCCAATTGCGATTAAAGTGCCAGAACTTTGGATACCAGGGTTGTGCCAACGGTTCGATTCAAATCGATTCTAAATGTAACTAAGTGCAACAGTTTGATTTCATTGCGCTAAAAATTGGTTTGAATCAAATGGATTTCCAATGTGTTGATTTTTTTAAATAAATAGTGCTGTTAAATGTTTTGAAATACGTTTTAAATCTATTTGTCCCCAAAAAGTTGTCCACTTTAATTTGATTGTAATTATGGATATTGGGATATTTTAACTCCAAAAAAATATATACATATTATTATGTTGTAAATGTTTTGTAACCGTCTTTTAAAAAAAAGGACGTTAATGAGTATTTTTTGTACCTATGTTATATAAATGTGTTCGCGTATAGGTAACTTTGTTTTGTCGTTTATAAATAGATTTTTTCTATTTTGATTTTTTTGTCGGGAATGAGACATTCCTAGGGTGTCCCCGAAGAAATCTATACTAATAATATAAAGAGGAAAGATTTGTTTGTTTGTTTGTTATAATTGTTTGTAATGAATAGGCTCCGAAACTACTGGACCGATTTCAAAAATTCTTTCACCGTTGGAAAGCTACACTATCTTCAAGTATCAAAGACTATATTATATTTTCAAAAAACTTAGGGATCCTTACTAAAACTCCAATAATGTAACCCAAGGTGACCTAAAAAATGTCTAACATCGCGTGCGCTGCGAAAACGATTGATGATAGAACATAATTATGTACTACGACTTTGCAGAACTTATCATTATCTACAAAAAGTGTCGCGACAGCATATGTCTAAATATTATAGTTATGTCACAGTAAGCGGTTTTGTAATCAAAAAATTTAATTAATATGCCGCCGCTTGAAAAGGATCTTTATTTGCACCTTGGTATTTTTCTTTATCAAAAAAAAAATACTTTAAATAACTTTTTGAATTATTCAATTCGGATATTTCATTCGGAAGATATCATGAGTTTAAAAATGCAAATATTAGAAAAAAGTCGCGTGGTTGCCGCTCAGCTCAGCTTGCGATGTAGGATCCATGTAATCGTCATTGAGGTACGGGAGGAGTCAATATAATAAAATAAAGTGCAAGGTTTATATGTATAATACGTACATATTTTTCATTGTTACAATTATGAATACTTTAATCCGTCAAACCATCTGAATAACTAACTGGAAATTAGATGTATGTATTGTTATAAATTGTATGCTATTTTTAAGGGTGTGTTTTTTACTGCTGCGTTCGTAAAATGTTAAAGCAACCCTTACCGGGGACGTCATCGTAATAACATTATGCAAATACTGAACATGTCTACGCAACTCTATACAGGTGAAAAGGGTTGACAAAAATATGTAAGTGTGTTTGGAGCTTGGTAGTCAAATAAAGTGTGTTTTTTACTGCAAGTATCAAGTACCATAAAAATTGACAAGATGCAATGTTGAGAATTCGTGCATGCAATACAATGGTGTTAAAAAATCATTATTTTCTTAACTTGGGTAATACTTTTACTTACCGTATTATCGAGGAAGTGTGGGGGACTCCCTGGAAAATCTTGTCAACCTGATCAAGAACACAACACCACCGGAGTAATGGCCCTGCCTACGCGCCCCAGGGTGGCCGGGGGGAGACTGAGCATGACCGATCCAACTGGAATACACCTCATTTAATTTTATTTCAAATCACTATTGAATTCATTTATTTTTTAGAAGAGTAACCACAAATTGTCATTTCCAAGCATTTTCAGATCATATTAATTTTACGTAGTTTGATATCATATAAATTATATGTACCACATCATATTATTTTCTAAGGAACATTGTTAAATCAAAAAAACATTTCATTAAATGGATAAAAAAATATGATAAATATTTTGAATGTTTTTTTTTTCATTTTGTTAAAAGTGGCCCTAAGATCTGTTTATTTATTGACAATTATTTTCCATGTTTAAAAGTGAGTAAGAAAATACAAATTGAAGTAGAAAACATTGGACCAAGCGATGAATTCCCAAAACCTTGAATCCAATTATTTTTCACGGCAACTGGGCCGATGCAGTGGTCGAGTCGCCGGTGGTTGAGCAAGAGTTACTATGCGTGCGTCAGGCTCACGCCATGAATAGTGATGCCGTCGTCAATTTTGATGAGAGAGGAACAACGCTACTAGCGAAAAAGATTGCTCTGTTTAATCCTACTGAGACAGTCTAGCTTTATCTTTGGGATAAATTTAGATTTTGTTAAAACTGTGTAGCATACTTTTATAAAACCAGATTCAAAATATTATCTTAGAAATGCTACCACAAAAAAAATACGTTGAAATTCAGTAAGTACTGTCACCAATATTTTAGCAAATAAAAAATCGAATAAATCGAAACATGTTGCATATATCCAAAATAAGTATAAACAGCCAAAATAAAGAAAACTAGAACCAAAGGCAATAAAACAATATATACATACTTAAACGTTATTTTAATACATAGATACATCTTTCTCAGTAAGTGCCTCAAAATAGATCTCTGTATCCACTAACAGGAATTTCCGATAACATTTTCTTTAATAAATCTATAACTTATATTATAAAGAGGAAAGATTTGTACCTATTTTTGTATGTTTGTAATGAATGGGCTTAAAAAGTACTAGGACGATTTAAAAAATTCTTTCACCAATAGAATGCTACATTCTTCCAATTTGACATAGGCTACAAAATTAGGGATCCTTGGTAAAATTTGAAAAATTTCAACAAAAAAGCGGGAAAAATTCTTTAAGGCGAAACGAAGTTCGCCGGGACCGCTAGGAAATCTATAAATTTACTTAAATACGTTCATCACACGATTTCTTGTCGTGTATGTATCTACGTCCCTTGGTTGATCAGCCAGGAGTGGTAAACATTGTACAATGTGACAGTTAAAATGGATGTAGAATTATTTTTAAAGTATTGTTTAAGTCCGTTTTGTCTAATTTTAAATCATCACGTCATAGTCCCATTCGTTTAATCGCACTGCCGGCCAGCACTGAACTGGGAAGAAGCGTAATCCAGCCGCAATAAATATTATTAACGTTTTGTCCTTAATGTCTCCAAGAAAAGTTTATGTGGTACAACCACCTAACCACTATTCAACAGTGACACTGGTGGTTAGAATAGTTTACGGTTTCTAGTCCCAGTAACAGCCCGAGCCGAGTTTCGAGCCCCGCTAGGGGGCACCCTCCGGTTGTCACTTAAAGGGGTGAGAGCCATCTGCGCTCCCCCGAAAGCTCGGTAAAGATGATAAGGATTCGCAGCCATCATCGAAAGTCAGGTAGGAAAAAAAAAATTAAATAAAAAAAAAAAAAAGTTTTTACAAACAAAGTTAATATTTAGTTGTATTGGTTTTAAGCGAAAACTAATTGAAATCACATTAAAAAAAAGAGTCAATGTAAGTATTCGAATTTTTTTCTAAAGAGCAACATACAAATGATAATTTAGATGAAAACAAATCTAGTTTAAATAAATTGAACCGACTTGAGCAAACCGGACCTAGATTTTATAGAAAATGTTTATCGCAATTTTATGACTTTGTTCAGGGTCGGGAATCGAACCCCGTTTTACGAGGTCTGAGCAATAAACTAGCTCGAACGAGCTTGCTTACGGCTGTTAAAAGTATTACAAAATGGCATTTACTCGAGCTAAATGCTTGAAATTTTTAAATTACTTCAATTTTGGTTGCGAGGTTAATTTAACTATTGATATGGTTAAAAGGTTTTAAAGAATTGTATTAATTGGAAGGTACCAATTAATATAGTTTGTCAGTGAAAACTGACTTCTTTTTTAGTTATTTCAATCTTTGATCGATTGTTATTTTATACTAGGTACTTTAAAGTCTTACTGAAAGGCAAAGCTTTCCAAGTACACAACTAAAGTAACAAAATTTTACTTAAGTTTATTTACCTTTCAATGTCGCATCTCATTTCATCTTGTAGATGAAATACACGATCTAATAAGAAAAGAAAATTCATTAATTTATCAAATCTTCGTGATAAAACAACTGGTTTTTTATTTGGTTAGTTTATAAAATTTGTAGTTAATTCATGTCATTAATTACAAATCTCTTTAGCTACAATTTCAGAGTAATGCACAAATCCCTTTACCAACGGCACGTTTTAAATGACTCTCCTACATGTCGGATACGACAAAATCCAGCCGTGACTGTGAATGCAGCATTTGAAATATGCTATTGTGATCTATGGAGGTATTTGTAATATCTTGATTTACGGGTTTCGTATTCATCGGGCGTTGGTGGGTATTTTTCATGTTCCATTTGGTATACAAGCATTTGTCATTTCACAGATCTGCTTAAAGTTTCCGTTTCCAATGTTTTTCGTAGTACCAATCTCGAAATATTAGATACAGTTTGGTCAGATTTACAGAAATGGAATAGATTTTTTTAAATCACAACTTGCAGAAATAACTTACTCAAAACTAGACTCATAATTTCACTATTAAAAATGTTTACCAAATATGAAGATACGGTTAGGACATATTACTTTATGTATTGAAATTATTTTGAAACAAAATTTCTGTAGTAAAATTGTGATTGCTATATTTTTGTTCTCTTTGGAAAATATTTCAATTGGTCGTGATCTTTATTAGACAAATGTTTTCATAAATACTGATACCATTTATGAATCAATGATTGCTGGCTGCTATCCCATTTTAACAAAGTTTGGTTTTGATAAAATGATCTTTAAAAAACGAGACCAAAGTTCAAATTTATTTGAAATTGATGTAGGTAAGTATATTGGCCAAAAAATGCTTTCATGTTTCATTAAAAAACCCGTTTTTCAAGAAGGTTAATGCGAATGTTTCCTTTTTTTATTTTACGTGAGTCTAACCATTTAAAGCTTTAAATTAGTGCAGTAAAATATATTTTTGCTACGTCTTTTATTTATTTGTGTTATATTTTTGTGCTAAAACAAAAATGCTGTAATCCTAAAAACATGAACTCAGTTTCGACCCGCACAAAGCTACGTAAAAACATTGGAAAATAAAGGTTTTTGTACTCGTATTTTGTTTCAGGGGCTAAACTGTTTCCGTTCGACTCGACAGTTGACTTGACGCTGGTCATAGCAGCCGATTTTTTCCGACACCGGAACGTCAGTCAATGTAAACTTTTAGCGGAATTGGGCGTTCGCGCAATTCGGATCACAAAACAACTGACACAGTATTCCGTACCACGTGTTCAAGTTAAGTATAATATTACAAACCAGTCTATAACAATTCACAGAATATATGATTCAGAAGAAGAAAAGAGTTAGATACAGAGACAGAGAGAGAGAGAGAGCTGAAATGGCAATGAAAAGGTACTAGCTAAGATATTTAAAATTCAAAACGTTTCATACATTGAAAAAAAAATGGAAGTCAAAATATGACTGTAAAAAATGATAAATGAACATAGAAGGAGTCTGTAACGTAATAGTATTTAGTTTGTTCTCGTTATATCATTTTTAAAACATCCGTTCCTTCTTACTGTTACCGCTACTACTTTCTCTATGACCTAAACCACAGCCGGCCAACGATGTCATCGCTTCACCGTGGAAAATATTCCATCACGAACAAAAAAATGTGGTAACTCCTATCTTTGCCGGACCATAAAGAAGTGGAACTCGTTGCCGGCTCATGTATTTCCTCCTTCCTTTGACACGACTTCCTTTAAAAGAAGCGTGAAGAAACATCTTGCGGGCCAGTATGGCGATGCTAACTGATAAGATATTTCGATATCAAATCCATTGTCATCGCGTTGTGGGTTCCTCTCTTGCTCACCATCAGGCTGGGAGGAGCCAAGATACAGCGCTACTATAAAAAAAAGGTTTAATGTAATGGTGTTAGGTGCTTCCTATTAAGTTACTATTAAATTATTTTGCGTATATGTACTGAAACAAAGTAAGCTTTTCAAAAACACTTTGATAAATCACGATGTACCCCACCGAGTAAGATACGTCTTTGAAGGGAAGGGCATTGAGGGCTGGTCAACTTCAGCTTACTTCAGAACTACTAACTTATTTGTCACTATTCATCTAACCATAACTATATGATTTGGTCCAAGTGTATGGTAAATTAATAACTTACATTCTGCTAAAACTTAAACATGAGTTTCAAGCCAGTATCTCCGTAAAAATATGTTATGGTATTAGAGTAATTTAATATTGAGTGCTATTTTATGAAATAATTCATAGTAAACATACTTTGAGTTAATTATGGCGACGAAATATGTTATAGGTAGCATCGTCACTAAAAATAATGTGTCAGTTTTCATAATACCTTCTGTTCTTAGTAATTTAAATTCAATTTTAACCTCGTAGGGCTGAATGTCCGTTTTTCCAAGTATTATGATCACACAGTCAATGTAAAAAAAAAATAAAAAACCTATTTTAAACGTTAAGAGAGAACAGACCATTGTGCTAACAGGACAGTCGATTAAATAAACTCAAGGTCATAAAATGATAAGATCGGTAAATTATGGTACCTGACCTACTTTTTACGCTTTTTAATTATACCTAAGTTACGTAGAGCTTAGTCATTTACTTTTTAAACGTCTATCATTATGGGAAAAACAATATAATTAAGATGTTTTGTCTAATATTCACTTAAATTCTTTACAAATTCACGTCAGTGCTTTTATAATAATCTACCTTAATTATTAAGGCGCTTCACCTGAATCACTTTAAGCCTAAAAAAGCCCCAAACAACTGATGAGAGGTGGGTGGAGGGAGACGGTGTTTTTACCCTTTTAAAGAGAGGAGCTTGTTACAACACCTGCGTTGCTTAAATTATGTAAATATTCTTTAATTCAAAGTCCCTCGTAACCTTTTTACGTTTACGCGGTTTGGCGCGCCGCGTCGGTGAATCGACTTTTTGATGTGTATTTAGTTACATAAAAGTGGATTTTTTAGCGAGCCGGATTTAAGAATACACTGACTGTCGATTTTTTCATATTAATATTTACTTCGCAACTCACTTTCAATCCAATTGAGTCATTTTTACGCCCCATTGCTGGGTACAGGCCTCGTCATAGCAATAATTAATAAAGAAATAAATATTGGACAACACCACATACATTGCTTTGATTCTGTGGTAAGTAGCTTAATCATTTGTGTCAGAAATCAGAAACATTGACGCTACTACAAGACCCATACCCGAGACAGTACAGAAAAGTTTCTCTATAATATAATCGTTGTCCCTATTGAGTATTGAGTCCGGGGATCGAACGCGGGACCTCAGAGATAGCGTGACGCCAAAGTCCGGCGAGTTTGTGTCTAATTTTACGGTCAAATGTCCTCTAGCCGCTAAACGGCGTCTAACTAGGCTTAATGACTAGTATCAAACTATTAGCTGGGACCTAAAACTCAACGTGACATCAAATGCACGTAATTGAAGTAAGTTACGAAGTGAAAGTGTTAACGCTTAACGGGTCGAGAGAGGCTCGAATGTTAGCCACCTACAAAACCCAATTTAATAAGATCAAAGCTGTCTGTGGTTAATTAAATTTTTTATGGAAACCTTTTTCAATGTTGCACAGTTAATAACACTTACTACAGCGCCTTTAATTATCTCAGTGTCTGAAAGTCAAAGACTGAGTGACCTCTTTGATACTTGCATTAGATTTTTCAAATATCCTTTACTGCAATAAAAGAGGTTTTTCACATGAATTTGTTACAAATATCTGGATACAAAAGAGATTTACATTTTCATGTTTTAGTTGCAACGCTTATTAGACATGATTTTATCATTAAACAGTTTGTATCTCTATACAAACACGTAATTATTAAATACTTTTCGGACAACATCATACACATCGGACTGATCAAAATTAGTAGCTGAAAGCCTAGCGCTATATGAATCAGAATGAACAGTCTTACAATTTTTACCTTTATATTGACACTCTATTACAGAACAGACTATTATGAATGTGAAAGTAACTCTATCTGTCTGTTCGACTTTCACATTTAAACCACTGAACCGATTTTGATGAAATTTGGTATGGGTACGTTGAACCTCTAGAATGGACATACGATACTTTTGGTTTTGAAAATAAGGGGGATGGGGTAATACCGGCCTTGAAAGTTTATATGGGGGGAAATATTTATTGTTTTAATTAGAGATATGAAATTTGGCACAAATGTAGCTCGAAACTTTGATTAAAATATGGACTACTTTTTGTTTTGAATATGATGGATGGGTGGATGGGGCTAAAATCCATCATGAAAGCATATAATATGGAAAAAATCTAAGTTCCACGCGAACGAAGTCGCGGGCACAGTTGGTTGCCTATAACAGAAACCTCAGAGTACAATTTTGGCTTTTTTAGGGTTCCGTACCTCAAAAAGAAAAAACGGAACCCTTATAGGATCACTTTGTTGTCCGTCTGTCCGTCCGTCTGTCAAGACCCTTTTTCTCAGGAACGCGTGGAGGTATGAAGCTGAAATTTATATCAATTACTCAGGTCTACTGTCCCTTGAAGCTGTGAAAAAATCGAACTTCTAAGCCAACGCAATCAAAAGATACAGCCGTTTATGCCGCAAATTTTCGACACTTGCAAGGGAATCAAAACCTACAGGGTGCTTCCCGTGAACTCAGAATCTTGAAATTTGGTACGAAGCAACGTCTTATAGCATAGATAAAGGAAAAATTACGAAAACCATAAATTTTTAGTTACATCACATAATATATATTTTTTTAATAATTTTAAACTTACTACCCATTTCCTCATAAACGCGTAAATGTATTAAATTGAAATTCATACCAAATACTCAGGTCTATAATACCTTTAAGCTGTAACAAAATCAAACTTCTATGTCAACGCAATCAAAAGAAACAGCAATTTAAGCTGCATATTTTGAAACTCGCAAGTACTCGCAAGGGAATCAAAACCTAAAGGGTACTTCCAGTCGTTTTATAGCATACATAAAGGAAAAATTCCGAAAACCTTAATTTTTTAGTTACATTACAAAATATTTATGCTCCTCCATCTTTCCCCATTGTAATGTTATGAATTTCATTTTGCAATAAAAATACCATAGTTATGACTCGATTGTCGTAATGAACGAACTTTGTAAGCCTTGCAGGTTTGTACGGAACCCTCGGTGCGCGAGTCCGACTCGCACTTGGCCGGTTTTTTCTAGAAAGTGAAAATTTTGCGAGCACCGATTTGACCTATAAATTAAAACTGTCATAGGTTTTTATCTATTTATGTTTTTTTTAAACAAATATTTACGGCAAGAAATCATAATAAGTTCACCTGATAATACAGGTGCTTAATATGCACGCTGAGTAGGTCAAATCGACCTGACCATCCACAAGACATTTTCTATCCATTTAGTAAACAGACCAAATTCCGAATTTATTGCCTGTACGTATTGTTTGTACATTCTGAGGAGCGTTGGATGCTCTCCAAGCAATAGCGAGGTCTGCTGGCTTCGTGCTACGGAATAATGTTTCGAGTGTTGTTTTTGTACGGCATTCATATATTGTGTTGTCTCTAGTCTATGCCCTATGGGATCTGTCCGTAGGAAAAATGGTCTTTGAAAAACTGACCCTTTGAAAAGAACGAGGGTGTTTCAAGTTGAACTGTATCTTAACGTTCGAATAGTGCTTGCGAAAAGATTTGAGATTCTACTTTTTAAATGTAAGTTTTCATAATATAGCCACAAATGTCTTAGGTACAAAATGAGGCAACGCATAATATGTAGTATCATTCAATTTTACTGCCATAAAAAACATTTGCCAGCTGTGCACAGTTTGAACGAATAAAAAAATGCGCTAAAAGATTTTTAGATTTATCTACAAACTAAGAATCGATTTACAGTCGAATATATTTTTATCGCCAATTTTTACTCGATTTATGAAGGTCATGCCTAACATTGAACGACATGGATATAACAGCTACTGCTTAAATCGATCACCAATTAATTGATCATGCACGAGCTAAAATAAAGTACAGAGAATTTTTAAGTGAAATTTGCCCCAAAAAGTTTTACGTCAAAATCTATTCGGAATTTGAGTGAAGAGACCATTGTTTAAGTGGTACGCTTCACTCGTCATATGCTTTAGCTCCAATCCTGAGCATCGTATAGGTACTGTTTAAATGGAACACTCAGTATTCCGTATTATCCAAACCTGTATTGGCTTCAATTGTCAGTGCTCCAATAGGCGCCCGGTGTAAGGATTACGTGCTCCAGTCGTTCTACGAACGAGCGAGTTTCATCCGCACTAGCACAATACAGTTTCAAAGCGACGATTTTAATTGCATTTTCGGACTCAAACAACGCTACGTCATAAAAATTGTGACGTAGTTTTTCTTACTTAAATAATATTTAAATATGAATTGCTATTAGAACGGGACAGGAACCTTTGAACATAATCGGAGTCGTGCGAAGTCAGAGAGCAATTGCATTATCGCCTTCACGACCCAACAAAGTAACCAGTTTAAAACTAAAATCTTTAGCCAGTGCCCACTATTAAACGATCCGAAATTAAACATCTTTTTAACCATACACAATAAATTAACTATAAAATAAAAGTATTATACAATTTTGATTTAATCATACATGGATAGAAATAACGGATCATTATAACTAATTCAGTAATTTGCGTTTTAGAATTCCATGACATATTAAATGACCGCTTTCATTGCACACCCCGCCAATAACATCGCACTCGTATTAATAATGCATTGCGTAGTAAACTCCAGGTTTCGCTAATATGTCTGCGAGTAAACGACCTCGTAGTAGCGTTAGTATATATACCTACGTAGTACCTACATATGTAAGCCCGTACGTACATACTCGTACATTGGTAGGTAAGTGATATTCCCCAGTTTGCATCCATGAAACTACTCCTTAACGAGTTGATCCACCCGGTCGTTCCACGGCTGGCTTGCCGAATTGGGACCACGCGCCTGAAGTATCGGCCTAGTATTCATGCCTATCGACCAGATTTGTATTATATTTTTATTTTGAATACGCATGTTATACGTGGGTTTCATTTTTCGAATTACTGTGTCTTGTTTTCTATGTATGTTATTTGATACAGCTTACCATCATCCGGTTAGTTTTATAGAGCGACAGATGAATTTAAAAAATTTAGCGGATTTAATTAGAAAAGGTTCTCTACCATACCGCCGGAGATGTCATACCACCGGAGACAGAATTATTTGGAGAGAAATCATACGGGTGAAAGTGATGCAAAAGGGAGGTCACGACCCTCAGCAGTGAGGAATACGACCATGCCTATCAAATAAAAGGGCTTTTTAAAAGAACAAAAAAAATATATAATTATTTTTCGAATAAATACCTGTTCGTAGCAAGCAAATGAGTTTGCAGTATGTCCAAATAATATTTAAGCTTATAGACATTATCCGTCCGTTAATAAGATTTTAAAAATACAAAAACAAATTGTATTTTTAAAATCTTACTAACGGACTAAATGGATTAATTATTTTTCTCCTCGAGTCACAATCCGTTTATATACAAATCATGCTTGCAGGTTTTTGTATCAGCGTTACCTAATTGATCAAATTTAATCAGATTGTTCTATTAAAATTCCAGAAACAAGAGCTTACGTAACCAAAAAAAAGCCTAGGCGTGGTTAAATAAAACGCTTAAGTGGCCTCAAGCGGAAACTTCAAAGAAAAGTTCAGATTTCTTTCGCCGTAGGTGGATTACCTATTGAGAGGAAGTGGGCCGTTTCTTTGCTCACCTTTGATTTCTTAACATAACTTACAGCGAAAATCCTAAAGCATTATTACGAGTGCTTCTAAGAAATAAATAGCTTCAATGAAATGACATTTGTTTTACGGTTTTAATACGGCATAAAGAAAATACTGATTTCAATTGGGATTATTGAAGTTGGACACTAAGAGGTTTAAAAACTTTGTCTGAGTGCGAAAAATAATTTGTTTTTAAAAATCGTAATATTTACAATCCATACAAATACGTTTGTAATGTAAATTCACTGATAATGAACTCCACAGCGTTTACTTTTTTACGGTTTTTTTGGTATGTAAATACATATTAGAAACAGAAAAATTTCATCTCCCCTTGCGGTGCGGGAATTGAACCCACGACCTTCACGTATCGCGCGTGCTGCTCTTACAAACTGAGCTAACCGCAAGTTATCATAGGCGATGAAATTTTTCTGCTGTATCAACCGTTAGCCTCCGGTAATCTGGTTTCTAATATTTAAAGTTCGCTAGTACGGCGTATAGTACTATAAAAATAATAAAATCGATGTAAATAAATGTTTTTACCTTTTATAAAAATACTTCCATATCATTTCCACATGTAGTTAAGAAATATATAGGTTTGAGATTTTTTTGGTCAAAAGTTGGTTTGAACTTTTCGAAACGATATCTAAGTTCAACGTATTCTGCTCGACTTGCCCCCTGTTTTAAGATAAATTGGACTGAAGCTCTAGAGCTTAAAACAAATAAATTTAGTTTTTTTTGTGTAATTTATAAAGTCCAAAACCGCATTGTTCAAATTCCGTGGCCCACTAACAAAAGTCCGTCACTCTATAATTTTGATCTCTTGTTTTTGTCTACAAAATATTCAAAATATCTCATTCCAGACACTCGCCGAGTGGAGATAATAAATTCCCGCCACCTGCAAGGGTCGCTCGTTTCTTTTGAGAAACAAAACTTACTGAAAAACGCACCTTTTGTGTTTTCTTCAAAATTTATACACCGACCGTCCGCGCCTGATATTTAACGTCAGAAAAAGGCCTGTTTCTGAATAAAAAATATCTCGTGTTGCTTTAAATTTTTGTTTTTTTTTTGTTTTGATAAAATAAAAAGCTGTGACACAAATTATTTACACATTTTATTCTGAACAATATGAAATCGCAATAAAATGTATAATTAATTAACGGATCATAATACGATACCTAACTGCATGACGTTTCAAGCTGTAGTCTTATATGTGATAAGATCCGTTCTGGTTTTATGATCTCTTTTACAAGCATTTTTTCTGTTTACCTTTTTCCATGTTTTTAAGGAATCTATTATAAAACCCTATGTGCTCTTGATACTTTTAACTATCCGATAAGTCAGCCAATGTTAGTTTCTGTACGATCCTGAGACAGTCTTAATGCAATAACCAACTCGTTTGAGCAAAAAAAAATACGTACGCTACGGTATTCGTTTGCGAGATTCTATTCAAATTTAGAAATATTTTTATTCATGTAAATTAATTACAGCAGTTGTATTTATGACACGATTATATAAACCAAATAAAGCAACCTATTAAAGTCGCCTGAAGAGCTATATCAATTTAAGTATTCAAATAGTTTCTCTATTTGGATAATAATACCTACTAATGATCTTGTCTAATAGATCTTTGACTTTTGGTATCTTAGACAATCTTAGTAGTAAACCATTAGTTTGAAACAATGAAATAGATTGATATTCATCGTTAATGCACCGTCTCTATAACCATTTACACCTTTCAGTTATCATACTTTAAGCTGGATAGTTAGAAGTTTGTTTCAGATATATTACAATATTACTCCAATTGGTAATTTGAAAAACGAATATTATGCCATCAAAGAAGGTTGCTGATATCCTAACGTTATTTAGTAACGGATGATAAACCTAGGCAGCCTATCTATTTTATCCGTACATTGATGTCTTTGTATGTCAAACCAAGAATTACAGAGATAGAAATTAAGTTTTTAGTTATTTTTTTACTATTCAGAAAGCATATTTTAACTTAAATATTAGAAACAGAAAATTTTTATCTCCCCTTGCGGTGCGGGAATTGAACCCACGACCTTCACGTATCGCGCGTGCTGCTTTTATCAACTGAGCTAACCGCAAGTTATCGTAGCCGATGTAATTTTTCTGCTGTATCAACCGTTAGCCTTCGGTAAGTGCCCTCTGCCGAATATGTTTAGAACTACATACTTATCGGCCCGTGGTACATTCGTTGCAGTAATGTTACATTTCTTAATAAATTGTTAAATGTGTTTAAAGTTCGCTAGGACGGCGTATAGTACTACCTATAAAAATAATAAATTGATATTTTAACTTAGCTTTGTGAGGTAAAAAAATCATGTGGAACCCAGGAGCTGTGTGTGTTTTATACCATTTTTTCACTTTAGTCCGAACATTTATCATCGCAACCCTTCCCCGAGGTTCCGTGTTTAGAAGGAACAAGGAAAGGGTGCGAGGCGTCGACATTCAAATGTCTTTGCCTTCATATACCGGAACGTATGTTTTAGGACTTCATTTTTATTACATTGTTTCCCGAAAATGTCATGAATAACAAATTTGATTTTAAATTCTTTATTTGATGAATTTATTTGAGTAGGGGAGATGAAACACACTGCACTAGAGATGGAAATACGCGTGGATGTGGTCTGTTTTCGACTGTGAAACGTTGAGAATAACTCAATTGATAAATTACGACGAAAATTTGATTGCTTACTTACTTTTTGACTGCACCCTATAGAACAATGGTTAGAATTCCGGCTTTTATTCAAGGGTTGTAGGATCGATCTCTATCTAGGACAAATATTCAAATGAAAAACATTGTGTTTTTTTTGTTTATATATATATTTATTTAGTATTTAAAAATGCGTTGTGGTACCTCCGTTTTCTGGTTTCTGATGACACAGATTATTAGATTATTTATCGATCCTAAGGCAAAGTTTTATATAAAAGTGATGACTAAATATTTTTAAAACGTTGGTATCTATCAAAATTATACTACCATAATTACCTACTTGCAGTTCAGAATTACTTTTTATGGTTACAACATAAAGACAGTACCAAGTCCAAAATGAATAAACTATGTGTATAGAATACTTTAAAACATAATTTAATAAAACAAACTATAAACAGTACAAAGGATACGCGAAGGTAGGATCAAACCAGTCGTTAAAAATTTGCTTTTGAATATTTCTTATAATGTTAACTGTTCTTCTGTTTATTATTAAACATCTTAACATTTGACAACCTCCATAGCCAGAGATGATGCTTAATTTCTTCGTCGCGCCATCTCTGAGATCACGGGCTCGATTAACGGTCAATATGGAAAATGAATTTTGGTCGAACAAACGTCTCGGGTCTGGGTGTTGTGTTAATGTCGTTGTTTGTGTAAGATAATACAGATTCGGAGCAATGTATAAGATGTTGTCTAAAATTTATCATTTATTTATGTAAAATTGTTTTACTTTCAAAATATACATTAATGTTTGCCAATGCCTCGAAACAAGAAAAACTTGTGTTATAATTGTTGAGTTTTAACAAACACCTTTTGACTTCAGTCCTATAAGAATAAGATTGACTGAAAGCTAATGAATATAGTATTAGTTCAGAATATTTGTAAAGGCTTTCCTATAGAAACAATTAAATAAATACGTTTGAAACAAAATGTTAAAATTTCATAACGTATTCGTAACAATTTAAGCTGCTATAATACTAATGAAACAGTGACGTTCTGTACTTTCCGTCACTAAGGTGCCTGTTATTTATTTAAATTTTAAGTTTTGCTAATATTTTCTGTCTATAATGCTACAGAATTTATAGTTCCTATTTTTAAAGTAACTACTTTGAACTTGACTTAGCAATAATCTATACTCTAGTTTGTTAAAATGGGTGCTGATTCTATGGGCAGAAACTAAACTAAATTTTTGTGCTATCATATTTAGTTTTTTATTGATTACAGAAGCAACAAAATGTAACCTTTTTGTTTTAACATAATTTAGGTTTAATTGTATTAATATTGTGATGTAAAGAAAAGAAAACCAAATATAGAACCATAATAAACTGTATATATTTATTTAGAGAAACTCACTACAGCCACTTAGTTTAAAAACTAGAAATGCGAATTATAGTCTTATCAATGGAATAAATCATTTATCTAGCTCGTGACGTTTTAAAGAAAATTAGATACCTCTTTGTGATTAATGTTGAAACAACATATAGAACACAGAGGGCTGCGCTGAAAAATGGCATAAATAAGCTTATAAGGGGTATTTTATAGTCAGTAACAATTTTAATAGGTACAAAAAAGAAAGTATATGTTTGATCTTTGCCTAATAGTTTACATCAAATATAAAACAAATCATTATTTTCAAATTGGAATCCTGTTTCGACGTGCCTACAAATAAGGTTGGTTTTAGTGGAACACGTATCGTCAGCATGGATCGCACCACGCTGGATAGATCTATACTAGAATGGTTGCACAGCTGTCCGCGTGGACGGTCTTCCGTAAGGAGCCCTCAGTACATATAATAATACAATACGGGTTTTAGAGTTCTAAAACGCTCCCTAAAGCTTGTATAGATCTATCCGCGGTACGCGTGCCACTAATACCAACCTAAATCATCTGAAAACTATTCAATAGCTTTGAATATCACAGTTCAGGCGGCACAGTCTTTCTTTGTCCGAAACGAAATGCGTGACGCACCATGCGGTCACCTGTGGGAGGTGACTGCTTTTGTGGGATTCCCCTGCCCTAAGACTAAACCTACCCACTAAAATCCACAGGAGACCTCATCGCCTTAATGGTGATTTTGTAGGAAACTCTTTAAAATCACTACATCAACACCTTGGGTACAGGCCCCTTAATATGAGCTTTGTAAATACACGACATTATTTCCAGCAGCAGCATTAATTAGTCTAGCAATCAAACCGGGCCCCTGTGAAACGAGACCCAGGAACGAAAGTTTGAAATTTAATTTAAAAGCCTTTTGACAATTTCACCGGGATTAAATCCATCTCTCGCAATGTCTCGCCTCGCGCTGAAATGCATTATGCACAGTATTAAAATATTAAAGAATCTAGTAATAGCTGCGGCCGTAGTGGGCTGGCTGCCAACTGGTTTCCCCACACTTCGCCATTTTGAAGCCCGTCTCTGTAGATCTAGGTTAATGTCGAAACGCTTTCTTTTAGTTGAATGCCATCTCTTGATGTGTCTCTGAGAGTTCAGGCTATTGTGCATATACTTCAATGTCAAACGTTATTGGTGAATGTTAATTCCGTAAAATGTTTTGTCCTCTTAATATCCATAACTGCGAAACATAAGCGTATTTCATAGGGTTTACTGTACTGTAAATTGTATTCAACAGTACTGTACAGTGTAGGACTGGAGAAGAAACGGATATGGAGTCCATATCCGTTTATAGATTTTAGTTAAAACTCCCCCTACTATGCCAGATAATAAGTTTATATCTAAATAAAAATAATATATGTAAATAATTATATCATAGCACTCATATTATGATAAATTTCAAAGAAAACCCAGAAAAATATTGTAAATATGATTTTTTAATATTTTATTTTATTTTACACTATATGCTTGAATGGATATTTTAAAATCTTGTACAATAAAAACTACTAGATACATAAATTTGTTTAAGGAGTGGTCTATGAACCATTGGCGACTCTTAATATATATCCATCTATACCTCAGTACGAAAGGGCATAAAAAACTAATCCAGCAATTCTGAATCTATTTTACTTTTCAAATGTATGAGATCTTAAAAAAGGTTCTACTATTGGCAAAAACAGCACTCTAAATCTCTAAAACCTTTGCTAGACCTAAATATCAGACCAAAGGGCAATCTTAACGCCTAAAACCCATTTACAATATTAGTTTTTGAAACACATACACTTTCTTTGACAATTTTATATATCTACAATAACGTTTTTATCATTATAGCTCTTTAAAAAGTATAAATAACTGGTTGCACCTTTTTAGACAAAATATCGGGAATGAATATTTTAAACAAAACTAAACATTTGAATTAAAAAAATCAGATAAATAATGACCAGATACATTTTATTTTAAATATTAGAAACAGAAAAATTTCATCGCCCATTGCGGTGCGGGAATCGAACCCACGACCTTCACGTATCGCGTGCTGCTCTTCCAACTTAGCTAACCGCAAGTTATCGTAGGCGATGAAATTTTTCTGCTGTATCAACCCGTTAGCCTTCGGATAGTATGAAATTTTTCTGTTTCTAATATTTAAAGTTCGCTAGTACGGCATAAAGTACGAGTACTATAAAAATAAAAAATCAACATTTTATTTTAATTCGTGTTTTGATACATAATAAAAACTTTTGAAATTGAAATCACATCTATTTTCATACTGAATGAACTGAATTGAGATACCCTTCTCCATAAAATTCTCTACTCTTTGCCACCTCATATGTTTTTAATACACGTATATTATGAATGAAGATGTGGTTCCACATTAATTTAACTGAGTGCTCACCCCGTCTGCGTATGAGCGATATGACGTCTGGTACAAAATTCCAGCGACATAGATTAATTTTGCATAAATTTCAAATTTGAAACGAACTTCTTTCGGTGGAATTGGCAATAATATTGACGAAGGAGCGAACTTTTAAGTATTTACTTGATTTTAAAAATACCTTCCTTTAAATCTATTCAAACTTTATACTCTGTTAGGTATATGTTTCCTCTTTATAGTTATACAACTATAAAGAGGCCAACACAACGGAACGGTTTTTCACAACGGAAACCTATACAGGTTTCCGTTGTGAAAAATAACAGTTTAAACCTAAGGTTTTGTGTTTTTTTTTCCTTCTTCATGATATGGATGCATCTATATAATATATTGTTTATTTAAAATATTTATTTTTTTATTAATTTTAGTTTGAATCTTTTGTAAGCTAGTGTTATCTTAAGTTTATTTGTTTTGTTTATGTAATAAATTACTTGTTTTCTGTTAAGTTTCATATAATAAAAAAAATATATATTTAATTATTAACGCCATCAGATGAAAATGGATCCGATACCCGGGTAATGAAAGTATAGTTTAAATTTTTCATTTGTGATTGAGCAAGCTGTATTTGGCTACCGTGGTGATTTTGCCACCCATTGTAGTAACGATTGACTTGATTTCAATGGAAGCCATTGCTTTGCATTAAAACAGTAAATAGTTTAGTAAATAAAAATCATAACTAAACTCCTGAAAAGTATATTTTGTGACAAATACTACTAGTAAAATTGTCAAAGCTTTGAAACTATCTTCAAATATTTTGGTTGTAGTGTAGGTACTCGTAATTTGAACTACAGTGTTTTGGTATTGTATTAGATTTTTTATTGTTTTACCAACACAGAAATGCGGTTATCGCTGCAAATTAACGTCGTTTGGTTAAAAATACAAATTTAATTCCGCATTGCGGTCGAACTCAATTGGGTGGCCACTAATGTAGGCAATCTCGATGTTTGAATATTTTAGCACGCGTTAGTCAGTAGTTTGATTTATTTTTAGGCCTACCGAAAAGACCTGATGCTTGCTATGGTTCTTTGGCATTATTTTAAATTGCTTAAATGGGTTGCTTCACTGTTTGCTGAATTGTAAAAATCTTCGTTAATAAAAGTTTTTTTTTATTTTATTTATTTTTGTTATTCCTTAATTGTTCCTTTGTTTTATTAAAATGTATTGCATTTCAAAACAAGTTTTCAGTTAAATAAATAAATAAATATTGGACATCACATACGTTGGTCTGATTCTGTAGTAAGTAGCTAAAGCACTTGTGTTACAGAAATCAGAAACGACGACGGTAGGTACCACAACACCCAGACCCGAGACAATACAGAAAAGTTCGCTTCCCATATTGACCCGACCGGGGATCAAACCCGGAACCTCAGAGATGGCGCGACGCCAAAGTCCGGCATGCTCGCCTCTCGGCTACGGATGTCATATATCGGAGTTATGTAGCATTATGCTTAAAAACGTACGAATACTCGACTCGACCCAATAGGAAATTTGTTTGTTTTTAAACAGGTTTTTTCAATAAATGTATACAATTGATTTGCCTCTCATGGCGCTTCATAGCGTGGTTTCATGCCAGAAATTGGTTTATTTTTGTTTTACCTATGAACTTTATTTAATATAATAAATGTTTACAAATCTAGATTCTGTTATGAAGAAGAACCTTAAAGAAATTCCCGAAAATAATTTTGAGATGTTATAATGGGTATTTTATTTTTAATCGAAATGCTGTGTACTACATGGAAAGCGAATAGTATTTTGAGTAATGGGGTGCAACCCAAATTGTTCGTAACTGTTTATACACAGGGTTGTAAGTCATATTTCTTGTTACTAAAGTTGAGCACACTGTGGTGTATCCGTGATTTATTATGATATCAAAAAGAAGCAGAAAATTATTTTTAACAAAAATAGGCTCAAGAGTTAACTACATTTATTGTTTATTAATCTAAACAAACTGCTGGTGATGAAGTGGTTAGAGACAGCGTTGGTCTCCAAGACTTCTGAGCCGTAGACCTCAAAGTCGAGGAATCAAATCCAGCAAGAAACGCTTAAACGTTGTAAGTATGCCCATATTTATTACGATATGTAGGCTTGAATTACGTGTAGTGAGTCATGACAGTTACAATTAATCTGTTTTTCCACGCCGTCAACAATAGGTTTAGACTTTTGGGTTTTAGTAGGAGGTGTCTCCTCTCTTTTCAGAGCTGGAGAGTCCCAAACACTTCACTCTCCGTATCGACAGCAGTACGCTGCACAAACTTTAATGTTTTTTAAAGAAAAACATTTTTCATAAAAACAAAACGTAAATCACTTTCACACAAAATACAAACTTAAATAATAAAATGGCGTCAATCCAACGTAGCATTTTGGTCATCTTAAAAAATAATCGGCAAACAGTTTTCAATGTCTTGTGATAGTGTTGATAATACTTATTTTTTAAGTCATTATTTCATGTTATTTCAAATTCATACAAAAAAAACTAGCCTCTGATTTCGTATGATAACAAAGCCACACAGAAATATTTGTGCCACTCACGAGAACACCTTGTGGACCGAACAACGAAAAGCATTTTGCAGTGCGAAACGACAAAGTTGCGCCCTGACTTGTTTCCAAGTTGTACCGAGTTATGATTTAGAACTGTGCAGTCCGACCATGGATATGATACATGGCACATATTCCTACCTCTGGTATTCCTAAGGGCAATACACAAACGTTATTTATACCGAGTCGTAAAAACGTAACAGTATTGTTGTTATACGTTGCTTAATTCAAATGTATTACACGACCTTGTTGTGGAAATGTTAATAAAAATACTGGATGAGAGTAAAGTATGTCCAATGAGAATTACGAATTTTACTTCTTAGTTTTATAATTGAAGACTTAGTTAAAATTACGTACATCTACAGCACATTGGTTTGGACAAGTTAAAGCTGTTGATTATCATGTGTTATATTGTGTGCGAAAAGATGATGTATTTTGTACGACGCTTCTTAAATCCGATGGAATTTCATAATATATAAAGGATTATATAATTTAACAATCGAGTCCAAAGTTGAGTATGTATAAGTCTGCATACATATGTTTTTGACTAAATTGCTATGCTGCTGTTTGTGCGACAATATATCAATTTATATCTACTTTTCACTTAACGTGAAGTTGTTAGTTTCTCTTAGTATTATTATTTAGGTAAAAAAACAAACATATTTAACTAAATTAACTGCGTTCAATTCTTCTGTAATAAGTAAAGAATAAAAATATTTTTAAGTTTCCGAAAGTGATTCGTTCAGCTTTAAGCTTAGGGTGCAATTTTTTTTTGGAAAACTAAAACAATTATAATAACAAATTTGCTCCCTCTGTGATGTAGCCACTTGACCACCTAAATACCCGAGGTTGTGGGTTCATATCCCTTGGGTATTCCTACTAATTAAGGATAAGGAAGACGTGAAGCGTATTATTGATTCTAAATTAGGTAAGTACAAATTCAATAAAATCAATGCTCTCAGAAATTTCAAAAGTGAAGGTGGTTTTTTACTCTGTTTTTGTGCTTAATAAAAAATACACAGTAGTACACCTATCTGTTTCCGATCCTATTTTACTTTGCTAACAGCCCTGTGTTATTACAATTTTTAATCTGATAAAAAATTGTATCACGGAGACTATTTTAAATGCGAGTCACATTATAGTAGACTTCAGAATTTTAAGTATCAACAATTTCACCAATACATTTCCTAGTTTTATCGTAACACACGTGCACTAGTCCTAACAGAAGGAATGTAGCAGGCTAACAGAACTCGACTCAGCCAGCGTACGTTGTGGCAGAGTGCATGCTTAAGTGACGTAGCGGAACATTCCTACTCGCCTTTTGAATCTGGATTGTATTCTTAGAAACGAATAGCTTATTGTAGCTTTCGGTGCGTAAACGTATCGTGTGGTTTTCAATGTTGTTTGTTGTATTGAAACCTTTTTTCTTACCCATAACCGGTAATTAATCATGATTGACTTTTTAAGAGCTTAATTACTCTAAGCAACTTGATCTAGAGTTATCAGATAAAAACAGTTTTTATATTTTTGGAGTATAACTAGTTTATTCATAATCTTCCTTTCAAGTTATACTGAAAAATAATACAAAGTAAATAAGAACACTCTCCGCTTATTCACCTTTCAAACAAAAAAAAACTAAATCAAAATCGGTTGATTTGTTCGGGAGCTACGATGCCATAGACAGACACACACACTTATAACACCCCGTGGTTTTTGCGTCGGGGGTTAAAAAAAACACTTTATTGTACACATATTTTTTTTACTGAAATTAGTTATACAGATATATTCAAGTATAATTTAGGCTGACTTATTGCTAGAAAGCAATATCGTCCCGACCACCTTTAGGAAGAGGAAATAGAAAGTATTGAGAAAAATTTTAATCTTTACTGTCTTCAGGCTATTTTGGTTTTCTTCTCCGTAAATAATAGCAAATTCCATCCTTTTATCCAATGGACTGTTAAAATATGGACTGTCACAACAGTTGATTTATTTATTATGCCTGGTTCATAGGAGTGGACTCTTGTGACCGAAAAAATAATAAAACTAAAACTTCTACTTACTACAAAAAACAAAAAAGTCAGTTAAATAAATCTTCTTTCTATATTTAACTAATTTCAAACTTTTAATTATCATAAACATATCACTTTAAAAGCGAATAAAGCGTTAAAAAAAACGTTCTAATAATCAAAACCCAAGATTTTACTCCTAGATTTTCGATTCATCTTTAAAAAGGAGTCTTTGTTATTGGCCTACTGTTTTTAATACAGATACCAAAGTTCGTAACTCACGCCCGCACGCAGTCATTCAGGCATAGTCACATTGATTAATGGCAATGACAGTAGCGACAAAAACTCAAACTTTTGCGAACTCGCGAAGTTTTAAGTGAACTATCGCGAGTGTGCGGTGTGCGCCGTCAGCTTTCCTAATGTTGACGTCATCAATCAAAATCTTCAAAAAAATATGACACTAAATTATGGACTCTGTATTAACAAATTAGTGGTTTTTTAATAAAAGTGAAGGTTGCACCAATACTCTTATTTTTAATTAGATTAACCAGATCAGTCTGATATCTGTGTTTTTTTTATGTTGGCAACTGAAGGCCAAAGTGTTGTGACGTAACTGATTATACCGATTAAATTCAATTATTGTGTCTAAAAAAAATATTTAAATATTATTAAAAATAAGTTAATTTGCAATGTAAAAAAATAAATGGGCATGCAACCTATTTGATTTTTTAAATAATTTCACGGCCAGAAAACGAAGAAGTAATCTTAATTTTGACTTACAATTTAGCTAAAACTCAAATTGTAATCTGTATTTGTAACCTTAAATTAATATTAAATTTCTACTACGTAATAAAAGTTATGACCTAGTCGACCAGCTTAAAGGGCGGAGTCACTACCAAAGGCGCCAGTAGTAATGGCATGGCAATAATAACGACCTGTAGTCCATTTAAACGAGCAGGAATGGCGAACATAGAGTTGCCCGGGCATCACTCGCATTAAATTCGGAGGAATACGGTATATTGATCTTACTTGGAACAAAGAGTCTGAGCTTCCTATGTTACCGATTATCGATATTTAGCTTCTAATTTTGAATATTGTGACAGACCTATATGAAATATCACCCCTTATTTTAAGATGCTGGACACGGATAAAAAAAAAAGATTATATAGCTACCCACATTATAGACATATAGGTCGCATTTTAGGAAAATAGGGAGGCTAGAAAGATACAAACGTTTTCCTTCAAAAACTCTCCATCTCCACTTAAAACTCACCTTGCTGAGCTACCGTAAACAGCAAATCTCAAAAGATTTCCAAGGCAAGCTTCCTAGTAGGTAGGTTCCTAGACTTCCTAGTCATTAGACAATAGACCAAGAACAATTAGGTAGGTACATAATACTGAGTTAAATGAATAAATTGAGAACATAAAGATGAGGTACATTGCGTGTAGGTACTGGCTAGATAGGATTTACCCAGCTAAAGAAAAGTGGGAAATAGCAGCGTAGGTGGCTGCCGAAGCTGGCTAATTAATAATTTATTGGATCATTCCCCGGGAGCTCCGATATTCGAGAGCGTAAAACTACCTTTAGCGATCTTTACGATAAACACGTGAATGTATTCTTGTAATGAGTAACGTCAAAGTTCTCTAATATACATGGATGCTATCATCTTGGAAATTAGAAGCATATTGTTGAACTAATATTCTTTTGTTTTCTAATTTATTGCAATTTTGGTAAACGTCTATAAACATTGCTGATGTTTTTATTTGCTAACTTAATTTGTTTTTGGGGCTTGGCATTTTTATATTTCAATATAACGTAACATATACCTTTAGAACAGCATATCAAGATAAACGCTTGAAGTTTGATTTTAGATCTTATTCCCGAGAAGTAAGGACAAAGTCCAAAGTGTGTATGACGTGATTTAACCATGCATAGTATTACTGCTTAGAAACCAAAATAAGGCAAGTGTAATCGGAAATAATTTAAGGCAAATAATGTCATCAAGGTATGTTTTTATGCTGAGTATCATCTAGTTTTATCGTGGTACCATACTTGGAATATCTCCTTTCCAATGAAAAAAAAAATACGATTTATAAAATACGGAGTTATCGGCGAAGACACATTAAATATTTATGATACGGATGCAAATGGATAATGATGTTGACCAAGATGATAGACATTATATTATCATCTTTTTATCTAAGCCTAAAATATCTCGAGATTAATATAGTGCCAATTGTGATAGCACTAACTATAATAAACAAAATTATAATGTGTTTCGTTTATTTTTTGTTTGTTCCAGAACTGAAGCAACAATCGAACTGTATAAGTATAATTGAATCTCATTATAACCCTTATAAATGTAGTTGTTTATACATCAGAAAACGCAATAAAGCAGCATAAACAATTTAATATCATTTGAACACTTACATTTGTCGGCGCTTGCTATAGTATGCGTGTGACGTCAGCTACATACGAATCGTTACATAATAATTATTAGAGATAGGCCTGATTAAGACGTACATAACTAATCTTAAAATGTTCAAAAGGATAAGATCTAATGAAATATACGTGATCTGTACAATATACTTATTTTTATTATTAACGACCCCGTCATAGCCGATGCTTGAATACACAGAATATTAGCCAACGTTAAAAGCACATAACATATTTTAATGATCATGCTTCTCTCCTTACATGAGTTGTATTATATTGAAACTGCTTTTTTCTTACAAACGTTTTATTTTAGCTGCAAGTTTTTAAAGCTCTGTATTATAGACTCTGAATTTATTGATCAATTTATCTAAACCCACCTTTCTTTTAAATCTGCGAGTTTAGCTAAGTGAAATGGAAAACCTAGACTTAGGATTTTCTAGATAAACACTTTAATGGCATTGGCAAATACTTATAAAGGATTGTTGAGAGGAGATAAGTTTTGAATGGCAATGGTTTTTTGTTAAGGTTTTAGTGTTCAGATAAATGTTTGATAAGAAAGAAATATTTTATTGCCAAAACCCGATTAAAATACCTACTTTAAAAAATAAAACAAATTTTAATTGGGCTCAAACCTTAGACGACAAGTAATTGTTTATTTAGTTTACATACAACTTTATTCACATATAGAATAAATTAAATAAATTAAAATAAATAAAAAAACAAATTTTGGACAGCATCACATACATTGTTCTGATTCTGTGGTAAGTAGCTTGAGCACTTGTGTTTCAGAAATCAGAAACAACGACAGTATCATCACATCACCCAGACCCGTGACAATTTGGCAAAGTTCTTTTCCCATATTTTTTTTTTATAATGCACTCCAAGATTGACCTCATCCCACCTGATGTTAAGTGGTAATGAGTTCCTAGCTTAAGGGTGAAAAGTATAGAATAGTAAAACTGTTACTAGACTTGTCGCCCTTACCTTGAAGGCTCCTATGACCCCTGCTACTAATGTAGCACCCCCCAAGAGCTCTGGAAACCTTACTAACACGCAGGAACACAACAACACCGAAGTGATTGTTATTTGGCTGCGGTCTTCTGTAAGGTGGATGTATTTCACCAGTCGGGCTGCTCCAGTTCGAGCGATAAATCGCTTTGCCCTGCCTCTCTAAATATTGCCCCGACCGGGGATCGAACCCGGAACCTCACAGATGGCGCGAAACAATAGTCTGTCCCGCTCACCTCTCGGCCACAGAGGTCTTTAAACCAACGAATAAGAAACCTAAGAAGAAGACTACCAATCAAAATAGAACATCAAATTCCGCAAGTGGGCAAAAGCGTAACTCATCGAGACTCTCGATGAGCTCGTGAACAAAGGCAAGTAGTGATTTTAATTTAACAAATGGCCACTCTGGGTAAGTTGTGACTCGCAACTGCAAATAAACAAGACACGGCTGTTTATACAAAAGATAAAAGATACGGTGGAAACTTGTAAGCTGGTTGTTTGGTCGCGATAAGATTTTACGCGGTCCTCTCGCTCAACCCAATATAAGTTTCCTGCCCTATCTCCGTCCAAGTCTTTGTGCTCAACCCCTATTTTGGGATCGTTCTACTTTCATACTTGGGTGAATTACATCTAATTCAATTAGACAGGGGCTTAACGTTGAGCGCCCCTGTGTAGGTAATGTAGTGTTTTACAGTGCTGCTCACACGAAAAACACTTTTTTTATTGTTTATATTAATCGAATGCTTAAAATACACAAAAATCGTCCAAAGAGCTTAGTTATAATTTTTAAAGTCGTTGAACGAGGAAGACAAAGTTTGAAAGCAGGCTATTTAAAATATTAGCAATATAATATACCAACACATGCATTTGAAATATCAAACTTTTCAATTTAAGTAAATTGTACGAGATGTTTGTGCATGGAAATAAGTTATAGGTTTTAAGACTTTCACGTTCCATTTTAAACATTTAAAATAATTTAACGGGTCAAAACGCAGTTTAGTAGTTAATACGAACTACTTACTGCCGGACGTTTCGATTAGGTTGCACCAACCGTGGTCACGAGCTCACTGAGTTAGTGTTGCCGGATAATCGATTATCGATTAATCGATTATCCCCCCCTCAAATAATCTAATAATCGATATGACAATCGATAGTATCGATACTATCGATATAATCGATTATATCGATATCAAGTTGAAAGTGATACTATCGATATAATCGATTTTATCGATATAATCGATTCATTTGCAATTATTTTTAAATTTAATCGTCATTCATATAATGTCTTCTTAGACATAACACATTCAAAATGAAACCGTGAAAAAGTTATTTATACCCTACTTTTTATTCATAAAACGTGATAGCTAAGTTTCTTGGTACCTACCTGAACTGTACCATCATGGCGATACTATCTAAAAATAATTGCAAATTAATCGATTATATCGATAGTATCGCTTTCAACTTGATATCGATATATTCGATTAAATCGATTATATTGTATTTGACTACGATTATAATCGATTATATCTAATAAAAATAGGTATCGATATAATCGATAGTATCGATACTATTGATTTTCATATCGATTATTAGATTATTTAGGCCTCTTTTGGAATAATCGATTATAATCGATATACAATCGAATCGACGGCAACACTACACTGAGTGTTGGCTGTGTGAGGTTGAATTATTTTGACGCGTTAACAGGTTTTAAATTAAATAAAATTTTTATAAGCCTTTCCCAAAGAAATGTTTGATACGTAAAAACAAAAAAGAGCGATGCAATATTAGAACCCTCGTTGTTTACCCGCGTTTTGTTTACGCTTCTTACTTATGGCTGTACATGCCCTCTATGTCAAAGACGATATTTTCTCAAAGCCGTATTCTTATCATATGAATATATCCTTACTGTGCTACTAAGAAACGATATTTGGTTTAAAATAACTTTCCTGTGTTGTTGAAGTCTACAATGTTGAGAGTATGAACCTTGTGTCGAATGGAAAATGCACAGGACTTTTAAAGAAATTCTTTGAAACACATCTAGTCGGATTACAAACAAAGAAATTCCCGATCATGTTGACGTTGTTGCTATGGTATGTACATTCGCCGTCAGCTATTACTGAAGTAATGAATGTTCAGATATTAATGGTAACTTGTAGTGTATGGAACTTATTAACATTTTTAACTGTTCAGAAGTATTTGGTCACTTTGTCTGCTCCGATATATCTGACGGCGACTGTACTCAAAGTGCTATAGGTCATGTCATTAAAGTTTATTAACTTTTCTATTATTTATTTCTAAGCTTGAATTTTTAGATTGTTGGGTTTTAATTTAAGGTAAGAGTACCTCGCAGAATAAATCTTTAGTTTAAGTACCATAATTTTTTTGATCATCATTAGAATAAATTGTTTCGTAGTTGCATCGCCAATAGTAATTGAAACTGATTATTATCGGTTTCTTAGTGTAATGGTATCAATTTTGATCATGGTTGCTGTGACACGCAAGTGCGGGCGACCACGAACCGCAGCCTTGCCGTGCAGAACTCACCTCTATTGAACTATAACATGAGATCGATAGAAGTGAATTCTATAGTAAGTATAGATCGTTTGACAAATTTTAAAATGTAAATTTCAAATGATGATCAAGTTCATGATGTTATGATCAATATTTTTTCAAAAGTTCAGTTGTTTGCAAATCAAATCAAAACAGTTCTCCCATTAACATTATAATTTTATAAATCTATGTTCGATGCAAAACTGAATTAAATGGGTTTTACTTTTTATTTCGAAACTAGCGGCCTCCCGTGGATGCGTATCATCCCTTAAAGCCTTCCTCGATGAATGGACTTTCCAACACAAAAATATTTTTTCAATTCGTACTAGAAAAATGTACTTCTAAAATCGACCTGATCGAGACTCAAACCTTTCGTGCTTTTGGCTCCTTAGTTGTGGTACTCAGGTAGTAAAAAAGAAGGATATTGCGCATTTTTTGTTTTTCTTAAAGATTGATATAAATTACCTAGTAGGTAACAAACAAGTGTAAGGAAAATTCAGAAAAATCTATATAATCTTATCAACAACACCCCACAATAAAACAAGTACACAACCCCGTATGTCTGTTTTTAACTCTCTCCCTATTTCTCTCTCTTTCTTTATAATGCAGAAAGGGCCATCAATATTATATGGCCCATTCTGTATTATAAAGAATACATGTAAGAATAAAATGAATTATAAAGAGTATAAAAAATATAATTCTTAATATATTTGACAGACGGCCCAGAACAGATTGATGCAGGTTAAAGATTTTTTTTTATGAATTGAAAAATAACAATTCGAGTAAGTTTACAAAAATTTACCATTTACCGTCATCGTAATGCTGAAAAGACGATTTAATCTGACCATTGTATCGAATTTGCGGCTTACCATTCAATCTGACCCCCCTGATTGGTTTATATAACTGAATTTATTCTTAAGATGGTTAAATTTTTAGATTGATTCACGAAGCAAGGTACCTAAGTCATTGGCTAAGAGGTAAGTATGCTTGATTTATTATTCATATATTCACTAGCCAAATCTCGTACCGTAAGCTTGTTGGTGCGTACTTAATACAGGATTTGTAGCTCAGGGATCATACGACATAAAATCTGTGGTAAATACTTTTTAATAAAATAGGTATTTATTGAGTTTAATCGAAATGTGGATGAAAACAGCCGAGTGTTTTGGAAAGTCGATCTCCGTTTTAGGTAAATCACTTGCAAAATGAATTGAAATAAATTATTTGACTTTGACTTTTACTATATATACTACTATTATCAGCGCGCCTACTGTTCTAAATGCGATCATTCTACCAGTCAAAATCGTCAAGGCAAATTTTACAAATTCTGGTTGGTGGATGTGACTGTAAATATTTAAAAAATAATTGACAATCCATTTAAAGTTTGTGTCGGATATAAATATGTGCATGAAACCGCGCACAAATAGTATCTATCACTTTATAAATAGAGCCGAGCACAGTATTTCGTTACAATCGTATTGAATTCCACTGAAATCGCTTTTACTCTGGTAGTTTTAATGATTTTGCTTTAATCTAGAATCTGGTGAAATTTTAATGTTAACTGGGTAGATAATGGGGTCGGCGGGATATTAACTTTCAATTTTAATCGCGTTTAACTTTATTGGATGTTCGAACAGTGTGAAAAGTATGAAATTGTTTTTGAGTCCAATCTCGTTGGAGCACCGAGCTCATTTACCAGGAATTAGGGTTAAGTTAGTTAACTTATAGCTTAGGAACACTTAAGCTGGCTATATCTGAGTTTATTAATTAAGTTGCAAAAAAAGCCTTTGCTCCATTATACTTTATCTTTTACTCGTGCCTTCGTATGCTTGATAAAAACAACACTGTGATAAAAAAAAATCTTTTTACAAAACAATAAAGTAATATTCTAGTAAAAAAATAATTTTGGAAATCCACCTAGAAGTTTTTGAGCTTTTTAATAAATCAAAATACGCAATTTTGCTCTGCATTATCTTTAGTCTAAAATAATGTTTCTGGTACCGATCTGGTAAGATGCCTATTTATACTAAGTTTAACGATTTTATCTTCGGAATGGCGTACTTCCTTATAACTTTTAATCTGCTATTTCGATCCTTTCATAGTAAAATTTCGAAAATACCAGCATTTATTCTTTCTGAAGCAAGTAATTCCAGAAAAAAATTTCTTGCTTTGTTTTCATTTCTTTTCCCAAGGTTTGTTCTTACTCTTTGCAAAATGTTTTAAAATCGGTTTAATGGTTTTGGTGTGAATGCGTGCTAGAGTTAATTTCACATTTTTTATATAAGTAGAGACTTTACCTTGTGAATGATCTTGTTTCAAAGTATTTTTTATTAAAACATTTTTATTGAAAACTTACCAGCTATTATGTGAGGATGAAATTCGGTGGGCCAAAAAATCCTATTAACATTGTTTTTATGTTTACCCAGACACTGATTGTGGAAATCCATTCTTTAGCATTTTCCATATCAAACTGATTCCCATTTAAGTAATTTGGATCGTTTTATTTCCTATTTAAAGAAAAGTGCTAGCACTTTTCTTTTATGTTTTGCGGCACTTATGATTTCTTTTAATTTCTAATAATATGTTTGCAGGAAATTCGGATCGTTACATAAATTTTAAATAACGTTAAGATAACAGTCAAGAGGATTTACAAAACGTCGGCCATATTTATAAAATTGTTTCCAAAAAGTATGTAGATAAGTAAAAAAACTGATGTCATCATTATGTTTTTTTTGTAGAAAATTAATGCCCGGTTTCAATATTTAAAAACATGATTTATTACTATCCCTTACAATCCGTTCTTGTTACGGATAGTTATAAATTATACGAGGCGTAAGCTAAAAACGGATAGTCATTTTGACACATTACGAATCGTAAAATATTGGAACCGGAAATAAGATATCTTGTTTTGACACCTGTCAATTACATATTTCAAAATGTCTCGTCATTCTAATTATTACATATGTTTTATGTCTAAATTATTCGTACGCTGAGTATTAAACATCTAAATTAAAATACCAAAACGAGTTTCCGTTTTAGTTTAACCTCATTCCTGCTCCATACATATTTATGGCAGAGTTTAAAGAGCCAAAGAATTCCGTTAAAAAATTCCCTTCACATTAAAAACACGCACGTTTCGTCTCTGAGATTCCTCTTTTAATGAAAGCGCCGTACCACGGTTGTAATTAAAACATTTTACAACGCGTCGCATTGACGTACTTACCTCTCTATGAAACGCGGTTTATGTGGAAAATTTAACCCGTTCTCTAACTCTCTTTAAGTGTGTTCCAATAGAATATTAAATAGGTTCCATTACCCTAAAAGGCAAAAATAGGTCGTTAAAATACTCTGAAGATGTGAAATTAAGCGGATAAGTTTAACCTAACCTAGTTGTTTTGTTATAGAATGCCAGAAACATTCAAGTTTTAATAAACTTCTCAATTCATTTTCATTTCAAATACAAATGTCTACAAGTTTTAAAGCGATCTACAAGTTTTAACTTAAAAGGAAGATCCTACCATTGTTACGATATTACTTGCACTAATTAAAAACACTTTGACGGTTTCATTTAATTTTCAATTAATATCATACGATTCTCAAAAATTCGTAACAAAAATAATTTTTATAAGTGATTTATCGCTCGAACTGGGGCAGCCCGACTGGTGAAATACCTCCACCTTACAGAAGACCGCGGCCAAATAACAATCACATCTGTGTTGTTGTGTTTCTGTGTATAAGTAAGGTTTCCAGAGCTCCTAGGGGGTGTTACATTAGTAGCAGGGGTCAAGCCAAGCCAAGGTCAGTCAAGGTAAGAGTGACAAGTCCAGTAACAGATTTATTATGCTGTACCTACTTGTCGCCCTTAAGCTAGGACCTCATTACCACCTAACATCAGGTGGTCTTCAATCTTGAAGTGTTATATAAAAATAAATCTTATAAATTTTTTGATTACTGTATGATCAAAATAGATACACTCCATTAAAACTTCTTTGCTTCTCCTTAGATAATATTATGTAGAGAACCGCACTCGTGTCTGAAAGCGAGCATCCCATCCATAATACTGCTTCAAAGAGCACTAGACGAAAACTCATATTAACCTGGTTAACTGAACCTTTGGTTTCCGTCCGTTGGTAAATATGTACTAGCTTGAAATTTAAGTATTAAGTACGAACTAATAAAGATTCCACTAAATTATTTGTAAGATTATTTTAAAATCTTTTTTCACGGCGTCGATATATTTAAGAGCCGCAATATAATATTTTATGAAATTATGAAAAAGTGAACAAGGTGTGTATGCAGTTATTCACAAATACTATTGATTGTATAAGTTCCTTTCACTTTCACTCACCTATCTGTCTAGTCCTTATTAACGATACCGCATAACAAACATTGATATAAAATCAATAGTGAGAGCAATATTGCGTCGAGAAGTGGTAAGTACACCTAAGGGCTACCTGACCCACCTCCAAAATGGGGTATTACTGATAAAATAGCTCTTTTATATTCCCGAAGCGGTCCGGTTTCAATGTTACGCGCGTTTTCTACGGAACTAATGGCAAATTAGATATTAATTCAGAAATATTGCTGCTATTGAGCATTTGTTCGGTGAGTTTGAGTGCAATACATTAAATTTTAACTGATTATTCAGAAGCGACCTCTGCAAATATCACACGGGATTTTGCTTGATTAAAAGTCAAAGTTAATTAAGCGTGGTTATGTCTACGTAGTAAGACGATACGGTGTTTAACATACACGTAGAACTTTATTGTAGTACCTAATCTGAGAATTCCATGAACTTAGGATTCGCCTTGTTTTTTTTTCGTACTTATATTATTGCATTCGTTTTCAAGTGAATATTTTACTAGATGGATGAAATATTTTTTTTTGTGATACAGTATGTATGGATTATTCGTGCTCATTGAGACTGGTTAAATAACTAGTGTGACATTCTCCTGTTAGATCATCAGTGATAACTATTTTTAATAATTAAGTGGTTAATTTGATAAGTGTTCAAAATCGTGGTCATCCATGATCATGACGACCTTGTAACAGAAACGGTAAAGCGATGAGATAAATGAAATAAGCGTTGCCGTTTCCCATAATTTTAAAATATTTATAAGTAACCTTTTTTTACACCTATAAAGATAAAAGGAACTAAAATCACGGGAATTAAAGTTTTTTTTTGTTTAACATCTTGATTGCACAGAAAAAAGTAAACTATATTTATTTTTAACAGTTAATTTGGTTACATAAATAACTTTCAACAGATGAACCTAAAACTTTTGAACATGCAGAGAGCTAGTTTATTAACTATTGCCGGTTTGGTATGTGTGTGAAATTTCTAATTTATAAAATTTTTATTTAAATTATCATCACTGACTTTTTTTAATTTTTTGTAGGTACAGGCAAATCCGTTATTTTGATAATGATGTATGGAATCACTGAATTGAGTGACAAGTTGATAACGAAAAGAAAACTCAGGATTGTATGAAAATAATACGAATGTCGCAATATTTTTGTCATTCACAGCAATCAAATTTTGAAGAAAATTTAAACCAATATAACTTTTAGATTATTTGTTCTATTAATCCTTCATGTATTCCTATATGTGCCGTCTTAACCGACATAAGACGCTCATCATTGCAATGAGATTTCCAAACCCGTCGAATGCCGGCTTAACTACGTAGCGTATATTTGCAAAATAATTTAAACGTCGACATAAGGACTTATCGTCCCTGAAACGTTTTCGTTTGTACTTAATCGCCAGATTTTCTGAGTTAAGTATAATTGCTGGCTTTTTGGATTTTTTTTCGGCCCTTTCATCGCGGAATGCCTGCACCATTATATCGCAGATATTTTATTGGCTTAGTTATTTTAATGAGGTTGAACAAGACGTAGACTGAAGAAACGCAAGTGATAAAGGATAATATTTAAAATACTCCACTTTGAAACCAGAATAATTTTTCTACAGTTAAATAAGCAAGGCAGATGGATTCCTTATTGTTTCGTCTCATTTTTACCTGACTGCGGCGAAGCAAAATTATTTTTATCGGTATGAATAAATTACACTATGCAACACCAAAAAAATCACTGATACCCCGAGTGATGATTCATATTAGGTATACTTAGTAAACAACAGAAAACAAATTCATAACTTTGTATCACGTCCCAAAACATAAATAATAGAAATCTTACTTTATTTACGTTCCGCAATATTTAGTTGAGGGTAGTTATAAATTTTTATCATTGATGTGTACAAAAGTCATCAGAACATTTAGATTACTCATAAATCTACAAAATGCCGCGTGTTTGTGTTAATTCTCCTGACTTATTTTGTTACGTTTGTGGTCAATTTACTCCTAAAAATGAAAAAAAAGCAAATTTCACCTCTGTTTGAAATGGGCTTTTTTTTCACTTTTAGGAGTTATGAAGCTTATTTTAAAATTGCCGTTAAAAATAACGACAAATCGTGGGTGCCTAAAATATGTTGTTTAAAATGCTACAAATATTTGACGGGTTGGCACAAGGGTAATATTAAACAGATGCCTTTTAATATACCAATGCACTGACGTGAACCCAAAAATCACGTAGACGACTGTTAGGTACTTCTGTTTAACAACTTTGAAAGGTTTTTCAAAAAAATCATAACATTCGGTGAAGTCTAGTCCTACTGAAAAAAAAACATGGGTGGGCTTTTGTCGACGTTACAAGAAATTTCCTCGGCAATCACAAATCAGATTTTCATGAAAAAATTAACAGGATGCTGGATGCGTATCACAAACTAGGATGCAATATGACATTGAAAATTGATTTCTTACACTCCCATTTAAGTTCCTTTGTTCCTTTCCGGATAACATGGGTTCAGTAAGTGATGAACACGGAGAAAGATTTCATCAAGAAATAGCAGAGTATGAGAAACATTACCAAGGTAGATGGGAGCCAGCGATGCTTGCAGATTACTGTTGGAGCCTCCAGAGGGATACTGACACTACTAACCATAAGAAAAAAGCCAATCGTTCAAAAAAAAAATTTTTTTAATGTATAATTACAATCTATGTCCATATTTCGTACAATTTTAAATAAAATCATTAAATGCGTTTCACTAATAAACTTGATGTGATACAACAATTTTATTTATATATTACAAACAGTATTAAGGTGGTGAATCATAATTACATACTGTGAACCCAGTGAATTTTTTTTTTTAATTTGTTGCATAGTGTTATTGTATAGATAAATGTGATATCGTTAATCGCCTTATCTGTTTAAAGATCTATGTACAGTCAACCTACATGAAATTTAAAAAAGCGTGTGCTATATGCCTTAAACTTTTAATGATTATGAAAGTCTTGATTTGCAATGATAACTTACAGCATATAAAAAGAAAGTCTTTAATTTTTTAGCAACATTGGTTTTTTTTGTTGATCGTATAAATAATGTTAAATTAAAACGGTTCTATTTGTATTCTACAGTTAATTCTTCTAAAAATACGAAGAAGGTTTTCGCCGCTTACCAATTCCACATTTTTTATATAAGACCACACAAATCCTTGGCCCTTAATAAAACATGCAGCTGAACAAAATACCCAATTAACATTTCTGATACTCTATGTCGCTATTCGCATTTTATCAGTAGAATGGTAATGATTTCATTACGTCACTTCGCGGGCTGACCAGGTAATGCTTCCACAGCGCGGCCACTAGTAAACCTGAATGGATGGTGCAATTAATGTGAGTAGCCCAGAATAGTGTTACGTAAATTCCAACGGGATACATTGGCGATTGGAACTGTTAGAGCTATTTCGAGCAATTTGAAGTGGAAAGAGCTAATTTGAGAGTCAAAGTTTTCAATTAGAGAGGTAATGAATCCGTTTCACTGTGGACTTGGTAAATGAAATGATTGAATCGAACAGGGTGAGGCAAATGGTGGAGTGACACGCCATTTCAAGCCGTTGTTATTGAAGTACCCACTTGATTGGAAATAATTGAAAAATGTACTTATATTGGTTAATATGCAGTGTATGCAGAGTAAAGCGTATATATTCGGAATCTTTAAAAGAATAGTCAGGCTATTCGGTTTTAAGTAACGAGGATAATCTCTTGCAGTAACGAATTATCAAATAATGATAGAAGTCGTTAAATACGACTTAACGAAACCAGCTTTTTGGATCTGTGGCCATTTTCAGTATCGATAGCCAACATTTTATCTGGGTTAATCGTTTGGTGTTTTCGATAATTGTCGCGTTCATTTTAATGGTTCGACGTAGGTATGTTGGGACAAATTGATGTGTGCCTCGTCCGAGGCATTGGTCGGTTTTTGTTTTCTCTGCCAGTAACATAACCGGGAGGTTAAGTAAAAGGCAATTAGTTCAGCATTGAATAGACCCACTGAAATGGTTTTCGGTTCTTACAGCTAGATAGTTACTAAATGTTAAGTTATAAAGATGCCAAAACTAGTCCAATCAAGAATTTATGAATGATTTATAACAAGATAATGATTTTTGATTCCATAAAATTATGATAAATGAAAAGATTTATATCGAAATGCAAAAGTACTTATTACTTTTGCTGGAAGAGTATTTATTACATATAAAATATTTTGTGAGATTTCTGTACTGTAGTCTGCACTTTTATGTAAATAAAATGTGTGGAAAGAAGCCAATTTAAAAGTAGGTACATTACCTATTTGACTAATCAAAGGCCAACATTTTATAAAGTTACGTATCTACAAAGTTCCATAAAAATAAACATGTATTAAAACGCAATGAATAATAATATTATTTGTATTATCTTTTTTTTCTTTTCCTTAGTAATCTCTGTATTTCTGCAGCCATTCGCTTGCGTGAAAAAATAACAGGAGTTTATTTTTCCAAGCAGGTAGGTTTCGCCAAAATACCAGCGCCGTTGCGGTGTTAGAAATAATGCCGTAGCAGCATTTGCTGAGGTTGACCACATCTGTGTGTTTTTTTGTTGTTTTGACATCGTGTTGTGTCAATATATTTCTATTTCTAATTCTATCATGGTAATTTTATGCAGTTGCAATTTTGGTAAATGAAGTTATATTTCAATTCTCAGCACTAGCCATCTTAATCTTCCGAATACGTCCCAAACTTATTAAACCTCTCAGAGCTTAAGTGACTCGATCCTCAAGATAAACTGAAAATCTGAAGTGTCGTTTTCCTAACTAGTGAGATGTGAGATACGCGTAGAATTCGGTCGCGATGAGTAAGCGTGTTCGGCGTGATTTGCGGCCGAACTGGGCGTAAGCGGGATTTGATTGAATGTACCAGACTCGCTAACTCGTCCGACACTGGATAAGGCGCTACAAACTTAACCAATATACCACCATATACAAATATAAACGAGCTTTTGGCAGAACAAGGGCACAATAATTGTAGTTTTACAGGAGAGAAATTGTAGATTTTGCATTTGATGTGGTCTAGCTCTGTTATTATTACTCTAAAGTTGTCTTCCTTTGCAGGACATCCCTATCGCTACTATTCCCTACTAATCCCTACTTCCCTACTAATATTATAAATGCGAAAGTAACTCTGTGTGTCTGTCTGTCTGTCTGTTACGCTTTCCCGCATAAACCTCTAAACCGATTTTGATGAAATTTGGCATAGGTATACGTTGAACCTCAAGAACGGACGTAGGCTACTTTTTGTTAGAAAGTAAGGGGGGGGGGGGGGGGGGGTAATGCCACCTTAGAAATTTTATATGGGAAAATGTTTATTTTTTAAGTTAGAGATATGAAAGTTCGCACAAATATAGTTGTATTAAAATATAGACTACTTTTTGTTTGAATATTAGGGGAGATAGGGGTAAAACCGACCATGAAAGGATGTAGTCCACGCGAACGAAGTCACGGGCACAGCTATTAAACAATTTATTTTATCCTTTCAGACAATATGTGCTTTACAAGAATTAAGAACTTTCAGTTTTTTTATTAATTTCTTTAAGGTAGTTGAAAATAATTGTGCCCGTGTTCTACCAAAGGTAGAAAATGTTAAGAAAAGGTTCATTCCGAGATTGTTACAATTGTTACAATGAACAAAATTATATATGTCATACTAAACTCTAATTTGTATGTCGTATGATGCGTTTTAAAAGACATAGTTTTACAACGCCCAGTAAAGTAAACTACAATGTTTAAACAGTGTTTTTGCCTCAAAGGATTTGAAAACGGTATTTTCTTTTCGTATCTTAATCTACCTAAAAAAATAACCTTAATACACTCCAGAAATTTCAAAAATAAAATATAAAATATTTTCTTAATCTTATTTTATTTATGTCTTGTGTTAAATAACTTAGATCTAAAAAAAATATTTTGATAATTGTTATAGAACTATTATTGAACTGAATAGTTAGTAGTATTTTCTGAACTGAAAGAAAAATAATTAAGAACTACTGCTCTGTCTCATTATTGCTACAAAATAATATGTAGGTATACCATGTAAATGCCTAAATAGTGAATATCGTACAACAGATTCCTAAAAATGTCTAGAGGTATTATATAAACATATTAATAAAATTTTGTTTTTGTTTTTTTTCCTTATCGGAAAAAAGTATATTATATTTCGACTCTCAAAGTTATGTTACCAATTATTGACCTTTGCGTTACCTACTCGTTATTATATAATTATTTCCCAGACGTTACAATCGTGTCTAATGGGGCGTAGACATGCGCTGGAACTATTTCTATTTTCTTTTGTCGAATAAGCGCGGAATCACTTACGAAACAATTTCCCATACATCCGTCGAGCGCGTAAATACAAACAATGTGTATACGCAACAATGCCTTTTTGCCGAGCCTTACAAATAAATGTCAATGGCGTTCGTGGTTGCTTGTATGAAGGAAACTTTAATAGTAACTATAGAAACAGATGTTCAACTTTTTTATGCTGTGTAGGTTTTGCATTTCTTACGGACTGTATTCAATTTTACTAAGCCTGAGACTGTGCAGTCGCAACTTATGCTACAAATTTTGTAAACGATCTATTGTGGCCTGTTTCCGTGTATGTAAATAAAAACAACATGTTTAACAATGCCAAAGTAAGCGTAATTTGATAAACTAAGATCATCGCTTTAGCTTTAATTTATCTGGCAAGTTGAACCATATAAATTTTACTCTGATTTTTTATATCTAACTTGTGTATCTATGTTAAAATAAAAACAAAATACTTTTACTTACATCTTTAATGAATAGTCAACTAAACCAATCTCAATGCCCAATCTCCCGGGCCCGAGAAGTACCCGATATTGACTCGCTTTATAGAAAACAAAACATAGACTTTCGTGCTTACATTTCTTGTCCTTGAGGGTTTGAACCCTTTTTCCACGTGGATATTAATCCCAAGTAAATTCCGATGGATGGCGGAGGCGGCGTGCCCGAGCATAAAATCGAGCATCCCATATTTATTGCTCGTTGTTGTACTGGTATACCTTTCGATTAGGCCCCAAAATATTGTTTCCTATACTCTCAGCGGGATTTCCTAGTTATTTTGTTGTGCTATAGTGGATAACTAGTATTCATACATGTTATTGGTAACTATGTGTGGATGTCTGTAACTTTCTATTTCGGTCATCTTTTCGTATTCCTTCCAAAATGCTTCCATTACGGAGTCCAGGATTTGATACGATCGTGCCGACCTACGACATTACCAACAAGTTGACACAAATACAGCGTCAGCAGAATTGGCATAGTAAACAACGCTCCACACGTAATGCACGATTAGGGAATCAATAACATCGATCCTACATTGAGATGTCAGACTTTTTGTTGCCACTAACTATATATATGTCACCGTAAGGTTGTAAAAACCGTTAGATTACAATCTATCTCGCGAGATTGTAAACTGTCGACAGATTGTGAACCGTAACTTGGGATTGCAATTTAACGGATTATTTTTCGCTGTATTGTAATCTATCGAAGTGAAACCGTTAAATTACAATCTGTCCGGCGTCAAACTGTCAACTGTCCGAAAGCTCTTCCTGATTGGTCGGTTTATTATATGAGCGACCAATCACGACCAGCCTTTCTATGTCCCCGTAAAGTTAGGAATGAAATTTAAATCAAATAATTTCTTTTATTTAAAAAAATAGAGATGTCGTTTAAATAAATTAAATGCACTTCAAAAAATCTTCAAGTATTTATTTACTAGGTAATCAATAATCCTGACATACTTTGAGAAATAATTGTACCGAAATATTTATTTTTCAAACACTCAAAATTTTAATTGAAAATTACAACAAGATGAAACAATTATTTTGTTTTTTAACACAAATTAAAATTGAAACTTGTTAAGAAACTCTAATAAACAAATATTTAGTCCTTTAAACATACCATAAATTAATAGTACAAAAACAACAAACGAAATTACAAACAAATATGGCGAATGACGGGGCGGCGGGGGGCACACAACTCTCAACCAATCAGCGCGCGAGATGCATTTCGTTCTACGTCAGTTCACAATTTGACCGATTCTCATCGATAGATTACAATATAGCGAAAAATAACGCGTCATAATGTTACGGTTCACAATCTGTCGACAGTTTACAATCTCGCGAGATAGATTGTAATCTAACGATTTTTACAATCTTACGGTGACATATACAAAAACTTAACTTGGTCCCCGAGCAGATAACACTTTACTTTTACTTTTAGTAAAGAATATACATTTCTTACACGATTATAATCCTGGTTTAACGAGCATGGTTACATTGCGTTGGAGTTTCAGATCATATTTAATAGATATCAATGGCATAATATGCTTTGCTCGCACAGAATCATCATCAGACAGTCAAGTCAATGAATATTATAAGCCGCGATTTCAAAACTTCACACACTAAAAGCGTTACCCGGGCAATTCGAAGATGTGACATTTGGGAGCACATCGTTCTCAAAACAGAACGCGGCGGCAGACGTTCATCCTATGTTTTACATATATGTATTATGGTTTTTAGGACTTCACATTAACATTTGTATTTAATAAGCCAAATATTTGTCATTTTATTCTTACTTGAGATAATTATCCGTTTAATGGTAAGCAAATGATTTAATTTGTTATTGTACATAGGTTCGCAGACGGTGATTTTTTTAATATTAGATTGCTTGTAAAAATATGAAGTGCGAAATTCAGTGAAATGTTAATACGCCATTTTGGTACTTTATTAAATTTAGAATTTCATATGCCAATATTTCTATGAAACCTTCCTTTTGTTTCTTTAATCTCTTTTTTGCTAGTTCTAAAATAATAAGCGAAGAAAAAAATAACGTTGTAGATATTCGAATGTAATTCAGAAATACAAAACTCTCTATTTGTTTAGGCACGCAAGAAAAATATAGAATACGTCTTGTAGCTAGCTATTTCGAGCAATTTGAAGTGTAAAGAGCTAATTTGAGAGTCAAAGTTTTCAATTAGAGAGGTAATGACTCCGTTTCACTGTGGACTTGGTAAATGAAATGATTGAATCGAACAGGGTGAGGCAAATGGTGGAGTGACACGCCATTTCAAGCCGTTGTTATTGAAGTACCCACTTGTATGGAAATAATTGAAAAATGTACTTATATTGGTTAATATGCAGTGTATGCAGAGTAAAGCGTATATATTCGGAATCTTTAAAAGAATCAATGTTATGACCTGACTATTCGGTTTTAAGTAACGAGGATAATCTCTTACAGTAACGAATTTTCAAATAATGATAGAAGTCGTTAAATACGACTTAACGAAACCAGCTTTTTGGATCTGTGGCCATTTTCAGTATCGATAGCCAACATTTTATCTGGGTTAATCGTTTGGTGTTTTCGATAATTGTCGCGTTCATTTTAATGGTTCGACGTAGGTATGTTGGGACAAATTGATGTGTGCCTCGTCCGAGGCATTGGTCGGTTTTTGTTTTCTCTGCCAGTAACATAACCGGGAGGTTACGTAAAAGGCAATTAGTTCAGCATTGAATAGACCCACTGAAATGGTTTTCGGTTCTTACAGCTAGACAGTTACTAAATGTTAAGTTATAAAGATGCCAAAACTAGTCCAATCAAGAATTTATGAATGATTTATAACAAGATAATGATTTTTGATTCCATAAAATTATGATAAATGAAAAGATTTATATCGAAATGCAAAAGTACTTATTACTTTTGCTGGAAGAGTATTTATTACATATAAAATATTTTGTGAGATTTCTGTACTGTAGTCTGCACTTTTATGTAAATAAAATGTGTGGAAAGAAGCCAATTTAAAAGTAGGTACATTACCTATTTGACTAATCAAAGGCCAAGATTTTATAAAGTTACGTATCTACAAAGTTCCATAAAAATAAACATGTATTAAAACGCCATGAATAATAATATTATTTGTATTATCTTTTTTTTCTTTTCCTTAGTAATCTCTGTATTTCTGCAGCCATTCGCTTGCGTGAAAAAATAACAGGAGTTTATTTTTCCAAGCAGGTAGGTTTCGCCAGAATACCAGCGTCGTTGCGGTGTTAGAAATAATGCCGTAGCAGCATTTGCTGAGGTTGAACCTAATTGACCACATATCGATCTGTGTGTTTTTTTGTTGTTTTGACATCGTGTTGTGTCAATATATTTCTATTTTTAATTCTATCATGGTAATTTTATGCAGTTGCAATTTTGGTAAATGAAGTTATATTTCAATTCTCAGCACTAGCCATCTTAATCGTCCGAATACGTCCCAAACTTATTAAACCTCTCAGAGCTTAAGTGATCCGATCCTCAAGATAAACTGAAAATCTGAAGCGTCGTTTTCCTAACTAGTGAGATGTGAGATACGCGTAGAATTCGGTCGCGATGAGTAAGCGTGTTCGGCGTGATTTGCGGCCGAACTGGGCGTAAGCGGGATTTGATTGAATGTACCAGACTCGCTGACTCGTCCGACACTGGATAAGGCGCTACAAACTTAACTAATATACCACCATATACAAATATAAACGAGCCTTTGGCAGAACAAGGACACAATAATTGTAGTTTTACAGGAGAGAAATTGTAGATTTTGCATTTGATGTGGTCTAGCTCTGTTATTATTACTCTAAAGTTGTCTTCCTTTGCAGGACATCCCTATCGCTACTATTCCCTACTAATCCCTACTTCCCTACTAATATTATAAATGCGAAAGTAACTCTGTCTGTCTGTCTGTTACGCTTTCCCGCATAAACCTCTCAACCGATTTCGATGAAATTTGGCATAGGTATACGTTGAACCTCAAGAACGGACGTAGGCTACTTTTTGTTAGAAAGTAAGGGGGGGGGGGGTAATGTCACCTTAGAAAGTTTATATGGGAAAATGTTTATTTTTTAAGTTAGAGATATGAAAGTTCGCACAAATATAGTTGTATTAAAATATAGACTACTTTTTGTTTGAATATTAGGGGAGATAGGGGTAAAACCGACCATGAAAGGATGTAGTCCACGCGAACGAAGTCACGGGCACAGCTATTAAACAATTTATTTTATCCTTTTAGACAATATGTGCTTTACAAGAATTAAGAACTTTCAGTTTTTTTTATTAATTTCTTTAAGGTAGTTGAAAATAATTGTGCCCGTGTTCTACAAAAGGTAGAAAATGTTAAGAAAAGGTTCATTCCGAGATTGTTACAATTGTTACAATGAACAAAATTATGTATGTCATACTAAACTCTAATTTGTATGTCGTATGATGCGTTTTAAAAGACATAGTTTTACAACGCCCAGTAAAGTAAACTACAATGTTTAAACAGTGTTTTTGCCTCAAAGGATTTGAAAACGGTATTTTCTTTTCGTATCTTAATCTACCTAAACAAATAACCTTAATACACTCCAGAAATTTCAAAAATAAAATATAAAATATTTTCTTAATCTTATTTTATTTATGTCTTGTGTTAAATAACTTAGATCTAAAAAAAATATTTTGATAATTGTTATAGAACTATTATTGAACTGAATAGTTAGTAGTATTTTCTGAACTGAAAGAAAAATAATTAAGAACTACTGCTCTGTCTCATTATTGCTACAAAATAATATGTAGGTATACCATGTAAATGCCTAAATAGTGAATATCGTACAACAGATTCCTAAAAATGTCTAGAGGTATTATATAAACATATTAATAAAATTTTGTTTTTGTTTTTTTTTCCTTATCGGAAAAAAGTATATTATATTTCGACTCTCAAAGTTATGTTACCAATTATTGACCTTTGCGTTACCTACTCGTTATTATATAATTATTTCCCAGACGTTACAATCGTGTCTAATGGGGCGTAGACATGCGCTGGAACTATTTCTATTTTCTTTTGTGGAATAAGCGCGGAATCACTTACGAAACAATTTCCCATACATCCGTCGAGCGCGTAAATACAAACAATGTGTATACGCAACAATGCATTTTTGCCGAGCCTTACAAATAAATGTCAATGGCGTTCGTGGTTGCTTGTATGAAGGAAACTTTAATAGTAACTATAGAAACAGATGTTCAACTTTTTTATGCTGTGTAGGTTTTGCATTTCTTACGGACTGTATTAAATTTTCCTAAGCCTGAGACTGTGCAGTCGCAACTTATGCTACAAATTTTGTAAACGATCTATTGTGGCCTGTTTCCGTGTATGTAAATAAAACAGCCTGTTTAACAATGCCAAAGTAAGTGTAATTTGATAAACTAAGATCATCGCTTTAGCGTTAATTTATCTGGCAAGTTGAACCATATACATTTTACTCGGATTTTTTATATCTGACTTGTGTATCTATGTTAAAATAAAAACAAAATACTTTTACTTACATCTTTAATGAATAGTCAACTAAACCAATCTCAATGCCCAATCTCCCGGGCCCGAGAAGTACCCGATATTGACTCGCTTTATAGAAAACAAAACATAGACTTTCGTGCTTACATTTCTTGTCCTTGAGGGTTTGAACCCTTTTTCCACGTGGATATTAATCCCAAGTAAATTCCGATGGATGGCGGAGGCGGCGTGCCCGAGCATAAAATCGAGCATCCCATATTTATTGCTTGTTGTTGTACTGGTATACCTTTCGATTAGGCCCCAAAATATTGTTTCCTATACTTTCAGCGGGATTTCCTAGTTATTTTGTTGTGCTATAGTGGAAAACCAGTATTCATACATGTTATTGGTAACTATGTGTGGATTCCTTCCATAGTGCTTCCATTACGGAGTCCAGGATTTGATACGATTGTGCCGACCTACGACATTACCAACAAGTTGACACAAATACAGCGTCAGCAGAATTGGCATAGTAAACAACGCTCCACACGTAATGCACTATTAGCCAATCAATAACATCGATCCTACATTGAGATGTCAGACTTTTTGTTGCCACTAACTATATATACAAAAACTTAACTTGGTCCCCGAGCAGATAACACTTTACTTTTACTTTTAGTAAAGAATATACGTTCCTTACACGATTATAATCCTGGTTTAACGAGCATGGTTACGTTGCGTTGGAGTTTCAGATCATATTTAATAGATATCAATGTCATAATATGCTTTGCTCGCACGGAATCATCATCAGACAGTCAAGTCAATGAATATTATAAGCCGCGATTTCAAAACTTCACACACTAAAAGCGTTACCCGGGCAATTCGAAGATGTGACATTTGGGAGCACATCGTTCTCAAAACAGAACGCGGCGGCAGACGTTCATCCTATGTTTTATATATATGTATTATGGATTTTAGGACTTCACATTAACATTTGTATTTAATAAGCCAAATATTTGTCATTTTATTCTTACTTGAGATAATTATCCGTTTAATGGTAAGCAAATGATTTAATTTGTTATTGTACATAGGTTCGCAGACGGTGATTTTTTTTAATATTAGGGCTTTGCTTGTAAAAATATGAAGTGCGAAGTTCAGTGAAATGTTAATCCGCCATTTTGGTGCCTTATTAAATGTAGAATTTCATAAGCCAATATTTCTATGAAACCTTCCTTTTGTTTCTTTAAACTCTTTTTTTGCTAGTTCTAAAATAATAAGCGAAGAAAAAAATAACGTTGTAGATATTCGAATGTAATTCAGAAATACAAAACTCTCTATTTGTTTAGGCACGCAAAAAAAATATAGAATACGTCTTGTAGCTTATCTAGGACAAAAAGAAAAATAATGTGCTGAAATTGTAAAGTAATTGGGTAATTTTATCTCGCCAATACTCGATCTACCTCATAAAAAGGCAAGGACAAAGAGTCAGCCGTCTGAAAACATAACTCATATGTCTACATTTTCCAATTTAACCTCAGAAAAATACTTAATGTCTCCAGCTAAAATGTTTCACCCCGTTATCGTATATTATCTCTGTCAATAAATCCAAACTTGGGTCGTACAGTAAAACGTTCGCGACAAAACGTCTCGTGGCGCATTGTAAACATTGGTCGCGTCCACTCCGCCACGGGATCGGAACTTTGCTTTCGGAATGCAATTTCCTTTGGATTCAATTACGTACATACCGCTCGAATCGACGCTTGTACGTTGCATTACGGTAGCATTTGCATGGATATCGCCCTTGTTACACGGGTGTAACGCACAGATGAACTTTGATTGTGATCGTGCGCTGTGGAACGCGAATTTGCGGGGTCTTTGTTGAAACTACTATTTGATGTATATTACCGCTGTAATTAATTCCCGGGAAACGGAATGGTTGCTTTGTAATTATTGGGCAATTCGGTACCGAAGAAAATAATAGAAATGTGTATTCTTACGCATATATTTTATGTTGATATTAGTTGAGTAATAAATATATCGGAATAGCAGTGGGCCCGATCCGTTTCTCCGGACTGGTGCACTTTTAAAATTGTCTGTTTATGGATATTCATGTTTTTAAGCAAACAATATAGAAGTTACATCACTACCATTAATTCAGTAAAGTGCATTACGATCATAAGGAACAAATAATAGATTTTGTATAGCAGCATAACTGACTATTTAAAAAATTTAGCAATTATAAAAAATTTACAATTGCTCCAAAATTTTAATATCAATATGGCCGATGGTATTTATGGGACTCTTTTACGGCATTGATACCTAAATTATAGATAAGGGGAGCACTAAGAAATGTTTTTTGTAAATACTCCCCCAAAGAGGGAAAGTGGGGTTTCAAAGTTAAAATGAAACTTTACCATTTTTTAAATTCAGTATGAAAGTCTGAAGTTAGTATGAAATTTCTCTGATTACAATAACATGTCATATTTGGGTTTTAACGAATTATTATTCTATCTCAATCCCTAGCGGGGTAAAAGACGTAATGTAAAATAATAAATTTACGCGAACGAAGTTGCGGCCGGCTGTTGGTGTCAATATAACTAAAAGGCAACACATCAGCTCCTTTTATTTATCGCTCTAATGTATGTTATTGCAACTAATTTTCCCAAATATAATAACTGGAACTATTTCCCAAGACACGGCATTACACACGGGCTGACTTTAGCAACATGTTAGGCCGGTCACGATCACGAGTGACCATCGAAACTATCCTGTCTGGGCCTCAGGCTATTAAATTAATGATAATGTAGAACCCAGGAACCCAGCGAACTGTTGTCATTATTTGCACGTGTTTCAGGCCAAGAGGTAGAGGGTATTGTGAGAGGGGACGCGGTGGCTGACCGAAGATCTTCATTTATGCCCGGTTCCAATATTTTACGATTCGTAATATGTCAAAATGACTATCAATTTTTCTCCAAACGACTTCGAGTTTGTAATTCTAATTTCAAATTTACTTTCCGTATCAGGGTGTCTACTCTTGAAAACGAAACGAACAAACGAAAGGTTTCGTTTTTGAAGATTGATCAAAAGTTAGGGAATCAAAACGTGATTTTTGATTTGTATAAATACTCAAGAATACAGTGAAGTACTATACCAAGAGACGGACACCAGTGTACGCTGCTTTCCTGGACCTCTCTAAAGCGTTTGATCTGGTTAACTATGAGTTGTTATGGTCAAAGTTGCGTAAAATAGCATTACCACCGGAGTTAATTAACACATTTCAATACTGGTACGGTCATCAGGTTAACCAGATCAGATGGGCGGGAGCGTTGTCAGATGAATATGGTCTTCAATGTGGAGTTAGACAAGGTGGCTTATCCTCCCCTGCACTTTTTAGCCTTTATGTAAATGACCTCATCGATGGTCTCAGCAATGCTAGGGTTGGCTGCTCAATTGATGGTGTTATGATTAATAATATCAGTTATGCAGATGACATGGTGTTGCTGTGCCCATCGGTGGGTGGCTTGCGTAAGCTGTTGGTGATATGTGAGGCATATGCCACTAAGCATGGTCTCCGTTATAATGTAAACAAAAGTGAGTTAATGGTATTCCGTTCTGACAGCAGGAAACTGACTAATATGCCTTCGGTAAGACTTTTAAATACCGAATTAAAAAGAGTCTCACAATTTAAGTACTTAGGACATATTGTTACTGAAGACATGACAGATAATTGTGATATAGAGCGAGAGAGAAGAGCGTTGGCAGTCCGATGTAATATGATCGCTCGCAGATTTGTTAGATGCACCAAGGAGGTCAAAATTACCCTTTTCAAAGCATTCTGTCAGACCTTCTATACATGTAGTCTGTGGTGCGACTATACACTGAAGACCTATAACGCTCTTCGAGTGCAGTACAATAATGCTTATTATTTTTATTTTTCTTTTCATTAACATAATTTTAATTGGTTTTTTACTAACAAGATTGTATGGATCTATTGGTCTGAAATAAAATTTATTATTATTATTATTATTATAAATAATATTTAATTTTTTGATAACGCTTTATTCGCATTCGAAGTGTGTTAGTTGCGATAATGAGCAATAAAAAATACTAAACGTCATCGGATCCGACATTTTTCGTTTTCAAGAGTAGACGCCCAGCTGCCATCAGTGTCCGTCGGTTGTTTTTAGATCACACCTACGAGTATACCCGTATCTAGAACGGATCGTTTTTCAAATATTGGAATCGGACATTAGTAGACTTCGGACGCGTAGACTTATTATTTTCTAGCAATAAATACAAATTATCAGTTTTACCCCTTTCTCCTTAATATTCGAAACTAAAAGTGGTCCTTATTTTAATTCAAGTTTTGCACAATAAATGATAACTTAATAAATTACATTTTCCTATATAAACTTTCAAGTAATTTAACGGGTCAAAACGCGACACCATTTTTATTTAGTAGTTAATACGAACTACTTACTGCCCGACGTTTCAGTCAGACTGAGTCAGCTCGTGACCACGGTTGGTGCAACCTAACCGAAACGTCGGGCAGTAGGTAAGTAGTTCGTATTAACTACTAAATAAAAATGGTGTCGCATTTTGACCCGTTAAATTATTTTAAATGTTTAAAATGGAACGCGAAAGTCTTAAAATGTATATAAACTTTCAAGTGTTAGTACCCCCATCAAATGTCCCATCTAGAGGTTCAACGCAACCAGCTTTTTATTCAATTGAACTTGTTATTGCAATGCTAGTAATGGAAAAACCAGGTAAGTGCGTGTCGGACTCTCGCACAAAGGGTTCCGTACCATTGAATGAAAAATAGAAGAAGAATATCAGTTTCAAAGCTTTTAGTGCGCAATTTCGACATTCTTTTTTATTTGTCACTAAATTTTGTCTTTTAAATTTGTTATCTAAAATTTGTGCTTTATTACAAATGTAGATTCCAAATGATAACTCCTCAAGTTAACTACACTAAGACCACAGCCGGCATGGGATGCGTAATCCTTGGTTGATCAACGAGGCAGCTACGTGACGTCATCGTTCTCCCTGGGAATGACCAATTCGCCGATGCGACTAAATTAATGCTCCAAGGGTTTAATTGTTAGGCCGTGATACTGCCTTAGTGTTGACAGGTTTTAAAACGATTAAGATCAACTTTGAAGGGAAATTGATATCGCAAAACTTACTGCCTTCTTAAATGTTTACGTTTTTGTTTTAATGTATTAAAAAGCTATGTCCCATTTCATTGTAAGTATTTAAATCTCAATTCTCCAAGGGTACCACCTCGCGAAATAATTTCCCGTTGGTGGAGGGGACTTCTTTGCTGGGTTCCGCATCTTATCGCTATGGAGTGGCTCAGCAACCTTGTAGTTTGGTCCTTTGAGTTTTTCCCCTGGTTCCCATATCACAGATTAATAAATAGCTATGCCCTTATCGGACAGGAAAACTAAGACGAATCCTGAGATAAGCCACAGAGAGCAGGTGACTCTCTGTGTCAAAAAAATGGGAGTGAGTGGGCAAGCGATCAACTTCTAGTAGCAACTTAAGTCAAAGTGTCTTAAGTTCTTAAGTCATCAAATCGTCTATAACTAAGCTTGGCGACTTATCGAAATTAGCCGTGGCCAATAGCTATACAAGTTTACTTAAGTCATAAATGTCAATAAATTAAGTTGGAATTTCAATGCATCATCACCAAATTGGATCGTAACACAAAAACTATCATACTCCAAACATGCAATTTTTGCGAATTTTTCGTTACTTTTGAGAAAATTTACTTTTCCAGAAAAAAAAATTTAAAGCTAAAACATTCAACTTTATTCGTTTTGGCTTATTTTATCGAAAACTACCTGCTTACTAAATATTTAGTAAAATTGGTTATCATCAAAAAATCTAAATCATAGCATGATGGATCACAAAATCAATCCATAATAAAACAAAATCCAAGTCTTATCTAAATAGTTTGAATGAATATTATTGAAGTTTCATATAGCATTGCAACGGAAGGCGAAACATCCCTTAGTATTAGCATCTGAGTCAGTGAACCATGAAACGAGCTGCTGTTTTCGGTCTGTTTTGATTTGAATCTCAACGTTGGCTATCATGTACATGTTTAAACTCAAAATATAGCGCATTAAGATACATTATTCTATGCCAAGTTTAGTAAATAGGTGATCAAATAGCAGATCAGACTAATTTACATTTTGGTTTAAATCAAGCCAGGGACTGTTATCATTATATTTTCTATAGTAGGGATATAAATGGTATTCCCAGCAGAGCGACGTACACTACTAATGAATAAAGAAAAGCGAAATTTTGTACTCATGTTCGTTAACCTTTCTTTCAAAACTACTGAAAGGATTTGGGAGATTTTTTTCCAATTCCATCCAAAATAATGTGAATAAAGTCACGCGCACAAGTAAGTATGTCAATATTTATTGTTAGTTTTTCGTTAAATAAAATACTTTTATTTCAGAGTGTTACAAGGTGTGCTTTGATACCATCGTTGAGAAACTATTGGCGTCATTACTTACCGTTTTACTTCAAATAGATTTCTAAGGGATTACCTAACAGTAGGAGGTTTTTCTAAAGGCGAGGGACCAGACCTTTCAAGGGTTGGTAATGCACAAGCGACAGATATTGTATTACATGCGTGGAAAGGCTAGGCTATAAGATATTTACATTATGAATGTTTGCCAACATTATGATTTAAAATTCGTTAAGAGCTAAATACAGCTGTGAATAGGTAATGTTTAATTTTTACTGTTATCGCACGCATAAACGAACTATCTGCATGACCAAACGGTTGACTGTTAGAGAATGCTTCTAGAATTAAGTCCACCTTTAGTACTTTTTTGCGCAATAAAGTTTTTAAAGAAATAAATAATGAATGTTCTTTTACGGCATTCTGAAGTTATCAAAAGGTTGCAACACAAATACTGTTTTATACAATGATAAAAATTCCTATTACAAGCCTCGATGGAACATACTATCTTTTAACTTTATCATGCGAACCAACGACAAAATATGGAAAATCGTGTCCATTTTGTGTCCAGCCAGCCGTTTCATGCATTTCTGGCCTAAACAAAACAATCGCATTTCGACGCCAGTTTTGTTCGGTAACGTTACAAATTTACAATTCAACGCAAGCCTATTTTGGGTTGAACGGTAATATCTGATGTCCGGGAGCTGCCTAATTTCACGTTGAGCTGTAAAAGCGAGAAACAGCGAAAAATAAAACGACTTCAAATAGTACAACATCAAATATGAAGGTATTGAATATTAAACGGAATTAAACTTATTCCACGTAGTCCAATACTGATTATAGGAACTAATGATTAACTTCGAAGAAATCATTCTGACTCACTTAACATTCTCACGTATGTTTAATCAAACAATAAAACAAGTAAACGTTATGTCCAAAAAAGAAAATATACTAAAATTTAAAATTTATTCGAAAATACTTTATAAGCCCTACTTAAAGGCCACCTTGTAAGAAGTTTTAATAGAAGGATTTTTAGTACAGTTTATAACGTTGGCGACACTGATACTGTCACATGAAGATACGAGCATTCGGTGTTTTTAAGCTCTTTAAAGATTCCGGTGTGACTAATGGTTAAGTACAAAATATACTTACTTATTTCAACAAATCGGGTCTTAAATCGTTGTCACCATGATAACTCGCCATAAAATAACTGTTCACTAATGCGTCAATTTAAAATGTATTTCACTGATTGCGTTGCGTAATGAACATAACTAAAGAATAATTATAGAAATACTGCATTTACAGTTAAATTTACTAGATTAGAAGTAATAACAAATATAATAAATTTACCGTGTCTTCATTTCACAACACACAATCTCCAAACCACAATCACGTAAGTGTGTTCAATAAATTCTAAAGCTGTTTACGAAATTGCAATACTATATTTTACTGCTCCAGTAATATTTTTCAGTAACAACGAAATAAACCGCTGGCACCACAAACATTCAATATGCAAGTGCCAAAATACGAGGGCGCCAAGCCGACCATTTGCACAAAAGTAAAATATTGCTCAAAAATGAAGACTAGCTGTCAATTGTGAGTGACATGGGTCGATGTTGGAGCGCCGTTTGACTGGGGATACAACGAGGATCAAGTCCTTGAACGTGAGAGTTCGCACTTTGGCGGGTCTTCATTTTTATTTGACAGGCCCCTCGGTGCGTCTCACTTAGAACGGCTAAATTATCTCGCTTGCGACGTCATCGTTTTTGCATCTGTGGCCTAAGGGTCTACTCCCAAAAACGAAACGAACAAACGAAAGGTTTCGTTTTTGAAGATTAATCAAAAGTTTGGGAACTTGATCGTGGTAATACGTGGCGATAAGTATGTAGTTCTATATTCGGTAGAGGGCACTTACCGGAGGCAAACGGGTTGATATAGCAGAAAAAATCATCGCCTACGATAACTTGCGGTTAGCTCAGTTGGAAGAGCAGCACGCTCGATACGTGAAGGTGCACCCGCACCGCAAGGTAAGATGAAATTTTTCTGTTTTCTTTAACAATTTAAGCGTGGTTCTTGATTTGGATAAATAATATTTTGTTTTTTTTCTTAATACGCTTTAATTGCATTCGAAGTGAATTAGTGGCGATTATGAGAATTAAAAATTGCTATCCGTCATCGTATCCGACGTATTTCGGTTTTGGGAGTAGACTCTCTAACCTTTTTATCGGATTTAATAGAGGACAAGGTTTATGCTTAAGCGTGCTAATATTAAATACCTGAATATATGTATGTAACGCGTTTACGCAAAAAAGAATAAATGGATTCGGATTAAATTTTGTAAAAAGATAAATGAGATACTAGATTAGCAAATCGAACTTTTTATCCCAGAATAACACAAATAAAGACGCGGGCAATAGCTAGTTCACTATGTTTCTTTGATTCGGTAAACAGTAATCAAACCTCGGTTGGTCATATTTTTTTTATAATTTTTTTCGTTCATCTCTAGTAGTCTTTTTAACAAATTCGCATACTCACACAGAACAAAACGTTACAAATTTTTTTATGCTCAGGGAACATGGTGTTATATCAATCACAATACACTCAGCTACCCACAATAGTTTGAATGCCTTTGGTATTGGTGCATGAGATGAAGCATGGAAGCGACTCTGTTTGCAATAATGATGACGGAGAATTCATGAGTACGTGCCTCTGTGAATATATTTCATGCCCTATACCATCTAGGCAGCATCAATAAAATCATAACTATACTGTATGCAAAGGGCGTTGTATGCCTTTTGCAAAGGCAGCCATGCCATAAAACATTTCACTGCAATATATAATATCAAATCCGAGACTGAAAATAGTCAAATTCGTCATTAATTTTTTTCTATTGAAAATGTTGACATCTGCTAGGAGATAGTGCCCATGCAAAGCTTTAGGTTTATAAGGTGATGAGCCTACGCTGGATGAGTGCTTACTTAGAATTTATTGAGTAGCATGCTTTTAAAAATAGTGACTGTCTTATGGCGTTGTTTGCAATATAAGCAATCAGTATTTATACTCAAACGATTTGTGCTCTGTTGGTATTTTGTCTGTTCCCGAATTTCAAGGGTTTTTTGCCGTATGCAGACACAAACATTGGTGGGCAAGTACAGTCGCCGTCAGATATATCGTAGCAGACAAAGGGACCAAATACTTCTGAACAGTTAATATTTCAAAAAGTTCCAAACATCACATGTTACCATTAATATCTGAACATTTATTACTTCAATAATATCTGAGCAGATGCCAATAACATCTGTACACTCATAACGTCAATATGTGTCACGCACGTCATGTGTCTCATTTAGCTACCTGTATAGATGAGTGTTCAGATGTGTTATTGGTAAGTTGTGTGTATAGAAATTATTGACTAGCATCTGCTCAGATATTATTGAAGTAATGAATGTTCAGATATTAATGGTAACTTGTGGTGATTGGAACTTTTTGAAATTTTAACAGTTCAGAAGTATTTGGTCATTTGTCTGCTCCGATATATCTGACGGCGACTGTACATTTTTCAAGTACCAATAATGTTTTAAGTTTTTTTTTTTGTTTGGAAACTTTACCCTAATTGCAAAATTTATGTAATGTTGAAAAAAAAATGTTATTGTGACGTCATTTTTGTGTTTTGGAAAAATACAAATGGATTATTTTATAAATAGTAATGCCGCTGAATTGAATTATGTAGTAATTATTTAGTTCATATTTCTAGTATAGAGAGGGCCTTAGAAAATAAAATAAACTAGCTTTTTACATTTTAACAAAATGTTGAAAGCCAGCAAAATACACGCAACGCTTGTATGTTTAACTCCTGCATTTACAAACTCGAGTTGCCTCACTCTTACATACAAAACTTCGGCGAAAATAGTACTTACACAGACATTGTTCGTATTCTATTGTTTTGCTTTTGTCACTTCTCAAATAAGCCGGGTTTATTATATAAATATAGCGTACACTATTTAATTAAGTCGGTGGAAGGTTCCACTAGGGCCTCTTTATTTATTTTAGCTAAAGGTTTCGTGTTTATTTGCAAGGGACTTATTTGCCCCGACTTTATTGGAAAGTGACGGTAAGTTTGTATTAGCATACGTGTCTGCATGCTCACATATTATTTGGGATCCTATTTTGGTTCGGAGTATGGAGATTTTATTGCTATTGAAGGTCTCAATTACATAAGGTTAGATTTATTGGGAAAGGTTTTACTTTTATATCCTGTAATGTCATTGTGAGATAGTAAATCTTATTCTGAATTTCGTACTTATCTACTTGAAAAATTTAACCCTCGGCTCTTTTTCTGCAATCTTCAATTTAAGACAAATAGGCAGTATTTAATTTTATAAATGTTCTATCCTTTAGCATTTAAAACAAATCTGCGTAAATTGTATCTTATTTGCAAATAAAAATAAAAAATATAACTTTAAATTTTTACTTATACTCGTAAAAGTAGCACAGTAATATTAAATGTTGTGTTATGATGTTCAAAATGAAAAATGAAAACCGCGTAAGTTTAAATCTACATAAGTTTGAAATCTAATTATACCTAGAAGAAACTGAAAAGAAAGTGGTCACTTTAGTACAATGTACGTTGAAGGCGTCTCAAGTTATTATTATCTAATCAACCATAAAATCACGAAATGTTTATCATGTTACATTTAAATCAAAATAAAAGAAAGTTGACAACAAAAAACTCATGGGTTGGAATAAAAACTTTTACGAAGCTTGAATTGGCAACGCCCATAAATAACGTTGGTATTACACAATCCCGACTTACGGCGATGTTCCAGGGGAAAAAACTTTCCTTGTTAGAGCCTTCATTAGCAAATCTTCGGGGAGTTTCGGAATAGGCCCTTTGATTATCGACATAATCAGAGCGTTTTGTAGAGGCGACCAAGTTTCGGGATTGCTCCCCCATCATTATGAGCGCCTGCTGTTCCAGTGGCCGAACTGATGGCTTTTCATACGAGGGCAGTTTGAATATATCCTTTTCTTTGAAACTGACTTTATTTTTAGTATGCAATTTAAATTTAGTTCAATTTTGATTTGAAAAGTTTTGTTACTGAAATTACTTTGCAATATGAGTTTAAAAGCGTTAGTAATCAAAATTTTGGACACAGTCTTACACTCACTGATTTTGAACTCTTTATCAGTAGCTTAAGTTAGTTGAGACCATTAATTTTCGTAATGCATATGTACTGTCAACTCAACTCAACTTAGCCATTAAGAATATCTTATATCACAGAATAATAAACTTCCCCTTCCAGATTCCATAAAACTTTCTTAAGTATATATATTTCTTTTGTATAATACCTTTATATATATCACATGCGTTAGTTTTACATAAATTACATTACAAGTTGCAGTCACGCCATGCTATTTACAATATAACAATGAGAAAAATAAATAGAATATATACTACAAATTTTATTTTTATTTTTTTCTTCTTTTCAAACATTTAAAAGAATAAATATAAATAAAAACATTACTGTCAGGAGGCGATACCTGAAAAAAAAGTATGTTAGTTGTCGAACAAATCGCAAAATAACATGGTTTGTGGGAGGTGGGTGCGATGATTTATTTTGGTAATAAGTGTCGTGTTGAGCTACACCATTATCGGTGGGACACGACAGTTTGCTGACGAAGTAGAGTTTTCAAAGGTAAGATTATAGCGATTTGGGTAACAAGAGCATTTTAAACTCTGTACTTGCACCTACTCTTTAGAAAGCGCTAAAAATTAGCGTTGTGATTTTGATTTATACATTTTTAGAAAGAAAGCAAGAAAGAAAAATATTTATTAGGTACATACTGTTAATACATAGTTAACTTCAATAATGTGGAAATAAAATTAGTCTTACCTTATATATTTTCTTGTTTTATTAATTTGTATGCGTACAAAAGTACACACGGTTAATTAATTAATTTATAAACTTATACTCACAATTTTGACTTGCAAACAAGACTTTATTGAAAGAAAGAAATAAGGAGTAAATATTTACATAATTAGACAGGTTGTACATGATAGATGTTGTATTAGAACTCTAGAAGAAAACATGATACAGTAATATTTGTTTAACATATATTATATTTTTTTAACTGTCTTTTTCTTACTTAACTACATAAATGAGGTATCGATAAAAACGTTTTTATTGTCACACTATCATAACGTACAGACAAAAGCCCCTTATGTCATGCGTGTAAGAACTAATATCGAATTACATGTGTTGACCTTGACGTGTGGTCGACAGGAACATACATATTACGCCTACTATCTATAAAACACTGACAAAGAATGATTCGCCAACGGTAGAGAAGATGACGTTTCAAAAATCAATGATTTGTCTATGTCCAATCGCTTATGTCAAGAAAAAAATGAAACATAGTATTCTGTCGTCGTCTGGAGCTCATAGTTCAAGGGAAAACGTAAGTTTAAGACCAGATGATTGGTGTGTTTGTCTGGCTCATTTTGGCGCATTTTTAGTTTTCGAATTCGAAGCCGGTACTGAAGAAGGATGGTATTAAAAGGGAGGTAGTTAGTAATATTAGAACAAAGAAGTGAAAAATCCCATACTGTGAGGAGACGAAATTTGCCTGTAAAAGAAATAACTGGGTTTTTTATTTCACCAAATTAAGAACGAAATCACGAAACATTGTTTATTTTACCACATAAATTACTATAAACAAACTCTTTGCCTGATCTACTACAGGTTCGCTGGAAGAACTTCTGGCATTCATTAGATTTGTTTTACTTTTATGTACAACTAGCTGTGTCCGCGACTTCGTTCGCGTGGACTACATCCTTTCATGGTCGGTTTTACCCCTTTCTCCCCTAATATTCGAAACTAAAAGTAGTCTATATTTCAATCCAAGTTTCGAGCTATATTTGTGCCAAATTTCATATCTCTAACTTCAAAAATAAACATTTTTCTATATAAACTTTCAAAGGTGGTATTACTCCCCCCTCCCCCCCTTATTTTCTAATAAAAAGTAGCCTATGTCTGTTCTTGTGATTCAACGTATACCTATACCAAATTTCATCAAAATCGGTTGAGAGGTTTAAGCAGGAAAGCGTAACAGACAGACAGACAGACAGACAGACAGACAGACAGAGTTACTTTCGCATTTATAATATTAGTAGGGATGCCTAAAGTTAAAAAAAAGAAAACAAAATGTACACTTATTATAAAAAAGATTTGCTTCTTTCTGAAAGACAAATCCATTACGTCTGCGCTTACATTTTAGGTCACGTCTTAGGGAAGTCAAGAGAAACAATGTTTATAACGTTTATTAAGCAAGCGGCTATGATTGACGTCTGTTTAATAAAAAGCCAAAAAACCTTCCCTCTTGCCTAATTTGTTATTGTTTACGTGTTATTTTCACTGAGGTTGCCAGGGTCGTTATATTTTGATTGTTTTCTTTCTTCTAACTACGGAGCAACACCGCCATAATTATGTTCCGTCTTGAAGAGATAGTTGCAATTTAATTTACAATCCACAATGTCAATGGCTTACATTCATGGCAAGTCAAACGTTACTTATGCATCCTAAACAATAAACGAAATATTTAATACTTTATTACATGCGCATTACTGTATCATGTTTTCATATACAGTTTTATTATAACGTCTATCATCTATAATAACCTGTCTATATTTGTAAATATGTACTCCTTATTTCGTCCTTTCAATTAAATCGTTTGCAAGTAAAATTTTAAGTAAAAGTTTAGAAATAAATTAATTAATCGTATATACTTTTGTACGCATACAAATATCTAAAACAAGATAATAAGGTATTTTTAATTCAAGCGTATAATGTTACGAGGCAAAATGTGGTTTCTGATGGATCAAAAGAAGTTGCGTAACAAGACCGTATCGTAATACAATAAAGTAGAATCATTACAATAAGGTCCCAATTAGCAGAGGCAAACCCAAGACTGTTCAATAAAATGACATTTTATTTTAAGGGATAAAAATTGATCTCATTGTTGAAATCGACATTTTTCTTTACTTTTCTTTTTAGATCATATTAAACAGCATTCGATTGTAATATTTAAGGGTAGAATGACTTTTCAAAGGCACAAAATAACGCGTTCCCTCCTAATTGCAGCGGTTTTTTAATAAATTATTCAGTAGTAAGTACGATAATTTATTATATTACTAAAGGTACAGTTAGATACAGTTAAAAAAAATATTTTAAACAAAAAACATAAAAAACTGACAAATAAAAAAATTGTCCCAGGTCACTGCCATGGGGCATGGTACCAAGAAGTTTATAATTTATTTAATCTGTAAGTATTTTTTGTTAAGCTGAATGTTTTGTTTTTTTGAGCAGGAAAATGATAGTAGCTACTGGTTCGAATGGAAAAAAAATATAACATTACACTGTGACTATTTGAATCCAAGAATCAGGGGAAAATGAGGACATGCGTGCGAAGCAGTGGTGGACCTCTAGTATTTAAATTCCCGTTGTCGTCATACAAAGACAGAGATATGTGAAATCATTTACAACACACAATTTCCCATACATTTTTAACTCTCTTCGAAAAAAGCAGGAAGTTGAATTCAATTTATGTGATATACGATCTTATGTTATATATATTTTCAAATTAGTCTTAGAATTCTGATCGGATTTGGAAAATTATTTTTTCGTTCTCACATTTTAAAGCAGAATGTGTAAAAATAATTTTAAGTTCTAGTTTTATACCTCTGCGCATATTCTCATGATGTATTTTGGCGAACTGATGTTGGAAACGAGAAAATCGTTACTTGAAAATATTTGGCGCAAAACTCGCAAATTTTAAATTGCAATGGAAGTTTTCTTTCTTCTTTTCTTTCTTTCTATGAAAGTCATTTTGTGAAAATTTATATACAAAATTTATATTTATATACAATCTTAGCGATGAGGTAAGCAATAAAAGTAATTACAGTAAAATTACTTTTATTGCTTACCTCATCGCTAAGACATTGAAAAGTGAACAGATGTCTGCACGTTTCTTATTTTTAGAATGATTTTTATAACTTTAACTGTATTCAATATAAAGACTCTGAAGCATAACAACTAGTTAATTTCCTACATTAACCTAAAACGAAATTGCATTCTGCACAAAGTAGGCTTCCTTAAGTAAAATGTATCGCGATTAATGATAAAATCTACACGTTCAAGTTTCAATTAGCAATGGAATCAGGTCCTAATCGTGTGTCCAGCCATGGAAGGCCGGAGATTGCCGTTGTGATTATGCGAGCGACTCGCTCTAGCAATCGACCGAGTAATTTTGCGAGAACGAGCTTAAGACGGGTAAGTCACTTTGATATACCTCATAAGTACATCATAGTGTAACACAATCAGTACGTCAATGTGAATGTACACTATTATACTTATAAAGTACAAAAATATAACTCCTCAATCCCGTCACAAATCTAAGCTAGTTAGTAGTAGTTTTATATTGTTTGACTACTTGCGTAGTTAAGGGGCGAGTGGGTCGGACTTTGGCGTCGCGCCATCCCTGAGGATCCTGGTTCGATCCCCGGTTGAATCTATATGGAAAACGAACTTTTCTATGTTGTCTCTGGTCTGACTGTTGTAGTACTGTCGTTATTTCTGATTTCTGTAACATAAGAGCTTCAGCTACTTACCACAGAATCAGAGCAATGAATGTGATGATGTCCAATATTATATTATTATTACTTACTAATTATATTTCATTGAGTGATTAAGTGCAATATCATCTGGTGAAGCTACCATGAAGCCGAACATAAAGTTTGCTGAGCTAGATTACCCATTGTAAGTAGTAGCTAACCTATTATTTTCACTCCTTTTTTTAGCAAAGCTTTACCCGGAAATTCTGAATAAAAAAGCTATTATTTGAAGGTCAAGATCACCTCCATCAAAGATAAGATCAGATCAGATCTTATCCTGGTCAGTATCTACGCCTAGATTTTGCGAATATTGTTTAATAATATGGGCGCAGGAGCTCTTGCGACTGATTTAAAATCAAAATGCCTTTTAGTCCTAAAGTATTTTACTAGTGATTGTCTCTTTAATAACAAAAAATGTTTTTTCAATTATGACGGGATTTTCCTTAATACATTGTATTATTTTTAGATTTTGATACATCAACATAATTATGAAGAATCAACATTTAATAATTCAAAATCTAGATTTGGTATTTGTTGACCACCACAATTCGTAAAATATTAGTGAAATCGTATTTTTATTACAAGTTGACGTACAACGTATAACCTTTACGTATTTAGTTTAGCTAGGTATTTGCAGCTCAATTAAAATGGTGGATTATTTTGCTTTCCCACTAGTAATCAAAGCCTGCAATTTGCCGTTTTTAATTAATTATGGGGTTCATTATCGAAAGCGAGAAAAACGAATCACGAATCTGAATGAATGTGCCCCTTAATGACAGGCGATACGCGTAATTAACAGATGATTGCTCTCTGTAACGCGATTAATATACATTACTTTGGTTTTACTTTATTTATAAGTGTTTTATTTAAAATATATCTGCTCATTGACTGCAAAGAAAAACAATTTCACAAATGCTTTGACTCGTCTAATTACATTGAAGAAGTAGGACTGTGTATTTGGATGTTCACTAGTCAATATGTTCAATACACGGAAAAACGCAAGAAAAACTTTGTATACCATTTTGTAAAACATATAATTTACAATCTCTTACAACGTAATCAGTAACGTGCGTAGTTTTTTGCAGTAAAAAGTAGTGTAATTGAGTTGTGTACTAATAAAATGTGTTACGGCAAATCTTATCAAGTAAAATTTAAGGTATTACTTCCGAGAAAATTACAAAATTTTAATAAGTTTTGTATTTTTATGGTAGTGGTGTAAGTATAGGTATTTAATATACTTTAAAGAAAAGTTATAATGGTATTTATAACGATGTTGATTGCTTACGTTATATGATTTGCACACACAACATTTTATCTGTAAAATATAAAAATTCAGGGCATGTAATAAAATAACATCATACGAATAAATTCTCACAAACTGTAAGTGCTAAATTTATTCCATATCCTGTCGATGGAATCTGACTGAATATAGAATAGAAACGAAAATGTTACTCATATTGTTAGCGTGAAGCAATACGTTTCACACGGTTTACGTTGGTTTTCTCGTAATGCATTTATTAAATATTGATGTTGTTTGTTTTTAAAATTGATGCAAATATTAATGATGTGATTTTTTTAGTCGTGAACGACAAATTATGTTTATTTCCCTCTCTATGGATATTTAACTAGCTCAGTTTTTTAAAAAATAACTTATAATCACTGTAAAATATTAATAAATCAGATTGATAAATAATTTTCCATGGTGTATATGTTGTTTATGTTTCTATGCCAACAAACTCTTGAAGTAAGTAACTCATGTTCAGGCAATGAAAGTAGTTCATATACTGTAGTTTGCCGTTACAATAGATATTAAATTTGGAACTGATGTGCTATTCAGTCGGCTAAAAGCGATCATTGTTTGCAATGAGGGCACTTTTAATGAATAGGTGTGATTGTATAAGAGCTAACCTGGTCAAAATATTATGATTGATGAAGAACGTCTAATAATCCTTTACTCAAATCACATTGTCTTGTTTTCGATTTCTTCGGGAAGTCATAATCAGATCCTGGTCTATGTATTATGTATCAACCGCCAAAACATTACCTTTTCAACAAATAAAATCATTAAAATCAGTTTATAGATGACAAAAATACCGGCGAACACACGTAATACAAAAACATGTACGATTGAATAGAGATTTTTTTTAAGTCGCTTAAAAGGTACCTATTGAAACCATTTACTTCCAGCTATTTTGAGACTGATATTTTTTACTCAAGATTTTCATCTGGGACAAAAATACTATTAACAGTGGTGTACTGCCTTTGGTTTATACCTACCGTCGTTTAATTTGCAAACTGTTATTCAAGTTAGTACTATTAAATTGTAGCACTTTCCATTTAAAGCCACCTTTCTTTTTTTAGGATACAGGGCTTGTTTTTTTACTGCAAACCTCTATATACCACGGCACGGCTGTACCCGTTTCTCGATGTCTACTATTTCCTCTACCTAAAGGTTGTCTGGAAAACATTGCTCTCTAGCAATAAGACCGCCTATATTGTACTTAAATATGTCTGTAAAACCAATTTCTGTAAATTTTCTGTGCAATAAAGTGTATCTATCTATCTATCTATATAAAACGTAGAACGTTTTCTAAGGGGATGTGTTTCAAAAGCTATATCGTGACAAAAACATCTTCTACACACGGTATGTTAGAGAAAACGCTACTACATTGCCACATGCGGTGCTTTTGACATGACATTGACAGACTTTTTATAAATCGCCAATTACACCATTGGTTCGACTGTAACTGTTACATAATAATTTCGATTTAGTAACTTTTAAAGCATGATTACTCCCATAAATGAACTGTCAACCACCTTATCGCAGTTGTTGCGCTGAGTATTTGTTGCCTTACTTCAAACATATCATTTACCAGCACGTAGGTATTGCAGGCAAAGTTAACAGCAAAATGTGATTAATTAGCCTACCACCAAAACAAAATCTAATATCGCCAAAGTGCGCGCCATTCAATTCATGAGTCAGCATCAAAAAAGTAGGGCATCAAATTAATTCAAGGAGGCTCTTCTCGTGTCCAGACACGTTCGACCTCTGTGCCCCCTTCAGCGGCTTGCTTTCAAGGGCTCAGAAGGGGTGATGAGTCGGCAATGGGGTGTCTTTTTAGAGAGGTCGACAAGCACAAATGAAGCTTGACGCCTCAATGGTGTGCGAAGTGTAGTGACTGAACTTTGCGAGATGTGTCCTTCGTACATTAACGCGTGCTCGTGACGAATTGTGTACATTTATTATCGTAACCGGTGTGGAAGCTCCGAACACGTTTCGTTTTTAAAAGGGCGATAAGGACATTTATTAAGTTAAAAATGCTATCAACAAAAATACATATAGTTTACTTATGTTTAATCTATTACGGTTTCACAACCATAAACTATGGTTGTACTATAAGTATCATAAACAAAAAGGTGCAAAATCGCTAAAAAATGTTCATTAGAAAGCATACAAAACTTGAACATGTTACAAACTCGAATCAGTTGTTACGCGCAATTTTGTTAGAGATCAAAGTATCCCATGTTAATTAGTCTCTCAACTATATTTCTACCAAATGTCGTCTAGATAAATTTACTAGTAAAAGAGTAACAAATAAGACATAGATAGATAGATACACTTTATTGCACAGAAAAAATTACAGAAATTGGTTTTACATAAATAATTAAGTACAATTTAGGCGGTCTTATTGCTAGAAAGCAATCTCTTCCAGACAACCTTTAGATAGAGGAAATAAGTAGTAGATATTGAGAAGCGGGTGCGGCCGTGAAAAATATTTATTGAGAAAATATTTACAGGAAATATAAATACCATAATATGATAAGTACAAAAAAAACATAAAAAATAATAACACAAATAAATTTAAAAAAAACATCCATATACATCCATATTATTACAGATATATTCTTACAGACTCTTGCGTTCAGTATATTTATTGGATAAAACGATTGGATCATAACAAATACTGAACCATTTAGTATCTTTTTTCTTAAAAGGTAGGTAGGTATATTATACGCAAATTAGCATAAAAAATACTCATTAGACCAAATAATTTAATGTGGTTTTGAAAATTGGTGCTGCTATTAGGTTAGTAGGTCAGTGGTGCATTATGGGTAGGACTCTTATCAAAACGGTGACCATCTCAGCATAGTTATATTATCATCGCCTATCTGGTGACAATGTTATTGGCCACAAACGCTTCGATCATGATAATGAGTATACTTGTTAATATTAACTCATCGTTTCCACCAGATAAATTGTAATTTTAATTTAAAGTAAGACAAACTACACGAGTTTCTTTTTAAGTGAAGATAAGCAGATAAAGTGCTCTCTTATTTAAGCTACGTCAAGCAGATAAAACGAATATTTAACAAGAAATAGTGCTGTAAACAGCAGGTGATGAATGCAGCTTAATAAAACGTTATTAAGTCATGAACCAACACTAAAATCCTACAATGAAAGTTAACAAGCATCAGAAGTAAACAGAAAGATGGTTGAATGCTTGAAAGTTTCATTCCATTCACTTAACTAAAAAACAAAAGAAAGAGATAAAAAAACAGCTGATGTCTCCAGTCAATACTTCTTTCGCATTATTTTTCTTCATTTACGAACATCAACTCGAACAATACTAAGTAACAAACTTTCGTACAGCACAAGACGGTGTCTCAGAGCATTAAAGTGAAAAGAAGCAACAGAAAATTGGTTTACCCTTTGTGGAATCAACTCCGTCGCCGATAGCTCTCTTAATAGCTCACTGTTTTCCTTCCTTTGTTTTACCATTGCACCGTAAAAGTAACTTTCCAGTGCCGTTATATTCTTTTGGAACGTTCTTTATTTTGCTACTCTGCTGTACTTTATTTGGACAAAAGGTTATTGCTTTACCTATTAAAATGTAATGAAACACGAGTTAATTGTTGTTCTAAACGTTTACTCGCGTAGGTATTATGTTTTAAATTACTAAAATGTATATTTAGAGTATATTTTAGTCTCTTTAATTGTATGTTGACTGCAATGGGCAATAAATCATTCAGGCATATGTTTGGTTTGTGAAATAAATGCTTTGTTCTATTTTGGTCTAACATAAATCATGTTTTATTGAAAAATCCCTACTATTTTGGCTTTAAATAAAGCACGGAAGCAAAATTGTAGCATATGATATGATACCTCTTTAGTAACGTGTTAAAAGGTTTCATTTTACATAGGATGTTGTGGATAACTTTATAATTTCTTAAGATCGAAGAACTCGCGACTGAAACTAACTTAAAGATTTTACGTTTACGCAAAATTTCTGCGTATAGTCGGATTTAGCTTTTGTTTCGTTGGTTTACGAGCACCAAAATTGTTGTTGCCCTGTGTCGTTCATAATACTGTTAACATCATGACAATAAAATTATTGAGATTAAGCCCTTTACCTTTTGAGGTAATACTGTTACTGTCCACTGCTGAACATAGGCCTCTCCAACCGATTTCCAGCGCGACCGGTCCATTGCCACCTGCATCCAACGAGACCCAGCAATTTTTACTAGGTCGTCGGTCCATCTGGTAGGTGGCCGTCCCACACTGCGCTTAGTGGTACGTGGTCTCCACTCAAGAACCTTTTTGCCCCATCGACCGTCCGATCTTCGTGCTATGTGACCAGCCCATTGCCACTTCAGCTTACTAATCCTATGGGCTATGTCAGCAACTTTAGTTCGTCTACGGATTTCCTCATTCCTCATTCGGTCAGGTAGAGAAATGCCAAGCATAGACCTCTCCATAGCTCGCTGAGCGACTTTGAGCCTTCTAAAAAGTTCTTTTGTGAAGCAAAAAAAGTTTACCTCAAACAGCGCTTAAAAAACAATGCAATCAATTTTTGAACATCACCGAATGAATAAAAAAAAAAAAACAAATATCCACTGAGTTTCAGTTACAAACGTTTGACATTAAAAATAAGTAGGCCCAGTTTTAATCTCAGTGAACATAAAACTGAGCTATTAAGGAGGCCATTGAGTAGTGAAACGCAAAGCCACAAAGGGAACAAGCTACTCGTACGCCACTTACTCGTTCACTTTCTTGGCATTCTTTCATAGTATGTTTGGTTCTTTTTAACGGGGTTAACCTATTGTGAAACATATAAGTGATAATTAACATAGCAAGGCTGTTTATTTACTTACTTTAGCTTGATTGCACATTTTAGAAAAAGTACAAAGACGTCTAGCATCAGTCAAACTCTTTGAAAATTCAAAAAGCTTGCATATCTTGCAAACTATAATGGTAAATGCATTAAATGACCAGTCTTTCGAAAAAACAAAACTATGGTCTTTTGATGCTAATTGGTCCTTCAGCGATTCTCCAAAGCAATTATACAAACTATATTTAAGTAGATGTAGGGGGAAACCATTCCAGAATGTGTCTGAAATGAGAAGAGTTGGATATGAATCCCGAAGCATGAGGAGTCAAAACTAAGGACCTGTTTCACAATGTTTAAGTAAATCCCAAGAACTATTACTTACCTATTGAATTAATTCAAAAAAAGATTCAGTTGGTCTGTGAAGAATCATTTACTGGAGATTGTCAAACAGTAAGTAATATAAGATACGAAAGTGATATTTTCACAAGACTTCCTTAGTGGCCACAATAAACAAGAGATTAGCAAGTTTTCAATAACAAGCGCCCACTCAAATGTTACTGATGATGATGTTAAAAGTAAAAAAAGTAATTAATTTGAATTGACACACTTCTATACGCTGATAAAACATTAGTAACAGTTAAAATTTAGAAATTAAGTTTAACGGATATCTGTTGTTAGAAAACGGGCGTGTACAAAGGTTTTATTCATTTAACAGCCGACAGTTACAAAAAAAAATCAAAGAAAGTTTTATTAGGATTGGAAATTGTATTTGTAGTTCACTATCAAAATCAAAATCAAAAATTGTTTATTCAGCAACTACACACGTATAAATATTTCCAGATGTCAGAGATCTCCTTTTAAGTATCAATAATACTTGTGCCAGGAGAGCCCGCTCTTCTATAGTTTAGCGTTACATTATTAGGTATATAGTTACGAAATAAAACATAGTAAGTACATAGTAATTAAAATTAAACAATTTATCTTGTAGTACATATGCAGTAGGTTACCAAAATGTGAAACAATAATAATAATAATATTTTTGTTTTTAAATGCGTTGTAAACATAATGTAGTGTATTGTATCTTTTGTGTCTCAGTATATGTATGCAAGTGTGTGTGTGTGTGTATGTGTGTGTGAGTGTGCATGTGTGTGTAATAATGAGCGTTTTTGTAAAGTAGTATTAAGGAAAAATTAAATTAAACCAGTGCTTGCGTGTGTATATGTGTAAACAATAAATGTCAAGAATTGTACCTTAACAGATCTTCTATCTCGTTATAAGTTCTAGATTTTAGCCACTCTGTTATAACATGCTTACATTCTCTGTATGTTTTAGGGTATATATTTAAAAAGTACTACTACTATCGAAAAGTAAAATTGCATTTTCTTGAAAGCGTTCATCTGGAATTTAATTTCTTTTTTTGTGAAATACCGTCTGTGGTAAAAACACAAACAAAAACAAAAATTTACATACATACATGCGATCTTGATGTGATTTGACGACCTCCGTAGCCGAGAGGTGACCGTGCCGGACTTTGGCGTCGCACCTCTGAGGTTCCGGGTTCGAACCCGGTCGGGTCAATAAGGGAAACGAACTTTTCTGTATTGTCTCGGATCTGGGTGTTGTGGTACCGTCGTTTTGTCTGATTTCTGTAACACAAGTGCTTTAGCTACTTACCACAGAATCAGAGCAATGTATGTGATGTTGTCTAATATTTATTTATTATTTATTTATTATTTATTACATATAGCCTATGGTTCCGTTGTTGACTATGCAGTTTTTAAGTACATCAGACCAAACTCTTTAAACTTTGGGCCGCCCTTATGTCGTTAAAATAAGAACTAATATAATCATGCAAGTGTTTACCTTGATGTACTGTTGAATGTTAAACATGGTAAAGACGCTGATCTTCATTTTTAGAGTTCCGTACCTCAAAAAGAAAAAACGGAACCCTTATAGGATCACTTTGTTGTCCGTCTCGACCTAGAATCTTGAAATTTGGCATGAAGCAACGTTTTATAGCACACATAAAGGAAAAATTCCGAAAACCTTAAATTTTTAGTTACATTACAAAATATTAATGCTCCTCCATCTTTCCCCATTGTAATGTTATGAATTTCATTTTGCAATAAAAATACCATAGTTATGACTCGATTGTCGTAATGAACGAACTTTGTAAACCTTGCAGGTTTGTACGGAACCCTCGGTATGCGAGTACGACTCGCACTTGGCCGGTTTTTTTTTTGTTAAAATTTCAATTTTTATTAAAAACCCATAGCTAGCTTGGTAAAGATTATTAATGTCCATTATTTCGTTTCCGTAACGAATACTAAAGCCCAACATTCGTTGAAACACTCACTTGTGTTGTATATTTTTGAGTGCGATTTTCGCGTATTTGAAATGTTTTCAGCGAAACCGTTGTGCCTGCTTTTACGTGTAACGAGATTGTATTGCGTGGCGGGCAGCAAGAGCTATCTGATCCGCTTGTCCTCGCTCGAATTGAAAGAAGACTAGCTGTTTTTCAAACGAAATGTGCCTCTGAGGTTTTAGCGTTCACATAATTCAGTACAAAATGGGTAATCCACGTGGTACAAAACTCGTTTGATGTGTTTCGGGATTGGAAATATGTTTTTAAAGAGGTGTCGGTTCTTTGTTAACCCTATTAAATTGAAACCCTGTATGAAAGTATTTTGATACTCAGTTAAGACCTAAAAGAAAAAATTGGCAATTGAGCTTTATGAATTGACAGTTGAGAATAAAGTAATTGACTTTGATTGTGGTTTAGGTTTTACAAATATTTCCAAATCTTTATTCAAAATCACATCCAATCTTAATTTAAAATTAATATGACCATAGTCAATGAACTGGTAAGCAAAAAAATTGCAGTGCAGAAGACTTGTATGCATTGGGAAACTTTCAGTAGCCTGTTGCTTATTGTAAAACTAAATGTTGTTACATTTTCAACAATTTTACGAGAATGAAAGAAATGTATGTCTTAAAATTTAACAAATTATAATTTTCAGCAATCCATCATGTTTTTTAACGTATTCCAGCAATTAGAATGAATAAAAATGAGCGTTACTTACCTTAATGAGTCAAATTGAAAACAAAACCAAGACAAAAAAATCCTAAAAATGTGAGCACCCATTAATCAACTCAAAGTTCGCAAACAAATGTGAAGGTATAAGGCAACAGACGCAATGCAGATCAATTTACGTTTTGCTTATTTTACCTCCCTGATACTAGAAGTGGATCTCAGTCACTTATCTCTTTTCGCTGAGTGCATTACAGTCACTGGTTTTGCCTCGGTTCACCCATTGGATTACCTTCAATATTCTTACTTCTGATTTTCTCAAGCTACGTTTGGTGGAATAGACTTAAAAGATTTTGTCTCCTTCAAACCTTTTAACGAAAACTTTCAGGCAATTTTTAGTTGGGTAAGGAAAGCGATTCGTATGAAAAGTCCGTTTTGCACGTAACAATGTGCTACTTATACTATTGTGAAAGTCAATAAAAAAGTTTTGTATTGTTGAAATTTAATTACTCGAAGGCTGATATCTTACATTTGAAAATGTACCTAAACAGTGGGATTCGTATTTGAACGGGTAGGTATGTTTACATTTAGAAAAATTAACAGTATTAAGAAATATATAAGCAAGAGTTAGTAAACAGAATTTTTTTTAAGAAAAAATATTTTAATGCAATTTAAACCATAACATAGTAACTGATTAAATACTTACTTGTGTGACTACCAACCAGTCAATAACTTTTACTCCTTTTAAATTTGCATAAATTTTTGAAATGCCTCGTTTGAAACAGAACAGGAAATTTGTAGGCCACGAGGAACTTAGAATTCAACACACATCAATACGCCGAGCTAAGTGTCGGGCAAATTTATTGGAAGTGCCTGGAGATTGAACTCGTAAACTTGCTTTATCTACCTACGATCTATATACTAGCGAGATATACTGAGAGGTATAACAATTTGAAGTATTTCTTTTTTTTTTGGTTGATAGTCTTAATTATAGACTTAGTTTATAGAGTTTTAATGTAATCCATCAAAAATCTTTTCGAATACGTAATTGTGTTGTCAAAGCCAAAGAACATTCAATTCTGAATGTAGAACGCAGGACTTTTCAACTCTCAGCATTGTACCTTGCATTCATCGCTTTATAGGTATTCACGGCATCATAGGATCGGCTATTAAAAAAATATTTTCTTTTTATATTGCACTTCAAGATTGACCTCATCCCATCTGATGTTAAGTGGTAATTAGGTCCTAGCTTAAAGGCGACAAGTAGGTAAAGCATAATAATAGCTGTTACTGGACTTTTCGCCCTCAGCTTGAAGCCTTGACCCCTTTGCTTTTAATGCAGCACCCTCCAGGAGATCTGGACACCTTATTCACACGCAAGAACAGAACAACACGATTGTTATTTGTTTCGTCACGAATTTACAACGATACATGATATGCACGCTACGCATGAATAAGTTATTATTTTCACATTTTAGAGCGCTATTAGTGTCTTAAGACAGAAATAGTAAAACGAATAAAAGCTTGTATACAAAATTTAATTTCAGGTCAATGATCCAAATCACCTAAAATAGTGTAAAAGGCCAATCCAAATGGCTGGACTGAATGCTCACCAAACTAGCGCATTCAAGTGCCGTGTGAATAATTAAACCCGTAATCAATCGAACTGAATTTGTTCGCTGGACTTGAATATTTGAGAAATAATGTAAATCGGTAATTTTGATGCCAAATATTATACTAACTGCGGCGGCGTTTTAATTTACATTAATTTGAGATAAAAATGATCATATACGCTATTAGGATATTTTTATTGCAAAGAACATTTACAGAAATTCGTTTTACATTATAGTACAATTTATACAAAATATTTACAAAAATAAATAAATTTATACGAGAAATACTAAAACGAGAAAAATACACAAAGACTTGTAAACAATCAAAATTCATATTTATTAATTGGGTTCATTTACAGAAAATGTTTTTATATTTATAAGTTCTTGCATACTGAATGTTCAATCACTACCCTTTAACCAAGCGGGAAGCAAGAACAATACACAAGTTGTTGTACAAATTTCATCGAAAACTTGATTCAGCACGTTACTGATTTGTCAGACGCTCTGGGAACCAATACCGTCATAATTTTAATCCAATCTGAAATAAAACCAAACACAGACGCATTTATTTGAAACACTTTTGAAATCGAATACACCTAGCCGAGCGCCATCAACACAGATCGAAAGATGTTTCAGGGTTTCCATTTCAATTTGTTCACGTCACAAAATAGAAATTTACCCAAATTCGTTGAGAAAGGTTACGGTCGCTCCGAACGTACTCGGTTATTCATTCGCTATTTCTGCTGGTTTATTGGAATTGTACCTTTAAAACCCTTTTCCTGTGTATGTAGATGCTTACTGAACCCTTCCTTTGTATAGAGACGCGTGACGTTCTATATGAGCGCTTTTCATGCATCTCCAATACCTATTCCGTGGAACTTTACACGATTTGCCTATTGCCTATTTATAGAAACTACTTTATTTTGGTTAAAACATTATCCAGAATAATTCCGGTCCAAGTTGGCCAATCTCATTGAAATCAGTCAATAATGAAAAAGTATTAATAAAATAAGATAACAGGTCAAAACGAGACAACATAGCTGTTCGTGGCGCAGTAGATAAGTAGTTAACACTAACTACTATAAGTTGTCGCGTTTTGACCTGTTAACTTATTTCAAATGTTTAATATGACATGCGAAGGTCTTGACGTCTATACGTAGGATTTTGTTTACGAGTATCTTACTTGAATATTTGAATCATATAAGTACATGTTCTTTCTTCATTATCTTTATTAATTTGTGTTAACCATTTATCAACAATCATGATTTATTTTAAAAAATAACCCTTTTTGCAGGTAACCAATTTTTACTTAATTAGAGTTGTTGGGTATTCCTTTTTCATTTAAAAAGCTCTGTTGTCCAGTGACAAAGAGTAGGTTCGTAACCGGTGGGTTTGATTCACGCGGACAAATTTTGTGTAGTCATTGAGGTAGGTGCCTTTAGCCGGATAATTATTTTGTCTTTTATATTGAAACTTCATTTTTATAACAAAATCATTTTCGTACGTTTAGGTCAAAACCATAACTCCCTTTTTTATTACTTTGCAACAGTCAGTCAATTGTTGATGAGCTCCGTAGCCGAGAGGTGACTTTGGCATCGCGCCATCTCTGAGGTCCTGGATTCGATCCCCGGTCGGGTCGATATGGTAAACGAACTTTTCTATATTGCCTCAGGTCTGGGTGTTTTGGCACTGATTTCTGATTTCTGTAACACAAGTTCTTAAGCTACTTACCACACTATCAGAGCAATGTATGTGATGTTGTTCAATATTTATTATTTAAATATTAGAAACAGAAAAATTTTATCTCCCCTTGCGGTGCGGGAATTGAACCCACGACCTTCACGTATCGCGCGTGCTGCTCTTACCAACTGAGCTAACCGCAAGTTATTGTAGGCGATGAAATTTTTCTGCTGTATCAATCGTTAGCCTCCGGTAAGTGCCCTCTGCCGAATATGTTTAGAACTACATACTAATCGGCCCGTGGTACATTCGTTGCAGAAATGTTTGAAAACCACGGAATCGAAGACACCTTGGCATCTTAATCGATTTTATTATTTTTATAGTACTATACGCCGTACTAGCGAACTTTAAATATTAGAAACAGAAAATTTTTATCTCCCCTTGCGGTGCGGGAATTGAAACCACGACCTTCACGTATCGCGCGTGCTGCTTTTACCAACTGAGCTAACCGCAAGTTATTGTAGGCGATGAAATTTTTTCTGCTGTATCAACCGTTAGCCTCCGGTAAGTGCCCTCTGCCGAATATGTTTAGAACTACATACTTATCGGCCCGTGGTACATTCGTTGCAGAAATGTTTGAAAACCACGGAATCGAAGACACCTTGGCATCTTAATCGATTTTATTATTTTTATAGTACTATACGCCGTACTAGCGAACTTTAAATATTAGAAACAGAAAAATTTATCTCCCCTTGCGGTGCGGGAATGGAACCCACGACCTTCACGTATCGCGCGTGCTGCTCTTACCAACTGAGCTAACCGCAAGTTATTGTAGGCGATGAAATTTTTCTGCTGTATCAACCGTTAGCCTCCGGTAAGTGCCCTCTGCCGAATATGTTTAGAACTACATACTTATCGGCCCATGGTACATTCGTTGCAGAAATGTTTGAAAACCACGGAATCGAAGACACCTTGGCATCTTAATCGATTTTATTATTTTTATAGTACTATACGCCGTACTAGCGAACTTTAAATATTAGAAACAGAAAAATTTTATCTCCCCTTGCGGTGCGGGAATTGAACCCACGACCTTCACGTATCGCGCGTGCTGCTCTTACCAACTGAGCTAACCGCAAGTTATTGTAGGCGACGAAATTTTTTCTGCTGTATCAACCGTTAGCCTCCGGTAAGTGCCCTCTGCCGAATATGTTTAGAACTACATACTTATCGGCCCGTGGTACATTCGTTGCAGAAATGTTTGAAAACCACGGAATCGAAGACACCTTGGCATCTTAATCGATTTTATTATTTTTATAGTACTATACGCCGTACTAGCGAACTTTAAATATTAGAAACAGAAAAATTTTATCTCCCCTTGCGGTGCGGGAATTGAACCCACGACCTTCACGTATCGCGCGTGCTGCTCTTACCAACTGAGCTAACCGCAAGTTATTGTAGGCGATGAAATTTTTCTGCTGTATCAACCGTTAGCCTCCGGTAAGTGCCCTCTGCCGAATATGTTTAGAACTACATACTTATCGGCCCGTGGTACATTCGTTGCAGAAATGTTTGAAAACCACGGAATCGAAGACACCTTGGCATCTTAATCGATTTTATTATTTTTATAGTACTATACGCCGTACTAGCGAACTTTAAATTCAAAAAAAAAATTCAAAATTATTTATTCCATCATAAATCATTTTGTACATGAAATAAACAAGGGTTGACCTCTTCTATTAAGTGCAATAGCACCTGTGCCAGAGGAGGCCACTCTTCCTCAACACTTTCCTACGTTTAAAGACGAAATAAAATAATTTGAATGCGCAAAATTACTAACATAGAAAAACAAGTAAGGGGACAATACAATTTTGTGTGTGTGTGTTTTTATATATATGTGCAGGTATGTGAGTGTGTGTGTGTGTGTGTGTGTATGTGTGTGTTTGTTTGTGTAAATAAGTGTGTTTGGGAGAAACAAAACTGTTTATCTGAAGTATTTTAGTAAACATTCTGATTCGTTATAGTCTAGTGTTTTAAGCCAGGCAACAACTTTTGATTTGCATTCGCGAAGGTGTAGTGGGTGAAATTGCAGAATGTTGTTACATTTATTATACAGATGTGACGAGAGGTACTGAAATTGTGATTTTGCAAATTTTGAGCGTGTTCGTATTTCTTTCGCAACATTATTATTTCTTCTCTTTGCACTTATTTTTGTAGTGTACTTAATTATTGTGTGTTTTTTTAAAATGGTGTGTAGAATAAAGAGTCTTCTAATGGAAAGAGTGTCAGTTAGAGTGTGTAGGGATTCAGTTGGGAATCTGCGTTTTTTAAAATAACAGACCTTAAGTAATGCCCTTTGGGCTCTTTCCGCATTTATAAGTATGGTTTTAGCTGCGCCACCCCAAACTGTTATACAATAAGTGGATATGGATTGAGCCAGAGCAATGTATATTTGATTTATTAGAGTATTTGACGCAATATACCGAAGAATTTTAAATAACCAAATTAATTTACGCAGCCTAGAGCCTACCATCTCAATGTGAGCTTGCCAAGAAAGTCTCTGGTCTAATATAACACCCAAATATTTCACAGTACTCACTCTTGTTATCGAAGGACATTTACATCTAACTTCACTTTGTGAGTTACAGTGATGTACCCTTATGTCAAAAAGAGTATCGGGTTGTGTTCTGTTGTACAGTGAAAAAGTAATATAATGTGTTTTTTGTGTATTTAATGTTAGTAAATTATTTCTAAGCCAAGCCGCTACCACCTTTAGTCCAGCCTCAGCATCAGCCTTTGCAGAGTCCCAAGTTGTGTTAGAAAAAACTATTGCAGTGTCGTCCGCATATGAAAAGATACTAGCATTTCTTAACTTTAGATTGCAGAGGTCATTCAGGTAAACCAAAAACAGAGTAGGTCCAAGGACACTACCCTGTGGTACTCCGTAACTTACAGTTTCACTTTCACTTATCATCTCACCAACTCTAACCCTCTGTCTTCTGTTGGTGAGATAGTCTTGGAGGAGTTTTAGTGGAACGCCTCTGAAGCCGATTTTTTCTAGCTTATTTACAAGGATCGGGATGGACACGGTATCAAATGCCTTTTTTAAGTCGAGAAATATAGCAAGGCACTTGCGTTTGGCATCTAGATGGTCAACAACAATAGACGTTAGAGCTTCAACAGCATCAGCGGTTGATTTTCCAGACTGAAAACCATATTGATTTTGAGCAATAATGTTAAGTGTTTTAAGGTAATTTACGATACGTTTATTTAATACTTTTTTAATAATTTTGGAAATAGAAGGTAATACCGAAATATTAGAAACAGCAGAAAAAATTTCATCGCCTACAATAACTTGCGGTTAGCTCAGTTGGTAAAAGCAGCACGCGCGATACGTGAAGGTCGTGGTTTCCATTCCCGCACCGCAAGGGGAGATAAAAATTTTCTGTTTCTAATATTTAAAGTTCGCTAGTACGGCGTATAGTACTATAAAAATAATAAAATCGATTTATTATTTAATTAAGATATATTTATATTATTTAAAACTGATGAAAAAATAAAATCGAGTTACTAGATTTTAGGACCATTATACATGACAAAAGTTGTGACTGTTAAAGTTAATCAAACTCCATTAAAACTCAAAAATGCTATTAAACATCTGAAAGGCAACTCCAAAATAAATTAACCTGCTATCCTTATAAAACTCCATACTCATGTAACCAACAAAATTTAGGGAGCCACTTTTGTCCCGCTTATAAATATTTAAAATGAGCACGTCATCCTAGCGCATCCTGGCTCATTATACCCAAAGTTGACGTTATTTATGTAGGTTCAAATAAAGCGCCCGATTACTTAGCCCACCCTGAAATAATAAGGTTCCTAATAATTTGTTGGGGTGGCCAATGAAAAATCATCCCCGTGGATTTTAATTAAAATTCCTAAAGCTATATTATACCTGTTGGTTGTAATTTGCGATTACTTATGATGAAACTGGCGTTTCAGTATGAAACAGGTTTTATGGGATTTTGGTCAAAATAATGTTTACATTTTTAGTGTGATAAGGCGATATCGGTGGTGGAGTGGCTGAATTGGTGACAGAAGCCTGAAAGATTTTAGGTTCGATTCTCGGTCAGGACAATTTAGGAAACGGGCCTTTCCTTTTTTAGCTTGGAGTAAATATTATGAAAAATGATGATGTTGGATAACATCACTTAAATAGCTAAAAATGCTTAAGCACAATGCTAAAGCAATGCTTGTGTTAAGACAAAACATTCAGATCCACAACAATAGAAAAGTTCGTTTTCGATATTTAATCGACCCGACCAGGAATCGAACCTGGGGCGTTAGAGATAACGCGATGCCAAAGTCCAGGCCACTCGCCTACGGAGTCTCAGTTACGGAGGTCTTCATTGTTATAGAGCATATTCATATATTTATATTTTCATTTAAGTAACATTGTTCACAGAAAATGTACATTTAAATTCGATATAGCACGGGAGAGTTCAGGAACGTAGCATAGGCTAAAACGATGACCCAGTTTCCGCCTTTTTCATATTGGATTTTCAGTCTGTAACGTGTTTGATGTAAATAAAGCGTGAAATTTTCAAGCCCCGCCTTTTAATTAAAAATCAAAATAGAAGTCTTTGCATGGACAAGCTATGGGACGTTTTTAAACTTTTTTATCGCGTGATGATAGTTCATGAGTAGAGTTGAGCAATTTTTAATGCTTATGAAGAACTTGATTTGCCAATAAATAAGTATTGTTTAGTAGGCAAAAATAATTTTGAACTTTATAACTATATATTTAAAATACCTTAAAAATGTTTAAGCTGCATACAAAGCATAGGAAACGTATTTCAGTTGTTACTGATTTTGGGTTTCGTTTAATGTTGTTTACTAAAATATTTAAAACACAGATATTCTACAAGTTAACATAAATTAAACTATTCATAATGTAAAAAACCCAATAAGTACAGCATAAGTTCTGTTAAACTTGTTTTAATAAATAAATAAACGCGTCATATAAAATCATACCAGTTAAATGATCTGGAACTAAGGTTTTCCCTTGTGCTATGAGTACCAGGTTATTGAAACTAACTGGGGGCATAAAACCAGGACACCCAAAACTAAACACACTTATAAATGTAAGCCTTCCTAATTTTTTGAGAACCCGGGACTTTTTGCGTTTTGAGCGACTATCTTAGCCATTACGCCATCAATGACCTTGGCCGAAGACCTTACCAAATGCATCATCAATCAATCAGCAATCATTTTATTGTTAGTAGGTAAGAATTATGAAAAAAAAAACATTTAAAAAGACCCTATACCCCTGATAAATCGATATCGTAAGTACCCTGGGCTAGCTTGTTATGAGTGAAATAGCTTAATATTACACAACAACACGCATTGAGTAAATTTTTATCTTATTCCAAACGCAATTTTCAAGTTCACCACAATCAACGGAGGTTATCTTACGATCTCTCAATATATTCCAGCCTTTGTAATGTGTATCGCGCACGTCGAAAACAGAGGGTGGCCAAACGTCGATCTTAAGGTAATGGGATAAGGGTGCTAATGGAGTCGACCGTACTACTGTTTGTACGCAACCCTTCGCTTGGCGAGTTGTTTGTGAGCCATACTGTTCTCCCACGCGAATGCTCATTGCTCTTGTATGGTACAAATTGTAGGTTAATCAGATACGTGGAGCTCGTGATAATGTATGCACTGTATTTTAATCAGTTATTGAAAAACATTTTTATGTTGTTGCTGTATTGTTTCTCGTACCTACTACGTTCGATCTGGTGTGGGCGTAGCGTGGAAATACAAAATAGCAAAAGGCATCTGATGGACTGACATATGAAGACACCACTCTACAGAAACACGCCACTCTATAGAAACACGCAACATGTTTTCTGAGGTCTCAGAGTAAAGGTGATACCTCAACTACGATTCAATAATGACTGACCGCTTTGCCTTGACTAACAAATATCTGCAAGTTATATTTGATTGAAGCTTTGTAACATGAAGAGCGTTTGATGGCTAAAATTTTTTTTTAGTAAGTAAATAGGTTCTTATCAAATCAATGCAACGACTGAAAAATTTAATATTTCACAAAAAAATATATATTCATGATGTTCTATGACGTGTGTGAGAGCAATTCAGAATATTATGTAAGCATGCATTGAGATGTTCTTTCACTTAGAGCAGTTGCTTATAATGTAACATTACAGAGACGAATATATTTTGAAACGAATGCATCGGCCAAATGCATGTATGCGCACAATTGCACAAATAGTGGTCCCAGTTAGATTTTTTTGTTATGTTTGTTATTAGTTTATAAAAAAGTTTAAAATAAAAAAGGGTATTCATTAGTAATTATAAAGTATCATCTTTCAGTAAAAGTAGAATCAATGCCTTATAAAATAAACGTGGATAAGAACAGAAACTCGTGTGACTTACACCACCTCTTAAACTAGACAACACAGAGGGCTGTGGTTAGCGTTAATTAACTACTGACTGAAAACTTGTTACAATAGAGTCAAGTAATTTTGAATTGTTAATAAACGCTGCGTTAAGTGTTCGTTAAACAACGCGTGGTTTTCATTCCAAACAACGTTTCGTTGGTAGAAGCAATTTTCAAAAATTTTTTAGGGACTCGAAACTTCTTGGCTCCCCTACAAATATTTATAGATTCATCAATATCAAAATCGAAAAAGCCAAGTGTGTAATTTTTGTACACAAAATGATCAAGTTATGTATATATATGTATATATATATAATGGTAACTTGTTGTGTATGGAACTTATTAACATTTTAACTGTACAGAAGTATTTGGTCACTTTGTCTGCTCCGATATATCTGACGGCGACTGTACCAGGCGATGCGATATCGACCACACGATTCTAGGGCAAACTACTTCTCAATTAAGCCGGACTAATTCTTTGAAAGCGTTGTCTAAAGATTAGACGAGACTTAGGTGTGAGAGAGTCAACAGAACTCATTTTATTTTTAATGGAAAAACAAATAATAATTAAATATTAGAAACAGAAATTTTTTATCTCCCCTTGTGGTGTGGGAGTAGAACCCACGACCTTCACGTATCGCGCGTGCTGCTCTTCCAACGGGAGAAATTCTGTTGCTTATATTTAAAGTTCGCTAGTACGGCGTAAAGTACTTTAAAAAATATATGAAGAAACGCGTCTATAATAGCATTCCGTTGCTTGTGTAAAAGACGTAATTGGAAAGTACATTTAACACAAAACGTAGGTAGTACAATTTGGAGTGCTAGACACAGAATAAGTTATAATAAATATAATCTCATTCTAAACTGAACCTTATGGTGACCTCATAAGAGGCAAGTGTTTAAATTGTATGGTTCTTTGTATGGTTTGTACCTAGTTTCTACTTCAATATATTTGTGAACGAGTCGAATTTCAGAAACAGGGAGTCTCCCAAAAACGAAACGAACAAATGAAAGGTTTCGTTTTTGAAGATAAATCAAAAGTTTGCGAATTAAAACGTTGTTTTTTATTTGTATAAATTATCCTAACTTTTTTTTTTTGACTAAACGACACTTGTCAAACAAAAAACAATAAAATACAACTATTCTCTTAAATGTCCAATAGTCTAAAACACAAAAGTATATAGGTAATAAAAAATATTTTAACTATTCCTTGAATTCTAACGAAAAAATGCATAGTGCATCCATAAGCACCATTTTGCGTGACTGCAAATTGGCTCTGCTTTTATTGAAGTTGTAATGACATTGTGAAATTATAAGGATGAAAATATTGTTCATTCCATATTATTCGTTCATTATTTTAATAGTTCCGTATTCAAAGTGAATAATAATTAAACAAAAAAAAACGACTTCTCCTTAATGGTAATCTTGAATCTTGGATCACCGTTGAGATATCTTCTTTCCAATAAATAAAGCATCAAAACGGTGATGTGTAAACACGCTTGAATTAAATAAAAACCTGATTTTTTTAAGAAGGTTATTTTTTTTATAAACTTATTTTATTTTTCGGAAATGTTTCACTTTCATTCTTTGGTAACTATGAGATGAAACAAACCATACTCCTGAAAAAGATTTCATAGCGGTTTGGTGGAACATTTAGTAAAAGTGTCAAAACCCATCTGTCAGATGTTTTTAGCCTCTGACTAGGCTTAGCGACATATTGACACATTAGCCATTAATAGTCTGGGATTTCTTCCGAAGCACGAAGATGCTAGTGATAGTTAATTTAATTTTTTGTCAAAATGGTCACCCATTTAATACTGGAACGCAACGTACACACTGCATATCTTAACTTTTGATAACATTTCGGAGCCTTTACTACTACAGCGCCACGAGTTGCTCTTATAAACGAAGATATTTTCGTACCGTATTATTTTATGATATTTTTTTAATTTTGTGAGCGTCCGCAATCACACATCAAAATTAAACGGTAACCGAACTGAGCCATTTAACACACACTCGCCTTCCGAATTCCGCTGACCACAGGTTAGGTCACGCGAGCCATCGCTTAAGATTTTTTTACCATTCGTTTCGTAAAGGTATTTCCAGCGTTCTCATTTTATGGAATTCCTTTGACATGGCATCCGATCATTAGATTGTGTGATTGCTACGTCGTAGTCGCCGTAGACGCTACGTGCGTAGCCGTAGTTACCCAGTTTTACGTGTGAAAGTAATGATTGCCTTTGTGTCGAAGTCCTTCCATCTGTATTTGCTGTTGGTATTTCTTTTGTAGTGTGGTAAAAAGATTGGATGTGTTAATATACTCTTTGTTTTATAGAACTGTTGAAATGTAAATCAACACTAAAGGTTTCAAGTCTGCAGTGGACAAGACAACCTATTTACAGTTCAGACTACCTCGCTATAGCAGATTTTTTCATTTGTGTTTTATTAAGTGTGTTTTGTAATTATTACAAGTAAGGTTTCACTCTCAATTCTGGAGAGTCAAACAGAACTAGTGTACTCCTTTATTAAAGGCCGATAACGTAAATATTTTATTTATTTATTTATTCAAATACCATATAGTAGTCTTCATTACACTATCTGCCGAACTGCAAGACAAGCATTTGTCGGCACTGAGTATTCGCGATTAAAACTTAGTGGTATATTTCAAGAAAATCAAATTATCTTTTTAGGGTAAGATTTACGTAAACTAGAATACGGAAATAGCAAAAGTAAAACTTTTTGATACAACACGAAACAAATTTTGTTTGGAAACATAAGCTACGTAAAAATAAATAAATCAGCCGAGGTGTGATTGCCCTATGCACTTCAAGGATGCAACTTCAGACCTGTCTCCCGCAAAATTTATATTGCTGAATATTTGGCACTTCTACCGAGAACTAACTGAAATAGTCCCTAGAATCGTGTCAATGATATTTGTGTTCTGCAAAATTACTATTCCTGGCTGTACTAGTAAAAATCAATACGAACCACAGACTCACTAAAAATAAAAAAAAACCAACCGATCCGAATTCGAAAGCAAATGCGCCATTTTGTATGGCGCTAACCTGCTTTCATTCAATCCCCGGTCTGGTAATATTAACTCACATAAAGTATTCAGATCAGATCATTGACGGGCGTTACCAATCGCAAGTGGTCACGCGATCGTGAATAGAACATTTGCCGGCGAAGAAACTGATCCTGTACACAGGTGGGATTTAGTTTGAAGATTAACAGCTATCAAAATCATATACTCTTACAATGCAGGACAAAGTAACATTTTTTTTATAGAAGCACAGTATATCGGTTCCACCCAGCCTGATGTAAGCAAGAGAGGAACCCACATCACGATGATAACGGATTTGATACCGTAATATCCTATCCGTTAGCATCGCCATACTGGCTCGCAAAATGTTTCTTCACGCTACTTTTGAAGGATTCCATATCACAGGAAATAGGAACACATGAGCCGGTAACATGTTCCACTTCTTTATGGTACGGCAAAGATAAGAGTTACCCAATTATTTTCTTCACGATGGAATATTTTCCACGATGAAGCAACAACAACAATAACATAGTGGTATTTGTAAGGCCAAATGAGTTCCACCTCTGCAAATGCTACAGCATATTTTCTAACACTGTAGCAAAAAAATCCATGCACTTCTTCTTTGCTAAATTATTTATTTCTTGGAAACATTGCTCACCGTTTTTGACTTTAGTATAGAAGAATATTGGGTATCAGTGTAACAAAATTAGTGAACTTTAATGAAAGTGAGGGGGTAAATAAAACCATAGGCAATGCAAATCGGTTTCAGGTAAATGCGTTTTTATCTTTTTTTTTGTAATTGCACTATTAGAACTCGCTTTTGTTCACGCTTGATACTTTGTCATCATCAGATAATACCATAAAGTTTAAATTTTCAATTTATTTTCATCAAAAAATGCATGAATTCATTACTTTACTGCTTTGAGTTTGTACTTTGCACTCAAGACATTTCCGACGTACAGTAGGTAAGTTACAGTATTTGATTTAAATGTTTACCAAATAAATCTATATTTTCTGTTTCACAGAGCATCAAATAGACTTATTTATATTTAGGTTTATATATATAGGTAGATAGATATTTAATTTGAAGTACAGAACCCTAAAGCTATACCCATTAGCTGAAAAGGAAACCTAGCTTCCAGAGTGGCGGATGATTTGCAAATTCAATGTCACGATATTTAGTATTTACGATCTGTGATTAAGCCTTTCATTGAATGAGTTCAGGGATTTTGCAGACTTCACATGGCGAGAGAAACAGCAAATAATTTAAACCGTACATAATAGTCTTAAAATGTATCAATTAATAAGGGGCTAATATAATTTTACCGAATCTTTTTCGACCAACGCACCGAACATCGTTTTGCCGAACCATATATAGTTCTATGATAGCTTTAAAAAGCGCTTCTGCTATAAAATTAAATACAAAGACCTCACTACGTGGACATCTATCTATCTTTTTATTCCAAAGGTTATTCCAACACTCCACAGGGCCGTACTACATATTTATTTGATGCGGCACATTGGGCTGGATCGAATCGGGCTGAATCGCGTCAAACCAAACGAATTGCCTCGTTTTGACAAGCGAATTCATCAGTACGCAAGTCGGTGTAAGCATTTGGGGTCCTACAATTTCTCAGGGTTTTCTTTTAGTAACGTGAGACAATGAATTATGTGATTGCTTCGTTTTTCTTTTAAGATTTTTTTTATCATACTATCGAGAATCGATCGATCGAGTGGTAAGTCTTTTTAAATCTAGTTTTAAGGGATAAGTGACATCGGAAATCATTTGAAACATACTTTGGGCAGGTGTAACTGTTGGCTTTCTACACATCTCCCAAATAACAAAATAGCGATAAGTATGTCCACACATACTTATCGCTATTTTGTTATTTGGGAGTATGCCACCATACTGGTAGTTCTAAGTAAAAATAAGTAGTAGTTCTGAAACGATTAGCGTTAAAAGTTTTTAGCTTAACAGCGTCTCACAAATGTTTTTTCTTTCCGTGTATAGATTAACGGTCTATGGGTCTCAAGCCACCAAGTACCTACAAAACCAAGAGTTGTTTCAAATTAGAAGATTGGTACTTGATTGCCATTTACATTTTTTTTCTGCGTGACAGTCGTATGACATGGACTATACTAATTTAAAAGAAATAGGCTTGGTATATACTTGACCATATTTAAATGAGATGTGACATCATTCAAAGCATAAATGAAGTCAAAAAACCTTCTGTTAGTATTTATTACGAGTTACACTCTAACCACAAAAAAAAGAAAATTAATTAGATTTATTCTAGGTATTAAAAAACACCATTGACGTCTATCAGGCTTCAGTCTAACTCTATTAAAGTGTTCGATTCTAAAGCAAAACAAATGTCAGTCGAAATAAATGCAATCCCGAACAAGTCTTCACAGTAAATACGAGTATTTGTTGAATACTTGGGCGCCTGGGAGGCGAGTGGAATCTGCTTTATTTGAATAATTTGATTAAGCCGAGGGTACTCGGTCGGTTCGCCCGCCCCTATGTACTGACAATAAGGCCTATTATTCGAGCAAGTACAACAAACTTCATCGATCGTGCCCGAGATGATTGTGACCTTATTTATTTATTTTAAACGGCAAAAGGCAACCTCGTGGCGTTAATAAAGAAAGTAATTAAATGGTGCCAACCAGCCATTGATGACCCTGGCTTTAGTCTTATTTGAACGAGAAAATATCTAATTAAAATGTGGAATTTATTGTTAAATTATCTTTGTGCCGAAAATGTTATGATTCAGCTTAACTAAGGAAAAAACATGATTTTATTTTATTTATATTATTGTGGAAAAAGTAATTGAATCTGAGGATGATAATAAAATTTTCCAATTAGTATGAAATATTTACACCTGGATTTTTTTTGGTGTCCTTATTCAGAGTGTGATGTGAAGTTGAAAGTTTCGTCTTTTTGTATATCATAACTCCAAAAAGCCGATATTCTATATCATTTGGAAACAAAAGCAGACGAATCAAATTAACCACTGGTAGGTAGTGTTTTCTGGCCAACGGAGATGGGGTTGCTATCTCCACATTTGAAGGCTTGATCATATGACGAATTACCCCATATTCTTCAGTTAATTTCATACAAAAACAGAGGTTTATCTATGCGAAAGTCAGAAAATAAATTATAATCGGTTATGTAATCGAAAACTCATATTTCGATTTTGGACGTTAGATCATTATACAGTTCCATTTCTAAAAATGTTTACAATACCAAACTTTATGATCATAATATCTTAAATGAAACATGACGCAAAGCAACCATTTCCAAAGGGCATGTTCTAACATAACTCCCAGACCAATTTGGGATATTATTAAATCGAGGTCGTTGCACCGCTTTCATTAAGATTGCATGCGATGCCATTAACAAACCCACCGCTACGTGCATGACAAAATATAACTAATTTTCTTGGAACGATCGAAGTGGAGGTGTATGTGCTCACATTACTCGGAATGTAGCTTACTTAAACAAATTTAAAATTGTTTCTTTATTTGAATTTTCTTCACAAAACACAGGAAAAGCAATATGTGTTACTTTAAATATATAAAAAAAAACAATGTTTCCACAATATATATTTAAAATGTATGTCTAGTCGAAAAAACTGCGCTTATATTGTGGATTTTAATGAACTTTAATATGCTGGGAATTAAATTCTTAGCAAACCTATAAGTGACAAGTTTTAGATTTTTGCAAAATGTTCTTACTTACGTAGGGAATATTATTACGTAAATACCATCAACGTTAATTTTTATTCGGCTAACATGAAACTAAAAACGAATTAAAATTTGAAAAGTAATATATGTATATAGTAAAGGGACTGAAACTGCTGTCATTTAGCATTTCGCGGTACCGGATTGTGTAAAAATGAATAAATATTTCTTGTACGCCGTTTTGAAACGACGCTCACGGGCACTCATTAGAGTTTTGAATACGTTAAAGTTATATGTTGTTATTACGGATTAGTATGGTAATAATTAGGAAACTGATATATCTTTTCCCAATGTTGCAAGTCCCATCAAGCGAGTAACAAATTTGTAGCTACGGAATACAGAGATTAAGCTGCCATGTGAATAACTATATACTGTTAATATTTTCACAAAGATTGAAAGAAATTTTATTAAGCTATATAGAGAAACGAGTTTAATAAGACAGATGTACGGACTTCACAGATAAGAGACTTAGGCAAATCACCTTAGCTTGCACTAACTTGTGACCGACAGCGACATGAATGCTTTTCAATTAATACGGATTCTATCAAAGGTAATGTACGAAAAAAAATTATATAAGACGTGACTTTAATTTTATTATATGGAAAGAATCTGCCCGTGATTTTATTCGGCTAGCTGTCGTTTGAATAGCATTGGGACCTTATTTTAACTACGAGTAGGTAGTAATCTTAAAAATGAAATACATAGTGTTGCAGGTTTGTACCAAAACATATTGTTTTTTCTGCTTTATCTACTACTATGTGAATTTCGTGATGAGATTAATGTGATTATAACGTAAACATGACGTCTAATGATTGAATGGCGTTGTAATGTTCGTTTGTTCTAACAAATAATGGCATATTTTTTAAACCTTTTAGTAGAGTACTACTTAGAAAAAAAACTTTCTCGTAGGTTATATGTATTTATAAGAAAAAATTTAATAAAAACAACTCTTTGAAAATTGTGTCTAAACAACCAACGGTTTAAGCTGGGTGTTAAGTCATCAGTCAGCCTAGTATTTACATGGGTAGAATACTATCTACCAATCCATCATATAGCTTTAATTGTCGGTAAACAAAATCTCGAGTTGGTTCAGCCTCCGCAAAATCCCAAATGTCGGAGCAGCCAACTAATGGAACGTCACTGAGTATCAAATGGATTTGCTCACTAAAATAATGATTCATTGCGCCCTTGTCATTGTCCCACGCCGCGGTACAAAAGGCGAGTTCAACCTGCAATTAATATTTGAATCATGTAACACTTGACAAACAGCGGTAAATTTTGAAATACTCTGCTACAGATTTAAATATTTGTAGAATAAACTCTTTTATAAAGGAAAAAATCGTTGCAGACGCTATAGGGCCTTCTATTGAACCTCCTTAAGTGACCTCGAAATAGGGTTTAAATAAAATTTAATTTGAAATTATTACCTTTTTAACAAAACGTTTCCTTTTTTGATTGTCTTTTTATATTGCAAATAAACGTCAGTGCGATGTGAACGCGTTTGGTATTGAATTTTCCTGAAGTGTATAATTAGTTTCTTTAAAAGTATAAAGAAGAAAAACAAATTATAATTCAACCATAATTGCAGAATGTTACTCTTGTCCCAATATGATGTCAGTAACAATGTCAGTGTTTTAACTTTTATAAGATTATAATAAAAGTATAGGGATTAAAATGCTAGTTCTTAGTTTTATTAAAATATTTAGTACAACTTAAATTTGTCGTTTCTTAGCAGTCTCTACGTCCTAACAAGAGTATTTAAAGTTACTCAGATTTTATCTCATAACGTTCTCATAAAAAATGGAAGCTCTTAACTTTAAATCGGTGAACCCAACTAGTGAGACGGGTACTCCGATAAAATACTAAAGATTTAAATTCCGTAGCAGTTTCTTCCAGTTATAGGAATATTATGAAATTCTTAAATTTTTATATAAGTGACATTCGCTGGTGAAACCTTTTGAGGGAAGCTTAGACTCACATCAAAAGTAGCAATAAGCTTTCCGAGTGGAGGGAAAACAAATTTTTCTATCTAGCAATCCTGGGCGTAGAAATTCAAATGGTATGTAAATGCCTTCCTACGGCGTGGCTTGGGTTAGAGTTGACATCAGTTGGCATTACGCTGGCATGGCGCGCGCCTCGGTAGTTAATCAACTCACGTTGTGAACCGAGGCAGTGGTGATCACATTCTGTTCCAGTGAATATTTTTTTTAGAAGGGATCTCATGCCCCAAGTCATCACAACGAAGCAATCAGTTGTAAATACCAGCTTAACTGCGGATATTAAAATGCTCATGAACGTTACTGAAGATGGTCGGAGTAGTTATCTAACACCAGCCTATGGTGGGCTTGCCTTAATTTTATTTTGTGTAACTTTTGACATAAAGGTAGTTTTCTTTGTCGTACAATGATGTACTTTTATTCTCGTTGGAGCTTGAAACTTTTCATTTCAAAGATGAGGCGAGCCTTGTTTCATTCTAACTGTATTCGTTTTCGATTTGATAAATTATTTCAGCATAAAATCATTTTAAAAATCGATTCTTTTATAAGGGATAAAATTTATCGAAGAAACGAGTAACATTATTAAATTCATTTTTAAAGTGCGTTAATAACTCAATGAGAATCATCTCTTAATAAATAAAAAACAATTTTTTGTTATGCAGTGAAATTGAATCTGAGTGAAATTGAATTTTTGTACAGTTACCTACTGGATTTCACTTGAAAAAATAAAAGTTTAAAAGTGTACGAAACTAGTTTTTTAAAGTTCTACTATTTCGACGTCAGTACGAATTTATCTTCGATTGAAAATAACAGAATTGATCAAAAGCTTACGCTCACAAAAGGGTGACTGTCCATTGTCATTCGGAAGCAGAAAAGAGAATTGAAAAACCGTACTACCGAATAGTGGTGTTGAGCGCTCGCTAAACACAATTTTCCGTTGGGAATTTTTCACTCGGCCGGTTAAACTGATTACCTCAATTCACTCGTTGACAATAGCGCTTTCAGTAGTCATAATTACATTTGCATAAAGCTCACAATCGTTTGGCATTGAGTTCAGGCAAGTGGATTAGGGGACGTGAAATTTAATGAGCCGTACTGATAATGGCTGCGTCTCATTAGATATTCAAAGGAAAATAGTTACGAAATCTGAATGCATTTTAGAATTTCAAATGCTCGGTTGAGAAAGTTTTTCATGAATATTATCTACCTACCACATTTTTTGTCTTAAGTTAACTAATAGAAATGTACACTTGAAGCTAGCATCGTCGTTATCAGAGTTACACCTGATCATTATTTTTTATTGGAAATCTTTTTTTTTTTCTTTTTAAATACAACCAAGTCACATGTTCAAAATTAACCATTAACATTTTTTGTTATTCCGGAATTCAGGACCAACTAATTAACGAAAAAAGGTGCAAAAACAACATAGATACGGGCGAGCCGGAACCCTGGGGGTGCGTGACTCGCGTTTCTAAAACACAAAACCGTTGTAGGTAAGCTTTTTTATTTGGACGCCCCTAGCCCCTCCATAATATACAGTCGCCGTCAGATATATTGGAGCAGACAAAGTGACCAAATACTTCTGAACAGTTAAAAATGTCAAAAAGTTCCATACACCACAAGTTACCATTAATATCTGAACATTCATTACTTCAGTAATTATGTGAGCAGATGTCAATAATATCTGAACACTCATAACGTCAATATGTGTCACCCACGTCATGTGTCTCATTTAGATGAGTGTAGATGAGTATCCAGATATTATTGGTATGTTGTGTGTATAGAAGTTATTGACTAGCATCTGCTCAGATATTATTGAAATAGTTAATGTTCAGATATTAATGGTAACTTGTAGTGTATGGAACTTATTGACATTTTTAACTGTTCAGAAGTATTTGGTCACTTTGTCTGCTCCGATATATCTGACGGCGACTGTACTAGAAGAACAAAATCCAAATAAGTACTTAAGAATGCAAGTAGTATGATGTTTTTGATGTAAAATGGTTCCCGTGACACGTCGTATTTGTCCAAATCACATTTTTTAATATTGCTTTTAAGATTGATCTCATCCCACCTGATGTTAAGTGTTAATGAGATCCTAGCATAAGGGCGACAAGTATAGCATAATGATAGCTGTTAATTGACTTGTCGCCCTTATTTTACTAATGTAGCTCTGGAAACCTGACTTACACGAAGGAACACAACAACACCAAAGTGATGGTTATTGGCTGGCTGCAGTCTTCTGAAAGGTGGAGGTATAGTCTTCTGAAGGGTACGTATAGCTTGTGTTACTTCCAATGCATCTTACCGCCCCAAAATAAGAAGCACACAGCAAGCAGCAATTTGAAAATGCTTGCATTATGCATGGGCGACAAGATCTCTTCAGACACGTTCTTGCAAGGTGCCCAAATTGTACCAGCACAGGCGTTGCTTATATGGAATTCAGGAAGATGTATTATTCTTGTAAGAGGGAAATAGCTCCACTTGTAAACGAAACCAACTTTGCTACCAAAATAAAATCAAGGTCTCAGATATGCACGTTGATAACTAACCACTCCACGCCATGCATTAAACTCTTGACTACCAGGGAGTAATAGCCTAAAATAATATTAAACGAATAGAATTAATACGATTTTTTTTCCAATTTACTTCTTATACCAAAACTTCAATTTATCGTTGAGAAATATGTTAACTCTTTTCATATACATCAAATTCGAATCTTTATTTCTTACTAGCTGTCCCTTTTTTTTTCTAAACTTTTAAACCTTTTCCCTGGACCTCCACAATTATTACAAAACCAACATTAGCCAAATCGGTCTAGCCGTTCTCGAGTTTTAGCGAGACTAACGAACAGCGATTCATTTTTATATATAAGATATGTCACAATTACAAAGAAACTAAAAGGTCACAATGGTTTCAAATCTCACGTGTTCCTAAAAAAATACCTTACTATTTAGTATCGAAAGGCGAGAACTCAATCAATCCTAAAGTAAATAAGCACAGGAGCCTACTTGTCAAAATCGTATCCTGCGATTGCGTGTACTCCATGACTCTGGCACTAGAGAAATTATAATTAAGTACCTCACTTTGGTACTAAATATTTGAACGATTCTAGTTTTGTCTACGATGTAACGATGGGACACAATAAATAGCCCAGAAGGCAAGTTGCAAGGTATGTTTTAGACAGGTCGTTCGCTGCAGTGCGACACCACTGCGCATTTCAAACAATGAAATAAACGATATGACTCTTAAAGTAATAAAACGGTAATTTGCTAAGTAAAATAACCGTTTTAGTGATTTAAAAATGCTATTGTCTGACATGTCTACGAGTCGGTCCGGAGAATAATGGCTAGCCCACACAGGGCAAACATTCATTTGATAAATATTTGAGTCTGAGTGTTTATAAATGTGTTTAATTATATAATGTAGGATGTATGTATAACGTATGTATCACCGTTGGTGCTGGTTTCCATAACACACCTGCTTAAGTTAATTACATTGGGCACTGGGCATATATTTTAAGTGTTGTCTATTTCTTTGTTGAAAACAGTTTGGCAATAAAATACTACCTACAAAAATGTAGATCTATTTTTGAATTGTTAAATTATTCTGAATTAATTTTAGGGATATGCTTTCATAATAACAGGGTACATGATTAATGTACTCGTAATTTATCAATCTCGGCATTAGATAATTACTCGAATATGTATATTCAACTTCAAATAACCAACTAAGATATGAAGTTAAGTATTTCTTTTTTAAACTTAAGTCAAATTGTTGTAAACAGCAAAACTATGGAAATAATATGTTTAAGTACGCCAAAAGGGCCCAGAAAGGTGGATCAAGTATCAGAAATTAGAATGATGTTTCTCAAGAAGAAGACCTAAAAAATATAATGTTACTTCTTGGATCGCCACGCTAATTATAAAGGTTGAATAAAAGAAAAAAAATCACAGCAGTTGAAAACACTAAGCTTGATAAAAAAAAAGTTTTTTGAATAATTTCTCAGATTGAAATTAAAAATGAGTTTTAGCAATTTTTTACTTTGAGTGTAATACCTCGATAGTGTCATAGTTTAAAGACTCAACCTGCCCTAAAAAGGGCAGGACTACCCACTTAAATCCTCCGGTTGGACCTCATCGCCTTAGCGGCAATATGACGTCATCCGTTATATTACGCTATTTATTGTAGAAATGATAACTAGATTTATGCTTAAATCAACAGATAGGCTTTTATTTAATTTTTAGTGCAAGCAGATGTTATTTACTGTACAGTAAGGTATTTTGTATTCACATTACTTTTATCGAAACCGCAATTTATTTTATTTGTAAAACTTCATCTCCTAGTGCCGTCAAGCAATCAATATTAAAACAACTACGATTTATGTAATCAGTTCCACTTCCAATCCTACAAAGCTAGTAGAGCACAAATTAAGCTGTCAATTTATTTGCTCGGGCAGATGGATCGTTCAAGCGGCCAGCGTAAGATGAGCCCCCCCTACTCTCGCGAACCCCACGACGCAATTCTAGTTCTGATGGGAGGGAAGGGGGCGGGAGATCCAAGTAAACACGTTGATATGGCGCGTCAGTTTTGGCGGATCGAAGTCGGAAGTCCGAGGTCACGTGACGGTCGCGGTCCATATCCGGTTGCAAGTTTCCGAGGCCGTGACTTGGGTTTGAATTTATTTCCGGTTTAAAACATGCCCGTTTCATGTTTTGGTGCAATGGCGGTAGCAGTTATGTATTAGACAAGGTCTCTTATAAAGAAAATACGCCAATCTGAAGAAAAATAATTAATATGTTTTAAATCCCGGACAACATTAATTTCATATATTATATCTTGTGTTAGCTAAAGCACATGTGTTATGGAAATCAGAAAAAAACAACGACAGTACTGCAACGCCCAAATTATATTTTTGTTAAAAATTGTATTTGTATTTAATGATGAGAAATAAATCTATTACTATTACTTCCTATGTGAAGCTGAATTCAGTGAAATAGCACAGAATTTATTTTTCAAGATATAAAAGTTACACTATCTTTTTGGAAGAACTATATAAGGGGGAAATACAATAGTAGGCTATATTACGAAGACAAGTTTTATTTTTCAAACTGCACATTTCAAAGTTGAAATTATTCCCAAAGGGACAAAGGTTAAATGCAAAGCACTAAGCGAGGGTTGACACAGCATCGGGTTAACGTAGCAATATTCGCACCCCAATATAATTTTCCGGGACTGTCTCAAGGCCCCACTTCTGATATTGCATATCTTCAACAATAACAATCGCAAGGAGAAACGTTGACCCTCCGTTTTTAGCAATTTTATGCGAATACATCGGGGAACAATCTTACTTTTGATAGCAGGATAACTCGAGTGTTATGTTACAGCTTATTTGGAATAGGATTATATGGGAAGTTGTAAAAGAAACAAATGGCGGGGTAGACGTTGTAAACACAAACGTGAGATTTAACAAAATCAAGGCAATATAAATGATATTTTGTGGGTAAAAATGCAATTAAGATAACTATGTTTCATTTTAGGTACGTTTTACTATGTTTCATTATAAATAACGTTGTAATAAATAAATTGATTAATTGAACTTAGTCATGTTAAAAATTTTAAGTGTATGTATTTCTAGGATGTTCAACTTTTGAAGGTCGGGTTGGAGTACAGTAACTAGTTAAAAACTCACTTAAGTACTTTACTATATAGAGACTATTCATAAGTATTACTAATGTAATCTATGTGAATAAAAAAATATTGACTTTGACTTTGACTAAACATAGTTAGAAATTTATTCTAACCTAAATTAGTTACAAACATTACATTCTCATTTTTTAATCCGGTCGGGTCAATACGGAAAACGATCTTTTTTTAGTGTCTCTAGTCTGGGTGTTGTGGTACTGCCATTGTTTCTGATGTCTGTACCATAAGTACTTAAGCTACTTATTACCGCTATTACTATATTGTCCAACATTTATTTATTTTATTTAAGTGCCTATTAAGGGTTTCAAATTGACCTTGCCATGCTGTGATTTGAAAATACTACAACTTTGCAGAAACACTATCTAAAAGAATATAGAGCTGGTTAGAGTTTTTTATCGATGAGCTTCAAGCAATTATCCAACAAACTTATAAAATAACAGAAGTGCCGTTATTAGCCTTCATCCTCCCAACAGGATCCAGATTAGTTCATCTGTATTAACGACGTCACGTAAGTACTCCTAGGGATCTATATTTGAAGGTTACAGTTTATATTACCCATAAACTTGAACAGTATGGGTTGAACTGATTGATTTTACGTCAGCAGCGAAACGATATAATAGAGCCATATCCGTTTAATACTTCCTTGTAGGTACGACCATACAACTAGTACCTAACTATCTACACTTTGGTTTTGTACATGAATTAGAAAAAAAATGAGAACTTAATTCATATCTTTTTTCTTAAATTAGTCAAAATTACAATTTAGTTTTTTAAAAGCAAGTTTACGCTGTGTTCCATTTCAAACCTTTTAAACCTTTTTTATGTACTGGCAGGTTACCTCCATGAGAAAAAAAAGAAATTAAAAAAAAAGTGTGAAATGTAAAAAAAAAGTGTAAATTTAGTTTTGATTATTGTACAAGCTTTAAAGGAAGTTTTCAAGAGTTTTATTTAATACAAGAAACAAAATCAATATTCAGGATATGATTTTGAACACGCTGTGATAAAATTAAGTAACAATAAATTAGTTTATGTTTATACATAACAAATAAATAGTTCTAGTATGCGTTCAAATATATATTTTTGTTTTAAATAGAGGTCAAAATATAAGGTTTTTTAAACAAACGGGAAAATAATTTCCAGTGTTAAATGTGCGTGTTTTGTGTTCGAATACATTATTTAACTGCAATATAAACACAGTGTAAGTGGTCTATTGTAAGATAGGAATCTTTGAATGCACTTTACATTGTAAAGACCAAATGAACTACAAATATGCCGCTACATTCCTTCTCAACCTTAAGAATGTTTCATAAGATAACGGAACAATTTTAATATGGCAAACATTTATTACATTTCCCCTTCGTTGTAGGGGGAAGCATTTTTTCTTTATTATAGACTTGTTCCCTGCCATGCTGTTATTTAAACCGTAATCTTCCCTTCCTTTAGTTTCCTCCCCGCCTTTAACAGTTAACAGGGATTTCGTGGGCTTAACGTTAGTACATTAATTTTATTTTTGACATTTATAACTTCATTCACCCTCTGACGGAAGACGTGATTATATTGATTCGATATCAGTTTTGCTTGTTGTGGAATTGAACTCACTTTGAAAAATCTTTAGATGGTGTAAAACATACACAGAACAAATTAGCAATGGAAATGAATCAATACTAAAATAATAAAAAGACATTTGTAAACAAACATTTTAGTGGTCTCTTAAATAGTAATCATAATCATTATTCTGTCCTGTCGTGTAATTCCAAGTTATTTGAGGAGTGCGCAGTTTTGCATTTTTCTCGTTTAAAAAAAAAATAAAAAACATCTACCGTAAATAAAAAAAGAATAGGTTTCGCCGTAAGATTATTTAACTATGATTTAACACGTATCTTAGATCGAGGTAAAAAATATACCTAGTACTATTATATTTATTGATATTTTATATAATTCACCTCATATAAGCACGTATAATAAAAATAATATCCTGAAGGGTATCTCTGAGGGTATAATCTAGAAAAATAGCTCGCGGTACAGAAGTTTACATTTAATTATGTGTTGAAAACATGAAATTAGTTAAATCAAAGACAAATTGTTAACAACGTCACAATTAAGATCTAGTATAATTTACACCAAGAGCATTTAATTATTATCATTAGTTTAAAATTAAGTGATATGTACTTGCAGACACCTGGTCCAGAATGTAGCATTAGCAGTACCAAATGCAGAATTCGTATTAAAATTATATATTTACGCAAGTTTTATATGAACAAATCAACCATGCAACATAGTTAGCTATAAACACTAACCTGTCTCATAAATTTGAATATATCTCAGCAAAGTAATCAAGTCATCCAAAGCTTTGAGATACGATATAATCTTATGAAAAATGTAAATGAATCTTTAAGGTCGCAATTATCATACTATAGAAATACTTTAATATCCAAATTCAAATAAAGATCTGGCCATTTTCACAAACAATGACACCTCCACTTAGGCAGCTCAAAGTTCCTACAATCAATGAAGTTGTGAGCCCCGTTATTCGAGATTGCCCCTGAGAAAGTTGCCGTTATCCCGATTGGATCAAACACAACACGTTGCAATACTAGAAATTGCCACTCCACATGCTTAGCACGAGTGGGATAAGGCTCACTATCGTATAGCTTTAAGTGTTTGTCAGTGGTAGGGTACGTGAGGGTTGATTGGCCCAGCGTAAGGGTCTTCCGTGCGATTTGGTTAATCACTAGTAGTAATCTAACGCGCTGGTATAGTGCCGTCGATTGCGTGTACCGATTGCATTTAATTCGAACGTAGTTTGAAATTCCATTAATCGATTAGTTTAGCTCAACCTGGTTCTAGATGGAATTGGTTGTCAGACTTAAGGTATAGGCACGATTTGCAACTACATACTGATATTACTTAGGTCCCACCACTATTGAGGCAATCTTTGAGTACCTTACATGTATTCAATCAAATAAGACAAAAGAAATTGGATTTTGAAACCAAAAATAAAAGTAAATAGACGAAAATAATTTTGCTAACCGCTTTCTTGAAATATCTAAGATTTCAATGAAATTTAACAGAATGTAGAACGATAATCGGATATTTTACAAGTACCATTTTTAAAACATGATTAAATTTGGTTTCCGTTAAAACATACACGCAGTTTACTCCAGCATCGTGACCACACGAGATGCCTTAAATCCGTTGACTCAATTAAAATAAATTGGACCAATATAGCGACACATTGTTACTTTTTTAATTGCAAATAAATTTTGTTGCGATTGCCATGAGTCGAATAAATAATTAATCGCTTAACTGATTGCGCTCCCTGAGAGCGTTTTAATAAATCAGTGTATTAAGTATGCATATCACATTCGAATTAATTTACTTTTGAAACTCTTGAAGCACGATCTGCATAATACTTATGGGTGCTTTGTTATGAAAAACTCATTGGTTTTTATAACGGAATGTAACAATTACTTTTTTGGGAAATGTTACTTTTAATGTAGTTAACTTGTAATATAAATTTTAAGACTTTCGCGTTCCATTTTAAACATTTAAAATAATTTAACGGGTCAAAACGCGACACCATTTTTATTTAGTAGTTAATACGAACTACTTACTGCCCGACGTTTCGGTTAGGTTGCACCAACCGTGGTCACGAGCTGACTTGAGGTTTTGAGGTTGGTGCAACCTAACCGAAACGTCGGGCAGTAAGTAGTTCGTATTAACTACTAAATAAAAATGGTGTCGCGTTTTGACCCGTTAAATTATTTTAAATGTAGTTAACTTGTGTTTTTTACAGTAAATAATTATTTAGAATACATGGTCTTAAATTGGGCTTGTCACCAACTCGACACGAGTTTTTTTTAAGGGGGAGAGAATGCCTTCTTTTCTCCCTTCACTGTGAAGACTGAGTGCAATATCACCTTAGGTGCCATCCTATCAGAGGGCTAGAGGTCTTCATACAGTAACAAAAACGTAGCACAACTTCAGTAAGCTTTGCGGCCAGCTCATTAATATAAATAACTTGATATTAATGAAAATGTAAATAAAACAATGTACGCTCGATGTACGCACCTAGTCATCATTATTCCGTCATATTGCAATCCTTTTGAAATTTAATCAATTGTTACTACAACTCAAACCCCGATATATGAAAGCACGTTTGTGTATGATCATGGTAGTAAATATTGTAATTAATTTATTAATTTAATTAAATCTGCAGTCATCAGAATTCAGATAATGAACCGGTAATAAAACTACGTAACAAAATGAGAGAACCAATTGTGGAATCAAATGAAACCATCCATAAAATCGTTCCTTATGAAATTAATATCTGCTAGTATTTAAAATATGAAATATCTACACTTGTACGTAGACGTCACATTACGTTACTTTTAAAGCATTTAAATTCGTCTTAAATGTCATATAAACCATTTTAATTTGAATATTTTGTAGGATAATTTAACCACCAATGCCCGGTTCCAATATTTTACGATTAGTAAGTGTCAAAATAAGACTATCCGTATTATTCCAAGCAGCTACTAGTCGTTAATACCGTTCCATAATTTACTTTCCATTTCAGCTCTCATCAGTCATTTGACGGTTGTTTTTAGCTTACGCCTCGAATAATTGATAACTAGCCACTAAGTTAATACGAACTACTTACTGCCCGACGTTTCGGTTAGGTTGCACCAACCGTGGTCACGAGCTGACTTGAGGTTTTGAGGTTCTCCCCACCTTCTCATCGCCTATTGACGGCGCCATGGGATATCGGGTGACCCATGACTGCCACGGCGCCGTCGGCGGAATTGCTGCCCTTACAGGGCGGCGTCACCAAGTCCCCCCTGGGTGGTCGGGGGAGTCTTTCGAACCCCTTAAATTAAAAAATTCAACTATGACTTCCATTACTACATAGACAAAATAGTTTCAAAATTACATTTGTTAAGATTTCCTATTACATTAAACGCTATTCGCGTCAGTGTCTTACTTTAGGTATTTCTCCTGACTAGCTAATAATAACTGCATAACCCCCTTTCATTTTCACCAGGGGAGTGAAGTGGTTTTAGTTCTTTTTTATATTTTATAATTATCAAATACTTATTTATATTTTTATTTTATACTAGCTGTCCCGGCGAACTTCGTAACGCTTTTTTTTTTCTAAACTTTTAAACCTTCCCTGGCCCTCCACAATTATTACAAAACCAACATTAGCCAAATCGGTCTAGCCGTTCTCGAGTTTTAGTGAGACTAACGAACAGCGATTTATTTTTATATATAAGATAACTCAATAAACACCACGCGTTTCGTACGCAAAAGCTAGTAGTCGATATAAATACAAATATCTCGTTGTAGGTCTCCCAAATTCAGCTTGATATTTGTGTTATCCAAATTACAGGCAGATAAACTTTCACCCCAATTAAAGCAATGGGAGAACAAAAATAAGGGTACATAATTAAAGGGCATGAAACTGTTATTGTCGCGCGGGCGGTTAAACAACAATTAGTTAAAACCGAAGTTGCTACTGTTGACGTAAACAGGGATTTTGTCAAATAGGTTTTATTTAAGTGGAGACTAGCTGGAAATAAAGATGATGAGTTTACTGACTTACTATATAGACTATCACTTTATATTTACTGCAATTGAATCAATAGACCTACAAATACAAGTAAACAAAAGCTACTAAATAAATGGGAATACATTTTCATCGCAAAGTCCGAAGTTTTCTTATGTCCGGTTTCAATATTCGAAAACAATCCGTTTTAGTTACGGATAAAAATAAGAATAAGAATAAGAAGTTATTTATTAGCACACACAATCAATATATACAGTACACGGATATTAAAGCGACACGAACAAAAGATAAAGTAAAATAACAAAAAAAAATAAATAATAATAAACAGAAAATATTAAGATTGCGCGGCTAATTAGGTCCCAGCCTCAGCATGAGCTGCCACGACATTGGATCCAATGCCGCAGCTGCGCTGGTATTCTGGCGGAACCTTACGAGAGTGGCTAGTTATCAATTATTCGAGGCGTAAGCTAAAAACAACCGTCAAATGACTGATGAGAGCTGAAATGGAAAGTAAATTATGGAACGGTATTAACGACTCTCAGACGCTTAGGATAATATGGATAGTCTTATTTTGACACTTACTAATCGTAAAATATTGGAACCGGGCATTGGTGGTTAAATTATCCTACAAAATATTCAAATTAAAATGGTTTATATGACATTTAAGACGAATTTAAATGCTTTAAAAGTAACGTAATGTGACGTCTACGTACAAGTGTAGATATTTCATATTTTAAATACTAGCAGATATTAATTTCATAAGGAACGATTTTATGGATGGTTTCATTTGATTCCACAATTGGTTCTCTCATTTTGTTACGTAGTTTTATTACCGGTTCATTATCTGAATTCTGATGACTGCAGATTTAATTAAATTAATAAATTAATTACAATATTTACTACCATGATCATACACAAACGTGCTTTCATATATCGGGGTTTGAGTTGTAGTAACAATTGATTAAATTTCAAAAGGATTGCAATATGACGGAATAATGATGACTAGGTGCGTACATCGAGCGTACATTGTTTTATTTACATTTTCATTAATATCAAGTTATTTATATTAATGAGCTGGCCGCAAAGCTTACTGAAGTTGTGCTACGTTTTTGTTACTGTATGAAGACCTCTAGCCCTCTGATAGGATGGCACCTAAGGTGATATTGCAATATCAGTCTTCACAGTGAAGGGAGCGGTGGTGGTCATATCTTTTTTTTTTTATTATATTGCACTTCAAGATTGACCTCATCACACCTGGTGTTAAGTGGTAATGAGGTCCTAGCTTAAGGGTGACAAGTACAGCATAATAAATATGTTACTGGACTTGTCGCTTACTTACCTTGAAGGCTTGACCCGTGCTACTAACGTAGCACCCCCCAGGAGCTCTGGAAACCTTACTCACATGCAGGAACACAACAACACAGAAGTGATTGTTATTTGGCTGCGGTCTTCTGTAAGGTGGAGGTATTTCACCAGTCGGGCTGCTCCAGTTCGAGCGATAAATCGCTATGCCCTACCTCTCTTATATCGGTATATATCGGTTCGTCCAGGGAGTTTTAGTGGGTACCCTTCAGGGTAAGAAGAACGTTTTACCTGAAGAAAGGCCCACACATTCCGCCGCCTCCTACGTGTGACGTAACGGTGCATCATACTTTTACCACATTACCAATACTCTAGTAAAATAAATAAATAAATCATACAAACGTAGCTATTTAATGCAAATTGAAGCTAGCCATTTATTTAAATTAATTTTATTAGAAAAATACTAAAAGTTGTAAATTTTTATATTTAAAAAACAGAATGAAATAAATATGGCCTATTTAAAGATTTAATACTGTTAAAGAATAAAATAGATTATGAAAGAAACTTATGGGCACAATTGCTAAAAGTTAAAAACACCATAGAGGACTTCAAGTATATAATTTTTCGAAATTTGTTAAACAAAACAGACGTGCCGTGTAAAAGACTTATTTTTATTAAGCCCTATGTTTTTGTTTCGACATTACATCCACTACTTCTGCCAATCAGACAACTTTCTTGCAAAGTATAACCAGAGAAGGGGAATTATTTCTTACAAGTAAAGGTCAAAAAAGGCGCCTCAGGCTCAGCCTTCTTGAGTTCAATGTAACGACGTTTTTTCTACCAAGTCAAAAATAGATACGTTTTTTTATTACCTTACCTTACCTTTAAGGATGTGGTAAACTATAAATGTTTGTTACTTTTAGACGTAAAACCTACAGAATTTATTTTTATTTATTTGACAAACACTTTGCTGTTTGTTGGTGCGCGACACACTTCGGGCTCCTTCGGCAGCGGTCGGCCTTCATCGGCTGGAAGCAGCGGGTGCGCCGCGCTCGCGGCGCCCATCGTCCACTTGGCCTTTTCTCTTCTCCAGCTCCGGGCGCGTCCTCCGCGGTCATACGAATATTTTATGTACCAGTGCACCTACAATACAATCCTATAATACAATCCACCTTTCATTAAAGTCCCGTAGTTAGGACCCTAACAGCTGTTATTATCGGATTTGACTGATTTTCTGTCATCTATCGTAGTCGATGCGTAATTAATTTATTCATTTTCAAATGGGAATTTCTACCATCAACATTAATTTCTATCCCTATTTATTATTATCTTGTATTTAGTCACTGTTACTGCGTGCAGTACTGCTCGAAAGGTAAATACGGAAAACTAGTGTCGGGATGTTGTTTTCGTTCGTTTAAGGCATCGCTTGAGTATTTGTCTTTTTAGTGATATAAACTATTTTATTTATTAGTTAATGTTCTATAAATACAATGTATGTCATGTCACTAAATGAACGTTCCTTTCTTTCTTTCAAAATGGGTTTGTTTGTATTAGGTAACTAGCAGAATAGATATGCTGCATTATAAGCATCATTATTACGTTGGATACTTTTTACCGAAATAACGTGCACGACATCACTGGTAACAGTGTTAGTAATTTATACTATCGACATAAAACAATTTCTTCTAAATAATATTTTATGAAGAATACATTTTAAATCATTTATAAACGGTAAGAAAATAATTTTCTTCGAAAGCTTTGTTTTCATTCGTTATCAAGCCGTAAAATTTTTCAAAGAAGATGCTAAAAAATACAGGTTAGGTTTATCAATGCATTTTTAAAACCAACAACTTATACGTACGTAGGATGGGTTGATGTTATGGGTTCAAGTTATTACTTTGACCTTAGTCGTTAGTAAGGCTTGAGCGTACTAAGTGTATAAAGGTAGAAAATACTTGTACTTTTTACATATTTGCCTACAATACGTATGTTACTACGCTAGTATTACTGAATGATAAATAAAACTAATTAAATGTACAGTTAAAAGTATATAATTAAATGTATATACTTTTAACTGTCAAAACAGAAATCTTTCATAGTTTTCTTGAAAATTTAACTTACTGTGGCGTCACAATTTTACTTATCAACAACTATTAAATAGCATCGTAGCATTTTCAAGGGAATTTTCAAAAAAAGAAAATATATGACCGATGTATGCAACCTCTAAAGCTTTTTTTCTACATTGATACCTTGGCATTTTTGTGAATTATACGAAACTTCTAGTTTTCATGTAATGAATAAAGTAACAACTTGTTTAAAATAATATGAATTTATTATTAGTTGCATTTTAAATTTAAAAATAAAATAAAATGAATTAAGATTCAGACACTGACCTGATTCCAAAGTGAGCAGCTTCTGTGTTTCTTCTTCTTTTTTTAGCGTCTTAACCGGTTGAACATTCATTGAAAACCCAGAGGTCCGCTATGATTATGATTCTGATTGGCTGAACCGGTAATTTACTGTCTGACTTTAAAACTTTAAAAGGAAAACCGGATTTAATTGGATCACAGCTGGAACAACGGTTAAAAGTGCCTCCCAAAACACCAAATCTTTATTCTTAGTACTCTGCGGTTTTGAAATCAGGACCTCCGGTCGTTTTAAATCAGTTTCCTCTAGATAGATACAGGTTACGCTAGGAACTGGTTCGAAATATGTTGACAAAACAATTACTCAAATCGAGGGTAATCTATAGTCTTATTATTTCTTACTACCCTCGATGTCTGCTAAGTGATTAAGTAAATAAAAGTGAAGTTTATTTTAATTACTTTTTAACACTTTTGTGGATGTATGTTTTTACATCGATGAGACATGCTTTTAGTGTTATGGATGGTCCAGTTATTAGCACGTGCGCTTTTTTTTTTACAAAAGTAATTTAGGAGACCATTTTCCGTCTTTGCGCTTAGTATAGTTCAAAATATTGATTAAGGAATATTTAGTCAATTACAATCACAGTGACTCACTATATTTTGTACATGTTTAGACATACTAAGGTACTCGGACGAAAAAAACTTAGCCACCCCACATTTGGATCCAATAAAATATATAATAAAAATATAAAATATATATAAATATATATAAAACCTTAAATATTAATTCTTATACTTTAAACTATTAAAAGCAACAAATAGCTCTGATCACCGCGCAATCTACTTTTGTGACGTGTCTCTCTCAACACTTGACATTGGTATTACCAATGTTGTTTCTGTTTCGACATTACATTTTTTTAATGGTCTCTATCCCATGTTCGAACAAAATTAAAAGCAACTTTATAATCGTTCCTGTTAGGTATTACCGACTCACTCAGAAGTGAAATATTTCGCGTCCAAATTCGAGGCGTTGTTATTCTCTCGGTGTGCCAGCATTCTAATGGAGCGCCTAGTATAGCAAGTCACGCGGGCCAATTTGGGAAAACGCGGCTCGTGGGTATAAGGAAATAGGTTCAGGGGAAAGTGGTCGATGCGGTCATTATATCAGACGGGACTATGAGCTGGACGTTTGAGAAATATAAACGATTTGGAAAGGTCTTGGACCGTGGCGTTGGACCTTTGTAAATTGATCATGGTCTCGCTCGTATTATGAGTAAAAATATTTTTTGTATGTGCCCTTTTACATATGTACTTCCATATCCATGATTACAAGCATATTTACCTGGTAGTTAAGTTACTTGACTTGAATAATAACTCAACGACATAATGCAAATTATAAATCTGCGGTGAGCTCGCCGGACTTTGGCGTTGTGCCATCTCTGAAGTCAAAGGTTCGATTCCCATTCAGGTCAATATTGAAAGTAATATTTTTATATTGTCTCGGGTCTGGGTGTTGTGGTACCGTCGCTGTTTCTGATTTCTGTAACACAAGTGCTTTAGCTACTTACCACAACATCAGAGCAATATATGTGATGTTGTCCAATATTTATATTTATTTATATTTATAAATAAATAATTATTAATAACTATTCGACAACATTACATTTAATTCTGGAAAAAGTAGTTGAAGAATTTATATAACAGAAATCAGAAACAACGAAGGTACCACAACAATATAAAAATATTAATTTTGAATATTGACCTGAATGGGAATCGAACCTTTGATTTCAGAGATGGCACAACGCCAAAGTCCGGCCCGCTGACCGCTGTGAAAGTTGTCAAAATTGTAAAATTGCCTCAATTTTTTGTTGATCCAATATCGTACCTATACAGCCCTTTTGCTAAGGTCAAGTATTGTAATATCTAAGCGCAGTGATGAGAGCAGGTTTAACATTCCATTTGGAAGTTTAATTTTTAAAGCTCATTTTAATACATTTGTCAGATGAAATGCAGCCGTACTACAAAGTTCAATAATAACGCGTATGTTTATTTATAATAGCAAAAACACTTTTACGACGAAACCTCAAACTTCACCAAAATCCTAAACAGCGGTAGAAAGTTTCACACAGAGCCAACGGAAATTTCAGGAAGAGAGTTGGTACATAGTCCATTTTGTGTTTTATTTAGAATTGCTTTTATTCGGTTGAAACTAATTTAATCCGAGTAAGGTTAAGTAGACAGTGAATGGGGCCCCATACATTAATTACACACCAAACTCTTGTAAAAATACAACTCGTTACGTAAATATAATGAAACTTAAAACCAACAAACTTATTCACTAATAAGATATGTATCAATTTCACTGTTATTAAGCCCCCTATTACTATGCTAATTAGTATCATGCTAAGCCCTAGTTAATTGTACGCCAAATATAATGTTATCCGCGTGAATGGGTAACGTTAAACATATCATTAGTTCTAACCACACATTTATAGCTATCATGTTATATCTGAGTTAGTTATTATTGTTTTATTGCAAATCAAATCGGCTTATAAACAAATAAAATAAGTTAACGTGTCAAAATGTGACAACTCTGAGTAAGCTCGTGACCACGGTTTGTGCAACTAACCTAAACGTCGAGCAGTAAGTAGTTCGTATTAACTACTAAAAAATGATGTCGCGTCTTGACCCGTTATTTTTTTTAAATAGAACGCGAATATCTTAAATTCTAAATAGGCCTACAATTGTCATCACACGGCGCAACTTTGGCATAATGACCATACCGCGCAACTGACTTTGCACCTTTTGAGATAGGTTCTTTTGAGATTTTTCGCTCGAACTGGAGCAGCCCGACTGGCGAAATACCTCCACCTTACAGAAGACCGCAGCTTAATAACAATCACTTCGGTATTGTTGTGTTCCTGCGTGGGAGTAAGGTTTCCAGAGCTCTTGGGGTGTGCTACATTAGTAGCAGGGGTCAAGCCTTCAAGGTAAGGGCGACAAGTCTAGTAACAGTTGTTCTATGCTATACTTTTCGCCCTTAAGCTAGGAACTCATTACCACTTAACATCAGGTGGGATGAGGTCAATCTTGGAGTGCATTATAAAAAAAAAAAAGGTACCTACTGGTCTAAAATATAGTAACTTCAGTATAAGAAATACTTTGTATCCGTATGCAAGCTTCCATTTTATGAACGCAAATAAAATTACTCAATTCCAAGGAATTAATGTACTTTAAAGATAACGAGGCAAGCCTCGGTAGCATCTCGGTAGTTAAAGGTTCCAAACCAGTCGTAGTAAAATGTAGCTAATAGTGGCCAGACTAGAGAACGATATCCCTTTTATCAAATATTTTATCAACCTCAATGATTTCTCTATTTGTACATATATGTAGGGTCAAATGTATTAATGTTGGTACTAAAATTATCACAATAAAAGAATTATCCTATACTACACATTTAAAAGTAGTTAATCAGCTAATAAGTTGTGTGTAAATAATCTTGGGAAACATTTAGCGTTCCCCAAGGCGGTCGCAATCTAGTGTTTGAAAACTGATCTGAAAGTATACACTGATTTCATTAAATAAATATAAAAACGAAAACATTAGTACTAATAATATATATGATTAAAGAAAGATGAAGATTAAATCAATAAGTAAATATGATGTTTAATTTGGCATAAAATCTAACACGTTTTTACCCTGATTGAAGGGTCTGGGGCACGTTCAGTTCTATTGTTTTCTAATGAGCTTTTCATTACGATGGTTTCTCTATTTGCGTTTGTATTGTCAAAAGTATTATTACTAGAATTAAAATAATACTTTTAGTGAAAAGCTGTTACATAACTTTTGCCTACGTAAGAAACACTTTGAGAACACTTGTCCGTTTGATTCGCGTAGCAAACCAAATTAATATTCTTGAAAGGTCTACTGGCTCTTGTAAACATCAATCATGTTTGTGTTGTTGTTTGTAACTTGTAAGCCGGTTGGGCAATATTAAAAATCCATCATTCGTATCAGATACATTTATCTTCCAATAAAGTTTTCCCATTGCATTTCACTGTTTTACGAGGGAAGATCGCGTGAGCAGACATTACTTAGAGCAATTCTGAAATCGTAGGGTTGGCTAGTGATCCGCTGAACAGAAAATACACGATAAGGGCTAAAACTCCTTTTTTATTGAGGCGATGGCAGCTAGTGTAATTTTCTTGCTTAAAATAAAATGGAAAAAATAACTATCAGTTTAAGTGGGTTGACTTTCCCTGGCAGGAGAGTCCCATACGCAGCGGCACTTTCATGGTGCATTAGGCATTACCGCCAAAAGAAGTATGTATAAGTAATTCTGTAAACCCAGAAACACATAAACAAGTTCTGATATTCTAGTTTTAAGGTCATGCAACACCTACTTTTAGAGCGGGACCGTTTAGGATAATACTTTTTACACGAAGAACATAAATAGCATAGTTTTAATAACGTATATGCAATATTTTTTTAATGTAAGAACTGTTCATCTTTGAGTTAATAATAAGAGAGTCCAATATTCTTAACGGTAATTACAAAATTCTGCTGTAAGCAATAGCACTAGCTATCACATTTTATTTAGTCTCAAACTAGGGCTTAGCTAAAGAAGTGTTTCTTGTAACAGGGGCTTTTTCTTTCAAATTCAATGTTAGTCGAGTCTTTAATAAAACACGCTTCAATCATATTGTGAGCCGCTATTCATCGTTGTCCGAATAAGAATCATAATAATGCATAATCACAATAAGAATATTAAAAGGTTCCAAGATTTAACTGAAGATTAATTTATTACTTCTATTTTCTTTTTTATTATAGTAGCGCAGTATATTGGCTCCTCCCAGCCTGATGGTAAGCAAAAGAGGAACCCACATCGCGATGACAACGGATTTGATATCAAAATATCCTATCCGTTAGTATCGCCATACTGGCCCGCATCTTCATGTCAACATCAACGCTAATGTACTCATAAAATGGATTGATATGTTGATTAGTCGAATCTCACGAACCTGCTTATTTCTCGATATTTTCCGTAGAGGTAAAATCCCTAGAGGTATAAAAAAGAAGAAAAGTAGGTACTCGTATTTTAAGGTTCATTGACTCCTTATATCTCAAGGGCATGTAATCTCAGATCGATTGATAGATACGGACGGTTTGTTGAATCTACTTTGCGGAGTCTCAGAACTGAGTCAGCCCTTGTTCTTGATGGACGTGTTTCTCACCCCTCCACATCGTGTGCCGGTCGGTAATTTAGGTGCTCACGTTATATGTGCGTGCCGAAAATATTAGATTCGATAATGATAAAATATACAAGTTTAAGTAAGGCCGACTGACGTTGAGAACATTAGCGGCTTAGCTCGCCCGTCGAGGCTCGGTTACGACTGAACATAATTTGTTACGTCGAATTAAAACGCAATGTAACACTTTTTGTTTGTCTTAGTTTTGTATTTTCTGAAACAAAGAAGTTGAAATACTGAACCTTCAACTTTTAACAACGGCTTTTGGTTCGATAATTATAAAATTATGTAACGCGCGCACGCTAGGAACTTTGTCGGTTTAGTCTTTTTAGAAAAACATATATTGGTAAACCTATTTAGAATAGGTATCTTTAATACTATTATAGTCGCAATTTTTAAAGTTAAAACAAAGATGCTCTTGAAATACTTCACAGCTTCATACTTGTTAAAGAAACTTTGTTATAAAAAAGCTTTTTAGGAGTCGCTTATTGGATTAAATAAAATATATGATAGTTGAAGTATTATCGTTTACTAAATTGTATACTGACTTGTACTACGAGTATAATTTTCAGATCACAGTTGATAAAGGAAATAAAAACCGTCAAGAAAATCTATAAAAAATCAATATTTAGAAGCACCTTTAAAATAATATTAAATAATAATAGACTGAAATAAATTATTTGTTTTTGTAATATTACATCAGAAGTACATAATAAAAAGTTACTTACCATTAGGTAACTTACACTTATTTGAGATTAACTGAAAAAGCTAAATACATGTAAGTTTGAGTACGGATAAGGAGTTATTTTTCATTACCAAATCTCAAACACCGCTAAAATAGCCAACTTAATACGTTCCAGGTTTTTAAACAGTTAATATTATTAAAAAGATGATATTATGTAAAATATATTTACAAAAGGTAGTCCGCTCCAGCATAAAGGGTGTCCAAAGTGCAGGCACCAATTACATCTTTCCTCTTTCTTTGCCCTTGCCAGGCTAAGGGGCTGGCCTCTCGGCCGATTGCCAGCATTTAAATGTATTATTTATTATAGGCAGGTTATTTAAACTAAGCAAAATAATTTTCATTTTGGCGCGGAATTCTGTCAACATAACTTTGTACTTTGAGAAGCCAGTTTTAATATTCATCAGTAGATTTCCTCGAAACAGGTCACCCCGTCGAGTAGTCAAAATTCAATTCGGTGACACCCGTTTTGCTTTACAAAACATGGGCAACGTAGCACGTAAATAAGTCGTTACAAATTAAGGAAAACATCTTTCATCTCTGTTCAGTGCGATTAGATATTCATAAGGCACTGCTAGGGCCGAAACTCCCACCCTCATTTTTCGCACTTCACCGATAAAAATCTGTCTTATTTTTGTATTAAAAAAAAACTTCTTCGGGAAATATGAATTTATAAGCCCCTAACTGAGGTTTAAGAACTTTATTTCTCTTAAAGAATACAGTAATTCACTTACAGAGAAAATACAATAGAATAATTAATACTATTTTAACGTAACAAAAAACAACAATACTTAATAATAATATCAAAGTTGAAACAAATAATTAAGTAGGTGGTGGGTGGTAGGGGTGGGTAGGTTTCAAATAGTTGCGACGATTGTCGCCTCTTCGCTTCGTCGAGCGCTTAAGCGTCATCAGACTCATCAGTCAGGTTATTGTTTACGAACTTACAAGCCGGACTAGAACACAGATGATGAAAATACATCGAGCGTAGTTGGATTTGGATGCGGCATGTGGGGCTTTATATTTTGAATATTTAAAAGATACATTTTATATATTAAATCTTTGTATTATATTAGAATTTAGTTATAGATATAATTAGATTAATTTTTTTTTCTTGCAATGGACCTGTTATAATCTAGTATCGTTTTACTAAATGTATGTATTTATTTAAGAATATGAATTTTAAGTTGTCTTTTAAAACTAGCTATTGATTTTGCCTCTTTTATTTCTGTTGGTAATTTATTATATATTTTCACTCCTTCGAACTCGATATTTTTTCTGCCGTAATTTGTTCTTGGGGGACGCGATATAAGATGGTTTGCATTACGGAGTTTCATTCTTTGTGATTCATTTTTTTTTCGGAATGTAAGTGATGTATGGATTTGCTTGTTTAAAATCTTGTAGATTAAAATGCATGTGTGGTATATGTATGTTTGCTGGATAGTCATAATTTTGGTATCTTCATAAATTTTTTGGGTTGCTGTATGAAAGTCGTAATTAAATAATGATTTTATGAGTTTATTTTGAGCTATTTGTAATATATTTAAATTAGATTTGGCTGCCGTACCCCAGATTTCTATCAAATAGTCTATATGCGGTTTTACTAATGTATTATATACAATATATTTGATGTTACGTGGTAGACAGTGGGCTACGCTACGCACGGTGCCGGTTAACGATGTTAATTTAGTTTTAATTTTTTGTATGTGTAGTTTCCAGTTAAGATGCTGATCTAAGTTAATTCCAAGATATTTTTCGCTAGATTTCTTTTCAAGTTTTTCATTATTTATTACTAATTGAAAGACGTCATTTATTTTTTTGTTTTTTGCGGCGAATATTACGTAATTAGTTTTGGATGCGTTGATTGTGAGCGAATTAGACAAAAACCAGTTATTGAGTAAAGTTAGATCAGTTTGTGCTTTTGCTGTGATGGTTTTAATTGACTGACCAAAGTAGAATAATCCTGTGTCGTCTGCATATAATGAGACCTCAGCTCTTAGCCCTATACTTTGTATGCGATTTATATAAACCAAAAACAGGAGCGGGCCTAGTATTGAACCCTGAGGGACACCATATGTAATGGGTCTTGGAGAACTTTGATTTTGGCCTATTTTAACTATTTGTGTTCGGTTTTGTAAATATGATTTTAAAATTTCATGCGCCTTGCCAGTGATACCAGCTTCAAGTAATTTTTGAAGAAGTATTGTGTGGCTAATAGTATCAAAGGCCTTTTTGAGGTCGATGAAAATAAGTACAAATTGTTTTTCATCAATTTTGTTTTTAATTTTAGTTACGAGATCTAAAGTGGCCGATAGTGTATTAGATTTAGGCCTAAAACCGTATTGTTTATCATAAAAGAATTTTTTTGAGTTCAGGTATTTTTCTAAACGTGAGTATACTATTTTCTCAAAAATCTTCGAAATCACAGGCAAAACTGAAATTGGGCGATAGTTACACGGGTCGGATTTGCTACCAGATTTATGGATTGGTGACACCTTTGCAACTTTTAAGCTGTCGGGAAAAGTTCCATTTTCTAGGCAGTTATTAATACAATTGGTAAGTGGGACGACAATTAAATTTTTTATAGACTTTATCGTTTTTGAGCTAATGCCATCCATACCAGAGCTCGTATTTGGGTCCAAATTATCGATTATCTTAGCTATTTCATCCGTGGTAGCCGGTGCAAGTTTAGTGAGCTGTGTTGCTTCGGATGCCTCATCATATGCCTGCATAGAGTTAGTGTCTTCCAAATATTTCGATGGAATTTTGCTGGCCAAAACTGATCCAATAGTAGAAAAATAAAAGTTGAAGCATTCACATATTTTGGTTTCGTCTGTTATTGTGCTTGAGTTAATTATAAGTTTGTTTGGGCCGATCGTCTCCTTAATCTTATTTGCAGCAAGATCGTTGATTGCTTTCCACATCTTTTTGGGTTTGTTAACGTGGTCCTTGAAATACTTATAATAATATTTTTTTTTGGTTTCTTGAATTATTTTATGTGCTCTTGTCTTTGCTATTTTAAATTCTTTTTCCAGTAATAAATCTGTCTTGTTTCTTTTGTATTTTTGCCATTTTTCGTTTCTGTTATTTATATCTTCTAAAATGTTTTTATTTACCCAGTCTTGGCGCGGGGGATTTAGAACTTTGGTTTTAGTGCTTTTACTTTTTGCTAAACATTGCAGTATTTTCTGCTCCAGTATTTCGAATATGTGGTCGTCGTAGTCTACAGATATTTTGATAGAATCGTACAATTTTTCGTAGTTTATCGCTGTGTAGTTAACTTTCTTTCTGGGCATTGGTTGGTAGTTCTCTATTTCTAGGTATATATGTTTGTGATCTGACATAGCTGTTTCAATAACAACAAAATTAAAGTTATTATCTTTTAAGTTTGTGCATATGTGGTCTATGATGGTTTTGGTGGACGAAGTTTCGCGTGTGCAATATTTCCGGTTGATTTTGTTTAAAATTTTGTAATTATTTTCTTTTAGTGTATTCTTATATTTACTTGTTTCTTTGTCGAGTATCAGCAGGTCGAAATTAAAGTCGCCAAAGATAACTGCTCTCTTTCTTTTCTGAAGCTGGGTAGAGTATGCTTCAAGAAAACTATCAACTCTCTTTCTGTTCGGGTTATATATAGCGCCAATATCTAAACATTGTTTATCGAGGTGGACCCAGAGAAAGTGGACATCATCATCCATGCATTGTTCTTCGATAATATTGTGCTTCAAGTTATTGTGCACAAAAATTGAAACTCCTCCTCCCTTTCGGTTTCGTCTATAGTTGTTGTAGTGTGTGTAGCATGGGATTTGAAGTTTTTGGATGTCATGATCATTTTTTATCCAGGTTTCGGTGACTATAACAATGTGGGGTTGGAGAGAGGCCATGATACATTTAAGTTCATCAAATTTTCCATTTTTTACGAGACTACGGGCATTTATGTAAAAGCATTTTAAAGATTTTTTGGTGGTTGGTATTTCTTTATATTTCTTAGCGATAGTGTATTTTATTTTTCCTGTTGAAGCGATTAGTTTTTTGCTGTTTGTGCCTTTTCATTTTGGTTTTCTTCCGTGGCAATAATTATTTTAGGAACTCCCTTTATATATTTTATAATTAGGTTACGTTCTCCATCTTTGGTACGTTTTTCCAATTCTACTTTTAGGTCTTGCATTTGTTTTCTTTGGTTAGGAGTTTGATCAGAAAAAATTCTTATGCGATCAGTCGTCATCTTGTTTTTATTGCGTAGTATAATTTTTACAGGTTCTTCTGATGTGAAACTAACTTTGATTGGACGGGTTTGTTCTGGTTTATATTTTCCAAGACGGTTAATTTTACAGGGTTCTGGGCATTCTGTGTATATAGATTTGATAATTTTTATGACCTTGTTCCTATTGTAGGTATGTCTATCTGTTGCTATATCTGGTTCCGGTACACCAACAATGATGATATTTTTAGATCGTACATTGCGTTCATTTACTTCGTTTATTATATCTTGGTAGTTAACAGATGATTGGGTTACAGGTTGGGATGATGAGATGATTTTTAGTTTGTTCATATCCGATTCCAGTAGCTCGATTTTTTTCTCAATATTAAATGTTGTGGTGCCTAGATTATTCAGCTCAGTTTTCATATTTGATTGATCTAAGAGAATGTTTTCGATGGTGTTTCCAATAACATTTACTTGGTTTTTTATGGTAGTAATATCTTCGCTCAGCTTACCAATTTTTTCGGTCTGAGAGCTTGTGCTTAACTTTAGTACAGCCATCATTTCTGAGATTTGTTTTTTTATTTCACAAAACTCGGATTTTATCCAGGCGTCATCATCAGGTTCCTTGCGCTTTATGCGATGGATAATATGGGGAGTGGTATCGTAACTATATTTCATGTCTGACAAATTCGGCTGAGAGCCTCCAATTATCGTGTTACTACCACATCCAGCCGGCGATCGTTGCGTACACATCGTATATCCGTGTAAAGTACTTGTTTGTAATAATGAGCTAGGTGTAAGCGGGCCGAAAAATAAGGAGCCCGTCTCGCTTACCCGAGGTGGAGAGGAGCGGTTACCGTCGTCGATGACTGCAAACAGCACCAGTGACACACAATAGATACGACTTAACGCATACACTTATGTTTTGCAATAGTTGGTTTTAAAATATTAACAGTAGTGTTTGAAATTGATTGACGACTAATTGAGAAATTTAAAAATAAATTTGCGACACGTCCGTCTAGTACGCTGGCTTAGGCCGAAATTTCTAACTCTCTTTCTTCTCAATATTACCTGGACAAATAATACACACCCACGTATTCAAATCAATGTTGCCTCCTATTTCCTTTAAAAGAAACGCAATTTCTTTTTCAAAACTTTATTGTTTGTTTATAATGTTATTACACATGTAATGTATGTATATCGTGCGGCAATGCGCATCTCCAGGTATCGTAATTCATACAACAAGTTTTAATACTATTGTTACTTGTATACAATTATAAACTTTTGACATAATAATAACTGGTTATATTAATCGAGATCTGTCATATCTTAATACAAGAGAAACACGTCAATGAAAGATATCATCGTCCCATAGTATGCTTTAACTTGGAAAAAAATAATTTTCAATTATATGCAAGGACAGCGTGTTTATTTACAACTACGTTAGAAAACAAAATAATAAATTTCATTTAACGACAGCATCTGTCTAAAAAGCACTTAGTTTATCTCAACCATTTGTGGTGAGATCCGTATGTGATGTGTCGGGGACGGGGAATGACAACAGTTGTATGGAGAAACGTTATTTAAGATATACAAAAATAGTTTATTAAGGGTGGAATGACAGCTTATATTTCTCAACAATGAGGTCAAATAAAAAGTCAAGCATTTATATTCATAGTATGCTAAAACTGGAAAGATCATGCAACGGGGAAGAACGTCAACTGTTAAATTCAAATAAGGATTCTTTTCTAACTAACCTGTAAAAGTTATATTTTTCATTACTAATTTAATGCTTATTTTATAATTTTATCTATTTTTAAGTATACAAGATTTAATTTCAGAAAAAACAGGTTTTACTAAATCATTCAAGTAAAATCAGATGAAAACATCATAGTCACGATATTTTTATCTGAATACCTACTCAATGTACTGCTTACAAAACCGTTTGTTGTCAATCTCTTACATTTCTTTTTAAAACCTGTTTAACCAAGTTCTTAGCGTATAACATTTACAAATATCATTTAAATCCACATATAACTAAATGCTTACTTACAATTTACACTTATCTTGAAACAGATACAGTAAAGCTAGATAGAATGATTCGTATAACATTAATTTAGTTAAATTATTTACAGTCCATTTGTCTAAACATTTGTGTTTTATCGTAATATTGTCAGCTGTTTATACATTCCTGTGTCACTATATTTTTTTCTCACAAGAGGTTTAAATACTTTTTCGTTTTCAAATTCTAATACACTCTTTTAAAATACAATAACATCTTTAGGGTCATTCAAAATCATGCCTTTACTCGCAAAAGGTTACTCGATTTGAAAAGGAGTTCGTCAAATCCGCTGTCAATTTTTCTAAAGTCTTTTATATAATTTGATCCTACATTCAAAGTTTGCGATTGTTTAAAAGACTTCGAAATTCGGAACTAGTGAACGCAAGTGACCTTTCCTAGATTTATTAAAACAATACAAGTAACACACATAGGTAGTCGTTTTATAGTACACTATATACAAATTCTATACGAAACAAGCATATCAACTACTTACTCAGGGATTTATTTAAATTTATATTTTACATAACACAACCCATACTATAAAATAGTGAGTATTTTCTGTTTAGCTGCCAACATTGACATTTGTGTGGTAACGTAGGTGAGTGAAGAAGTGTGGCTGAGTTGCATTCGTCACAAGTGTCAATGTGAGCAGCTAAATACGATAAAATTCTTGTATTTACAGGTAGGTGATCGTTGGTGTTTGTCAAGAAAGTGATGCGAAGAGACAGGCCATAAGGACGAGGCAGTAGGCGGGCGACGTGGGCGCGAAAGCTTGTCCGCCTCGCTGCATCGCCGCGGGGTATTCACCTGACAAAGGGAAAATCGAGTTTGCTTCTTTGGCAAAAATTAAAACTGCTCTCGACAATAACATCGCTAAAACACAATGTGCAAAGTGAGTCACAGAGTTCAAATTTGCTAATAAATTTCAGCCGTGTAAAATATAAGAAAAGGAGACCTTTCCTTGTTTTTAGCTGACCAGACAGACGTTGTCCTTTCTTATCGACGACTATGTAATTCGAATTGGTTTTCTCCGATGACGACAATAGTATTCTTAAATATCCTTTTTTTTTGCTTCAGAACCTTCTCCTAATAATAACAAGCACAACAAAAAAAGTGATATTGGTCCAGACGTTCATGCGCGATAGCGTGGCCAAGAGAATTCATTTTTATATATTACTAGACTAGACACCCGCCCCGGCTTCGCACGCATTTTGTGTAAATACTTAGAAGTATTGACTTTTCTATTATTTATTGTAAATAAAAACCTTCCTCCTGAATCACTATATCTATTAAAAAAACTACCTCAAATGCCGTTGCGTAGTTTTAAAGATTTAAGCGTACATAGAAAAAGCGACTTTGTTTTATACTTTGTAGTGAAGATCGAGATAAAAAAAATATTTACTATTTTAAATTACAGACAAATTGAAGAAACCTTTAAATCAATTTTACTTTATTGGAATATAAATTACATCAACAACTAAGTTATGCTCTATTTAATGACCACTGTTTCCAGCGAGTTTATCAAATAAACTATTATAAAGAAATCCTTCCTTTGCAATTTAATTTAGGTGTTCTACCCACACATTATTTTTAGTAGCATAGAATAATACTAAGTTATTAATTTAAAAACAAAATAACATCAACAATCGTCGGCAACTCATCTCCATGACTCGTCAGAATAAAACATGACGTTCCTTTTGCGACGTTCGCGGCTAATTAAATTATTGCGGCAGCTAATAAAAAATATTAACGTACCCATTTACAAGCGTTTCATTTTCCTGATTTATAGCTATCGTTGTTTTAATGATAATGGTCTTTATCCCGAATTTTTATTCTTCCCTGGGATTTTTAAAAATGTATTTTCTTTCTGCTATCTCACGGAGGTCGTTTATCAAGGAGATTGGGATGCCTTTAACGAATAACGCTGTCTAGTGATTTAGAAATTGCAGATTTGGTGAGTTATCGTGGACACCCTCCACGGGTTAAGATTGATTGTACTACTTTTAGATTTTAATTATTTTAGAACCCCTATTGAATAGGATAGTGGATAATGGCTTTTTTTAGTATGAAGGCAAAGTATTTTATTAAATTTTCGTATGATGAATTGGCAAAATGCGGGAAAACAGTATTTAATACTATGGAAAGTAAATACCATCGTCACAACCAATTTATTTTTATTATAAACAGATATAAAAAGGATTTTTTTCAGGGATTTATTTATACTGCAACGTGCATGACATTTATTCCACAAGTTTCCTGTTTTTTTATTTAAGAAAAAAAATTCAAATTGCAAGTGTTGGGTACTTTTTTAAATGTATTTAAAATTCGATGGATTTATATTATAATTTGACTTACCATTCAATACATGAACGACAACACTCTTCGACTGCGCATTGCTGGGGTTGCACTGATAGGTTCCCGAGTCTGAGGGTCTGGCCTGCTGGATTAGCAGGAACGAAGTTGTGGTCTCTCCCTTCTCTGTAACTACTGATACTCCTCCTCGGGGAGAATCGTAGCTTATTATCTGGTTGAAAATAAATGTTTGGGTAATTCCAACGTTGGGAAATATAAACCGTCTAAATATTAGGGTAAATTAAAATGCTCGCTTTTGTAAGCCATAACAATCGATCTAATCAAGTTTAATCGGTTTTTTATTTGTTTCATTGATGCAAAGCAGTTCTCATTTTAAATATTTAGGTTTTTAGGTCAATTATAGTCTTCGACATACAATTGAACTATTATACTTATATAATTAATCTTGTAACTACTACTCATATTTATAAAACTTATGAGAAAACTATTAAAAACAGATTAATATTTAGAAATAAATTAGTATTCAAAAGACGCGCTTGAGCGAAAATTTTTGGCCAAAGCAAAGCTATTTAAAACCAATAGCCTGATGATAGTTGTTAAGCCATTACTCAAAATAGCCCAAGTTTTTGACACACCAACCTACATAGGTACTTAAATACGATAAGTAAAGCGTTGTAAATAACGCTTAATAATCATGCTTTGATTTGCAAAGGTAAGAACAGTTGTAAAACTCACCGCGTCATTATGATTCCAAAATATATATGCCGGAGGTTCAGGCGAGTATAAAACCACACAGGTCAAATTTATAGTACTGCCTCGGTCGATGTAGAGGTCAGGACCGCCAATTATTTCAGTCGTTGGCTCTGGAAAGAAATTATTTATTTTAATTGATTGGTATTTGTGAGTGACTATTAAGTTGATAGTAGATATAGTAAGTTACGCATGCGCCATACGTCCCGACTTTGACCCTCAACGCAAAAACAACAGGGTCTTATAAGTTTGACGAGTCTGTCTATCTATGTGACTGTGTGTATATCTGTCTATGGTTTAGTAGCTCCGAAATGGATGAACCAATTTTTATTTATTTTTTTGCGTACTCTAATATTTTACGATTTGTAATGTGTCAAAATGACTATCCGTTTTCCTCCAACCGACTACGAGTCGTTAAATAATGCCGTTTCATACAGCTATCATCAGTCGTCTGTCAGTCTTTTCTAGCTTACGCCTCGTATACTTTATTACTATCCGTAGCTAGAATAGACCTATTATCAGATATTGGAACCGGGCATCAGTAGCTTATTTTTAAAATTCTGGGAGGCGATTTATGAATAATTTATTTATTTTCTTAAGAATGAAAAGTCATCAATAAATGGCGCACGTTTTTGGAAGATAGAGGGAACTTAAAATATAAGAAATAGCTAACTAGCTACTAGGCTCAACAGCTAGTTCATTTATCTAGCAAAACCTAAAATTTCGTCAAATTTGTTAAGTATTTTTGTGTATAAAATACATTTGAGATCCAAACATTTTAGTAGGATTTCGGAGCTGTGCTTTTAATTTAATTTAGATCTGAAATTTTGAACGGTGTTGGAAATGTTACAATGGGTGTAGATATATTTTTTTATGACAAATATATCCAGCTCTGTTATAAGTGAAGGCGATGATGATAATAAAACATTAAAATTGTATTACGTTAGTTATAAATGATCTTTAATGGAAAATGTATTAATTTATTAGCTATTCCTTTAAAAGTCAACTTAGATAACTACAAAGCGGCTAAAAGAAATAACAACTTAATTTATTTCTTGATTTGTATTCTGGAAATACAAAATATTAACGTTACTTAGTTTTGATATTTGTATAAAATCTAATTCTGACGCTTTTTATGAAATATTTTCATAGAGTATTTTCGTTTTGTGATTTTTGTACATAAAATGTATCCACAGGACCTTATGTAAAAGCGCCTACTACCTGCTTTTATTTTTTCTTTAGAACACTCTTTTAGTCCGAAAAATACCTAGTGTATAAATAAACAAAAAGAAACCCATGAAAAAAAAATAACATTTGCAACCTTAGTATTTCAAAATAAGGTTTACATCAGTCTTAAATTGCACGACGACATGTTAAGATAAAAATGTTATAGACAATTCGCGTGGATGTAACACTCGGCAATTTTACGACTTTCTCGAAGAGTCTCACTTACTTTATATACGAACGAAAAACTGTTTTTTACAACGCACGTATATATGAAGACACCATTTTTGGTAAAACACGCTATTGACTTCACTTAGAGGTATAAACTAGCATAGTTCCAAGCGTGGGTTTAAAAAAAAAATTCCATAAAAAATAACAGCTATTCCCAAAATAAAAATCGTACCGAAATTAATACGAGAATTTATTTTAACATACAATCCTACTTTGATAATATCATTTATAATCATCAATTTTGCTTAAGGATGGATGATCCTTTGATATGGTAGAGATACTGCTAAGCATTTGCCTCGCCAAAGACTTCGACAATTCGCGGATTAGCACAACTTGTGATCATTGCCTTCCGCATGATAGTAATATGCGCTTAAATTCGAAATATTTCTGTCCCATCGGGCATCTGATCTAAGAGATATGTGACCTTTTTTGTGCGGGCGGAAATGCATTGGTAAACCCCGGTGGAGTTCTTCACCTTGATGGCGACACCGACACACACCGGGAACAAGAGTTCTAAGGATTTATATGATGTGTCCATTTCAGTTTTGAGAACTATTTGATTATGATAAAAATTATAACTCTATAAAAATCTATGGTTTTGTTTAATCAGTTTGTCACACTTTCAAAATATACTGAAAAACGAAGGAAACATTTGCTACAACAAGTAAAGAAAACATTAATGATGATAAACGCAACAAATTTCAGTGTGTTTACAATACTATGGAAATAAATAAAAAATATTTCCTTGTTTTTGGTAATCTAACTTTTAGACCAAACAGTAAAATTTTGATCAAAGAAGATTGAAGAAAATCAAAGATGAAATTTTTCTGTTTCTATAAAAATACACATTGTACATGCCTATCAGATCAGTTTTATTTTTATACTTGAAATCATTGTATGGCAGACAATTAACCTTCAAACTTGCTACATAATACTTTTTACTAACTTTAACTATGCAAAACACAATTTTAAAACAGGTTTGTCGGTTCACAAGCGTGTTCTTAGTCTATATTTACCAGAAAGTTCTTCGGTCTCACGACCAAAAACATCGCCAACTTTATTATAAAACTTCTTAAGAAATTTTAAAATTAAAATCACGGGAGCCATCAAACCCATTTCAAAGCGAATTGCCATGGGTCTTGGCGCACAATGCTATTTCTCCACCGACCTCATAACTCGTGTGCGTGCTTCTAATACGCCGCACTTAATTAGTCGACTTGCTCAAACATAAACGAACGTAAACATGGCCAAGTTAACGAACTTTTGTGACGTACGCTAGGGTTGGAGCGATGCCCTAAAATATCCAAAGTGACAAGTACTAACTTTGCCAGCATCTTCTCTAGTAAACGTGCGTTAACACGTTCAAAACCGTGCAACTCCGCGCAGAGTTCCAAGAATTTTCCATTATTAGCTATCTGCGGCGATTAGTGTGTTAAATGGTGAAATACTTTTTGGAATAGGTTAAATCGTTAATGAGTTTATTAAGAATAGTATATAACGTTGGCAATTTTTTGAAACACAAGTCAGTGACAAAAAGAAATAAGTATGAGCTTAACCTTTCTCCGGTTCTGTCAGTTTAGCGCTCCATTGTATTTTGAGTGATAAGGTAAGTGTCATTGAAACATCAGTCCTCTGATGTAGTTTGGATTACTACACAAAAACCAACAAAATTTCAATATTTTTTTCTCTGAGGTTTTAGTCGGCACCGGATTCAATTTAACGTTTTGTAGTCCTAAGGCCAATTTTGTTCATTTTGCTCTCGTCGAAAAAACTTATTTGCAACCCTAGCACATACGCCCGCCTTAACACTCCAAACACAAACACGCTCCGATATTAAACGTTAAATGAAAAGTTGAAACGTTAACTTGCATCAAAAATAAAGCTACTCAAAACGTTTCGGCGGATTTCGTTGTAACGTGTTTGTCTACCGCTTGTTCCGACCGTTACGTCAACGTTAACATCTGAATGCAACATCACACTCGCGTTTTATGTCTATTTTGAGATGAAATGCGGTATTAACATCTCCAGTTTGTCGAGTCTAAACAAACGGTCGTAAATTCAAAGCAATGAAAGCGAAATCGCAGAACGAAATGAATGTTTCATGTGTAACAGTATTGGATCTGATTATGAAATGTTTTTATGGTATTACAATTGGATAACAGTGGGCCATGTTATCGTTGTTCAGTTTGATGTAATTTTGCTAAATATAGAAACAATAACACATTTTTCCTTTAACGAAACACATGACATTAGAATATTTTTTGGGTTTCAGAGTAGCTTTATAGCAAATGCGTTCATTGCGGTAAAATAAAAAGCAGTACCTATTAGATATTAGTAAAAATTAGTAATAATGAGAAGTATTAAGTATCTAAAAAGCAAGTAAATATATAGAGAAAAGATTAAGTAATACCAGTGAAAACTCACGCAATAGCTTTTGGAAATGAATCCTTAAAATAACGTGTGTCAGATAAAAGTAAAATATCATCAGTTTTTGTTTTTTTACCAATTAATATCAACGTTCCAAAATATGCATAGTAAATAAGTAAAAAGAAATATTTTAAAATGAAACACGAAATTAGAAGTAAACAGGTACATGTATGCCCTTGAAATTGTTTAAGGTTCAATTAAATTCACGTCACACTATTACACACTTAAGACTTTGAAGCGCCCTTATGTCAAAGGTATCAGAACTCATATTGCTCTGAGCATGTTCAACCTGCGATGCTATTGATCTTACATATAAAGTAAAACTCAAAACTTACCGACGACGTTCAAGTGTATGAAGTGACTCATGTGAGGAGTCGTTGAAATTTGACACTCGTATATTCCCGAGTCTCTGTGCTGGGGATATTTTATCTGAAACAAAAAAAGTGGTCAAATAACAGACGTGCTCGTTCGTATTTCAAAGATTTAAATTAATGCGATGCGGTTCAATTTTCTAGTCTGGTGAACATTTGAACAAATATTTTCATTAAAGTCTCAAGTACTTTGTTATTGACTCGAGTAGTATTATGAACTGTTTTCACGGAATTTAAATTATTTTTTAACGAGACACTTTTTCTTTAGGAGAGTCTACAGAATTATATTTTTTTATTTTTTTTAGGCACTTTATTAGAAAATTCTTCGTTTCATCTTGCTACTTTCCTCCGTTTGGGGGCACCCTGTAACGTCCCACATCACTACTCTTGTGGTAGCGCTGTGGACGCGCTTGGTCACCACGGCCTTTCCTGCAGCAGAAGCGCCGGGAGAATCCCACGGCATGCTAGCCTCAACGATATCATACGTCGGGCTCTTGCCAGTTGTTGTGGTGCGTAGCGACGGCCCGACGGAATGACTTTGATACCTTGAAAGTTGGGACGGCCTTTATTGTGGGACGCTACTTGCGTCGACACTCTGGTGCCGTCACATCTTTCACAAACTTCGTTGCAGGCTGGATCTGCTGCGGCTTCAGCTGAATCGAACAAACGGCGTAAATATTCAGGTCTTACTAACATCTGTATATTTGAGCCGTTTGGAGTCGAGACTCTGGGGCCGTAGGGACCGGGCGCGCACAGCCTCTTCTGCGCTTTAGCCAAACGGCTTAAAGAAGCGTCGGGAGATCAGAGGGCTGGTTTTTTCCTTGGCCACAAAATAAGTCTGGCCATACAAAGAGGGAACGCAGCCAGACTTCTTGGTACCATGCCCCTTGGCAGTGACCTGGGACTAATTTTTTATTTGTAGGTTTTTTTATGTTTTTTGTTTATAATATTTTTTAGAATGTTTGTAATATAGCGATTAAGATAATTTTAATTAAACAATGTATTCTATTCACTTGTCTTTTACTTTTCATGAACTAGTACTCGTCTTTAGTGACCATATTTTAACAAGATTTTATTTTACCTAACTTTTTATAAATTTTAAATGTTTAGGATACGTTGTCAAAAAATATCAAGCATCCAATTTATGACACATCCTGTTTCCTGCTCGTATTTTACATCGAATTAATCTTGAGAGTTATTAAATTAACAAAGGTCGGGCAAAGCGATTTATTGCTCGAACTAGAGCAGCTAGACTGGTGAAATACCTCCACCTTACAGAAAACCGCAGCCAAACAACAATTACTTCGGTGTTGTTGTGTTCCTGCGTGTAAGTAAGGTTTCTAGAGCTCATATAGAGCTCCTGTGCTACATTTGTACCAGGGGTCTAGCCTTCAAGGTAAGGACGACAAGTCCAGTAACAGATTTATTATGCTGAGAAATATCCATGATTATTTTATCGAGCCAATAATCATGTAAATGTAAAAAAATTAAAACTCACTCATACCCCGTTAAAATATCTGACACAAGTTATGTGTATAATGTTCATAGTGTATGTTGATGTTCAGTCGCTCTACTTTGTCATACAAAAAACATACTGTAAACATTGTAGTTTTGGTTTCTGAAAGTAAAATTCAGAATGTCAATGACTAATAAATTATTTTTATTCAAGCAATATCTGAAAATTCACATCATTTTCCACCCCATACATCGTGCAGCGTTCGCGTGTTCGGGTTTAAGTTTATTTAACTAGAACTTTTTCGTACTAATTTGTGATCGGACTCGTACATAAACAATGCAACCTTGCATGCAACTTTTCGATACCTTTGAATCTTCACGATACTTCAAATTCGTCTCTGAAATGCTTCGTTAAACCAGTTCATAATATTTCAACCTAATATTTATCCCTACTAATATTATAAATGCGAAAGTAACTCTGTCTGTCTGTTACGCTTTCCTGCTTAAACCTCTCAGCCGATTTTGATGAAATTTGGTATAGGTATACGTTGAATCTCAAGAACGGACATAGGCTATAGAAAATAAGGGGGGATGGGGGTAATACCACCTTTGAAAGTTTATATGGAAAAAAAAATATTTTTCAAGTTAGAGATATGTAATTTGGCACAAATATAGCTCGAAACTTGGATTAAAATATAGACTACTTTTTATTTCGAATATTAGGGGAGAAAGGGGTAAAACCGACCATGAAAGGATGTAGTCCACGCGAACGAAGTCGCGGGCACAGCTAGTCTAAATATAATTCAAATGTTTTACTAACGGCCCACGCGCCTTCGCATGCGTAGAATACCCGTTATTTCCTCATTTCCAACTGATTCTCCTCTCTTATTGGTCGGGTCAATATGGGAAACGAACTTTTCCATATTGTCTCGGGTCTGGGTGTTGTGGTACCGTCGTTGTTTCTGATTTCTGTAACACAAGTGCTCAAGCTACATACCACAGAGCAATGTATGTGATGTTGTCCAATATTTATTTATTTATTTATTTATTGGTCGCAGCTTGATGTTATATTAGCCTTCCTCAATAAATGTACTAACCAATACAAAAATATTTTTTCAATTCGTACCAGTAGTTCTTGAGATAAGTGCGTTCAAACAAACAAACAAACTCTTTAGCTTTATAATATTAGTAAGTATAAGTATAGATTTAAAAATCATGCACAGTCATACCACAGGGGAATGCATTGATGTAGCAAAATAGGTTGCATTTTCAAATGTTAATTGCTCGATTTTTTCATGTACTTTTCTTAGTACCTATTGGTATTTCTATATCGTAGCGTGTATCCCGATAATGTATCTATAACAAGGTCCACTCGTTCGCCACAACTCTAATCCGGTTTAGATGAACATTTTTATTGAATTGGAGTGTTGATTGTTACACCTCTGTAACCTTGGAAATGTTCTTGGATCATAGTTCAAATACAATGAGTACACACCTAATTGATGTACTCATAGTATTTAAACTATGAAATGATAAAATATTAACAACGGACGTTATCGGCCAGATAAATTTTCCTAAATTTATCTGGCCGATTGCCAAAGCCCTTATCAAAGCCCACTTATTGCACTCTAGGCATGCCTCAATTATTACACCCCGTAGTATTAGATGTAGAAACTTTTGACGTCTTGATAGGAATCCGGGTACTTAAAGAATGTAATTATTTTGAAAGGATGCCATGATTGGCGGTTCTTATCAAAACACGCAACATCTGTTTAATATAACGCAATAACATTTACTTGCTGTGCTCTATAATTACATGGACAGTTATTGTTTCGCTTCTCATGACCTTACAATAACACTCCAGACGATATCATGAAAGCATAATACACTTAGGCTATCATCAAATCCAGTTTGAACAAAGACTTCAGTCACCAGCTTCCAAAATGTCCACGAACTTCTCAGTACTTTCTTTGTTGAAGCATGTTTAAGCGAGCTTGTTATTATAATTTGCTAAATCAAAATTAATTTAAGCTGTTATTTATTATGGATTCCAAGAATAGGGATTGTTTAATGTGAGTGAGGACTCCTACATTGTTTCAAGGATTTGAATATTTCGAATACGCTTATTTAGAACAGTAAGTACCTACATTACGAATTTGCGTGAACTCTAAAGTAGACTTTTATATCTCAGCGAAATTCCTTACGGTAACTCATGAGCTCAGGCACAGTTGATTGAGAGCAATTGCGTTTAGTTAAAATTGCAACAGAACGGAAATTAATATTATTTTAACAGCTTTAATTATATGTTTCTTTATGTGAAGTAGTATAAGTAGTTACATTATCTTGTCTTTGAAGCGTTACCACTTAGTTAACGATATTTATTTTGCAGCATTTTGTACATAGGTAAAAACAGACCATTGCAAAAATATTTGTCCAGTTGTAAATTAACATTTTACGAAGTAACACTTTTTAAAGTGTTAAAAAAGTTAACACTTTTTAAAGTGATAGAAAAAAACGATTGGTGAAATTTCACTTGTGGATAACATCTCTTCGAGATTTTGATACTCAAAAAACATTCTAAATCCCCGATTCTGCACCTTACGACATCACATTTTGAAAAAGCGAATTAATTTATCTGGCTCTATGAAATGAGTTGGCGCAACGTAGTACTACGCGTCCATACATATATTTTAAAGTTTCGAGTTAATTTTTCCGATTTACAAAACACTTTCATGACACATTGCTATCTGATTTAACTGTCTTTAAAAAGGAGATGATTCTCAATTACAATATTTTTTAGTCTTAAACGGATTTAATGATATGATACGAAAAAAAATTTTTTTTGAAAAAGTAGACCTACTTATATCTAACCAAAATGAGAAAGAAATATCAAGTCAAATGTTATAAAATATTATAAATCTTATATGACAGCATGGAAATTAACAAAATAATAGTTCCTTATTTTAAGTTAACACTTTTTAAAAATATACAATGTTTAAGAAAGGTAGGGCGTAGCGATTTATCGCTCGAACTGGAGCAGCCTGACTGGTGAAATACCTCCACCTTACAGAAGACCGCAGCCAAATAATTTTTACTTCTGTGTTGTTGTGTTCCTGCATGTGAGTAAGGTTTCCAGACCTCTTGGGAGGTGCTACATTAGTAGCAGGGCTCAAGCCTTCAAGGTAAGGGCGACAAGTCCAATAACAGATTGATTATCATGTACTTGTTGCCCTTAAGCTAGGACTCATTACCACTTAACATCAGGTGAGATGAGGTCAATCTTAAAGTGTAATAATAAAAAAACAGTAAAAAAATTACCTGTAAAGTCCAGTCTTCCGAATGTGGTAAATGTATTGCTCGGAAACGCTGATCGCTCGTGTACGTGTACCGTCCAACGGTCAGCAGGTGGATGTCTCTATGTCGCACCCACGATACTTGCATGTTTATCTGCAACGAAAATACTGTCTTTATTATCCATAAACCACACTGTACCTATCTACAGAGCTGCGCAGCTGTTCAAAAACTGGCTAAGGCCCTCATCAGATTCAGGACTCTACCTACTGGTATAGTCCTTGCCAGCTGTAAGTTGCTTTTCTCCTCAAATGCACGTTGGACTATCTCCTTCACTAAATAATTCAAGCAAAGACCTGGCTGAGCCTATTCCCACTATGAGTTAGAACCCTCCAACGGTTGCGGATATATAATATTATGATTATTAAGAGTGAGAGACTTCCGGTCCCCCGCTTTTCTAGCTCACGAATCAATTATCACAAACAAAACAATTGAAATTAAATTTTAGTAGTTTTTTATACTTATATCTACTTTGATAGTATACATATATGATATGGATTTGCAGCTTTCATCACCATCAATTAAGAAAAGCACTAAATAGTATCAGAATCGATCCACATGATACGTCATAGCTGCTTAAAGTAAAACTGAAGCAACATAATCATTTTAGCATCATCAGTGTAGCACCACGTAGCACAGGCTACGAATTATTCTTCCCACTTCATTCCGGTAGCTGTCATGTTCACATGCGTGCAGCAAGATGTCCAATCATTCTCAGGGCCCCCTTCATAGTAATATAGTTATTTATTGGAGACCGACCAGCAGCTGCCTAGTGCTCGTAACTCACTGGTAAGCGATAATGATACCAAGGATTTAGTTAGCTGAGCTTATAATTGCTTATTTCCTTTCAACTTGAAGATACTTTAGTCGGATTTGAAAGGGAATACTGATTTCAAAAATAAAACAAGACAAAGGATATATTGGCTATCTTATATTGCTGAAACGGATTTTAGCACGAGCAAATGTCGCTTTTGGCTTACTAAATAAATTAAATAGTTTCAGCTATAGTATTAAAACGCCGGATTGTTAAAACCACTTTGTACGCTAGCCATTCGATTCTTTACCGGCGTACTTCTAAAATTCAATAATAATTAGTATTTATTTTATTTCTACAAATGATACAACAAGATCTCATCTGCTCTACACAACACTAATCAAAGCAAAGGAATATGATTCTCCAAAACATTATTACGAGTAACCTTCCATAATTTATTCTTGGCACAGATTTACAGGAAAAACATAACTTCTTACACATTACTACGTAAGTAGTAGGTCGGCCAAATAATTATCACACGCACGTCACACGACCCGAAGGCCGGTAAAGTAGGCCAACTGGGAGGTAATAACGAACAAAATAATGCGGCTATCGGTTAAACGGTTGGAAAAATATTGACGTTTTACACACAAATAAAACAATCTATAAGCTTAGCACGTTAGCAGTAATTTGAAGGGAGAAACAGTTTAGAACGTGCAAAAGTACACTAAATAAAATTCCTACACGAAACTGCCGCTGTCTCTTTGTCACAATTTTATAAACATTTCTGTATCATCGAATAAAACTAAACGTGATCGTACATACAGACATTGATCATATTTTACCAATAACGTAATGAAACCTTAAATGTAACCTTAAGTGCATTTGAACATAAAACATGACGTTGGTAGTTTCCAAGTTCGGTATTGTATGGATTATTGATCGTGCATTTTTATTATTCTCATCATTATTATTTAGGGCATAAGTGTCGAAATAAGCCTAGCAACATCACTATTTTAAACGAAAGTAATTAGTAACCTCCGACTTAGACTTAGACATCTCTTGGCTTTACTCCACTTGTAACTTTCACTTCCCTAGCACCATGTGTCCACCTTGTGGGGGCATCTTTCTGGTACAAGGTTACCACTCCTAAACCATTTCACCGCCCCTTTCAGTCATCGCTACCATGTTTTCAGTACCACTTTTTTTCGCAACTTTTTAAAACTGTTTCGGTGTTTTAGTTCTGCTACGTATATCCCTTATGAAATACCGGTAATACTTTCGGTTCTATTTATCTTTAAAATGTACTCGTACCTTTGAATTGTTTACAACGCTGTCTAATTAAAATCTAAATAAATGACAAATGAGAGAAATATTCCGATATCATTCGAGAGTTAGTCGTAATTGCTTTCAAATTTTAATCACTTCCAATGACAGTTAAGAGGGGTGTAAAGTTCACAAAATATCTCTCAAACATCAAATTGAAAGCGATTGTGACAGACGTTGAAGTACACAATGGCCTTGCACGAGTTCGTACAGCGTTTTTGGTGTAATTAAAATGAATTTCATGCTTTAAATTAAATACGATTTAGATATCTCACTTCTTTTATGGAATAAAAGTACTGGCGAGTTAATATTTTTAATTAACTAGTTCAGATTATAGTAATTTTAGTATTTAAGATCACTAAAATATATTGGAACAAACCCAATGTAATTTAATGAATATTTTATGCATTTAGATAATTTTACTGCTAGTTATCCACTTTGCAATTTATAAAATATAAAACGAACTTATCCACGGAATTTTTTATCGAAACAAAAATAACATTATTATTTAGACTTATATCTAAATCAAGTTCAATAAAAATCTATCTATTCAGCCTTTTACATGTATGTCATATAAAACGCACGTAAAAACACAAACAAATATCCAAGCTACATAACATCGGTATTTTAAAATAAATGTTTATTCGTTCACAATGAATAGCAAATTTCGGTTTCAGTCTATGTTTTTAAAGACTTAATGGAACCTTGGAAAACAAACAAAGGGTGTAATTGAAGTATTAAATTTAATACTTCGAATCCAATCAAAACTTTCTCAGATTGTCCTTGGCAAATTGTGAAGATTTATTAAGACGTTATTTTGCTAAACCACTAAGCAGAAATTGAAATTTGAAGACGTTTTAGTAATACGTGAAGAAATAATGGATTTTTAGTAACGGTAAACCGATATTTCAATAATCTTCGTGTAAGATTTTTGTAAGTTACAAAATATTTCGTTTCGTCGAAAACTTATCTAACGTGGAGAGTTATCAGTAATTATGAATGTTAAGGCAGATGGATAGCCATTACTAAAATTTGTGTAGTTAGTTCAAAATAAGTCAATACTTCATAATAACTTATTTATTTGTAAATGACTGACGGAAAATGTAATCATACTTTGAATATACATATGATAATGCATTATGATTAAAAGCTATCAGGGAATCTGGTGAGTATATTTACATAAGAGGGTATTAAGTTCAGTAAATTGTGTACTGATCTGATTAAAAAAATCAGAGGAAGATAAAAATATTCAGCAACCATTGCAACATTATATAATTTGGTGATTGTGTTTAAAAATGGGATAAAAACAAATAACCTATTGTTAATTTAGTGTGTAATTTATCAAATTGCATGGCTATTCGTTCAATTGTTTTTGCGTGAAAAAGTAGGCAACATAAATACAAACAAACTTTTGCGTTTTTTTATATTAGTAGAAAAATATTTACTGGTAAATCTTTTTTCCAGGGTTTCGAAACGTGATGCCTAGTCACATAATTGTTTCAAAATGACGTCACTACGAGTAGCGAGTTTTTTTAGTCTCGAGTCATATTATCAGATATTAAATATTTAGTAGGTACCTACTGTGCGTGTAGTCTACGACCAACTTAGACATCACGGCAAAGCAAGTCCTTGAAAATAAAACGAAATTTCGAAATACATAATCAAGGTCCCGTTATCGTTTGATTTCTGATTCTTTAGACTTTTATTAAAAAATTGTTCTTTTTTTATTAACTTCATTTTGCACCAGCCATCCTTTAGTATTCATACCTAAAGATGACTTCGTTTTAGACATAATAATGATTATTAATGAAAAAAATAAACACCTTAAAAAGCGTAATGAGTCAATCGCCCGTTACGTTCCGTATTGTTAATTATTATTATACCGTATTGACCTATGAAACAAGACAATTTCATTGTTTCATAGGTCATATGACGTGAATCGCCTTGAATCGATATTTTCATATCAGTACAAGCACAAACTTTTTAAATGCACTGCAAAGTCGGCACAGTGTGCTCGGACAAAGCTTTGTAGCTCGCCAGCTAATGTCGGAGCACTAGACGGATACACCATTAGAAACTTCGTTAGTGTTGCAATGTCTGCTTTGTTGCAATTCAATGCAACAACCGTATACCTTTGACATGCCTACAATTTCTATTAAGAATAATGTGTCTAGTTACGATATTCATTAATTGATTTGTTGTCTGCCAAGGCTTTGCACGTGTAGATAGTATTTTTTGCACCTTTGTTTGTTGTTTTTGTTTTTTATAACATCAGCATAGATCATAAAATCAGTCTAGTAGATTTACATCCATTAAACATAATATCGATAATGGACCCATACTGGCTGTATTCAAACTTCTTTGTAAGTAGTTTTTTTAAGAAAAAGTTGTTCTACCAAATCAATCGTCATTTTATGTTTTATGTTTAAGTTTCGTTGGCTTCGTATATTTTTGGATATTTAAAATTATGTTTCACTATTGAATGTATTTTTTGTTGGGTGTATATGGATATATTTTTTTAAATTATAGGTCTAAATATGAATACTTGTAGAAATTGATTATGAAGACATAATTTAGGCGGGCGACATCTTTTATAGAACCTCCAGGTAGATTAAATGATTAAAGCTTGCCATGCAAAATAAAAAAAAATAAAAAAAAACAAGTATAAAATAAACAACAAAACATGATTACATGATGAACTCACAAACACATAAAAATACCTGCACTTACATTCAAGTACTGAAAATTCATAAAATATAATTACACATAAATTAAGTGACATACCAACATCACCATCTTAAATTGAATACTTGAATAGATTTCAGTAAATAGTTAGTTAAGAGACAATGAGTAGAATTCACCTTGAATATGTACCTATATCAAATTGTTAATATTCCAATTTCGTACGAGTATAACAATCTAAGTTCCAATAAATACATAATACTCATTTACTTATAAGTAGTGTATTAATAATACATAGTAACCAAATCTAAATTGTACATTGTCTTGCTGAATAATTTATGCCTATGTTCTCCACATGTCAAGTGTCTGATTCATGTACCTACCCATCCGTGTATAATGAATGAAACCATGTAATTACTATTACTTTAGATTATACCCTCAAGTTGATTAATAATTCTGAGAACAATGTCTATACTTGGTGCAACTGAAAACGTTTAATATACTCAAAATGAAATACCACAATATTAGACGTATATTATTAGTAATCTGGTAGACTGGTATGTCTTTGAAATTCTTCTAACCACGTACCTTGATTAACTGCTAGATTTAACTTTGTTCTTAATATTAAAAACAAAATTAATCTAGCAGTTCATATTTTATGCAATTTTCATAATCGTAGAACAAAATAAACTTGCTCTTCTAAACACCCCTTGTTTAGAATTTTTATATTATTGAACTCATCAAATACATCCCAACATTTTCTATCTTTAACAGCCAATGTATCATTGAACAGTCTTTAAACTCATTTTTGACTAAAGTATACCATAATATAGTCAGATTATTAATTTAAATATTCTTGTTATTCATAAATCGCCCTCACACACAATAATGACCTTTCTATTTTAGTTTATAGCGTTCAAAATTCCACTAGGTCCAGTCATCGATTAATTTTTGGTTCCAACATTTGAAAAAATAATCGTTCTAGTTACGGATCGTAATAAATTATACGAGGCGTAAGCTAAAAACGACTGACAGGCGACTGGTGACAGCTGATATGGACAGTTTTGAAATTAGAATTAACGACTCGTAGAAAAACGGATAGCCATTTTTGACACATTACGAATCGTAAAATATTGGAAGCGAGCATTATGCGAAAACGGAAATAACTAGCATAATAGTCGGATTAAACGTTATGATGAACTCCCCGTCCCATTTTCGGTTCAAAACATTAAGCCGTCCATCTCGTTTTCAAAGCCGTCGTGTGAAAGAAACAGAAACATCTCGTTAGCCAGACTTGTTATTTATTTATGTGGAAGATGTGGCATCGCGGCCTAATGAGACTTTTATTTATAAAGTTGAGCTCACAATGGCGACTTTAAACTTGCATTGTGCTGTTGTTGCGTTTCATTTTAACTGTAGAGCTTGTGGTACACCGTACGCCCTATGTAAATTGGACAACAACTCGGCTAAGGGGTCTCGTTAGCGTGTACTCGGCTTTACTCACATATCTGTATTACGAACGTGAGTGCTTACTTTTAGTGCGACGGAGCGGTTCTAATGCCTCTGAATTAATTCGACTTTTGACTAGCTTTGCATTAGTCGGAATACCTACATGAAAGCCTGCAATTTGGCTGAATATAAGAATTTTCGTTGTTCCGTCTGTTACTTAAGACATTTAAGCAGGCAATTCGGTTGTTGTGTCGCGTTTTATATTTGGTTCGTTTTAGTACACCATCACACTCCAGTTGTATTGCGGTTTTGTGTTTGCATTCAAACGATGTCAGGAATCGTAACTGTGAAAGTAGTTAAGTATTGGGAACGAATGACGATGGAAACAGTAAAACATAGAATTATTTACCTACTTATTCTGGGTGTTTTCGCGGCGGGCTTAAAGCCTTCTAGTAGGGATAATTTTAAACTAGATAAATAAAAAAATAAATGTTGAACAAGATCACATTCATTGCTCTGATTCTGTGGTAAGTAGCTAAAGCACTTGTGTTACAGAAATCAGAAACAACGATGGTACCACAACACCCAGACCCGAGACAATACAGAAAAGTTCGTTTTCCATATTGACCCGATCGGGGATCGAACCCGGAACCTCTGAGATGGCGCGACGCCAAAGTCCGGCACGCTCGCCTCTCGGCCACGGAGGTCGTCAATATTAAAATAATTCAAAGGAAAAACAAATCATTTACTTGTTTGAATTGATCAATATCAATCGTGATAATAACCAAGTAATGGTGTTTTATGACAAAAGTGTTGACATGTATGAGACGAAAGGACACAATTTTTTTCAATGTTTTCCGTTTACTCTACAAAGCTTACCATCAATCTAGTAAATATTTTATGATACACAGTAATACATTTTTTTTAGAACTTAACTTACAACAATGTGAGTAACAAATTTTGGAAATTAAGGTTTACAAATTTTTTTATCACTCTTAATTCCAGGCCATTAATTTTATCTTTCGTTATGTCTGCAACTAAGAAAAAAATGGTGACTATCTAAGTGAAGTGTTTTGGAATATCCTTATACGCTACTGAAGACATTGTAATTTACACTTATAAAATAAAGACATTGCTTTACTTGAAAACATTTAACGGACATTTTTTGCCTATTATCCTTCAAATAGTTAGGTATAGTAAGTTTTCATTACTGCCTATTAGACGGTCAGTGATTAATTACTTTGTTTTTCAACGAAGATTTCAATTTCTATACGTATAAGTACTGGGTAAAACGAAACTCAAAAGAAAATTGGATTAAGTTTTCAAATGTAATTGGTTTGATATTATACTCGTAAGAACAGGATACTATTCAACCACAAGAAGCGCCGCAGTGCAGATACTTCTTTCAATGTTTTCTTGAGATTGTGGAAATTGTTGAAGCTAAATTGTAGAACGTAATTTTCATTTACATAAACCTAAAGTGTGTTTAGGCTAGTAGGAGAAACGTTTTTTTTTTGCATAAAATTGTTAAGATTAAGTAGCAATCTATCTAGAGTTACATTTATTTTATTTATTAATTTTATTTTACACTTTTTGGGAACCTTACGGCTAAATACTTATTAAATCTACACAATAATAAATGACGGCCATTAACAAGTTTCCACATATTTTTTTTGTGACACAATATGATGTTTGTTTGGCATTTTATTATTCCTTCATTACCGTTTCAGGCAGCCGTCTATAATATTGTTATGAGGAGGCAATGTTCAACAATTTAAGAAGTATTTTATTTTGTAACATCACAAATTTTTCATCGTTACTACACATATTCTGTCAATCTTCTAATTTTAATAATTGTAATGTTATTTCTGTCGCCCAGGCGTCCCGTAAATTTCTTCGAAATTATTAAATATTTTTAAAGGGGTTTGTATTTTATTTGATCTTGACGGCGCAACAAAACTCAGCTTCAAGAAAAGTTATCTTATAAAAACCAGTGGAGCACACACTTACCAAACTGTATCTGGGTTGCGAAACGCAATCTACTTTGCGAAAAAAATAATGTTTGCCTTCCCAGAGTATTGCTGTCGTAGTGTTCTAAATAAGTCTAAGAGTGCCATCTGATAACTGATTTCAAAATTTCAATGGTAAACAATGAAATGCCATTTTTGATTTCTTTAATCTACTCACCGTTTTATTGCCCAGGTTTTTAACCCGGCAGTTTAGGTACGCCGTCTTCCCAAGAAGAGCGGTGATGTTTTTCGAAGCCATCAAGTCGAAGTAGGGTCCGGTGCGGGGCGTAGGGCGGGGCGGCTCGGCCGCTGCGACGCCGGGCCGAATCGCGTTCTCGGCCGAGCCGGCGGGCGCCGGCGTTGCTGACGCATTCGTCGGCGCGCCCTTTCCGAGCTCCCTCTGGGCTGATGAAACTGCAAGAGAAAGGGCAAAGTTAAAAATAAACGTCGACCGATTTGAACTTAGTGACGTCACGTCACTTACAAAGTTAAGGGACGCTTTCACATCTCAAATGGTGTTGAAAGCAAAATACTATTTATACCATGAAAGGCAACTTCTTGGCAAAGCCTGTTATTGCCAATGTCACGAAAGAATATACCGTTTAATTATAGCACACGAGTGATTGGTAAAGAACACCGATATATTTGTGTATATAATTTCACAGTAGCTTCATTCCGTGAAGACGAATGGTCCAGCTCAACCTGGTTTCAAGTCACAATCGGGCATGTCCACGGAAACTTGATGCGCGTTTGAATGCGAGTTCATTTTGTATTTTATTAATTATTCACTATATATTACTAAAAAAATCAACGCAAAATTTACACCCTAAAATTTTCTAAAATAACAAACTAAATGAATAAACTAAATGATCGACTATGACCTTCCTGCCACAACCCCCACGGAATTCGTGTTTTTTTTTCGTGATAAACTGAGAAAATAAATATTTTTTCTGTGTTACCTACTTCAAACCATTGTACTCGGATAAACATTTCTTGTACATTCACCCAGTCCATCCATATAGAGTCTGAGAGCTTAATCTCTTGACTAAAGAATTCGGTTGCTAACCTTACCAATATCAGGATTTTTTCACATTAAAGTCTGCACCTGGTACATAGAATTCCACAAAAATGTGGACTAATTAAGAGCAATAGTTAAAAATTAATAGGAAAACTAGTAATGCATCAGCATAACAATAGTTAATAACAATAGTTAACAAATTTTAAAAAAAATTTACGACATGCAAATTAGTACTAGCAATTTGATTTTTGGAACCTTTGGGAGACTGAGTACATAAAACAACTGTCACTATTGATTCGAAGAAAAGCCTTTAACTAATACATCATCCGATTTAGAGTTATTCGAACCAGGCCCGAGCAATCGGGACTTAAGAACCTGTCAAGATATGTCAAACCTTACTCAATTTGTGTCTTTGGTTTCCGCCTAAATTTAACCCTATACTGACCCTCACGGATTAATGCGCTAACTTTATCGTCTCGGTCCGTTCGCGTGGAAACTTCGTGGAACCAATCACGTGAGAGTGAACATAGCTTCATAGCCCTGACGTCACAATAGGCATCGGACACCCTGGCGTAAATGAGGGACGCGAAGGATTGATCACTCGGAGTGAACTTGGCCACCGCTCTTTCTTATCTAGTCGATACGAATGTAACTATTTTGTATCTGTGATCTGGCCGCTTACGTGAGCCACGCTAGTCAATTTTATCGTGCTCATAACAAATGAAAAATCCACTGCAATAATGATAAACGTCCTTTGTTTCGAGATATTTGGGTGTTAAGTTTATAAACGTTGTCCAAAATTCAGCCTTATTGCCGTGAATACCTGGGACACTGAGCGTTCTAGACGTGTAGTCAAATATCAGAAACGGTTTTATCTCAGGACTGGAAGCGGTATTGCCTAGTTTGTAAACGAAATTACTAGCTGCATGTACTTATGAAATGACCGAATGACGTTGATCACATATATTTTAATATTTAGGACCTTAGAATAAGGAAAGTAAATATATCTATGTTTAGGACATTCATCATTATTGCCGTGAACCCTTCAAATGTCAAATTCAGTGCGTCAACTGATATACGTCTGAAGGAAAATCTCATTCATGGGATAGAATTCTAAGAAAATGGCTCAAACGCGAACACTTATATGAAATGCAAGACGTCTACGACTGTTGTTGAAACGATCTCAAGGTTCACTGTTTTGAGGTCATGGATAAGGGTAATGGAATAAAACGTGTTATTTATTGTGTTCATTGTAATTTTCCTCGTAAAGAAACCATTTGCTTATTTAAACCAAATGGTTTCTTTATGTGTATTAAAGGTGTCTCCGTCAAATTGTTTTTGTTTTCGTAATCTCTTTCTTTTTTTTAACTTCGTTTTAAGCACTGTTTCCCGACTCGGATTCTTGCGATCGATGTCATTGTAATATGGGCTGTAGTTATTCTCTGATAATTGTTTTTGCATGCGGTGTTTACCTCTAAGAGACTGTGCATTTAGCCTAGAACTTTATTTTATTTTTTTCTTTATGTGCTTGTTTGTAATGTAAAAGTTATTGGTAAACCTAATAAATAAAATAAAATAAAAATAAAATAAAGTAATTTGACTTTTACGTATCTCTTAAAACAACTCTTATTTGCTCATGTATTCGTCTGTATATCAAGACAACATTGTTAGGAATTTGCAAGGTATGAAGTTGAAGTAAATTTCAAATATTGAAGTCTGTGGTTTTTTGAAAATGTACCTAGAATAAACCACTCTCTAAGTCAAATCATTAAACGAGTAAGATATAGCAGATTTTATCGTATTTTCCATATAATTTTCAAGGGCATGACCTTTAAAGTCATAGGGAAAAACCAGAAAACCATTTTATTAAGTAAATCAACATCAGATAACCACACATAAGGCTGTCAGACCTCTTAGTCTCAATGCATCGAAAAAGGATCCGAATCGTAAACTATGTTTTGTCTTTCCCGATTGGATAGAGACAATCATTGATATTACTTACTGAAAATGTTTTGGCGTTTGTGAATAAAAGGGCAGGTCAATGTATGTGGTGCCGTCTTATCTTATTTTCCAAAGTAACTGAAGAACATATAGAACCTAATTTATGGTGGTATCACAACATATATGTTCTTATTGACCTATACGTATAAAACATCCACACACAGAATTAACATCAAATATATGAATGTTTGTCCTGTGCGATCAAACCCACGGCATCTAGCGTAGAGGAGCAGAATCACTTCCGAAATGTTATCGTGTACCTCAGAATACTTAAGTACTACTGAGTTGTTTTTTATGAAGTAAGTACAAACGGAACACTTTAGCAAGAACCGTTTACTCGAGACTAATGAAGCTCTAATGGTGCAAAACTATTTGAGAAACAAGCACTAATCACGTATTTATGTCGGCCACAGAGTACCTACTTTACGATTTGGATAACTATCCAAAAAAAAAATTTTACCAAAAGCAGTTACAAAAAAAACAATTTAATAAACTATTAAAATATAAAAAAATCGTCACCTTACGAGTATAAAATTCAATGAATTGCATAAGTGTTCATTATATTTGTTAATTCAAAAGAAATTAGTACGGAACGCAATATTAGGTCCCAAATTATAAAATTGCGTAAAAAAACTGTATTTAAAAAAATCATATAATATGGAGAAAAAATGGAAAGTCCAATTTTCCCGTTTTCAAATCAACATCAATTTGTACTTGTCTTTCACTAGAAATCTTAAATAATTACATACAAAAAATAGACATTTCAAGTTATTGGGCTACCAAATTGAGTTTATGAACTATGATCAAACTTTTGAAGTGTTTTATTTCTGTTTATTTGATTTTTTTTATATTTACTTCAAGATTGACCTCATCCCACCTGATGTTAAGTGGTAATGAGGTCCTAGCTTAAGGGCGACAAGTACAGCAAAATAAATCTGATACTGAATTTGTCGCCCTTACCTTGAAGGCTTGACCCCTGCTATTAATGTAGCACACCCAAGAGCTCTGGAAACCTTACTGACACGCAGGAACAAAACAACACAGACGTTATTGTTATTTGGCTGCGGTCTTCTGTAAGGTGGAGGTATTTCACCAGTTGGACTGCTCCAGTTTGAGCGATAAATCGCTATGCCCTACTTCGCTTAAATTTTGATTTATATTCGCAATAATTATTACTTTTTCGTCAGATAAAAATGTTTTTACGCTATGCGTAATATAACAAAAGTGTGATATTACTTTTAAAATTTAACGATGCATGAAAATGTATTTGGGTTTTTAATCAATAGATACAAATGGTATTTAATTTATTTTCGGATTGTTCTTAAATAAATATTAAATTTAGATACGTTCAGAAGACTTCAGCGCATAACAAAATTTAAACTGTACAGTTTTTTCAAGTTAGAAATTTTGATAATAAAGTTTATTCTAAACTCAATAAATGATACCAAGCTTAAGCATTTTAAAACAATTTAAAACTGTTTCGTTTTCAAGTGCGTTTGTTAGCAAGTTTCAAAGTGACTTTGTCGACATTGTTCGACCGTCCGACCGCTAAAACCACGGAAACTGCGAGGAGTAACTGAATTTAAAGGTATTCAAAAATCAAAATACGTGTATGATATTATAATAATTACCCGATTATTAGCATTGTTACTAAAATAGTAGGGATAGTATTTAAATCAAAAGAAAAATCGAGCTTTTAATACGCCTACAGCCTAGCTCAATTTTGCTTTCAACAAATTTTATTCAAAGTAAAATCTAAACAAACTCGCTCCCTGGTGAGCTATCAATCATTTGGTATTGTTTTGAACCGACGGCAACTTTTATTATTTATTTTTGAACAGGCTTTACGTTCTGCAGTGTTGATTAAAAAATAAACGATATTTAGATTTCCTCTTTGTAAACATTTGGTATTATAGTATCAATTCCATATTTTCGGAATAACATCTTCCTATATAGTTTTATGTCTTTTATATTCGTGATCGATTTTGTTTCGTAGATTTGTATATATTTTTAGTATTTATTTGTTTTAATGGTTGTTGTAAATAATGAAACTAAATAAGTAGTACCATCTGGAAGCTAAATTAGGGAACGGACAAAATCTATTTCTCTTTACTATCAACAAATATATTTTTTAAGCAATGCTAATTTTATGAATTCATAACATCATTCTTCACACATTTTGTCTCTTTTGATTCAAGACTTCCAGAATAACATCCTACTCATGTATTGACAATCACTGTTCGCTTAATACATTTTATGAATGAAACAAAAGGTTCTGCTATAAAATCGTTTATCTTTTTTTTTTGCGAGTTTTTGACTTTTTTATTTCGCTTTACTAAAAAAATTATGTACTAGTTACACTGAATAGTTTTACACTACATCAATATTACTTTTATTGGGTCATTCATTAGTTATGAAGGCTACAAATAATCTTATCAAAATATTAAGAATAAATAATATTTGCCTGATTTGTTAATAATTTGATATCATGAATAACTAGCTTTTGACCGCGACTTTGTACACGTGTGTGTGAATCAGAAATGTTTTTATTTATTTTCTCTCTATTTACACTTTCTTCTTATTTATTCCCTCCGATGTCTGCTAAAGCTCATTTTGAAAACTTGGTACAACAAAAATTTGCGACCGTTCGTATCTAATGTCAAACCCATTAACCCTCTTATCTTACCCGATGTCAGCTAAAAAATAAATGTCTGTTTTCTGACCATCCATTCACATACGTAATCTAACTCGTGTATTACGTATATTGTGCCTTCTTTCGCCACAATTTGGCCCGCTATCGCTGCGACGGCATTTCTTACGAGATTTATAACTACGGCTCTTTCTCTTATATTGTTTACTTTGGTAATGGGCAGCGTTATTGCTACGATCCGTCCGGTTTTATATCCCCCTGCACCTAAGTTGTGGATTATTGACGATTTAATGTTGTGACGTGGCAAATTGACCTGTTAGACGTTTACGACGATTTGGTAATATCATACATTGTTATTATTTTATTCAATTCATACGTCAGTACGTTGAAATAGTTTTTTGTGTGTTTATTTGTGGTCGAGATGTAGGTTTATTCCAAAAACACATGTTCTTATAATAAGGGTTATGATTTCTGTACTTTAATTATTCTCAAATTTATTCCGTTACTTTAATGCTCCATCAATTTATGCTTTTTTGTGAAGAAGGTTTGTCCTTTTTTACCTACCTTGAAAATTATGGATTTTGCCCTTTTAAGAAAGCATATATTACGAAACACATTACCTACTTACTTAATAAGATAGACATGAGTATTTGACCAATCTTCACCAAACCAGAAAACTCAGCATCAACATTCATAAACTTGACATATTTTTATTAGTTCGCCGGCCTTCGAAAGGTTAGGATATTTTCGCTTAGAATGCTGGTTGTAAAAATATGTTAGGGTTTCAGCTATAAAATTTCCCCATCCCAACCCTTCCCTGTTGTTCGACCGTGTTTTGTTCCTTTCCATCCCTTACATTGTTACATTCGCGATATTCAATACTCTACAATAACAACGCCTGCGGTTTTCTACTTTATTATCATGTATGTTATTAGCAGAGGAAAAGTGGTAACTACATCAGTATTTTCTGCGGCAAAAACATTTTTCTACATTTTATACGACGAGGAAACTGGCTAAGTAATTATTAGTAAATAATGGTTTGTTTGTTCTGGCTTTCAAACCACAAACTGGCTTGATAAATGTTTTTAAAGTTTTTTTGTTAATATTACACTTGGATATTCCAATGAGAAGTAATTAAATACCTAATTGTTTTTATATCTTTTATCGTGGTTACATTTCTGATCTAAGGGCCTGGGCGTCTACTCTTGAAAACGAAACGAACAAACGAAAGGTTTCGTTTTTGAAGATTGATCAAAAGTTAGGGAATTAAAACGTGATTTTTGATTTGTATAAATAATATTTCGTTTTTTGATAACGCTTTATTCGCATTCGAAGTGTGTTAGTTGCGATAATGAGCAATAAAAAATACTAAACGTCATCGGATCCGACATATTTCGTTTTCAAGAGTAGACGCCCTGATATTACCTCACCTTGTGTAAAAACTTCAATATAGATTTTATTTTCTATTTATTTTCTAAAAAACAAAACGTGTTTTTATTTACTTACTTTGATATTTGAACCAAAATCCTTACGTATGTTCCTTTTAATATTTTCGAGAATGAAACGTTTAAATAAAACTATGAGATTTAGTAACAAACCTCAGTGTGCACCGAAGTTTTATTCTATAGGAGTTAAAAAAAAGTATTTTACATTTATTAGCTATTTCATAATCGGTTGTTATAATTTTCAGTACCTAGCACAAAGTAATCTTTGAAATGTATGAAAACAAAAATTCATGTGAAAATCTTAGAATAGTTCCCTGACAATAATATTTATTAAATACAACATAAATATATTTAATTTCCAATGGTTCTTGTCTTGATTTGAAAGGCTTTAAGCCTTAAAGAAGTAAGCCGTGCAAGTAAAATCTAGGAAGTGATGATTAAGTTAAAAATAAACATGATCATATATTAAAATCCCAATATTAGAATTGAACCTTTGCATGTGAATCAATTTCACGTGTAATTTATAAATTGCTAATTGAATACACCTATAATTAATTTTTTTGCTCATCACTATTTTGTGGCAGCTTATGCTGAGGCTGGGACCTTATTAGCTGCGCAATCACTATGGTTTTTGTTTTTTTTGTTTGCTAATTTACTTTTACTTTACCTTTTATCTGTTCGTGTCACTTTTTTGTCTGTGTATTGTGTATTGATTGTGTGTAATAATAAATAAATTAATATTCTTATTCTTCTTATTTTTGTAAAACCGAGTAATATTTCTAAAATGAAAACTTGGAGTCCCATTGCGTTTTATTTTGTCTACCTATATTCAAATCAAAACAGCGTTTGAATCAAATGCAAAGTGGAAAAAAGTGAATGGTCTCCAACTCAAGCATGATAAGAAAAAAGAAATATCCAGATTTTCCTCTCTGACCTAAATACAGAAGCATCTTCCGACTGAGAGCATTAATTTCTCTATTCCGTTTCGTTGATTGCGCAACTCATCTTTTGTGGTTTCCACTTTTAACCTCAATTTGGTGCGAAGACGGCATTCACGGGAAGATTTATGACGTTCTCTTTCACTAGAAGGTTTAATTATGTGAAAATTTGGTTCAATTAATCATATGTCGTGCGTTTGGTTTCGAGCGACCGCCATTGCGTTGTATTAATCTTGTCTCGTGGTGTGTTATTGACTTTATTTATGTAAAACTACTACTTAAATATGCTTAAGATTTAGAACAGCTAGAAATAATTAATTATTTTTTGTCAAAGGCATGCAACGATCAACGTCAATTATTATTTTCCATTAATTACTTATTCCGCATTTAAGATACTTAACCTTCTTTATAAAGGTTTTATTTCAAAGAAAAGTATTTTTTTAACGTAAATACATAGATAGCTATGTATTCGAATAAAGGTACATGAATCATCCTGATTGTATTTCATTGTGATTATCGTATTTAGAATCAATCTGATATTTACCGTCAGGAGATTATTCAATTGGTTATGAAATTCCATGTTATTTTTTTCTGTGTTCATTAAAAAAGTACTGTTCTTATTTTTGCTAAAAATGTATGATATTAACATGGTGCAGAAACTTACATACACTGGTAGCATTTCGTCATTTAAAATTGGCTAATCTCATTTGGGACTATGTCACAGCCAACTGGAGTAACAGAAGAAAATCAATTAATAAAAAGCTATAATTAGACACCATAACTCGATATATTGACACATTCATATAGGTCAAAGGTCACGCTACAATTAATACCCCTACTGGGTTAACTAAATCAATATTTTGCTAAGGTGCTATTATGTTACGTGACTGTAAGGAAAATTGGTAAAGTGGTAATCGATATTAATGATGTGTATGCAAGAGGTACGTTATTTAATCGATTCTCTCGCTTAAATGAAATAACATAAGACCTTTGTTGTTTTATCATTTTATATCACAGTGATTTAATAAAAAGTATATTAAAACATTGAAGACAAACAATTATCAAGACGAGATCAAAACATCAAATTATTTCTGGGATTCTATGTTTTAATTGGTTGTTTTAGAAATGTTTTTTGAAATAACGCAGTAGGCTTTATGCCATATTTTCTATTTACAGTGTCACTTTATCAGCTAAACTCATGTACATCTGAGAGGTACAGTCAGCTTCATAAAGATCTAAGTGTCCAGAGTGGTCAAAATTATCTGAAGGACAGGAGTTCATTTTTATGTACGTTGTCAGGTCGTCATATTGTTGTAAGCGTACAGAGTGGTCAATATTATCTAAACTTAAGGATTCCATAAATATGTTATGTGTTAAGATGAGCAATAATATATTCGCGTCCTAAGTATTCATTGGTATCTAAGCATTCAAAGTGATCATAAATATCTTGGTAGTAAAGAAAAGTAAACTTTAATGATTACAAGATACAATTGATTTCATTGTTATTATTGACAGTGACGTTCTAAGACACATCGATAAACGAAAACTAGGATGTCCAATTGCGTCACAGCCTACAAATATATGGATATGCCATAAAATTACGTGCACGCAAGTGGAATTTTGTAAAGATAGGAAACTGAATTTAAAGTTTTTGTAAATTCACCCGGGAATTGAACCGACTACAATCTACATTCGATTGCGATCCGTTAGTTAAGTCGATTATGATAATTAATTCTCGGTACTAAACTAGATAAATTAAATGAAAGTAAATTATGAAATGATAAAAAAAATGCTTAAACTTTACTTTTTATTATTAAAAAGGATAAAAATTAAAGTATGGTTTTTAATTTGTAGGTACCTATGGGGCGCCCCTGAAAAGTATTGTTTTTTTCTATTTTTGTAAAAAACCTTAATACGGTTCACAGAATACATCCACATACCAAGTTTTAATAGTATAGGTTTTATAGTTTCGGAAAAAGTGGCTGCAACATACGGATGGACAAATAGACATGACGAATCCATAACGGATACGTTTTTTGCCATTTGGCTACGGAATCTAAATAGTCTTAGATGTTTTTAATAAATTAACATAATTTAATTTAGTAGGTATTAGTATTAGTTACTTAGTTATGTCATAGTGGCTATAGTAGGCAAATAGTTATTTTTTTATTATATTACACTTCAAGATTGACCTCATCCCACCTGATGTTAAGTGGTAATGAGGTCCTAGCTTAAAGGTGACAAGTGCAGCATAGTAAATCTGTTACTGGACTTGTCCCCCTTACCTTGAAGGCTTGACCCCTGCTACTAATGTAGCACCCCCAGGAGCTCTGCAAACCTTACTCACACGCAGGAACACAACAACACCGAAGTGATTGTTATTTGGCTGCGGTCTTCTGTAAGATGGAGGTATTTCACCAGTCGGGCTGCTGCAGTTCGAGCTATAAATCGCTATGCCCTACCTCTCTTATTAAATTTTTACATAATGCGTAATAACACATTATGTAAAAATTCAACTATTTGACTGTAAACTGATCAAAAGTTATAGCCATGGGATTAATTAAAACACTCCCGTTAGGAGTTCCTGGATTAAAACTCTCATAAGTCGTAGTTTTTAAGTTAGATCTGCAAAAATAAATCTTGGAAAAGTGCATTAAATTTGGTGCAGTATTTCTTGCGTGATGTCGACACAAACACACAGACAGACAAAAATTCTTAAAACACCAGGTTTTGGCCTCAATTGCTTTTTTCGAGACCCCCTGCACTTTATCTTTTTCCAAAATCTCTTAAATATTAACACGGACCTGTTACACTTTTATAATAGGAATAGAAAATATTAATTGAGATTATTTTAGAAAAATATTTATTGCTAGGTGAAAATATTTTATAAAAAACCTTTTATTATGAACATACAAAGCAAACAAAAACCAAGATATACATAAAACTCATTGTTTTTTAAACCTTACGAAGGTGTACCAAATTTCAGCTCAATTGGTCCACAGGAACAGGTGTTCCTATGGGTATCTTCTAACTCCATTATCAGACCAGCTCCCGTTACCATGTTAATGTATTGTTATCGCAGTTACCTAAGTATACCAAATTTCAGCTCAATTAGTCAACCTGAACTGGGTCAATTCTTCATTTTAAAAATTGTAAACATACATACGTATAATGTAGTACATACAAAATTGAAGTTAATTTATAAGCTTACAAAGAGATGTCTAAGTTGCGGGAACAGCAAACGAAGAAAACAAAATTGGTGAAACAATTGAAGCCTTGCTGCTTGGAACGCCGACACTTTACGCACTCGATATTTAAAAATCTGCCTAATGTGTAGATATTTATGATCGCTCTGACTGCTTAGATACCAATGAACAGTTTGGATGCGTACATATTAATGATGATTTTAATCGTGTACATGTTATTGGAGACTTATGATGAGAAGATATTTATGACTTGTTGGATGTGTACAATATTTAGGTGACTTTGAATGATAACATATTATTGCACCTTTGTTCCTCATATATTTTTGACTACCTTCACACCTCATATCTTAATGAACGTGACTGTACATGAGTTTTTGGAACGTTGTATGGATGATATAACAAGCTTAGTTTTGTATTTTTTCAGTTCATGATGCAGTTATTTATAATTTTGATATTGTGCACAGGCCTCATCCCAACTACGAGCCGAGTTGAAGCTTAGCACGCCTTTCAAAGCACTGAAGTGCTCGGTTTCAATATTTTACGATTTGTATTGTGTCGAAAATTACTATCCGTTTTTCTATGAGTCTTTAAATCTAATTTTAGATTTACTTTCCATATCAGCTGTCATCAGTCGTCCGTCGGTCGTTTTTAGCTTACGCCTTGTATAGTTTATAACTATACGTAACTAGAACAGACCGTTTTTTAAATATTGGAACTGGGTAATAATAAATGTTTCTTCATTTGGTCGGGTTAGTCATCCCTCAAATACTAAAACCACAGCAAGGTTTCCTGACTATTGTCATTACCTTTCGCCATTGCAAATTGCAAGCAAGTCCATGATTTTCTTGTTCTGCTAAAAGCATATGAAGGTCGGTATACCAGCAGTTCAAAATAAGATCTTATGCCCACGATTTAAGGTCGGTACAAAGTCCAAAGTTTAGTCTGATGTGCTCCCGACTATACTAATGGCAAGTCTGCCCCATAAGAGTAAGTAACTACGTGAAATGACTACTAGGAGTTGAAACAACTTTCGGCATCCAGACAGTGCGTGCTTAGCCCAACTAATAAGAGGTAAGTAGCGGGTGCCGCAGTGCCGTGAGCTTTCCCTACAATTTGGTTAATCGACTCGCGCGACTTCGAGGGAGGGGAGATGGGGGGAAATCCGCTAACTTTTACTACTAGGCCGTCCTTACCTCATAATTACGGGAGTTTATGATAATTATGATTAACTAGTTTTCTAGTAATTACTATCTAACGAAAATATAATTTAACTACCAAGTAAATTTCATGAAGACATGATAATGGTATTCTAATATCTGAAAGTTTGCGTTTACATGAAAATAAATAATGCTTACAAGTAAGGAATATTTGAAAAAAGAAACCATTTTTAGTCGCGGCATCAAAATCTAAAGCTAAAGACTCACGATGCATGCTGTTTTATCCTACACCAGCAGCCTGTGATGAAAGTAAACTAGAATTTGAAATCGCATTGTTATTTTTTAGTCTGACATCTATAGTATTATAGCGAATACGATGCACCTGCTCAACATTGAAAACACTATCAGTAAACTAGTGTGATGAGGGTTTTAGTAAGACTATAGTTTTAACGCTACGAAAAAATTGCTGAAAATACAGAGAGTCACGAACTAAACACACGTTCTAGGATTACCTAATGGTGGGAACACTTATATTATTAAAGCTGCCATACGAAATCATAGTTCTTTGAATGCGCCGTTACGAACATGACGTCTTCGTTGTATTTACGAGAGCATTGTGCACTAAGTATTTATCTATCCCCAGTAAATATGTGACTTTCCTCAGCAACTGACACGGTTCATTTAGCATTTGTCGTGTAAACCCACAGTCAATGGCTACTTTTACGGTAAAAGCAACCAGTAAAATGTCGCAGTGCCGTGGTTGTTCCCCCGAGGTTAATCGGCGAGCTGCTCCGCCCGCAATCCGCTGCGTGACTCGGGCTAACGCTTACCACTTCTACTACTTTACTAGAAGCACAATATAAATATTAGAACAGCCTGGGAACTAAGGAAATTAAAGTCGAAAGGTCAGATAACCATGCGCCGTGGTTATTAGCGTATTTTAATATTATCGTCCTGGCTAATTTTACAATATTACCTTGATAAAGTCCACCAAGACTTTAAACTATGCCCAAAAGTTTGTGCAACAAACAAATACACTTCCTGCTCTTTCACTCTTATGATAAAATTGAAGGGCAGAATGAAACATACAGAGAGTAGGCGCAAGACAAACGAATAACCTTCCAACGGCATGGATGAATCGTAAAACGACTAATCTGCTGAAATGAACTATCAAAATAGGAAATATGACATAAAGATTTTGTTCTGAAAGCTTAGGTGCACAAGGAGTTTGGTAATTTTCGTGATATTGTCTGTGAGAAGAAACAAAAAAATAAGAAAGTCACGCCGCTGTATTACGAGATAAAAAACATGTGATAAAAGAACTGTTTAAAAGTATTTGTAAAGTCATTAGAATAAAACTAGCTTCAGACGCCTCGATTTGTCTAATACTAGTCCAAGACTGGATTCGATTCTTGGGTCGAGAAAATTATGTTATAAATTTTCAAACATACACACGTCGTATTTGTAGTTTCATATCCGTGTAGCAAGCGTGGTAATAAGCCAGTAGTAGAGACATTTGTCTTGCATTGCAAATTAATAGGCTAATACATACTAACATACTGTCACGCCTTTGTCTCTGAGGGTTAGTCAGGGAGCATATCTTGTCATTAGCATATAATATTCAGCGGAACAAACTAGCTCTCATTGGTCCATTTTTGGCTTCCACGGGACGTTTCCCGTTTGAAAGACAAATCGCCGTAATTCTGATAATCGGATGATATTTTACATTAATATCCAGTGCTTGTGCATGGCAGTACATTGTATCAGCATTGTTCTCATACATTCCAGACTCTATTAATTTTTACTTTGAGCTAGTAGTACACCATTATGGCGTAACTCCTGATAGTTTGCTCTGTATCGTTACAGAAGTCATTACCAGTAACGAGTATTCAAATAAACATTTATGTTTATGCGAAGCGTCAGTATTTTGAGCTTTACATTAAACAAGATGATAGGTTGAACGAACCATTCGATCAAGTCTTTAACTGATGCGGTGTTTTTTCTCATGAAAATTCAACAAACGTTCTATTACGATGCTATCAAGCTTTGTAATCAAATGAAAATTGTAAACGATAAGTAAGTAGGTTTAAACATATTTGGCAAAGGTCCCTAACTGAAGGCTAAGAGGTCTATACAACTGAAAATGTCGTCGCTTACGATAACTTGCGGTTAGCTCAGTTGGAAGAACCGCATGCGCAATACGTGAAGGTCGTGGGTTTGTGCCACACACTACAAGGGGAGACGAAATTTTTCTGTTTCTTTAAAATAATCAAATGTAAAGTAGAGTTTCAAACATCATATACAAATCATTATTTGTACTCATTAGTAGGTAACTTAGAAAGCTAAATTTGTTTGGGGAAAATATATTTTGGTTTCAACACACGATAACCACTATTTTTATTATACATTTTACATATAATCCAAAAAAAAAAACCGAAAACGAAATTCCATAAAACAGTGAACTTATTTGTGCTTCTCTTCGGGAAACCCAATCATCGTGTGTGTGAATCGCCATGAAATTTACTGCCGTGAGTAACTTCGTTATTATTGGAAGAATAATTAACAATAAATGTTTATATCATTATAATGTTTGCAGCTTATTTCATTAGGGTCACTTGGCATAACTTGAAAACAGTTGTATTTTTGTATTAGTCGTCAAAAATAAGGATATGATAAGAACACCTTTACATCGTAACAATGTTGCCATTTTGAATACGTTGGTAGGTCGTCAAAATAACTCGGGAGACCGTATTTTTTTTTACAATAATTTACTAGATCATTCAAATAACGCACGTAAAGCTTTGAGTCAGGCTTTGTCTGAACCAAAAATATTCGTTTTCGTGCAAATGAAATCTATTAAGTACCGTGCTTAGAGAGGAGAGAGGGCGCTTCTGTGCAACTGTCAACATCAGCTCCGTATATTTTGATGCGTTAAAAATAAAATAAAGAGTGCTAAATAAGTTAATATATTTCGAGGGGTAGTATTTATCTCAATACCCAAGTACAAGTGAAAGTGCAGTGGAAAAATCAATATTCAGCGCAAAAGTCAATTGAAACGTATCTCAACGACCAGGGTCTCTGTGCAGTTAATCCAGGAGCTGTTCATAAATCTGAGAAAATAATCTTCAAATACGAGTGCTAAGAAGTGATCTCGAGCATACAGGACTGCCATACAGGTACATTAAAAAGTCTTTTTTCTGTTGTAAACAAAAATATAACCTTCAAAAATCCGTTAAACATCATAGGCACGGGTGCCTGCGTATGTGCATAATTTGTGGCGCCATCTAGCGGAGAGTGGAGGGACTCTCAACATAGGCAAAGCAACTGATAAACCAATACACGAACCATTACGGATACACCTATAGTAGGTAGAACAGTCTTGATCACCGACAGAGGGCGGCTCGCGGATGCGACGTCAGTGAACTTTTGCAATCATTAGAGAATTTTCATGCTATTATAAGGGCCATTTGAACATCACAAATATGTCAGCCGAAGGAAATGTATGCGGTGGTTGTCTAAGGGTGATTGATGACCGAATGTTCCTCAAATGTGATGGTTGCAATATGCATTACGACCTAGAATGCGCAAATGTTTCCAAAAAACGTTTCTTAAACACCCTAAGAAACGAGCACAGAGAGGCCTGGAGGTGTGTATCGTGTAAAAGCAAGCAGCCGAAATGTGACAACACCAACACTCCCGTGCGTGGTGCCATGGAGGGTGTCACTGTGAGTCGCGGTGCGGCAGTGAGGAGTCCTACGGACCTAAACATGTCCATCGTGGAGCAACCTATGTCTGTCCCGGAGCACTGCACAGATTTTTCCCTGAACGCGACACAAGAAATGACCGACATCCAGGTTCTTGTACTGGAAATGCGTGCTTTTAAGTATGAGATTCGCGACGAACTTAAATCCCATCGCGCTCAAATGGACCGAGTCAACGAGGCACTTATTGCGCTATCAGGAAGAATCTCTGTTTGTGAGCACAGAATTGATGAGCTGGAAACCCGAACTGTTGCACTGGAGCATCACGTACAAAATGAACAGACGAGCGAGTCACTTGCCACCACCGTCGAGCAATTAAAGGCGGATCTCAATGACAGGGATCAGGAGCTTCTGTTGAACGACGTGGAAATATCCGGTATTCCGGAACAGAAAGGGGAGAGTTTACCCCATATGGCCACTGCAATCGGCAACAAATTGGGTGTAAAGCTCACAGAACATGATGTCGTCAGCGTCATGCGGGTAGGTCGAGTCCTCGAAACATCTTCCACCGCGCCCCGCCCGCGCCCCATCGTCGTGCGATTGGCTCGCCGAGCCGTACGCGACCAGCTCCTACAAGCAGCCAGGGTGCGTCGAGGAGCAACCACAGAGGGAATGGACTTCCCGTGTACACCTCGCCGCTTCTACGTCAATGAAAGATTGACAAAAGCTAACAGACAGCTTTTTCGCCGAGCGCGTGAACTGGGGAGTCGTCTGAGGTGGCGGTTTGTATGGACGCGAGACGGTCGCATATTTGCCCGCCAAGACCAAACCAAAGAGAGCCCTCGCTACCGTCTACGCTTGGAGACGGACCTTCGCCGGGTTTTTGGTGCTGAAGCTGTTGGGTCTACGGAGAGCGTCCCCAATTACATGTGATTGTGTATTTACTTGTTTTGTTTTATGCTCGTTCTCTGTGTTTACACTACTGGCTTGTTTAATATCTTTAGCGCAGCTAAGTAATTTAATACATTTTATTTATGTACGTAGTGCCATCAATGTACTTCAATATGATAACAAAAGACCATTATGTAATTTCTTTCACTTTTGCAACTATTTGGGTCTCGTGTGCTATGTGTATGTTAAGAATAATATAAAAACATCAATAATGGTTCAAAAATTAATCAACATATCAGTGGGTGCTGTATTTTGCGATGTTATACTTATGCTGGATGGCTTTTACAATAATTTTAAGTTATGCTCTGGTCCAGATTTTTGTGGTACTGTTAGTGCAGTCAATTGTCAATTGCTTTCTGTCTATACTTACAAAACTTCCAGACTACATATTTACCTGCACGTTGTTAAGTTATTACTTTGTCACATTTTGCATATGTTTGGTATCGATCTTATGGTTGTTTGCTTCTATGTTTACTATCTATTGATATTTCTTACTACTGTACATAAATACCAGCGCTTCAGCATTATACCATTATCCAACATGGTATTATATTTCTGCTGTGCGTGTATTAACCCCTTACCACAATATTATAAAAACTTAGATTGGCGTCATTTAACCCTCTTATGTCAGCACTTGGTGAATTGCAAGCATATCCAGGTTGTGTTTTCTCTCACTATTCAATTCGTCAAAAACAAATTTCTCTCAATTGGTCTGTTGAATCCAGGATCACTCGGCACGCGGCATGACGAGTTCCTTGTAGCTCTTGAACAGCGAGACGTAGATATCATGGCCATTAATGAGACCTGGCTAAGGGAAGGTGAGCAGGCGCGTGCGCCGTCGCCCCCTGGCTATCGTCTGCGTCACATCCCACGGCCCGCTTCTGTCCGCTCTCGTGGAGGTGGAGTTGGCTTTTACATAAAGCGTGGAATTAATGCGCGACAAATCGTACACCCGTCTTCTACATCAGTTGAACAAATGTGGTTAAATTATAGTGTCAATGGTATGAAATTAGCTATAGGAACCGCATATCGCCCACCATGGCTTAGTGTTGACATTTTCATTGACGCATTGAGTGAATCCATTTCGTCGATGGGTGGGTTTCATGGAGTTTTATTGGTGGGTGATTTTAATATAAATCTTTTAAATACCCAAGATATCCAAACTAAAAAACTCATAGATTTCCTTCGCTGTATGAACCTCACTCAATATGTCACGGAGCCAACTCACTTTACAGATCATAGCGAGACCTTGATTGATGTGATATGTTCTAACACACAGGTTTTTAATGTCAATATTGGCCATATTCCTGATCTAAGTAGTCATGCATTTATAACATGTCAGATAAATATTCGTAAAGAAAGAATACTCCCCAGATGGCTATCATTCAGGCCGTTAAAGGACATAGATGTTGAGAAATTTAATATTGACGTTGACTCTATACAATGGGAAAATATAGACTCGGATGATGTAAATATAATGGTAGAGAAGTTTAACATCCTTACTACCGAAGTATTCAACAGGCATGCTCCTGTTAAATTGATTTGTATTAAAAAACATTCTTATCCATGGATTACTCACAATGTCAAGCAGGCTATGAAGCTACGAGACAAAGCTTTTGCTCAAAGTAAAACCACCAAATCAGACATACATGTAAGGTATTACAAGGATTTAAAAGCTGTTGTTAACACTATGATTACTAGTGAGAAGCGAGCGTATTTCGATAGTTATATCAACAGAAATGTGAAAAATCCACGTACTTTGTGGAAGCATATAAAAAGTAATGTAGCTGATTTCAAAAGTAAGAACAATGTTATACCACCACACTTAAATGATCCTAATGAGATTAACAAACATTTTCTAAATCTGCCTGGGAGAAATGACGTAGATACCTCTCTTATAGATCATTTCCAGTCTAATAAGTTTAGTACTGCCGTTTTTACTCTTGAGCCTATAACTGAAACCACCGTATCTAATATCATCACATCTATCAAATCTAACGCACAAGGGGCCGACTGTATCTCTCTTAATATGATTTTACTCACTTTGCCACGTACACTAACTATAATCACTAATATTGTTAATAAGTCTATAAAATCCGGTGTCTTCCCTGCTATGTGGAAGACGGCAATTATTAAGCCTATTCCAAAAACTCAGAGCCCTAGTAACTATTCAGATTTACGGCCAATCAGCATTCTGCCTTTTTTGTCCAAGATAGTCGAAAAGGCCGTTAGTCTGCAAATGACAAAATATATTGAGGCAAATTGTATTCTGCCTGAGAGGCAATCGGGTTTCAGAAAAGCACGTAGTACGGCGACGGCTCTCTTAGATGTTTTGGATGACGTTTTGGCTGCTCAGGATGAGGGTAGAGGTACTATTTTGACCCTGCTCGATTTCTCTCGGGCTTTTGATACAATTAATACAGCGCTCCTTTTATCTAAACTCGCTTATTATGGCTTTGATGAGTCGACTTTGAGATGGTTCGCAAGCTATTTAAATGACAGGAAACAGTATGTGGAAACTATCGATGAAAATGGAAAGGTATCAATTTCTAATTTATCACCGGTCAACAGAGGAGTTCCTCAGGGCTCAATATTGGGGCCATTGCTATTTATATTGTACACCGCAGACTTAATAAAGCATATCACATTTTCTAACTATCATTTGTATGCAGATGACTTACAGTTGTACATATCTTTTAATTCTAATGAAACTTGTGTGGCAGTGGATAAGCTCAACCAAGACTTAAGTAGTATTGCCCATTGGAGTGAACAAAATAGCCTAGTCTTAAACCGTGCTAAATGCAAATTTCTATTATTAGGTACCAAAAAACAAATAACCTTAATTTCTGAGCAAAATCCCGTGGTTTCTATTTTGGGTGAACCACTAGACCGCGTTCCACAAGGTCGTAATCTTGGTCTCCTAATGGATGAAAATCTACGTTTTGAAGAACACATTCTTATGACTATGAGAAACTGTTTTTACAGGCTGAAAGTACTGTATAGAATTCGAGACTGTTTGAGTGTTGATCTTCGGGTCAGACTGTGCGAAGCTCTCATCCTTTCTAAGCTAAACTATGCCGATACTGTCTTTGGAACTTGTCTGTTGGCCCGTACTAAGAAAATGATACAAAGAATCCAGAATGCATGTGCCCGTTTTTGTTTTACTATCCCATATCGTTCCCATGTTTCTCCGTACTTAAATATTAATAGATTGATGAATATGAACGCACGACGAATTTTACATTTTTCTTGCTTACTTTTTGGTATTATAAAGACTGGTGAACCATCGTACTTATTTAAGAAGTTACATTTTAGTCAGCGACAATTTAGAATTGCGTCTCGTCTGCGTTGTCCTCAACATAAAACGGCTGCATTTCGTGGCAGCTTTCGCTATGCTGCCACAAAGTGCTGGAACAATCTGCCGCCACCTATTCGAAATTCGTCTACGGCTGGATCTTTCAAATTTAACTTGAAAGTGTTTCTTCTTGAAGAACAAAATACTATTACGTAGGCGCAGACTGATGTTGATCCGATTGCCTTATGAACGTTAGTGTTAATATTGTAGTATGATATACATATATATATATAAATACCTATGTTATATGTTAATATCTCTACGATTTACGAATTATCTTATAAATTATATGTTTATTACTAGAATTATATTTCAGTAATATATACCTATCCCTACTTTCAATAGCCGAACTTTATACAATCTATCTTATCTCATGGCAGGTGACAAATACTGTACATAATTTCTTAACTTATTTCTTTTTAGTTTGAGTTCAAGACTGAATGCTGCCTGCGTGCAGTAGTGCTCACTCTCTGGGCACATACGGAAGACCAGCGTCGGGGAGTCCTCGGCCCCCCGACACATGCTGAGTATGTTCCTTTTCAGTGTTCTGTACCTATTGTTCTTTTTTTTTGTTTTCTCATGTAACTAATTTTAAGCTTACACTGAATAAATATTTTTCTATTCTATTCTATTCTATTCTTAGTTCAGTGGTCTGTAACCAAATCAGCGGGCGGCTTCAAATCCCGCTTGGGAAAATGCGTTATTATAGACACAATAGCATAATCTTTAAGTAAGCTTGGAACTAGGCAATTTGACAGATGCCAGATCATTATTTTATGAAATTTCTTATTCATATAGTGTGTTCTGTCCTATGGTTAAATTAGTTGCGTTTAGTGCGAACTTATTTTGTTATGATCAAGTTAAATTTAAGAATAAGACATTTCTTAATTAGCTAAAGAGAGGTAGGGCCTAGCGATTTATCACTCAAACTTGAGCAGCCTGACTGGTGAAACACCTCCACCTTACAGAAGACCGTAGCCAATCACTTCTGTGTTGTTGTGTTCCTGCGTGTGAGTAAGGTTTGCGGAGCTCCTGGGGGTGCTACATTAGTAGCAGGGGTCAAGCCTTCAAGGTAAGGGCGACAAGTCCAGTAACATATTTATAATCCTGTACTTGTCACCCTTAAGCTAGGACCTCATTACCACTTAACATCAGGTGGGATGAGGTCAATCTTGAAGTGTAATATAAAAAAAAAAGCTTTAGTCTAGGTATGCAGAGTTTATCCACATGCGGCTGGTTATAGCCATTCTGTCTGGCAATACATGGAAACGCATTTATTGACGTATTCTTTAAAAGTATATGCGACGTATTTCATATTTATTTACAATTTATATCAACCAAAAACTATTTATGAAATTAAATGACAGCCTTTACAAAACCTGTTTCAGTTTTGTTATTATTTTGTATAAATATCTCTTGACAAAGCGGCGTGTTTGAAGAAAGCCAAAAATGCCTGCATGTCGTTGATGATACCTCGCGGCGTAGTACGAGTAATATGAAATAGCAAAGCATAATACAGAAATTCTTAGGAGACCACAGCTGTGTTATTTGCCATCGCGTTGTGTAAACTTATTTCTAGGAACGTAATGGCGTAGTTTCTTACTTATTAGTGACACGAATCGAACTAGGTCGCTCGGCGTACTGGCAGTTTGCAGTAACCATCCAATTTCACTCCAATGAGTTACAAATGTAAATAACCTAACTATAACTAACTAGGTGACCCGGCGAAATTTGTTCCGCCTTAGAGGCAATAAATGACTTTAAAAAAAGCAAAAAGAAATTAATCAAAAAGTATCCTATGTAAGGACATAGGATACTTTTTGATTATACCAATTTTCAGCCAAATCTGTTCTGCCGTTCTTAAGTTATAAATAGTGTAACTAACACGACTTTCTTTTATATATATAGATATACTCGCATACCTGGGGGTAAGTTGGGTCGTTTTATATTCTGCGTCTATTTACAAACTTAAATGTTCTGCTTAGTTTTGAGTTTATATGACCAAAAATGGATTTCTCATACTGTTAAGCCATAAGTAGCAATTTTATTTCTGATACATAATAAATAAATAAATATTGGACAACATCACATACATTGCTCTGATCCCGTGGTAAGTCGCTAAAGCACTTGTGTTACAGAAATCGGAAACAACGACGGTACCACAACACCCATAATGACATACAAAAGATTCTAGAATTGTTCAGACGCAATGTGTAGTACCTACTGTTCTTAACACCTACATATTTTCAATGTTCCCTCTCGAGAGCATCAATCATGGACAATAATAAATAAATAAATAAATGCGCCAGACAATTACACCAATAACCTGATCTCAAACTAAGGTTTTCCCTTGTAGTATGAGTACCAGACGACGGACTACTAACCGGGGGCATCATCCCAGCACACCCAGACCCAAGCCAATTGAGAAAAGTTCGTTTTCCAAATTGACCTGACCGGTAATCGAACCCGGGACCTTACGCGCTTTGGGCGCCTACCTTAGCCATTGCGCCACCGAGGTCGTCTAATTGACTTACATCTATATATATAAAAGAAAGTCGTGTTAGTTACACCATTTATAACTCAATAATGGCTAAACCGATTTGGCTGAAAATTTGTGGGGAGGTAGTTTAGAACTAGGAGAAGGACATAGGATACTTTATTTATATATATATATATATATATATATTTTTGAAGTCTGCTCATTTATTGTCTCTAAGGCGAAACGAAGTTCGCCGGGACCGCTAGTTTCTCATAAAAAAATTCACATTTTTTTAAACTTTATTTGTTTTTTACCTTATTGTAAAGTTTACAAAATGCATATCTAACCAGTTCGTGTGATCTTTGACTAGGGTACGTTAGATACTATTTTACGGAAGACATAGAGTCAATGATTTTTTCACTATTGGATACATTGATTTTTATACTTTGTAAGGTTTGATTGTATGTGTACAAATATTTGCACGGAATTTAAAAGTATGTTATATTTTAAGCCATACATAAACCTTGAAAAATACAACTATAGTCAGCACATACTACTTAATACTAAATCATAACTTTATAAAAACCAACCATAGCAAGTTTTAATGAGAAATGCCATAAGACTTGTAATTTAAATGTTTATATAAACCAAGCATTGATTTTTGTTCTTTTTTAACATAATCACACAAAAAAGCAAATAAAAATTGAAACATCTGATATAAAAATAAGGTTAAACTAATAGCAGAATTGTAACCGTGTGTCATTTTAGAAGGAAAATTCTAAATTTAAGATATTTTTAAGTAAAATGAGCTGCACGTTGTTGATTATAGGTAAAAGTAGCTTGGTAAACTAATAGCACAGTTGACACTTGGTCAACATTTGCTTGAAATGGCTCAGACAAGGCCCGACGACTAGTATTCTAATAGTGCTTACGTAACCTACATTCATGTTATTGACGACTAAAGCATTCACGCCCCAATTATTTCACTAATAGTTCTTAACTGGACAAATTAAACACAATTGGCTTTAGTCAAATATAATAGTTAAAAACCTAATACAGTACATAATCTTAATTGAAAACATCTTAGTATAATTAGCCTTATCATTGATCAAAATTTAATTCAGCCGTTAATAGTACAATGTCTTAACTACTTTCTGGTAAATCCATCCATCCATCCATCAGCCTCTTTTCGTCCACTGCTGGACATAGGCCTCCCCTACAGAACGCCACAACGCGCGGTCCTGCGCTTTCTGCATCCAGCGGCTCCCCGCACATCTGACGATGTCGTCAGGTAAATAAGAAACCTCAATTCTGGTAAATAAGAAACCTCAATTTATAATTGTCCCGCAATTAGGGAAAAATATAAATGCTATTACCATTTTCAGTGTTTCATTAATGATGATATTTTACAACTCACCCCTAGAACTAGTAACGGTGTAAAACGCATATCTAATTTTACTATAGCATTTTGTAAGCACAAAATACTAGTTACTTAATTAAACACGTATAAAATATGGATATTTTTTTTTATATTACACTTAAAGATTGACCTCATCCCACCTGATGTTAAGTGATAGTGAGCTTAAGCGCGACAAGTACAGGATAATAAATTTGTTACTAGACTTGTCGTCCTTACCCTGAAGGTTTGACCCCAGCTACTAATGTAGCACCCCCCAAAAGCTCTGGAAACCTTACTCACATGCAGGAACACAACATCATAGAAGCAAATGTTATTTGGCTGCGGTCTTCTGTAAGGTGGAGGTATTTCACCAGTCGGGCTGCTCCAGTACGAGCGATAAATCGCTATGCCCAACCTCTCTTAAAATACTAATACATTGCATATTAATAACACATTTTAATGAAAACGATCTACTACACAACAAACAATTTGGCTTCACCAAAGGTAGATCGACCACTGATGCCGGAGTGGCACTCGTCAAACATTTATTGGATGCGTGGGAGAGAAAGCAGGATGTCATTGGTATTTTCTGCGACTTGTCAAAGGCGTTTGATTGTGTCAATCATGAAACCTTGCTTTTGAAGTTGCAACATTACGGTGTCTCAAGTCCTGCTATATCTTTAATCCAATCTTATTTAACTGGCAGAATACAAAAAGTTAATGTTAACGGAATCATTTCTTCTGGCGCACCACTAGTCATGGGAGTGCCCCAGGGTTCTATATTAGGACCTCTTCTCTTTTTGATTTATATAAATGATCTTCCTCACTTTGCCAAAAGTCTATGTGAGATTGTGTTGTTTGCAGATGATACATCTCTGATTTTCAAAGTTGACAGGCATAAGCAATCCTATGACGATGTAAATAATACGCTCTCACAAGTTTTGCATTGGTTTACTACAAATAACCTCGTCCTCAATGCAAAAAAGACTAAATGCATTAAATTTACAATGCCAAATGTAAGGCAAATAAAAACTGATATAGTTATGAATAATGAACAAATCGAAGTCATAAATACAACAACTTTTTTAGGAATCACTATAGATTCGAGGCTACAATGGGGTCCTCATATATGTGCTCTGGCAGGAAGACTTAGTTCTGCCGCATATGCAGTTAGAAAAATTAGGCATCTTACTGATGTTGAAACGGCGAGACTAGTTTATTTCAGCTATTTTCATAGTTTAATGTCATACGGTCTATTGCTGTGGGGCTCAGCTTCTGACATACAAACTATATTTGTATTACAGAAGAGAGCTATTCGATCTATTTACGGCCTTAGATCGCGTGATTCACTTAAAGAATTATTTAAAGAAATTAATATTTTAACTGTAGCCTCCCAATTCATCTTTGATTGCATCATGTATGTACGTAAAAATCTTCATTTGTTCTATAAGAAATCCGACACACATAATTTTAACACAAGAAATAAACATAAGCTCGCTATTTCAAACCATAGGCTTCGTAAAACCAGTAGAACATTCGTGGGATTAAGTATAAAAATATTCAACAAGTTACCGCAATGTATTGTTGATTTACCTATGCATAGATTTAAGATCCATATTAAATCTTGTTTAATGCGAAAAGGATACTATAAACTTGATGAATATTTAAACGATAAACATATATGGACATGATTGTCTGTTCGCTCGCACACCATAGTTTTTAAGTTCTCTAGCTCTAAACATTGTAAAGATTAGGATAACTACTGAGTTTCTTGCCGGATTCTTCTCGGTAGGATTAGGTTCCGAACCGGCTATAGCTTCAATTTTGGTTTGTATTCATTCTGACGATGCATAAGTGTTACTTGTAACCTACATGAATAAATGAATTGACTTTGACTTTGACTTTGACTATTATTTTTGTTATCAACAAAAATCTATGTTGTACAAGAGAAGGTTTTTTAAATGTATTTATTAACTTTTTGTGTTATTATTTAATTTTTAGTTATTTCTAAATTCGTAACGAGCTATTAATATTCACTGAAATCAATAATAAGTTGTAAATCACAGTAACAGATTACATCTCTTATAACAATAACGAGCCACTTGGCCATTATCCAACCCATTTAATAATAGTTAGCACATCCCATCAATTATCGGATATATCAGAACGAAACCGGCCCTCTATCACACCGCCTAACGTAATCGTTCAGTTGCGTGAGTCGACTAGGTCACATTTTGGTATAGCCTTAATTATATTTATTGGGTGGGCCGACCCAGCCTATACGACTATTGTAATAAACTCTACTCCTTTTTATAACACAGCAAGTATTATAACTTGCACAATTTCCGAAAGTTATAACGGCACAGTCGCGTACATCGTTCAGCTACCCTGCTTCACTATTATAAATTTCATGGCATTTTTGTTGCCCGAATGGCTGAGCGGCAATTAATTTTTAAACATTAAAGTTTTGAACAACGGTTTGAACAATTATTTTGAATTTATAATTCTGTAATTCGAAAAGTTTTCTGCTCATTACAAAGGGATAATTCTGCTCATTACATAGGGATGATTGGAGCAATTTGAGGGGTGCCGGAATTGCGTTTTCGGTTTAATGACATATCGTTACTTAAATAATAAGTTCGAAAATATACAAATACGTTAAAGATTTCGTGCACACAAAATGATTAACATTAAAATTTATAGATTGCAAATTAAACTCGATTGAACTTTTTATTATCTTTACAAATAAAATATATATTTTGTTATAATACAGTCATACAAGCAAGGAATTATAATAATTATGTAATCAAACAATACAACATTTCAACTCCATTTAATATACGTAAAAATACTATACAACATTTAATCCTAAACAAATCTACACAAAGATACTGGTAACAGCTAGTATACCACTTAACGGAACTAAAAACAGTAAGTAAACATAAAAGTTCCACTGAAAATATTATTTTATGATATTGGGTGGGGCACCTCCCTAGGCAGTCCACACACAGAGACCGTTAAAAAGGTCGATCTAAAATAAATAGCCGCCAATAAGTCTGGAGTTTTCTTTTAATTTTTCAGGCAGAGCTCACGACTTGATCCCGGGATAACTTGGGCGTATATCACATGGCCGGTCGACCGAGTTTACCGGCGTGGGTAATACGGGGGAGATGGGCGTAATGAAGAAATTTTTATATAGTAACAGACTTCATGACAGTTTAGAGTAGAAATCTAGTATGGCTAGCATGCGCAATAATAATTAAAAAAATCTTTTTTAAGTACATAACGAGGTCTCAATATACAAAAAAATACCTCATTCCACCGCGCTGTTTCATTTTGGTCGTGTTTCTTGTTGAATCGAAATACATGACATTGACGGAATCACTACGTTGTTATCTCTTCGAGATCTCATTTGATTCTGTTAATTGACATATCGAAACCAAAGAAAGAATGTTGTGTTATACTTATTTCCTTTCATTTGCAAATAACAATATTATTAAGATGAAGGTATTTTATGTAGGCATTGTATAATTTTAATAAATAACTTGGTATTACATGGATCTCAGAACTTTTACGGTAGCGCAACTAAGTTGCGAGACTTGTTTTTTTCTACCAGTATTGTTTTTTATGGGATCCCGTTTTGCTATGCTAACCTGATTAATGACAGTATTTTTTTCCAACTGGTAAATGGTAAATATATATTTGGCTACAGAGCTTAGCATTCCTAACATCTCAATAGAAAAGTTACCTTGAACAAAATGAGACTGCGTGTTTCTCCATTTTGATAGAATCTTCGTAATCACCAAAGTAATTTATTTTGCTAAGCAAATAATAACTTAGCAGATAGATTTGCTACGCAAACTATTTATTGATGTATAGTTTATCTAATGGATACTATTATTATGTATCAATATTGGTATGTCTGTGTTGGTTTGTCTCGATTTCTCACCGTAAAAGGAACGAAGCTAATTTCGAAACAGACATAACCAATTAAAATAATTAATTCTTTTCAAGGTAATATGTTGTGAGTGTATTACATTTTCAATTTTGAGTAAAGAATCTGTTTAATCTGCCAAATATTACCACCAACATTTTAGGTATAATTTTAAGAACGCTATTATCTTTAAAACAGTTAGGCGACTACTCACAAAATAGTAATAATTAGATGGAGCCAAAGAACCGTTAATCCTTTAGATAAATAATTTTTAGATTCTATTTTAGTGGTCTAGAGGTTTAGTATTGAAGCAAATTAAGCCGGGCATACAAAATAGACGATGCTTAGTTAAAAAAGCTTCAATCCTCTTCGCAACGAACTCTAAATAGAGTTATATTTTATTCAAAGGCGTATTCCATGCAGTCAATACGAGCGGCGCGGGACACATTCAATGAAAGGATACAAAAACGACTACTTTTTCCTTTGTTAAAAAATGTGCTTCTCAATATATTTTCAGACGCCTTCCATTATATTACATATAACACACTCTTGAAATTTGAATGAGGAATATATTTTTAAAATCACAATGGAGGTTTAAATGCTTGCATACTAGTTCTTAACTGCGAATAAAATTGTTACCAGTATCACGTATCTATACTTGCCTCATTACGTAGTCACTTAGAACAAAATGTCACTTAATACTAATTACAAGTGGACCAAATTAGTAGTGAAATTAGTCCTGCGGGTCGAATTACATTTAGGAAACCATTTTGTCTCATTTGATCCATCGTGGTGGTACAATTAAATGGCCCATCCATTAATTGTAAATGAATAAAGACTGAAACAAAATACCACGACTAAAATATCGTAACTTTGCTGAAAATTACTTCTACAATTTAAGAGAAGAGAATAATTAATTATAGTTTAATAAACAAATGAGAGTCACGATTGGGTCTTAAGGAAGTTTTGCGCGTGACAAGTCACTTGACACTTGAGAGCGTTTGAATGCAGTCTACTTTATAAATACTATGTGTGTTTTTGCATGTTTCCATAATTTTATTTTTTAAATTTTGTTCCTATCTATTTTCTTGCCGGTTATTCTAAATAGCATGAAGATCCCAAACACGATGGTGGTTTTATTTAATCTGGCGATTCATAAATATTATTTTAAAGCTTGATATAAAAGAAGACATTTTCTATTTTTAAAAAATAACTATCTCACCCATTTTATAGTGAGTCACACATAGTATGTCAATTCAGAACTGAGAAAATTAACACCACATTAACATACGTAGTTCACTAAAAAAATAAATGAAAATCATAAAAATTTTATGTATTTTGTATCATAAATGCATTATGACTTGTTATTTTTCTCATTGTGATATTTTTGGAATATAGTATAAGGAAATGAATTATCTATTCTCTTTTTGGCAATAGCCATTTATTTATTTATTTGGACATCCAGTGGTTGTTACATTGTTCCTTATAAAAATATGGTCTATTACGTAGTATAAATGCACAACCTTTTAAGGTGTCACATCATTCACAAAAAATAACACTTAATGTATCCTTAATAATATAAAACAGTTTTTTACAAAAATAAATATTTAAAGAAAGGGGAAAAAAAAGAGACTCAACCTTTCAATTCTTAAACATCATCAATGCAGCTCTTTTAAAGCTGGGTAAACTGTCACTAAAAATGTCTACATCCTGACTGATATTGTTATAAGTAGATGATAATCTAGAAATTTCATGTTATAGGTACACTATTTCCTCTATAGGTTTATATTAGGTGGCCGTATTCTAGCGATAAGATTGTTTAATTTGTACTTGAATTTGTGGGCAACCAATTAAGGCAAATGTGCAAAAAAGCATAAATATATATTTCAAAACGGATTATGGATTTAGTAAGTAAATATCTACCTACTAAATTTGAATATTTTATTGCCTAACTATCTTTTCTACCTAATACATTGTTATGGTAGACAAAGCTTCACTCATATACGAGTATCTATCACCCAAGAGTTTAATTGTTGTTTCTGAACTAATCCAGTCGCATCTCAAACAAACAGTTTTTTGTGTCATGCAAACACAACCCTAACCCATGGACATAAGAATGGTTATTGCCGATAGAAAGGCATATTTTTCTCAGCACAAACCTTCGAGGCTCGCGTTATGAAGTTCTTCTGGGTATCGCGCGTGACCGGACTATCAACTATATTTAATTTATAAGTGTATATTTTTTATCGCCCGAGCGCATTCGCAAATGTACTTGATTTATTTAGCAGTTTCGCAGCCGTTTCCCCTTTTTTTACAAGTATTATAGCTGTTTCAGTCAGAATTTGAAATTTACGTTAGTTTTTAAGTGTAAAGGGTTGGTACAAAATGAATTTATATTCTAATACTAGCGGTCCCGGCGAACTTCGTTTCGCCTTAGATAATTTTTCCCGCTTTTCTGTTGATTTTTCTCAAATTTTACCAAGGATTCCTAATTTTGTAGCCTATGTCAAATTGGAAGAATGTAGCATTCTATTGGTGAAAGACTTTTTTAAATCGGCCCATTACTTTTTGAGCCTATCCATTACAAACATACAAAAATACAAATCTTTCCTCTTTATAATATTAGTATAGATATATATTTTTATTTTTATACATGGCCACTTCTAGCTATATCTAATATAGCGACCCACCCCGGCTTCGCACGGGTGCAATAGGTACTAAAATATGTACGTATTATACATATAAATATTGCAATTTATTTTATTACATTGACTCCTCCCTTACCCCAGTGACGCTTGGAGCCTACATCGCATGCTGGCTAGCTGAGCGCGGTGAGCGGCAACCAAGCGACTTTTTTCTAATACTTGCATTATTAAACTCATGATATCTTTCGAATTCAAAATTCAAAATTCAAAAAATTCAAAATTATTTATTTAGTAACACAAATTACATACAACAAATTGTGGTTGGAGCTTCCTTTTAAGCAACAAGTTTGCTTGTATTAGGAAACTCCGCTCTTCCTTAAATACGTTGTGTTTGAATATTATTAAGTCTAGTTAAATAATAATATTTGTGCGTTTGTGAGAATGTGTGAGTATATGTGTGTGTGTGTGTGTGTTTATGTGTGAGCGCGTGTGTATAAGTGAGGGAGAATGGATGTGTATAGTGAGCGATGTTTGTATGTGTGGCCGTTGCATTATGATCGGAAGTTTTTTTTTTTTTGTAGTAATATTTTGTAAAACAAGGTATTTATTTAAATTAACTTACAAGTGTTAAAACGTATAAAATGTAGTATTGTTCCTTTATTTTGAAATCTGGTTTATAATACATTCGAGATCGTTGTAATTAATTGTTTTTAACCAATTTATTAAAGATTTTTTAGCTTCGACATATGGTAGGGAGTAAATGTTTATTTGTTGATTTATTTGATTATATAAGTAGGCTGACTGATATTCAAATTGTCGCTTAGCAAATGTTGATTTAACAAGAGGCTGTGTTGCCACTTTGTGTTTTCTTCTCTTAGAGGTTAGATTTGGGTTGTAGCTTATAGATTTATGTTTTTTTAGCACTATTTGCATTAGGTACAACTTCCTAACTGAAAGAATGCCGCTCGTCTCATATAAAGCATCAGTTGGGTATCGGTATGGTCTAAAAAACATTACCTTCACCAGAGCTCTTTGGGCCCTTTCCAACTCTAAAAATCTTGTTTTAGTAGCACCACCCCACACCGGCACGCAATATGAAATGATAGACTGAGCTAGGGAAGTATACGTTTGCAGCAAAAGGCGTTCTGAGGCTACGTGACGTAATGACTTGAATGTCCACAATAGCTTCCTTACCCTACCCATGAGTAACTCCGTGTGGTTATGCCAAGATAAGCGCTGGTCTAGCATTATACCTAAATACTTTATATGTGTCACCTTTTTGAGTTCTTGGCACAAGCAGTCTAGATAGGAAGCGCTTTTGCATGTATGTAATATTAATTTAAAATCTGTTGTGGGTTGACTATTGCTATATTTAGTGAAGCACATGTAATTGCTCTTTAGCACATTGAGTGTAAGGAGGTTTGTGTTAAGCCAAGAGGCTATCCTAGCGAGCCCCTTTTCAGCATTTATCTTTAATTGTTCCCAGTTGTCAGCAGTAAAAACTATAGCAGTATCGTCGGCATATGTGACTATTTTCCCGCCATTGATTTGCATATTACAGAGTTTGTTAATATATATTAGAAACAGCGTAGGACCCAGCACGCTGCCCTGAGGGACTCCATAGGTGACAGTAGATTCCCTGCTTATCGTTGTGTTTACTTTAACGCGAGTCTTTCGATTGCTAAGATAGTCCCTAAAAAGCTGAAGTGGCATTCCCCTAATGCCCATATCATACAGATTATTTAAAAGAATTGAAACAGAAACCGTATCAAACGCCTTCTTCAAATCTAGAAATATGGCGAGGCACTTTTTTCCCGAGTCAACTCTGTCTACAATAAAAGAAGTAAGAGCAAGAACTGCATCTTCTGTGCTTAAATTCCGTCGAAAACCAAATTGCGAAGCTGATAAAAGGTTAAATTTTGACAAGAAATTTATCAATCTAGTGTTAATTAGCTTTTCCAAAATTTTTGCTATGATAGACAATACCGAAATTGGCCTATAGTCCGATGGATCAGCCCTGTTCCCACCTTTGTGAACGGGAGTAATAATAGCTTGCTTTAGAGCATTGGGGAAAATACCTCGCTCAAAGCACAAATTTGCAAGATGAACTAGGACAGGGACCACCTCCTTGTGTGCCAGTTTCATGAAATCTGTCGGTATATTGTCCCACCCAGGTGCACTGCTCGATTTCATAGACATAAGCAAGGAGTAAATCTCATCAGGATCAGTGTTATACATCACAAACGAGTACGGCTGCAGGCTTGTAGAAGGGGTTGCTGAAAAGGATCGATACTCTAATGGATTTGAAATAATATCTTCGGCCAATTTTTGTCCTACATTTGCAAAGTACGCATTAACAGTATCCACAGACTCTTGGGGAGATGATGCTATTTGGAGGAGTTCAAGATTTTGTGACTTTGGTGGTTTTCGTTGTGTGATACTGTTTATAATCTGCCATAACTTTCTTGGATTTCTAACAGCTTTGCTCAACTGTTCCCTATCATAATTCCTTTTAAGCTTTTTGATCAAGGTATTACAGAAATTTCGGTAACGTCTGAATGTGACTTTTAGTATTTGATTATCTGGGTCTAGTCGTATTTTCCTCTGCATGTCGTTTCTGTTCTTTATACATCGGAGAACACCAGGTGTCATCCACGGCTTGATAATTCGCCTACCCCCTGGGACCAAAGTTCTAATAGTACCTGTCATAAGACTATACTGTAGGGTTTTTATCAAAAAATCTACCACCGTGTTAGGATCGCTAAGTCTCAACAATACGGACAAAGACTCAGCTTCAAGACATTTCAATGCAATTTCGTAATCAATTTTAATTCTTATTTTATCTTCCCTATTGATTGATTTTTTTAAAAGATTACTAATTTTTAGTAATACCATAAAGTGGTCAGTAATTGTCGTATCCAATACAGCAACAGTTGCTGATCTTTTGACGCCTCCCAGTTTTATGATAAGGTGGTCCAGACAACTATCCCCCCTAGTTGGCAATATATGGCCTGGAAGCATACCATGCGTTGCTAGCATGTTTAGATAACTAAATCTATTGCAGCGATCTTGACTGCATTCTTCTGCCTTAAATATCAAATTAATGTTTATGTCTCCCGTTATAATTACATTATTGTTTTTGTTAGTGGATTCCAGGTGACGATCTAATGACAAAATGAAGTTATCCACTCTTTGTGTAGAAGGAGATCGATAAATACCAATAACAGTAATATCATTTATAGTTATCTGTAAGCAAGATGCGTCAGATATATTTATTTCAGTTATGGCAGCTATATGCTTGTCTTTAAGAAAAGCAACTACTCCATCAGCTTGATTTAAATGCTTAGTTGTGTGATATGATGTGTACTGCTGTATTTGAGGGATATTTTTATCAGGGTTAAGCCAACACTCGGTTAAAATTATTAGATCCACATAAAAGTTTAATTTAGCTAAATGTAGTTGAAGATCGTCCAAATTTGCGTAAATACTCCTTATGTTCTGAGTTACAACTACAAAGTCAGTTTTGCCTACAGTTAATTGTTTTGTGAGATTATCGATTTGGGATTCAAAAGATTGAGCTATATTTATTTCGTCTATTTCATGAAGATTTGTTAGTGAACTATGCATGATTATTTAAGGTAAGTCTGAGTTTCATCCTATATTGTACATTAATTGATTGCGTAACATTTTTCATTAGGTTATAGTCGGTTATTGTTGTGTCATATAACTTTAATTGTAGATGTAAGTGATTTTGTTTTGGTAGGTGTGTTTTTACTAGTGTAAGATTATTGTGATTTGAGATTATATATGTGAAGTGTGTGATTCTTAGATTTGATTCAAAAGTTAATAGTAGATATTTAACAAAATACATAGTTAAGTAAGAACAAAAATATAAGTATACAACAACAAGTAGTCATGCTGACCTTAAATTATGAAGTTGTGCTTCGCTTCTAACCAATATTATCGGCGAGTGTTCGTCCTTTCGTAGATACACCCGCCCATATGCAGTCCAGCAAAACTTGAAGCATTGTGATCTTGCGAGGTCTCTAGCGACGAAGTGTAATCGGGCACCTTTCGCAGTTAGTTGTTCCGAGACAAAAATAGCGGTTTCTTCGTGTTTAGTTGCACCCAGATGCTTTGCACGAAGTTTCTCTTTGTTTTTAACATTAAAGATCTTGCATGATTTCAAAATATTAGCTTTCAGGGTCGTAGATGATAGTTCAACAACAATTGGTGTATTTTTGTTGGGGTCTTTTTTCCCCTGCACCCTGTATATATCTTTGATGTCATCTCTTTTAGCTTCGCAGTTAAGGGTCTTAGATAGATTTAATACCATATTAGTGAGGTCCTCTTTAGATTCTTTGGTTAATTTTGGCACATTTTTTATCTCTATGTTGGATTTTCGACTGTCACGCTGCAAATCTTCTATTTTATCTTCAAGAACTAAAATATAATCTTTGTCTTGTTTTACTTGGACTTCAAGTTGTTCCAGTTTTTTCCTAAGGTCATCATTTTGTGCGGCGAGGAAGGTCAAACTGGTTTCTATATTATTGTTTGTTTGTTTTATTTCCACTTGAGCGGCAGCTATTTTTTTAAGCTCATCTTTTTGGGACGTAAGCAGTGTTGTTATCATGGTTTTTATTTCCATCTTAAATTCGCCCATTTCTTCCTCAAATCCATGCTCTCTACCTCTCTTCTGTCTTTGGAAAACAAATGTAGGTGGAGTGCTTTCCTCTTTGTCGTATTTTTCAATATTATCAACGTTAAGATCTGACATGCTATGCTGTTTACTTGAGCGCGGAGAATGTTGCATATTTGGCATTATGTAATTTAATTATCACAATTCAATTAAAATCCAAAATTATTGAAATTGTAAATCGTAAATCTTCACTCGGAATATTCTTGGACCAAGGCCTTTGAATTTGACCCGCTACCGCTTCCGCCTTTGAATTGCGCCAGGCGACAAAGTATGAGCAATCTGCATTCACAATGGACGCGTGTGCTGCGTAGCTTTTCAAACTATTGTTGTCACTGTCACTGATGTCGTCCTTTCTCTATTGCTAAGTTGTCGCTGGGTTATGGGCGCCTGGTACTTTGACGAATTATGCGGAGTAATTTTTCACTATTTATTTGTTTAATCAGATAATTTAATAAAAATTGTTACGGGTTAGCACGTCTTCACGCTTTCGCGGTCCGAGAGGAAGAGGAACGAACGAATTAAATGTCCGAATTGAATAATTCAAAAAGTTATATAAAGGTATTGAAGCTATCTTGAATATAAAGTAATTTATTTTGATAAGGATTAATACCAAGGTACAAATAAAGAGCCTTTAAAAGAGGCGGCATATTAATAATTTTTTTAGATTAAAAAACCGCTTATTGTGACATAACTATAATATTTAGTCATATGCTATCCCGACACTTTTTGTAGATAATGATAAGTTCTGCAAAGTCGTAGTGCATGACTTTGTTCTATCATCAATAATTTTCGCAGCGCACGCGATGTAAGGAATTTTTCAGGTCACCTTTAATTACATTATTGAAGTTTTAGTAAGGATCCCTAATTTTTTTGAAAATATAATATAGCCTATGTCACCCGTAGATAGTGTAGCTTCCCACCGGTGAAAGAATTTTTCAAATCTGCCAAGTAGTTTCGGAGCCTATTCAATTCATACAAACAAACAAACAAACAAAAAATCAAACCTTTCCTCTTTATAATATTTGTATAGATAAACATTAATTTTATGTTCGTTTATATAACTTTTATACGAGAATCGATTTTATTATTTTTATAGTACTATACGCCATACTAGCGAACTTTAAATATTAGAAACAGAAAATCGATTCCCGCACCGCAAGGGCAGATAAAAATTTTCTGTTTCTAATTTTTTATACGAGAAGTTGAACTGATTTCGCTAATTTTGGTAAGAGTTTGAAGAAAGGTTTAAAAGAAGGAATTAATTAGAACATCAAATGTAGTTACATTTATGGCTGAATAATATTTGCTTAAGACTTTAGGTGTTATGATTTAATTATATTTCAATGTTTTTTTCATACAATCCTACAAAGTACAAAAATTAAATTTGTGCAATATTTTTAATAACTACTATAATTGTAAGCCCTCAATTGAGATTGCCTTGCGCATTTTTTAGACACTAAATAATAAAATGTCGTTTGTTAGTTCCAAGCTGAAATTGCAATTACGCAAAAACATTTCAGAACATAAAGCATAAGAGTTCAATGACTCTTAATAAGCTGCTACAGAAAATGTAAAGAAATAGCCTTGTTATGAAAGTCACATTCCGTCTAAGCCAGTTTTCTTCAAGCTTTTGTAATCTAGTAGACAGTAGAGCTTTTGTACAAAGCCCCGTCAAACCTTCCTACAAAGCCTTGAGTGACCTCTCCTAGTATTATTAAAGAAGTAAAATATTAAACTGTATTGTTACTTTTAATTACATTTTATAAACTACCTATTTCTTTAACTGAGTTTAAGATATTTTTGCATTAAATAACATCTGAAGACAATGGATTCCACAGCTTCAAAGGAAATACAAAAATTACTTTTTGTACAAGTAAAATCTTAGTTTGTGATTTGCTGATTTGTGTTAATTATTAAACGTATTATAAAGAGGAAAGATGTACCTATTTTTGTATGTTTGTAATGAATAGGGTCAAAAAGTACTGGGCCGATTTAAAAAATTCTTTCACCAATTGAATGCTACATTCTTCCAATTTGACATAGGCTACAAAATTAGGGTACCTTGGTAAAATTTGAAAAATTTCGACAGAAAAGCGGGAAAAATTCTCTAAGGCGAAACGAATTTAGTAAAATGAGATAGTCTTAATCGAATCATGTAAATATAGGTATTTAGAATACAAAAAATAGCACTGTTTAAACGAAACACTGGTTCAAAGCTCGATTTAACTGAAAATGCAAATGATCCTGTTTTAGATTTTATATTTAATTCAGTTATTCATAAAGTGAATATTCAATACACGTTTCTAAAGAATTCAGCATTGAAATGTGACTCGTTTGTGATTTAATGTTTAACATATTGTGTGTTGTATGTGTGAGCTATCTCAGCCTGACATGAATTATTTAACCAGCGCCAATGGACTGATATATTGAAATGCTCCAAATTCCTTGTTGATTTCAGTACCTTAAATATGAAACATATTCCACCTTGATAAATACTCATTAAATGGATTTTTGCTCGTACGTGAGATTTATGTAGTTGCAATTGTTCAAAAATAATATCATTTGTATTTGCTACTCCAAATTTATCATTTCAAATGTCATCAAAATCCATGCCATAGTTTTTGTCCACTATCGAACCATTTATGTGTTGGCAGAATACAATAAAACGCATCTATCTTACGCAAGAATGTGCACCAAATGTGGGAAGTTATTTCAATCAATCGCTCATTCACTATAAATAGAAATTTCCTATTGTATCCCTATTCGTACCCTCAACAGAATGACATACCGCAACATAACTTTATTTTTCCAATAACATAACTTTCTAATCGGCATTTAAGGGAATCCAGCGTCAAAATTTCCCACTGCAAACTAGTTTCGTCTGGGTAAAATTGTTAGTGAAAGTTTGAAAGGAGCCCAATGGTGTGCCCTCGGAAAATTTTGGGCTCGCCGAGGATAATTGGATTCGGGAACAATTTGCGAGCCTGGTTAGACTGCGGACCGGGCACCTATATTCTCTGCTTTATTGTTAGTGTACGTAACATTTGGCGGTTAATAGTACGTTTAAATCAAACAATGTAGGCTCGTAAACTCGGATCAGCGTTTGTGTTTCGAGTTATGCCTAATGCCTCTAGTTTTGTTGTTGTCAACTACACTAATTTGTTGTGTAAGTTTTCAATTGTTTTGATTGAAGACGAATGAGTGATTCTGGTTTGGTTTACCTACGAACTTGTGTTTTGGACAGCTGTGATATATTTTGCATATTTGTAGTAGAACCAACTTTGTAGATTATTTTACACTGACAACACGACCTGCAATCACAAATGACATGGCATTATCAGTGTTTGCAATGCGAGTAAATTAAGAGACGGTGACGGTGTTCCGTTTCATTTGGAAATAAACCAGTTTTAGTTCTTATCACTTTTTAATCACATTTTATTTGATAAGGTCAACCTCTATTATGCACAATGTGTTTACTATTTTAGTATTGAGAGTAAGGCTTAATCGGTAAAAATTACATTAGCTTCTAAACTCATCTTTTTACTATTCAAGAAAAGCTTTCTTGAATAGTCTTTATTCTTATGCTTAATTATTAAAACACTTTTTTCTTAATTGAATTGGGATGTCCATTGTATTAGTTTAAATGGAACTATTCAGTCAGAAACGTTCAACTTATTCGTGAAAGTAAAATCTCATTTTTCGGAACTCGTGTAGAAGATTTAGGACCAAGTTTAAAGTATTTATATTAACCGTCGTACTTATATCACAGTTAACAAATGTTTGTTTTGACTTGAATTAGAAAAACCGCTCTATAACATAACATATCAACAAATAACTAGCATGAAAATATCCGGGGAAACTGCGTTTTGGCCACAATAAATAAGAAAAAAAAATTATAAGGACAGGGATAAAATAGTTAACTAAGCCTCAAGATCTATGCGGTGGTCTTGTGGTGGTCAGATCCAACGGGGAGGTTTTAGTGGGTAGTCCCGCTCTTTTTAAGGCACGGAGTCCCACAAACGCCGTTGCCTCCGTCGTGTACGATACGTCATGGTATTCGCGCCCCAAAAAAAGGCTTTAAGGTCTTTAAATACTAAAACTTCAGAATTTTTATAAATTTATCAAACTTTCGATATTCAACTATGATGGCTTCCCTGCACTGCTAGTGTCAATCACACCGTTTCAGGACGCTAGTAAGCCGAAAAGTCTTAAAAATAAAGAAGACGACATATACAACAACAGGTAAATGTACTGAATTATCCGAAAATAGTTGCTATTTTGTCTCGTCTTTAAGTAGTTGCCAACCCTATGTCAAAAAGTAACTCTAAGAAATCTTTTCTCGTTATTCGGCTTTGACTGGAAAAATGTGACTTTTCTTTGACGGCACAATTTCCATTGTGGCTTTTGGTTGGATAAACGCTGGAAATATGTTTATTGTTCAGGCGTAGTCATGATTTCACAACTATAAAAATACACTGCTTTTTAGACATACGATTCTAAACAAATGTTTAGGATAATAAATGTTGGTAGGCTTAACGTAAGTATGTATTAATGAGTACGCCTGTCCAAGTCAAGGCTTTTTCTAGTGTTAGATTGACATACATTAATAAAAAGCATTAAAAAAGTTACTCACCATATTTCGGACAAGCGATGCAAAAGACGATAGCCAGAAAAAAGCCGATCACTTCACCCCCTAACCCTTTGGTGCCCATTTTTCCCTTTTTTTAACCCACGCTGGCTTTTATCGACATCTTCTCTATTTCTCTTTGAGCAATCACCATGAACTCTCTATTACAATCGTCCTTTGATCTGCCACTAGTTTTGTGGCCGACATCGTCCCCACAGCGTTGGCTTAGTCAAGCGGTCAAAAATAACTCCCAGCATTCACATCTGAAACAATAGGAAAAAAAAATAAAGTTGTTTTCTTCTTGGAAAATAGTTTCCAAGTAGGTCTTGTTAGGTATTTTAATAATACTTGCCAAGCCGCGACATAAAATTTATTTTGAATAAAAATCGCAATGACTTTTAATTACGGGTTGGGCAAGGCCGGTCGGGAGTATCTTTGTAATTCTAATAATATAATTAACGGGAAAGTTTGTAAGAATATATGGAAGTATGGATGTCGAGATGTTGGTATTTACCGATGTATGTTACTATTTCACGCAACTAAACTTATAAAACTTTATGGTACTTTAGAACTTTTTCGAAATATGCACGCAATGACGGGGAGCGTTTTGAGTTCGTTTCGGAGTAAGTAAGAAGTTCAATAAAAACATTTGAATAATTTGTTTGTATTCTGCATGAAAAGGTTAATCTCCGGAATATATAATCAAAGAGATAAACAGCAAATGAGGCGATAAGAAGTTGTACTCGACCAAGCTATAAAGTTTTATACATTTATACAGCTATAAGTGCCGTCGGTGAACCGGCACGCCCGCAATGTGTTATGCACGCCCAGCTGACAATCCACAGACGTCGTCGACGTCAAACCCCGCCCATTGTGAGCCCCGACTTTGATTTTTAAGGCTTAAAATGAGAATATACAACTTATACATTTGGAATAAATTATGAAATAGCTCGAGTACCTACAAAATGAAAAATACTATCTGGCTACTTTATTTACATCTTCACTAATATTTTAAAGAGACAAGATTTGTATTTTACTACTAGCTGTGCCCGCGACTTCGTTCACGTGGACTACATCCTTTCATGGTCGGTTTTACCCCTTTCTCCCCTAATATTCGAAACAAAAAGTAGTCTATATTTTAATCCAAGTTTCGAGCTATATTTGTGCCAAATTTCATATCTCTAACTTCAAAAATAAACATTTTTCCATATAAACTTTCAAAGGTGGTATTACCACCATCCCCCCCCTTATTTTCTAATAAAAAGTAGCCTATGTCTGTTATTAAGATTCAACGTATACCTATAACAAATTTCATCAAAATCGGTTGAGAGGTTTAAGCAGGAAAGCGTAACAGACAGACAGACAGAGTTACTTTCGCATTTATAATATTAGTAGGGATGTAGGTATGTTTGTAATAAATAAACTCAAAACTGTTGTACCGATTTTAAAAATTGTTCCAAAATTATAAAACCAAATTTACTCTGAGTAACATAGACTTTAATACTATTTATTGCTAACTCCATGTGATGGCGGGCTCGGGAGCTGAGTCAAACACTTAGTTTAGTTGCTTATGACGAACAGTCCTTTATTATAGATTGACACTGTTTATATATTGTGTGCACGTACATATGTGAAAGTAGTTAGTCATACACTACACCTCCCCTTTATTGAGAAAAAAAAACAGTAATAGTTTTTTTTTGTAACAAATTCTTACAAGGTTTTTTTTTACACAAAAGTTTGATAACTAAACAATATCAAATTTTAAATAAGATAATCCAATTCAATTCTAAATACAAAGTTCAATCATAATTTTGGTTGTTTCAATGTATACGAAATATATTTAAGAACATTTTAACCTTAAAAACAAAATATTTTAGAAGCTAATCTCTATTAAAAAAAATGTGTTTAATTAATGTACTAAGTTTGATTAGTATTAAAAATTTAGTCAAGTACCTAAACAAAATGATAAATGTGTCATATCAGAAAACAGTAAGCATGTACTTTTATGGTTTATTTTTAACTTTTATTTTCAACACAACTGATAACAATTTTTGATAACAACAATGTTATCAAAAAACTATTTATACATAATCAACTAAAAAAAATACAATAATATAAAAGTTTATAGGATTACATTTCTATAGTAATTAATAAGATAAAAGAGCAGAGTAGACAAGTCACAGAAAAAGTATTTAATTATAACTTTCCAGTAACTATTTGTACAGTATTATAGAAAAATATTGTCCTTTTCGTTTTTACTTAAATCATATTTTTATTTCTCCTTATTATATTCATCATTGTCATATCCAAGTAAATTATAATTCCATAACACGTATCATCCACTGTTCCTATTAGTAGTCTTTTTACTCGTATTAACTTTACGTTTTACGTCGTTTCATAACTTTTACCCTATTCTTCTCAAAGCTCTTTGGGCTTTTTTTTCACACATGAGGGCCTGCAGGTCCCTTTTTATAATATTCATTATAATATCTTATATTCATCTTTATTTCTCCTATTTACCTCATTTTAGTACCAACAAAATAGTCGACTAAATGTATTATTTTAATTAATAATATTTATTAAGGTTATTTACAACCTAATTAATAGAAGGGATTCGTTTTAAGATGTGTCATCTCCAACTATTTTCACAGAGAGAAGCTCGTCTACACTATGATCAAATGAAGGATCTGTACCCTATCTAGTCTGTACCTACCTCATACTTTTTATAGTAGTTATCTATCTACTTTAATTACATCGGTTCGCCTTTTAAGATATTTCAGATCTCCAACTGTTTTCACAGAGAAAGCTTTGTTTACACCATGATCAAACTGAAGGATTCGACACCGTGTTTATTGTAATGAGCACATACGAGTAGCTCACTCATTTCCAACTCACATACAGAGTCTCAATAACACCACTTAAAGGTTTTCGTAATAATAACTTATCCCTAAAATTTACTCTACAACAAACTTCATACACTTATCTTCAAACATAATTATTGTAACAAATAATAATGCCTACTTATGGGTGATCAGTCCAATGGTATGACAAAATATTTTTAGTACAATTGTCACATCAAATTCATTACAAAAACTATCTATTCATTTAAATATAACGCATTCAATTTCAATCAATTAATATAACAATTTAAATCTATTTCTGGAATGTAACTAGTTGTACTCTAATGGTACAAAAGATATTTAATACAATCCTACCAGCTGACATAAATTATTACTACGTTTCTTATTCTTTTCTTTCTTATTTTAAGTCATAATCTTGTATTTATCCATAAACCTTGATTTATCGTAAATATTTGGTAGCCATTTTTATTAATTAAAGAGAAATAAAAATTGATAGGTATCTGCTATCCTTTAAAATAATCTAACGTTTTCCCTAAATCTATCAAATTCACACATATTTACTAAGTATTCAATGTAAGATGTTCATTTGCGCTTTTAATATTGGATAACAATGTATAATAAAGTTAAAAGAATATCAAATTTAATTTAAACGAACTGTAATTAGAAAGATAGCCATAGCGACGTTACAATACTTCTGCATCAGCAGTTTGCGCTATGATTGTATTCTGTAACAAGATGCGCTGCATAACTTTGAGTATGTGTCATTATCGCGAGATTCATGCAGTCAAATATGGAAAGAAACCTAAGATCGTATCTACTAATTCATTATTGTACCTACAACTGTACCAAGACAATTTAAGATTAATTTAATGTTAAAAAAAAACTTTTTCGACATTTATCTAGCCATTAAATAATTTCAGCAATTAAGTATCTATTATCTACTGCAGCGTTGCAAAATATAAGAAAAACCATGCTATTTATTATTCGAGTTTAATTACAATAATTTGAAACCTGTAATTTGAGCTTGTAATTATTTTAATTTAATGAAAGTCGGTAAACGTTTTATTACTAAATGTACGTAAAATTTCAAAAATGCTATTTTTATACAAAAAGTTCACGTTACGCTACCCAAATACTTCATAGTTAAAAATAAATTCCAAAACACTGGCACTGTATAAAACGATTAATACCTTACTAACTTTACTGACATCTTTATTATATTTTTTAAAACAATGTTAGGTATTTAAACCTAACCAACTTTCTTTTTGCATATGAATTTTTAAATTCTAACAACCAAACATTTCTAAACTTTACGTACGTTCTACGTATTTTGAAGAAATAAAAATACTTGTCTACTCGCGTCTGTTTAAGATATTATATCTACTCTTTACCTAAATACAAAATACAATGAAACTAATACGGAAGGTGAGGAACGAAAATTTGAAACGAAATAAAATTAGTAACTTAATTGATATTAAATTTGAAAAAGGATATTGTTATCTTCATCGATGTTCTTGCTCTGCGCATTTGCCTATCGGCTTCACCATCCTTCCATCTTAGACTCGTACCACTCCCGGCGCGGTTCTTCTGGCATCCTATCTGACTGCTACAACACCCGGCACCCAGCTTAAGGTGTCCTTCATCACCCGGCACCTTGCTTTCACCAACAATCTTGACGACTTCTATATTTTAGCAACCTAATAGCTGGTTCACGTGATCTTCTTATCCATTTTTTTTATTACGCAGATTATTTAAATTTTGTTTTTTTTTTCCATATTTTATTTCATTGTGTATTAGTGAAAATATTTTATATGTTTTATTATTTAATATATTTTCTTAAAATATTTAAAATTATTATGTATTTATATATTTAATTTTCGCGAGAGCCCCGGCCAGCTGCCGCGAGGCAGCGCTGGCAGGGTCGCCATGTGATGGCGGGCTCGGGAACTGAGTCAAACACTTAGTTTAGTTGCTTATGACGAACAGTCCTTTATTATAGATTGACACTGTTTATATATTGTGTGCACGTACATATGTGAGAGTAGTTAGTCATACACTACAACGCAAACGAAGACGCAGGCAACCGCTGGTTTATTATATATCAGTACAAGATTAAAAATGTATTTAATAAAATATATTTAAAAATATGTAAAAGTTTGTATTTGACAAACACTTTAACATAAAAAAAATCAGTCATGATTTATTTATTTAAAATAAATTACGAAATACCAACAAGTTTCGAAGTATTTACCCAAATTCAAATCCAGTACCTAATAAAATGTTAATTTTGTAGCTGGAATATTAGAAAAGTTAATTTGCCATACAAATTTTTCGTTGAATTTAATTTATTCATATTGATAGGTACGATGTTAAGACCAACATTGCGTCCATGCAAAGGAAAAGAACAAAATGACCTTTCGAAAAATCAATACTTTCAGTAAATATTGGTAAGCCCATTGATTAGTTGCATTAATTTAATCACATTACATTATAAACCTTTAAGAAAAAATGCAAAATGCGTTTGATATGGGAATAACCCTATATAAAATAAACTCAAAATTGCTTGTGCCTCTACTCACATAATGAGTAGTGCGATTGAGCTTCTTTTGTTCTGCTGGGAGGAATAAATGAAATTGGTTCATTTCCCCTCGGGCTTAAACAGTGACCTAGTTTTTACATTCACTATGGACTTACAAATTAGAAATATCGACTTATTATCACCTACTTCTGACACCCAATTAAGCGTCACTTAGACCCTTTTCTGCTGAGTGCCTTTGCTATTCTCATGAATGTATTTTAGTCATGATATACAAGTACTTTATAGCGTGCTTGTGTTGTTATAATTTTGTGTTAATCCTTTTAATAGTCTACTGCTGGGCAAAGGATTTAAGAAAATGGTTGTTATCTAAATGCTAGTATTATTAATAATATCGATATTCTTAACCTATTAATTTTGTTTATGGAGTGATTACTGTATCGTATTCTTACTGTATTTAAGAACTTATACGTAGAATTATCGTGCATTTATTCCGGTTTCCATAACACAAATGCTCAAACTCGGGAGTCACTTTCGAGATCAGGTTTTATGAACTTATCTTATTTGTTTTCTTTTCATTTTATCGTGTTTTATTTTGAATATAAATGTAGTGCCAATCAGATGAAACCCACAAAGAAGGGCCTGGGTTCTGCATGTAGAATGTTCCTCCAATCTATTTTCATCAGCCTCCTTGTTAATACTCAGATCTTTGTGTTAATGTTGTCGTCCATTAACACAAGTAAATAAATCTCCTTCGCATTCACAATTCCGAACAACGCAACAACAAACGTTTTTATACACAATACGAATACTTTGGTCTGGCATAATAATTATTTGTTAAACACGTTACAACTGGAAGTGACCTGAAAAGGACGACGGGTATTGTATTGAGGGGTATTTTCACGAAAAGTTGCCTGCGTGACGAATATGGAACGTGGCAATTTTTTTTCGATAATTCTTATGGGTAAATATTTAATAAAATAACGGGATTATTAAATTATTAGATTATGTTATTAAGATAAGGATAAGTTCGCAAACTATCGAGAAATTCGATAATGTTAGTGGTAGTGAGAGAAAAACTGTTCCGTTTCGTCACAAAATTAAGAAGCTTTCTTTTAATGAAACATAAATATCAGGTTAATTTTTTTATTATCCACATATTACAAAATATAGAATTAACATAAATTCAAGTCTTAAGAATAGAATTTCCCTGTGGAACCAGAATAATCAGTAGTTTTGTTTCAGAATCGTCACAATTTCGAACATCTTATACAATTACTTCTCTTTAGTGAAAAAGTCTTACGTTAATTTAATAATATTTGCTAAAAATATTAAACAAAAGTTAACAAATTGTTAAGTAATTTACTTCTTAAATAATTTTAATTATTAAACAGTTACAAAATCAACAGTTATTCTGTTACTAAACCTAGGACAGTGACTCTGTCGGAACAAGAGGTGACTTAAAGGAAATGTAAAGCTTAGTTTACATATTTTTAATTTGAATAATTAATTATCACAGTTAGTTTAACATTTTAAATCAGTCAATTTTATACAACCTAATTAATATAGACTATGAATTTACCAAAATACGGGCTTTTACAGTAACATTATATGTATATTAAATATAATAACTATTTCGGAAATTTTACATAAATGAACAGTGATATTTATATAACGTACGTTTTACATCTAGTACGTTCTTAAAATTTAAAAAACACACACAACTCAAGAAATAAGAATCATCATGTCAAAAATATTATCAACACATTTATAGAAGCTACTAGCGGTCCCGGCGAACTTCGTTTCGCCTTAGAGGATTTTCCCGCTTTTCTGTGGAAATTTTTCCTGAATTTTCTTTGCTATAAACCTCACGGAGCCCGAGACCTTTCCAACGAATGCAAAACCGTGGAAATCGGTTCGTGCGTTCTGGAGTTATAGTGTCAGGGAGGAAAACCCGACTTATTTTTATATAGTAGATTAATTAAAACACTTAAGTCATAATAAGTTGTTACTTAATGTAGGCAACATGAAATAAAATATTTTTTTAAACAATTATGTAATTTTCATTTTTATTATATATTTTAGTACGTACACTACATGTAAAGTATGCATACAACTACTACGAAACCGCATTAGAATCCGTTGCGAATATCAAGACAGACAGAAACTTAAATCCACTCTGATATTATCTTATTGACCGCACAAACATAACATAATAAAAGAAATTAATATTAAATAATAAACCATCTATAATCATTTTGGCTGGCATAAATTGCAAATATAAGAATCTAGTTGAAAAGGTTTTGAGGCACATGAAATGCAGATCCAAGTCTTACATATCTTACAATTAATCATTTCGTGTAATCTAAACGGGTAATAAGTTTTACAGTGAGTGCAGAAAAACTTTCTATTTGATCTTGATGTTACGACAATGGATTTTGCGGTTTTGGTTTTTTTGTTTGGACATACTATTATATCACTTAAAACTTGTATTCGTTTTCGATTAGGTACGTTTAAATTCTCGTTTGAAAATTTGTCATTAGTAATGTTGGGTTTTAGTTCAAGTTTTTGATGAGAATTATTGGGTGGATTATTGTTAAATCTTAATTGCTCCTCAGGAGACCAATTTTCAATATCAATGATTTTACCCGATAGCATATTTGCACATTCTCTTGTTTCAATAATATTAGTATTAGTAGTGCCAGATGACTCGTTATTAATGTCGTACAGTCCTTTAGGTAACTCTGTTTCAGTGAAGACATTTTTAGTGAAACTAGTGTTGACAGTGGTAACGAGCGACTCTATATTTATGTTTGCAAGAGAATCATCGAGAGTTATAGGTAACTCGGTTATATCGTAAAAAGTGGGTAACTCTAAGTTATCTGAATTAAAATTGCATTCCGATGAATCAATGGTAATGTTTTTGGGGGTTGGTTCCAAAGTAATATCAGCATCAAGTTGTCTTGAGCAGTGTAGCTCCATTTGTCCTGAAGTGATAGATACGTCGTTATTGTTTCTTATTTGAATTTGCGAGTTACCAAAAACAGAATCCAAGAGATTATCATGGTCATATTTTACAACATCATCAATGTGATATGGTTCAATAATGTCTAGGTTGTCTTGATGATCTGGTCTGCGCGGCTCTATTTGTACCAAAGTGTTAGTTGACATTTTGCAAGGTTTTGACGTAGCCTTTGCACCGAATTCATGCTTTTGTAGTTGCAGACAGTTACATAAGCCCCGCAGCGTACCGCAAAAACAACTTAATTGTCTGTATAAAATGTGGTCTTGTCCATTAATGGTTATGATTTGATGTAGTTGCAACGTCCCCGGTACGGCTTTTAAATTTTCTTTGGTCAAAGTCTTTATATTAGAAATATCTGTACAGGAAACAAAAAAACATTTGACTAGTTTCATTGAAATCTCTAAGAGACGAAGGGCATCGGACGCATCTACTATATCATTACCATATAGAACTCGCTTATCTAGAGTACGCTTTATGGAGCCACCTATCCCATCAGCAATGCCTTTTCCATGGCCACTTTCAGAAAAATTCCATGTCGCATAATCCAGTTTAAATTTAGTGGTAAAGTAATTGAGAAAAAAAAAATTCTTCTTTTGGCGGTATTGGGATGAAGGCCCGTCGGAAAAAAAATGTATAACCCGCACATTACCAAACATTTGTTTTGCCAATTTTAAAACAGGTATAAGATGTGCCCATATGGCATTCGGCTCGTGACAATTATCGTCACTTACAGTAGCAAACGATTGACACTTGGTTTTCTCGAATATCATGCCAGTATGTAATGTTATAGAATTTTTGGAACCACCAAAATGCATTGATTGTATTTCTTGAGCCAATTTACAATCGAAATTTTCTGAAAAGTCGCACAATATTGCAATTTCGCCGTCTTGCAAATTATTAATACAGTTACGATATTGTTTTTGTTGCTCTTTTACATTGTAATAGTGTTTTTGGAAGCTTTTCAATTGAAGTTCAAATTGAGATATTAGTTCTTCCACTGAGCCGCTTATCTGTTTCTTTTTAGTGATTTTTGTTGTTTGCACAATTCCTGACTTTGTATAAGATTTATTTTCTTTTTTCCATTGCCACCAAGACACTTCATTATAAAGATCATTTCTTTTATATTCAATTTTGGAATCATTACATTTATCGCAAGTGTTGTACATACAAGCATATGAATTTTCGTCACATGTAACTGTTGTTATTAATTCTTTAACAGTTCTAAATGATATAATTGAGTTTTTCTGCAAAGCTTCGAAAAGAAATTGAAAATTGCTGTGCTTTATACATAAACAGGTTTCTCTAACTTTTGGTGTAGGTGGCAATATGTAGAACGGTTTGTAGTTATAAAATGTCGTAAATCCATACTTACCTCCTTCTTCTTTATAAATTTTAAATAAGTTAAGTAGAGTATCGGTCAAATATCTTATTTGTTTAGTTTGTCCCTTCTTAGACCTACATTCTTTTTTACCAGCTGTGCACCGACTTATATCATCGCGTTCATAAAACAGCCTAATTTCTTCCTCAACCTTCCTACTCAAATATCTCTTCTTATTACTAAACCGAATTTTACTTTTAAGACCCAAACATGTTGCAATCACTTGAGATCCTTTCTTATCTTTGGCTGTTTTAGTAGTAACTATTGAGCGTAATAATTTCTTCTCTTCATGTGATTCACAATGCGAGTACTTTTCCTTTAAGGAAAACTCTAATATCTCATGACGAGCTTGAAGTTTTGCATTCTTATCTTCTAGTGTTTTTACATTTTTCTCGTGTTTAAATTTCATTCTAAATAACTGCTTCCTTAGTCGGCTCACAGTTGATTCGAGTTGTATCATTTTATTTAAGGTTTTTGTGTAATTGTCCTTAATTTTTTTGTATCTAATTTTTAGCGAATGTATGTTTTCTTTTTTTTCTTGTTTTGGCTTTGGTTGTTCTTTAATTTGGTCTAATTTTAATTTTTGATTCCGTTTTTGCTCGCGCCATAGATGTCTCTTCTTAATTTTTTCTTCTTCACTTAGTTCCGAAATTTTTTTTTGGTTTTTCTTCAGTCTTTTAAGTTGTTTTTTTCTTTGGACTTCATATTTTATAGGATCTTGTTTTAATTTTTCCCTGTATCGCTTTGCTCTTTCTGCCGCGGTAAGTGCCATGAGGTTCAGATCTGCAATAATAGTTAGTATGAATGGTTTATCCTGGTTTAAATCAGCAGAAGAAATATATTTCTTCAATTAATTGTGCAATTATTTTTTATTATGCAAGATCTCTCAATTATCAAAATAATTAAAAAAACAAAATAACCCTATATCTATTGGTTTCCAAACCAAGGTTTACCAAACTTTCATGAGTGAGAATTTCCATGTAAGTAAAAAAAAAATCTAGAGCTACACTACAGCAAAACGTATCAACATTTTCGTTATTTTACACAGATTACGAAAAAGATTAACTAGATTTTCGTGTCATCTTGAGGGCTTAACCAAATTTTGAAGTTTTTATATTCTTTCACTTAAATTTGTTTTATTTTACGAATTTTGTTGAGTGAAAAACGCAAAACTTAATAACTTCAAAATTTGGACGAGCCCTCAAGATGTTACACAAATTTAGTTTTTTTACCTTTTTCTTAATCTATGAAAAAATTACGCAAATTTCGATACCTCTTGGGATAGTGTAGATTTAAAAAGTCCCGTCGACGTATGGTAAAAATATTCATACGTATAGTAGAATCACTTTGCATTGTATTCAATGACGATTCAAAAGTGTTACATGTAACCTACTTGAATAAAGAAATATTTGAGTTTGAGTTTGACATCTTAAAATATCATAATAAATGTGTTTTAAGAACACCACAAAAAAAAATGCAAATTTACTAAATTCATCACAATTAATGAAAAACAAATCGCGGCGCTGGAGTGATCGCAGTCGCAGGGGTTGGGGGCGCCCAAAACTTACACAATATACCTAAAAATGACAATTTGCGATAACTTTTCGACTGTTTCGAATCATAGCTCAATGGCGATCCTGGCTACGATTCCAAAGGTCTTGGGTTCGATTCCCACCAGGATAAACAAACATTCATGAGATATGAGTTTGTGTGCCTGAGTAGGAATATTTTATGTATTTATTTACAAATATCTATTATATGTATGCATATACGTCTCTGACATCTATAGCACTTGATCCTTGACTGCGACCGTGCCTGATTCAGTTATCCTTTAACTCCGACTCGTATTTAAAAAGTTTGAATAACTTTGTTAAAGTTACTCACGTTGTACAATAAACACAATAACCTTACTTTATGTTTCGTAGTCAGGTAAATGGATCATGTAAACTAAGCTTAACATTCCATATCGTCACGAATATCTTTCCGCTAATATGTCACGTGACGACATGGACGTGACGTTATCCGACCCATCCAACAATTATCAGTATAAAACCGTTTAGAGTAGGTTTATTTTGGTTTGATTGGTATTATCATACCCATAAATGAACGATAACTAAATTATAATATAGATACACTGAAAATATACTTACGTTTGTGGAGAAACTTGATCACTATGGTGGAAAAATATTTTTAACTACACTAACTCTTAAACCTGTCGTCACGAGTTTCTGCCGCAAAATGACAATGCAACCATAAGATGGCGGGTTCCATAGACACAATAATGTTGCCAGTATACAAATTAGTCGTTGTAAGTGTACTTCTGATTCAATAATATGGTCTAACATCCGAATTATCGTTGTGACTATGTAGGAATTTCCGCCACACATAAATTTCAAGGACAGACTTTATTTGATATTTGTGAATTTATTACAATTATAGTCTACGTGAGAAGTGCCATTATATAAAATTAAACAAATATTCATCCCAAAATACACGAAAACACATCACTTTCACATATTAAATATGTCCAAAATTCATGTTTGAACTTTGATGGTATACAATGGGACATGCAAAAATTGCTTAGTCTAGCAACTTAAAAATTAAGTTTTGTGTGATTGCACAAACTTTATTCACATTGTGTGTGTTGTTTATATAAAAAAAATATATATTCTTTTCATTAAAAAATCCAATGCGGCCAAATATCTCATAATACCATAACAACACTTTATTGAAGTTAGTGGACAATGATTTTTAACAGGGTGCAATATTTCGTGAAAATACCCTGAGGCGTCCGACGCAGGAATCGTATTGTGTGCACTCGCTTTATGCGGGTGTCGCTTCTGTTAACCGTCACCTCTGTTCTTTGTTGTCGGTTTTCTGTAAAATGTTTTCCTTTGCCTCCGTAAATTCTTGTAATGAACGTATAGGCCTAAGACGTTTTAAATTTTTTATGAACATCAAGCGGTAGCGACAACCTTTTGGAAACGAATACTATACGTTTAAACGATAGCTAGGCTAGATACACTTGTTACTGTCTATAAATGATGGACTGTATGCTGGTATAAGGGATAAATAATAATGGAAACTGGTAATTTAAAAATATTATAATAAAGAAAGCAACTTAACATGAAAATATACAAAAGAAACTAAGACGTATTCAAAAGTAATGACAAATCAATAAAATAGAAAATAGATAAATAAAACTAACATAGGTGCGTTGTGCACACTGTTCGACAATAGATGGGTGATCATTTGACTGCAGCCTTGGCTTGAGTCAAGTTAAACCAAAGGTCGTCGATCCCCAAGCAGGATTACCTATATAAATATTCGCGCTGATTATCACAAACAGCGTGAGTTTAAAACTTCGCTTATTATCACCGTAAAGGTACATAATAGGTGCAACGAATGCACGCACTATATATTTAAATTGCACTTCAAGATTGACCTCATCCCTTTTTTTTATATTGCACTTCAAGATTGACCTCATCCCACCTGATGTTAAATGATAATGAGGTCCTAGCTTAAGGGTGACAAGTACAGCATAATAAAGCTGTTACTAGACCTATCGCCCTTACCTTGAAGGCTTGACCCCTGCTACTAATGTAGCACCCCCCAAGAGCTCTGGAAACCTTACTCACACGTAGGAACACAACAACACAGAAGTGATTGTTATGGCTGTGGTCTTCTGTAAGGTGGAGGTATTTCACCAGTCGGGCTGCTCCAGTACGAGCGATAAATCGCTATGCCCTACCTCTCTTAAAACTTATCGTACTGTACCAAAAAACAAATAATTAATATAACAAATGATAATAAATTTGTTTAAACGTGCTAATCACAGGAACTACGGATTCAAATGAAAACAATATTTTTTTAGACTATACATAATTACGCGGCGACCAAAAGAACCGAAAAATTTAATTTAAATAGATTACGACTATTTTAGAACCTTAGTCCATTTAAAGCTTTACACCACTTCTAGCCTATACTTATTGTATTTGTTGTTTTTAATAAACAATTCAGCCATATGAAAATGATATTGAGAGTTTGGGTGCATAATGTTAAAGGTTATATTTAGTCATGAGTCGACTGACAAAGTTATTATATAATAAGTTTTCTAATTTCATTGCCGTTGGAATTAATAAACATAAATAAAACCATCACTTTTTCCCTTCGTTTAAGTCAAAATGTGAAAATCAATTTATGTTATACTTCTCTTAAATAAATTGGATGTTATCTTACCAACGTTTTTTGTTTTTCATAATTTCTAAGAATGTCTCGCCTGTGGAAGAAACCGTATTATTTTACAAAGAACAACACTAAATAATAATATCAAAGCATCTGATTACTCAAAGAGACAGCGAAATCTCATCATTTTTCCCTGCAATCTTTTTCAATTTATCTTTTAATGTTAATGCAAAGGGAATCTGATTTTTTTCACTTCAGAAGCTCGCGTTTCTAGGGATTAAAAGAATTGCAGATAAAATACTTTTGTGTTGATCTATTTCGCTTACAAAATAAATGTCGCGTATATTTCACATGCTGTTTGACAACAATGCTCACACCTACGGAAATATTTTAATGCTCATATTATAACGATGTTTTATAAACATAAAAACCCTTCAAACAAACATTTTTCAGAACTGTTATTCGGAGAAAAGCTTACATTTATAAATAAAATTAAAACTATCACAAGTGTTTTATATGCTATCTCACCGCAATATTTTACATCAGCAGAATTATTTTGATGATCAAAATATTGATTAAAAAAAGTCATGTTTACATTTTCAAATCAAAATAAATATATATATGTATTTTGAATGCACTTTACTAGATTCCTAAAATTAATACGGTTTACTTTTCGCGATATAGCTACTTTGGTATTTTAGTAAAGAGACCAGATCAAAATACTATTGTAAATCGCAGATACAAACACAGATACTCTTCAAGGTTGATAATTTCAGTAATGAAATAGAATTCCTTACAAAGGTGCATTCAAGGCTTCTTATAAAATTAAATAAAACACAAGCTTTCCATCGCAATAATCAAAATCCAAATTTGAACGAATATCAAATTACCTACACGTGCGTTAAAAGAACCTCTAAATGTGATCAATGCGACTCGCCCATCTCATAACCGCAAATAACGCTCACAATCAAAGCAATAAATTACCAATAAAAATGCTTTTCCCTAAACACATCTCGGTTTCCATTTTGCATCTCCGCCGATAAATTGTGGATCGTCGACATCCGTCAATAGAACCCATCTATTCTTTGTCGGCGACAAATAAACAGACCATAAAAGTAAGTTTTGTATTGACCATAAAAACATTTTATGAGATTCCGTCTTTGGCGCGCTCATGTAGGTAGGTACAAACGGAATTTTAAGTATCTAGAAAAAAAAGTTTTAGGTCGCTGCAAAAAAAGATACGGGATTTTTACTAATAAAGTAAAGTAGGGCAGACAGAATATACGATTATGATTCAGCCTTTTTCGTAAGCCGGTCTGTAAAGGTGCTTACTCATCTGGAACATTCACCTGTAAAATAACATTTCTGATTCGATTTTTAGCCGTACTTTACAATGTTACCTTCCGGTTTGACTACAATTTGCATGTATCAATTGTTTTACCGCAACCCGCTTGTGTTTGTATCAAAATAAATCGCACTATGTGGTGCACGGTAGGCAAAAATTGGAAAACATATTTCCATATCCTGTGTAGGTGCGCACCTACATATCTTTCTTCGCGTCAAAACCCACTGCGATGTATTTGAACGATTGTAAAACGAATTTTAAGACTTTCGCGTTCCATTTTAAACATTTAAAATAATTTAACGGGTCAAAACGCGACACCATTTTTATTTAGTAGTTAATACGAACTACTTACTGCCCGACGTTTCGGTTAGGTTGCACCAACCGTGGTCACGACACGAGCTGACTCACTGGTTGGTGCAAACTAACCGAAACGTCGGGCAGTAAGTAGTTCGTATTAACTACTAAATAAAAATGGTGTCGCGTTTTGACCCGTTAAATTATTTTAAATGATTGTAAAACGGTTTTAACTGTATAGTATGTATGAGTGTGTGGGTCTTTTACGCTTTGGATAATATTATATAAAAAAATAACATCCTTATGTAAGAACTATTGCAGGTACTTGCGCAGAAGACCGTTATGTATATGCAATCACAAAGGTGGTGATACTGTTCGGGAAATAATTATGAAACTATATAATTAGTATCTATTTTATGGTTAATTCTGACCAGTAACTACATACATTTAAAACATCACGTAGCGCCAAAGTGTTGAAGATTTAAAGGGACAGCGCACAGAGTTACAGAACTCATTTGCATTATAACATTGTATAACTTGAGCTGATGTAAAAACTTCACGATTCCGAGGCAACTAAGTGAATTTATGGTGGGCAATATCTTTGAGTTAAATGCAGTTATGGTTGTGGGTTTTCTCACAGAATTTTATATTCTCTGGTAGCACTTAGTTCCATGAACTTCTAGTTTTACGCGTACAAATTCCTAAAATAAAATAAGTAGGTAGTCTCTTCAAAACAATTTATGGTCGTAACGTACAGAGCATTATAAAATTTCATATACATATAGCTATATTGTCCCGGGTCTCTGTTTTTAAAACACAAGTGCTATAACTACTTATCATAATTTCGGAGCAATGTCTGTTCAATATTTATTTATTATTGGAATTTCAATACTACCTACCTTCTAATGTAACATATTTCATTACCGACTCTCATTTATAAATGTTAAATTTTGACAGTTCGTTTAAAATTGTATTGGAGATATATTATTGTTATTTTTTTTTTTAAATGGTCTCTGTCCTGCGTTTAGAAACAACACAGTGATTCCACCAATGTCAAGTGGTAAGTTAACACGTCAAAAATGAGACAAATGTATTTTAAATCGTGGACACACGTTCAATACCACGGAATGGCAGTACGTTTATACCTACCGCATATGTATAAATGTTATGGATCAATTTACGTTACATTCTTCATAAAGTAAGTCACAAAAAAGTAACGACATATTTTGGCCCGTAAAATATACTTAAATGACTAAGATATCCAGTTTTTTTCGCCCAGATTGTGAAATCGTGCAAAAGCCGATACGCGGTATATACGAACTGATCTTAGGCAGTTTTGCATGCGCAGCTACGATATTTTATTGTGATTCTTGTTAAATGAAAGAATAAAAACAAATACTAATAATCTACTGTCTAAAAATCAATCAAAATCTGTATTTATTTTTTAAATATCCGTTCGAATATACTGAATCATGTCACCATTATACATAACCTTTAAATACTCGCTTTGATTACGGCTTGTTAACTATTTTACCATTTAAAAAAGTATTCTAAAGAATTGATGTTAATTAAGCAGCCTGACGACATCGTCAGATGTTCGGGGAGCCGCTGGATGCAGAAAGCGCAGGACCGCGCGTTGTGGCGTTCTGTAGGGGAGGCCTATGTCCAGCAGTGGACGAAAAGAGGCTGATGGATGGATGGATGGAAGCAGCCTACAACTTGAAACTTACTTAAGGTTTAGATCACTTTAGAAAAAGTTCGTTTACGGGCGGTAGTTCAACGTGACAACGGTGAGCCGATCGTTCGAGCCGATTATGCCTCTCTCTCTGATGTCATCTTTTTCGTGCATGCAGCCCGTTGTATATTTATTTCAATTTATTTTTTTATACGTCAATACGATCAAAAAGTTATAGACAATTAAATTAAGCTACTGATATCACGAAAATGAATCTGTTATATTAAGGAAACTTTAATTGTTCATAATTGCAATACTGTGCATATTGTGCACTTTGTGCTTAATTAATACAAAACAGACGAATGTTGGCTGATAATGTGCTAGAGTTTGTGAGATATTATTATAGCTTATATTTTGTCATCTAATACGAGTGCATTAATGAGTAAATACATGCTACAAAACTAACAATGAATTTTCAATGAGAAAAATCATAAAAAGTTTCGTTGTTTAAGAAACACATTGTTTCTTGAAATTATTTTGTAGCCGACCATAAAGCTTCTTAGTCGACATTGCTAACCCACGAAATAGCAGTAAAACCGAGGAATTGGTCAATTATTTACTAGCAGCAGCAAGAATTTCTTTATGGAACTGTAATGTTTTGTGAAAGTCACGAGAAACTTAACGTTGGTATAAATATTAACATTGTAACTCATTATAACTTCGCCTAGTCAAACACTGCTCCAACGAGTGCGGTGAAGCTCCAGAGTTCTTCAAAGGAATGACTCAGTGTCTTACAAATTTGTTTGAGTTTCAAAGCAGATTCTTAAAGGCACGTATGTTTGCTTACACCAAAGTGTTCGACCATGTAAATTAGTACCATCACAACAAATTTCACTATTAAATTGTATTTTTTTTAATCATATAGATTACATCAGAGCGTTATTTATATTAATCGTCAAATGTGTATTTACCAGCTTGTTACTTACCTATTTTCGGATTTATACATACCTACTTAAAATTGTCTTGACTATCCCCATGGCCAATTTATTAGTACTTTATTTTCTTTGCCGGTTATATGTTTAACTCCCACCAAGGCAACCATTCATTTGATTTAAGTGTCATAATGCTGAATATCACTACTAATATTATAAATGCGAAAGTAACTCTGTCTGTCTGTCTGTCTGTTACGCTTTCCTGCTTAAACCTCTCAACCGATTTTGATGAAATTTGGTACAAGTATACGTTGAATCTCAAGAACCGACATAGGCTACTTTTTATTAGAAAATAGGCGGGGAGGGGGGTAATACCACCTTTGAAAGTTTATATGGAAAAATGTTTATTTTTGAAGTTAGAGATATGTAATTTGGCACAAATATAGCTCGAAACTTGGATTAAAATATAGACTACTTTTTGTTTCGAATATTAGGGGAGAAAGGGGTAAAACCGACCATGAAAGGATGTAGTCCACGCAAACGAAGTCGCGGGCACAGCTAGTTTATTTATAAAAGTAAAGATTATGCTAACGTATTTGAACTCTAAAGCACAAGTACTAAAGCTTCTTTCTTTGGGATCAATTTTCCATCAGTCATCTATCCATTAGTAAATGTTAAAAGTCAACGAGTACAGAAAAACTAGTGGCTAGTTCATTTTACAAAGGAAGCTTAGTGACACAATAACCTCCATCAAAAAATAATTTAGCAAAAACAAGTCTCGTTTCATTTGCTTTCAATTGATTTTCTTTTTAATTTAAATAAATTAAATAAATAAGGAAAACGAACACCGTATAATTTTGAAGGAAAATAATTTTTAATATTTATGTACAATGAATGCCAGGAAATCGGAACTCATTAAATACGATATCTTGAAAACTGTTTGACCTTAAAATTGTGTATTTAAGTCAGAAAATTATGTTTCTTTCAGTGCCATTTATTAAATTGTTATAAATGAAGGTAGTGACCCTCCAGAATTAATATAATATATCTATTGTTTTTTAATTGGGCTTAACAAACCTGTAGCGAATAATCTTTTCACCGGGATACGTCCCGAAGGTTTCAATTCACTTTGCCTGTTATTTTTATAATATCTCCTCTTTCAATGTTGTATTTCCTGAACTAATTTAAAGCATAATGTAGAGGCGCATCCCAGGCCTCCATAAAAATGCTATCCTAATAATGATGGACACGTTCAGTCTGATATTTATGGTCCAGTATACACGCCTTTTTATTACATACACACGAATATTTTAAATAAGCTCTTAATAAATAAATTATGAGTCATTTCTTAAAATTTTAATGCGAGAAAGAGTCAATTCAGCTAGGGCCAAAAGGCCACACCAACAGAATTGAGGAAGAATTAAGACCAACGTTTACTTCAACACCAAGAAAAAGTTTTTAAATAATATGCAAACAAATGTCAGCAGCATGTATGAAGAAAAATATTATTTTGAAAAGATACACTGAACAGGAAATATGTCAAGACGTGCCCAGCACAAAGCAAAACGTGACGAGCCAATCCTTATCTAAGAATCAGGACGCAAACTTACATAGAATATGAAATGGCATCCGCTTTCTACAAACCTGCAGAATCAAGATATTCTTCGTTGGCGTGCATTGAATTTTCAATAAAATGCACAGAATATACACAGAAGAACTACTGTATCAGAATTCTGTAATTACAATTGACGAACGCGAAATAGATCACCGTCGTTTAAAATAATTACTGATCACTACCCGAATACTATTTGTGGCCAATTCTGGACAAAACGCTCTTGTTTGTAAAGAAACCACTGCGATTCGCTCTTGAAATATTATTTAGTCAGGATAAAGATATGCACAATACTTTTAACTAATTTTCTTTCAGCCAAAAGTTTGTAATAACGATGTGAACTGTGTACCTAATTTCCCACAACATCAATATGCAAAGTGATGAGGTTCAACGGGGAAGTTTAGTGGGTAGTCTTGCTCTTTTTAGGGGAGGAAGTCCAACACACTCAGTCACCGCCCTCAGATGAAGGCAATGTATTTCCACCCCAATACAAAAAAAATAGGAGTGATGAGCCTTCCGAAAAATATAAGCTGGGAGATGATATGGCTTTAAAACCATCATCAATAACCAGGTAGAAAAAAACAAAAAAAGCAACTGTGCATTTTGTTAAGTTTATAGATATTATATTGAGCTGTATAAGTTTTACACATTTATACACAAATACATGTATAAATTAAACAAAACCAACAAACTAAAATTTAAATATTGTACAATACATGTTTTATAGCATTTTTCTCTAGTGAAACGTGAATGTTGTACAGAACCAATTTAGAAGCTACTATGTCAAAAACATTATTTGTTTGTGCTTGCCAGTATAATATTTTCGCTTGTCAAATGTATATGACACAAAAGCTATGAGACGATAATATAATTCTGTCAAGCCGCTTAAGAGTAAATTAGGGTGTTATTTTTTCCTATCCCTATGGATAAAGGGAGAGAATATTCGAGGTCAAAGTAATGTCGACCCGAGAATATCACACAAAAGTATCGTGTTATAATGTCGTGAGGTGATATGACGGGACGACAGTCTGACATCGCATTACGAGTTGATCCCGTGGGTTCGGTTTCCCTGCTCGATGTTAAGCCAAAGATCTAGGTCACATAATAGGGGATAGATGTTTCTTATTATTTAAAAATAATTCTGCATTGAGACATCGTGCGTACTTTAATCTAAGCTAGCTTTAGTTAGCTCAATAATTTAAATGCTTAGTATGAAAACAATATTTTCTTTTTTGGAAGTTTTAAAACAACCACAAAGTTATACACTTTTAATAAAAAAAAGGTAATTAAAATTATTCCTCAATATGTTATCCTGTCATTTACATTTGTAATCTTAGTTCAAATATTTTTTTTAAATTTATCGAATAATCATTTTTGCTTCAACAAATAAAAAATATGGGGGTGTAATTACGTTTTAACTGTATCGTGAAGTGTTTGACAAACTAACATAGCGTTAAATTTGAATGCAATGTGTCTTAACCCATTTGGCGCTGCCGTACCCAATCAGGTACACTTAAGTAAATGAGGGTAGTTGTATTATTTTTCAGAATTATCACTTTTTTATCATTCTAATTGACAGCAGATAAACCATTTTATAAAGTGTTGATAGTATACGTGGGTAGATTTAAAGTATCTGTTATTTCTGTCATTTCAATTGGGCGCCGAAAACATCGACACGGGTAAGTGCAATGATTTATTTTATTTAAATTCTAAAAGTGTTATATTTACAATGAATGTGCTTTTATTATTTAGTTTACAACCTTATTTATAAAATAAAGGATACATATTAGTTTAACGGTCAATATTCACCAAGTTAGGCTACTTGAAACCGTGCTGTACCTGTATGGGTACCCTGGCGGGTTCCATATAACAATTTCACGTTATTTTCAGATTTTGGATACCATGAGTTCTAAACGTTTTAACGTTTCTACGAACTATTCTCGCTTGGAAGAAGCAGTTCGAGCCGTTTTAGAAGATAGTTACAGCGAAGGGGAGTATGAATTCGCAATGGATCGTAAAATATTTCGGTCATCATCCTGCTAAGCAGTTTATCAGAGGCAAGCCAGTAAGGTTTGGCTACAAAAATTGGTTGGCAGCAAGTTCTACGGGATACTGCTATGCTTTTGATTTTTATTGCGGGAAGGCCGTTGAAGCATCTAGCGGACCATTGGGATCAAGAGTAGTCAAATCCTTACTTCAAAAATTGGGGACTAATCCAGCAAACTATCAAGTGTTTTTCGATAATTTCTTTACCAATTATAAAATTATGATAGATCTCAAGAAAGAAGGATATCGAGCTACTGGAACTAAACGTGAGAATCGAACAAAGTGTCCCTTGAAAAGCACAAAAGAGATGAAAAACGAAGATTGTACTGATTTGATAAGAAAAATGAAATTCTGTTTGTAAGATGGAAAGATAACAGTGTCTGTACTATCGCAACAAACTACGATACCATTGAACCATTGGGGGCTGTAAAACAATGGGATCCTGTACAACGAAGCAAGACTGATGTCAACATACCAAATCTATTTCAAACTTATAATCGGAACATGGGAGGAGTGGACGAGCTGGACCAGTCTATCGCTCTATACAGGATAGCAATTCATGGAAAAAAATGGTGGTGGGTTTTATTTACTGTATATGATTGATATGGCTATTTCGAATGCGTGGCGGTAACATGTAATGAGCCATGATGATAAAATGGATCAGCTACTATTTCGGCGTAATATTGCAAGATTCTATTTGCGTCAAACTACCCAGTAAAAAGCTCGAATTTCATCCTCAGCAGTACCAGGTTTACCACAAGATGGTATAGGACACTATCCTAAAAAACTTGAAAAATCATTGCGTTGTTTTGTATGTCACGCACGAGTTCGTTGGCAATGTAAGAAGTATTTAAAAACATTGTGTGTAGAAAGGCAATGTTTTGAAAATTATCACCTGTAACACGCCGCTGTACCCAATCAAGTACACCTCCTACGGAACCCTAATTATTTTTCTGAAATTGTATAACGTTTTTCTATTTAGTTGCTTTGTTTGGCGGTTAATGGGTTAATAATACACACTTTTTTAAGGTACATTATTAAACAAAAAAAGTATTTTATATTTCTTGATTATTAACTGTTGGGCAAAAAAGAAATGTTAAGATATTATCTTATTGAGTTTTATAAGTTTTAAATGAACTTTTTTAACTTCATCTCAAATAGTGTTTCCATGTGTGACAAGCCGTCTTGTCAAATTTATGGTTTGAACAAAGTTTTTTGCCTAAATTGTGAGCAAAATCAAGATTCTATTTCAGGATCACACGTGTATTGGTGTCATTAGATGAAGCATAAAGAAGAAATACCTTGTGTTTAAAACTCTTTTGAATAATAGATTTATAGGTGCCTACAAATTACTTATCTTTATTACTGTATTTCCTATTTTTATTGTGTATTATGAATTTATTCGTTCTATATATAGATTGCCATATTTTCATATTTTTACTTGTGTATTTTACATGAATTAAATACTTGTTTAATTGGTGTTTGGACTGAAAACTTAAATTACACATTTTGCAAATCAATATTTCTGCCCCGGAAATAAATTTCATCAACTACTTATTTAGAGCTATAACAAAAGATCATAATTTCATTACGAAATGACTCGTCACGAAGTCGTTTATTATGACAAAGTATCCTAATGTTTATTTCACGCGTTAATACTAACGCAATAACTTCAAGATTACTCGACGGGGTAGGGAGGGAACATAATAGCGGTGATTAGTCACCGCGACTGTTATTTTTTCGCAACATTTTACTTGCTTACTTCAAAAATGTGAAGGATAAACGTTACGATAATGCTTACTAAGCCCGCCAAAAAACCTTGTTAATTAAAGAGATGGCGTCAGTAAGATAGTGGTGACAGAGATAACACAGAACACCGGGAAGGAAAATGAGACCACATTTTATTATGTCGTATGTCGCTTATAAATAACTCTCTGAAAGGTTGGGTAAATATTCAGACGTTGGATACAAAAATAGATGGTGATATTTTTCATAATTATTTTTCTTTCAGTATTAACAAGTGCAAAAGCTATATCATTTTGCTTTGAAAGGAACGTGAAGTTACGATTGACGTTTCGAGGTTAGTTTCAGCGTTGGTTAGAAGTGTGGTCTAGAAGCCATTCGGTTGGCTGACACGAATGTTGGTCTCTTGCAATACACCGCTCACCAGTTATGGAGAATCCATACTGCTATGTTAAGATTGCGTACTGTCCCTTTTGAAATAAACTTTTCTCCGCGTATGATTAAACAGTAGAATGAGATCCCTGCTTAGGTTTACCCACGAGAATATAGTAAGCAGCCCTTCAAGAAGAGCGTGAAAAAATTTTTCAAAGCGTGGGATACCCGTGGTGTTGCAGGCATGCATAGGCTACTAACAGCTGACTACCAGACGGGCCGCATACAAATTTGTGGTATAAGAAAGACTCTACACCAATCATAATCACCGTTATCACAACAGCCGTGTAGGATTTTATGTATGGCCTATTCCTGATAGTTGAAACAAGGTATATGACAACTTAGCATGTGACTTATTTTGTCGTCTGTTGTTGTTTTACATAAAATTAGAAATGTATTTTTGAGATCAGCGTTCTTATCACCTAAATTGTCTTTAAAACAAATTTCTGTAAATGTTTTGTTCAGTCAAGTATCTATTTAAGTAGGAAGGTACACAAAACCCCATATTTATAGCAGAAGCTCAGTATCTATTTAATTCAACAACATTATCACCATATCCAAGGTAAATTACTGTAACGATACAACTGTTAACAACTACAACAAATATGAAACGGTAATCGAATCTTATTATGAAACCAATACGGAATTTATTGTGATTTACTACTCTGTATTTAACACCAAAATCGGTCCCAGAACGACGAACTGAGCAAAACTAACCTAAATTTAAGGCTATTAATATAAATTACTTAGATTTACAATCCCTTTGGGGTGTTAAATTACAGTTATTTCCCCTAGCACAGTGTATAAAGCCTTTATTATAACGATTTCTGTGAGCCTAACGTGTTTCGACATCAATTTTAATTATTTATTGTGGTTGCTCCGACTGGGTTCCAAGAAATAAAATCAATTAGATAAAAGTCTGAGCTAGAAATGGTTTGTATAAATTGGTGTCATTTTGCATTTTATAGATTTACCCAGGACAAAATAATAATGATTTTATGGCAATGGTATGAAATTAGTCTTCTATTTCAAATTTCTTTTTAAGTATGAACTTTTATAATGACAAGGGTTGACTGGTAGAGAATGCTCCTAGCATTAAGTCCACCTGTTGTACCTATTTGTGCAATAAAGTTCTAAAATAAATAAATAATGTCTTCTTATTCTTGTTGTTTACACTCATTCTCTTGTTGTCATTGTCTTTTTAGAAACTCTGTGTGTGCTACCTCTAAATAATATCTATAATAGCTCAAGTTTCCACTATGGCTTTTGATTTAATTTCCTAGACATTATCAGTAGTGGATTTCGAATTCAATTCTGGATTTATTTTGATAGTTTTAATAAATTTTTTGATGGTAATTATATTTTCAAATCAAACCAGCTTTTGTTAATTGTAATTATGACTAATTTCAATCTTGAAAATAAAGAACTTATTCATATGTCACATTTATTAACTCACAAAATATTTACTCAAAGTAAATTCATGTGCGAATTGATTGTTATGAGAAAAGCAGTTAACCATATTCGTAATAATAACATTCGCAATATTGACGATCGTTAAGTTATATCGCATGCTGTCTTGCCGTTAGGAAAAAATAGGATTATTGCAATAAAAAGTTCACTGACCTGATGACCTAACATTGTGAAACTGGTGGGCTGAGAGCCAAAAGCCGAAAGATTTAGATTCGACCGAAATATGAAAAGCAGCGTCGGTTGAATCTAAATAAAGTACGAGTAGGAAATGCTAAATTGAGAAAGTAAATCTTAGAGATTGAACAGGAACTACAGAGTTACAGCGCTGTCAGGTTGTCAGAACCTTTTAATAATGTCGAAAGATTGATTTTTTACCAAAAAACCCAAATTGTTATTCAAAATTAAGTCGGTAACCTCACCTATCGGAGACAATTTTTTGTTTTATAAAAAATTTACTTTCTATCTTACTTACTTATTCACTTAGAGGTTTAATTGGACGAAACGCTGATGTGTAAATGAATCCCCCTGTTTATGCTTGTTTCAAAAATATATGTTTGTCGGAAACAGGAACACTAGCGCCACCTACGGGGCGTTGACAGAGTCTACGGCATAGCGGCAAGTGGAGCATCGCTCACTTGGGTGGGCTACGATTACGATACGACACTGTGGTTATGATCGCCGTGCAATAAGCATGTCGTCAGAAACTGTCGCGGGTCGTTGTACATCCTACCTGCGTATTCAGTTATTAAGAAATGTGTAATGCTAGCATGATAAATTACCCTAACGCTTAAATGTTTCTTTATTATTAGTTGTGTAATACAGCATCCTGATTTAGGAGAAAATAGCTCAAGTACTTGTGTTACAGAAACTAAAATGGAACGAGTAGTAATGTAAAGATGTATATGTCGCAGTCATCTGGTTTAATCAGCTATTTGATTGGATCACTAGCGCATTCATTGAATGACGACGTTTAATTGAATGACTAAAGAACAACTCGTCAAATTGTTTAATACAACGTTCAACTTCTTGACTGAACTTCATTAAGCATAGTCGTTGAATGGGATATAGCTGACTTTGTAATGTTTGATTAGGGTGACCATAAGTTCGCAACTCAAAAGATAACTAACTTTAGATAAAAAAATGAGGACATGACATAATTCACCTTAATATGAAAGTTTATTATATTTTAACAATTTTAAGTCTTTAGACACTTAGGCTAAAAAAATATTTTTTTACGTATAAGTCACTTTAAATCTCAATTTCACTCAAAAAAATATCAACACAGTGCTATTCGATTAGATCTGTACCAGCTGTTTGATTTGATGAGCACTACCGCCGCAGTGGAAAAAAAATGAACTAAATTACAATCACCTGACTGATTTCACGTCCGCTATGTTCAAAAGGCTTTGTTACAATCCGCTAACTTGTTGGACGTTGAGTGAGGCTTGTTCATTCAACGTTCAGCCTAGTCATTCAGTTAAATGTCGTCATTTAATAAACGCGCTAGTGATTCAATCAAATAGCTGATTCAACCAAATGACTGCGACATATATATACTCTCACGCAAAGCTACAAAATGAATTGGGATGATACCTGGTAGAAATGTTGAGGAAATACTTATTTTAAGAATACTTTTTTTACCCAAATGATGTTAAAGAAGTTGCGGGCAACTGCTAGTAAAATGTATTTTCAGATAACTCTCTTACACCCAGTTATAATAAAAAGACAAATGTAAAATAAAAAAAAGTTACTGGCAAACAAAAATATCGCTACCGGAATAGAAAAGAAGATTACTTAATACAATAAAAAGAGTGACCACGGAGAGCGTCATAGTTAAAATAGCTAATAGCTGACTGACGGTTTACGCTCAGGTATCTACAGACAGGATGACTAGCGACCCATTTCTGTCAACGTACGGTCTGCAAAAGACTCGCAGCTCGTTTGTTTGTTATTCCAACTTCACGGAACAGTTACGTGAGACAAGGAAGTCGCATGCTATGCTGTTTTGTACTATTTTATTTATACCTTGCTTTTAATTTATAGTTAAACGCTGAAGCGTTGCAATTCGACTTGCGTGTATATGCTTTAAGAACAGTTGCCATCATTCGCTTCTGAACTCCTTCGTACATTTTCGCAGTTAACCTCCTTTAGCTAAGTCAAATATACAGATAATTTAATAAAACAAGATACTGAGGTGTACGTCTAATAATGGTGACCGTATTTTTCGGTTTTTTGGTCTGATAACCCTGTTAACGGTTTTTTTTTTGCAGTCATGTTTTAAATTTCGTCTACATTCATTTTAAAGGTGTCGATAATCATATTACAAAACAAAATGGTGGACTGAAATAAGAGAAACTACATCTAGTAATTAATCTACTTCAATATCATGAAAAAGAAGATTGTGACGGATTTATATTGTTTACTCATTAGCGATTACTCACCTGGTTAATCTACTCACATAGTAAATTTTAACACTTCATAGAAGAATGCAGCTAAAATCTACTATACTTTTGATATCTATGTAAATAGATAGGAATCGCTGCTATGTATGTACGCTCATAACTTTCCGGAAAACCGAACAAAATTGGATAGTTGTGTTCGAAATTTTCAGAAAAAGGTTTTAAAAAAAATTAAATGAAAGATTTATCGAGTTACACGTGCGAAGCTGTGTTGGGCCGCTAGTATAAAAAATAAGTATTATTTTCATGCACCGTGTAGTTATACATTATGCAGCGCCGTCCTGCGCACCAAAGTAGTTGAAGAGAGGTAGGGCATAGCAATTTATCGCTCGAACTGGAGCAGCCCGACTGGTGAAACACCTCCACCTTACAGAAGACCGCTGCCAAATAACAATCACTTCTGTGTTGTTGTGCTCCTGCGTGTGAGTAAGGTTTCCAGAGCTCCTGGGGGGTGCTATATTAGTAGCAGGGGTCAAGCCTTCAAGGTAAGGGCGACAAGTCCAGTAACATATTTATTATGCTGTACTTGTCACCCTTAAGCTAGGACCTCATTACCACTTAACATCAGGTGGGATGAGGTCAATCTTGAAGTGAAATATAAAAAAAAAAAAGTATGGGAAAGAATATCTTAATACAATAAATGGAATAAAAATACTGTTTCTCATATTTTGGTGTCGGTACTGCTTCGAGCACGAGCCCACTATGTCAACTCATCTCGGAGCAAATATGTGCTTGGCCGCATAAGGACACGCCTCACTCAGCTGCTTGTAAAGGGACCCTTCCAATGTAAATCCACTTGCGAAAGGGCTTTTAAAAAACTAGTATTGAATAATATTTCCCTTCTTTCCCTCGTAAGGAGAAAGATTAAATGATGACATTTATTTGAAAGACAAGGAAACCTTTTGAATAAATTTTGTCATGATATGTAGGTACTGTTGGATTAGTATTAACGCGATGTCGTATTTTATGACATTGCTTCAGTTAAACATGAAAAAAAGATTTCCAGGCTTGCATATCATTGAGGTTAAAAGTCTAATTAATCCTTTGTGATGTAATACAAGTTCGCTAAATAATTTAACAAGTTGATATGTTAAAAGCAACAGTTGAGAAAACCTAAGGACTTCGTTTTTTTTTACAACAAAATTATGAAGAGTTGAAAGAAAAGTGTGTTATTTTATTTAATTTGATTATTATACTTTCCGGTTTGATAGAAATGTACTTAATTAAAATATTTGTTGATGACATAAGATTAGATTATATATTTAGGTTATATATTATTATAGGTTTGTCTTGTATTAAATTGAAAAATAAATTAAATAAATAAATGCGCCAGACAATCACACCAATCACCTGGTCTCAAACTAAGGTTTTCCCTTGTACTATGAGTACCAGACGACGGATACTAACTGGGGGCGTCATCCCAGAACACTCAGACTCAAGTAAATTTAGAAAAGTTCGTTTTCTAAATTGACCCAACCGGGAATCGAACCCGAGACCTTTCGCGCTTTGGCCGCCTACCTTAGCCACTGCACCACCGAGGTCGTCAAATTGAATTCATAATAATAGTAAGTAACATTTTTTTTATGCCGTTTCTATTTTGAGAGGTACCTATGTACGCTTTGATGTCTGAGGATTTGGGTTGCCATAGATTTTTTTTTCTACTTTAATTTATGTCAGTACTTTTAATGTAAGCAGGTACTTGGCATTTCTTTATCTTCCTGCATTCCTTTGTTTTATTATATACATCGTATCGCAGAGTATCACACAAGGCTTGAATATTTTTTTATGAACATCTACGTACATACATATTTTCTAAAAATCTAAATATTTTTTCTTTGTTCATTACTAAACCACTTCACTTAATAAGAAATTCAGATTTGCAACGCCACGTTGCGTAGCTTCAAACCACAGTAACTCGTTTTTTCTATGAACTACCATAAAATTTATTTTCGAAAAAATTGTTTAAGAGAATAGTGACTATTATTTTCGTATAAATCCTGTACACTCACTATACTATCTTTTGTCTTCACATGACTGTGTCTCAAGGCAATTACACGCAACAATAGACAAAGGCAATCATTTCTTTCCACGGACAAATTGTCGTGAGCAGTTCTGGAATTATTTTTATTAAATTATTTAATAATTCTTTATTTTGTAAATAATTTATAAGTTAGTAAGTTTATAAATTCAAACGCACTAGTGCCAGTAAATACAAATTAAGTTTACGGCTTTTCTGTACATTAATATGTATGGATTATACCTACATATGAACCTTACTCATACATCACTCTACCTATCAAAAAAATGCATAGTTTTAAAGATCTTAGCATACATAGGGACATACAGAAAAACCGACTTTGTTTTATACTATGTAGTGATGATTCATTGTGATATGGATTATCTACTCGCACTAATGTATTAACTGTTTAGTCAATATGAATAATTAAAGTGTAATAAATTAGCAAAAAGCGTATTTTTAAATACTATTATCCGCACCTATATTCACAAAACGAAGCTAAAGGATACAAAATACTCCAAAATAACGCTTTGCTTCTTCCTGCATATAAAAACTTTTTCACTCTCACGCCCTATTTTTCTTCGGTCTACTGGACATGGAAACTATGATTATTTTCTAAATCCATCTTATAAAATTCTAAAATTTTTTGAGTTAAGCTGTATGGTACGCTTAACTCCATATGGATTTTAAAAACAATTATTAGGAACAACGTTACAAATAACGCATGCTGAGATTGTTTTATCTAATTGGTTTTCATTCTGATGGAATAGAATAGAATAGAAAATATATTTATTCATGTAAGCTCTACAAAAGCACTTATGAATCGTCAGTACAAATAAAGTATTCCACCGCCGTGTTCAGAATGTTGATCATGTCAGAACCGGCAAGAAACTCGAAGGTTGGTTCTCTGGAAGTTAATTATCATACGCCAGTGTATACTACTGCTTTTTACGTCCAGTAGAATATATTGTCACTTTGGGAACCAGTTATTTTAGAGCCATTCGAGTTATGTACTTACATTGCTGTTATTTTTTTGAAGCGATGGCTGGCACATACGTCATGCTTGTGAACTGGTGCCACCTTTGGGGACTGGTCTGCTCCAGCTTACCTCTCGAAAGTATAAACTTACTTGAGTACATATTTGTTTCATCACTCATCAAAACCAAAACTATATGACTTGGTCCAAAGTGAGCTACACATAGCAATAAGTTAGATACTGATACTGTAAATGATCTGCTGAGTTTCTTACCGGTGTCTTCTCGGTAGATATAGGTTCCGAACCGGTAGTAGAATCACTTTGCATTGTATTCAATGACGATTCAAAAGTGTTACATGTAACCTACTTGAATAAAGAAATATTTGAGTTTGAGTTTTTAATCAAGTAAAGGTCTCCCGAATTGACTGAATATTTATCCAAACGTTATCATCTTCCGCCTCTGCACCGTGACCTTTTTCTTAGCTAAACATTTTTCGTGTTAGTCAAATGTTTGTTAATACCCTTTTCTGAACGGCAGATTTTGTCTCGCAGCTCAAACTTACATAACTAAGTTACTCGGAATGAAACTTAACGAACCATACTTGATCTCGCTTCGGGATTCCATCAAATCAGCCACATGGACAAAGTTTCATGTTTATAGCTTAACTTCAGTTGGTTATTTGATATTTAATAGGATACACGTTTGCAATGACATCGTAAATGCTTATGTAGTACTGTTTTGGTATATATTTTGGGTAGTGAGTACAGTTAATTACTTCTTAATTAAGTACAAAAGTGATCAAAACAAGAATGCAAGGTTCTTTTACTTTTCGTGTTTTAAATGATACCATCAAGATAGCTATTTGGAAATGACTCACTTATATTTTCTATTTGAATGTACACACAATTTACTAAATTAACTTCTTTTTATCAACTAGAGTTTAAAAGCATTTTTTTTTGTGAGTGAGTAGGTGAAACTCATTGGTTGTGTTAGCGAGTGAATATATTTTATACAACCTTTTATTTTGTTTGTTTTTATACAACAAACAATTTATTCATCTTGTTTGAAGCAATTACCGTTCCTTATACAATTATATTTATATCACCAGATTATTTTAGTTATGAATTAAATATTAAAATGTTGAATAGGCATTTTAACAAACACAATTGTATAAAAAGAAAACTCATCAGGTTTCCCTACTTAAAGTGTCAAGTAATTGAGATTCCGGCAATGAAAATTCCCATTACCTGCGATTGCTAATCAGAATTAATGGGTGTGTGGAACGCGACGTGCCTACCACGTCACATGACAACACATGTTCTGTGTCATGTGGTATGCCTTAACGCAGGACAAGTTAATTAATATGATTGTTGGTTACTGTGAGACACACGAAGATGCGGTCATCCATATTCGTTTTAGGAATAACTTTGTAATGTATAGTGTCACGATAAATGAGATCGTTTGATGAGATTTAAAAAACCGTTGAATGTTGCTCTTTAAGGTTCTTTTTGTCATTCTTGAATTTATTAAAATATGCAAAGTAGGTACTTACTATAAAAAAAATACATCTGTCATACAATTTGGTATATAAATAGCTTCCTATTTCAAATAATGTAATGTATGATTACTTGAAGTTTAAGTATGTTTTACAGGAAAAAAGGATAAACCAAGCAAATAAGAATTTTATAGAATCATAATTTTTGAAAGGAATTTATTCCAAGATAATAAAAAATCCAAGTAAGGATACAATTTGATTTGAGATCCTGGCCAACATGTCATAATTATAATTCTGAAAAATATTATTTCTTAAAAGCGATTTTCCTTAAATAGTAAAAGTCCATGGGTTATTTGGCTTTTTCATCAATTTCTTGCCCATTCAGCTACTCGACCAAATTAAAATGATCATTCAAATCAAATAACATGATGCAGTATTTGCAAACATAAAAAAAATCCACAATACCGTACCAGTTTGCGCTCACAATGTTTGAGTTTGGAATAAATAATTTACTAAGAGCCTCCTTTGAACGGTACTGCAAAATTGCCTCGCAAGAAACATTTCATCGGGAATGTACAGCTGATATTTTTTTCACTCCACCTTTAACAATTTTACGTCATCTCTCGTGCTTGCGCTATCAAAGCTATAAGCTATCAAATTTTCCCCTCCAAAGTGCTCAAGGGTTTCTCAGAGGGAGGCAATTTCCTTAAGCTGAATTTCATGAGTAGGGCTGCCATTTGTAAAATCTTCATACCCGGACAAGGAATTCAAAACCTTGGACTTTTGCAATTGTTATCTAAACTTCATGCATCTTTTATTCGCATATTTCATTATGGGGCGTACGGAAGTTATCGTCTACTTTCGTTCAAGTATGTTTACCAAACTACAAACTACTAAATTCATTTCTTACAGTTTTAAGATAAGGTTTTCGTCGCAAATGACTAATCTGATATATTCGAAATAATTTGATAAAAGGGAAAAAATACTGAACTAATTTGCTAAGGCAATCAGTTTAGTCAGTTAAACATGAATTTACTCATTTAAGTGTACTTTAAACTTAACTCCTCACGCTGCAAATCCTTCCTTAACTAATCCCTGAAAAATTTAGTGTTGTGTTGAAATTGTGCTGTCTGAATTGGTAGTCATCGTCTCAAAACTCAAACTTGTTTGAATCGTACCGAATAGTAAACACAATTATACAACTCAAGCAGCCCGAACGGTTTGTTTTTGGACCGTAAAATGAATTACAACACACTATAAATTAGAAAGTTTATTCCTCTTTGGACATACGTAATAGACTGACTATCTTTAAGTCTCAAATTGTCTGATTTTTTCTAATTTTTATTACTGATTAATAAAAAATTTGTTATAAAGAATAACACTATCTGCATGACCCAAGGGTTGATCGGTAGAGAATGCCCCTAGCATTAAGTCTACCTGTTGTACTTATTTGTGCAATAAAGTTTTTAAATAAATAAATAACACATAGAAATAACAGTGATCTTTACTTTAGAATTTAGAAAAGCAGACTTTTTGTGAGTCGTTTAACCCATTTCAGAGAATATTACATTGTTCTTTGTAACAGCCCAACACTTAAGCTCATTTCTCCATATCTACGGGCAGTTCATCGATTGAAACGGCTATACTGAAAATTTAGGGCTATTATTTTACTCTTAGGTTTATTTAAGGCAAGAAAAATAAAGTTCAGAGTATGACGATAACATTATTTGACGTTTGGGAAACCATTTGCCGGGGAAAGCACGTCTGCTGCATATACATACATACAATAAGTACGTACATTATTTGCGCATCCGTCCGTATCTGCAGCATTATGTATATTTATACACGCCTTTAGCTCGTCTTGAGCCAGCGCCGTAACTGCCACTTAAATAAATGTGTCATTTTACGCCCTCGTATTACTATTGCAGCCGCTACAGCCCTAATGTTTTGTTGAATATTTTATGCCTTAGTTAGTCATATTTTACTTTGTAATACAGTTGTTCACCCAAATGAGAACATTTAGAGTTTACGAGTGTTTTATTTTGTTTGGTTGTTGAAATAACGAGTAAATAGGGGATTTAGCTATCATCATCATCAGACAGATGCTCTTTACCGACGGTTAGATATCAGTAAGTGTGTGTTGCTTTTGAAGTTACTGTAAGAATCTTTGAATAAGTAAGCCATTAATATCCTATTTTTTCCGGTTTCATCATTACTCAACATAACGTATGATAAAAGTTCTTTTCTATTTAGGCTGTAGTGCAATTCAAGTTTGAAAAATGTTTTAAAATTTAAACAAGCTATAAAAAAATTTATCAGTTTATTTAACAATCTCAAGCAAAAATTAATAAAACGTGCATTGTGTGTATAAGTGCATAATAATATATTTTCTTTTAATACGATACATTATTTACTACTGCAGTCTTGAGAATGTTGCTAAACAATCAAGGTTATTGAGAATAACGAAGAAAAAATTAAGTTATTAATTTAAAAATTACGACAAATTAATATTATAAACGTGAAATTGCGTAAGTAAGGATGTTTGTAACTCTTTAAAACGCGGGAGGATGCCCGGGTATCAGCTAGTATAATATTCAACTTGCCACGATGGTACATCAAAACAGTAAACTTTGAAATAGTGCGATATTATCATTTAGGTGAGTAAAACGTAGTAATCTAGAGATTACCGTTCTGAGTGTTGTAAAAGTAGATCGATACTTCGCGACCCATTTTCGTCAGATACGTCGGCACCCAATAGAGCGAAAAATGCCATCTCAAATTATGCCTAGTTGACGTTACTCGATTAGACGGAATTTGGGGAGAGAGATAACACCTTTGAAATTACTCCCCTTTTACCTTTAGAGGTAGGGCTGCATCGTTCCAGTAGAAACGTGCAAAAACATTTTGAGGTGGCTTGCAATTTTCTTGGCCCCTTTTATTTAATTCTGTTGAAAGCATCTGTCTCTAAGCCTTAAAAGTTTAAAGTTTTCGTGTGTTACTATTATGAAATTTGTCCAAAAAAAAAATATTCGATTTTTTATTTTTTTTTTATATATTACTCTTCAAGATTGACCTCATTCCACCTGATGTTAAGTGGTTATGAAGTCCTAGCTTAAGGGTAACAAGTACAGCATAATAAATCTGGTACTGGGCTTGTCGCCCTTACCTTGAAAGCTTGACCCCTGCTACTAACGTAGCACCCCCCAGGAGCTCTGGAAACCTTACTCACACGCAGGAACACAACAACACGGAAGTGATTGTTATTTGGCTTTTTTTTTCAAATAATAAAAATATTGTTGGGATATCAATCAATAAACCGTCTATCATGACTGACTGAGTGATCTAATAAATATTATTTTGAAACTTTTGAAATATGATCTGTGTGGTTTTTTTTTGTTCGATGGATTCTTTTGCATGTGCTAAATTTTGTTATGAGTTCAATTCAATATAAATCAGAGTTATAAAAAATATAATTATAAACATTAAAAAAAATTACACAATATTAAAAATAAACAAGTTTTGTTAAATGGATAATACCTATCTCCTATAGGCCAAAAACTAAAAATACTGTAGTTTAAAGTAATTCAAAGCAATATAACGTACAAATTTAAAGAAAAAATATTTTATTCAAATAGGTATATACAATTTATGAATTACTTATGGACTGCAAATGGATCGTAGACAGAGTATAAGTAAATACGGCCGTACAAAGGATTAAGGCTTAAAAAGCCTTCAAGTCGCTAATTGAAGATGAGCTTTGTTTAAAGACGATACAATTATTCAATTCACGACGATTCAATAGCTGACAAATTACTACTATAGATGATTTCTTTTTATAAATGTTCTCTTCTGCAAACAGAAAATTATTAAACTAATGTTAAGTTGCGAAGTACTTTGTTAATGATTGATATTTTTGCAGATTCCATAACTAAAAATACTCTCCAACGTAAATATTTAGTTTTACCCATCTGTTTTATTTAGTTGCAATTAACCCAAATTGAACCCTTTGATTTATTAAGTTGAATTATTCGTCACTCTGTATTTGTCACCTCGTCCTTATAATGCTAGATACCCTGAAAGGCATTCGTTCGCCGGTTGAGCCTTAACTTAAGTGTATTACGAAGGCGTGAATATCTCGCCCGTTACGTGTAATCAATGTTTTCGCTCGGCGCGCGGTGCATTGAGCCGTACGCTGTTCGCCTTTTGCGAGGGTAACTGCGCAACGTGTCGCGTCATTATTTGTTCATTATAAGATAATGTGTAAGAATTTTCTGCCTATTTATAATTAAAAACAGAATTCGAGAATGACTTCACATTTTGTTATTTTGTTAGAAAAAACCTAACATTTATTTTATTTTTAAATAATCATTTTGTTCTCTATTTTGTCTGGTAATCTGATATTGTCTCTTAATTATAAGTGTGCAAAGGATATATAAATTTTTGCTTTTCCGAATAAAATCTGTATAACAACTGTCGAAGCCTGTATACCTAATATGCGATACAGGATAAATGTCTGTTCTGTATTCTATTTAACAAATTTAAAAGTATAAAATAATGAATTCAATGACATTTTGTGAGGTTTGATAGAAAAATCAATAAATATTTAAAAAAAAAGTCTTAATTTTGTTAGTAGAATGTTTTATCTATTGATTTATTTTTCCACATTTTCTCATACAGTTCGTTCAAATTGTTTCCAACAATCAAATTATGTTTTGCTATTTTATTAAATGTAGCAAATGTCTCTTTTCAAGAAAGGTAGGTAGGGCATAGCGATTAATCGCCCGAACTGGAGCAGGCCGACTGGTGAAATACCTCCACCTTACAGAAGACCGCAGCCAAATAACAAGCACATCTGTGTTGTGTGTTCCTGCGTGTTAGTAAGGTTTCCAGAGCTCCTGGGGGGTGCTACATTAGTTAGTAGCAGGGGTCAAGCCTTCAAGGTAGGGGCGACAAGTCCAGTAACAGATTTATTATGCTGTACTGGTCACCCTTAAGCTAGGACCTCATTACCACTTAACATCAGGTGGGATGAGGTCAATCTTGAAGTGCAATATAAAAAAAAATGTAGACGATGGCTTGGGTAGAAGTCACAAAAGTGGCAAAAAGCAAGCATTCATTAGCCTGACTATGTATAAAAATATACCAGATATTTTGATATTCTGACGCCATAGCAACGTATGTTATCGACTTAAAGACAAACAGAACCGTTGTGTAATTGACACTGTAATCAATTTAATAAGATCGGAAAGGAAAACAACATCAAACATTGTTAGATATTATTAGTAATATTCGGTTCTATTTACACGATGTCAAAGTGTTTTTTTGTAAATTTGCTCTTTTGTTTGTCCTGCCTCCATTAGCTCAAGTGACAACAGAAACAACCAAAGCCTAAGTCACACTGTCCCATCATTTTAGGTGACGTACAGTAATAAATCTTGAACCACCCAATCGCACAAAGTAACCTTTGAACGAATTATGTTTCGATCTAGAAAGATTAATGTTTGTTCATTACTATTGACAGCTTAAGGCACACTGACGTAATGTTCAAAGGCTGTTCAAATGATGGGATCGTAAAGTTTATCTATCAACTCATCTAATGAGTCCGGATTCGGCCTTATTTTTAGCTGTGGCGCTTTGAAACTGATTGGAAGGTTAGTAAGGAAATTGGTTAAATACAAAAACACGGCAGACCATATACTTTGTATCGCCATTATATTGTTTCCATTAGACCTAATCTCGATCTGCAAGTGTTTACGTTTGACCTGTTTATCGTACATTGTCAACATGACATTATCGTAATCCAAAAATTATCAAGTTTTCGCATAAACTGTACTAATCAACACGGAAAAATTCAAATTTACGGCCACAAACAGTCATCAAGTAATGAAAATTTAAAATGAAATATGTTTATTTATTTTTTAGAATTTTGATTGCACTCTCTTAAAATGCCGTCTGTCATTTAAAATTAAACTAAATAATAAAGCACAAAATATTAATGTTGTTTTTTGTCGCGTTTGAACATGAACATTGTTTTTCGTATATTTTTTCTTATGTTCAATTCAAAAAGAACTATTTATAGTTTAATTAACATAAACAGAGCCTTGTTTTTTGTGTCCACAGTTTCTAATAAAAGTAGAAGTAAAATGTTAAGGTATTGTTACTACAGTTACTACGAAAGAGAACATGTATGTTAAGTATCGACAAGATTTCCATTAGTTTCATCTTTTATTGCATGCATTGTTTTTCCTATCAGTCGTTACCTTTAAATATAATGTTACTTCTATATTTTAGTAACATTTGTTAAATTATTTTTTTCCAAGATTGTAAAATTGGTTAAACATTTTTGAAATGAAAAAAAAATGTAACGGTTTTACGCACAAATATTTAGTGTTATTGATTTGATTAGGTTGTTAATATACTAACTTATCAATACAAACTAAACTATATATATATAAATATTATTATAAAAAATGAAAATCTTCATAGTTCATTAAAAAACAATATTTAGTGCATTCCAAAACATTGTATGCATACTCATTCTTGTAAGACTGCGCTGAAGCCACAAAAGACGCAGTGGTGCTTAAAATGTAAGGTGTCGTGTTTCTGCAATGGTTTATTTTAAAAGGTTTCCTTCCTTATTTTAGTTGTAGTTTACACTGCCTTCTAGTGCAGTTATTTTATATAAAGCGCTGTGTGAATGTTCAAATGGTCTTGTTTCCATTCAAATAGTATCCTAAGCGGTCATCTCAAACATATTAAACACCGTCTGTCTGTTTTTATCAAAACGAACTTATGAATATTATACAGTCATAATTCAGCCGATTGTCAGGTTCAGCTACCGTTGACATTGATATTATGTACACTACTAAAATTAAACGCACCCTGGTGGCGCATGCTACCAGTGGTTAACTTTTTGTTTGTACTGTTTTTATTTTTATTTCTTATGCATGTCGTGGCAGCCTTAAGTAAGGCGACACGTGGTGTATGCTTTGTTGGTTGTCCTTAAATAAATAAAATATAAATGATACACATTTTAACTTGCTCAAATATTGAATATTGAAAATAGCCTCAATAAGATTCAAATAGCGAATTACTTCTTATTTTCGCAATATGGTTATTTTATTAAGTCCAATGTTTTAGATTTTATTAAGCAGTATTCTCATAAAATGTTGGATGAATGAAAAGGCTGTGTGAATATTCTGATCTAATTTTGTTTGATGGATGTCTTTCACGTAGTAAAAATATTTGTTTTCACTTGTAGTCATTTTAAACAGCGCACATTGTTATTGTGTAATTTTTACTAAAAATAAAGAAAAAATATACATCAGGACTTGATGTTAATTGTAATATACATTTTCAAAACTTTTAACATTAATTTTTAAATAATCTTGAAACTCATTTTCATCTCACCATAAGGGATTATTGTTATTTGATGCAGACCAATGTGTCGAAAATGCTATTCTATGGTAACGAGTTTAGGCTCGTAGCCCAGATAATTTATATTGATAAACATGTTTTCAGATTGAAGAACAGAAAGTATTTTAATAAAGCACTTAGAATAGTCCGCACCACACGTGTCAAATTATGTTAGCCTTTTTTAAGGAAAGGAAATTGTGTGTGGGATTCCCTGGTTTGAAGAACACCAGTTTAGCCAGTTCTCTTATTGTATTATGCGAGCGATTGAAGAGAGAATGCACCTGTGAGTTACCCAATAACAAATTCCGAAAAAGATGGCTGCTTTTGTAAACTTTGATACCTTCTATCAGTCGAATAAAATCGATCAGGTCGAATTATAATGTAACGCGCCACACGTTACTTCTTTTTGAAATAAAAAAGGTTTTTTCTTCTAATGATGACTTAGACGACGACTACAATTACGTTTTCATCATTACGATTTTTAGTAGATCAAAAGAGCCTGTAGTCACAATGGGAAAAGCTTCTAGAAATCGGAAATTAATAACTCAGGCTTAATAATGTTTTTCTTCGATTTCAATATCCAGAGAGACCATATTTTTTACCATTTTGAAAATTCTAAAAGGATACAGTTTAATATTTCATGTTACACCTTTATTTGTGTGGTTATCGGTATTTGCATTCCTTGAAGCCTAGACAATTATACTAAGTAACTCAGTAATTTGATATGAAGAGGAAAAGGAAGGGCTGTTATGTCTTACTTTTGCAAAGATTAAGATTAATGCATTTCAAAATCGTCAAATTATTTCGTGTTTAAAAAAAAACATAAAAACAATTTCTTTATTTTCTTAAAAGCATCAACATATCAGATTATGAGGGTCTCCCCTTTTAAGAATCAATACTTGTGCTAGTTTTTGATATAGTTCAATCGAGAAGACACGGACAAATTTTAATTATTAATAGTTATATGTAACGGTTCAAAGAAAGGATTTATAAAGTAATGATATAAAATGAAAGAATGAACAACCAAAAGAGGAAGAGGACTGACTGAATTCAGTAATCATAATGTTTCAATCAAATTCTTTTTAAATTAGTTCGTAACGTATAGAAGTGGAATTCGTAATTGAATTTTGTTAGATCAATAATTTATATGCGTATATTCGGTATAACTAATTTTAGAAGATAAATGGCCAAAGTTAGTAGTAGCAGTTGTCGAAGATAAGCATCGAAATGGATTGATGGCGGAAACTTGGAGGGGAACTAGCCTTGTTTCAGAAAAAATATTGGCAGCAAACGCATTAATATGACTGTACTTTTATAGGAATACATATAATGAAGTACCTATATTTCCTGCTCTAATCTACGTGATCGAGAATGTTACGTCTAAGTATTCACAATGTAATATATTAAATTATATCCACAATTTTAATTGTAAATGATAACATTGGATTAAGTGATATTTTTTCTTAAATATAAAAGTAAAGTAAAACTTTCAGTCGTATTCATGTTATAAATTTGTTTGACCATGACATGTAAATCTGTTTATTAAGGCTCATGTGCATCCGATTGTTACGGAAATATTATTGCTATAAAAAAAATTCATGAATTTTCTAAGAAGATAAATATTTTCAAATGTGGTCTATGATTAAAACTCACTTACCTTCCAAAAACTTATAATGTACCTTAGGTGTAGAGTCCAATATCAATATGAAATTTTTTAAAGATCAGGGTATATTGAGATGTCGTCGTATGAGTACCAATATATTGAATAATTGAACGCCTTCATAGAAAAGTGATTTAAGTACCAAGTTATAATTACGGGTTCCTTGGTTCGATGCCCGGGTAAAGAAAGTATGTTACGATTTTTTTATACATAGCAAGTTAGTAATCACCATCTGCATTTCATTAAGCCATCATTGTGGCCGAAACTTTATTTCAATAGTAGAAGAGGCCTTTGTCATGAAATTTACTTCTCTTTATTGAATAAAAAAGACTCAACTAATAACGACAGTCAAAGTAAAAGTAACAATTCCTCTTTCTCTTATGTAAACCTAACTATACCAAAGACCACTTGATGCCAAAAAGTTAATTATGTTAATTTTACTCGTACATCCTCAATTACATAAAGATTAAGTTGAAGAAAGGTCTGTGCAAAAGAAAATTGCCTTGTTTCATTCCGTTTGAAGTTTTTTTTAAAGGTCGAAGTAGGGGCTTTGTCCTTTCCATTAGCAATTGGACAGTTTATTTATTTAAAAGGTCAAATACCCGTTATTTTATGAGATTTATCATTTGAACAGCTCGTCTCTATATCTTTACTTTATATCGTATTACTTGGATTGTATTTAAAGATCAGAGAATAAAGAAGAGCTGAGTTGTTAAATATACTCGTAGTTTAACTTTATCCATTAGAGATGAAAATACTCACATTTAAGTAATAAAAGATAATAACAAAATATATATGGGACGCAATGAGTGCCGGAATGTAGTTACAAAAAAAAAGATTAAATAAAAAATATTATAATAGTGGTTTCCGGTGACTCCGCTTTATTTCAAGATAAAACTTTCTACTTTCTACTAATTTAATTCAAATTTGTTTAGTTGTGGTAAATATGAAAGAGTGACAAACATACATCCAGACTTCCGTGTGGGTATATATTAGTAGGATCGTACGATTTTTATGATTGGATACCAAAATGATCTACGGCTTAGGTGACGTAGTTACTTAAAATGGTGCCCAAAGAAAAACTAACAAACATTTCAGCTTTACAATTTTAGGATCGATAATTATAATGATTGTGATAAAGATTTCTGCAAATATCTTACATTTATACATCATTTCAATTGTATTCCCTTTTGTACTCCATCATTGAAAATAGGGAATAGGATACATCGATTCCACAAAGCACCCTACAACTGTTACATAAGTCAAGCTTGCACAAAAGAGACATTGCAGCGAGCGCAACGAAACAGAATCTTTATTTTTCATCTAACCGCAGCAGTGTAATTCAAAGAAAACACATTACACTGCGCAACGGCTGCGAACATCTGCGGGCGCGTGCATCACCCCCGGGTGCCGTAACTAGAGTAGCCACATGCCTCACTTATGATGGGACGTCCCATTTTGACCCCCTACACAGTCCCATTATGTGCATTGGCTTAAGTCACGCTTTTCACCTTAGGCGGAAAGCTTGGTGAAACTACAATAATGACACCATCTCCAACGGGAGTGACATTGTTGTAATTTTAAAAATTGTGGGGTAAAACGTTAACGGTTGAGTTAGATACCATATGCCACGTAAATATCGGGACAGTATAGGGTAGATCTGATACAAAATTAATGGCATATGTACCTGCATGTGTTATGGAAGACAGAATCAACGGTGTTACAGTCGGCACTCTTAGTGTCATCATGCTTGCTCCCTATTTTGTCATAAGTACGTATATAGTACCCTGGGATGACTTGAACCTATGATCAAGACAGCAGGGACGCATGCATCAATGATCCTGGCAAAATCTAGAGAAAATCTAGAAAAGTCACAAAGACAAGGAGATTGTTACATAATCTTATTATGAAACAATAAGATGCGACTAATATCAGTTCGACTTACTTATATTGAATTCCATAATTTACTCGCCTTGCTTTTTAATAAGTACTTATTAAGTTTTTCTTTCTTTGCGTCGCAAATATTAGCTTTTTGTTAAATTTCAGCTTGTACGCTACTGGAAAGCTCTTGTTTTTCAGGGTTTTATTAAATTTTAAGGTGGACCAAATAGATACATGTATTATGTTTTTTTTTTTATTTTGACAGATGAAAACCTTTAATAGCCTCAACAGATCGCCTACCTCAGGATTGGGTATTAGTTTCAACTTTGTACCCGTGCGCCTACTTAATATAGATAACAACCCTAGTGTAACAACCTAAAAAAATAATCTCTACACCAAGAGTACTTTACGTCCCGATTTTCGCTTCCTAGTTTCGCCTTTTGAAAAACCGATTTGGCAACACTAGCCGTAACGTATACTAGTCGAATAAAACCTTATTTACGACTCCTCGGTTCATTCGTACCATACTTCAAGGAAACGAAATTGTATAGTTTACTGCTTGCCATTCAACACTCTGTAGAGTACCTTTAATATTCTTAAATCGTAACAGGAGTTAGAGTTAGAGTGAGCTTCTCCAAAATTTCACCGAAGATGATAAAATGCTTCTTAGCCATCATTGATAGCTAGACAAGACTTAATACATATTTAAAAGTCGTAACTATTTTATATCCCTTTTATTTGGATCAATGATATCAAATATCGCACATTAATTATATTAAGTTTGATTGAATTGAACTAAGCACACAACAGGACCAAAACAAAACATTTTAAATTAATAAATTTCGATGAAACTATCTAAGTGATGAACAGTTGTGATATTTATTCAAGTACGATTTTAGTTCTTAATCCCGCAATAAAGTTCTTATAATTTTTCGTTTACTTTCGTGACTCTGAACGAGTACTAATATATAAACTCACACTAAAGTGATCTTTGTGGTAGCGTCATGAGATCTTACTTTGTATTGCTCGAGACTGTAAAAGTATGACAGCTATTTAAAACGAATCTATCTATCCTACCCACTCTTGAAAACATATTATTGTGTAGAAGTACGTGTGATTAACAAAAATAGAAAAAACCCTTTACACATCCACACACGTATAATAGTTTAAAGTTTTACATTTGAACAGTCATTTGAAGTAGTAGATTATTTTTCATTTAAAAACTTACTACCATAAATAATCATCTTCTTATTTCAAAGGGGATTAGATACCCTTATCATGAATAAAAGATTTCACTAAAGGTTTCACGGTAGGCAACATTAGTTAACAACAACGAAGAGTTGCCTCTAATCTCTCTAATGGGCCCACTGTGGATTAGCTAGAACCCACATAATGTAGGGGGGCATATAGCTACCTCTATGTTGACATTAATAAATCCAGTCAAATGATTTAAATATACTATTTAATGCGTGTATAAGTATTTTTAAAGCATTTTTTATATTAAATAAAACAAACCCAGATCTTTTTACCGAAACATACAATTCATTATTAAATAATAACGTATATAAATAATATAAATAACGAAAAGTAGAATGTAATAAAGCCTCAACTATTAGTATTCATAGCCACAACTTAAAAATTCCTTGTCATCGCCATTTGATCTAAAATATCAAAACCTACATCTCAAAATCCTTAACGACTTTAGCGCGGTTTATTAGTTACTTAAATAAAAAAGTTATTTAAATGTCAGGTTAATATTATTGTATTAAATATTTATAGTGTTTAGTTTATAGCTAACTTTAATTTCTTCTACACACATTCTAACCTAACCTAACCCACAAAGAAATTATATAACTACCTCTATGTATGTACCTTATGTTCATCTCTCGTGCAATAAAGCTTATACAAAAGAAATAAATCAATTCTAGACGTTATAGATGATTACCACACAGTCATCATCTACGGAAATAATCATCATAGTGTTATGACGCCAGTAACGTATCTAGCTTTAGTCTTTCCTGTATGAAGTTGTAGATACAAGTATAACAGTTACGTTCGTGTACGTATGTACAGTTTGGAATGGGCGTTAAATTATTCACAGCAAGTGTAGAGCGTTTATTACACACGCCACGCGTTATTGACACGACATTGTCTGTTTTGACGTGTACAAAAGTGGAGTTTACGTATTTTTTTATTCAATACCAATCTTTCTAAACGAGAAACCACTGTACCGGCTTTTAGCTGTAACTTTTTTATTACTGTAGTAGATTAAGGATAAAAAGTGGGTCAGGTTTTTTGTTTTGTATTAGCAAATCGTTGGAAATGTTATTATGAAATCTAATCATAGACTGGTCTAGAATCTCATTTCTCGTTTAAAGATGACGATGAATACGAGGCAGGCAACTAAATTTTACAGAAACAGTTACTTAGCACCGAATATTTAACTAATGTCGATACAACATCAAAGGGAGTTTTTATTTTTAGAATTCAACCAAGATTTATCGTCATTATAAATTGTTTTTTTGTATTTTAATTAAGTTTTAAAGTTATGTCACATGTTTAGATAGATAGATATACTTTATTGCCCAAAATCTATACAGAAATAGGTTTTACAGAATGATTGTAGCATAATTACGTTTACTTTTATTTGGTTACTATGTACCTTCTTGCATCAATGTAAACATAAAAAAAGTTATATTATCTCTTATTTTCTCTGTAATTAATTGTAAAATCATTTTTCTCATAAGTATTTTATCATGACAAAATCCTGGGAGTGTTCTTTACTTCAACCGTTAGATGTATAAAATAGAACGCCGCAAGTATTACCCTAACTATTTGATTAAAAACGAATATAGAGTAGGTCCCAAAAATATAAAACCAATGTACTTACCCCTAATTACGTCCTCAATTTAAAGCTGCCAGATTAAATTGACATTGGTGAAGGATTTGTTAAACAGAGGGATAAGGGTGAATACAACCCTCAACTCTCAGGTCAGCGAATCCTTTCGCTTGTTGGCTAGCGGTTGCGGAAAGCTACACCCAACAGAAGAGAGAAAATGATGTAAAGGGATTTCTACGCCAACAAATTTGACGTCATTGCATCTAATATTTACTTAAACACCAATGAAAACAGTTTGTTTATAGGGGCTTACTGACAGAACTTGTGAGATAGGCTGAGATTGCGAATTACCATAATTGATGACCGGCTACAAAGCAAACACCTCTATAATTATAATCATGTCGTAATAACAATAATTGCTTAATCAGCACGCTTTCCAAATGCGGTTAGATGATCAAAAGCTCAAACTACGTTCTAAATCTCAGTTACACAAGTTTCTTCAGCCAGACGGACCCAACTCGGAGACCTTTTACTTGTACCACTAATCCATTAGAAATGCGAGTTGTCTATTTATTTTCTTTAACTTTTTCGTATTTTTCTCAAACAAAATCTAATGTAAAGCCGTCGAGTTAGATATTTGTGTAACCTTTTTAGGGAAAAAGTTAGCAAATGACTAATGCCTTTTTCCAATATTTGATTAAGTTCTATAGATAGTGATAAATTATACAAGGTGTAAGCTAAAAATGAACGACGGACGGCTTATGACAGCTGATATGGAAAGTAAATTTGAAATTAGAACTAACGACTCAAAGATAAAATCATAGTAATTTTTGATACATTACGAATCGTAAAATATTGGAACCGGGCATAAATGACGCATCGATCGCGTACTCATGTCGAGTTACAAGGATTAGAATACGTCCACCGGAAATTGCCGCTCTCTCACTACGTCGGTATACGAAACACCAAAACCGCGTTTTATGAGGGCGAAAACAAAAACACTGTCAGACTAATTGGGTCCGTACTTCGGTCCACGTTGTCACATCTAACATATTTTGGTTGTCATTCCAAATTTAAAACAAATACTGCCTTGATTTTATCGGCTACGAGGTTCTAACACTCGTTCCACGTCAGGTCAGATATTTATTCGAATATAAGTTTTATTATATTTTAGAATTCCTCTCATAGCATCGGGTTAGGAGCGAGCTTACACCACGCAAGTCCGAGTTGGTTTTGAGCGCATTTTCTTTTAATTCACATCGCGACGGTCCGTTCTAATAAATCTCACGCCGCGGGTGGTGGCGCGCGCCGCTATTTATTGGACACTTTATGCACGCGCAGGGATTTTCGAAGCGTTGGAACGGCTTTTTTTGAAAGGCCAGACCTTATAACTAACAGCATTAGCAGATTTTCTTCACATTATTAAGACTTATTTTACAAAAGAATTTATAACGAAAACCATAATAGACATTAATGATAAATAAATAGTACAGATTACTTTACGGTCATCTTCGGGGTCATCAAAAATTTTGTTGAAAAGTAAAAGTATTCGAGCATCAAATCTATATGTTTTTTAACTTATTCGTCATCTGGTTGTGAACAGCCTGGTTGGCATTTTTCTAATCCATTTAATCCATAATTTTTTGGAGCATGATATACCTGCCTTCAAATTTTTTTTACATTTAGTATGTATCACTATGGTAGGTATAAGTTATTATCGGATGTATTTTTCTCTGGCTGTCCAATAAATAAATTCAAATGCTTGGAGACTTCTTTTCACCTGTTTTCTTCAGATATTTGTTTAAATAAATACAAAGTACATTACAATTCATCCCATAACGTAAGGAGCGTGCGGTCATTTGTGCGACTTCGTGTTGGTTTTACGCGCATTTTTTTTCACAGCCCAATCGCCAGCTTAAATAAATCTCCCACCGAGGGTGTACAATGTCGCGTCGTTATTCATTGGACACTTTTTAAAGGCGCAGGAAATTTAAAAACGTATGCACAGGAATTCCTATTTCAAATTGACCGGACTATTTGAGACTCAGATGTTTTTTTTGTCATTAATAAGGTTCATAACTGATACCTTTTTTGCTAGAATCATTGATAAGAAAATAACTATTTAAGTGTGGCACTTATTAATCATAAAACAATTGAGGTCCTAATTCAGATCATCATTCGAACCTGCATCGAGACTTTACTAATAAACCGGTTAGATACTTATTTGAACTGAACTTGCCTGTATAATATAAGATTCTGCTCATGGTGTGGGGAGCGAGCGATTGCCCCACGACTCTGCGTTTGTTTTGCGCGCTTTTAAGTACTTTTAATACACTCCCGTTTGTCGGCTTTAATAAATTTCTCGCCACGAGTGGACACTGGTGGCGACGCTATTCATTGGACTTTATACACGCGCAGGGAATTTCAAAGCGTAGATAGCATTTGCTTTTCTATAATACAAAATGTATGTCGTGTATGATAAGTATTGCTTTTAAAATCTAACTTATATTATAAATGCGAAAGTTTGTATGGATGTATCCAGTCCAGACATCCGGACGTTTGTAACTCTTTGATTTGATTTAAATAAAACTTGGTGGGAAGAGAGATGACATACTAGAATAGAATAAATATTTTTTTTTCTTTCTGAAATAACGCAGGCAAAGTACATATAAGTCAACAGCTAGTTAGGTATAAAGTGTTATATTAACATATGAATTGACATGTGTAGAGAACATTTTATGGTAGTCTAACTAGAAAATTAATCGACACATTTATTTTAATAGTTAAAGCTACAAATGATGAAAACATAAAAATACCAAGTATTTTAATACTTTTTATCACACCATAATACGAAATTTTTAGCCAGGTTTTGAAATGGCATATTAAAACATTCAGTTCTGGAGCCTGTGTTGCTCGAAGCCAAACTTGGCACTCACAATCCCGTTCTTAATAAATATGCTTCAAAAATTAGGTAACTGTTTTAATAGCATTTGTCTTTTTTTTTTAATTCCGTGTATGGCATCGAAAGCGAGACATCACCGCGCAACTCTGCATTTGTTTTGCACGCATTTTCTTTTAATTCACAGCGCGACCGTCGGCTCTAATAAATCTCCCGCCGCGGGTGTACAATGGTCGCGTTGCTATTCATTGGACACTTTATACACGCGTAGGGAATTTCAAAGCGTAGGCACAGCAATTCGTTCTTTGAAATACCAAACCTGTTTTTCGTATAGCTTACCTAATAAAAAATGTGTCATTTGGCATGCAAGAACCAAGAACCAAGTTAGTCAAACCTTTAATTAGTTTGGCTAATATCTACATGACATAGACAATAGTAAACACAAAAAAAAAACAGATTACCACCGCAAACATAATCAAGCTTTTCTCAATTTAACTGTTCATTGTCATAAATGAGAAGTTGAAAACTTTTTATATTCAAAACTTACTAATAAAAGAAAAATAATGTAAGGATGAATGTGTGTTTGTGAGTTTTTAACGCGTAAACTACTGACTGCAATTGGTTAACATAAAATAATAGTTTTCTATCCTGAAATAACAAAAAAAAAGTCATGGAGAATAACTAGTATCCTTTGGTAGTTAATAATGTTGAATTAAAAACTATTGCACAATCCTCGTATCTACAAATGTTTCAAGATGGGGGTAGCATATGTCTAGGAGGTTATCCTTTAACTATCCTTGTTTAAATCACATTATTCTGCATGAGCAAGCAAGCATGAGGGTCATTTGTTAGTCACCGCAACTCGGAAACAAATGAGCACTGGCGCACATGGAAATAAATCAATTGCTCATTGAACACGTACAAATAGAAAGTCAATTGCTAAATAAGTATAATTCGTAAACGCGTGAACCATGATTGTAACCGACGGATGGTGCGCATAAAGTACCATAGCCCAAAATATAGTCAAAAACGCTGTGATAAAAGTGAATATTGCATGGAGAAAGATTTGTATGGAAGTGACATTAGGTGTTGGAGAAGACAATACCTTAAACCATCGACAATATAAAATTACTTAGGATTTTAACTTACCCTACAACCGTACCCTGGAATACAGCTGTTGTGCTGTAATTCTATATGGATACGGTTCTAGGGTTAATAATATTGAGCGTGTCGCTAAAACAATGTCTGAAATGCTCATTATGTTCGTCCGTCTGCCTGTAAATAATATCGTGACGTCAAAATCTTTTATAATACACATAAAGTGGAAATGTTTTTACTGGCTAATCCTACACACACAGTATATGTATTGATAAGTAGGTTAAAAAATAATTTTGGGTTTTTAAATCAAGTTCTTGTTTTGGTTAGAGTTAAGTCCTCAAACCGGCTAAATTAATGTTTCGTAAGCGAAAAATGTGAAGTAGAAATATCATATATCCCGAAGTTATTAAAATAAATGCGCCAGACAATCACACCAATCACCTGGTCTTAAACTAAGGTTTTCCCTTGTACTATGAGCACCAGACGACTGATACTAACTGGGGGCGTCATCCCAGCACACCCAGACCCAAGTCAATTCAGAAAAGTTCGTTTTTCAAATTGACCCGACCGGGAATCGAACCCGGGACCTTTTGCGCTTTGGTCGCCTACCTTAGCCACTGCGCCACCGAGGTCGTAAAAGAGGAACTATCACAGCTACGTTGATACAAAACAACGTTGTTAGTTGTATGAAATAAGTGTAAATGTGAGTTAAAGAATAATTTAAAGTAAACGAAAATGATGAATATTCCCTTTTCATTCTTTAATGAATCACGCTCAGTGGCGCGCGCCGTTTTACTTTATTCGATGAAGGTTTTTTCTCGGAAGTAATTAAAATAAGTCTGGTTGTTGTACATTTTACTAATTAAAATTTATTATTTTCTTTGAAATAATAAAACTGAACTGACGAAATAATTTGTATTACTTAAGACGTCGATAATTATATTAAGATTAATTACTTTTTTCCATATTTCATTGTTTATTGTAAAAACAAGAAATAAATTCCTTATTTAATTTAAAAAAATTGCCATTTCATACCATTCGCCCCCGTTATTTCCGTGAATTAATAAGTTAGCTATGGAAATGATGAAGCATCAGTACTCTGCCTCGACACCTATAATTGACCGGTTTAGTTCTTAAACCTATACAAAATTAAATATAGTTGCTGCTAAGTTAGTTGAACTATAATGGGTATATAGACGGTAATAAAGTCTTATTTATATTTATATCTTTTTCTTCAGAATAAGTTAATGGCAAACAAACTATCCTACTTCGCGATTATGTCGATTTTAATTGCTTTACACAACGCATGCGTGGTCCAAATCTACACGATCTACATGTTAAATTGCGGTAAATTGTTTCATTTGTTCACATATTAGGTTATGCCTCAATGCGATTTACTATAATGTACCACTGCACTTAACAGTATGATAAAATTTGCTATGCTTCTGAATATCCTTTGAAAGTGTCGTCATCTCACTTGAAACCTCACAAGAATAATATCGTTAATACATACCGAAGTTTATTCAGTAGACTCTAATGAAATATTTTTTAAAGTGAAGGGTTTCGTCAACTTTAATCATTTCATCACGTATATTACAAAGAACACTTAGATATAGACATCATCAAAATGAGTACAAATTTATAATTCAGTAAACGTACTGAATCATAAATTATGATATATGATTCAGTAAATGCTTATTCTTCTCGGTATGATAACGATCATACCGAGAAGAATAAGAATGATATCTGACTAATCAATTTGAAGACTTTTAAATATCTGTCAAAGCATACATTTTCTATGAATATACGAAACTATTAGAGTGAGATCCCAGTCACCCCAGACTTACGTAATTTTAGGAAAGATGAAATTTTTAGGATTGGTAGTATAACATAAGCTTAGAAAGGAATGGATACTCGCTAAGCTGAAAGCAGGGCCGTTTTACAGGTAGCAGGTATCAAAGGTGGTGAAAAATCATGCTAACTTACGTTTAAGTAAGAAGGCTGGTTTTTACATATGTTATGTATGATATTGTTATAAACAAATAAATATAATTTCCAGACACTTCCTGTGGGCCATAACTTTTGACAGACACTTTAAAAGTCACAAAAAAATATTGAAACATACGTTATTTTAGGAAGGCTGAATTTTATATATATTAATAAGCATAATATTTCGAAATATATCATTATTTGGCGCAAAACTCAGTAGTCAAGTCCAGCAGGGAACTTTAAATATGAATAGGAATGTACCGATATAAAACTGCCTCAGCAAAAGAGTCCATAAAAACTCCGCCATTTGGCAGTACGTGGGTGTAATGGCTTACTGCCACTATACTGATAATTTTCAATGTCATTGAATATAAATAAAAAATTACCAATCACATGACACCTTACGCCCACTTCTTCATCGGGCGATTTTTTCATGCGCGGTATTTCCCAATCATACATATGAATATTATAAGCCAGAAGTTCTTCTGGATTCTATAATTTTACACCCCAAGATGGAAAGTCCAAGAACTCAAAATAAATGCTTTTAGGGTTAGTGACATGTTTAAATTGCTTTCTCGAATACCTAAACTTAGGTTGACACTCAAATAAGCTCATTTAACAAGCTGAAGAAAACGTTACCATTGAGAAGATTTCATTAGTCTTTTAAGACCTGTTTATCTTCCATTTAAAAAAAAAACGTAATTTCTGGAAAAAAAGCTTTTTGTAAGTTCCTGGTTTTCATCTAGTGGTGTGCTATGTAATTCTATAAATAGTTTTTTTAAATATTGCACTTCAAAATTGACCCCATCCCACCTGATGTTAAGTGGTAATGAGGTTCTAGCTTAAGGGTGACAAGTACAGCATAATAAATCTGTTACTGGACTTGTCGCCCTTACCTTGAAAGCTTGACCCCTGCTACTAATGTAGCATCCCCCAGTAGCTCTGGAAACCTTACTCACACGCAGGAACACAACAACACAGAAGCCATTGTTATTTGGCTGCGGTGTTCTGTAAGGTGGAGGTATTTCACTAGTCGGGCTGCTCCAGTTCAAGCGATAAATTGCTATGCCCTACGTCTCTTAGTAGTAAATTACAACGAGAATGAGATTAAAAAGTGTTTAATACATGATGAGAATAGATCCCGTGACTTACACATATCAGATAATATGGCTCCACTTGAACCCTCTTTGATGTTAAGAGGTTTGTTTTTATAACATGTAAATCTTGGATGAACAGCAGCATAATAGTATGTTGAAGGGATGTAAGAAAGGCAAGTAGACAGCCATGTCGTGGGATATTTTCTGACCGCCAAACGGCGTATGTTAATTAAGCTCAATAAGCCTACCATTATATTATCGTTACTTCTGAAGCACGGATGAAATTCGGCCGTATTTAATACCAAAAGTAGACATAAACCTATTTATCGGACCAATAATAATTTCACGTTTCAAGAATTGCATGAATCAAATTTTATATTTTTGACATTTTCGGTCTTCAAATCCCAAATGATGACGTAATCACGACATGTAACTATGACCTAATCAGTAAGGTCAGATAAAATCGCTCTATTGCATTAGATTAATCGTTTTGAGTAATGTGGAGAAATCATATTTACTAATACAAAATGTTCAAAAACATTTAGTAATAAAACTAAAATGCTTAAGGTTAGTCGATTTCAGCCAACGTCGCTTCAAAATTTATGAAATTTAACAACACGGAGGTTCAGTGCTCTAAAGCTTTCCAAGGATTCCGTGGAGGCCAATGAACGTTTGCATGCTTGTTTCAAGTTTAGTCTTATGTTGTTTTGAATATGGTCCACTTTGCACCGTCTCCTATTTTTCACTCACTATTGAACATCACTGAAAAAAAAATATGCACAACTTACATTAAAGTCCACTGCATGATGATTAAAAACTACTTAAGTGGTCGATCATGACCATTGAATCAGAATGTACCTTATATTTTGTCTTATGGATAAACAAGAATACTTAGGTGGTAAATTTAACTTTGACTTTATTCTGTCCAAAACATGCTTTCAAATCTCTATAAATTTCAGTTTTGGAGTCAATTTTCTTCACTAATCTAAAGCTTTCTTCGTGTACCACATGTGTTTTACACCTGTGGTAAAGGAAGTGTAGAGTTAAATTTGTCATCTTTTACCATGGATATTGCCTGCGGACTGTAATTAAGAAGAAAACTTGCCATAATTACTAAGTTCAGTATTTTTTTATTTAGACACATCAGTTTGACAATTTTAACCACTTACTCTGCAATCAATGTAATTTGAAATTAAAAGCCAGTCATGCAAACGTCTGCGTAAAAATAAAATGCCAAGTCTCCATTTTTATGTTATTATTTAATGTAATAAGGTAAACATTTGTATAATAGAGTAATAAACAATGGTATTTTCGCATTAAAATTCTCATGCCCACTCTGAAACGCTCTGAAAGGAAAACATGTTTTCGGGTGCGGCACCAATTAAAGTAGGTATTACTGGAATTAGTATTTTGTTAAATCAGTTTTTTTAATTCATAAGTATCTATCTATCTTTTTTCGTCAACTAAGAGAGGTATACTGACTTTCCTCGTTGGTGTTAAATTTATCGATTTTCATGTGACTAGTTAACGAGTCATTTATACCTGAAATGTAATATTCAAACATTAAATATTTAAGCACGTGTTCCAACGTCCGCATCGCCCTCATTTTTAACTAATGATTTATTTATTAGACAGCAAAAAACACATTCAGAATCTTCTACGGACAGGCATGAAATATGATTAATTATCCGTTGCCCGTACGGTCCCCGCTAATCCTTCGACCTCAAACCGCTTACTGTATGTAAAGAATTTTGTAGCCATGCTAATTTTAGCGCATACAACACCATGACTTACCGGCATTTGCTATTGCACCGCAACCACGGTTACTTGGCACGAACTCACTTAGTCACACGAAAGCACTGCACAAGTCACCAGTCTCACAATTGGTTATCCATTGGACGCATGTGCGTCCTGGGCACTCGTTCACGTCACTGACACTACGGTAAGTCACAAGTACTTATCTGGGCCTCCACAGCCGTGACAAGCGTTCACTCAGCAGTCGCAGCCTCAACTGGCTGGGGCGACCCCAACGCGCGTGTCCCTAAACCTCACCCCCCGCGCCCCGATCACCTCGCTATACGGGCAAATAGAAATAAAGTATGCGCTGTAAGGACAGAAGAAGTGGAAGAAAAAACGGATCTAGATGCCTGCAGGGCGAGTTAGTTAAATACGGAGGCCTCAAAGACGTAGAACGGTTCTTTTGATGAAGTTACGCAGGCGAATAGCGCGCGGACAGATTGCCGATACTCTCGCTTGATTGGGCACACAGCTTTCCGCCGGGCCGCGCGTGGATAATACTTATTGCAGTTTTGTTTTCCCCTACCACAAATGGAAACAGTATGAAATATTGTAACAGGTAAATGTCGCAGTATTATATATCTTACAAATATTGTAAATGTGGAAGTTTGTTTGTATCTTTGTATTGATGTTCGTTACCCTTTTTACGCAAAAACTTGGTAATAAGACAGATTAGATACCAGTAAGATTAGTTACCAGATACATTTTTATCTTAAAATATCGTAAAAGATTTCATAGATAAAAGCTAGTTATGGAAATAAAGCTATGACATTTACCTAATAATGCTACTGAAATTGTAGACAGATAATTTTATTTCATGCAAAAGTGTAGGAAAGCAGAAACCACTAATTAACAATTAAAGTGGGATTATTGCTAAAAAAATCTGAAAAAGACATAATTATAACTCATAAAATAAACAAAAAAATATACGAAATAAAACTCCAAAAAACCTAATAATTTGTACTAACGGGTTTTAATATATTTCGAATTCTCTGACATGAAAAGCATAATGGGCTACCACATTACGCCCGAGTACACGGGCTTTCATTCATGTTGACAATGTGGTGCCACAGCGCTATGACATGTTATGCTAAAGAGTGACGGTTCCTTGCCACACGTATACAGAATCTCATGACATGAATATTTGGCTATAGTACATATAATGCACGCGTAAGCAAAACGTATTTAAATCATCAGCAAAATAAGAGATTACGTAGTACAGTGGACAGCAGGGCAAGTAAAACACTTGTACTAAGATTAGCTCTTATGAGTATGATATAAGGCCGGTGCATAGTTCAAAGGGTGTAGTTTGACTTTGTCTGGTCCTATATACGAGTAAATACAATGACATCGGTAATTGCAATTGCTTAAGTGCGCGAAAAGCCTCTGATTCAGTTCTTTCTGATTCGTTTCGGAACTATGTTTTGACCCTTTCTTAATATTAATGATTGGACAGAGACAAACCATTGACTTTTGGAATCGGATACTATGTGAAATTAGTGAATACCCCTTGTCAATCTAGAAGGACTTTTTTAAATTAGATTGAATCTGGGTGAACCATGTTAGCCTGATAGTATCCAAAAACCATTGGAAGAAGAAAAAATCGTAGTACGAAAGCAATTGATACATGCATTAATTAAAGAGAGGTAGGGCATAGCGTTTTATCGCTCGAACTAGAGCAGCCCAACTGGTGAAATACCTCCACCTTACAGAAGACCGCAGCCAAATAACAAGCACTTATGTGTGGTTGTGTTCCTACGTGTGAGCAAGGTTTCCAGAGCTCTTGGGGGGTGCTACATCAGTAGCAGGGGTCAAGCCTTCAAGGTAAGGGCGGCCAGTTCAGTAACAGATCTATTATCCTGTACTTGTCGCCCTTAAGCTAGGACCGCATCACCACTTAACATCAGGTGGGATGAGGTCAATCTTGAAGTGTAATATAAAAATATATATATATTATTATCCTACTGATATTTAGAATTTATTTGGACGATTGACCAACGAATATAAAGATGATTGTTACAGTTTCACATATAAACACTACTGAATCGAGTTAAAGGCAATTTGGTAGTTTGACAGATGGCATACTAAAATAAGATAAATTATATGTTGAACCTCAAACTAAAATAAACAAAGTCGCGTACAACCATCAGTGTTCATAACCAGAGTTACTTGTTATTGTCCCATTTTCATCAAAACACAAGATTTTATAGATATTTAAATAAAATAATTTAAAATCCGATCTTTGAAAATTTTATGCTATCGTTTTAATTTTCTCAACTATGTTTCTTGTATGAAATTATCCTTCATAGATCCATTTGAGGATTTCTTACAGAATTTTTTACTTCATACGTAAGAAGCTATAAAGAAATGAAATTTTCTTACAGATTTTAAATTTACAGGCAGCGTCAATTTTATGACCTCAGATCTAGATATCACAACTCTACCAGAGCATTCTAATTTGACCTATTTGCTCAGCTGTTATTAAAATGGCTGAGAAAATAGGTACTAGAACAAGAGCTACAGAAACTAGTGTGTAACGATTACACCATAGTTTAATCATATATTTTTTTTCAAAATACATATTAATTGATATTGTTGCAAGAAAATTACATATTTTTTAAAGTAATTAATAATTTACAGTTCGTGAATTTCTTAAAATTATTTGGATTTTCTTTAAAGGTTCGAAAAATTAATGTGGCAAAGTCTTAACATAAAAACCATCGATTTACACTAAAACACGGGTAGAAATGCATTTTTTCGATCACCTTTTAGTCACGCACGTCAGAAACAATTCCGATTTGGAAAGTCACTGTCATTGTCTAATTGTTAAAATACAAAACAAAACATAGTTTTTGACGGTTTGTGAATCACGGGGGTAATTAAAACTTTACTGCATATTTCAAGTGCTAGCCGCATGTATAGCGCTCGTAATATTTAGTAAGTAAGATATACTCTTATCACAGCCATATCTATGGCCTTATTAATTAAGAGTATATCTTTATCCAAGTTACACACACACCTCATTTCCAATACATATATTGAGTCTGCACTGAGTCAGTTCTTGACCACGGTTAGTTCTACCGAGCTCGCATTAACTACTAAAAATGTTGCAGCGTTTTGACTCGCAAATTTATTTTAAATAGAAGCAAATTTGGTGATGTCCAATAGGAATGTCTTCAGTATTTCATTTAGCTTAGATGCAATCGTTACTGCCTAACTTCAGTTGCTCATAATCTATGCGTTGAGTCTGCTTAATTAAATTACTCTGGGTCACTGTAATGTGAAGAAGCAGACAGCGGTCAACGGATTTTCATTTCATCGTCTTAAGTTATCCCCTTAAGACGCAGTTTGGTGAAACTGGACTAATGAGAATGCAAAGTGAACCAGATCGCTATCTGAAATGATATTCAAACATGAGTCAATTTGGGATTTGAAACACTAATCTTTTTATGTTAAACTTATTTAAAGATGATGAAATGTCTAGTATAATAGTTTTAGAAATATTATTTTTTATCACTGACCTGTACCCAAGTTATTTGACAAAAGGTTTGCCTTTCCTTTCTGTCTCTATCAATTGTCAAAGAACATCTTACACCATTTTAATTTTTCATACGCTTAAATCCATTTCATTTTGGATTATTATTCCGATAAACGGCTTCCTTTCGTATTAAAAAATTTCGTGTCCTAAGTCAACGGTTCTACTTAACGACCTCTGCAGACGAGATGCGAGTATCCCGGATTCGATCCTTGGTCGGGTCAATATAGGAAACTAACTTTTCTATATTGGCTTGGGTCTGGGTGTTGCGGTACCGTTGTTGTTTCTGGTTTGTGTAACACAAGTGTTTAAGCTACCAACCATACAATTATCAATGTATGTATGTGATGTAGTATTTTTTTATTTATTTACTTGTATACTTCCTCTTACATGCTTGTAAAGAAAATTTAATTATTACAACAGACATTGTGGTTTCTTAAAACATATAGCCAGTATCCAACAAGATACTGCTACCTATTTATCCTGCGATATGCCTGTTATTAGTTTACAAGTTTATGTGACTTACTTTCTTAGTCACCCACGACTCGAGAGCGGATGGTGATATTCGGTTTTGCTTCCAAAGTTCAACAATACGAGTTTAATTAGTTAAATTGGGTTGAGTACAAAATATTCCAGCTCAAACAAACTTCATTTTTGTGTCGGCAGGAATCATACACCTTTGTACAAATGTGCAGAGCGTTTTTATTATCTGGTTGCTTCCAAACACATGAATAAAATAAACTGTTTTACCATAAATAAAACGCGCTCATTGGCGTGGAGATTTTCCGGCCTCACACAAATTGCAAACGCGTGCGGGTAATGCTGTAAGCGTTTACTAAAACGCCCACCCTGCAGTGCAATCGGTAAATATTAAATATGTCGGGATGATCGTTTCAAAAACTGAATCTGTTTTATTCGTTTATAACGTATATTATATGAAAAATCCAACTTATTCTTCTTCCATAAGTATATAAGTATAGTAATTATATTAAAATAAATCCCTATTTCGACGACTATTTAATTATATATATATAAAGCTATATACATATATAATTAAATAGTCGTCGTTAAGACAAAACAACATCTGTCAGGCCAGTTAGTCTAAAATAAAGTATATATTGGACAAACATGTGTTTAACACATTGCAATTCTATGGTAGTACTGGCGCGGGTTTCCGAAGGGAAATAGGACCACTCACAAACTAACCATTCTATCGCTGAGCCAGTCATAGTTTTAAGTACATTCATTTACAACGCCTGAAAATCTTGCGCTCATGCATGTTTGAATACTCAAACGTGGCTGTTAACTAATTTTACATTTATGACACCTCATGACAATGCATCGCAACGAAATGAAGAGTTGCGTTACAGTACATAGCTGTAACGTGTTGACTCGTTCAAGGTTCTAATGGTACTAATGTAGCACCCCCCAAGAGCTCTGGAAACCTTACTCACACGCAGAAACACAACAACACAGAATTGATTGTTATTTGGCTGCGGTCTTTTGTAAGGATGTATTTCACCAATCGGGCTGCTCCAGTTCGAGCGATAAATCGCTATGCCCTACCTCACTTAGCTTTTAAATAAATAAATATAGAACATGGTCACATGCATTGCTCTGATTCTGCAGTAAGCACTTCACCAACGACGGTACCACAACAATATGGAAAAAATCGTTTCCCATATTGACCCGACCTGGGATCGAACCAGGAACCTCAGAGATGGCGCAACGCCAAAGTCCGGGCCGCTTGCCTCGCGGAGGTCGCCATATAATATTTATTTGATTCTTTCACTACATATATTTTGTGAATTTGTTTGTGACCATATAACAAACTAAATGTGAGTTAGTAGATAAATGTTTAATGAGAAGCTTGAGCGTAGAGTGCAATACGAAGCGATCTCTAATTAGTACCCGCGCGGCTGCAGTCGGCGCGAACGCTTTCACACCCGAGTGTGCTTGCGAGCTCTGATTATGGTCGCGTTAGATATGCGACCCGCCCGACGTTTATGCGATAAAATAGTTTTAACTGGTTTATTATCTCCTTTTTCTATGTCCTTTACTTCCATATTGTCTTTGTTATTGAAGATACTAGTGACGGAGATATTTCTTTGTCGCCATTTTTTTTTTGCAAAACCATCGGGACTAACTTATTTAAGTTATTTTTTCGACCCAACAGGCCCTAATACTAAAATATATCAATTGATTTAATATGGCCTTAGTCTGTGACGTAGAGAGTTTTACTCGTAGTTAATTTAAGTGATACAGAAATGAAAAAATCTTAGGAGGAGGCCCAATTTAAAAGTGGACGTATTTCAGCTTAAATGGTATTGATGACGTCTGCTTTAACTAATAAATAACCAATTTGATTCTATAGCAAAAATCAGTATTAATACAGATTAGTTGAGGGGTTCAGCGCAACGCGGGAGTAAGCCTGAAGAGCAACTGCCTCCTTCTATGAGGATGGTATGTCGCAGAATGAGAAAGCAAAGCGCAGCAGGGAGTCCAATCAATCAGCTCTTACACTATAACGGTGTAAAACTGTGGATCTTTGCATGCGACGATCTTTTGCACGGTGTACAAATGGCTGTACTTGTAAAGGCACTGTTATATCGAAAAATGAACGACCAGCTATTAAAATAAATAGCTAACCTATGATCCCATTACCTATTGCATTGACGTCAATAGGAACGCATATTGTTTTAATTTCATCTATCAATAGTCCGGATTGGAACTTCGTCCCGCGAACGCTTTTTTCCTCTGTATCATTAACTCTAATATTTCTATTGATTTAATCTGTTTAGGTGCAATAAAAAGTTTTATTAAAAACTAATTCTGACCTAGCCCGTAATAGAACCACTGTTGGCCTTGCAGCTAGGGTTCTGAGCATGACGGAGAAGTCCCATGGGATCGGCAATCTCCGCATTCCCCTTTTTGGCCTGGCCTGGCCAAGGGAAAGTGACGGTGCTGCTAAAATAGCGGTGATTCTGCCTATGGTGCTGTGGTAACGATGACTGTAGCTAAATTTGCTTAAATATCAGCATTAAGGTAATCAGGCTCCGGAACGTTTAACCGCGTAGGCCTACCCTTCTCAGGGCAGAAGAATTCTACTCATGCCGTCATCTCCCTCAGGTGACGTTTTGTTGCGTCATATATAACCCCACGTCAGATTTAGGCAAATAACCAAAGTTTAAGATAAACTGGAATCAATAATTAATTTCATAATAACAGAAATATACCAAGTATTTCTATTAAAATATGTATTCCCTTTTATTACCTCTAAAAATATTGTATCTAGGTACGTACCTACGTTCACGTGAACAACACATCAAGGTACACTTGCAGTTTGATTATAGTTCTTACGTCGTCGACATAAGGTCGGTACCACGCTTATTTAAGGTTGCTATTTTTTGTCGTATAATTTGAAGACCATAACTAATAGGTTATATTTGATATAATTACTAACTGTCGGGTGGTACTCAAGGCTCTATTAAAAAAAATAAAAAGCGGTCATTACGTACGTATTAATTATTTCATAATAATAGTCCTTCGAAACTAAGTGGAACGAATGAACGACATAATTGAATGACGGCGTGATAATTAAAAAGTATATTTTTACTGAAGATATTCATTCTAGGCGTAAGTTGAACTACTGTTCATTAGAATTGGTGAGTTTCTTTTGTTTTATGAACTAAATATGAACGATGTTGCAACACAGTTCAACAAACAATACTGGCGCTGATTGCCTGTTAGTTAGAATCCTAAGCCCGCATCGTATTTAATCTAACAAACAAATCGGATAACACCTCTGTTGTGTGGCTTCGCGGAAATTGGGATATTAGTCTTCGATCACAAATAAATAACGGGATACAAAGCTTCCAACTTGATGAAGGGTACTACAAAGTAGAAGAGTATATGAATGACAAAAACGTGTGGATCACTAACTAGTCCTCTCGCCTGTACTTGCGTGTTTTATATTATTTTAAAAATATATGACACATTTTCTCAATCAGTGTCAGTATTGAGCATGGACTTAGTATAATAAACTATATTAGGTCCATGGTATTGAGCCACGATGACGCATGTAAGTCCTACAGTTAATTTAATTTAATTTACAAATACTGTTGTTTTTCTTTTTTTTTTAATAAGTGAATTTTAATTTTAATTTTACAATTGACAAACTAACTGTGTGTCTTAGTGCAAAATAAGTAATAAGTTTAGCTTTCATTAGTAATAAAAAAACGTCTGAGTTTCTTGCCGGTATCTTCTCTTTAGTTATAGGTTCCGAACCGGAGGTAGCTTTATTTGCTTTATATAGAGACTATTCATAAGTATTACTAATGTAATCTATGTGAATAAAAAAGATTGACTTTAAATTTGACTTTGAACGAAATTGAAGCAGACGTTGTAAACGTATAAAAAATAGTCTTTGTAGATTATTCGGTAAAAATAATGATTTACGTATTTATATCATTATAAATATTACAGATTAAATAACGAACAGTTTTGTTTAACTATATTCAAATTATTTTAATTTTGGTATATAAAGAAATTTTTGGCTTTAATCAAATGAGCTTGAAATTTTACAAGTACATAATTCATATAGTATCTATAACAATAAATAAATTTAGTCAATTCTAGCAAATAAAAATCACTAATCAGAGTAATGGTGTAAACTAGAATAATGGGTATTATTAACCTGATTAATTTTTTTAGTACGCACACTTCGGTGTTGTCTACCTGATCATGTTTGAGTGCATTGTTGATCGAAGATATTCGCTAAGCTGCATATAAATTAAATTGTCCACCCACGCCTGTCTACGATGCTACGATCACAGTAGGCGGATTAATAGATGAAAAAATTGAAACGTTTCGGGTACCCAGTTTTCATATTTAATGATGTTTTTTATCAGGATTACATAATAAAAGTTTTTGTTTTGTATTTATTATCACGCAAGTGACTGTTTTATTTTCAGGGATAATATAAATGTTTTAACCTTAACCTTTACACCTGCGCCCTTTTAATTTCACTATTACAGATTATTTTTATTATCTTGTGACCAAAAAAAATGGTATTTCATTTAAATCACTTGTACTAATTAAAAATTATAAGCAAGAAAAGATACAAATTAACATAAAAAATTAATTAAAAGTTAGCATAGTTGCAAGTACTTGTGCGATACATCTATATAAAATGTATTATAATTATCAAAATGAATAAATAAATGAATAAATTATTTATGTTGAGTTTTAGTAGTGTAACTGTTTCGCATCTACGCTCACTTTCATGTCACGCAAAAAATGGTTTTGCATATGTTACAACAATTACCTATTTCTTGTTTCATTTATCACAAGTCTTAGATTATATTGTCAAGTGTAGGTTTATTTGTGGTTGTCAGTTCTGGAAGAGTGAATATGTTGATGTCGTATTAAAATATATGCAGTGACAGAAAAACGCTATCTAAATAAAATTGGGATTCTATCCCTACTCAGGCTAGACTAAATAATATTCGTGTAATAAACATTTGTGTTTTTTGTGCATTTGTGAATGTATTTTAGTGCCTGAAAATTTAAATAATTTATTCCATACCCAAGTGTGGGCATAGTACTTTAAACATGTGTTAGAATGTGCAATTTTTTTATTCTGTTCGGAAGAACCGTTTCTCGATAAAATAGTAAAATCTATATTTTTAATAGGAAAGGTTTATTTAAAACTTTAATCAAACAAAAAAAATACTATAGAACGCAACGTTTGTGTGTGTGTGTACGTGTTGGCCATCGAACTCTTATAATATAGCATATATTTTATTACCACAGTACATATTGTGATACCACTGATCTGGTTTTCGTAATACAAATACTTGATTCTACTTACTATGAGATCAGTTTACTGTATTTATATATATTATATTGTTAACAAACAAACTAATACACTTCCCACAGAACGCAATGAAAATAAAAATGCTCTCATAAAAACAATCCAAATTTCTAGTTAGCTCACAATAAGCAAAGATACTCGACAAACGAGTCAGCCATCTGGCCGTGTTACCTCGACTAATGCGATTACGCACACATGTCGTCCTTAGTAGGTTTTATTTGCCGAATGCGTTAATGAAACCCTTAAGACAAGGGACAAAAAAGGTGAGTATAGATAGCATTAACTTGTAACAAAACATCGAATCGCTTTAATGCGTCACCCATCTTGGAACCGAACAAAGGGTGGGACGATCGACTCTTTGTTACAACTTGATTTTAAAAACCAACCAGCAATTCGTGTAGCATTCTGTCGGGTGAGTGCGGGCAAAATGTGTGACGTGGAGGTGCTGGGAGTAAGGAGGAAGAGGAGGTTACATGAACAAGTTCACTCAGTGTTCAACAGGCTTTAAATTGGTAGTTATAGATAAGTTATAGTTTCTGAACCGAAGATAGCGTCATTTGCATTATATAAACGTTTAATAAATATTACTGATGTAATTTACATGAATAAAATAACCTTGAAAGTTGTTTTTATTCCAAATATTAATGATTTATCAGCGATCAAGCATTAAAATTTAGGCATCAAACAGTATTAAGCCTTCTTCCACCCTTCTTCGGTTTCGAACTTAACATAGTGATATAGTGTTCAAATAATATAACACTAAATGACACTTTAGGCCTTTTTACAACGCCTGTTGATTATGGTACCTATGGCCGACATGACGCGGTTTACAACACAAACACTTGTTTGTATTTTGTATGGGAATGTGGTTCTACAAAATCTTTGACCAATGGATATAAATACTTTTTAAACCTAGAATATCGTAAACAAGTCAAATAACTTAAAATCTAACCGTGGTTACGTTTTATTACAGTAAAAAATACTAAAGAATAATATTATTTCTAATCATCTAGTAACAGCCAGTGTAGCAAAATATTTATTTATCACGCCTCTTAAAGTGTTAAAGGCAAGGCAGAGTATTCGTAGCTCTCTGGCCTACGTTATTGTAGCAACGCGCGTTACGCAAATATTATTTATTCTCGTAGCATTGCTATGTTATCTCGTAACATGTACTACTACGGCGTTTTATTGTTCCATGGTTCTTAGTTTGGCTTCTTCGTTCTTCAAATGCAAACTGCCCAATAACATTTTCAACAACTTTGTTTTTAGTGGATTTCGTTCATAATAGGCCATTTACTTAAATGAAATGTAATTAAATGTAGTACGAGTGTTAAAAATGTACAAATTAAATTTTTATGTTTGAATTTTTTAAAGTATACTATACTATTATAATAAAGTTAAGGAGTTTGTTTTTTTGCTTGAATTGAAAAACAATTTTTGTATTCAATAGGTAGTCCATTTATCGTGGTAGGCTAGGGTTTAGGCGAAATTAAATCACGTGGCCGCCAATAGGAGCGAAAATCAGAAGAAAATGTGGAAAAAATTGGAATAGTAGGTACACGCGCAGCAGGCCGCTAGTATAAATATAATGCTAAACCTATTTAGAATGAACCTCAATTGAAAAGTACGAAAGAGGGAAGAAACATGGAATGTCACAATTTAAAAATCGAGAAATGAGCATTTGAAAATACAACATCATCTGTTACACTGAGGCATTCCACTATGGCGTGAATGCGTATGTTTTTTTTATAAAGGTTAAAAAAGAAATAACCATCACTGATGCAAGGTGAGAAAATACAGGATTTAATGCAACATTTGGTGTCTTAACCCTTTATATGGCAGAGCATGTTTACATTTTTCATTGGTTTTGGACCTTAATTGAAGGTCTTAAGGAAGGAAGTAAGGTTTAAATCATGGTGGTCATATAGTAGAGAGAGCGTTATAAAGGGTTAACCTCATTTTCGAGTTTTATGTAACATTCCCCGTTTTATTCCTGTACACAATCAATCTTACAGAAGACCGCAGCCAAATAACAATCACTTCTGTGTTGTTGTGTTTCTGCGTGTGAGTAAGGTTTCCAGAGCTCCTGGGGGGTGCTTTATTAGTAGCAGGGGTCAAGCCTTCAAGGTTAGGACGACAGGTCCAGTAACAGATTAATTATGCTGTACTTGACACCCTTAAGCTAGGAACCCATTACCATTTAACATCAGATGGGATGAGGTCAATCTTGAAGTGCAATATAAAAAAAAATCAATCAGTTGATTTAAAAAAATCGTTTATTGTATTTAAAATCATTTTATCATATGGAAACAACATGGATTGTGAAATCTACCGTCTGAAGAAAAATACAAACCTAATACGAAAATGTGCCCATTTGTGATAACATCAGCAAATTGTGGCCTAGAACTACTTATAGGTTGGCTAGACCTCGCTAAATTGTTTTGCCTTGAGTCTAGTCCAGCATAGCCAGGCTCACTTACAGTTTGTTATTGGAGTTCTCGAGAGTATTTACGTAAGGTCAAAGCTGAAGGTAAACTTAACATAAGGCATATATTTAAACACTTTTTTCAATTATTTTGGATTGATAAGTAAATAATGCCAATGAAATGACAAAAACTGGTCTTAAATTAAGACTTCCTTTTGTCAAGTCTAAAGCACGTCAAGCTACTTTTAACTTTGTATCCTCCTTAAATCACGGGCGAAAAAACTAAGATTAATCAAACTGCATACCTTAATTTGCTGTTTACCATACAAATATGAACTGAGACCATATGACGGATATTTACTGAGGGCGGATTAGTAGACCCAAGATAGTATAAAAATCGTGTCCCAAATTTAGCTGACGGAGAATGAAATCCGTGACTTTATGCGCTTAGGCGGTCACCGATAACACTGCACTATCAAAGTCATCAAAAAATTATAGTAATTACACAAAATGAACTAATTGGTTGTACTAATGGTAATTACATACCTACTACCTACTAATTATTTTATTAAAGTTTTTTTCAATCAGAAATGTACCTACAATGCTGTTTGATGATATATTTTTTTGTCCTAATTTTATACATTATTGCATCCCTCTGCAGTGCGACTGCACATATTTACTAAAAAGTTTATGAAACATCCGACCGTCATCAATTTTATAATGTTTCGTTGATGGAGATTTAAAATTAAACCTAATTTTTGCAATGTATGTGACGCAGCTTGTTTTCACTGTACTCTTCTATAATGGCATAGCTTTGACCTTGTTTACTTAAACTCCTCTCAAATCTTGAGTTGAATAGCAGAAATGTACTTTCTCCTGATTAAACCAAAGTTAACGGTGCAGAATTGTGCCAATCAGAAAGTTTAAAATCCTTTGACAGAACATCGATCTTGCATTAAATTTCATTCAGCTTGTATACACAATCGTATTCATCTTATTTGAAACAATGACAAGTGGTTTGTTTGGGCCGATTCAATTAACTTAACAATAGCCTCTCGTTTAATCATAGCCCAATTCGGATATTCCGTAATAATTGTGCTTTTGTTTGTACCACGCATTAGGTTGGCGCCAAACGATATTTAATTTGAGCTGTAATTTCAGACCAATTTATTTTTTAATTAAAATCTAATTTCAAACTTTGATCATATAATTAGAAAAAAAAAATCACATAAAAAACTAATTTGCGTACTTGTTATCAATTGAACTACCGTTGTAAAACTCACAATACCCTCCAACCCGTCTTATTCAAAATGTCTAAATGGTTCTTTACTCATGACTCTCATTTTTCCATCTGAATTGGTAAAACGACTTGATAAAACTAGCTGCACCCGTCGAAATATTGCGTTTCCAAACATAAATCCGTCAAAAGGAAGCCAAACAACGGTTGTCAAAAATAGAAATAAATCAATCAACCAAAGCACGAAACCTGTTACGTCAATGCACCGCGACTGACCAATTTATTTCTGGGGCTGTAAGGTCCCAAATTGACTGACTGAGAATAGCTTGAAAGAGTTTATACTGCAAAACTTACCTAAACGACCGTGGAAGAGTTATTCAATACACATTGTTATGTTTTCAATGGGAACAAGAACAAAACGCCACGGTAAAAGGTTTCTATTAATATTATTTCTTATGCCTAATTACATAAAAGCGTAGCAAATCCCAAAATACATGGTCTGAAATCCTTTTGACTATTAATTAGGTCTTACTTCTAACACATATCTACCTATAGTATTTTAAACTTATTTTTATAATAATAATATATGTTTAGGACAATATTTGTGTTAAATCACTGTGAATATCTATTTTATCCAGAACTTCAAAACTTGAGCATGTTCATCAAATAAATATCTTTTTCATAATATGGTTCCAATTTATACTAAAACCTTTTGGGCACACAAATAAACTTACAACACCCTTACATATGGTTTAAGTATATTCGTATCCTATCTATCTACGCACTCAATCTCAAAACGCTTTACATAAAAACAAGCTCAAGTTGAGCTAAACAAAACCAAGACGTATCTTCTTCCATTCGTACAGTACGTATTCAAATACCTTTCCCCAAAAGACATGGCGACTGTTTTCTCCCGAGTTGTTTAATATTTCATCCGAGGCCTATGTCTGTATGTATGTCAATATCACGCGGGCCCGACTAGCGGGTGCCCGGAATTTTTCCCATAAAGCCCAAAAATGCGGATGAATTTTCATATTCACTTCATTTTCTGGCATTTAAAGCATTCGGCTCCTTTTAGTGTGTAACAGAATGAAAGCAATGTCAACCAAAGAGACTTTTGGACTTGGAAATGAATGAAGCCTTCTGTGTACACACGCTTATGAACGTAAGGTCTTTTGAACTTAAGAATTTCAAGTTCAGCAAACATTTCAACTTCTTTGAGGAAAGATTGATGCCAGAACCGTTTTGCTTACACTATACCATCCAAATATCAGGTACGTTAATAATAAAAGCACCGTCATTAAAATATATCTACCCTCTTATATTAATGTTTTTAGAACCAACTCTGTAATTTAAATACTACATGATAATTAAAAAAATGATTTTTATAATCGTAACATGCCTTTACAATAATGTATTTGGGTTATTTTTGTAAGAGCACACTGTGTCGGTAAGTATGTCTACAATCTAGCTCTTAGTCTATTAGTATTAGGTTGCAAGAGTTTTACGTGAATATTATTATATTAAACATTTTTGTTCAGGGAAGTCGAATAATAATAGGGTTTTTTTTCTACTCTACCTTTATCTATAGGTAGATATTTTTAGTTGGGAAGGTTTTATAAAACACTGTGTATTTGGAAGATATAGTGTTATTTTTGCCACATTCAAGTGCCCCCCTCGTTTTCTTTAATTAATTGATTCTGCACACTAATTTGATGATTTTAGATACATTAAAAAATAAGATGTAAGGAAACCATCGTAGCAAGGTTGGTTTTAGAAGCTTACAGGTACTTAGGGGCCGTCCATAAATTACGTCATCGATTTTTTCAGATTTTAGACCCCCCCCCCTACAATCATCCTATCGTCATTTCTTAATGACCCCCCCCCCCCTTCAAAATTGACGTCATTACCAGTTTAACAAAATTTATTATCAAAAGACATACCTAGTATAAAACAAAGTCGCTTTCGCTGCCTGTCCCTATGTATGCTTAGATCTTTAAAATACGCAACGGATTTTGATGCGGTTTTTTTAGAGTGATTCTTAAGGAAAGTTTTTATCGATTTGGTGAGTCAAAATACCCTAAGACTTAATTAACTTCGTCTAATAAACTTTGAGTACTTAACATAAGATTCATTTTGCCTTAGCTTCTAGAAGTACTTTAGAAACAGCTTTTGATTGGACATACGACAAAGCATACGACAGTTAATAGTGTTTTCATTTTGATTCAAGGTATACTAATAAATACAGGAATATAGTAGTAAATTTTAATTGGCAAAGTTTAAAAGTAGAGTCAGAACTTTCATACGTAACGAAATCCCGCGACCTAGGAGTTGGACGACAGCAGTCAAGTTTCCTGACTAGCATATTTTCAAATTTCTATCATATTTTAAAAACAGCAAGGTTTTCTTTCGTCTGTATTTTAATTCTGTGACCGCTTTATTGACTGCATAATTTATCTAAAAGTTACGTCCTACTGCTGAATATGAGTATGAACTATGATATGAAAAGCCATACACCAACAAGCGGTCCGAGTCTGAATTAACACAGAGATGTGTGTATGGTAAGCAAATCCAATCTTATTAGCAGACATCCTCAATACTCGAAATAACTAAGCTGAGGGACTAGAAACATGTGTGCCCACTATCAAGAAGGCACGGTGAGGGATTTTTAGGTGAAGATTAACACTGTAACCTAATTTTTAAGCCAACTTTGAAATCTGCGATGTTAATGGTTTTATTTAAAATACCGCGGCTTAGTAATACCATTACCATTGCAAATTTTATCTTATTTTAATAATATAAAGTACATTATAGTCATATTACAACATAAATATTATAAAGTTGAAGAGTTTTTAGTTTGTTAACGCGTTAATATCAGTGATTAGTGGTTTCAATTGAAAAAATATTGTTGTTAAATTATTCAATTTATCAAGGAAGGCTTATAGGCCATAAAATATCACGTAGCGACCAAAAGAAGCGAAGAATCAGTAAAAAATATCGAAAAAAAGGGGACACCACACGTGAGAAGCCGCGTCGGGCCACTAGTTACAACATAAAGTATAATGCTAAAATAAAGTATAAATCCTTTGCTCTGCCGTCCAGATGGTATTCTTAGTCCACCAGTTAATAATAATAATACATGTGCCGGAATCAAGAGCTTTACGAAACAAAATGTTTACTCATACTCGTGGTAAACATAAGAACATTTATTCAAAATGGAAATGTGAATTTTACCGTTTTTTATTTACATCAAAAAAAAACAGTCATTAATTGAATTAAAATGTTGAATCATCATATACGTATATTTTTGCAGCGTTATATTTATATGTAGGGTGATAGTACAACCTATAATCTTTGATAGATTGTTATGACTGCTTTAATAAATATCATATTTAAAAAAAATCAAATAAAAACTTGTTGGTGTACTTATAAACCTAGAGTATTTCTCTGTATGCACAACGCACTCAAAAACATTCCGACAGGCCAAAACCCCTCACGTGCAAAGCAACGTGTAACGGCCGATACGAAATTCATTAAGTATCGGAATGCGATAAACATACTCACGGCTGCAAGCGATAAATCGGTTTGGAGTTCCGCTCCCGCTCCCGCCGCTGCCGCTTATAGCTGCGAGCTGTTAATTTCCGCTAGCTTGTTTCGGCGGAGCGGGCGGCGGTATTATTGTGCCTCCCCCGAAGTTTGCGACCTGTTACATAACATGCGTTAGGTTACACCACAGTGATGAGACACGCAATTCAAAAACTTTTTTTTTCGAAATATGTATAGCACCGAGTTAACTTAAAGCGAGTTCAATGTCCTTGACCATTCTTAATTTTAGATAGATAGATATACTTTATTGCACAAAAACTTTACAGAAATTGGTTTTACACATTGGTTATTGTACAATTTAAGCGGTCTTATCGCAATTAAATTTTATTTAGAAAAGAAAACTAAAAACTACATCAATTACGTATACATAATTTGACCTATCATAAGTATTTTTCAAACGGATTTATATATTCAAACCTGGAATAGTAAACTCAAAATGCAATCATCATCTTTAGTAGCCGAACATTTCTATATTATATCGGATCTGCGTGTTATGGTACCGTCGTTTTTTCTGATTTCTAAAACACGAGTGTTTAAGCAACTTACCACAGAATCAGAGAAAAGTATATGATGTTGTCAAATATTAAAAAAAAAAACTGTTCGGTATAATTTAACAAAAGTCGAAAAGAAGATACTAATTTAAATTTAACAACAAATCATACAAACGGCAACAATGTTGTAATTTTCTGAATTTCTCAAATTACTTATAGTTTTTCTATGATCTTAAGCAAACGCTAATCTTCTTTAGAAGGTCACACCGTTATTTGACGTTCATAGGCCGCACTGGCTGGTTATTGAGGAAATGACACCGATGTTTCGAATCTCATGTAATTTAACGCGAGTATTTCTCACAATATTATAGCAGTAGCTATTTGTCAATATTACCGTACTTTTATAAAAAATACAAGATTTCTGACTTTGATCGTGGTGAGATAGACCTAAAAATTTACAGAGCGTAATCCTATTATATAGAATGAAAATAAAAATACTGACTCTCAACGTTGGTCAAAAATTTCTAAAAAATGGACTTAAATTTGACTAAGTAGGTATTAAAAGGTTCTTAGCTTTGCTAATGCAGCTGCTTCCCAGCGGGACTGTTCCATTCTCGCGCAATATATTCTACTGTCCTTCTACTCTCTGGAGACATCAAATTGTCTCGCTTCACAGATAACCAACTAAGCGCCTCGCTTAGGAACAGATGAACGTATCAGACGTTCAGAGTTCAACAGTTTAGGAAAGAGCGAAAAACCCATTAATCTCGGCTGGATCTACCTGTAAATTGTAATTTATATCCTGTTGGAAGTTTACGCTTCTGATAGTGTTTCTGATGATGATTTACCTATTTTGGTAATAAAGTTGCAGTTTGTAGAAATTGGTGTCACCAAGAACATATATTAATCTCGGTTAAAAGTTATGGGTACAGTACCTAGTCTGTATATGATAATTTGCCTGATTGCTACAATTTGTATATCATGTTCGTAGTATAATAGTTATTTGTACAACTGTGATTGTACTTTTTAAGATGATTAGGCTATTATAGCTACATAGTTGTAGTTTATAGAAATCCTTTGTCACCTAAAATATCATACGGACAGATAATGATTATGATTAACACCAAGATATGGGTAGTGAATCTGCAATTAACAGACACGTAGATAGCCATTTCTACCATGAAGACAAAACGGCTCTTAGGGCAAGTATAAATGACTTATTAGGGCCCATGTAGTAGGTAGGTGGTCTGTATGAAACTTTTAAAACTCGTTTTATGCTCGTTAAGCAATATTGGTACAGTAACAACAAAAAAAAACACACCGTCATAACTAAAGCATATACGAAGTTTAAACAAACTTAAACGGCCAAAGGAGCTGTGGAGGTTGGATCGCAGTCAACATCTCTCAAGATAGAAAGACTAACCAATCGTTGTGACTTCAAACCAAATAAAGCAACCTTAGAATGCTCTCCGTAGCATTTGAAGCCAAACAGTAAAACAGCTGAAGATTTACCGTCACTCTAAAACAAGCTCAACCGTACAATGAAACTTAAACCGGAGCAATCCGTTGCGACCTGCATAATAGTTTCTCTCATACCGCAGCGAGCGCCACGTAAATGTTAATTTAACTGCATTTAAATTTATGGACTATAAAATTAACGGTAATGGGGATTATATCTAATTTTCAAGTTTCCTCTTGGAGATGGAATTATAGTTTACAAAGTTTCCAAATTTGAAAATGGTGCAAATAGGTCAAAATATTTAGAGTTACTGTTACGAACTCCTTTGTAATACCCTTTTTATAGCTTCACACACTACTTCTAATCGGGTTTTGATATTATTCTATACCTGCCTGTCAAAATGTTTATCTCTTTTAGTTCGTATTTTTATATTATTTTATTTTAGTATACATCTTAAACTACTCTTGAGTTCCCAATTTATCATCTGACCTGACCTACCATTACAGTGAAGGTAAAAGAAACTTAAAAGGAAAAATAATTAGTGTTTTATATATTGCATGGAATTTTTACTTGTATTTTTTAACTTATACCGAAAGTTTAGTTTGATATTAGTTCTTAAGCCCACAATAATAAGGGCGACATAATATCTAAACGTCTGACATGCTTCTATGGACGGTACAAACAATATTTAGTTAGTATAAAGACTTGATTTCAATGATTGAGATTTATTTTTAAAACAAATAACAGACTGTTATCGATATGACTTATTTGAATAACAAATAACGTTTAACAAACTATACCTTCTTCTATTTGTAAATAACGAACAAAGAAACAACTGAGCTGAATTTAAGCAACAGTGTGATAGGAGGAACGAAGCTATAAAGATGATTCCGAGGCTTCCTCAAGCATTATTCAATTTGGTCCCGGAGGTTACAACCGCTGGTTAGGACTACTAAAAGACGTACAATATTTTGCTGAAAGAGCTTTGACATAGAGCAAAAAAATTAACTGGCACTGTATTTTGTAAAATAATTAAGGCATTATTGCGGATTGATACAAAAAAATGTGGATTTTCAGATTTAAATCTTTACATGTGCCGAAAGATATTTCTTTTGGCCAAATTTCAAGATTGTACGAGTAAGCCAATGGCAGTCCAATATTGGAGTGATTATTTCCGTATCTTACGATTCCAAAAATCCTGAACACAGAAATAGCATAATTTCAACTTTATAGGTATTCAAGACACAAGCTCTTCAGTATAAAGTCTAGATAGATAGCTGGGTAGACGTACAATAAAGAGATCCTATATACCCATTTCCGTATGAAGTATGAAACACCAAAAACAAAGAATGTACTAACACTTTGGTCTTTGTTGACTAGAAAGTTACTCGTTAAACTTTTTCAACTAGCTCAACTTTGTACTAGATATCAAAAATAAAGCAGTACTTGTGTCTAAAAACTTTTAGAGCACCCTAGAACATGATTAGTTGCTTAAACCTTAATCTCTACTCTTTAAAGTGTTCAATTCAAAGTGAGCATTTAGAAACAAACGAAAACTCCACTCCGGTTTCGCGAGTAAAATACCACGTAATAATTTAATACTAGCAAAATATCCTGTTTCGAACGAATAGCTGTTCAACTGCCACCATGAAAGAATTCATTTTTCTTTGACACTATACTGTCTCATCACTTTCTACGGAGAGCCTTTGTATGCGGCTCTTCTCGCTAAGTACATTATGTAAATGTAATACTGGAGGCAGGACCGGCGGTTCTCGTACGTTGTATGTATATACCACACCCATATTATTACACGTAGTGTAGACAAACATGTTGGCTCACGTTCACAAATCACTAGTATCTGAAATTAAACTGTAAGGTCTGTTCTATTCTCTGACAAATACACGCTGTAGTTGTCTCATGTTTTAGCGTGCTAATGGTTACATAAAATTTGAAGTTATTTGAATTGAAAAAAAAAAGCGAGTTCAAACAACTTATTTGGGAATATTTTTAATTAATTACGGTTGAAGATTCAAATAATAAACTTTACTCTTGTGTACTCGTTTCAAAATATCTACTTTGGTATTTTTAATTATATTAAGGTGGTTCTAAACAGCAATTATATGAGATTGCATAGCATATCTTATCTTTTATTAACAAATGTAACAAGAGCTATAAATTGTATCACTACTTTAAGTGACCAAAATATAAAACGATATAATTTAACAAGATTAATTAAATAGATGCACCTTATTTACAGACATTAGTTTTACAGACGAATTAGAATACTATTTGGGGGGTTATATTGCAATAAAAGTTTTCTTCTAGACAACTTTCAGGTATAACTGAATGAATTGCTGTAAGAAATAAAAGAATAAAACACACATACACTATAAATTTCTACAAACGGTAGACTCTTGTTACAAAATGTTATACGGTGGTATACAAAGTGGGGAAGTGTTGATAACCCAAAACATAATTTACCTGTTTTATAAAAACGTTACACATTGTCTTTGAATTTTATCGTGGTACACAATGTTTTACAACATTATAAAACTGTTGTGGGAGCACCTTTGGACAGTAAAAACGAATTCAATTGCTGTCTGGATCTTAAACATTTTTGCTGAAAATATTTTGATAACGGCTTTAGTTGAATCTGTAATTCCTGTAAGACACATTTTCCAAGAAACTTTTTAGTTAACTCGCGAAATTTTTGAGTTCGACGTATAAAATTGACATTTATATGCATCTGCGAAGATAGAGTTTAGACATCAAACTCAGTTATGGGTTAGCAGACAGAACACATCAAAAATTTTCAACAGAGATTTATGATTTTATATGTTACAGTAAAATTGTGAATGCAGATGTACTCGTAGTTTCAATCTTTAAGTTATTTCATATTGGTTCATGTTTTACACGGCCATACCCTTATCCCTTTATCTACTATTTCCACTACCTTAAGGTTGTATGGAAGATAATGCCGTCTAAATTAAACTAGAATTTGTCTGTTTAACTAATTGTCGTGCATATGTTGGCATAGTTTATCTATCTATCTCTCAGAGTACAAGTAATTTTTTTTTGTATTTCATACTTACTTACATACATTAAAATGTACCGGTATCTATAAGCTTTTCTTTTATCAGTTAAAAAAAGGGTTTTTAAAAATGATTTTATATAAATAAATGAACACGTATCAATATCAGAAAACATCACATACGATATCAAAATAGTAACTTAGGTAAAAACCTTATCTTGAAAGTGCTACCTATATTGCCAATGTTTACTTTAAGAATTAAAAAATAATAAAGAGCACTCCAATTTCATAGTTTCACTGCTACAGCAGCAAGAATGGTATGATTGCAAAAATACCAACAAAAACAAAGCAAGACACACAAAACGAGACGTCTAGACTGCGCTAGTTTAAAAATCAATTTCTTTATTTATCCAGACTTGCAGATTGTTTCCTCAGAAATATCTTAGCAAATATCTGTTTGAAACTAGGTTCGTAAAACAGTCAGTTTTTAATTTAGAGGGGCTTAAAAGGACGATCACCGTCGAGCGGAGGATTAAAACTTGTGTATAAAACTACTTAAGGTTATTCCTATAAAATATACTTACCATTTCAATGGAAAATACAAAGTTCATATTTTCAATACACGTACCTCATGTTAAGGAGAGTTTCATCTTGTTCAACCTTTGTTTTGGAGTAAAAACTGTTTTCGTTACTTATGGTATAAAAATCAAGGAAAATTGTCCTTAACGCATAACACTTTGTTCACGCTGTTATCTTTTATACCTGATAGAATCAGTTTAAAGCTTACGTATGTTTTGTGATATCTTGCATTTATTACTTGCAACGTACTTTACCCATTGCCATATATAAAACTTAACTAACAACGTATATTTTATCACATTTTTTTCTTGTTGCCTCTGAGCACCGGCCAAGTTTTAATAGACAGTACTTAAGTTCTGCAAAACTCATTGGCAACCGTGCATTGTACGCGAGCTGAAGGCACAATTTCTCGCATGTGGCGCAAGCAGAAGCTGGTTTGACTGCACAACTATTTTAATCGTTCATACATTGTGTGTAAATATTTAAAAGTTATCATTGTGTGGTTATTTCGTTTAATAGTGGACAGATAATATTTAATTAAGAAAATGGTCCTTATTAAATATATTATGTGGCTACCATAACCAAAAGGTAAATGATTTGTATATAATGCTTGCAACGCAATCGTTAAACCTGTTGGTCAGAACACCTAAGCAGCCAGTAGTTTTGTCAAAATTTGTCAACAGGACAGTGTCTGTGATAGTTGTGACCAGCAACATATTTTTCTCGACATTGTAAGTCTGTGTGATTATTTTTTTATGTATGATTATCGAAAAGTTTCTGTTTAAAGTATGCGTGCTAATAATAATGCGATAAGATTCAGTAGCCATTACGATTAGGTATGACTATAAACACAATACTTATTACCGTAGTTCGCGTGAGAAGTGCTTTCTACCTCCAATAAATAAAAATATTTTACTTGTAATATGAGCCAATACCACCAAAAATACCAATCGCGAGATATTATGTGACGGGCGGAAACCGAGCATATTCTTAATATTTATCAATTACACTTTAGAAAAAAATTTCATGTTCATTACTCTAATTTTATTTAGTTCTAATTGTGGCCATCGCCAGTAGGTGCAGACGTCATCGCCGCTACGATCTCTATCACACACTGAAGCACTGGAATACTACACGGTTTTGCTACTTTACTAAAGATACCGCAATCACGTAATCCCTCTTCAACTATAATCACAAAACACTGGGTTAAATTCTGCTGACCTTTTATTGTAACTGTGCTGGTATGGTGTATCAAAACAATTGATTCGTCCTCAGTACACGTGGCTCAATAATAAAGGTACCTGCTGTTCAAGGTACGCTAATTAAAACCTCTTTATTAATCGACTTTAAAAAGGTTAACAATAGCTAGACCGCCGGCCTTGAAGTATTGGTTGTTGGAATTAATATCAAATTTAAAGTAATGCGTTATAGACCACATTGAAATGAATATCTTTATGAATATCGCTGATAAGTAAGTATCAAGCAATTCTCTAGAAAAGAGACAAAACGAATAATACAAATCTATACAGTTATAAAAGTGAAATATGAAAATCGGTATTGTAATAAACTTATTATAATACCAATTTCCATTTGTTATATAAATGTTTTTTTACTCAAACTAAATAAAAGAAATTTTCTTAATATATGTATAAATCTATCTCTTGGACAATGAAATCTGCTGTTAAATTTTCTCTAAAACAGCGATAAAGCCCTATGAGGGAAAGATTTAAGTCAATAATGCAAATGAGGTGCGGTATTTCACATAAATATTCCGAATAAAGACCATCAGCCTGTGATTAGATTTGGCAGTATTCTAAAATTTTGAGCGAGAGCAATTCAGTGGTATTGACTAGGCAATTAGGTCGGGATCTCTAAGTAAGATTGATACAAGTGAGGCTGAACAAAAGGCAACTTTAGACGAACGCAATTACGTATGTATGAGGAACCGTGGATCGATACTTTTTCTTTTGGCTGAAACTTTGTTATAAATCCTTAGGATCGGATCGTCGACAAGTTTTAATTTAAAACGACTTACCGCTCGATTGCCGGTCGTGGCGTAGATTAAACTTGCTCCGATGGATGTTCAGAAGCTACCTGGATTCGGAGATCAAAGGGAACGTAAATAAAGAAAGGTGAGTGCAAACTTTCGCTTCGCCTGCGTTTATTAATTCGGTGTATCTGACGGAGTTTACTTTAATTTCCGCTTCACGCGAGCAAAGGACTCTTCAGGCTCTGCTGTTTATTTGAAGACTTAGCCTATTCGCACTTTAGTTGTCTTTACGGCGACTTGTCTTTAAGATAAACAGCTCTTTATTCGTGATATTTTAATGATTTTACTTCTTGTTAATAAATGGATAGGATGTTTAAATTAAATATTTGAATACTACTAGGCTCCAGAATAATCTGTAAAATTTACAACGTTTACCATGAACGTGCCCTGCCAATATGATATCCCTAGACGCATACGTCGACGCATATATTTGCACTCTTTTTAACCGGGCAAGCAAATACCATCTTCTTCGTCTTTTTTTTTTATCGTTTTGTCTAAAACTTTCTCTTTCGACACTTAGATTTTTCTTCATTTCTCTAACTCTAAGAAATTACACAAAACAAGAACTATGAAACAATTATAAAAAAGTACTCTTTAAGGTGATTATTTAACCTAGAGAAAGAAAGGTTATTTTTAGTTTAATTATAAGTTGCTCAATTTTTGCCGGTTAAAATTCATTTTCTTTTAAGTGGCAAGAATTTTGTTAGCAAATTGGCTGTAGGCTTGCTATTAGTTTGCATATAGTTCATCACGCACAGTTGCTTAAAAAAATATCATGCACAAACTAGGAAATACCCAAAAGCCATGAAACAACAGTTGTCTTTTGGACCAACATTACTATACAATAATTCATTAACTCTAAAAGACTCGTTAAAGTCTACCTCCACGTTTATACAAAAAGTACAATCTTTGAACTTATCTGTGACGCGGCAACCCAAATTTATTTTTTAAATTAAGGTGTCCAAACAAAATAGGCCTATTTAAACAACCCGTGGACAGAAAATTATACAGGCAAGCAACGTTTCACAAATGACGAGGTGGGCGAGTTATGTACGCAATTTTAGAGGCGTGTCTTACAAGCAGGGGTATCAGAAAATGTAAACATTGAAACTAATTACGCGACGCTAGGCGATGCTGTAAGGTAAACCTCCTCGCAGGAATTCTGCTCTGATAATGTTTATGCAGACGAATCCGTAATAACTAGATGTTCATTATTTTAAATTAGTCTCGTTGGTCGGACAAAACCACTGTTATTAGAATTTTGTACCTACATATGTACGAGTATTTATAACATTTTACTACTACATTCAAATGTGCACACATAGAGGTGTTTAATTTTGATTCTGATAACTTTAAACAATCATGAGTCTATGGGTTTCGATACTAACGCGAAATATTAGAAAAAAAATCTTAAATGCGTTGATTAAGATTTGGTTTGTTTTCAAAGTAAGAAGCAACCTGGTTATTAACCCATTGTTATCAATTTTAACTGAATATCTATATGTGTGTCTGTAAAAAAGAGTCTTGAAGACGGACCAAGAGACATAAATTTTAAGACTTTTGCGTTTTGAACATTAAAAATAAGTTAACGAACGGTTGGAACGATCAAAAACAATTCCCGATACTGTCAGTGTAGTCCGTCGAAGTGAATTCAATAACATTTGTTATGCAAAAATGTGAATGTGGATGAAGATTTGCAAGCTCCCCCGAATAGACAGACGTAAAAGACCAGTCAGCTCGTGACCACGGTTGGTGCAACCTAACCGAAACGTCGGGTAGTAAGTAGTTCGTATGAACTACTAAAAACGGTTTCGTGTTTTGACCTGCTAACTTATTTTAAATGGTCAAAGGGACAACCAATCATTGCTGGCACACCAATACACCTTGTTCATACTCGTATCATACATGGCAAGGACTATCAGCTGTACTCATTCCCATAATTAAACTAATTATTATTTGGTCTGATTAAAGACTCCATAGACATTTGCTCAAACTTTAAAAAATGTCTTAAAGAAATATGACACAGTGATATTCGGTGGATTTTTAATTACTTTCTCATGCCGTTTTTGTATTGATTGAAGCAAGATTGCACGCAAAAATATTTTGTTTTGATTTTAAAGATGTAAATGTTTTGTTATCTTAAATTGGCTAAACAAAGTTGTAGTCGCAAACGCAGTTAAAATAAGTAATCATAGAAAATATTTTATGTAAAAGCTTTCAAAACGTCAAATTGATATTAATAACGAAGAAAATGGACAAATTAAAAACCTTAACTGAAATCCAATTAACAAACAAAGTTGTTCTTTAAAAATTATAATACTTTATCGATTTAGTGGCGACGACCTTTGAACGTATAACTAGGCCCTTGAATAATGTTTTTGTTCGTTTAGGGTTATTGGGGTTGATAGAGCAAAGTATTAACATTGTATTATATTACACCATCCCAAGTATATATGCGAATTAACAGCCAAGGTCAATATGCCTTAGTTGTTGACTTCAACAACAAATCGATTGAGATATAAATAGATGTGTAAGGAACGTAATACATGTTCTTTACTAAAAGTGGAAGTACTTCCGCCGAGCTAGGTGTAATCTGCTCGGGGACCAAGGCCCGACTACCGATCTTGGTTTGTCGTATATATACTTAGTGGCGACAAAAACTCTGATATCGCGATGTAGGATATCGATGTCACGCATTACGTATGGAGCGTTGTTTACTACGCCAATTCTGCTGACGCTGTATTTGTGTCGACTTGTAGGTCATGTCGTAGGTCGGCACAGATGCCAAGTTAAATGATAAGTCCTAATTATTTTTAAATCAGTATGAAATGTTCGGTTACAACTAAAAATATAATTTCTTCTTAAGACAGACAACATGTTCATACACTAATTACATTGAAGTGTTCGTAAGTTCTATTGCACAGTGTTGGCTCTTATGATGGCAAAAGCAATAAAGTCAATACAATATTGCTTTGATAATACAATAAATTTATTAAAATGCTATTAAAATTAATCTTATTTTAACCTATCTGGATGCTAAATGTGATTTTTGTAAGTCACCTGGAACTGGGATAGACTTTTGATGAATAGGTCAATTAGTAATAAAAATACCATGATACCTTTTGAGCTGTGTTCATGAAAAACATATGTTCGAAGGCTTAATATGATTATATGAGCCAAAGTTGGCAGGTTTGTGTGAAATGGTAATAAGTAATTGAAAAGTGGTTAGTTATCAAATAATAAATAAAATCAATCGTAAAATAAATTTAAGATTGCTAGAATGTTGCAATAAAACCGGTCATATTTTTATAAGTAGCTACTTAATTTTTACATGAAAATGTGTGTGTACACATTTCGTTTTGCTTGAGAACTGAATATAAAATAAATACACTACTTTTGGTCAACATCACATATATTGCTTTGATTTTGAGGTAAGTAGCTAAAGCATATAATTGTGTTACAGAAACAGATAAAACGATAGTACTGTACCACGCAGGCCCAAGACAATATAAGAATTTACGTTTTCCATATTCCAGTTCGTTTTCGAACCCGGGATTTTTGAGAGAGCGCAAAGTCAATGTCAGGCCCGCTCGCCCGACAGACGTCGTCAAATTATACATAAGCAAGTAACCCAGTAAATTTTATGTCAAACAACTATTTCAAAGCGAGTAAATTCTCTTGAACTATTTGCATCCGAATCTTGCTCAGAATGTGTAGCCTGCCATAATGAAGTAGGTTCTGCGATGTGCTTTGCCTTATTTGCCAGTTAATTACGTCGGGGTTATTTTACACTAAAATTGAGTTCATTTCTGAAATGAATTATTACATACATTTCATGAAAATAATCATTGTAATAATATATTGATCGTATTAAACCAAATATGAAATTGAAGTGAAATGTAAATAAAAATATGAATATTGTTATGGAACATTTTTTTACTTTCCGTTAGACTTTTTCCGAAATCAAATAAGGTGGTTTGAAGTCAAATCTTAAACTTTTTTTTAGAATCATAACTTTCAGAGTATTTTACATGTTTTAAAGTAAGATCAAACATTATTATAATAATTCATGAATAAACAAACAAATCCAATTCCGATGACTAGCACAACCCTCGTCTTAGCTAATAGATGGCATGCGCTCAATGTTAATGGACAGATGTGTACGATAAGTACTTTACTATCAAATGTCCTAAAAACAACGAAAGGACCAAGGAACAGTTAAAACTAATATTAGCCAGGACTAGCACCTAAACGAGTGCTGATTGTCATCTAATTTATTTGTAAATCTAATCTTATCCATTCCGGATCATGTGGGTAAAAACGACAATGATTTATAAATATACAGTCTTAAATAGATTTTATCGATTTTAAAATAGTCAACGTATTTCAAATAACATTCTACCGAAGTTACTTGTGCAATTTTCACTGCAGACTAAAGTTTAAAACTATGTTTTATGGAACTTTACAATTTCTTTTTATCTACGTGCAAAAGTATTTTGGGCTAACTGAACTTTTTAAAATAGGAATTCTGGTATCAGTTAAAAAGCATTTTTACATGAAAGTTGTATTTTAAGCCAGAAAGCCGAAGAGGAAGTCTATAATTATAGAGCAACATTAGATTAGCCCGTTCAATATAAGCTGGCATTATTTTAGCAGCGCTGTTATTTACTATGTTATACTTTCAAAAGGATTAATACTACTTGATCCTCTAAAAAACTAATTGATCTATGGTACGTGAGCAGTTTTAAAATTTAATTATGTACTTCGTATGTTTATTCTTGGTTTATATATGAATCAATGACTTGGTTGATATATGATAATATTACTGTCTCAAATACATTTTCAGTTTTTTTTATAACGCATTTAAGATTGACCTCATCCCGTCTGATGATGGTAATAAGTTCCTAACTTAAGGGCGAAAAGTATAGCATAGTAAAACTGTTACTAGACTTGTCACCCTTACCTTGAAGGCTCGACCCCTGCTACTAATGTAGCACCCCCCAAGATCTCTGGAAACCTTACTCACATGCAGGAACACAACAACACCGGAGTGATTGTTATTTGGCTACGGTCTTCTGTACCACCTTGGAGGTATTTCACCAGTCGGGCTGTTCCAGTTCGAGCGTAACTCTTAAGTAAAAAGGTAGTTAAGTACACTGGGTTTTGTTTTTATGCCAGGGCATGAGAACTAACATCAAAGTGCAAACGAATACCTACATTGATGAAAGGTTGTTGACCTAAAGGGAATATAATGAAAATTAATTCTGGCAACCCATTAAAATTGTTCATTTTTTATTTTATCAAAAACAGGTAAGTTCGTGCTTTTAATTTTGAGAGCTTGACTTTTTTATTTGAAATAGCATTCAATTACATTTCAGCACATTTTCTGGTACTTTTACATGTTCATCTGAGCTTTTTAAAAATTCTCGGATTCCACTTACCGCTGAAAGCCTTTGCTGACGGTGTCGTCGAATAGAATGTACATATTTTTGTTGCGTATGTACTCCGGATACTTGGTAAAAGGATTCTGGAAATTTCAGAATACGGAGTACTTTAGCATTTAACGCATTTAACTTTTGTTTGCCTCATAAATTTATCGTTTATTTAATTAAATTGTACATCTTCTAAAAAATAGGTAGATTGGTATCAAAGTAATTAGTTTTATCTATAAATTATAACTAGAAATTGTTTTACCACCAAATCGTTGATTTTTGGGTTATTTACGCGGGCAAAGATCCTGATGGCCTATTGGCTATAACATACATCATCCTACATCTGGTTCTATCGTTGTGTGTCATTAATTGTTAATTTCTATCTTCGTCTGCAAAATGAAAATAGTAAATGTTTACTTTAAAAATATCATTCACAAAAATACGAAACCTATATTATGACATTATTTCAAAATAATTATAAGTTAGATACAATTTTACTTTGTATTAATCAATCTTTTATTTAAACCAATATTGCACAAATAATCTACGAAACATGTAAAGATACGGTCAACTAAGAAATATCAAGTCGCTCTTTTCAAAATTCTACAAGGCTTTTTAAATAGTTAATCCATGCTTGGATTATTCCAAACAAACTCAACATTTACAGTAAACTTCGACTTTATTTCCAAGTAATAAGACGGGGTAGAGTTGAACAATCTGCCTGAAAGCTACAAACAGGAGTCCTATCATCCCATCGAGGAAACGACGCCAATGTTTGAACAGAAATGGAAATGTTGTATTGGAATCTCGTAACCACGAGAGTACTCGTAACCCAAACAGAAGTAACCTTTTAAATTGAAATTTATTCGTCAAAACCTATTCTATGAAAATTCCTTTTACTTTGAATAATGTTGGTACTTCTTGCTAATAGTAGTCTTCTTGGATTTGTATTTTATGCTGTAATTGAACAAGTACCTGCTAGAAAGAATATTATAATATTTTTTACATAGTCAGGTTAGTCAAACAATTTAAGGCTCAAGTATATCTGGTTTAATTTAAATTATTTTAGATTTATGAAATTTAGTTCTGCTAAAAACAGTAGAGTACAATTGCACTATTTTAATTTACTAAACAAGTTTTTATTCAAATTACTGGTACCATGATTTGCCGGATCAATTAATAAAAATACAGGATAGTAACGCATGAATTGAACTTTTAATAATTTTATGCAATAAATGTTATTTTTCCCTTAAAAACATGAATGCGAGTAAAATAGTCTTTAATATTTTAAATTAATTCAATTATACACATGCTCTATGAACTAAAACTCATTGTATAATTATCATCAGTCCTTAGAAGCTAGAAAGATAATACAAGAAAAGTATGAATAGGTTCATATAATTTTACGAACCACACCTCGCCACTCTATCCATTACCAAAATTATCTCTAATCAGCGAACTGATATCACCAAAACTTTGCTTCGAATGGAACAGGTACAATGCAAGTCTGCCATTCGTTTTGAAATACAATCGCCAAAGTTCACGCCATTTAAACTTGGCAAAATAGCTTTCTAGTTAATCGTAGTCATTTGGGTGAGCACCTCAACAGAATTCGCTCTGATGATATTTTAGCAAAGTTCTTATGAAGCTGCACTTAGCCTATACAAATAGTTCAGCTCTTCTTAATTGACGTTTTAGTACTGTTATGGTTTTGGCTGGGAACTCAGCCAATTACATTTTATGTTTTGTTTTTAAAGTAGGATGTAATTATTATTATACGAATTACGAAGGCTACGGCCGGAGGATGCAAAAAAATACAAAATTTATTAAAATGAATTTAATTAAAAGAATTACAATGTTATAAATTACGTCTAATGGATATGACTATTGCTCGATGGTGGAAACAAAAGTGATGATTTTCCGTGTGGCCGCAATCGATGTCCGGCGATGCACGTTGTGCTGCGTCGGCGCCTCGTGTCGGGTCACTCGTGTAGGCATTATGAAATGAGGTTAACGCTGACCGGCGATATTGGTGTAGTGGCAGTATGTAACACCTCCCCCCGAAGATCAGCAACTATCTTGTGAACTTGTTCGAGATGGTTGCTGCTAAGTTTCCATGGTCTACTTTTATCTGGCTGGGGTCCATCTTTCTGATATCTGGTGTGGCGTAGATTCCTTGAGGTGAATCTGTGATACTTTGAGCATCTGAATTTTTATTTCGTAGCCGTTTAACTCGTAGTCGTCGGTATGCTACGGCAATGATGAGTGCTACTGCACTTAATATAATGACGTAGACTGGTATCGTAGTATGGTAAATAGATTGCGCTGTAATTTGATCCAGTTGGATTGGGGCTTGCATAGATACTTTGGTGTTGATTGAATGAAGGTGTTCTAAGTTGATGGAGTTAAGGGTTGCAGATGGATGTTCCAGGTGCCTCGACTCATCATACTGAGGCATTTCCATAATCTTAATGGCGTGACCTTTGATGCGTTCATCTGAGTTAATTATAGTGAATTCCGGCGTGGTGAGATGGCATTTGAATGGGATAACGGCTAGGTAGCTTCCTTGTAGGGTCTGATATTTCTCTTTTCCACATGATATCTTGATCTTAGTAAGCGTTGGGAATGAGATGGTGTAGTGTCGGTCATCCAGTTGCTCGAGGGCTTCTTTGGCCAGAGTGACAGGAGTCAGTTTACAGGAATGATGGAGCACTTGCTTGGTGATCAGTAATTGGATACAGTCAGGTTCATTTATGATGTTATAATTGGATGTTGCTTGGCATAGAAAACATGAATTTATCTTCGGACATTCTGTCTCTATGTACATATGATCTTTTCCAGAGATTGCTATATAGGGTAAGGTGGGTATTAGTATTTCGTGATTTTTATTAGGGATAATAGATAGTTTGTAAAGGTCATAGGATAGTGGATAGGCAATAGGCAACTTTATTACTATAGTTATATGTTCGTCCGCGTAAAAGTATCCTAATTTAATTATATCATAAAACTCTCTATAATCTACGTTTAAGATTTCATCGTTTGAATATAAAATCTTAATTTTACTTATCATATTCCTAAGTTCATCTAGACTAACTATAGAGTGAGGGGTGCTCGATGCACGTATAAATGCTAATGTATTACCTAACTCAAATAATTCCTGAGATAAATCCTCGACATTATCTCCTAATATAATGAGATGTTGAGCCAGATGGGCATATTTAATTAAATCCGTCTCCCTCTCAGCATCGCTTTCCATGATAACATTCAAGATTCTACTGATATTATTTTTATTAGTTACTAATTTATCTAAAGTTTTCATACTATGAGAAACCCAATCTTTATTAATTGTAATATGATTGTTAAATTCAGATTCTAGTTTAAGTTCGTTATTTTGTAGGACTTTAATAGCGTTATTGTATTTAACAGCATCTGTATAGTCTAGGTTACCGGAAATACTTTTTATTACTGATCCAAGTCCATCAATGAGGCCTCTCTTACTTCGATTTGGCTCAAATGTACGTAGTTGTTCTGTTATTTTACTAAGTTTACTATGGAGATGTTCAATATGTGGTTCATATAAGGATAAAGTCTTATTATTTAATTTGGGCCTGATGTCTGCTAATTGAGATTTGACTATTTCTACTTGCGAATGAATATTACGAAGATCAATCGAATTTACAAATGAATGATAGTGAGCTACGATCTTAGTGGGGCCTAGTTTGAATGGAAGAATTCCTGGTCCACCAGCCAAGCTGTCAATCGTTACGTCTTGTCCTCGAGTCAGTTGAAGCAGTGTAAATAGTAGTAGTATCCTGCAACAAAATGGGATCTTTAGGGCTACGTTTTAGTCTGGATTTGGCTACGGGACCTCGTTTCTTTTTGGTGTAGATATGTATAGGAAGATCTGCAAGGACTGTATCTTTGGTGTAGCGCGGGGCTAATTTTTGTCTACTAGCTAAAGGGTTGCGCACAAATACCTGCTGGTCTGGTAAGTATTCCTTTTCAGGTTCTCGATCTTTGTTCCTGTTTTCGATAAGCTCAGTCCTATGGTGAAGAGATGTTTCGTTTATTAAGTCGTAAACCTGGGTCATCTTATTCTTATGGTCAAGTGAGTATTGTTGTAAAAGATGTTCAGTCAAGTCTATGTCTAAGGGATCGCGGGGATCAAAGTGGCCAGTTATTAAGTCAAGGGGTCTGCACTTCGTAAAACTATGGATGGAACTATTATAGGCTAACACTGCATAGGGCATAAGATTAACTACAGGTTCGCTTCGTTTCTCAAGCTTCAGTATCCTGAGATGTTCTAGGATGGTAGAATGGAAGCGTTCTACAATTCCATTGTCATTGGGTGTATGGGCTAGAATCTTATGATGCTGAATTTTGTGTAATCTAGTAAATTCTGAGAATAACTGGTTTGTAAATTCGGGGCCTTGATCAGTAACTATAGTTAGAGGAACGCCATGATGCGTGGAAAATTTTAGAAGAGCTTGGACAACGCTTAGGGCTGTACCATCCCTAAGGTAGTATGCTTGAGCATATTTCGAGAAGGCATCGACCAAGGTAAGATATTTCTCGTTTTGAGCAGTGAAGAGATCAATATGAACTGTCTCAAATGGCTTAGTAGGTGGTGGTACTATCGAGAATTTTTGCTTGATGGGATTACGGTCGTATTTGGCTTGACCACATATATTACATTCGTTGATGTACTTTGTAATATGCTCTCTCATCTTTGGCCAGTAATATTTAGCGGATAATGCTAAGAAACATTCATTAATACCGTGATGGTTGGTTTTACCTTCGTGGTATTTTTGTATGATTTCTTGTTGGCGTAAATAATCTTTAACGTTTTCTAATTCTGATTTGGTGAGGATTAAATTCATAGCTGAATTTTTGAATGTACTTTGTATTATGGGAATTATTCTATACATGGCCAATGGTGGGTGAATTATAAGTCCTGTTCGTACTTTAGGGTTGACATACTCCTTAACTGCATTAATAATATCGTCTTCAAGGTTTGATTCTGATATTTGAATAGTTGTTCTAGTGTGTGTATCAAATGGTTTAGTAACTGTCGGTTTCGTCTTTATATCGCCTACAACTACCAAGCAAATCTGTCTGTTGAATCTATTAAGGGGATCGTCAGATATGGGAATTTCTAAAATAGGATTTTCAGCATTGGTATGAGCTGTGACAGTGGTAGAATGAGATGGAGATGGCGGTCTCTCTGAAATATTTACCGCTACAGAGCTAGTATCTTCATTGTTAATTTCAATGCGGGATAAAGCGTCGGCATTGGTGTTAAGTTTGCCTTGCTTATAAACTGTAGTGAAATTATATTCACTTAATTTTAATCTCCAACGCGTTAATCTTGAATTTGGCTCTTTTAAGTTCATAACCCATTGTAAAGGCTTATGATCCGTAACAATTTTAAATTTTCTGCCAAATAAATAAGGTCGAAAGTACTTGGTGGCCCAAACAATAGCCAGAAGTTCTTTTTCTATTGTACTATAGTTAATTTCACTAGAGTTTAAAGTTCTTGACGCATAAGATATTGGTTTATCACCGCCTATGGGACCTTGGGACAAGATAGCGCCTATGGCAAAATTAGATGCGTCAGTTGTTAGAACAAATTCTCTATCAAAGTCGGGATACTGCAAGATGGGGTCGTTTGTCAATAATTTCTTACAAGTCTCGAAACAGTTAATATATTTAGGGTCATTAGTCGTTATTTTAGAGCCCTTTTTTAGACACTGCGTCATTGGTTTCGTTATACGAGCAAAATCTGGGATGAATTTTCTATAATAGCCTAATAGTCCTAAAAATCGTTTTATCTCTGTGGCTGATTTTGGTAATGGAAATTTGTTAATGGCAATAATTTTGTCTGGATTGGGTTTGATCCCATCCTTGCTTATTATATGTCCTAAGTAAGCGGTCTCTAACTTCAAGAACTCGGACTTGTCCATTTGAATTTTGAAGTTTGACTCTCTCAATCTTTTGAAAACCTTTTCTAAATTATCCATGTGTTCCTGTAATGAGACGCTAAATACAATGATATCATCTAAATAGACCAGGCACACTACATTTTGAAGGTCTCTAAGCACGTTGTCCATTACCCGTTGGAAAGTGGACGGAGAGTTTTTTAATCCCATGGGCATACGCAAGAATTCAAAGTGCCCATGTTCCACATTGAATGCGGTTTTGTGGATATCCTCAGGGTTCATCTCTACCTGGTGAAATCCACTGGCAAGGTCAAGGGTGGTGAAATAATGACAGTTACCTAACTTGTCTAGAACATCAGCTATGTTTGGTATAGGGTATTTGTCATCTATGGTTTTTTCGTTAACTTTCCTAAAGTCAATTACTATGCGCCATTTGGTTTTTCCAGACGCGTCGGCCTTCTTGGGGACCACCCATATAGGAGAACTCCAGGCTGATTGCGAAGGTCGAATAATACCCTGATCTAGCATCTTAGAAATTTGTTCTTGGACCTCTTGCCTATGAATGAATGGATAGCGGTAACTTTTGGTGTAAACAGGTACTTCGTCAGTTGTTCGAATGCTGTGCTTGATTTTATTGGTAAAAGTTAATGGTTCGCCTTCGATATAGAAGACATCAGCGTACTGAGCGCAAAGTGATTCTAAATTTGCTCGCTCTTCAAGATTCAAATGGTCTGTGCGTAATCGCGAAAGGACTTCGGACGCGCGCTTTGATAACTGTTCGGTGCGCATGCACTCAGTATTAAATAATTCCGCGCAAACTGGTTTGTCCATCGAGAAAACTATGTCATGTCTGGTGGGATTTATAACTTCAACAACGCCGCGATTATTTACTACCGTAGTTACGCAATCATTAATAAGGCAGTTAGCGATAGTTTGTTGGGATATTAAAACATCACCATCATGAAAGTTAACTGGGATTCTTATGAGTTTAGATGAATTTGCTGGTATAATATCTTCGTATAGGTTGCAATTTCGTGAATCATACATTCGTAAAGGTGTTTGAGATTGCCGTGTAACTAAGACCTTATTTTTCAAATCAATACTTGACTCTAATTTTTCTAATAAATCGTATCCGATCAAACCATCAAAGAAATCATGAAATTTATAAATGAACAACGTAATTTCATTGGGCTCGTTAAATTCTTGAAAGCATGGTAATGTTATAGAATAGTCGTTTCTGGTTGTCGCATGGATATTGGTAACTTCAAATGGGTCATAGTTACATGGTACATCTGGGAAAAATCGTTCTACTGCTTCAGGTGATATAAAGGATTGGTTCGCGCCTGTATCTATAAGTAACTTTAAAGGAGGATTTTGTATTTGTATATAAGGTAATTGCCGCTGAGTTTGAAGATTTATCTCTATTTTGGTTTTTCGGATTTCGAGCTCTCGTGAAAATCCTCGCGCTCATGGGATGGTGTCACATCCTGAGTTTCCTCTACTAACGTGGGTGTATAATCTCCATGATATGATTGTTGCTCATATAAGGAACTGTAAGCATAGTCGGGATAGTCATAGTAGTCTTGTGAGTATGTGTCCTCATAGCATTCATAATAGGGATCGTAGTACTGATGGTCATAAAACTGATTAAAGTTTAACTCACGGGTCTTGAAATAATTAGAAGGAGGTGGATTGCCTGATTTTGACCAATCATGAGGTGTGCGTGTGGGCATGGGTTTTGCAACATAATGGCTGACACCGCTCATAGGCTGGGGTGCCATAGTTACGTTGTGATTCGGTTGGAAACCCGGGTTCCTTTGGGGTAATTTAAAAACATTACTCTGAGCCCTATAATTCGGCGGAGGCGCCGCGAACATTTGTTGGGTGCGAGTAGGGCCATTAAAGTGAGGCGTTTGGGGCTTCCAAAACGGCGTTGGCCTCTGTGCTTGAGAAAATGGCCTAGATTGACCGGCCATGTTGGGCATAATAAATGGTCGTGAGGGACCAGGCATATGCGGATGCCTCGGAAAATTAAATGGTCTAAGGGGCGGTAATACGACGGGTGATGGGTTGCTGTAAGATAATTTAGGCATGTTAAATGAAGACGTTGACTGTAACCTCTTATCAGGCAGCTGCTCATTCCGCTGCTGCAGGCACAATGTATTCATTTCATCATGAACGAACTCTAGTGCTTTCTCTATCGTATCAGGTCGCATGCACCGAATACGTGAGCCCAGTGGGTCTCGAAGACCGCGCAGATATGACTGTAAGGTTAACTTCTTGTACAACTCGCGTTTGGCTTCAATGGTGCTCGGTATGGTCTCATGCAAACTGATGTAAGTCATAATAACGCTAAAAAGATTTTGGCACTGTTCATAAAACTCCTGAGGGGTTCCTGAGCCTTGTGTGAGCAACGACAAATCATTGTAAAGCGAGGTCTCATCGCGTTGGTCGGCAAAATTGTTCACAAGTGTCCTACGAATTGCATCCCAAGTCTCTGGTATGCCATTTGAGTTAATAGTGCGGGCCGCGGGCCCAGTAACCTTATTTAAAATACCGTTGATTAACGAGAGGTTACTTAATTCGTAACCTGGCTCATTATGCATATATTGCTTTACAAGCTGATCGCAAAGATTTATAAATCTGGTAAGGACGTTAGAATTGCCGTCAAACTCTGGAACTAGGCGAAGAGCCTTAAAAATCTGGTCAATCAAAGCGTCCGACATGGTAAAGGGTTCTAAACTACTTTCTTCACTAATTAAATCTAGGTCTCTATTAGAATTAAACACTACTCTACGATTTGAAATGCCTAACCTAGGGGTCCGTGATTGCCTTGGATGGAAAATCTTGGAAAACTAAGGAACACTAAATTGAAAGGAAGCAACTCTAGATAGATCTAGGTACTCACATACGCATTTTGATTTCTCTGCCCGTATCGATGTCTTGATACTCCTCTGGACTGCAGCTCTCGTAGGTTCAGGATATCCGATGAAGACTGAAGAGCTCAACCAGCGGCGTAACGATTGGGAGCAAACGATTTCTGGATGCGGAAGACCGATCGTAACGCGCACTGACTCGAATATCCTACCGACTGCGCCAATTACGAAGGCTACGGCCGGAGGATGCAAAAAAATACAAAATTTATTAAAATGAATTTAATTAAAAGAATTACAATGTTATAAATTACGTCTAATGGATATGACTATTGCTCGATGGTGGAAACAAAAGTGATGATTTTCCGTGTGGCCGCAATCGATGTCCGGCGATGCACGTTGTGCTGCGTCGGCGCCTCGTGTCGGGTCACTCGTGTAGGCATTATGAAATGAGGTTAACGCTGACCGGCGATATTGGTGTAGTGGCAGTATGTAACATACGTGATTCGTTTTTTTAGTATGAACAGACAGAGTAATGTCTGTTTTATTTTTGTACAGACACGTGCATTAAAAATATAAAATGTGAGTTTTTATGCCTTATTCGTAAGATAAGTCTTAAAAAGAGTTGTCAGTGCGGGTGATTGTCGTTTTTGCGTGATATAATAAGGGAAATAGTATCGTTATACACGTGGCGCGGAGATTACTATTCGATGGCAAAGAAAGGAGGTATGAATGCTCCAGTTTGGTACTGGAAGAGTGAAAATTCCTACCCAAATTATATAGTTATACTTATTATGATCATCTAGATGCTTTAGATTAATGAAAAAAAGATTTCATAGATCTCGCCTGATGTTGGTTTGTTAGTGGTCAATCCAAATCAGAGGCTTTTTGGCGCGTGTTCTCAAACAGATCTTTAGATGTTTTTGATATAAGCCTTACAGCCAACCTCTACCAACCAGTGGGATCACGTGGTGAAATATAGCTTATTACATCTCTTAGTTACAATTTTATCTCTCTCTTTGTATATTTAAGGTTAGTAGTGAGAATTAGTTTTTCGCTTATTTGATTAATTCAAAGTGGTTTCTACTAATGATTGATGAGTTTATGTTACATTTCAATGGCATTAAGTTTCACTTTGTATGTCGTGTGTGCTATTCATATTATTTCGACCGCTATTATATTATTGAGATAAGGTTTTCCTCCTGGCTGTAATAAAGCAATGTCATGCCTGAACTAACATAACCGAATTACATTATTCATACGGATAATATCTGTATTACACCACTATTGTATTTATCATACACAATGAAAACAAAATGTCTTCCAGTTGAGAGATTTTTGGTGCTGAATAATTTACTGAAATGTTTATAAATTCACAAATTAAACTTATTACTTTTATGAGTAATATTTTATAAGGTCTTCGTTTTTATCTCCATGAACATGTTTGTCGGCCCTAGTGATATTATGAAAAATTAAATGTTTGAATTGTTTGAGCTATTCTCGAGTTCCGCATTTAGCATATTAGATGATACACTTAAATATATTTTCAGATGTATAGTGAACAAAGCAAAAATCAATTTATTCTTCTACTGAATGTTGCTATCAAATTGGAGATAGAGCCCCGTTAAAATAAGTAATTGCATTGGATTATCAATGATTTAAGCAATTATCATATTGTCTTAAAAAAAATAATAAAACATTTTTTTTTTTAATAAAAGCAAACAAAACCGTGTTTCTGTCTAAGGTATTTTTATACAAAGTGTTTCGAAGAAAATTCTTATTGTTTACCTTACAACGTGAATATACTGAACCTTAGGGACGGGAACCTATGTCAATAGGTATCCTGCTTCTTGGGAATATTTTCACCATATGAAAAGTGCCTTAACAGTAAACCGTGGTATTTGCGCCTAAGTTTAGTAAGAAGTGATTAGTTTAATAAAGCGCAAGAATAATATTTCAATATGCAATATTTAAAGTTAGGACTGTTGCTATTTTTTTTTTAAACAGTGTAACCATTAAAATCCCGTTTAATTCGGTTGGGCTGCACTAATCGTGGTCACGTGTTGACTCAATACTTCACTGTGCTGTGCTTGACCCATCTTAACCTGTTAACTTATTTTAAAATGACAAATACCGTTTTCGTATAAGTCAGTTACAAATATTAAGCGTTTATGAGTTCTTACAAAGACCATCGGAATTGAGTGCGTATGCATATATAGCAATAAAACCAAATAACTTTGTTATGTGTACACATGGGTAGCGTTAGGGTATACAGCTGGCTAGAATAAAAAATATATCAATATCTAGCACTACTATAGTAATAAACAAAAATGAGTACAAATCGCTGAGAATTGACCGTTCTAAATTTATTGGGGATCATTACTAGATATTGATATATTTGAGTTGTTAATATGAATACCATGCACATGGGTTGGTAAATCTAACTACAATTAAAATTAAAGCAATTATTATGAAGTTAACTTACTTTTTTTGGAAATTTGATCTTATTTTGGTCGTGTTAGGCTAATTAATTGAAAAAAAAAATCAATCATCATTTTTAACTGAAGAAAATTAACAAACCAGTATATTTTTCGTAATATATACAATTTATAAGCATGAATAAGAAACTTAAAAAAAGCTTAAATGCTTAAAAGTCTGAATTAAAATTAAAAAATCAACAGTCCAAATCAGCTACTGAAGTAGTAATACAATTATACTTATTAATATATAATACAATTATTGATAATAATCACTAACAATCTTTTTTGTTGACGATATTCTCTAAAGCTACCGTGCGCTGACAAGGCCACAGCAATTTGCCAATAACATACCACCACACACCACTGTAGAGGAGTCTGCTCTGTTTCTAATTTACATAACACGCTCGCTGGATTTCCTTTTCAAAAGTGCGTCTTTTGTCAGGAGGAAAACAAAGGGGAACAGAATACTGGGGGCCGTAACAAAAAGGTCGAATCGTACCAAGTTAGCAGTAACGAGACGGAGTCGAGTAGTCAGATGTGACGGTTGCGTACAGATAGCAGTAATGGCGGCGAGACAAAGTAACAGCTGTTACGTGTGCCCTCGTCACGCCGCGGCGTAGAAAAGAATTGTAAGGCTCTAAAGAACTCATTTGGGAAAATTCGGCTTAATAAAAAATAGAAAATAATAAAATGAAAGATTTTTTCTTTTTGATAAATAGTAGAATTGAATTTAATATTAAAAACGATAACTTATTATTTATTTCTGCTTTTCTACATGATGGTAAGCGGTATGCCGGTGATGCTGTGAGCGTTTAAATTTAAATTTTATCCTATAGTGCTCAGGTGTTTTACAGAACATATATAGCATATATACCTATACCAGGCACAAACGCGCTGTTTTCCCTCAATAAATTCAATTTATTGTTATATTTTGATTTGATTTTATCCCAAATACTTTTGGCCTTTCATTATCATATATAATATATATATCTACTACAAAGATAATATAGGTAAAGAGTCTGCAATGTAATTCAGCACCTGTTTAGTAAATGAAATGATATTTAAATTATTTTTATGCTATTTGGCGTAACTTGCTTTTGTTTAGGGACAAAAGACTTTATTTATCTACCATGTATTATCAAAGCCCACCCTCAAATTTAACAAAAAATGCTTTCATACTTTCTGCGAAGTTGTCCATTGATTTCGTTTTAGTGTTATTAATATGCTGATAGTGTTTTGAGTTCAAAAATTTATTTTAGTCTGAATTCATAATTCTGTTTCTTTGAATAAAAACTTTGAATCCTGTTCTAAAATAAATTAAATGATTTTTAAAATAAACGTGATAACTTATTAGTTTCAATGCGTCCTTTGTAATGCGGAAGCTGCGAATTTTAAGTCACTTCCTTAAATCATAACACCTTCTAACTCAGTTTCATTGTTCAGTGCGCATTTTGTCAGACAGTAACTCGCTACTATCTGCAAACGTTGAATATATTATAAAATATGGGAAAGATAAAGTCAAAGTGGCTTACTGCTAATGCCCCACCTAACCCTCTTCACCCTGTTTCAGATCATAAATACCGTTGAATCCTGATAAGCTTTGGTAAAAGAAAAAACCACAAGTTTTTAGCTAAAAATAATATTCTAGGGTCAGCTATTTCCTTGAAATTCTATGACCTTGACGTTTGTTTTTATTCGCCACTTTCCAATATTTGTTTGTGTCAGAAATAAAATTATTGTCAGTTGTCTGAGATCTTGTCGTTTGGTTTAATTTTTAGTTACGAGCAAGCAGACTTACTAAATGAAAATATATATTCAGGCAGTCCTTAAACAGACTAGAAAACAAACTCAAAGGTATTCCATCCATCCATCCATCAGCCTCTTTTTGTCCACTGCTGGACATAGGCCTCCCCTACAGAATGCCACAACGCGCGGTCCTGCGCTATCTGCATCCAGCGGCTCCCCGCACAAACTCAAAGGTATTGCTGCCGCGTAATTTTACGAGTAACTCATCGTGGGGTTGACCATGCTCTTTTCAATTTCACGTTTTTTTTTAAATATACCTACCTACCTAAAAGAGTTTTACTAACTATCATATTTTTTTCTATTTTATATTTTTTATTTCTTTTTGACAATAACTATATTTTCAGTTTAAAAAATTCACACGGTTTTAAAGCGCCCAATTCCTCGGTTTAATTTTGATATACATACGGACAAAGTTGACTGGAAAAGACAAAAAATATGAAACATTTTTTCTGACAAAAGTCTGAAGTTTTTCCTACCAGTATGTCTTCATTTAATAGAAGTTCTTGTTACTTTTAATAGGACACAGATAGAATTCTGAAGAAATTAATCTATCTTTTCTTCAGAGACATGAAAGGAACAAGTACGTGGTATTTACGCGAAAGTAATTTATTATCGGGGGTAAAATATAACTCAATAGGCTTTTAGGCGCAGGCCAAATCAAAAATAGTGCATTTGGAACTTATTTTTTACTTGAAATCATTCGTTTCAGATTTTTTTTATTAATATAGTAATATTTTGAAAATTCTTGTGGTATAAAACAATTGCACATAATAAAATCTCGGCAGATTTTTTTTTAATAAAGATATTTCCTACAGTATACCAAATTAAAGGCCGATAATAGTAAAAATTAAAACAGTCATAATAGTCATTTTAACAGAATAATATTCCATTTACAGATGAATTCAATTGTTTGTTTAATAATAATGACAATTTTGTGCTTCGGAAAACACGTTGAGCCGTTGGTCCAAACCATGATCCAAATAGGTCAGGCTTATTGCGGAGAACAATAGGGTAATCGCGCTAATGTACGAGTGATAACTAGGTTCGTCAAATTAAGATCAAAATCTTAGCGGACCTAGGGATCCCTAGTATACCGGGTTACAACCTTGGTGAATGAAGTATTATATTAGTCATTTAGAGGTAATATCGAAGTATTACCGTATCAATTAATAACAGGCCATCGAAATCTAAATCCTTAAAAGTTTACTTAAATTAGTAAATTGTATGCTTTGTTTTTATTATTTCTGTCATATTTATTAGCTCAAAATCGTTGTGTTTAAATAGCATAATCATATACATGACGATACATATAAAATGTTACAATGCTTGTTTAAAATAGGATGATTCCCGAAAACAAGTGAAAATAATTTACACGAGTCGTCAACCTAAATTGAATTTGTATTAGACACAATGAACATTAGTATTATTATTATCACTGTTTATGCGGAGACTTGGTAAATTAAAATCCTTTGTGGAAATATATTTACGTGTAATTAAAATAAAGCGAAAAGAAATATGTACATCGTATTGTCAAAATCCCGTGAGAACCCCGAAACAAAGTTTGAATGTGTCAAATACAAATAATCATCGACAATTAAAAATTAAAATAAAAACTTCATGCTATGACCAAACAATCACGCTTTGGTATACAGATTTTAAATAAATATAGGTGCCAAATAATAAAACAATTTAACAAGCAAAATGCAACGTAAATGCTTGCTTCTATCTTTGCATTCCCAAAGCAAATTCGAAATATTTCCCCTTAACGCATGTAAAAAAATTAAATTTTGTTGTTTTTACTTGAAAGCCCAATACCTATGAAGTAATACTGTAAGCAACACACATTACCATTGAAGCCCTTGAGTAAAGCAAAGTGTACCGAATTGAGACATAACACCAGATCGCGTGTTCCGCCGTCATATGTGACGCAAATGTAACGAATATTTCCCACCGCGGACGTTCTTATTCTGTTGTCGGATTGAGCTCGCTACATTGTTAAGAGTACATAGTTATTTGTGCCAATTGTTAGTACATTTTTGATAAGAACAGTCATCTAAATCCACAAATAAGTTGTATCCCGGTATCTATACCGGGATACAACTTATTATGAATTATTATACTACACTAATATACTTTATTTATCCACTTGTTTTTTTATATGTAAATATATGTTTCTAAAAGTAAATTATAAAATACTTTTCATGTGCGTATTTATGTCTATGAAAATTTTATTCTATTCAAATATCAATTAATTATCTGCATGACCCAAGTGTTGACTGGCAGATACACATTTTGTACTTTTGTTTTGTGCAATAAAGATCATAAATTAATAATAATATAGCCATTTTGGAACATTAAAAATGATGTCACCAATGAACAGGTAAAATATAAGGCTTGTGTCTAGCGGGCGCAAATAATTGCGAGCATATCTTTTACCATGAAAACTATTTCCCTGTATATCTGACTCAATGACTTCAAAAGATGACAGTTACTGTTTTTGTGCGGAAATATGTATTGGATATTTAGTATGTATTTTTGCGATAGAAATTATTTACGAAATTTTCCCTCTACGGACTTTCTTATTTCAAATGGATGGAGTTCGATTTAATGTTCTCTGAGATAAATTTTTCACCCTTAATTTTTTTTGCAAAGACGACGGAAAGTTATAAATATGATGTGTTTGTCTGTTGGTGTGTTCTTTTATGGCATCGTAGCCCTAATGGATAAATCGATTTTAATTTTGTTTTTTTTTTATGGTGAATTAGTCACGAAGCTTCTTAGAACTCTTTACTAATCCTGACTTGAGTAACTATATTTGATAGAAATCGGTTTAAAATGGTATATATAAAAGTAAATTAGAAAATACAATCTGAACTATTTGGCCTGCAATTACTGAATCGCGTATCGGGGATTAAAGGCAACATTTTTATCGTATGTATCAACTGTCAGATAATAAGGTAAGTAAGTCACATTTTCAATCACCATTGCTACTTGATATTTAATAGCTTAGTTATTATGATAGTACCATACAAAACACATTAAAGCCTACACAATGTCAGGTGTTTTATTAGTCAAAGAGCAAACTATAACTGCAGCATTGTTTTTAAGACGAAGACACTACCACGGTATTCATAAATTAAAAAAGTAAGTTCTTCATATTCATACTTCTAATCCGTACAGATTTAATAGGTACACAAAACTTATAATTTCACGCTCAAACATAACAGTATTAATAATTGCCTAAGTAAGTTAACCTTCCCCACGCAGGCATTGTAACGTTAATGTCGGAACGTTTGACACCCAATCAAGGCTTTCAAACGATCGACCCGACCGCGGCTCCGACCTGCTCCACGGCATGTTATAATCGACCCATTTCAATTTGTAAGATTATAATTAAACATGAGCTGGTTTAGTCCTTTCACACTCTAATGTACTTGGTAGGCATTTATTACAAATGACAGGCATAAATGTACAGATTACTGGTTTTTTACAACGACTGCTATTGGCTAGAAACGCCATTTTGAATGAGGTTCACAAATTGTTCTGATAGTCAATAGTTTGAATAATCAATTTAAAAATAATTAAAGTAATATTTGTTTAATTAAGCATGTTTTCTTTCAAAAATTTAGGTAACATTGTATAAACCTAGCATTAGCTAGATATTAAACCTAAATAACCAAATGTGAATGACTATTACCTAAACCAGCAATTAATTACGATATTAAATGTTTAAACGATAAATTATTTAAGACACTAATGGTTGGATTATCCTTACTTTTGTATAACTAGTTATTTTCCACAAAATACAAAAGTTTGTGTCATGTTACTAAAAAAACTTTTCTTTCTTTCTTTCTTTATGAGTTAGAACGGTGTATGTATATACCTAGTTATTTTCCCCAAATACAAATTTTTGCATTGCTTTTTAAGATCCTGTTCTTGATAATACTGTGTCATGTTACTAAATAAACTTTTCTTTCTTTCTTTATGCGTTAATTTCTTTATGAATACACCGTATATTCAGATAATTTTAAACATTGTCAATTTATTTGAAATTTTGTTCCCTTACAACTAAAAAGGCCAAGGTACTTTAAAGTAAAATTTTAATCAAATCTAGTTACTTGTTTAAATCCGTTTATAAAGCTGCAAGCTGAAACCATAAAATGACAGCTAAGTTGTACAAATTAAATTATTTATGTTGCGTTGGGTGTCATTCGTTTAGTAATTTATTTCCCGCGTCCGTTCGGACTATTGTTTTTACCCGTTTTGTCACCGAAGTTTTTTTAGGTGACCCAATTACATAGTGCCAAGTTACCGTACAAAATAATAGTTACACGTTGTTTTTGCATTTTACATTTCACAACCCCAGTTTATTCTGTGAATATTAAGTTAGTTGTATTCAAGGGCCTAAAACATTCCTATTTACTGTTGTGTACTGTGCAACACGAACAAAGATATGTTTAATATGTTTTAAGATAGGCATTTAATGGTGTTTGCCTTTATTTTATAGCCCAGATAAACGAGGGATTTTTGTATTTATTACATTGTTATTATGATCTAGTTGGAAAGTCACGTTTGTAGTATTGTAACACTCACGAACATCAAAAACATAGCTTAGCATTGCTTAATATGCTTTAATTCTTTAATCATAGTAGTACATTTGTTTTGTTTCCCACCCAACGCGTGGTTTTCGATTAAACAGTCTCTCTGTAGACGTACTTAAACTAGAATAAGAATAAATTAACGTTCTTCAATTGGTATTTCGTAATATCGAAGCACCTAACGAAATATCGATAATTCAATATAATATTCTGACCACACAATACGCCCTTTATCGTGTATTCCAATTAAATAGCGTTCTAATTCACCCATCCATGTTATTAGGGTATTGTTTGTACGTCATAGCTTTAAAATTCAAAATGACTATTTTGCTATGACACAATGAGATGCGAATCGTTGATAATGTATTTAAAGTAATCGCAATAAATTATATAAATATAAATAATAAATAAATATAAATATTGGACAACATCACACGTTGCTCTGATTCTGCGGTAAGTAGCTAAAGCACTTGTGTTCCAGAAATCAACAACAACGACGGTACCACAACACCTAGACCCGAGACAATATAGAAAAGTTCGTTTCCCATATTGACCCGACCGGGGACACCAAAGTCTTTACCGCTTGCCTCTCGGCTACGGAGGTTATATTGACATTCTACATATTACATTGTAATTTTGTATGTGTATTTTTTTCTCATGTAGGTAAGTGACTTAAATGTTTTTATGAGAATAAATCTAAACCTAATGATACCACTGGTATTTTTTTAAAACAAGGGACTGAGGTGTTTTTATAAAAAAAAATAAAATGGTTAGTAGTATCTTAAGTGTTTGCAATGCCGTCAAATACTAATAAAACATTATTATTGAGTTCTTTTGTTTAATATACCAGCTAGTACAGATATAGAGTTAACTTTGGAGTTTTGTAGTAGTAACGACATTATGTTCATAAATATTATTCCTACTTAGCTTTATCATCCCAATTATGTGATGTTTGATCAAATTAAAAAATATTTATTCATTGGTACTTGTATATAACTATTTACTAGTTTGTTAATACTGACTGGTTAGCCATACTGTCACGATATTAAAAACTTTCAACTAAATTTGAATGAAATTTAGTAGTAAGTGAGATGACATACTAAACTACTTTTTATCTCGAAATAAGCTAGCAAAGTCGTCGTATTTAAAAAAAAATGTTTCAGAGCTTTTATGGTAAACAGTACTATAGTGCATGACAAGTTTCCATGCTCCTTTCCATGTGGGTTAACAAACCATGTATACCAGGTGTGGCTAACCGGTAGAAAGCGCCAATTAATCCAATCGATTGCAGGCTAGCCTAAACAGAACTCATCAATACGTAGTTCAGGGGCGTCAAAACCAACTATAACATTTTTTAGCCACTGGACATCTATGTAATGCTCTACCATCTGGTATACCGGTTTTATGACAATAGGTCTAAGATTTTATCTTTCTCATTCATTTTCTATTACTTTGATATTTGTACATTATTGTTCATAATATCATTATTATTTTCTTATAACAATTATTCGTATTGGTTATACCATTTGAATCGTACAAATATTTTAGGAAATTGGATGAAATGAAAAAACTCATGAGGTACTAGATTAACAAATAGCATACCTATGCTATCTATATTAAAGTACCTACCTTGCTTTAAAAGTTGTATTTTTGACACACAATTAAATTCAAACAATGCTCATGTTCGGCTTAAAATAATGGATAAACACCCAATGATGACCAATCATGTGGAATCTTATCCAATTAATTTATAAACGTAAAAGTTTGTAAGTATATTTTAATTTTTTAAAAGTTTGTAATATTAATCTACCTATGACTATAATGTTGAAATAAATGATATCTTATCTTATCTTATCTTAGATAACAGGATATCTAGGTGTAGGTATGTTTGTTAAACGTTCACGCAAAAACTACTAAACGCATTTGTATATAATTTGTCAGGAAGAGAGATGACACACAGCATTTACAAATAGGACACTTTTTAACACGCTTTTATTAGCTTGGGTTGTATGTATCTATGTAACGGAATCTTTGAATCTTAATTTGACCCACTTCCCGGTCTTTGATTAAGATGAAATTTTGCACACGCTCTGAGTTCTGATGACAATACATGACTAGCTAAGAAACGTCATTACAAATCCAATATGGCGGCCTCCCCAAGATGGCGAACTGACTGTTTGAAATGCACTTCCATGATATGGGTATCAAAAGAAAGGGTTTGCTGTCAGGAATACGAAAAAAATAGTCACGTGATTCAAATCCAATATGGCGGGCGTCCAAGATAACGGACAGGCTATTTGAAATGCACCCCTATGATATGGGTATTAAATGAAAGGGTTTGCTGAATGGGATACGAAAAAGAATTATATAATTATTGATACCTGAGAAAACTAAAAAGTAGAAAATAAAAATAATAGTTTAAAAAACTATAAAACACGCTTTTAGCTCGCACTTAAAATTACAAAATAATTCAGACATTTAAGAAAGAAAGCGTGGAGCGTTTTGTTCAAAAAGAGTAAAGATAACATGAACGCTCCACGCTTTCTTTCTTAAATGTCTGAATTATTTTGTAATTTTTAGTGCGAGCTAAAAGCGTGTTTTTTAGTTTTTTAAACTATTATTTTTATTCTAAAATAAAGCGAGCGAAGTTGCTAGCAACGGCTAGACAAGGGGGTTTTAATAAACAATACTTTATCCTATTGCACCCGCGACAAGATTATTTGAAATCACTATACAGAAAATGTAAAAGTGGTGCTTCAGAAACGGTGTTCCTGACATATTGTTTGTAGTGAATACTTGAACGAGTTTATTCGACCTTCAAAAAGGCCTTCACCTGTCGCGTACCTATTTGTGAACACGAAATGCGCACTCGCGAGATGAAAGGGAATTGAACAGATTTGGAGTTCGATATTGAATTTTTCACGAAATATGGAATGTGGAGACAACGTATGAATGCTTATCACATAGCCGTGAACTTAAAACAGATAGACGATTTCTTTTTGCTCTTTAAAATAAAGAGCACACACAAGTAATACTATGTACTTGATTTAGGTCATGTGACGGGATTAGGATTGGTCGTTATTTTTGCTTGAAATAAAATACAAAAAATGTATTTTCTTTGATTGACAGTCTAGTCGCTATTTCTATTTCAAATAGGACACTTAAGATAAGTAATGTATTGGAATTTCAGATGAAAATTGTCGCTAAAAAAAAGAAAAATCTTAAAGGTGAATTGCAGGCTTTGGTTACATACTGAATAAGCATAGATTCAAACTAGAAACCCAACTAAATACTGAAAGATCGGGCTTCTTAAAATATAATATAACATTATAATATAATATAATTAAATTATTTCATACCGTCAGATGTTTGCAAGCAAAGTCATGAGGGAATACTAACAATTGATATTTATATAGTATAGTAATGACCTCTCATTTGATATCTAGTAGCAAATTATTAAATCAAGGTGTAGTATATAGACATAAATATTACTGATGTTATTTAGTCATACACAAGATTTAATTCAAATATTATCAATCAGAAATATGAATAACCATTTACGCTATAATAATCAAGTTAAAAATGATTTAATCAAAAGTTTGTTACAAGTTATCAAAGCCAATAAAGTTATAATAGAATTTTCTTTCACAAAGGCCTTATCTAACGCTCATTTGTATTATTTTTAGAACTTGAACTTATGAAGGTTTTACGGACAGTAATATTAAAACTTTGCAATGATTACATTTATTATTTGCTTTAAAAATATCTTTTTATTTTTTTAATTTGGAATTTTGGTTTTCTGAACCTGCATGTTATATTATTTGATGTGCAAATATATATATTTTTATTATTACACTTCAAGATTGACCTCATCCCACCTGATTTTAAGTGGTAATGAGGTCCTAGCTTAAGGGCGACGAGTACAGGATAATAAATCTGTTACTGGACTTGTCGCCTTTACCTTGAAGCTTGACCCCACGCAGGAACACAACAACACAGAAGTGATTGTTATTTGGCTGTGGTCTTCTGTAAGGTGGAGGTATTTCACCAAGCGGGCTGCTCAAGTTCGAGCGATAAATCGCTATGCCCTCCCTCTCTTAACCCCTCTCCAGCCTCTGTTGACTACGGGGTTTCCAAATAATTTTAGATCTTATAATAGTCATACATTCCTCGTACCAGAAGAGGTATAATTTAACATAAAACGATTTAATTTACTCTATTTGTTTGACATCAATTGCGCGGAGGCACACCCCTGATTCCCAATGTCTGTAATCATTAATTATAAAGCACTTTAGAGTACCAGTCCAATTACATATTGGTAGGAATCTACGTCACAACACGAATTCCCGTTAATTCTTAGTATTACTTGGTGCAGAACGAATAAACGAGCAGAATTGCTATAATATAGGCAATAAGGACTCACAACAATAGTGGTAATAATTATAATTTGGTTTCAAAGACCACAAAATTTGCACAAAAGGTGAGATAGCCTGCAAATAGTAAAACAATATTAAGGGTTTGTTAGACGCACAAGTTCGCATCCAATTAGTTTATTCTTCCATTAATAATGAGTGGGTTTTACCAGGAATACTGGTTCATTCACCTTTACCTTACATAAACAGGTAAACATTTCAAACTTATTGTAGAAAAATGGTTAATTACAGTGCTCCCAGCCAAGTAAAGTCTAGGCACCGCAAACATAGTTCTTTACGTAACACGTTTTTCATTTTCATTATTTAACTAGGTGCATTCCTATTACGCAGACTTTGTTTTACGTGGTCTATCAATAGAAAATATTGCTGTGCATGTTTTTTCTTAATCATATTCTCATTTTTATTTTGTTATAACTTTTATAAAAATTTGAGCTTTATGCCCCTAATTGATCATAAACAATTAGATTAACAAAAAAAATTTATATTTATTATTAAGACTAAAAACTAGCCTGACAGATAACATTCAATGTCTCTACTGAACATATTCGTGGTGAACTTAGAAGTGAAATAAAATGTGAAGAAAAAAAAAACATTATAAATTTAGCTTTTTAATTAATTTAGTTCTGCTTAATTTTTGTATGTTTTAAATTCAATTAATCAATAAATCAAATCTTTTTATTCACATAGATTGCATGAGTAACACGTAAGAATCGTCTCTATATAAATCAAATGAAGCTACCTCCGGTTCGAAACCTATAACTACCAAAAAGATATTGGCAAGAAATTAGGTAGTTTTTTTTTGCAAATAAAAAGCTAAACGTATTACTAATTTTAAAGACACAGAGTTAGTTTGTCAGTTGTAAAAATTAAGATACTGACTTATTGTATATCCTTGTAATATTGAAAACAAAAATATTCTTGTAAACCCAAACTATTGCTTTCCTTATGAGAATTATACACAGATACTTATCAAGAAAATATTATTCCAACAAAAATGAATTTTGCCCTTGAAAAAATGTAGCTATCAACGTCGGTGAAACACTATATTTTAAGCGTAAATCGTGGTGGTGCTCGGAGATAAGATTTCAAATCGTTCGTTCCTCTTTTTTCACATATAGCAATAAATTGTGAGGAATCGCTGTAATATATCGCGTAGTTTGCTTACTACGTGTGGTACCTTCTAAAATATGTGTAAAGTAAATTCACCCCTATGTATGTTCGCAAAAAATGGCTGTAAAAACGATGTGGAATCCCATTTTTGATGCTTGGTTAGATATGATTTTAAGAAAAGGATTGCGGACTATTTTATGTTGTTGACTTACGAAAAAGAAGTTTTAGGGTTAGTATCAAATATGTACGTACGTAGGCAAAGAACAGGCGAGATACTTGAAACCTTGATGGTGGTCGGTCACCCATTGACATATGTGGTATCACGAGATACGCAATTCGACGGCGTTAAAGAAATTAAAAACAATATTCTTTTTTTCCAAGGCTTCTTAGTAGATTGGAATGGTTATACAGATTATATAATATTATTCATACTTTGTGCTGCGTGCTAAACAATCCCTACTAATATTATAAATGCGAAAGTAACTCTGTCTGTCTGTCTGTCTGTCTGTTTGTCTGTCTGTCTGTCTGTCTGTTTGTCTGTCTGTCTGTCTGTCTGTCTGTCTGTCTGTCTGTCTGTCTGTCTGTCTGTCTGTCTGTCTGTCTGTCTGTCTGTCTGTTACGCTTTCCTGCTTAAACCTCTCAACCGATTTTAATGAAATTTGGTATAGGTATACGTTGAATCTCAAGAACGGACATAGGCTACTTTTTACTTGGATTAAAATAAAGACTACTTTTTGTTTCGAATATTAGGGAAGAAAGTGGTAAAACCGACCATGAAAGGATGTAGTCCACGCGAAAGAAGTCGCGGGCACAGCTAGTTGTGCTATAAAAACGTTTTAAGTATTTCTATAAATCGTGTTGAATTCGTATTTATGATAAAATATCTCTAAAAAACCTATTAATACACTTTCTCAAAAATGTATTTTTTGTTTGTTCTGATAGATATATTGATACAATGTCGAGAATTTATCGGCTTTAGTTTTTTATATCGTGAACTCAAAGTATTGCCATTACTTTCCCTCCGAATTCTTATAGTCTCTTATAAGCATCTAAACCTTTGTTAATATAATATTATTACGGAAAAATATTGTTTTTTTCTGTCAAAAACATAATGTTTAACTTTAATCTATACTTATATTTTGAATCAAAAGAGTTTGTTTGTTTGAACGCGCTAATATAAGAAGAAACTGGTTTAATTTGAAAAATTTTTTTTGTATTAGATAGTTCATTTATCGAGAAAGGTTATATAACAAGGCTATATAACATCACTGTAACACTGCGACTAATATCAGCGAAAAATAAGTGAAATATGTGGGAAAACCGGAGATAGCACTCGTGCAAAGCCACGGCGCGTCGCTAATAAAAGATATGTGTGTTATTTCAATATTGCTAAAAAACTTAATAATTTGCACGATCGTTCATACCAAGTAACACACATTTCTTAGCATGAAAATAGAAATACTTAACCGTCGTGTATCAAGTTTCTTAACGACGCTGAAGTAATTTAAAACAAATTAGATGAGTTTGCACGCTTCGATGTTTTATCGATGATGCTCCTAACATAGAGTAGATAAGTAGATTGCTTGTGTTCTACAAATTGAAAACCTCATTTAAACATACGCGAAAAACGTCAATTTATTTTGGTCTACTAAAATAAGCAACGTTTCAGATAGTAATAAACTGTTTCCTGCTGCTTCAGGATAAATTCGTTGGTTTTGTTTCAAGTTGGTACTTACACATGTACTTTTTTTTTAAAGTAACTATGGAGGGGAATCAAATGGAGATGGCAGTTATACGTTATTTAGCTAGTATCGATTAATCTTTACATTGATGTATAAAACAACTCTGAATAGATCTTTGTTATCGTTAGAATGCCGGTTAATGTAGAATTTCGGTCTTACTTATAGTTTTGAACGAAATACTACCAGTCTACTAAATAATTAATTATTATTGTAAAAAATAAGAGTCACATGTGACCATCCCAAAAGCAAAATTTACACGACATCAAAACTGTTAGTGTATAAACTTACCTTACGGTTCTAATTTATTTTTCTAGATCGAAGAGATAGTTACCTGCGCGCCATTGAATTCTCGTCAAATTATACATAATCACGTAGATACGTGAGAATATAGATTTGTCTTAATTATTACCGAAGCCTAACTTTCATTTTTATTTAAAAAACACTTAAGTAAAACTAGTGGCGCCAGGTGTTTTCGTGGAAAACTAAATTAACATACTATCTCAATCTGGCATCCTGTATGAAGTGATTTAAAACTAGTTAGATGAGTTAGCACGCCATGATATTTTGTATCAATTGTACTGGAATCAGCGAGTTAACAGATTGCATGCTTGTAAGATACATTCTTCCCTAGAGCGTGGGAACTAACGTATTTTACTACAGTTTTACTACAGACTTCAAAGTAACAGGATGCGGTAATGTTATTTTCGAGTTTAATTAACAACGGAACTAATACTTTGTAAAAGCATCTTTTATCAATTATTTTTGACAAATCGGTTCACTCCTCAGGTTTGTTATGGCGGTTCTAGTTAACCGCTGCTTTATTAACTTTATTATTTATATAACTAAAGACTAAAAATTGAAATCGAAAAGTTTAGAAGAACTTGAATTATTTTGTGAGATGAAATAAAATATGAAATATCTCTAGAAACATGTTTTTAAATAAAAAAGGTTATATTTAATCGAGAATAAAAAATTCTAACCAAATCTAACTTAAATAATAGGTTGGGCTCGTCTCGGCTAGTCGCCCAAATTAATAAAAAGGTGCCTGTGAAATTATTTATTAAAAAAAAAGTTAAAAATTAAATCCTAACTAAGGCCTGGCCAAACATTATTCAACACATGATTGTGTTTATTTTAAATCACTCTCAAACTATGGAATAAAACATAAAATAATTACGAAATCACAAATGAAAGATGTTATATAAAAAATTGTAGCCACAGACACGACTCCTTAGAATTTATGTTCTGTAGTTCTAGAGCTACTCTGTACAGTGATCTGCTCTTTTAACAAAGTTTGTTTGTTGCAACATCATATCTCGTTCGTTCCAGTTGTAGCTGCTTTTATTGCCCGACAATAACTCACTTAGTGGAAATCTCTTCACTGTGTGAAATTGATTTATTAAATAAACTGTTCAGCTTCCTGGTAATACTGAATAACCTTACTCATGTCTAAAACAAATATACTCATACTCTAGAATAGTGTTATTAAGTTCCAAGCTCCAAATAAGAGTTTATATCCATTTGTGAGAATGCTATGGGCATAGATGAAACTAAATTGAGTCTGTTACTAAGAGAAAACAGTATAAATCACCCCAAAAAAAAAATTTAAATTTTTGATATTAGAAGTAGCAGCTGGTCTATGTTACTAAATTGGCCAAAATTTCGTTTTGTTCAAAAATACATAGTACACTTCTTTTATTCTGATGATCATGATGTTCTTTTTACTGACATACTTTCGGGGAATTCATGAACTAAACGAATATTTTGTATGTAATCCTTTATGATTTCGTGAATTATGGACCGATTCCTATATTTTTGTTTATTAAGGTTTGTTTACAAATAAGTAGGCCTGTTTTTTTGTTGAATAAAGCAAATCTTTTTCTATTCTGGTTTACAGCATAAAATGATGTTTTTTATGGTTTAAGTTTAGGTTGGTTTTAATACCGGATTAAAATCTCAAATAAAGTTTATTTCGGATTTTTTACAGATGGCGTTTGTGATCCCCAACCTTCATTCGGCAAGCGTGGTAATTAAGCTAGCACCCATTATTGTAACAATGACTTAATTTTAATGATGGAAGCCTATCAGTTAACCTTTCAATGCGACATAAATACTGCTACTATTTACATAATACTTTTTGATATTCGACACGTGGATTATGCTATCGAACATAACATGAGCGAAAATAGAAATTATAATTTCTGTCGCCAACAATAGATCGGACCAAAATGAATTACTTCACTCGGCATTAACGTCGGATATACGCAACAGCTACCATTAACCTGGAAGTTATTATTAATTAGTCCAATAAGATGACCCATTTGGCGTAACGAGCGAGCCAGTTCACGCAAAGGTCGATTTCCACTCTGCACATGCTGCGACATGGCTGATGAAGCGTATAATTACCTTGTAGTTGAAATCAAAATTAATAAACATGCTTCGTATAGTTATCCTCTGTCGGAGATGTGCACTTTCATATATCTCAACTAACAACGTAGAGTTTGAAATATATATTGACGTAGATTTGTTTTATATAGCACTTCAAGATTTACCTCACCCCACCTAATGTTAAGTGGTAATGAGGTCATAGCTTAAGGGCGACAAGTACAGCATAATAAATCTGTTACTGGACTTGTCGTTCTTACCCCTGCTACAAATGTAGCATCCCCTAGGAGCTCTGGAAACCTTACCCACACGCAGGAACACAAGAACCGGAAGTGATTGTTATTTGGCTACGGTCTTCTGTAAGATGGAAGTATATCACAAGTTTGGCTGCTCCAGCAAGAGTGATAGATTGCTATGACCAACCTCTTTTTGCTATGCCCTATCTCTATTAGAATCTTTTTTAATTGATCAAGTCAATTGCAGTCTTGGATCATACATCAGCAGCCCCATTCTTCCCCTCCTCATTTTTCCACATTCTCCACCGAGTCTTCTCTGCTTTTAGTCGCCACTTGGTGTGTCATAGCCTAAAACTTTCCTCGATAAATTGACTATCCAAAACAATTTTTTAATCAATGCGAATCAGTAGGTAGTTCCTGAGTTTAGCGCAATTAAACAAACAAATAAACTTTTAAGAGATTTCATAGATTCACAGTTCACACACACAAGCTGTTGTAATCATTTTAAATTTAAATTCGTATTATCAGTAATTTCACCTTTTTGTTATTTAATAATAAATAATAATATAATAATAAAATCTTTATTTTTCTCCCTTGTACAAGATACACACTATTACAATTCTAGTCATTAGGTGCACAGTGATCGGGAGACACACACAGTGATATTTCACATTAGAGTTCTTACTTTTCATTGTAAACATTCGTAGCCGCCGGTCACTACGCGATCCCAACGTTAAATGGTCCCGACGAGATATATGGCAGGTTGCTTGCGCCGCAGGAGTCATGCATCAGCCAGATGCATTTACGATTGAATACATTTGTACACTTATAACAGGACTTATTTTAGTCTTTGCAAAACCTGATGTTACTCGTGTCTTAACAACAATAATATTTTTCGTCACAATTGTAGCTAAATGTAAGTACCATGTTTTAAACGGATGATAAACTAGCTATTGTCCGCGAATTTGCTCGCGTTATTTTGGAATAAAATGTATCAAATATATCAAAACACTATTTTATCTCTTTATCTAATAAATTTCATTTTAATCCGTACTATGGTTTTAGCGTGATAGAGTAACAAACACAAATGTATCCAGACACACATATTCTAAAAATTTTGGCATTTATTAAAAGTTTCGGCAGTAGGAAAAGTAAAAACATTTATTTGTATTTTGATTCTGATGCCATACCTACGCAAGTATAAGATTTTTTTGAACCAGTATTACATCGAACCATTTTGTAAAACTCAGAGAATTCTTTAAAGAAATGAATTAGTATAAGTTTGTTGAGTAAGCAATAAGGTCGTAGCACAGATGACCATTGGTACATAAAGGTTCTAAATCAGCAAATACATACCAAACAATGCACCGTAGGATGCTCTCACCTAAGAAGACAGAAGACCTTGTCACACTCGTATGGAAAGTGGCACGAAGCTGTAGGAGTCAGAGAGAAATCTATAAGCTGTGCAGGTCCTCCGGCTAAAACAATGCAGAAAGTAAACTACAATTATTCTGCTTATGGGTTAAATAAAATGTTTGTTTATTTTTTTTTTAACATTTTTTGTTTACCTAGTTCTGACGTATAGAATTGCTAAACGTTAGTTACGGTGTCCCTACACTATGCGAAACAATGTGGACAAACTGTTAGTAATCTAATTCTGTTTCCCGTTCGTTGAAACTAGTCGAGTTCGTAAAAGCATTTCGGAACTATTGCTTAATAAAAAACAAATAGAATATTTTTGTTTCAGTAAAAAAAATGATGTAAAATTGTATTCATCTTTTGAATTTATTAAAAAAAAAGTATTTAAATATAAAAAAGCTTTTATTTGAATACGCTAAAGAGGAGGTTTTATTATTCCCAGCGCATTTCGTAGAATTTTTTATGAAACTTTTCTTTCAATATTTTTCCACTACCTTAAGTTTCATTTAACAATTGAATATTAACAGTGACAGATTGATGATTCTAAACAAAAACAATCGAATCTAAAAAAATATATTTATTTGGATGCGCATTAAATCACTTTTCAAATACACGGACTCAATATAATTATTAGTAATGATTGCGCTCACCAAATCGAGGATGTCTGTATATTTCCGCAAATTAGCACTGCAGTCAGTAAGCAAATACAGACTGAACAAAAAGAACGATCTTTGACACTGATTCACTTTTATCGCACAAACTTGCGGGCATCACTCAACACAATTGAAATATTGGTAAACACACTCTTCTGCCAAAGTAGTACGACTCCACCGTACGGCCGCTCTCTGAGCATGCATTTAAATGCGTTATACAGGACTAGCATGCGCAACGCGACTAGATTTTATCGCGCTCTTAACAAACGTCAAAATCGATTAAAGTCAGTGCGTCACCTGCTGATTGGCTGAAAATACGGGTGCAGTGTACTATACAGGAATAGCCAATCAACAGTGTTGAAACTTTTGTCGTCTCATGCGATAAATTTGACGAATGGCGCATGCTAGGCCAAATAGTCATTGTCATGTAAAGAATTAATTCGTTGCAAACTAAAGGCTATTTCTGTTTTTTTTATAATAGTTTATCTTTTATGGTCAGTATACTTCTTTCAGCTACACCGCCTACTCCACTGGAGCGGTAACTTCCAGAATTCCTTCCAGTGGCGACTTAGGGGATGGCGAATAGAGCAATCGCCCGGGACCTCGCTATTGTAGGGGCTTACGCAAGAACCAAATTAAATTTAAAAACAATCTTAAGGAAAACCGCAAATATCAATTTCAAAATTGATATATTTGTGTTCGTATAAATTGTGATTTTTTCAATGTAAAATATTTACACACTAAAGTTGATTTTGTATTACCTTAGCATTTCCCGTCAAACATGACAAATACCGAAAGCAATAAATATGACTCATACCAAACAAACAAGACCTGCTTTTGCTTCACACGCTTGACTCAAAGGACAAAGGTTCTCGCAAAGATCGCAATGAGAAGGCGGCTGCAGATTTCTTCATGATATTATCTACAATACACATGCTTAAGGGACTTACAATAACACCAGATCGATGTCTGTGATGCTGTCCAATGTATATTATTTTGCATGTTGCATTCTGTTGCATTCAGTTGATCTGAATTCCACGCACTGATCTCGTTTTTATTGTGTCGCATCGCTGCTCTCATTGCAACTGATAGCGGTGACGTTGTGATAATAATTTTACTCTACTTAGTGCATTATGTGGACATTTACGCTTGTCCAGCAGCAAAAAGCTTCGAGTATAAGTCTACAAGAAAATACTTGGCAGTACTACTACATTTTATATGCTGTGCAAGCCTAATATAATTTAATTGACAGCACATTTGGTTACACTTTCAGTCTTGGGTTAAATTAATTGTAGCTAAAAGTTTCTGTGTTTATTTTGGGGTTACTCTTTTACTAAACATTCCTTGGAAACAAATACTTATGACGTCTATCACGCTTTAGACTCGAGAAAAATAATTTTATTTTAACTTTTTAGTAATTGACATGTTAAATTTAATATTTACTTGCTTCTATTGAGTAGGAGTGCATAATTATGAATATTATTTAGCATTTAATCACTCGTCCAGACAAATCAAATAATTTGGCTGCGTTATTTTACAAATGAGTTCCTTTAACCACTTTCTAGCTGCAACTTCAGATTGTGCTTACTATGCTGCTGGGACCAAAAAACTCATCAAGATAATTCAATCGAAGACGCAACAAAAACCTACTTTACCGAATACCTTTGATCACTCTTCAACTCTTATCATCAGATCTTGGATGCAGGACTCCAAGATTAAAAATTCTTCTCAAAACATATCAAACTAGCCACCTTTTTCAAGCAATCCTGATAATAAATATAACATTATTTAAAAAATAAATAAATCGTTTTGTGTTCATGACAATCTTTACCAATCATCATTAATATCCTAACGATAGACGTTCACATGGGATCCACAATTACCAACAGAAAATGGGTATGAAGAGAATCTGATATGAAATAATATAAAGTTAAGGTAAAGGTAACATTTCCATGAAAATAAGGAGTTAGCTATTTAACATCATGATTTCCTGGGTTATAACCAAAAAAATGTATTTAAACATTTTCCAAATAAAAAAAAGTCATAGTGAACGAACAGAACAAATTTTCTTTCTTAAAACGCTTTTAATTATTAGAACGGCTTTGTTGAAACTGTAATAATCGCATTACTTTATTTGAAAATAATTTTGGCATGAAAGCATCAGTTTTCCATCAAAGCGTCATAATTCATTTTCAAAGACTGATAGCCAAAAATTGGTTTATGGTTTATAAACTCCTTTAAAAGGATAACTTTCTAAGTGCCAAGAAATTCTAAAGTCGATAAGAAACTTCTTATAGAGTCCGTAAATTGATACGTACCTACTAATTATGCAAAGTTTATAATTGTCTTAAAGTCCTTTAAATGTAGTGCTTTAGTTTGATAGTGCCTACTAGATGAATTTTAACATTATTTTAATCTCCTAACTTTTGAAAATGTTTTGATATCAAAGTTAGTACATAAGTAAGATCGAGCATTTTTTAGACTGAAATCAGATCAAACTTATGTTTGTGCATATCGAGAGAATGACTACTCGTATATTTATATAAAACGCAGGTGAAATCCTTATTTTAAAACAACCTGGTTCGCAACTATTGGAAATGTATTAATCACCAAAATCAGAACAATATCGAATATTTATCTGTATTTTCCATTTTATTACAGCTCATTTCGCGTTTGAACGTAGCCGGCGCGGCAGAGCGTAAGAGAGATATGACCCGCCCGATACCGTAAACAATGATTTGTAATAATATTAAATAATGGTACTGACGTTTGGTTCTCAAAATGTAAATGGAATGTCTATGTAAATGAACCAGATTTATTTTGCAACGTTACGTATCCGTTTCAAAGTTTAATCTTTGAGCCATTTTCCACTTCAGTTTAGCAGACAGAATGAAATTTTTCGCAAACGTAATGAGTATTATACCCGTTAGACAGGTTTTTAGAAATACACGTTTGTTATTCTTTCCCAGAATTTTAATCTTATCAACTTACGTAATGCTGCAACATACTACAAAAATAGTAAGTCCGTAGTAACAATTTAAAAAATCTTCATTTAAGAATATCCTTGTTAAAAAACACAATAGTGTCATATACTTTATTAAATTTCTAGTAGGTTAAAAGGTGTTTCTTCCACTCTTACCCTGTGTAGATTTGTGAGCCAAATTGCAAGCATACCTACAAATTTTATGCCAACTATTGTCGCCGTTAATTGTTGTTAATATTGTCTAAATAATAGTATGTTTACAAAAAGCTTCCAAAAATATTTTTTTTAACCATGCTCTAGAAGATCATATTTTAATATAGGTACAATAAATACGAACAGCAATAATTGACACAAGTGCAAATTAATCTTACCACTTACCAAATAAAGGGATTATAATATACTCTCAAGGGACTGCGAGCCAGATCCCATTCATTACAATGTTTCCACACCTATGAAAATTTAATTATTATGTGCTATTTTTAACCTGCCCAGAAAGCATATCACTTCATTCATGTTTGTATTTACATCAATCAATTTGCTCGGCAATTTATCTTCGCTTACCGTACAAATTTCCCTTTTTTTCCGTATCGAATAAAGAGAAGATTTCAAAATTACGTTATATGGTCTTAGCACCCATACTCTTATGTAAAAATTATTCAAATCAGATAAAAAAACAATTCGGAATTCGTGGTAATATTTCTTAATTATAAACTCAAACTCAAACTCAAATATTTCTTTATTCAAGTAGGTTACATGTAACACTTTTGAATCGTCATTGAATACAATGCAAAGTGATTCTACTTCCGGTTCGGAACCTATATCTACCGAGAAGACACCGGTAAGAAACTCAGCAGATAAGTTACAGTAGCAGTATCTAACTTATAGCTATGTGTAGAACACTTTGGACCAAGTCATATAGTTTTATTTTGATGAGTGAAAAAAGCATTAGGTATTATTTTATTTTAAGAGGTAAGCTGGAGCAGACCAGCACCCAAAGGTGGCACCTGTTCACAAGCATGACGTATGTGCCAGCCATCGCTTCACTCAACCATATTGAAGGGAATGTAACGACTGTAACTCTCCAAAACCAAATAAACTTGATTTCTATAACAAAGAAAAAGTTTTTAGAGCTTTCGAATTCGAAATACGATTTAACATGTTGAATGAGTAATAAAATAAAACGAATTAAATACATTGCAATAGAAATGTCCATATAATATGGTATAATTAAACAAAAGTACCATCGATATCTAGTCCGACTGGCGGATAACTAGCTATTTCCTGCGACTTTGTTCATGTGACTTGGGGTAAAGTAATCTAACAGGCCTAGCTTACGCAGTATGTCAAATTTATCGCTTGCGTGATCAAGTCTTTGACTTCAATGAGATTGAGTCACTGACTTCAATCGATTTTGACGTTTGTTAAGAGCGCGATAAAATTTAGTCGCGTTGCGTATGCTAGGCCTGTAAGTAACTGATATTACCAAATAATACCGGGCATTGTGAAATTTTTAATATCTAAATAGATGTGTATAGATACTAGGAGAATATTATCTGTCTAAAATATATACCCAGTCAGTTTTCCGTGAAAAAGTACAATTTTCCATTCGTACATCTTATAAAAACATTCGCGTGTTACATTACAAGGAAAAAAATATTTCTAGATAAGATAATAAACACATTTTCATTTTATTTGTCTGCAAGTATGAAAATGCCATGTGTTGCAAATATGGCACTTTTCGTGCAAGAGACGAAAATCTGCGCCCTCCTAAATGTAGGTATGTTGTTAATCAAGTTATTTTTCCATCACTCTCCTAGCGCGGAAATTAATTGCCTTAGCGACAAATTATTATTATCGTTCCCCGTCTACTAATTTTTGACAAGGGTCGAAAAATATCACGGAGACAATTGGAGTCAAGCGAGTGTTCCTTGAAAAGGTTACAAAGAAATTTCTGTATTCTTTTATACTTTTGTGCAGCGACGCAAGCAATAAGAAATTTTTAAAGTATCTTTTCCGTTCAAAACGAAGGAAATATACCTAACATGCTGATTATATACTGCGAGATTATGAAAGTAAGGGCGACTAAGGATAGTTGTACTTTTTTGAAAATGTTTCTTTCAATTATCTCTTTGTTTTATTTATTACGTTTTTTTTTCATACCATTCCTTTGATTACTTTAGATGATATAATAATATTACCTAAACAAAAGTGTAAACTAATATTTTTTGGGCGGTACAGTTTTGCCAGCAACTGGTTTTACATGAATGGGCAAGGTATTATTTTGAAACAATTCGCATTTTTGTGATATAAACGTTTATATTTTCAATTTAAAATAATCTTTTAATTATTGAGAAAAAAATTACACCACCTTATTGGTAGTAATCACGTTAGGCTCTTCAATTTTGAAAAACTAACTTTAATTTCCCCAGAAACCCAGATTTTCTCAGAATACCTGACCTGTAACCATGGACTATACGCTAAAAACGAATGACAACGGAATATGGACCAGAGCACACGTTGCCACGATGCTACCGCGATATGGCCGGCCATTTTTGGGCAATGGCCCGCGCAGCCAATATCACCGGATAATGCACTTTATGACGACATTAATTCATTTTCTTTCCCATTATCCTGTTTAGTTGGCGGCAAGTATTTGCGTACAGCCGGACTTTAGAATGGTGTGAAAATGATTTACGTGTCTTTTTTATTCTACAATTTTATTTTCGGTAAATGCTAACAATTTTACAAAAGAAGAGTTATTAGGAGGAAAAGTTTTCCATTCATATTTTATACGAAAATTATATATTTATAACTAGTTTATTTATATTCAACTAAAGTATGTATGAACCATGTTGTTCTTTGTAGAACCTTGTAGGTATTGAGCAAATTTCTAAACATTTAAAGTTTTAGGGGTTTTGATCAATAAACCTTGACTTTGATTTTGGCAGTTCTCTCATGATGTTAACCTGACACTGCCTAAATAATTTTGATAATGAAAAGTCACAACCTCTTAATTGATTAATATCAGCTGATTCTCTCAATGTTCTACTTTAATCTCATCAGATGTTCGCCGAACAGAATAGATGGTCCCTAGTGAGTGGTCTAGTGGCTGCTCATTTACTATGAGCATAACATATAATAACTTTTTTAATCCCAACACACACATCAGCATAGTAAAATGCATCGAGTTTCATTAATATATTTACTCAAATTGATAGTAAGAAAAATAAATGAAAATTTCTATTTTTTACCTGAAGTACCAATATTTGAATTTAGAATTATCTTTTTTTTAAGTTTAACTTTTATTGATACATAAACCAACCATATACAAAAAACATAGCCAAAGAGATTTTATTACAGTTCGACATACTAAGTGATATCATATTTTAGTTAGTTATCTAATAAAATATTACACATAGGAACATTGTGATTTAAGTTGCCTAGTGAATGTAGTAAAAAATAAACTACCCGCCCGAATTCACAATACACAGAACTTCGTAAGTGTTTCACACCACGGCACTATTTTAATAGCAGTTTCAAATGCACTGGGACTAACCCGCCCCTAGAGAAATGCTAGCTGTAGATACAAATTAATGTTCGGCATTTTGCCTCAAATATCCTTCTATTGGAGACCCGTGGGAGTTTATTAAATACAAAAGACGGATACGAACATATAGCAGCCGCCAGCATTTTCGTTCACGTGAATTTTGGATAATTTTTTCTTAACGAATAACTAATAATGGTCAAAAAGACTATTAGCATGTTAAATGTCAGCGCTATCCGTTCGGTGGGTTCATCTTTGTTTTCCAAGATCTGACAGATTATTTTTAAAGAAAGAGAAAGAAAATCATCTCCCCTTGCGGTGTGTTAAGATATTGACGGCGTCCGCAGCCGAGAGGCGAGCAGGCCGGACTATGACGACGCGCCCTCTGCGGTCTCGAGTTATCTCCGGTTGGGTCAATATGGGAAACGATTTTTTCTACATGATCTCGGGTCTGGGTGTTATGGTACCGTCGTCATTTCTGATTTCTGTAACACAAGTGCTTAAGCTACTAACCACAGAATCAGAACAATGTATGTGATGTTGTGTAATATTTATTTATTTAATGTCCGCTAGTGAAGCGTGAAGAACTTTGTAGCTACATCCTACAGCTACGTAGGTATTTACGTCGCGCGCCGCAAATACGTAACTGTATGACACATTTTCTCAATCAATGTCAGTATTGAGCCACGATGACGCATGTAAGTCCTACAGTTAATTTAATGTTATTTAATTTACTAATACTTTTGTTTTATATTTTTTTCAATAATTGATTTTTAATTTTTATTTTACGATTGACAAACTGACTGTGTGTCTTAGTGCAAAATTAGTAATAAGTTTAGCTTTCATTTATAAAAAAAACTACTAAGTTTCTTGCCGGTATCTTCTCTTTAGGTTCCGAACCGGAGGTAGCTTCATTTGCTTTAAATAGAGACTATTTATAAGTATTACTAATGTAATCTATGTAAATAAAAAATATTGACTTTGACTTTGTATGATGTAGCTACAACTTTAAAAAAATATCAGTTCGAAATCGTTGCCTTCTAAATTACTGCATGGCACGTCAAGGTTTGCAATTCGATATAGTTCTTATGCGCTGGGCATAAGGGCGATACAAAGTCCAAAATGTGTAGTCTGGCGTTCTTTTGTCAGTACTAAGACGAGCTCACTCGTCTAATTCGTTTAAATAGTTACAATGAGATTTTTTAAACAATGACGGTAGAGATATGTTAACTCAACAACAAAGCAGGCGTCACCATGGGCTGGAAAATACAATTAGCGGGAAATGCATTTACAGTTTCATTCTATAATTGTTAGAATTTTTAAGTACAATGTGTTTTAAATATATTATTGATTTAAAACTGGAGTTTTGATGCAAGCCTCCGTAAGATTGATGAAAAGATAAACAAAAATGTAAATTATATTAGTTACTAAAACAAAGTATTAAAACCTAATAAAAACAGTTTTATATCAACTTGAATTATATAACTAGTGTAAGCATGATATGATGACGCTATTTGCGTCGACAATCTGGCGCCGTCTCATCTTTCACAAAATTCGTTGCAGGCTGGATCTGCTGCGGCTTCAGCTGAATCGAACTAACGGCGTAAATATTCAGGTCTTTTTATCATCTGTATATTTGAGCCGTTTGGAGTCGAGACTCTGGGGCCGTGGAGACCGGGCGCGCACAGCCTCTGCCGCGCTTTAGCCAAACGGCTTAAAGAAGCGTCGGGAGATCAGAGGGCTGGTTTTTTCCTTGGCCAGAAAATAAGTCTGGCCATACAAAGAGGGAACGCAGCCAGCCTTCTTGGTACCATGCCCCTTGGCAGTGACCTGGGACACATTTTTTATTTGTAGGTTTTTTATGTTTTTTGTTTATAATATTTTTTTGAACTGTCACTAACTGTACATTACTTAAATATATTGTCAAAAGTATGAAATAAATTAATTGTATCATTATGCTTTGTATTATCACTTTTCAAGCACAAAATACAGTTAAAAACCTCTGATATATTCAGAATATATAGAACCCCTTTAACTTCTATCTAGCCGTTGTTAATTTAATATGTATCTTTATTATAAACGCGAAAGCTTATATGTTTGGACTGATGGATGACGGTACACTTTCACGCAAAAAATACTGGATGATTACAAGTTAACAAGAAAGGTAAATAAAATAAATAATAAATAAATAAATGCGCCAGACAATCAGACCGATCACCTGGTCTCATACTAAGGTGTTCCCTTTTACTATGAGTACCAGACCACGGATACTAACTGGGGGCGTCATTCCAGCACACCCAAGTCAATTTAGAAAAGTTCGTCTTCCAAATTGACCTGACCGGGAATCAAATCGAAAATAGACGAAGTACTGACAATAGCATGTCAGACTTCATACTTCGGACTTTATATAGTCCTTATAGCGTGTGCATATATTTAAGAGAGGTAGGGCATAGCGATTTGTCGCTCGAACTGGAGCAGCCCGACTAATATACTAATAAATAACAACCACTTCTGTGTTGTTGTGTTCCTGCGTGTGAGTAAGGTTTCCAGAGCTCCTGGGGGGTGCTACATTAGTAGCAGGGGTCAAGCATTCAAGGTAAGGGCGACAAGTCCAGTAACATTTATTATGATGTACTTGTCACCCTTAAGCTAGGACCTCATTACCACTTAACATCAGGTGGGATGAGATCAATCTTGAAGTGCAATATAAAAAAAAACTAGTGTCAAACTGCGAGTGTTTCCCTTGACATGCAGTCAACCGCACAATTACTTAAAAATGAGTACTGATTTGGATTATAAATGAAAAATCAAAACGGCACCGACTCAGCTTTATATATTCCAATTAATGAAAAAAAAAAACTATTGTTTTTCTATCCTTGATAACTCTGAAAAGGTTTCGCTAAATAACTTTTACAAATTAAAAGTTTCCAAACGGACATTGACTTCATTTTTTGCAGGACTGAGCTAATTTGAAAGCAGTTGAAATGGTGATCTTTTATATCAGAGCTTGTAATTGTTCGAATTTACAACTTTAATTCTGAAGTCCCGACGGTCTTTATTTGGCCCTTAAGATGGCAGATTCGATTTGAATAAGCTGACGAACTTACATTCTCAGTTCGGAAGAGAACGTAAATAATATATTATTTGATTAATCGTTTCACATCCAATTTAAATCTGTTATAGTAGGGACAAATTGAACCTCAAAGTCCCAGTGTAGATGGTTTAGGGGTTATTAATAATAATGTACCAACTTGAATAAATCAGTGGTTTTCCATGTTTTTGGCGACGGGGCTCAAAAGCAAAATATTAGACTGACCCCGAAAATGATAAAAAACGATTAAAGGTAATTCAAATAATATGGAACTTTATGTTATAAATATAGATATATATTTTTTTTATGAGAGGTTTTGCGAAGCACATTTATTGGAATTAACATATTTTTTATGTCTGTTGTTAAAAAAAAATACACATAAGGTCTTTCATGAAAGGGTTTCAAGCTTTTTAAATGTCTCTTATAAAACTTATCCATCCATCCATCAGCCTCTTTTCGCCCACTGCTGGACATAGGCCTCCCCTACAGAACGCCACAACGCGCGGTCCTGCGCTTTCTGCATCCAGCGGCTCCCCGCACATCTGACGATGTCGTCAGTCCATCGTGTTGGGGGCCGCCCCACGCTGCGTCGTCCGGTACGTGGTCGCCACTCGAGGACCCTCTTTACCCAACGGTCGTCGGTCCTACGAGCGATGTGGCCTGCCCATTGCCACTTCAGCGTGCTAACTCTTCGGGCTATGTCGAATACACCGGTCCTTCTACGGATCTCCGTATTACGGATCCGATCACGTAGGGAAACGCCGAGCATAGCCCTCTCCATAGCACGCTGTGCAACTTCGAGCTTCGTTATGAGCTTCGTATGTAAAACTTATAGTAAATTGTAATACTAACATGATAAAATAACAAAGACAACCGCAAGATAGATGCATTTTTAATAATCACAAGGTCGTTTATTCATTACTTACAAAAATCTCTCTCGCTGCACACAATATAAACGAAATAACTATTCGTTACAAATCAAACACCCGCTGAATTATTCAAAGCTAAAATACATTTATTGAGTATGATATTTTCACTTATGCAAAAACAGAACAAACAGCACAAACTGAATAATATTGCTTTTTCTACTTCTGAAAAGTAATTTAATTTTCATCTTTGTAAGAAAATCGTGTGCCAAAAACACGAGTTAATGAAATGAAATCGGCCATCCACTTTGTATAATGTCTTAGCAGGGAGAGCGGTTTCAAGGAAACCTCCTATCGACTAAACAGAATTGTCATTAAGTGGAGGACCCTTATCTGAGAGTGAGTACTCAAGGGCTTAGTATATCCGCTAATGACTTGATTTTCTGCCTCGTAAAAGTTGTATCATTTCGCCGTTGCCGTCTATCTGTGAATTACTTTGAATTTATAAGGCCCCAGGAACTCAGGTTCGCATTAGGACGTAATGTTTGCTACCTTACTCGATGCTTTTGTTCTTTTTTAAATTTAAGTAAATTTTTATATCACTAATGATGGTACTTTGGTTTAATGGCAATTATTGTAATGTACTTAGATTCTCCACCTAATGACAAGTCGTTCACAGGTACAATGTCCTTTTGTCTAGAGGTCAACTGAAATTTATTAGGCAGGCCAGTTTATCGTCGTCAGATTTTTGTTTCGACTAGAAGAAACCAGAGAATTCGCCAAAAAATTCGCTGATTACCCTAACTTTAGCTTGAATAAAAATCGAATAATACGAAACACAAGTCCGAACCTGTTTGAACTACTGTTTTCACAGCTCCGCCAAACATCAATGGGCTACTTGAGATTCGGTGGAGCATCGTGCTCACGAACTTTTCGACGATGATTTTATTAATAAGGGCTAAATTACAAAGCTTCGATCGCTGTCTCTATTTTTATCGGGTATACTTTGGACGTGCGTGGGATTTGCATGATTTAAACTCCGCTTCCCTATTTTTATCATCGGTAGACCAGGCATTAGGCGAAGATAAGAATTCGACCTTTTTATTTAATATCATACAAAGCATTTTTAATCGCTCTTCTGAAGTGTACATTTTTTGAATTTTCGGATAGGTTTGAAATTGGAAACATTTAAATAATGGTGATTAAATTACTGGTCCAACAAAAAAGGTAAAAGGGCATAGCGATTTATCGCTCGAACTGGTGAAATACCTCCACAAGTAAGAAAGAAGCAAATCCTTGGTGTGGTTTAACATACTTTGCATTTAAGTAACGGCAAATGCAGTTTACGGATTACAGTACGTCATTGTGAATAGTCAGGGGTTGGTATGAATAACACGGTCAAGGAATTGTCAAGAAAAAAATTCAAATCGTAGCGCAGGGTTAAGTTGCGCATTTGAATAGATTTAGTTAAAATAGCTGAGGCCAACTATTTATAGAGCAGATAAGGCGGGACATCTCTTGTTTATTGTGCACGGGAAGTGTTCAGCGTGCAGGGGGGGCATGGCCGGCGAATTACGTCGTTATGTGACGCTCTAACATTAGATACATGCGGACAGACACTTCGGAAAGTAAATTCTAAATTAGTAATATTCTTTTGGATATCACAGAAAATTTAATTCATTCTACATAAGCATTATGTCTGTACACACGCTTTTCATCAACCATAAGATAATGTTTACAAACTCAATTAAAAAAAATGTTGTAAAGATTGCTCTATAGACCAATTAATCCCCTACTATTATTGTTTCAAAAAATGGTATTGAAACACATTTATAAAACTGTTGAGAATATTAGTGTTTAAATTGAATACAGTCCAGAGGACACCACTTAAAGATAAACACTCATAGTTCTTACATCAATGGCATAAACGCGATACAAAGTCCAACGTGTGCCTACTAACATGCTTTAACTGTACATTTTTTCAAGACGTTTGTAGTCCAACTACATAATGATAATCAATACATGAGATCCGAAATGTGCAGTGGCTTTGAGTTGCGCTTGTAACTTAAGGTCCAGTTTAGCTTGTTCGTATTTCTAACCGTCCGTATGTACATATAAACAGCAGTTGACGGTCGAAGGAAGTGAACCGATAACGTGCTCCTAGCTACTTGATAACGTTGTTGTAGACTACTGTAACGTGTTATTTAGCGCGTAATCACGTCTCTATGCAGAATGGTCTTTGTGGTTCATTAGCGATCTATTGTGTTACGATCCACACTGGATGTCGGCACCATCAAAGCGAAGTAATATAATCAAAGTGAATGTATCGTGGAGACCTCTCGTTTAGATAGTTGTTTTGGTCACAAGTCTTCTGTTCTTAACTAATGTTATGTCAACTTAGAACCTTTTTCCGATCTAGCCTCAAAGTAAAATGGTGGCTATGAACCGCAAGCATAGCTTAGGCCGGTGCCCAAAAATAATGGGTCTACTACTATGGCAAGGCAAGGCAACGGATGCAAGTGACTTCAAGCAAAACTTTTTATAGTCATAACTTGGTCAAAATAAGTCGCAAATAAAATATGAAATTTATAATCGAACTCGAAAATCAAAAGCGGTTAAAACAAAGCAATGACACCCGACCAGGCTTTTGAATAAACGTAATTTATAGATATTTTTTTTATAATCTACACGTCTATATAGAAATAAAATTGCTTGGTCTGTTTGTAATATTAAATCAACTTTTGATAAAAACGATACCAATAAACACCAAAATTTTTGTCTCTGTTTGTTCTGGCTAATATCTTCATAATGACTGGACCGATTTTGACTGAATTTTTATTCGCAAGTAGCTGATGTTATAAGGAGTAATTTAGGATTCTGTTAATTGAGATAAAATTAATTCGAAATCCTGTAATCCACACCAAAAAAGTAACGGGCACAGCTAATTCATTATTTTACTACTGTGACTCTATCCACAAATTTAAGTACTTGATACGAAATAATAACACTAGTTAAGTAGCGATTTGGCTAAGAAAATATTTTTTTCCTGCGCTGTCTTACTTTTGTCTTACTTTTGTTTTTTTTTTTTTTTAACATCATAATTGATTTTGTCTGTATAGTGCAATCAAAATATGGCAAATGCAGAGTTTATCTGTAAATCTATTGTGCAATAACCTCAAGCATCACATTATATTTGTAACACTAGATTAAGAACAATTATACCAATAGTTGATAAACCTAATAAATAAATAAAAAATAAATAAAATTATTAAAATAAAAATATCCGCATTAGTAACATGGAAAGTACGGCAATACCTTCTAAAGGCAAAAGTTTGCAGTTACCGTTCGAAATTAGTTCTTATGCACACAACATAAGAGGGATGCAAAGCCCCAAGTGTAGTCTTACTTGCTTTTGATCGTATAAGCAACTTTAGTTTTTCCCAATTCATGAATCTCGTTTTCTTTAAATCGTTACTTCAACAATATAATTTAGATCCAACATTTAAGATTAAATCTGGAAACAGTTTTACAAACTCATAACGTGAACATCACATAGTGACAAATTAAATGCGAAATGCACGCCACATGAAAATGTGGGATGAGAAATGCTGCTACAAATTGCTCGGAACTAGGACATGCTGATATCATTCTATATATTTTTTTTCCGTTGAAAAGAATTTGCGTCTATTTTCTGATTAGTAGCTTAACATAGAAGACTGTCCAACATTTAAGAGATCTATTGTTTTTTCTGCAAGTTTCGATATGTCTAATCGAATGTTGGATGTAGGTGGGTTTTGACCGAATACATCATAAAGCTTTCAGCGTATAGTGTTAACTCCAAACATAATCAGGGGGCTAGCAGCTCGGGTTTTTTATCAATGTATTTTCGGCTCGCTGCGGCTTGAGACACGTTTTTTCCACATATTCCACCAATTCTTCGTTTCAATTCAAATTAAGACTGCATTTTATTACACTAAGTCGAAAAAATATCATCTCAAAAACTATGAAAAACAAGGATGAATCGTTAAAACATAAAAAGGAACAATCTACATTAATTTTCTCATCAAATATTTGCGTAAGAATAGCATCTCATGCCTTACCTTCCAGCACCTGCATGCTGCTTAAACTATGAGCAGCTTTGCTTTAAGATAAATAATAAATTTTCTCGCTAAGCACGTACTCGGTACTTAAAAACACCCGCGCGACCTGTCTTACAAGCTAGGTGCTTGCGAACTCATGCAACTTTATGCATACAAAATGAATTTACGCTCTTGAAAATATGACCCTTGAGTGTGCCGCTTCAGATAATTGCTGTTAAACTTGTCTCCTAATGAGGAGGAACGTGAGCGGAGAATTTAGCCGGCTGCTCGCAGATTAGGCAAATTTCACCCGGCTCTGGAGTTACTGCGGCCGCCGGGCGAGTTGGTCAAACTACAACGCATAATTAACAGTGATAAAACGACGGGCTTTTTAGCTGGACTCTGTGAGAGACTGTGAAAACATTTCTTTTTGGTGATAGAAAAGGTAGCGCTGTTCAATAAAAATGTTCAATTCACCCGTTTTAAGATGGTCCATGTTCCCAATCTTAATTATTTTACACAAGCAAATTATGGCAAAAATATAAGCAAATACCCCAAATAATTACAAATAAAGGACCTTACAAAGTACAAATATAGCTATAACATAGTAAAGTGTTCGAAATCATGGCACAAAATCGTTGTTTTTATCAATAACCATAGAAGTTATTGAACTCAATCTTTTACTTTTAAATGTCACATGCAGTAGAACTCATTAAATTAATTGATGCTTATTGAGCTTGAACATCAATTTGTTTAACAAAACTAGAAAGGCATTTTAAATGCATCTCTCACTATTTCATTAAACATAATTGTGTTTCCAGAGTTTTGTGTAAGTAGTTTGGGTTGGCCCTGAGAAGCAATTTAAATACACTAACATGCTATCACAGCTTCGTCTATAAACTTCATACTGGTATTAACTTTGCATCCTTTCTGTCTTTCCTGAAAATGTATGTATGTAGGAAGATAAAATTTTCCATCATAAATAAAACCTGATCCATCTTATTTATTAATCGCAATTGATCCTAAATATAAATAACTTTAAGATTCACCAAATAAATGCCCACTAATGATAGATCTTCATAGATTCACTCTTAACTATGGTTGCCATGCTTCATTCTATATTTTTATATCAACCACCGATTTTTGACAGTGAGAGCAATCGTTTATACTGGAGCCAATTTAATAAAGGTTGTCAAAACACCTTTTCGGCATGGGTCCGCGAAATGTTTTGCTCTTGAATTCGTAATTGTAAACTCCAACAAACAGTTAACAATCTAAAAATAGTAACTGCAAACATTTCTGCTACTGACGAAATCCCACGCAAGCAGTTTAACAAAGCTCGTCGGTCATCAAAAAAGCCAGTCGACTCAAAATGCCCTTGGGATTATTTCAAGTCGCATCCACCCCCGTAGACAAACTTTGGTAGCGTACCAACACGTTATGGAGTGGAGTAGTGGACGAACAATGCTGACTGGGATGAATGTTTAAATTTTACTTTGCAACTACCAGAGTTTATTCAACAAACTACCTCGGATAATGGAACTTTAGCGTATACTGTTACGTCTTTTATGAATAGAAACAAAACAAGAGGGCACATGTTTACTTTGCAAATGAACAGTGTAAATTACTTGGCTGTTAACGTTTGTGCTCATCAATTTTGTATGAGTATTTGTGATCTTACATTGTGTTTAGCTGTTAACATTTGTAAGCCTATAGGTTGTTGTATCATTTTATGGTAAGACATCATTAGTAGCTTCTTCGTATTAATTGAATTGATTTTTGTTTATAAAATGTATTTCTTTTAGTTATACCAAATGAACAACGTCACTTTTTTCATTTTCTAATATTTCTCAAATTATTGTTATTTGATTTAACGAATGACTATTGAATTTGGGTATTTGTTTATGATTAGTTCACCAAGCCAAATCAGGTTTAAATACAAATACAAATACAAATTATTTATTCGCATAATATGGGTAGGTAATACAGATGTTATAGAAATTATAAAAGTTTCACCACATTAAGCCTTTCTTATGGCATGCAAATATTTTTATTATTATATTATTATTTATTATTTTAAATTAATCTAAACAATGTCAATAACAAAATTTGTCCAAAAAATATTAATTTACACTATAATAACATTTTAGAAGCAGAATGTTTTTTACAGAGTGTTTAAATTTGTGGAAGTCACCAATTTCTATTACTGCTCTAGGTAAATGGTTATATATCCTGGGTGCCATACAGAATATATTATAGTTGAATAGAGCAGTTTTGTGAGGGGGAATACATAATTTAGCGTTATGTCTTTTGCTTTGAAATTTTTTGAATTTGTCTAGATTTTTCCTAACAAACAATATTACTTCATATATGTACATACAGGGTAGTGTAAGAATATTATACTTGATGAAATATGGTTTACAGCTGTCAGTTTGTTTTAATTTAAATATAGACCGCACGCACCTCTTCTGGGCCCTAAATGCCGTATCCTTTTCGGTGGAATTACCCCAAAATATAACACCATACCTCAAAATAGGCGCTACATAGCCGTGATAGGCAGTAATAACTGTTGCAGTACTCACTGTTTTGGTTAACATGTAGAGAGCATATGAGTAGCGACTCAGTCTTAGGCAGATGCTCTCTAGATGTGATTTCCAGTTCAAGTTATGATCTACATTAAGACCCAAAAACTTGGTTTTATCAACTAGTTCGATTCTATGCCCTAGATAGTGTACATCCATGTCAATTATTTCATTTTTTCTATTTCTAAATGTCATTAAATTAGTTTTTTGGAGATTGATTTTTAAATTAATTAATGTTAGCCAACTTATTACTTTTTGCAACGTGTCATTTACTTCATGTTCTAAGCTTTGCCGATCTGGTTTCGATATTATAATTGTGCTGTCATCAGCAAATAGTACACTTTTATGTTTTGTTATTTTGGTAAAGTCATTTATGTAAATAATAAAGAGTAAAGGACCCAAAACACTTCCTTGTGGGACGCCAAATAGCACTTCTCTATATGCTGAATAAAAGGTTTGCTCTATTTTTGATTTGGGAGATATCCTAGTTATTTTTGTAGACTGTGTTCTATTGCTTAAGTACGACTTTATTAGATTAAATACATTACCCCTTATACCATACGCATATAGTTTTTCGACCAGTATTTCGTGATTGACGTAGTCAAACGCTTTCGTAAGATCCATATATAAGGCGCAGGATAGTGCTCTGTTATCAACCTCACGTATAACTGTCTGGAGTAAGTTGAAAATTGCCATGTCTATGGTTTTATTTTTTCTAAAGCCTATTTGTTCTTCTGATAATAAATTATTTGATTCAAAATAGTTAACCAGGCGGTCATGAATCACTTTTTCGAATATTTTAGATATAACTGGTATCAGTGCTATTGGTCGATAACAGCCCATATCATGTTTATTGCCCTTTTTAAATATTGGTATAATTATAGTTTTATTTAATTTTCCAGGAAATACACCTTGAGATATGCATATGTTGATAATGTGAGATAGTATGTATGACAATTTGTCAGCTATATGCTTTAGAATCTTAGTTGATATGTCATCGTAGCCAGTACTATTACTATTTTTTAAATTTTTTATTATAGTATTAATTTCTGACGGTGCTGTTGGGTACATAAACATGGAATTATTTCTATTTTGTATATTTAATTTAGGATTATTAGATGTCAATTTTTTTACTTGGTCAATGAAATAATTATTAAATGAATTTGCTATTTCTATTGGGGATGAAATTTGTTGATTGTTATTATGAATTTTGATAATCTGCTCTCTAGGTATATTATTCTTTCTTTTGTTTATAATGTTCCAAGTGGCTTTGGATTTATTACTAGCAGAGTTAATATAGTTATTGTTTTGAGCTTTTTGCGTCAACTTTATTACTTTATTTAATCTATCTGATAAGTTTAAGTAACGGTTCTTATTAAGTTCAGTTCGATGTCTACGATATTGCCATAGAAGTTGTCGTTTGCGTTTACAACAAAGCCTTATTCCTTGTGTCATCCATTTGGGACGTGTTTTGGTAGATATTTTAACTCTTACTGAAGCATAAATTGTAGAATAAGCATAATAGGTCGTAGAAATGTTCGAAAGCAGAGTTGGGGTCGTCTGTTTCCAATGCATCTTTGAAACCAAGTGCCTCCATACACTGTTTGAACTTTCTTATATTGTCAGGACTGTAAATACTCGTAGATTGGGATCTATTTATGATAAAATTAGGTTAATTAACTTTCGGTCAACTTATAATGGTGTTTGTATTAAATGTTAACACAATAATGTTATTTTGAGAGATAATAACAAATGTATTTTGATATTAGATCGGGATAATATATCGATTACATGACGTTTATAAACTACTACATCGATCGAGATTTAACTCCTCTATGACCTTTATATGTTACTAATTAACAGATCGCGTGTAGTTCACGGAACAATCGGTAAGTTAAACACGTTGATGACAAATCGTGCCTACTTAGAATCCTTTCGTAGTACAATCATAACTAATGAGATTAATAGTTAACGTTCCACGTAATTGGAGAAATTGGCACAATCATTTCCCTTTTGTGGTAAGTAATAAATTCTGGGCTGTGATACAGCTTTGGTTTGGGGTTTAAACCAATAAATTTAAATTAGTTCCTAAAGTATAGCGACAATGAACTTAAAACTCAATGAATTGATTCAGGAGAGATACAAATACAACTGTAGCTTCTTCGATATTCATTGCAATCAAAGCTGAATCTACAATTGGTCCCTATTATATTTTTGAATCGCTTGATAAAGATTTTTTTTTATATTGCACTTCAAGATTGACCTCATCCCACTTGATGTTAAGTGGTAATGAGGTCCTAGCTTAAGGGTGACAAGTACAGCATAATAAATCTGTTACTGGACTTATCGCCCTTACCTTGAAGGCTTGACCCCTGCTACTAATGTAGCCCCCCCCCCCCAGGAGCTCTGGAAACCTTACTCACACGCAGGAACACAACAACACAGAAGTGATTGTTATTTGGCTGCGGTCTTCTGTAAGGTGGAGGTATTTCACCAGTCGGGCTGCTCCAGTTCGAGTGATAAATCACTATGCCCTACCTCTCTTAAAACATTGCAATAACTAAAAAATATTCTTGTATTACTAATGTATTTTAATATTCTTTGGTTATTAAATCGAACCTTTTGTCATCAAAAAACTGTAATAAAATATGCGGTGACGTAAAAATATATTAAACAATACTTCTAAATAACAGCATTAAAGTGCCTGAATAAAAAATAATTTATCTTAATTACACCAATGTTTACGCTGACCTTTACCTGGAACTGAGCTCGAAAAATGACCGTTCTTTTTAATAACACGACGGTGTGGTTTCTGAATGGGAAAAAACTAAATAAGCATAAAGAAGCTTGCTACATAAAAACTTTCTAATAGATAATTTTCCCTGTCACAAACATTATGAACTTGCGCAAACTTGTCAGTTTCGCAACAAAGAACATTGTAAAGAGACTGTTCGCGAGAGTCAGGAATAATTAATCATTTGAAGTGGCCATCGACGATGCTGTAGACCTACAAAAAGGAAGAACAGGTTTTCTTTTAAATAAAATTATAGTTTACATTAGGATGGTGTTGAACATTGGAAGGTTTTTTATTGTTATTCTGCCATCTTTGCCAAATACCAATTCAATAAATTAAATGTCATAAAAAATGTTCCAATTCTGCTTAGTTACAACACCGAATTTATTTACGCCCGGGAACTTATTAAAAAAAATATATATTATTACTAAGATTACTATTTATTTTCGCAAAGATGCAAGTAAATAAAAATGTTGTTTTCGGCTTGTCCTTTCATTAATATAATTAATACATATAAATCTTCCTCATACATCTCTCTATCTACCAAAAAAAATACAGAAACCAATTGCGTGCCTAGTTTTAAAGATCTAAGCATACATAGGGGCATCCAGAAAAAGCGACTTTGTTTTATACTATATAGTGATAAGTCAAGAAAATAAATAACTTTCAAATTTGAATGTAAATAAGGAACTTGATAACGTTTATTCTAAATTGGCAGTGTTTTAAGTACGAGTAGTCAATTCACAACGAATTTTTAAAACGACAATTCATTATTCAATTAAAAATAAGCTGGCACATTTGGTTTCGATTGATCATCGAATACAAACAGAAAAATAAGCTCTGTTTAAATTACAAATGAACTTATAAATCAAGAGATGAAACAAGTCTGAAGCTGGCATCATAGTGAGTTTACTTGTAATTTGTGATTTGATATTGTGAAAGTTATTATATACTTGTATCTGCTTACCTGCTCATTGTTTTAGCAGAAAACTAAATTTATTTTCGTCTAATGAGTTTAACTCAGCCCTTTGATCATAAAGGGTATAATTTATCATCACAGAATATTAAAGCGAAGGTGTGTGCACTGATAGATGTGGATAACATGTCATTTTACCTAGTGGATTAAAGAGTCATGCGCGAAATGGTCTGGGTTCGATTTTTGTTTAGTTCAATTTGAAATTGTTTTTTTTTTAATTGACTTAGGTCTGGGTGTACTGGGTTAACGCCCCAAGTGGCATCCATCGTCTGGTACTTCTAGGGTAAGAGAAAATCTAAGTTTAAGACCAGTTAATTGATGTTGTCATCTAGTGTGTTTATTTATAGTAATAGCAGCAAAAATAATAGACTCTTTATTATTGTATAGCAAAAAAGCAAGTACAATTATTTTTCGTAGTCTAATTTTCAAGTGGAATTAAGGTGTTCAATGTTCTATAGCTATCTAAGGACTTTACGTGGAATGCAAGATTCAATTTAAGCTCCTTTCAAGGTACAAATTGTATTTAAAGTAAGTTTTCTACGTGGACAAATCGTTGGACACTCAGTCCGCGTTTGAACCCTGTCTATTTTTTATTCCATTACTTATTACTCACTGAAGAACATAACTGAACAATTACCAATAGCAAATTAACTCACCCATATTTATTGCATGCTAAATCGAATATAGGTACGTTTTCTTTCGTCATTGAATCCTAACCTATATAATTGTTAAGCTGAAAGAATGACATCTATTTGACATACCTCACAGAAGGTTGGGACATTCTCAAAGCAAATTTGATTGGCGCTTTCACAGTCAGCTAGTCACGTACTCAATTTATCGGAGCCGTGAGCGGACAAGTACATATATTGCAACATAATCTATATGCTCGCACGATGTATCTTTAATAGGGACAAAACCTTTCGTAAAAATTCCATAGGAAAAAAGTTAACAATTGTTAAGAAATATCCTCCGTGTCGCCTCCGTGGTGGAATGGTTAGAGTATTAGGCTCAAAAATCCGTGGGAAGTATTTTATTTGATCAAAGGGGTTTTAAATCTACCGCCTGTTTTATTCATAGCTATAAATAATGCGAATATCTGACAATCTCAACATTGATTGTTTCTGTACACTGTGATTTTTAGTCGCCTAAAACTAATGTCGTGTAGATGCGTATTCGCAGATTTGCGATTTGTTATTTTGAAAGACCAAACACTTTCAGTTACATTGTTTGACCAAGAACGAGGTGGCAAATAAAGTTTAATTTTCGTATTTGTTTTGCAATCTGAAAATTGTTCAATGTGGTTTTGTATAAACTTCTCTAAGGTGGTACAGTCAGCATCAGTAGTCGACCACATATAGATTTCGAAATCGCTAAACATTATTATTTCTAAGTGTGAGTTAATGTGAGTGATCACTACTCTTTCAAAAATCACTTCACATAATTTTAGACTACCATATTGGTATTAGCTGAACTAACACGATGACGCAAGTATGTGTGTTGACCCCGTGCTATGTGAATGTTTCCCCGATGGATGGTTTCCACCCTTTTCAGGGTGGTGGAAGAAATATTCTCAGGCCATTTATTAACCCTTAATTACTCGTGTGGGGTATATTTAACCCCACGGTGTATTTGAAGCGTCGTTTTACCGCCATTTTTAAAGCTACCTTCATGGTGTTCTTAGTAGCTGCCTAAATACTTCCCCCCGCCGCAAAGCAGTCGCTAGCGCTGCTCTGCGTCTTGTGGGTGTGCCAGAGGACCGCGTTTGGGGTATATATTGCCCCACGCGAGTATTAGTGCAACTTTTTTTGGACAAGTGAGTATTTTTATACTTAATTTTTTTATATTCAAATCAGATACTAAACGTTTTGATATTTACTGATCTTTATTTTCTGTCACTTTTTTTGGTAAATACGCTTAAAATGGCTAATAACCGTCTTTATGACTACCCGATTGTTAACCGTTTGTTAGAAAACGACGAAGAAAGTACCATAGATAGTCCCGATGAAGATGAGGAAGATGCTGAGGTGACAGAAGACACAATATAATGAGGGAAACACCATGACCTAACGGAACAGCCAACGAGATACATACATAACGTCGGCAGACGTACAAAGAGATGGCCTATGGTTATCTTTTATCACCTTTTCAATGTTGCTTGTATCAATGCGTAGGTTATTTATAAAATAGAAATTGACCAAGCAATATCAAGAAGGGTATTTTTGAAGTATCTTGCAGTTGATTTGATAAAAGTTCACCAACAAACTCGATCGACTATACCACAACTACCTAGAGCCAAACAAAAACGGCTAAAAAAAAATGCTGAAGTTCAGGACCCCGGCCCCCCTTCCAGAGGTGGTCCATCGGCAACTTATAAAAGGTGCCATATCTGCCCAAGGTTGAAAGATAAAAAAATAATATTTGTGTGTGCCAAATGCTAACAGCAAGTCTGTCACGACCATTCTACTATGCAATGTGATAAATACACTGATTAAAAAGTTCCTCAAATTTAAGTTTCATATGTATAAAAGTTGATTATAATGTTGTTTATAAATACTATTATAATTAAGAACAATGTTGCATTTTTCTAATTTTTATAATAAAAATCTAATTTTGTCATTAAAAATATGTTTTATTGTACCCTTAAAGTTGGGGTTAAATATTCCCCACGCGAGCGTTAGTGTAACTATATGGACGCGAGTAATTAAGGGTTCTATCAAAACAAAGTTGTAATTGAAAACTAAATGTACATTGACTTAATGTCTTGCGTGGTGGTGCTCATCATTCAATATTTTGCAAGGTTTGATATAGAAATCCATGAATTTTTATTTTTTCCTAAACTGATATTGCACTAATATTATGCCCATAATCACTTTCAAACAACACAAGCAATATTATCCAAAATGTCAATTTACAAAAACAATATTTGAACAATTTTTGTTTACATTTTTTGTCATTGTTTTTCATTGTTTACTTTATCAAGATAAAAATGTAATATTATTAAAAAAAATTTAAGTTGGTCAAGATATTTTTGAAAATATGACGATGAACAGTTTTTGACCACATGAAATTAAATTAATTTTAAATTAAATGCTGCTCATGCAATTCTGGGCCCTGTTTTGTTAAGTCTTTTTTGCATAATATTGAGTAAAGTAATTTTGAAAATATAAAGGTGTTCATCGACTTTTTATGCTGACTGTACCTACTTATTTTTTTGTGTGAAGAAAACATTTGTGTGCAAATATCTGTGTCCAAAATACAGCTGTTGTTTGCAAATAAAAGCATATATTATTTGCAAACAACAGCTGTATTTTGATTTTTTTGGATCCCAATATTTGTTTTATTTGGTTTGCAGAATATTTTTCCGAAATTCAAATTTGATTGCATTTCATTTCATTCATGATCACCAGACACTAGATATCACCATTTTAAGAGATTTTAATTTAATTTTAAGGGAGGTAGGGCATAGCGATTTATCGCTCGAACTAGAGCTTCTTCTGTAAGGTGGAGGTATTTCACCCGACTGGTGAAATACCTCCACCTTACAGAAGACCGCAGCCAAATAACAATCACTTCTGTGTTGTTGTGTTCCTGCGTATGAGTAAGGTTTCCAGAGCTCCTGGGGGGTGCTACATTAGTAGCAGGGGTCAAGCCTTCAAGGTAAGGGTGACAAGTCCAGAAATAGATTTATCATGCTGTACTTGTCGCCCTTAAGCTAGGACCTCATTACCACTGCATATATTGTGGTCGCTGTGGTACGAATTGTACTAGGCGCCCAAATGAAATACCTGGTTCTCATATTGGACAACCGGCATTTTGGCGGTTTTTAAATTATTGTCCTCGCGCCTTTTAAGGGCGGCGGGCACTTTAGGGTGGCTCCTCCCCAATCTGGGAGGACCAAGGGCAAAATGCCGGCGTTTATATGCCGCTATATTACGTAGTATGGCCCTCTACGGCTCGCCTATTTGGGCCGACTCCCTTAACATCGGAGAGAACGTTAGGTCGCTCCGTCGCCCCCAAAGAGCCATCGCACAGAGGGTGTGTAGGGCGTACCGCACTGTCGGCTTTGACGCTGCGTGCGCCCTCGCTGGGAGCTGGAGGTCCAGATGTTGGCCAGGGTGTACAACTGGCAGGCCCAAAAAAAAGCCTCCGGGGAACACTTCCACCTGGAAGACTTGGCCCGAGTCCGGCGCGAGGAGATAGAGAACATGGTTCGGCAGTGGGGGGAACATCTTCGACAGTCCACGTCGGGTCGCTGGACTCTAGATGCGCTCGGGCCAGTTATTTTGCGCTGGATCGAGCGCAAACTTGGATTCCTAAGCTTCCATCTGGTGCAGGTTTTGTCAGGGCATGGATGTTTCGGCAAGTTCCTGCACCGGATTGGCAGGGAGCAGTCTCCGGCATGCATTCACTGTGGCGCGTCAGAGGATACCACCGAGCACACTCTACTCATATGTCCAGAATGGACAGAATAACGCTGTTTGTTGTCTTCTGTGGTGGGGCTTAATCTCTCACTCTCAAGCATGGTCGAGGCTATGCTTGGGAGTGAGACGGCCTGGAGAGGCGCTATTCTTTCTGCGAATATGTTATGGCGCAGACAGAAGCAGCGGAAAGGGTCAGGGAGGACGACCCATCCGCCCCTGCATGCCGCAAGCGCAGGCGGCTCAGAGCGCGGCGGCAATTCGCCAGCGCACAATTTCCGCGCGGAGACCGGCCGCCTGATGGTGTGAGGGCACCTCAGTTGGCATCGCACATACGGTCTCCGCAGCGAGGTGGGGGTGGTCCAGTTGGATTGGCCGTCCCCGATCTCCCCCCGACCACCAGGGGGGGAGCAGACGGGGCCGCGTAAGCGGCCATTCCGCCGGCGGTGTTGTGGTGGGCAAGGCTTAGCCGATTTCCCGCGGCACCGCCACTAGGGCGATGGAGGTCCAACCGGGGGGTTTTAGTGGGTAGTCCTGCCCTTTTCAGGGCAGGGAGTCCCACACACGCCGTTATCCTTCCTCAGGTGACGGTACGGTGCATCAACGCATTTTCCCCCGTCAACAAAAAAAAGGACCTCATTACCACTTAACATCAGGTGGGATGAGGTCAATCTTGAAGTGCAATATAAAAAAATATATATATTAGGAGGTTTTATGCAAATAAAAATTCACCAAATATTAAGTGATTATCATGTTTAAAGTTGCATGGAAAGATCTACCTGGCTCTTGTATCGTTCCGTAACATAAACGGAATTTCGGCTGATATATGAAGGGCAACATCATTTGATTAAGCCTTATAAAATATTTTTACCTCCAATTGTTTAATACGAACAATATGTGAAATATGATTGTGTCTCAAAATTACAGTCTTATTTTTTAAATTAATTCGTATGAAAAATACCTTTTAAACTGTGGCATCTATTGTATTGTTTGAGTAACAAACACTAAGTCTTGACTTGCTCAATAGGTTTATGAACACACAGACACAGGGCAAATGTTCATCAACGAATGTTTGTGGAGATCGTCTTGGGTGATCCTTCCATTGCTTGAGCTTTCAATTGTTCCAAAAGTTCAGTTTATCATGAATAATTTAAGTATGTGAGATATTTGTATGTGAACAAAGCAACAAACAAAGTAGGCAAATAATTCTCACAACCAACACTACGTAAAACGGGCTCCACCATTATAGCATTCCGTTTTATTTTCAAGTAAAGTTTCCAAATCAAAATGTTTAAAGGGAAAAGTTCCTATGTTAAACAAAGGTTTCATTTTCATTAATTTTGACCGCGGATTCCAGGGTTGCTATTATCGCTATTTAACTTTCGATCTCAACTAAAGTTTATTTATCAAAACCGCTTGGTTGCCCGCCATTTTATCAATTCATAACCTAAGTTAACGTTGTGGTCACGAGCATTTTATACGCCCTTTCCTTTCTGCGGTCGAATTTGAAACGGTAAAGTAATTCGGAGAACATTGAAAATCGCGGACCACAAAACAACATTTGAAAAGTTTCAAAAACCGCGTTCGAGAATTTGTTCGTAATATATTTCGTGATTTTGTAGCCGGCAAACAATTTCACAGGCCTTAATTTAGGGTTTTCAAACGTCTGGAGTGGCTAAATATTGATAATGTCGATAAATCTGTTATTGGTGTAAATGGATTTCAATAAATATAATTTGATATAGCAGTAAATCTGTTTATGTTAAATAATTTAAATACTGACATCAAAATTCCGTATCATGTTGTATTTAAAATTAATAAAAAAGACTAGCGAAATTACTTATGTAATTTAAGATGAAACTTCAATTTTAAAATTTATTGATTGACAATTGATTTACTTATCATTAACATTTTCGTTTTCGCAAAATCTGTGTTTCATCATGCTTAAATAACAGAATCACCAACTCGACACGAAAGCTGGGCACACGTGGGTCTTGTTGGTGAAACTCAAAATTAATACGACTTATTATTTCGTCATCTGGACACGCTAAGATTTTTACGTGTGTCCAGATAGTGAAACTTAATAAATCACTTTAATGTTTTCACTAACGAGTTGGTGACAAACCTGAATTACGGGATACCTAAAGCAGACTAATTGATAATTAATAAATATATAAAAAAAAATTGAATGACACCTACGAGTATAGATCGATTTCGAATATCGATCGAGAATATTATATGAAGTGAAAACTATAAAAATATGTATTCTAAAACAAACGAACAAGTTGTAGGAAACTGCTAGTATAGAGGTACATATATGAAGTGAAAACAATGTGATATTTTAGGGCTTATCGTATAGATAGATTGTGATAAGTTTGATATTCAATAGAGTATAAGTAAATATCGAATTCAAAGGATTGAAACTGAGCCACCCTTTCAGACGTAGTATTTTTATCGAAAATAAAAATTCAACGAAATTGTTATTTGAAACCCAATCAGAATCTGTATTTATTTTAACATTAAAATTGAATCTGATCGCGTTGTAAGTTTACATCAAAATTAAGTTCGTTTATTTTGAGTAGACATATGTTGCTAATTCTGAAAATCATTGAATATGCATTCTAAATACCGTAACCTGAAAACACTGACTGATCAAAGTTATATATTTGTGTGCAACGAAGCGCAACGGTAATAATTACATATTACGTATTAAAACCAGTTGGGCAATTTGAATTTACGCATTAATACATTTAATCCCGTCATACAGGGAATTAATAAATTTAAGCTCAGCTATTGCGTGATTAGGCATCATTTATCAATGTAAAACAAATCATTACGTGACAATGCATAAATCAAAAATGTTATTTGAAACACTCATTAGGAAAATATTTTTTAAAACTTTGTAACGTGTAAAGTTACTTAATTGGGACAATACATATTTTATGATTGTAACTCTAACAGTATAGAGTGTTTTAAAATTTTAATTGAATATTTTGTACCTGCTTTTACCTCAAAAAAAAATTTATAAGTGCCAGCACCATAAAAATTGTGAAACTAGTTACCGATTTTATAAAGACAAGTAGATTAACGAACGAACTGAACCTAATAGTCTTTTTAATTTTCAGTTGACGATTTTAAATTAGAGTCAGTGTACATGTTAATTATTGTATTGAAACTCAATAGTAGGGAGGGGGAATGGCGTTCACTTAAGGAAAACATGATATAACTTTTTATTTATTTATTAAAAATCAAAATGAAGAAAAGTAATAAAGTCTTTTACTATAGAGTAAACAACAAATTGACAACTACGACATATATCTTTGAACGAATAGTAGTAGGAACAAATTTAAAAAAAAAACATGTTTGAGCGGCATTACCCCAGCCTGTGGGTAATGGCGTTCAGGATACGAAGTAGTCACGGTCAAACATGTTTTTTGTAAATAATGAGTACTATACATTTTAATTACAGAAATATAATTAGATCAACCTTAAACAATAAAAATAAGGCTTGAATCACAAATTAGCATTAATTATCACCATTTGTACGTAATATTAGCCTTTTTCAAAGTAACAAAAATCTTTGACGTTAAATCAACTTCAATTATTATTTTCAAATTAAATTATTAATATTAGGAAATAATATTTTATTTTTGGACACTTAAATCACAGATAAACCTATCTGGCGAATCCCACCCCGAACATATAGCATGAGCCCACAGTCTGCAGAGGGTGCAACTATACCACAACTCGTTGTTTTTACCAAATTCTTCGCATATAATGCATTTATTATAATTGTCATCATTCACATTCATTTCGTCATCACTGTCATAGTCACAAAGGTGCTCTATATCTTCACTTTCTGAAGATTTTCTTGTAAAATTCGTCTCTTGTAAGGTTTTTGTTTCTTTGCTGCTTTTCTTTCGGACAAACCTCCATCAATCGCAGTTTTAGCTGACTGAAGGTCTTCTTCCGACCAAGCCGCTTTAGCGGTGGTCCGTTGACAATTTCTTGGCATATCTACAACAATATAAAAAATAAGTCACTATGGGGTAATGGCGCTCACATGAGCGGTATAACCCCAAAGGGTCGTTTTGTAATTAATTTAAAAATGTAAAAAAATCATACAGTATTGTTGGAAGTTTATTTCATTATCGAGAAAAAGAATGGTCTTGTTATAGAAGAATGAAATGAATAACTAAAAAAGCATTAAAATTTTGGACTTACCGACAAAAACACGTAGCCAAAAATTAGATCAGCGCGGCGGCATACGAAAAAACGCACTTCACCGTCGCATAAGGCGAGGCGACTGACCGTTTGCAACGTTGTCTGTTCGAGCCCCCCTCCCCCCTACATTCAAGCGACGTGGCGTGTTGCTATGTTCCGATTTGACAGAGTTAAAGAGGTGAGCGCCATTACCCAGTGAGCGCCATTCCCCCTCGCTACCCTACTACAAAATATAATTGGGTGATAGTAATTAAAAATAAAATACAAACAATCAAATAAAAAAATATAGTCAAAAATCACAACTTACATATTTACAAATTAAAAATAGGCATAGTTGTACAACATCATTTGTTGACGACCTGCGTAGCCGAGAGGCAACTTTGGCGTAGCACCATCTCTGAGGTTCCGGGTTCGATCCCCGGTCGGGTCAATATGGGAATCGAACTTTCCTATATTGTCTCGGGTCTGGGTGTTGTGGTACCGTCGTTGTATCTGATTTCTGTAACACAAGTGCTTTAGCTACTTACCACTGGATCAGAGCAATGTATGTGATGTCCAATATTTATTTATTTATTATTTATTTATAATATTGTAGTCTTTTCTAACTATAATTTTATGTTTTAAATACACTTCACAAACAAAAGTTAAAAGAGTTACCTTTATTGATCTTTCTTTCTCTTTGTTTGAGAAAATGTATTATTTGCGGGGATAGGCTGTCACAACGAAAAAATGGGTTTAGGTCCCTAGGGAAGCCTAACTTATAAAATTTGTCTCACTCTGCCCCTAGCAGAAGGCTTTTATGTCCTCACCTGACTTGTGTTGATTTGATTTATTACGTCATAAGTTAAGTAATGGTATTAAATAAGCATTTCTGTAGTTTTGTTCCTATAAAATCAGTGTCTGGCGACTTTTACAAGATAACGTCAGTTTAATACGTATTTTAAAGTTTTTTTTAAATAAGTAAAGTTAATTCATCTTCTAAAACATCGCATAACGCTTGTCGTAATGTAAATACGAAGTTTTGTATATAATATTGTAAACTTTTTTAAATAATTCTAAGCTAAACAGGAATAGGTTTGATTTCATCAATTAATCCTAGAACTACTAGGCTCAATAAATTAAAATAAATGCTGGAAATAGCTATTTTCTTATGTATGTTTTATTGTAAATAATTGGAAAACCTAGATAGGATTTCCAATTATAAATATATATTATAAATATTTATATGTCAGATATTTAAATTACCGTGCGGAAGCTTTTCCATGCATGTTCCACTCACACTAACTTTAAAGCGCATGATCAATTTCAGTAAATGTTTTATTAATGTAATGTACTTACATTAAAAATATTTGTGAGTTCGTCTTGACTTTTTTGTTTTATTTTTTTATTGTCGTTTTTTAAGTGTGGATCCGGGCACTTTTGTTGTGTTAACACATTGGTAACGTAATAGCTTAGTTATGACGACCAAAGCGCGAAAGGTAAAAAACATGTGAAAAATATAAGGTATCTACTTTATAACATACCTTTTCTTAATTAGTTAGGATAGTTTACAGTTAGTTTTCATAGCCTCATAGTATGTATTAGAAATAACCTAACCTAGAGATTAATTGATTAATGTGATTCTCTGGCACATTTATTGTTTACTAGCTGTTGCTTATTCATTTGTTTTATTTTGTGATAAAAAGTATCTTATAAATAAATTTAGTAGATATTTAGCCAAGATTTAAATTTTATCCGAACCCATTTTGTAGTTTTTTTTCGAATAACAAGCAATAAACCTTTCACGTTTAGAACCAGCAGGTTTTGTTTAATTTGTCCTGAAAATCGTATGTCTGTTATAGGCTCTACCCAATGGCAAACGAAATAGTAAACATTACGACGTTGAAGTACCATTACCACCTAACTTTATTTTTATGCGAAAATGATTTAGAACCTTATTGTGTACTGTATAAATATTTTTTTTTATTATTTGAGCACCGGCAGTTAGGTGGTATTGGCACTTCACCATACTAAGCTACAAATCCAGAACGCATATAAGTTCCTCACTATAAAATATTCATGAATTACGGCGGTACGGTTACAGTACTTTTCGTTTCCCGAGTCGTTGCATCAAACATGAAATCGGGTAATGTAAGTTAGCTGAAACTTCGCCCTCCTTAATTAATCCGCCAGTTATTTCACCTAATTGTTCTTTGGAATTTCAAACGAGACTTAGTTTTGGTTGGTAATCATCAGTCATGGACGTGTAACTGAACTGTGCCCCTTTAAGTTAATGAAGAGTTGTTAATGTCACTCAGTTTAACTGTTTGCTGATTTTAAGTCTTGATGATCTAATACATCTTGGGAGAATATTAAAATTTTAAAATTGCTTCACGCCGCGAAATTTAACTATTTTAAAGAAAATTGCATCTCCCCTTGTGGTGGTGTTAGATTTCGATCATCTACACGGATAGCGCATGCTGCTCTTCCAAATAAGCTCATGAACCGGCTGTAGGTTAAATTTTGGTTTGTATTTATTTTGACAATGCATAAGTGTTACTTGTAACCAACATGAATAAATGAATTTTTTTATTGTTATTTCTCAGTAAATAAAAGTTTAGTTTCTGGTTTTAATTACAGTATATTCTAACTTAAATAATAGAAATTAAATTTATATAACGTTAAATATAGCAGACTAACTTTAAATACAAAAAAATACAAAAACATATCCTACAAGTTGACACAAATACAGCGTCAGCACTATTGGGATAGTAAACAACGCTCCACACGTAATGCACGATTAGCCAATCAATTCGTCGATCCTACATCGCCATGTCAAAGTTATCGTCACCACAAACTATATATATGTACAACAAACCAAGATTAATAGTAGGACCTCGGTCCGCGAGCAGATAACACCTACCTCGGCGGAAGTACTTCAATTTTTAGTAAAGATCATAAATTCCTTACTAAACAATCCCGTAACACCTGGCTCAGCGGAAGTACTTCCCTTTTTAGTAAATAACATAAATTCCTTTCAGAACAATCCCATATAATTGTTTGGTTTATACAGCCAGCCATCATTTTTTTAATTGGCCACCATACATCTTTCAACGATCAAAGGCCACTACTTTCTTTCAGAGCCACTTATTTTTTTCAGCTGAAGTGGCCTGTTATATCTTGTGTCTCTGACTGTTTTATTTATTCTGCGAGTCATCAGTCATAGCTGTGAATCTGAGCCCTGGCACAGATTAGCAGCGCAATATTAATGTCAGATTAAAACTGCCGGCACTAGCCTGGCGCTCTGCCCGCTGAGCTCGTTCATCATTTGACATATTCACAAAGCTCCAGCCTCGTGCGACAGATTGGTAGGTGAAGTTTAAGAATGGGCTTAGAAATAGCACATCTAGAGCGTAATCGCTATTGTTGGCGACCTCCGTAGCCGAAATTGTGGCGTCGCGCCATCTCAGAGGTCCCGGGTTCGATCCCCGGTTGGGGCAATGTGGGAAACGATTTTTTCCATATTGTCTCCGGGTTAGGTGTTGTGGTCACGCCATTGTTTCAGATTTCTGTAACATAAGTGCTTGAGATACTTACCACCCAATCAAAGCAATTATTTATTTATGTATTATTATCATTAGTTGTTCTTAGTTCTCATTAGTTTCATGAGTGATTCTCCAAACAGTAATATAGTTTTGTTTGTTTTGATTTTTATTATATCCTGTACTAGTAACTAGTGTAAAAAACTGTGACATTGGAATCAGATGACCAATTCTAGGTGGTGCGTCGTCATTGTTTATCGTATGGTGCAATGGTGACATCATAGACAGGTGCGGTAAGGTTTAAGTGTTTGCTCTTTTTCTGAGTGGAGTCTCACACACGCTACGGCTGGATGGACCATCAAGCATTTCCACCATTCAAACGTAGGTTCGTCTAGATCTATCTAATACGCCGCGGGCCAGTACGCACGATACACTTTTTTCTTCCTTAATAACGCCTTAAGCGAGACATAATAAACGCGCCAAACAGTTACGGCAATGGGGCGCTTTTGACCTGATCTGAACAATAAAATCAAATGTGGATCATCAGGGGCATGAACTTACATGGTAAAATCTTTTAAAAATATAAAAACAGTATCTTAATTATTTTCTGAACTACGTTACCTACATTCGAAAATCATATTCCATATCAATCACGGGTAAAAACAGGAAGATAAAAAGTTCTTTCGTTTAATTTTTCATAGTTCAAAATCGCTCGTGATTTCTGTTCTAACTTTGGAATGTTGGTACTTCATGGCTGCTTAAAAAATATCCCAGTTTTGGTAGTATCAAACTTTTGTTTTGTAGATTGTAGCCAGTTCATCATTAGGACCTGGGTACATCTATAATAACGCATACTATTTTTGTTTTTGCTTTTGTATGCTTGGCTATAATTTCCTAGGTAAGATAAAACAACCCATCAAGTTATCACTTGTTTTTCGATTTGAGTCCTTATACTAGAAATAAAGGTGGTGTAAGGTCCGAAATGTGTACCTTTCTAACGTGTTTTCGACCGTACTTGTAATGTGCAGGAATAATAAAAGAAAAAATTAACTACACAAATCTGACACTACCTAAAAACTCTTTTATAATAAATGTGTATTCGTATATTCCAAAAAACACAACTTCAGATTTGAGTTATAAAAATATTCGCGATTTGAGTAGGTATTTTCTTACTTCATCGATGGAGTCTAGTGATGTTATTAAAATTAATTAATGCAATCATTTGTATAAGGAACATCCAATTTATTACTTATTTTAGTAAAACAAAACTCTCCATCGAAAAATGCTGCATTGCCCTGGATGCTTTTACTACAGTAGCAGCATGATTTTAATTAATGTATTTGCACAACACACAAAATCATGAGTTTACACATCTATGTTCGTAAGGCAATTTTAAAACTGTAATAAACATTAAACAGCCGTATTATTCCTCTGGCGATTGAGTAATATTTTTCTAACCCTATTGTAAACACGGGTTGTCTCGGTATATTCCCCATAAATAGTTTCCTTAGAGGTCGGTTTACTTCCGCGTGGCGGCCTCGGTCCCTCGCTGGCAGTAAATATGCACATTTCGCACCTACATGATGGACATTTTTCCAGTTGAACCGTTCTCACTGTGATTTGTTCGGGGACGCGTTTTTCACACGTCACATATCAAAGCCTCGGTCATAACTCTTTACCAAACGTAAGCCCCTTAAAGCGACGTATCGTTTGTCAAAGCACCTTTATAAAATTCTTTGAAAAGGTCAACAGTATTTGTTTGTCTATTATCCTCCATAGTATACAGTGTTTTTTTTAATAGGTAGATTCTGCTGTACCTAAATACTCACGGTATAAAATACGTTTTGAGGCAAGAAAATCCTTGTGAAAATATTACGTAAAATTACGTAAAAAAAATTCTATGAGCAACAATAGAACCTAAAAAATAGTTGAGTGTAGGTGCCAAGTTCATTAGTTCGTCTTGAAATTTATTTGTGACTTAATTTAAAATTATTAAAATAATTTTTCAATTGAACTTAGGATAGTACCTACTTATATTGGAACCTGAGATCTGACTTGCCTTTTTTTCATATGTGAACGTCATACCTTTCGTCGTTATAATCAGTATAACCTCGTGCCTAAGGTACAGCTAAAATACCAGCAGCGACCTCTATGGGCTAACGTAGCAAATGCTAAGACCGTACCTTGTTAAACACACTTGCATAATACTTTTCAAATGTTTGCTTTCCTTGGGTTACTTGTATTTCTTATTGTTAAAGCTTGAAATATAGGTATGTGGTTAAAGCAGATCTTTTTTATTTCTCGTAAGACCAGATGTCATTTTAAAAACCAGGCTGAATTTATTTTTATTGTGTCTGGTTTTCTGAGTCTTACGTCTTTATAAAAAGAAGTAATAAAATACAATTCATAAAAAGAAGTAAAGTTAAAAAAACCAACCCATTTTAACAGCATTTAAGTATACTTGCCAAGTTGTAACTTCATAACTATGTTAATCATACATTATCGAGTAAAATAGTCCTAAAACGTCTTCTATGAAAAATAAAAATGTTGCGGCTGTTTCGATGTCATTTGTCATCATGACACACCGCCACTACATAAACTGCTAAGGCTGCGTGCGTATTATTCTCCATATTTTATGTATGGGTTATATTATGTTCACTTTTAACTAGCAGTTTTATTTAACCATGCGGTATCCCACAGCCTTTCCCATTTTTTGAGAATTAATATCGGTAATGGATTAAAACTATAAACTTCTCGGGGGAGCCTCACCCCTAGAGAACGCGTCCCCAGGTGGCGGATAGGGGAACGCTCGGCAGATATGCAGGGTAGGAGGGAAATAAAATACCTCCCGCGGACCAACAGGCCGGAGATGGAAACTTCGATACCAAACCCATGCCGCAGGCTTCTCTGAATTAGTTGGAGTAGAGGCTGCGGTCAGTGCTGTACGTCTTGGTTGGGGCGTCCAGAAGGGATGGTGGCGGAAGAGCCTCTTTTAGGCCAACGGCGGCGCCCACATGTCTCCACGAGAAGAACAACCTTGGCGTCAGGTGGCAACCAGCCGTAAAACTATAGCCAAAATTCTAACTCCTTGTACATGAAAGTGAAACCAGAGAAATGAGTAAGTCAAATGCTAGGGCGTCCCCCTTAAGCGACGGCGATACGATGAATGCGAACAATGCGATACATGCTAGGGCGTACCCCTCAAGCGACGCTAAAGACAAGAACCCACGTTCGCACACAAAAGTTTTTGACAAACTCAGACTCGCATCATGGAATCTCGGCACAATGACTGGACGCAGCAATGAACTTAGTGAAATTCTAAAAACTAGACAAATCAACATCTGCTGCATCCAAGAAACAAAATGGAAAGGGTCAAAATCAAGGGATATTGGAAATGGATATAAACTTGTATACCATGGCACAAACACAAAGAGAAATGGAGTAGGTATCGTGCTTGATGAATATTATCAACAAAGAATGATCAACGTAGAAAGGAAAAGCGATAGAATAATTGCCGTAAAACTAGCAATGGACGGACAACAACCACTGAACATAATTTCCACATACGCCCCACAAACTGGCTGCTCAGAACCGGAAAAGCAAGACTTCTGGGACGACATGGATGAGGTTATGCAAAACATTCCCTCACCTGAACATGTCCACATAGGAGGTGACCTCAATGGGCATGTTGGAGAAAGGAACGATCTCTATAATGGGGTCCACGGGGGCTTTGGGTTTGGCAGTGCTAACCAACAAGGTATAGATATTCTAAATTTCGCAGCTAGACACTCCCTTAAAGTTGTTAATACACAATTTCAAAAGAAACCAGAGCACCTTATCACATACAAATGCCAAAATCACAGCACACAAATAGATTATATCCTGGCCGGTAACAACATCTCAAAGCTTTACAAAGACTGCAAAGTGATCCCGGGAAATGCGCTCACACCGCAACATAGACTCCTGGTCTCAGTTATGTGTCTGCCCAAGCCTATAAGAACCCATATAGACCGAACAGAGACTATAAAATGGAAAGAACTACACTCCCCCAAGGGGACACAGCTCCTAGAATGGGCCTGCACATATATGAAAGACGACCTAGAGTCTCACACAACCGCAAATGAGATGTGGCTGAATTTTGAGAAACTCTTTCTCAAGAAAGCCAAAACTACCCTTGGTGTATCACGTGGAGCACTACGTCTAAACAAGGAAACAAACTGGTGGAATGAAGGTGTGAAAGATTTAATATCAGCAAAGAGAAATGCGTTCAAAGTGTGGCAAACATCCAGACTTGAAGAGGATCGACGAGAGTACAAAAGCCGCAAGAAGGTAGCAAGAACAGCTGTTGCACAATCTATGGCTCTATCTCGGCAAGATTTCTATCAGAAACTGGAAAAAGCTGAAAATGAGAACACCATATATAAAATAGCCCGCCAGCGCCACAAATCAACTCTTGATATTAAATCCAATAAATACATTAAAAACACCGACGGTACACTCTTAACAACAAATAACGATATCAACGTAAGATGGAAGGAGTACTACGAGCAACTAATGAACGAGGAATTCCCTAGCGAGCAAATGCCATACATGCCACCTACTGAAGGTCCCATAAGATACATATCAGCTGAAGAGGTCAGGAAGGCGTTGTCTAAAATGAAATACCACAAAGCTCCCGGACCTGACCGAATACCAGCAGATATGTGGAAAATACTACGGGACGCTGCACTTCCTTGGCTTACCAAGCTCTTTAACAATATCATTAAGGAGAACAAAATCCCAGACTCCTGGCGTAATAGCACCTTATGCCCTTTCTACAAGCAAAAGGGAGATATTGCCCAATGTGGGAACTACAGAGGTATCAAGCTTACATCACATACTCTAAAGTTATTCGAAAGAATTATCGCCTCTCGATTAAACGAAATTTCTCAGATATCCGAAAATCAGTACGGTTTTACACCAGGCAAATCCACAATAGATGCCATTCAGATCATTAGAGTTGTGATGGAAAAATACCGTTCGAACAAAGAAAATCTGTACCTCCTGTTCATCGATTTAGAAAAGGCTTTCGATAGGGTACCTAGAAACCTTGTCTGGCAGGCGATGAGAGCTCAACATATCCCAGAATACTACCTAGCACTTGTCCAAGACATGTATAGAGACACCAAAACGTGTGTCAAAAGCCCCGCTGGCCTCAGTGAGTCCTTCCCCGTCGAAGTGGGTGTCCACCAGGGGTCAGCCCTAAGTCCACTATTATTCAATCTGTGCATGGATTACATCACACATGGTATCCAAAAACCAACCCCTGAATGTATGCTATATGCGGACGACATAGTTCTTATGTCAAAGACTGCAAAAGAACTACAAGACACTCTAAACCAATGGGTAACACAAATAGAACGCCATGGGCTACGCATAAGCCGAAGCAAAACCGAGTATCTAGAATGCGACTACGGAGGGACAGCAGAAACGGGATGCGAAATGTACATAGACAACCGTGCAATACCCAAAGTAGACAAGTTCAAATACCTAGGTTCTGTCCTCACACCCGACGCGAACGTGGATAAAGACGTAGTGGTCTACGTCCTAACCGAATAAATACTGCCTGGCTTAAATGGAGATCGCTATCAGGAGTTCTTTGTGACAACAGAATGCCCATTAGAGTGAACGGGAAAGTGTACAAAACGGTAGTACGACCCGTCATGACATACGGTGCAGAGTGCTGGACCATGAAGAAGGCACACGAACAACGACTGCACACGAGCGAAATGAAAATGCTCAGATGGGCGGGAGGTGTAACCCGCCTGGACAAAGTGCGAAATGAATATGTCAGGGGATCGTTCAAGGTAGCACCGATTGCTGAAAAACTAAAAGAAAGCCGAATGCGTTGGTATGGCCACATCAACAGACGAAGTGACGAGCACTCAGTCAAAAAGGCCCTAAATACCCCTGACCGCCCAAGAGGAAGAGGAAGACCACCCGCCACCTGGTGGTCAAATATGCAGAAAGAGACCCAGCGAGAAAATCTGTGCACATCGACAACCCAGAACAGAGTTCTCTGGCGCAGATTAACAAGGAGACCCGACCCCAGCTAAACTGGGAAGAGGGGTGGACAAAGAAGAAGAATGGATTAAAACTATACTACTTTATAATATGGTCAAATATGTTTGCGGTGCATGTTTTCACCGCTCTACGAAAGACAAGCTCAAAGTATCAAATATCACAAGGTCCGTTCAAATTAATATTAGATTCTTCACGATTAACGAGATATTTGTAAGGAGTTTTTGGAATATATTTAAGAAAAGTTTGAGCCTAATTAATGGTCAACTCTATGTCGAAGCTCTTCATCATAGAAATCAAGCCATCGCGCGATTGAGAACAAACGCTGATTTGTGATCACTATACTACAAATTATGCTATCTTATCATCGTTACCATCGACGCGTATTTGTAATTTTACCTGACCCTTTAAATCCTAATCTTCATTGATACATCAAGAGATAATTCATTTTCTTTGGTTTAGAGATTCCGAGACTAGATCGGTTAACTTGTTGTTAGGTTGATACGATTTCCCACAGCACCACCACCTAGGCGATGAGGTCCAATCGGGGTGTTTCAGTGGGTAGTCCTGCCCTTATAAGGGCAGGGAGTCCCACACACGCCGTCACCTCCCTCAGATGACGGTACGGTACGTCTAAGCATTTCCCCTCGTCAAAAAAAAAAGAGCGCTTAACTTGTTTTTTTTTAGTAAAACAAAGCACTTGCTATGTTATAGACATAGGGAGTTATTATTAAGATAGAATCGTAGACAGAGAATTTACACTTGTTAAAATGTTCCTGGATATTGTTTTTCCTGTTAGCCAGATCATTGGTATGTCTTCTCTTTCATGTAAGGAAATAAGTTTTGGTTGTGTATAAAATAAGGTAAGTTACAATGTAGCAGAAATTAATATTTTGTAACTTTTACTTTTACTGTTAATACGAGCGCTGATTTCTACTTTTACAAGTGTAGGTTTACACAAGTCATAGGCACATAATCTTATTGCATCTCAATTTTTACATATAATTTAATTATTATTGTATGCTTTTGTTACGGACCCCTTTGTAGGAGCCTTTTTATATTTTTTATATTACATACATATGTTACATATTTCATATCGAAATGTTGTCATTTTGCTTTGTTTTTACTTAGTTTTTACATACGTCTCTACCAAATGTACAGTCCATTAAATAATAATTAATACTTTGTATTTAAAAGCTATAGAAGGATTTCTCAGCTATCCAGGCGCTAATACACACAACACAGTTAATGTCCAAGTATGAGTAGATACATTTCAGAAATAAGCTGAACACAGCAGTCACCATAAATACTCCACGATCTGAACAAATCACAACTTCAGAGACATGGCAGTGCGACGAACCACTACGGATAATGACGTCATTAAGAACCGGTGGAAGTAATGGACGTTTTTGTCTCTCCTATTCATAAGTTTCTCTAAAAGTCTCCCATTGGGTAAATTTACTTTCGAATTTAGCATTTAACGAATTTGCAATATAAATTAAATAAATTTTTGAATATCTGAGTGGAATGATAAACAATGCAGTCGAAACGATGAATAGAGTCCAATTTAGTGTTGTTGTTTGAAAGCTTCGAAAATAAAAACCCTCTTGTGTTTATTCAAATTCGCCACAAAGCCGAACGTATTTAGTGTCACTTTTTAAAGTTGGCATTTGATTGTTAGAAAGGTCCATTTTGGTGTTGAATTTTCTTCTTATTTCTATTGTTTTTATTTTTTACTATTGGAAAAAAAAATCTGTTTCTACGAATATTGGTAAAGGCTCTCTTTCAACTGCAAAAGTAAAAACATATTTTTTTATTTTCTATTGGAAATTTTTTATTAAATGATTCACCGGTAAATTTGACTACTGAATCAAATATAGAACATAAAACTTATCACAAGAAGAAAGTTTTATTAAAAAAAATATTTTATTGACTATTGACTTACTTTTTTCATCATCTTCAAAGAAGACGCTCGACTTAGGTACATATAGTACCTACAAGGTGACATCATACGTGTAGTGTTTAATTTCTGAAAGTTCAATTTTAAATAGGTGATCATGTCAAGCCGTTGAGTACCTATATATAAAAATGAATCCCTATTTCACTTTTTTTTTGTTGTATTTGTTATTGTCACGAAAAAAAATAAAACTTGACTAAAGTGATTTTTCTTAGACATGTTTAATGGATATCAGCTCTTTTATTGGCTGTGGTAGCAATCATAGTAAAAAATAGGTTATTTTTTGCAACGGGCATTTTACATTTATAATGTATTCTTTACCTCTATAACTCAATTGAGTGTCGGACGTGAACAATATTCAAACCCAAATATTCAATTCGTGAAGCAAGTTAAGAATTTATTTATGTGACATTAGTGGCCACCGAAAAGTTGCACAAAGAAATAGGTCATCCGATTCCAAATAGAAAGGGAAAAAATTTACTCAACCAATCGCCCAACTTTGCGGTTGAGCTATTTGTTCTTGTCACGATCAGCGTAAAATTTCGAACCACAAAAACAATATTGGCATCCGTGCTATCTGTTTATCTCTAGGTAAGTTTTCAAAGTTTTCGTACAGTAATGTATTCCAAGGTCTCGATAAATCATCGCCGGGCCCAAGCGGACATGTAGGCGCAGAAAACATTTTGTATCTTAGACGCTTTGTAATATTTCATGAAAATATTTCATTTTTACGCGTTACGAGCAAATAGAGGAGGCATTATTTAGAGCATGATGTAGCACTTTTTTCTTTCAAGAACGATACTTGTGGGACCACAGTGCAATTAGCTTTTGTGTTCGATAGCAATCTAAAAAATTAAGGTTGGTTTTCTGAAAACTTTTGGCAAGGCTTTAGTTTATAGGTTGTGTTATACCTGAAGTTTTCGAGATTTTAAAATTCAAGACACATTTAAAAAACTCGAAAGAGATTTTGTTTTTGTGTCGCAAAAACTAAATTGTAAGGCTACTTAAGAAAACTCACTACGAGTATTTTATTATTTTCCAATATCACAATACTCTATATTTATTATTGACATTCATCCTAAAAGGTTTAAAAATTCATGCACCTAATTCACAATTTATCAAATAGACATAAAAGTTGTTAAACCAATTTCGGGTTTTGCCTCAGATAGCATGAATATAATCTTATTTTTTATTTTACGTGTAGCTTGAGTAACAACACATACAAATCTCTTTTATTTTCAAATAGTATTATCTGAACAAAAAATTTTAAAGTATGAACTATAAACATTGATAGTTAACCCTTAGCGTAACCCCACACTAGCGTTCTTTGAGCGTCGACGTCAACGCAATGCCGACGCGACGTCGACGCAACGCCGACGCGACGTCGACGCAACGTCGACGCGGCGCCGACGCAACGCTTGCGCAGTGGCGCGGTCGAAATGACGAACGCCAGGACTGCGCTCCACAGGCGCCGCGCCGGCCCGACGCCTGCCGCAGCGTTTATTTTGACAACAGTACAATGATCAACTCAATTGTTTCGGCCCGCCCGTGTTTTAAAATCAGTCGGTAGAAGACTTTTTAGCTGATAGCAAATATGGATGTAGCTTAAAATACTAGCTCATATTGCCGAAGAAACCCATTTTCAATTAAGTACTTTTAGTTTTTGAGAAAATAAATGCTAAAGTTGCCTTTTCGTGCCATGTGTCAAATAGGTAAAATATATTTTTTCCTTTACAAGTTGAAAGCATTAATTTATCACTGCAATATAAAACATTATATTGTGCGTTATTCAAATCTTACATTTCCATTTTCGAAATAACTGTACATGACGTCAGCGCGGCGCGACGCTCGAACGCGATGCAGAGGACGCCCAGCGCAAGCGCCGCTCAAACGCCTCGCCGACGCTGGGCGGGCGCCGCGTCGACGCTGAGCGGGCGCCGCGTCGACGCAACGCCCAAACAACGTCGGCGCGGCAAGACGCTGACGCTCGAAAAACGCTAGTGTGGGGTCCCTCTTATTATTGATTGTCATCGAAATATACACACTGTTGTTTTTTCAAAATGTTCATAACAAACGTGCGTAAGGATTTCCTAGGCACATCTTGGCACCTCGGCTCTCTGCCTTTAATAAACTTACTTGTATCCTGACAACATTATTTTAAGCCCGGCTTATACCGTCCCAGGGCCTTTCGGAACAATGATTTATCGACTTCTTGGGACGTATTTACCCTCACTTTGTAAACTTCGGTTAAGCCCTGGGAAAAATATTTACATTGCATACTGTGAATCTGTTTTAAGCCCCAGTAATATATGACGTTATTTTTTTGTAAAAAAATATACGGCACAGACTTCTTTTTTTTATTTGCTTGAAGATAAATAGACATAGTTTTCATCGAACGTTGCAATCGTTATAACAATTTATATCATTAAAATGTTAAAAATATCGAACATAAAATGTGGATAATGAAAATTTTGAATGTTTAACTTTATTTACTGAACTGAACACTGCCGTATTCGACGAAACATGAAAGTATATCTTGACGTTTATTTATCTAATTAAACTATGGTAGATTAATACGTGAGAACATACCTACTTGCTGATAACAAATGTGAATGAAATATCTGATTTTGTATATCTTCGTAGACTTAACAAGAATTTTGATGAATTACTCGTAATGACAAAAAGTTCCTCGACTCAAATTCAGGGCCAAAATTCAAATTATTGTAATTTCAGTAAAATGTTTTAGCTTTTGCGTCATCAATACAGCAGAAAAAGTGCTACTATCGTTTAAGTACGTTTCAAACTCAATTCATATAATTTGTCAAAAAACAAAAGGCGAAGCTAAAAGATGTATTTTATTTTTACCTGAACAAAAGTAAATGATGTACCTACGAATAAGATAAGTGCAACTTAGAAGCATTTTCACTAGGTCGGTACTTGAAGCACGAAGTAAAAACTATGTTATTCTTAGTCTCTGAACTTACTCTTAACTACCGAAGTAATGTATTACCTCCCAACCTTCCATTTCTTTTTCTGAAACATTTACTAACCCAAAAATGTAGTCATCTACGTTCCACCGCTTTTCTAAACAAGTGGCTAACTGTGTCAAGGATAAAACATAAGTTTTATCTATGGCTAGAGCATTTTTCCTTTGTAGTTTATTCATATAATATTAATGTTAATTTTCATTATATGTTTGACGGTCAATGACATTAAAGTCATTTCAATAAGTTTTTTTATTAGTTAACACAGTTCACAATTTCAATTCGTTTTTATTTTAATCACAATAATTAAATAATTTTAAGTTAATTTTAAACTTTCATAATACATAACTGAACCACGATTGCAAATAAATTGGATACAAAAAATGCAAGCAAAGCCGTAAAGAGCGAGCAAACACTAGCAATTTCAATGTTTTTGATACAGAGGCCTTTCAATACTAAGCAAATTATTTTAATTAAACATTTTTTTATAATTTTTGGACTTTTATACCCATTGAAGATTTCATTTGATTTATGATGAAGTCATATATGTATATCGTAATGAAATGTGCTCTAACGATACTAAACAACATCAATACACCACTCGTGTTCGTGACTACGTTTGGCGCAACCTAACTGTAACGTCGGACAGTAAGGAGTATGGATTAACTACTAGAAAATGTTGCCGCGTTCTGACCCGTTTATTTTAAATGTTTGAAATGGAACGTGAAAGTCTTAAATTCTATAACATCAATATATTAGTAGTTTCGAGTGAGCACATGAACATACAGGTGAAATTCGTAATCTCTTTTTTACTCTTAACTGTTAGCAGTTTTATTAAGCGCGGTTGTAATAATTGTATTCATTACGCGCTATATGGACAATCTGTCATAAACAGAAGCAAACAGTGGCTACTATTTGCTTTATAAGGATACAACCTAACAGCAACTATGGAGCACAGTATGAGAACACATTTCAGTTCAATCAGCTCGTGATCACGGTAATTGCAACTTAATCGAAACGTCGGGCAGTAAGTAGTTCGTATTAACTACTAAAAAGGTGGTCGCATCTTAACCCGTTAACTTATTTTAGATAAGAACAAATATGAAAAACTTAGTTTTACTTCACATAGTTGCTTATCAAAAATTGTATTATCCTGTTGACGAAACCGTCGCAAAGTTTCAAGGATCAAACGCTTATCGCGAGTGGTCCCGGCGTGTTCAACAAATAGCTTCTTATTCAGAAGTGGGAGCACTTAAGTGTTAGAATTACGAGCATCTGGTGAAGTTTTATCACGGCCCCCAGCTGCAACCTAAGGCTGCAACCCTTCTTAAATATTCACTTTGCATACTTAGCGCGATAGGTGCGCAGGTTCAAACTTTTGAGTTTATTTTAAATTCCGAAAGTTCGTTGCGGTACTAAAGGTTAGGGCCAACTGTATTCGATTGTAAAAATCGAGTTAAGGTAATAGGCAGTATAAAAAGTACTGGTAGCAATCATTTCTAAATTGGTTGAATTTATGCGCTTGACTTTAAAATCTGGTGATTCATTGGGCGATATCAAAATTAAAGAAAGGTTTTACAATTAACTGTCGTAAATAACTTAAAGTGAATTATTAAAAAAAACATTTTATTAAGATCTGGGTAAAGTATCAAGACTGCTAGTAAATTTTTCAGTATAACAATATTACTACACAGTAGCACTCACTCAATATTAGAAAATAGTTGTCCGACAGATCAAAAATAAATGTGAGTCTTACCACATCTAAGTTCTACAGTTCTTAATACTTTTCAGAAATAGTTCTGGCGTTTTTATGGAGCCCCAACACAATCTTACGTATTCATGGCATCTACAAAATTACAGCTACATTGAAATGCCACATTTGTATCGCAACTAAAGGCTTACCAAACATTATACTCGTACGTATAAAGACATAATGTTGTATGTGAATTAAGCGGTGGGAAATTCAATTTTTTTAACATAAATGGGATCTTAGAATCAGAATTTTCTCTTCTTTTTTATGAGTAAATCTTAAATTTTATGAAAATTTAGCGAAACCACGTAAGTCGCTACTATTAAAGAGTTATTTATTTCAGTAAATCATTTCAATCACTTATTCGAATCAATCCAGTGACAATGTTGACAGATGAAGAAAACTTATAGTTTAAAGTCGATTACAGTTCGCTGCAACATAAATATGAAACCTAGAGCGCGCGGTATTTCAAACAAAGTACTGCATTGCTCAAAAACAACAAAATAGGTGAGTGAAAAGTAAGCCATCAAATGTAGCAGCAACGCGGCCCAAATCCTAACAGAATATATTAAGTGGGTGCACTAAATAGAGCGAGTGTCGTCCGGCATGCCAGGAATGTTGGCCGTTGGAATGCTGACTAAATCTCCATACGTTGTTTTTCCGACGCGACGGCCCGCGGGACTCGAGACTAAATTAAAGGAGCTGTTGGAACTGCTTTGTGTTTAGCTACGTTCGAGAAAATACTGCCAATGGAACATTCTGGAGACATTGGGAAATGTAATGGTAGATAATAATATCTCCTCTTAACGCTTGTAATAGGTTGAGGGAAAATGATTTAGGTACTTGAAGAATGTATGAACTTGTAATAAAATGTTGTTTTGTTTAGATACGATTATTAAAATTCTAATCTGAGAAATTCGTGACTTTCATTTAAACAAATGCCTTACCGTCAAGATGTGTGAATGTTAAGAAGAAATTCCTTAAATTTATATTTTTTTAATATTTCCACCAAAAAAAGGAATGTTTTTGGGCCCGTCAGTTTAAAAAAGTCATTTACACTACTTGTGAAAGAAAATCGTATACTTTTACAATTGAGCTATTTCATGCTTTGCAGCATGCATGATGTCTTTTCTAAAAAGAGCCGATTGAACATTCTAGAAAACCTTAAAACGGGTAGGAAATTGTTTTTATTTTAGAGGGGTATACATGGTATGCAGGGGTATAGTACATGGCAAATATTTCAATTGTCGCCAGTTGATGGATACGATTGTCTGGCGCAATTATTAATTTTTTCGAGTATTTATTATTAATCATCCTATATCCACTGTATTTTATAACGTGGAGTTTAACTTGCTACATTGGAACATGGTTACAAAAATTGAATTATAATTATATTTACTATTTTTAATAAACCTTCGCAAACACAGACTTAAACAGTTCAAAGTGAAAATGAACAACCGCTGCCGAACTACCGCGCGCCGAGCTTCGCGTTCAACTTTCTTATTAAAAATTCGGTTTTCAAACTTTTCACAGTTAATGGAATTTTAACCACCGCAATGATTAAGTTGCCGGACTGCCTTATTCGTCCCTTCATAGTTGGAAAAGTTTCAGGCATTGGAACAAAAAGTGAAATTATGAACCTAGTGGAAATTTTGGAGACAAATTACTCCCGTTGTTAGTTAGTTTTGAGTTTCTTACTTCGACATCGCTAGCTTATGAAACTGTGTTTGCTTTTGACAAGTAAACTGATTTTAAAACGAATATTGGTTGAATAAGTAATAAAAGGGCCACTGATCCTATTACGTACTGTAATACCGTTACGTAGTAGATGTATTTAATTGAATTACTATTTTTCACTTATTATGACTACTTATACTTAGAATTTAAATAAGTTCATTAGAGTAGGCAGGTGTGAATTGAGTTCTGTGCTATTAAATAATATTATTTTTATGAAATGAGTAATTTAAAGTGAATAAATAATTAAATATTAATATTTATTTATTCGCTTAAAATTAATAAATTAAATAATTAAATGTTATTTTTAATGCTTAATTTATTGTTGTTTAAAATGATTTCTTTTTTTTTCTCCCCTATTACCGCACCCATATACAAACCATCTGCATGACCCAAGGGTTGACTGGTAGAGAATGCCCCTAGCATTAAGTCCACCTGTTGTACTTATTTGTGCAATAAAGATTTTAAATAAAAATAAATATTGTACCCAAGCGTCTCCCTTTTATGATGATTATATGATTGATTAATAACGTTTAAGCAATAAATAACGTTTGTTGTATGGGGAATACCTATTTTATTCTGATTTTAAGTGTTTATTTTTTGTCTAACCATCACAATCAAAATTATTGCTTTCGATTCAACGATAAAAGAGCTTTGGAATTTGCACGGACAGTAGGTATCTGATAAGAGAGAACAAAAAAAGCATTTCTACAGAAATTGTTATTTTTTCATTGTGATAAAGAAACAATAGGAACTTAAACAAATTTAAACAACCTTTTACCAAATTGAAATTAGTTTCAACAGGCCCCCACAACATGTCAATAAAAATTTATAATCATTTACCAAATAATATCAAATCATTTGAAAAGATTTCCCACTTTACAAATAAATTAAAGATTTTCTTAGTTAGTAAAAGCTATTAGTCTGGAGGAATTCTTCACAGACAAATTTAATTAAAAATATTATATAATATTGTTACTTTCATTTAATATGTATCTTCTCTAGTTTATATTAAATTATAAATATTAATAAATGTTATGTTATCTTAATATAATAAATAAGTTAAGTTTTGTAATGTAGTTAGCCCTCAATGTTGCCGTGCCCTTGCAGGGCGTCACATGTATACCTTTTAAATGTACCTAACATCTTCAAATGTTGTAATGTGATAAAGTGCAATAAAGATAATCAGAATTTATTTATTTGTTGTTATATTTTACTGGAAATAAAGATATATTATTATTATTATTATTATTATTATTTGAATTTGATGCAGCAAACGATGAGGATACTAACTATTAAGGAAATAAAAAATAACATGTTAAAAAGGAGTGTAACGATAAAAAGAAAAGATTGCAGTGAGAAATTGACAAAGGTAATCAATAGGCGGTTTAGCTTGTAATGGGTAGGTATCCCGGACGCTTCTTGTCCGCAATTTATTTTATTTTAGGGGAGTAACTCCCGATAAGTGGGCCTGCGCGTGACGCGACTCACAAATCGAACCTTTGACGCAATGTACCTAGTATGGGCTATTCCATAACTTTAGCATCCATTCAATCGCTTTTAAAGGGAAGGATTGCGATTCCGATTTTAAATGATTTCAAATAAGTATAAAAACGCCATTGGAATAATGTTAGTTCCCAATATAGTACTTAGCCCCTAAAATTAAGGAAATATAATGTTTTAATACGAAAACATACGTGTTTAATCTTGACAATATTCAAAGTGCTTTAAAAAAGCTATTTACTTTGTATTTTCTTTTCTATCGTCGATAACATTAATACCAACTCTAACATTTTTAGAACTGTGATTGAAATTGTATTGATAAATTTAATAAATTACTTGGTGGGTGTGTTTTGATCGTATTAATGTTATTTTGCGATAACGGTGTACGAAATATGATTTTTTTCGTTTTAAACATTCCCAATTTTTTTTTTTTGCTTGATATCTACACAAACCTTCACCGAAAAGATAACCACAGTCAGTTTCAAACCAGAGAACTAAGCTGGTTGGAAGGAACTAACTCGCAACTCGAAACACCAGAATACTCGCTCAAATATTTGTACGTAGTATAAGAAAATTAGTTGGCAAGTTACTTGTTTGTTAGTTATTAGTTAGTTATTATTTTTTAGTTCCGTTATATCGAGCCAATATCGGTATAGCCTATCATCTACTACATTTCCTGAAGACATTTTTCAAACATTAGATACCAAGCTCCAAGCTCAAGATTGCAGCGCGATCTTTGAAGTCTGAGGCGACTTTTGATTTAGCACTCCCAAGGGACCAGGATAACGCGGGTCGGGATAAGTAATAACGCTACGGGCTTGTTTTTATAACGCTTTTTGTATTAGTACTTTGAGCAAAGGGGATTTATAAGACGACGGCAAAGGGTTGTTTAAAAAAGGCTTTCTTGTTAATCTCGAGGTACATGCGAAAGGTTTAAATTATTTTTTGCGGTGGGATCAAATAGCTAATGGTAAGTACTACAGAAACGGGACGATGGGATGCTCACGATTCCCTTTTAATTGCCTATCTATTTTTATATGTATTCTTCGGAACGATGCATGTTTGATATGGTTTACTCTGGGAGAGACATTTTTCCTACTATTTGATAATGCAGACTAAATAAAAATTGACGATTTTCAAAAATAAAACATTCAATTTTATTAAGAGATAAAAATACATAAAAATATATTAAACGAATAATGTAATTACTGATACTTTGGTCATAGTCTAATGTTACGTCTAGGGGTCTAGGAATGCATAGCAAACACAGAATCGATTGTAAACTAAAATGTGAACTGATAAAAAAAGTTGTTTGTATGAAATGAGTGAATCTTGTTGTGTCAATCTTTAATTCAGATTAAATAGATTAATTTAGGACAATTTTGTACTTTGTATGCTATTAAATGTATAATTGCGCTTTTTCTTTTATTGAAATACCTCGAAGGTTTATCCAATACTTCCATCCACACAAGTGAAAGCAAGCTATTTAAAGAACCAGAATACTAAACCAAACTTACAAATGTTAGGCAAATTTCAAGCGGGAATTTAAATTAAGGCTTTTAGAATGGTAGCAAAAAATTGGTGTACCAATAGAGCGGGAACGAATGAAAACTTCCACCCTCCATTATGTGGTTCTCGACAAAAAAAAAACACGGAAATGGCTGAATTAAATGTACACTCACCGCAGGTTCGTAAAGCGAGCCTGTATGTTGGGGCCACATCAGTGCGTTCTTTTATTAGCATAGCGAATGAATCAGTCGGATCTTTATGTCGTACCCTTATATTAGTACTTTGAAAAACAAAAAAAAATATTTTATTTTGCAATGTCGGGAAAACATCACTCGTGTTATGAGAAGGTCGTGGGATAAAATTCTTCTGTTTTAACAAATATTTAAGTTTGCTGCTGTAGTATGCTGCGGCATAAAATTTAAACGCTACCGTTTAATACCTTTCTAGAGGTTAAAGTTACTACTACATTAGTATTAGCTTATTAATGAATGTCTTACTGCAGGGCAAAGGTTTCCATTGTTGAAATCAAATCATCGTTACAGTAATGGGTGCCAACTTAATCATCACGCTTGCCAAATACGGGTTGATGATCTCAAAGCCGACCTATATTTGCTAAATCCGTAACATTTGTGCTCGACTTGCAAATGATAATCCAGTACTTCATCTACAAGACCATCGTGATTTGACAATATTCAAAACCCGCGTTGGTTTATTGACTATTTTTTGATCTTAATTTTATACTTAAATGGAGAAGATGTTTGTGCCGTAAATAATAAAACAAAACGTTATTTTTGTAGTAAAAGTTATTTTCTTGATGTCGATCACTTTAATTCTACATAACGTGTCTTCAGAAGTTTTTCGTGACGTCATACGCCACATTTTTCCATCTGACTTAAAATAAAATGAAAAAATTCATATTTTTTATATTTTAAATATTAGAAACAGAAAATTTTTATCTCCCCTTGCGGTGCGGGAATTGAACCCACGACCTTTACGTATCGCGCGTGCTGCTCTTACCAACTGAGCTAACCGCAAGTTATTGTAGGCGATGATATTTTTCTGCTGTATCAACCTTTAGCCTTTCGGTAAGTGCCTTCTGCCGAATATGTTTAGAACTACATACTTATCTTTATCTTTTTCTGTTTCTAATATTTAAAGTTCGCTAGTACGGCGTATAGTACTATAAAAATAATAAAATCGATTTTTCAATTTTATCTCTGCAATTATGAAATTTAATACCAATTATTGTAGAGTGCCAAAAAGCTGTGAAACTAAACAAGCGACGTGCATTTCCCAGTGCAGTTAGTCCAGCATGACCAATTAAATGATTATGAAGCATAAAAGCGAAATACCTCAGTTTTAATGGCCCCACCGTTACAATCGTCATTATGTTTACGCACAATTTAAAACAGAGCCGTAATGAACGTCGCGTTGAGTTAAATGGATTCTGTGCCAATAGACCAAACTGAGTTATTGCCGGCCTACTGTTTATGCAATTATTTTAATTAAGATACGTGTTGGAATATGCTTTCATGGTGACTTATAAATAATTTTAAAAATTTTAAAGGTTTACTTAAAGGTTAAAGGTCTTAAACCTATAGATATATATAAAACCTATAGGTTAGATATCGAACTTAAAAGTAAACTGAATTCCAGTCTAAACAACATGTTCGTTTTCAAGTTGTCACGAAGAGATTGCTTGAAAATGCAATTGCATCCAATTTTAAGGTGTTTATTGGATCATTCCTTTTTTAAATCATCTTTGAATTAACGACTGACCTATTTCTGACGTCACATACCTCACCTCGTAGTTTGCAAGTGCGTGACGTCACTGGTGCTACGCGTATCGTGGCTAATGACAGAACGTGATTCAATCAGGAGAAGCTCGCTCACACGTAAACAGAAAACAAAAGACAATCTCGCTCTCATTGCTCACTGAGGGCGCTCTTCCGCCAACGACGAAGGTCTGGAAAGTTAGACGTACGAGTATGTTAGCGGGGAAAATACCAGAGATTTTTTACGCTCGGCTTGAACACATTTAGGACTTATTACGAGTGCCTACTTTACTATAACATAATTTATATTAACAACCGCCCTTCAAATTACAAAACGCTAGTACCGGCGGGCTTAAATCTTTTCAGTTTTCTTTGTAGTAAGCTGCTTACTGCTTAAGTAAGTAGTTTGATTTAAGTACTAAAAATGTTGTTGTTTTGACCCGTTAACATATTTTGAATGTTTACAAAGGAACGCAAAGTCTTACATTCTATATAACCTTCTCTTGATTATACCCAAAACCTGTTTAATAATCCGTTTATAATCTGAAAACGTTACAAACAACAAATGGTGGTAGCACAATTCCTTGTTATTATTATTATTTATTTATTATTATTAAATTAACAACACTTCTTAAATTTAAATCATAGGCCTCGTAAACCACTTTTAAGTGGTTGTCTGTGAGTGCGAAACTTACGCTACAAAACAGAACATTATTTCGGAATTATTAATTAACATAAAAAAATAACAAATATAATTTATAAAAGTTATTTTATATTTTATTTTTTGCAGAATATACAAACTGTTTTAGCTCAAAGAGTAAATGCTATCAAATGTAATTACTTCAATTGCTTCAAACGTTCTCCTACACCATTTTTGATAATATAAAAGAGCAAAGATGCGGGAAAATTAGAGTAACGTTCGTATACACCTCAGTAGTACCTTGTCATAGCAAATCTCCGCGTAACTAAGTAAGTCAGATAGACAGTGCCTTAATGTGACATGGTACAAAGTTGTTCATGAACTAACTCACTGTACACATAACATTACTAAAAAGATATGCTCCTAGCATTAAGTCTACCTTTTGTACGTTTTTTTTGTGCAATAAAGTTTTTAAATAAAATTAATAAAAAAAATTACGAAAAACTCATGACAGCAAAATATAATGGAAAGATAAATAATGAATCCACTATTTTATCGATAAAAATAGATACTTTTATATAAACGAGTTACTGCCCATTTAAAATATTACTTCTCACTCATTAAACCTTCGTTAAAATATTGAATAAAGCCATTTTACTGTTGATGAAAATACGTTCGAACAAAATCACTCTCAAAGATGAAAGTAATTATTTCATCATATTCGATTAAAAAGGAAACAAAAGTGATCAGTTCGAATGCCTATAATATTCATATTCATTAGGCCACGGATTAAGTGATGCGCTTCACCTGGCTGACGCATCGCTTGCGCCATTCATGTTCCAAGGGTGTATTGGAACATCGCGCGAATCCAGATTCGTAATTTAATGTATGTTTTAGCCTTTGTTGCACGTATTTTAAAAGTAGGTACAAAAGGTGGACTTAAACCTATTGGTATTCTATAACAGTCAACTCCCACAAATTTCGCCGAAAGTTGTAGTACCTATGCTTTCATGAGTTGGTGTCTTTATATAATACTAGCGGTCCCGGCGAACTTCGTTTTGCCTTAGAGAATTTTTCTCGCTTTTCTGTTGAAATTTTTCAAATTTTACCAAGGATCCCTAATTTTGTAGCTTATGTCAAATTGGAAGAATGTAGCATTCTATTGGTGAAAGAATTTTTTAAATCGGCCCAGTACTTTTTGAGCCTATTCATTACAAACATATAAACATACAAAAATAGGTACAAATCTTTCCTCTTTATAATATTAGTAAGTGCATAAATGTGAGTAATAAAACTTTGTTATATCATTTTTGTTTAATATATATATGTCGCAGTCATCTGGTTGAAACAGCTATTTGATTGAATCACTAGCGTGTTTATTAAATGACGACGTTTAATTGAATGACTAGGCCGAACGTTGAATGAATAAGACTCACTGAACGTCCAACAAGTTAGCGGATTGTAACATAGCCCTTTGAACATAGCGGACGTAATCAGTCAGGTGATTGTAATTTAGTTCATTTTTTTTCCACTGCGGCGTTAGTGCTCATCAAAACAAAGATGGCGTCAAACAGCTGGTACAGATATAATCGAATAGCACTGTGTTGATAATTTTTAGAGTGAAATTGAGATATAAAGTGATTTATTCGTAAAAAAATCTTTTTTAGCCTAATTGTCTTAAGACTTAAAATTGTTAAAACATATTAAAAAATCTTATTAAGGTGTGTTATGTCATGTCTGTCAGCTATATCCCATTCAACGACTATGCTAAATGACGTTCAGTCAAGAAGTTGAACGTTATATTAAACAATTTGACGAGTTGTCCTTTAGTCATTCAATTAAACGTCGTCATTCAATGAACGCGCTAGTGATCCAATCAAATAGCTGATTAAACCAGATGACTGCGACATATATATTACTAGGTATAGGTATTCTAGCGTTTCATAGCTGACCCTCAATCTTGATTTCATGAATACTTAATCTAGAATAAGCAAACTATTCAGTCGTGTTTATTATCAACTATTATTTCCTATACTTGAAGGTTGCCTCTAAGATATCAGTTCATAACGGTAATACTGCCTGATGTTTACTATTATTTTTTATAACAAAACCATTTTAAATCGAAAAATTGACTATTAATAAAGATACATATTTAACACTTGCAGTTCCTAGATCTCTTGCGCACATGCAGTCCTTGACGTTCTGTTGAGTACTGACTATACAGTCAGTAGCTTTAGTTGGTGAACAACCCTGTCACATTAAGTCACTGTCTATCTGACTTGCTTAGTTACGCGGAGATTTGGTATGACAAGGTATTGAGGTGTACACAAACTAAAGATGATGGCTGTACACACAAAATGTATAAAGAAATTATCATATTCGAAAGTGTTCACGTAGCGTTTGAACTGACTTGAAATGGAACCCCTATTCTTATTGTTATGTTACGGTAATTAGATGTGAGGTAGCCATTTGCGTAGCCTGTTGGGGATTCCGAGTAAATAGAGCTTCCACTTAGCCTTATCTTTAACTTACCACAAGGTGGAATGGGAACCAAGTACTTCGACTTCGTAGAATGAAAAAGTGTACTCGTATCAAATAAATGTTTATGGGTAAAATAATTTGGTTCTAGAGTTTTTTTCGCTAGGCACCTTTCATTTTTTCCTTTATTATTTAACCGTTTCCGATTTTTCTTTTTAATCACTTTAATGTTATGCTTATGATGTTATACCTATAGAACAGGCGGAATAATATTTGGGTCATGCTGAAACTTTGTTAAAGCATTCGGTAATAATAACATTATGAAATAACTAATAATAGAACTCACGTTACGTGCTTAAATAATTTAAATAATCTGATTTGCCCTCTCCCCCACTTCCTGGACTAGAACTAGGGAACGCCCATGAAGATAACATATTGTGTAAAAAAGTTCCCATTCGAATCCGATTCATTTTACCCAGACCGAGTAAAAAAATAGCCGATCATCTATCCAAAGTAGATGGATACGAAAATTGAAAGTAATAAGACTTGAGTAAAGTAATCTTTCATTTTTCATTTCCTATACTAATTCTCACCAAACAGTTTGAAGTTGGCGCGCACCTCCTCAAAAAACACAATAAAAATAAAACAAAACACTCAAAACAATCCACATGCCAGCGATAACGTAATAGCTCCCTTCGACGATTTAACGAAATGGACGGGAGATATTCGCAAGCGTTCCTCACTAATTGCTCGGAGCCGCTCAATATGCTACGGCACGCGAAAAGAGACAAATTAATAAAAGTATGAATATTGATGCCAAAGTGTCTGAGCATTCTTTTGTTGCCTCTTTTAAAAAGACAAATAAGAATGCCTACGCCTGTTTTGGCCTGTGGCACCGAGTTACATTTAATGTTTTCGATTTCCGGAATTAGAAAGAGGGTTGAAATCAATTTGATATTCTTAATTCTACTTCATTTGATAAATAATCTATAGCAAAAACAAAAGGCAAAATCTAATTTCATGGTATAGTATGGCGTATTGTAAATATATTTGTACTAATAAAAACAAATTAATTCCATTAGATTTATGGACGAACAATGTAGCCCAGAGGCGAATCAGCCAGAATATGGCGTGGCGTCATCTCTGACGTCCCGGGTTAGATTCCCGGTCGGGTCAATTTGAAATGCAACTGTCTTGGGTCTGGGTGTTATGATACCGTCGTTGTTTCTGATCTGTAACACAAGTGTTATAGCATAATTTTACCAAATTAAGTGATGTAGGTATGTGATGTGATGTTGTTGATAAACAGCATAAGACCACCAGGCCCCATTTAGTTGCGATTTAAATAAATAAATAAATGTTCCTACACCTCTTCCTAAAGGTCTTTCGCACGTTACTTCAGACACAACCAAGCTAAAATTATAATATAACAGTCGACACAAAATGAGTAAATGTAAAAACTACAGATATTTGCCACAGCCTTCAAATTCAGAAGCCGCAAATCATTACATCTTTTAAAAATATTCAAAGCGTTCGCAAAAACGGCGCACAATGCATAATTCCTGACTCGAATAAGGCAAATGGTTTGATGATGCTGACTGCATATTTAACACTTCATCGTGAATACGCTTATTGTACCGTCGAAATTACTCCTACATTTTCGCGATACATTTTTTATGTCACCGTGCTAGTCCCGTTCTGAAGTCCGTTAAATTTAGATGATGTTTGCGCCATTTTCACTGCGCCCACCACTTTCAAAACTAATGTTTTAAATTTTGTGGCTTGGTATTCTGTTTTTGTTTGGGCGTTCGTCGACAAAGATTTCGCAATATTTTTAGCAAGCTTTTTTGTAACGCTGAATACTGATATAGGATTGTTTGCTTTTTAAATATACAAAACGTTAGCCGGTTTTGCCTCGTTTTATATATTACAAAGTTTTTTATAGATAAATGCTTTTGCACGCGACTTTGCCGTCTAAGAAAAGATACCTACCACCGTTTAATAGGTTTCGCTCGCTTAAGACATCTTCTAATTAATCAACCATATTGTCGAGTGTATGACTGATTTTTAGGGCTCCGTAGCCGAATGGCAAAAAACGTACGTAACCGTTAAGAATTCGTAATATCTGTCCGTCTACCCGTCTGTCGGTCCGTATGTCCGTCTGTCCGTCCGTATATCACAGCCACTTTTTTCCTTAACTATAAGAGCTTTACTGTGGAAACTTGGTAAGTTAGAATGTATTCGGTAAACCGCATTAAGATTTTCATACAAAAATCGATAAAAATCAATTAATTTTTGGGGTTCCCCATACTCAATTTTTTTTTCATCAAGCTCATACGTGTGGGGTATTTATGGATAGGTCTTCAAAAATTTTGGTCCCCCCCCCCCCCTCTCTAACTTTTAAAATCACGAATCCGACTCGCACTTGGCCGGTTTTTCTACTTTCAAATGTTGTTAATTTGATGGTGCGTCGCAAAAGGCGTGTACTCAATCAAAGCTGGTTATTTGATTCTTTTCAGCTACCACATTATATGCTTTAACAGTCCTTGAACTTTAAAATCCATTATAATTTATACAAAGTTTAAAAAAACTATGTTTAAATTATTTTTTGTAACTAGGAGCTCTAAAATTACCTTGAATTTACTCTCCCCTGAAAGTTATATGGTTAAGATTCATGTAAATCTTTACCAGAGAAAGTGACCCTGCAGTAGGCATTTCGTCCTCCAGAAAAAAGGCCCTAACAAGCCGGCAACTCTAGTGTAACAAGTAATAGCCTAAACTACTTCTTCGTCACCTTACAATTCTTTGCCGAGCACATACCTCATCATTTCTGTGAGATAGAACGGGACCAGTGTGGATTGATACAAAGGGGTGTGTGGAAGTAAATTCTACTATCAGTTGTTCTCAAGCCACCCAATGGCTTTAACTAGGGTTAGCGTCAAATATCGTGATATCAACCGGGTCCACTGACTTAACGTACTCTTCCAAGCATCTATGATGCGCGTGCTCCAATAAAACAGAAGGAACGTTCCGAACCGTGGAATGTTTGGTTTTATTTCCGCACCTACACTATCGCCCTGCATATATTTTTTCAAAGTTAATGTGTCAATTTATCTTCCGATTTTGGTGAGTAAGCGAAATTTTTCTCTCAAAAACTTCTCATGTCTAGAACTTTTACTTTAGTTTGAAATCCCGTTCCTCGTTTTTAGCAACCTTTTCGCAGCTCACTTGCCCTTAGTGTAGCTCAGCTCTAATTTTATTTATTTAATGATCATGCGCAGTATTTCTGCGTTATTAGAGCAAAGCATAAAAAGTAGGTAAATTTAAATTAAATTTAGAAAGTAATACGGATTCATTTTCACACGGATCCTCTTCAAGTCTAAAGCTTTCAACAAACTTTACACCAAAATTCATCGAAATATTTAGTCAAGCCCACGCAGAAATAAACAAGTAACGATCGTCTCGAAAACACAATTTCGTCCGAAAACAAAGTCAATGAGCAAGTTCATCAAAGCCTTTGAGTAAAGAGGCACACTCGACAAAGCGCTGCAACTGTACACCTCTAGGAACATTTAATTAAAGCCTTCGTGTTCGAATCTTATGAATCAAAGAGTCTAATAATTTATGGCAAGTACAACAGACGAGACTCAATTAGTTGTAGAATAAGAGATAGTGATGTTGTGATCAGTAATCGTTTTCTGGCTTAAAAATGATTGAATACAGGCCTTTCCTTGTACGTTCAGTCTCGAACAACAAAATGTAATCACTTGGGCTCGCATGACGTTCCCATATATTTACTGAAGAAAGTTTTTGTCAGTATCTGCATATAACTGTGCAACACATGATTGCTGTACAGACGACTTGCATTACTGGCATTCTTACAATACTATGCTGTTAGTTAGGTACTTTGTAGATATATACTTTTTTCCGGCGACTACTGATTTTGGACGCCAATTACCGGTACTTAGTTTAAGGAATTATCAAAATACTTCTCTCTATTTTACGAAACCTTTAATACAAATGGATGAACCAAAAAAACCTGTTTAAGTTTGTATTGTTATTGGCAATAACAAAACAGTTACCCAATTAATTGGATATACACTTCTTGATTTTCAAGCTAAAATGCTATGAATGTGCTCCAACTTCATTAGCTTACAATCTATTAGTTTTCATTCGGTAGTTTATTTTTGTTGCCCTCTCCCTCCAAAATTACCAGTTAAATCAATTTCTGAGTAGGCTTTAAAAATTAACCTTTCAACTAAACTAAAACAAACCAACTCTGAATTAAATGCACTTAGTATGTACCTAAGACAACTGATTTATGCTAACATCCATTTTTAGAACAAATTAAGAGAAAACAAAATAAAAGTGAAACATTCAAAAGAGAGAAAAGCATAATAATTAAATTGAACTCAATTTGTTTGTAACTTCTTAAGTAATTCCGAAAGCTTTTTAAGTAGAAAATACTGAGTGACAAGTTGTAAGGTTCTTTTTGGGACTTGTGTTTAAATACCTTTATGCAAACTATACCTGCAAAAGCCTTGGAGTTGAATTACGTTTTGTATCTTTTGTAAAAAATAATGCTATTTTCTAGATCAAATGCAATGCAAAGATACGAAGAAATGATAATGAAGTTCAGACACATTAATAATATTTCCCATTTCCAAATTTAAAATTTGTTAAACTTTTTATTGCTAAAAGAGAGTAATCACTTTAAGATTGTTCATTTAAATCTGTTTTTCTTAACCGGTGCTTCCTGAACCATTGGTGGTCCCTGGAAGCATCCTAAGTGGGCCATCCTAAAAACACCGCACTGTTATTCGCATTTAAATCTCTAACAATTGTACAGAAGTGTACTGAGGGACTTTAATAATTTTATATTATAAGCACCCACCCTTTATCTACATTAAGGTACTTTAAATTAACTACAAACTAATTAACCAACTTGGTGGTCGGTGCTAAGACAGAATGTGTATCAAAAAACCCTTATTACTTCTTTGAATCCATTTTTAAAAAAATATAAGATCAAGAACCTTTAGAAGTGTCAAATTTCAAATCATTCAGATTTAACGATGCATTCAAAATCAATGCTATATTTTATGCCGGTACATTTTCATTGAAAATAGGGTCCAATCCAATAGTGTTATATGTAGCCAACTTAAATAAATAGGATATTAGACTGTTTGATTGATTGTTGAATAAAAAATGATTTCAGTCAAAAAAAAATCAAATCAATTAAAAATCGTTGAACCGCGATTTAATTTAACCGATGAGTATTTACCAATTGTGTCGAAGCCGAGAACTCAGGCCTTGGCGCACTATAAGCCAAGGATTATTACACTTGGAGTGCTTCATTCGATTGCCAATATTTCAGATTCGGAATTGTTGTACCGTTATTTGGAATTATTCTTCGATAGTTTCAACTGGGACAGTCTTATCGTGTTTTTTTAGGCTGATCCCTGCTAAATACTTTTTGTTGTGAGCGGTTTTAAGGGTTTCATAGGTTTGTTAAGGAAAACACTCTAGTCGAAATCGTACGACTTGTTGGGTATTTGACAGATGTGTTAACTATCCCGATTTATTTTTTTTAGGTTTTTTGAAATATATTGTGGGTATCAAAATTTATCTTGTGCTGATTTATAAGGTAATATAATAAATATAAATAGTATTTTCTTAAAATTCGTTTGCTTAGTACTTAGTAAGGCTTTTTGAGCCAATTATTCATTTGATTAAAATCAGTACCAATTCATAATCAGCTGTTTATTTAGTTATCTATGATTTTTTCTTGAATTATCCTATGTTTAAAATACAAATATTTACTAAGAGCCCGACCACAAACTTAGTAGAATAAAATCAAACGTAACGTTAACGTTTAACCTCGACTAAGCTCAATTGTTATTAGGCCCATCGTGCCAAAAACAGAGCGCACATCTTCCAGGGCAAACAAAATCACACGATAAAGGCTTAAAAGAGCTCGTGTGTTATGACTTACAATTCATATTACCCTACACGCGATCGCCTTTCACATAGATAAAGCTGAAACGTAGACCCAAAAAGTAAATTGCACTCTGTTTTCTTGGCTAAAGAATCGGTTTTTAACCGACAGTTGGTGTAAAGTGAATCTTTGCTACGTATTCTGTGAACCAACTTAATCGATTACTACTCGCCGCGAGATACAGGCTTAACTTTCTTTCAGAATCCGACTCCGCAGGCAGCTTTCCTATTGTGAGTGTATTTACAACTCGCAGATGCTCTGAGCTTGAGGTTTCTCTAATAAAATTATTCTTACTCCTTTCGTATAGTTTAGACAATTACTTAACATAGTCAAGTTTTCGAATAATTTTGTTTAAAACATGTTTTTCTTTGCATAGTCAAGTTTTGATTGAAATTGGTATTATATACAAATGCATTTTGAAAAGGAATTAAGAGGTCAATAAATTATCTTCGTCACTCTTAATATTTCAAAATGATCTATCAAACAACGCATATGGTAGATAACCAACAAATACCACAAATTAATTCACATACAATATAGCTCTACATTTTTTTAATAATCTCGCTAACTAAATACTGGCCCTCGCAAACATAATTTGGCAAGGGCAAAATTTTCCAGTAATAACAGTCTGTATTATAGACCGTGGACAGACTGACGGGCACAGCAAATTAAAACAAAATAATGCTTATACCGAAATAAAAACGAATTCCAATTAACAGCGCAATGTCGACATTATTAACACAGCAAATTATTCTTGGCAAGATATTCAAGTTGAACTGGAATTCGAACCAGATATTTGTAGTCGTTTCCCGTTAACGGTAATTACCTGACCTAAAAGACCAAAAGATACGACGGCAAAGCAACCCTTTGAGGGGTTCACAATAGAAAACGAGACCCAAAACTCAATCTCGATTCCCGGCAATATACTGTGACATGTTAACAAATTACTACAGCACTTTGATCGAGTTGATCACACTGCAGCGGAAAGCCAAGTTTTCACAATAATAACATGTTTTTGGAATTATTAGTCATAAATACTAGATGCAATATAAATAATAACAATCGGATTCGTCATAGGACAGGTATAGCCTAATGTGCCCAGCAAAATTGAATTACTGTTTTATGTTTGTGAAATGAGAAACGACGGTTTTTAATATTTCTTAGGAACTTAATCTACTTGTAGGTTACTTAACGAGTCTTGTTTGTATTGATAATTCGTACGTATGTACGTGGATCTCGAGGCTTTCTATAAACTTATCAATAAATCTTATTCACAATAATTATTACATAATCCTTACGTTTTTATTATTTTTGATAAATTTTGTTAAAGATAATCTATTCTCATCTTATCACAAAAAACTACGTCTTTTTAATAAATTTTAATACATATTGTTTTCCTTTTGTTCATTATCTTTTTTTTCTGTGTGTGTGCCTCAATGGTTTCATCAATCATTTCAACAAACTGCTGCTGAATTACTTTTTATTTTTCATCTTCAATAAGGGTTTCTTTGTTTTTTATTTTCATCAACAATAAAATGTTACTTTGGACTGTGTTAGTATTTTTTGACTAAATTAAAGCTAATCAAAAAATTACATAAACCAAATAATTATTTAAGCATATCATTTGTAATCTTTTAAGTTAATAAAATTTATTGCCGAAGTGGGGCTTAGCAATCAATATTTTTAAGAAAACAAAGTCAACAACTTATCAATTTTAGCTCTAGCAACCTCCTTGATAAGGAACTTGGCTCCATTTTGAGCTAGCACCTAACAGGGTTGTTTATCATTCAAGTAAACGTTCCGGCCGTTGCCGAGTCAATTTGTTTAGTTTCGCATTGATGATGAATTTTGAGACATTAACCGGATTACAGGCTTTCGCCGTTTACTTGAAAGGCTTATGCAAATTGTCTCGAGTGCCTCCCGTCAATGCCAGCCGTTCGTCTTCAGGATTTGGTGAAGCTTTTTACTTCATTTTCATAAATCTAAGTGGAAATAAACAATCCCCATGGTCTAACAGATTTAATTTCATTAAAATGAGGTAAAATTCTGAAGTTGTTAATGGATGCCATTGAATGATTACAGTAATATCTGGGGTGAATGGTTTGTAAGTAACTAATCATTTTCATAATATATTATAAATTAATTATGATTTACCACCCAGTTTTTACTGTCCGATTTTTCGACAAGCTTTTTCTTCAAAAACTAAAAAAAAGGTCATGATTTTACTTCTAAAAGTAACATTAATTATTGCTTTAATATTTTACCGTAAGAGTACTTTCGTGAAAATTAAATCCCGACTTCATTTTAATATATAAAGTGTTTTACTAAACACAGACATTGACGGCCTTTGTTTTCTTACTCATTCTGTGAAATAATTTTCTCCGTTAAATTACAAAATGTGGACATGATGCTATTATAAGTACAAGGTCAATCTTCAGACATCGAAGGTCAAAACTAAAAGTAGAGGCCGAGACGAACTATCTGATTAAAAGTATACCGATATGTCAAAGTTTCATAGTTCGATAGCTGACTAGGATAAATAGCGATATCCAATGTTCATTTCTTTTTGCGAATGTAATTACATCTCTTAAGGAAAACCGTGTCATCCAATCCTAAGTAATCCACGAATAAGGCCACGAATACATATATTTTTATCTTCTACCTCTTTGTATTATATAGTACTAGCTGTACCCGCGACTTCGTTCGCGGTAAGTAGTCTATATTTTAATTGAGCTATATTTGTGCCAACTTTCATATCTCTAACTTAAAAAATAAACATTTTCCCATATAAACTTTTAAAGGTGACATTCCCCCCCCCCCCTTCTTTCTTGCAAAAAGTAGCCCATGTCCGTTCTTGAGGTTCAACGTATACCTATGCCAAATTTCATCAAAATCGGTTGAGAGATTTAAGCAGGAAAGCCTAACAGACAGACAGACAGACAGAGTTACTTTCGCATTTATAATATTAGTAGGTATTAGTAGGGATAAGACAAAGTTGCTCCGCTTCTTTACACGCTTAGATCTATTAGACTAGGTTACGGAGCTTTATGCGATTTCCATCTCTAATAGTAGTTAATAAATATTACGTAAGATAGATCTGACAAAGTAAGTATGTTCAGTCCTTGTGTTATGGAAAAAAGGCTCCTTATTCACAAATAGTGGTAGCGCTCGCTTTTAAAATGAATGAGCTTTAGCTTATGGTACATTCAAAATAATGTTTTAATGTAAATAAGGGTAAAAGTTATTATCACTAACTTTACAAGACCAAAATGGAGCATTTTCCTTTAATATTGACATTTCGCAATTTTTGTTTAATTAAACATGACTTTTAGATACCTAAATACAATAAAAGTTGACTCAGGATACTTTTATTGAGTAAAACTTAATGTCAGACGTCGACCCCCAGTACTACAATATTAGATTTATAAAACTCATTGCTATAATTTATTACCAAACTAAAATTATGATTTTCTATGCATGTCAGGTGTTCCCAGACAACTGTTCCATTTAATTTGACGAACTCTTGTGTATATTCCATTGCTCTCCCCAATGGCTCTCGATTGCTTTCTTTTTTTGCTTTTTTCTCGCTGTTATGTGGAGCGTGTAATGAGTAGCGCGAATGTGAAAGGTACCTTTTGTTAGGAAACAAAGTTCGCAGTGAAGACAATGTTAAGTCGTAAATCGCGAACTGTGCCTTATCGCGCCCGCGGCCGTCCTGGTCGGCGCCGCTGAGATGACATTTGTCACGGGCCAGACAAGCGTGATATTTTAAGATGTATTTTACATAAAGTGCCAAGAGGAAAGATGGACATAATCTGAATACCATTTACCATCTTATTGTTAGCACTAGCTTAATAATTGTGAGAAATAGGTACAAGTTTAGACAAAATCGTTGAACAAAAATACATTGGCATACAACCGATAAAAAAGGTAAATTGGACATGTGACTTTATACAACGTTTCTTGGTAAATCTATCGTGCTTTTTGTTAGCTTAAAATACTATTATTCGAAATATTAAGTAAATAAAAGTACAGTTGAGACGCTTTGATAATATTTTAGCATTCCTGTTTTTTTTTCTAAGCCAAGCTAGAGTTGAAAATCGAGACTGTATGTTAGGTCTCGTTTTTTAAATTTAAAAAGACAACGGGGTGTTTTTTTGTTTGACCGGCAGTATGTCTGCCTAATTGTGTTTGTCTGTCTATGGCATCTTCTAAATGGACAAATTTACCTGTTGACAAACCAGTTTTGATTTGTCAACAGGTAAATTTGTCCGGGAGGATTCTTCGTTTTTATTTGATTGAAATTGGTCGAAGACGATGGCCACCACAAGATGTTGGAATACATACTATGATACACTCTCTCAATGTAGTTATAAAATAAAAGGTTTTTTTTAAATTACGGACTCTATCCCGCGTATAATAACAATGCAATTATTCTGCCATTGTCAAGTGTTTAGAGAGACGCGTCACAAAATGAGACTGTGCGTGCGATGCTTTTAGCTATTTGTTTCTGGGGTCTTCATAAAGAACCTAAAACAAACACTAACAACACATTGCCTTTAAAAACAAGACATCATTTATGGAAGAAGGGCTAAAAAGGGAATAATTAATACTATACCTTATGACAGATGTTAAATTAAAAATGGCTGCCATCATAAAGTATAGTCAACGCAACAGTTTGGGCTTTAGACCGCTCATAAAAATTAGTAAAATTAGTCGTAAATATAAGCGCACATATATTGTAGAGGCTTGTTTAAGTTTTTATTTATTGAACACTATTCTCAAAGGATTTTTTTTTTCAAACTTGACGCCGCTATTTGAAGCATGTTAAGGAAAGAACGAATATGAAAGGTACATTTTGTTGCGAACCAAAGTTTGAAGTGAAGCGAATTGTATCTTATCGCGCCGGCGCGGTCATTGTCGTCGAGATGACATTTGTCACCAAAAACAAGCGTGATATACTCGTATTTTAAGACCTATTTTACATTGATTAAGTGCCAAGTCGAATTATAGAATTAATCTGCATTAACCTACTAATATATTTCATTGTTAACGCCAGCTCAAAACGGTATGAAATAACAGTACCTAAAGATAAATACGACTGTCCGATTTACGAATTTATTACAAAAAAGCTTTTGAACAAACTGTTTCATACAAAATATTTAATGGCTAGTTTTGGCTAATCGTCGAATGCAGAGAAGTCTGATTTTACCTTGTCGTGCAGATATTACTAGAAAATATGAATTAATTTTGAGGCTTCCATTCACGAGTTAATAACAGGAATACTTTCAGCATTTAAATGCCAGAAACTGTACCATAGGCATGACAAATGGGCACTGCATAGATAGTCCATGTATATAAAATAAGAAGGTTTTTAAAACATTATATTGGTTAATTCAAAAGATATTTTGCATACTTATATCTTATCTCATTAAAAATAACTAAAATACTGCTTTTGAACAGCTCAATCTCATGATGATAAATTTTAAGGTCCATAAACTCATTATAAATTATGCATTTCAGTTTTAACGTCACGTATTCGCATCTAACTTTATTTTAAGGTTTTAATAGTAGTTAAGTAATAGTAATCTTGTTTGTAATTTCCGAGACAATATTCTAAAGCAATGTATGTATGTATATTCATTTAGGAGACAAGGCGAAATTTCAATTGACAAGTTTAATTCATCTCAAAATATTAACATCATAACGTAGGCGTAAGCGTAGATACTGCGTATAATAGGCTAGAATTGATGAGACCAACTTAATATTACACGAAGTTAGCGTCATTTTTTATAATATACCTATTTAAAACATCTTTATATCCAAAAAGGTTATTTAACTAAAGTTGACCACTTGGCTGACCATTTATTTTTCCGGCGACAAATTTGTCCGTTCAGAATGAAAATTTGTATGTAAGTAGATTGATAACGGTAGTTTTGTATTTGATAGGTATATAAGGTACATCACACCAACCGACCCAAACACAACTAAATGGCGCAGTGACTAAAAAAGGCACTCGAAGCGTGAAAAGTTCTGAGTTCTGTCCTCGGTCAGGTAAAGGACAATGGGCATTATTGTATGGGTTGCGTCCCAACCCTTGTAACATGTTGCGACTAGTTTAAACATGTTTACTTAAGTTTTATTTTTATAAATAATTCAAGCTTTTATTATAAATGTGTGCAGGTCAAAAGTTCTGGGGTGTAAATGAAAAAAGAGTTTTTGTATTGAATAATGCTTTAATCATATTTTTTTACATTTTGTGCTACGTACTCATATACTTTTAACGTTCATAATAATTGTAGAGTCAGTAATCGTTATTTTAGACAGTTATTAATAAACACACAGTTGAAAATAGTACAATTATATCTGAATAATTATCTTACATAACTTAAAGAATCCACTTTATACACAGGTACTTATGCTACAACAATCAGGTTCTTTATCGTATCACAGTATTCATATTTATTTATGTTAATATACAATACCTATCTTTTAATAATGGACATTATCTACAGCAATGTCGTCCAAATAGGTCGCCGGTAACAATATGCTTGGCTGGTGTCTTGCCCAGCCAAGGTACCAAATGATACTCATTATGTGAGCGCAAGTACCTACTGTTCTCTTCCCAGTCAAACAAGAGCAATAATAATGGGCAATTGACTCTCTCGCTATTTCTGCTCTATTGTTAATCAAAATGTACGAATAATAAATTCTACTAGATACGTGTCGTGATTTTATCCGCCCCCTTAAAAGAATACCATCTAAAATGTTTATATTATATCGCACAAGGTTTGGAATAGCTCCTATGCATATTTCTATTGTGTATATGCCATTTCTAATGTGTTCACTCAAATAAGACCGTGCCAGTTTTATTTGATAAGTTCCTAATGAAATCAATAAAAGATCTTCTTCTGTTAATATTGGAAATTGCAGTAATTGATTGTCATCTGCGGTGATAACACAAAAAGATACTCGCTGTCAATTTATATTCTCTTCGATAACATAGTCACCTAGACAGTTGGCCATATGAATTCTCCTATTTAGCACTTCTATTATTTCATGAGCTCGAGGATGGTCTTTTACAGGCTCTCTAAAAGTATTTTAAAGAGCAGCAGCAATGCGTATATCAACGAATAAATGCGTCATTGCACAATGAAAAACAATGGCAGCGCGTGGCGCGCGGGGTGGTAGAGGGGCTGTTGGGTCGAAATAGGCACTACCTGGTCAATCGTGCGTTTTTTTCCACTTTTTTTTTAAATCGCTTTAGTCCTATAGTTATTAAAAAACGAATTAAGTTTTATTTAACATTTTTATGAAATTAATAATACCACTATAAAAGTTGCCCTGCACGAGATACGGAGTTATGCCGATACAAAAAAACATAACACTCGTTGAGATCTTTCAAATGATGTAGGTAGAAAAGTGTTACAACACTTGGGACGAAACCGCCCATTGTCCTTTGGGAAACAATTTTTTAAAAATTGGGCTTAGGTATATATGGGCTGGGTTGACTATCCCAGTTGTTATCCATTGTCTGGTATTCATGGTACATGGTAAGGATAAGTTTTTGAGATGAATTGTTTTGTCTGCTTTTCAGGCATCGAAAAAATCTGTATCAGTCATTCCCTCATACAGTCAAGAATTTAACTGATAAGAATTGTTTGGTAGACAAAATAAATGTCCAACAATGTTGGTAACAATTGCTCTCATATTAGAGTTTAGTTCCAACAGCGTGGTATTACATTATACAAAATTGAAACGAGAAGTAACAAATGCCCTCAGGACATTGGTATTATTTTGAGGTTACAAAATCTGTGGTTCGTTGTCTGTATATCAACCGTAAGACAACTGGCGAACGTATCCCGCTGAATATTTCATACAACACCCGATGGTATTGTTTTGAAATACCAGTATACACCTTATTTCATTCTTTTGCGCTTCAACAAGAGTCAGCCTTTTAATGAGATCCTTTACAACATTTTTGATCTTCTATGTTCAAAATTTGAGTTTATACCAGAGTTTAAACAGGTCTCATATCTCGTAGAATCAATAGCCGATGAAGAAAAACGTTTTAGGTTGGCGATCACATACCAGGAAAAGTAGCGTAGGGTGGCCACACTAGATAGATCGACAGACGAACTTGTCATTGTAGTTAATAGGGAGGCAATGGATGCAACTGGTACAAAGTCGAAAGGTGAAAAAATTTCAGGATAAACCTACGTTTAGCAGAGTATATCCTTCACGTCAAAGGATGTTGATGACATTTTCAAAAACTGTGGAGAACGATTGCCAAAACAAACAACAGTTGTTATCCATATAATTAAGTCGAAAACGATTATTCACTTTTTCAAGCAATAGCTTGGTGCAATTTTTAGATAGTAGTTTCAAGTTTGACTTTTCACGTAAAATCAAATCGACATTAGACATAGAAAAGTGACAATGTTTTGCATATGCAGCTACTGAGGGTTACATCAGTGACCAGCGAATCACTAAAGTAAGGATTAGAGATTAAATTATGATGACGATAGTGTGTTACAACGTCTATTTTAGACGACCTCCGTAGCCGAGAGGCTAGCGGGTCGGACAGCGTTGCGCCATCTTTGAGGTCCCGGGTTCGTTCCCGGGTCGGGTCAAATGGGATATGAACTTTTCTACATTCTTTCGGGTCTGGGTGTTGCGGTACCGTCGTTGATTCTGATTTCTGTAACACAAGTGCTTTAGCTACTTACCACAGAATCAGAGCAATGCATGTGATGTCGTCCAATATTTTTTTATTTATATATTTATTGAGTTAAAATGTGCAATGCATAAACATGCAGCACTTTGCTGTATACTAAATATTTAAAGCTTTTTCGGCTACAAGGAACAAAAATATCTTATCCTGACATCGTGCTCGTCACATAACGATACAAAAAAATAATTGTTTAATTTGGTTCAGTTGTTCTGAAGTTATATATGTCGCAGTCATCTGGTTTAATCAGCTATTTGATTGGATCACTAGCGCGTTCATTGAATGACGACGTTTAATTGAATGACTAAAGGACAACTCGTCAAATTGTTTAATATAACGTTCAACTTCTTGACTGAACGTCATTTAGCATAGTCGTTGAATGGGATATAGCTGACAGACATGACATAACACACCTTAATAAGATTTTTTAATATATTTTAACAATTTTAAGTCTTAAGACAATTAGGCTAAAAAATATTTTTTTTACGAATAAGTCACTTTATATCTCAATTTCACTCTAAAAATTATCAACACAGTGCTATTCGATTATATCTGTACCAGCTGTTTGACGCCATCTTTGTCTTGACGAGCACTAACGCCGCAGTGAAAAAAAAATGAACTAAATTACAATCACCTGACTGATTACGTCCGCTATGTTCAAAGGGCTATGTTACAATCCGCTAACTTGTTGGACGTTCAGTGAGTCTTATTCATTCAACGTTCGGCCTAGTCATTCAATTAAACGTCGTCATTTAATAAACACGCTAGTGATTCAATCAAATAGCTGTTTCAACCAGATGACTGCGACATATATACTACCATATAAGAAAGAAAGAAATAAAATTCATTTATTGATGATCACACAATTACCGAACACAAAATATTAGAAAGTCTACACAAAACAAAGGTATCGTGTGAGCACGGCATGTATAACACCGCAGCAGCGCTGGTATTCTGGTGGAAACCAACTGCCTGGGAAAATAGCAAGAGCCCTGGCTCCTGCTAGTTCCCCACGCATAAGAGTGGCGTTAGAATGTAAACAACATATATAGATATATATTATAGAAAATTCAGTGTTGTGGCTTACAAATGTGATTATTCATCTGTATCTTAGAGCGTGGGTGTACCGCGACCCTCACAAATAAATCACCCGTGGGACAACCGGCGGACCGGATCCGCAGAATATTTCACGTGCCGCCCGGGAGTTGTTATGAGCCCCACCTTATAAAACTCCTAACAATGACTTAGTATTTCGGTGTACTAACAATTATACTTTCACCACATTACCATGACGGTTATAGCGAGATTCCTTAAAATGTCTAGACTCCTCAAGAATGGTAACTAGACCGTTCAGACCGTTGACACTTTAAAAGATTCTTCGTTGATTAGCTTCCATGAATGAATGACTAACCTGTCGGTGCACCGTTGGCTATCCGAGTATTTTTTATGAATACAGCACCCCAAAAGATGTTGCATTTTTTGAAAACTCTAAGCACAATTTAGACGATATCACATTTTAATACTAAACAGTTCAAGCACTTTTATTATGGAAACCTAAAAAAACTCTATACCTACTTTAAAATTTACATTAGAAGTTTTGAAATAGTAGCGAAAAGAAAAGACAACTAAAATTTTATCTACTGAAATGTAAATAAACTGAAAATCATATTTCTGAGTAAATATACAATAATATTTCAGCCATTAACGATTATGTTAACTGCCAATTGCAGCCTATGAGATGGCAATAGCCAAACTCCACTCAGATGACTCAGTGCAGATAGATGAAGAGGTCTACGCGAGGCAAGTGACCTATTGTCAAATGTTCTCAACCCAGTGGCCTCAGACTAAGCTTGACGACTAATATCAGCCTGGACCATAGCTTTACCTATATTCAGAAACTCCGATGCTCGTAATAAATGTCACTAAATTTAATCGGAATAATCACCCATACAAAACCAGACCGTAGCGTACATAGTATAACTTTCAGTACGGTTTCCGAACTATTATTTGAAATAACAAGCATTTTATAGCAGTAGGTAATTTATTACATAAACAAAACAAATAAACTTAAGATAACACTAGCTTACAAAAAAATCAAACTAAAATGAATAAAAAAATAATAATAAACAAAGAAGGTCCCTGTGGTAAGGTACCCAAAATGCTGGCTGCATTACCTCGCTAGAAAAAGACGCTGGGCGAGGTAGCAGCCAGCCTTTGGGTCTCCTGTAACGTTGTTAAAAAGTCTTTTTGAAATATCTTTAAAAAAAGACAAGCATTTTACTAATGGAACACTAAAAATCACACCGCGGATAAGTCGCGAGGATTTTCTGTCCAATAAATATTTATATATATTTTAATTTTATGATAATTTCATATAAAAATGATAAGTTTAAAAAATCAGTCTAATTGAACGGCAAAATCTGACGGATTAAGGAAAAGTTATTCTTTTAATTAGTCATGGTCGAAGAATGTGCTGTAAAATAAAAATTATACAAACAAAATCCCAAACAAATGTGGCATTTTATAAATATAATGTGAATTTGGTAAGTCTGGCAAAAATTAATAGCATCAATTAATTTTCATAGCATTCTGAAATTTTGTGACAGATTAATTATGCGACATGATTTATAATTTTGTTTGACCAAATATATTTTAATTGATGATAAATTGTCGTTACTGCTTATTATACATATCATAGCCAAAAACATTAGTCAACTGCTTGTTTAAAAATAAAATAAAAGTCAAGATCAAACTTCTTCTCCTTTAATTCAAACTTCTTGTCAAATAATTAATTGATTAGTCAAATTGTACCGTCACAGCATGGACTTAATATGTTTATTATATTAGGTCCATGCGCCACAGTGTATATCTTATGGCAAATATATTTTCTTCATGGTAACTCTATGAAACCCTCGTGTTTCGACAGCTATCTAAAAGTACCTCAGTTGACTAGCCACTCAAGATACCTAGTATTTATCAAACTTGTTTATAATAGCGCAGTGTTGGGTATAGCGCTCAATAAAATAAAATCGATTTATTTTGCAAGTGCCTAACCTCCGCTAAGTTTTGATGAAAATAAGTTCGCCGATTTTATGAAATCGTCTCCAGTTCGCATATCACATTTTATTATGCCGTAAACTAGCAGCTGTTTGTGGCGAAACAAAAACACATACAAACAGCATAAATGAGCCCGTGCTGTGCTTTTACTCCGATGTCCAGCGCTAGTGCTGGGACAATACTATGAAGTTTGAACTTTACATTCATTATTATTATTATCAATGATAACTGATTACCTACTGATCACTGATAATGATATATTGAACCACCTTTTTATTCAATTTGTAGTTTAGACACTAGTACTTCCTACAAACGAGGAAACGCACCTGCCAATAATTAACAATAGCGTACAAGATTCAAAAGTGTGAGCCGTTTTTTCGTAGAATTGTTTGAAGCTTACCTAGTTTTTTCAACTAGTGCGTATCCCGCTTGTGCACCTATGAAAATAAAGAAATCATTAGTACTCATAGACTGTTACACATACATTTATGTATGTGCCAATAAGGTGCCAACATCAGCTGCTATAGCACATTGCTTATCAACGCTGGATTTCAGGCGAGACCTTATGGTGAGTGGATCATTAAAAAGTAACAAAATATACTTTTAAACAATTAAAAAATATTTATTTGCGATAATAATATTGGTCACTGACAGGGCTTAACTACGACTATGGTCCTGATTAGATGGATCTGGGTTTACGAGTAATAATGGAGCGATTGCTGCATGATCTCTGCAACTCTTTATAAAGGTCATCAGACTTATTTGAATCATAGTAGTGACCGATGGCTTAACATCCCTTTCGGAGCACGGAATTATCATTCTTATTGGGCAATTAGATAATTCAAGCCTGTAGTGCCCTAACCGCACTGAGCGAAAGTGGTCCCCGCGGAAACTAATAACCACTACCACACGGAGGCATGAGTGTGTGAGTTGTGGTATATAAATAAAAGTAGGCCAACATCAAAACGATAGAGGAATACTTAAAAATGATTTTCTTTGAGGACATCTGATACTAAGGCCGACATACGCCCATCACCAATTCACACTAGGCCAACGTGATGGAGTAAGGCCCATTCTATCTCACACTTAAGGTGAGGCCTAAGGTCAGGAGGGATGAATAAAATTTGTTAATTTGTTATTAAATAATCGAAAAAGGGGTTTTATTATTCATATGAACTGATAGATTAACTGACCACATTTTAAGTTAGAATGGAGATTTATTCGACCTTTTAACGGTTCTACGAGTATATGCAACGCCTCGTTACTAGATTATGATCTCAGGATCTTCAATTTTGGAGGCGAGAAAAGTACCTTTAGTTTTTCACACAAAACTTCAATTCGTTATCCCCAACCTGCATTCGGCTAGCATCGTGATTCAGTACCCATTGTTTAAAGCGATCATTGATTTCAAAGATTGAGGCGTAAACCCAACTGGAACAAGAAATAGACAAAAACTTGACTTTACAGTATTTCAGTATGTTTCTAAAGAAGCGCGTTATTTTCTTTCTTCCATTTTTTAAAATGTTAGACGTTCTTAAAATAATATTTACCAGTTAAAACATTAATATGGTTCGTTAAAAGTAAACTAAGTATGTGGCTACATAGTGAGTTTAAAAATAATCGGATGAAACAAGTGTGTCCCATCACTACGGGTGTGTTTTTTTCGCTGCAGCGCCTGCGTTTACTTTACTTGTTTTCGCGACTGTCGGATGTGAATTTTTGAATTATTCAACTAAGCGAGTGTTCTGGCTCGACGTACATTTTGAGGAGAGGAATTATTGCGGCGTGCACTCTTTGAATACATCTGTTTTCTTTGTTATAGTTTATTTGCGGCGTTTGCTTCGAAAATGGCTAGTTTCAACTGTCCAAATCTGTGCAATGCAATGTTTTGATTCGCAGATGGACCCAGTTTTCTAGTGCTTTTTGTTTGTTTGTTGTGAACAAGTTCGTTTTATAGATCTGGTGACTACTCGATGGTTTTGTTTAACATTTGGTCTCCTGAAACTTGTTTGAAACTTACTTCACTTTTACAAAAAACGACGATCGGTTTAGAATAGTTTTGAAATATATTAGTCCAGTTACCATGTAACATAAAAAGATAGTAGGTACCAGGTAGGTATGTACATTTGCAACTATTGCCGCAGAGAGGATGTGACTTAAAGCTCTCATGTCATATGTAGGTATCATATTAAATCCGAATTTATTTTAACTACATACTTACTTTCTACTAATGATCTCATAAGGCGTTCAATAGTGATCGTTAATGGACATTTTTTTGTCATTATTTTTTAAAGACAGCAACATTCACTATACAACGTGTAACGGAAAGGGTATAACAATATCAAAAATACCAAAGCAGTTAACGGTTACAAACTGTATGGGACCATTTGTAGCTGTGTACACGCATTTATTGATTCAATATTTTTTTTTGAAATATCAGTCAAATACAAGTCAAATTTTTGACTAAGTCACGCTTGCACAACACTATCACAGTATTGTTGGAATCGTCGAAAGACTTGGATGTACCTACCTATTATGCTATTAATTTAAATATCACAATGGTGGTTCATCTTTTAGTGTTTACTGAATCGCATCTGAAATTTGTTGGTTTAGCGTTTCTCATTTTGACAATTCAGTTAAGTCATTGAGTTGTCGTCGCCGTGACAACATCTTGTGTTTTTGCCTTTCTGGATTACCTACTCACTACGGATAGCCTAGTGATATTTCGTGATGTCTTTGAGCAATCAAGAATATTCGAGATGATTCTCTGTGTCGGAGCAACCGACGGCAGCGTGATGGCCGACCGAGAGCTAGAGAAAGAGATTTACGAAACCATCAAAACGCTCGTTTCCATCTGTGGATTGGGCGAGGAGGTCGTATCACATGGCCAGCTCGGTCACCAGACCTCACTCCGTTGGACTTCTTCTTGTGGGACTAATTTAAAAGGAAGGTGTACGCTGTAGCATGCTCGTCAAGGGAAGAGATGATAGAAAGCATCAAGGCCGCGTTCTGTACAGTGACACCACAAATGTTGCATAATGTTCGCGCATCTTCTAGGCGCGCATGTCGAGGAAGGAGGTGGAGAAATTCAGGATCGCAGTGATTGTCGTGAAGTGATAACGTGATTTGGGGTCGCTGACCTCAATAGTGTTATGATGCGTTTGTTTACGTTTTAGTCAGTCATTATAGTTAATCATTTTTTATTTCATAAAAACAATAAAGTGTTTATTTTAACTCGGGATTTCGTATATAGAATCTATACAAGGTATAGTATCCACCTACTTTACATTGTTACCCCCTTTCCGTTACAGGTTGTATAGGCTAAGTACCAGTGTCACGATACATTTTTTCGCGATGCTCACTCTGAATTCGTTCAAAAATTTTAAAAACTAAACTGACATATCAAATATCTCAGGGGTTCACGGGTTTGTACTAACTTTATTTGTAAGTATAAACCCCTGAGCTCCTGAGTCCTTAGAATTGTTTTCACGAATTCGGGTTAAATAGCACTTCACATGGTAAACAGTTAAATCGGTTTTGTATAAATGTAACAGGCGAGTAAGCTTATTCTCTACTCAGTTTGTGGAACAGGCCCTTAAGCTAGTAATTCACGTGCAATTTGTCGATTAAAGTCTACTCATGTACATGCCTCTCGCTGTACTATTCACTATTCCTAAACGCCACTCCCAGTAAGCTGTTTGTCTGAAGTTACAATCCACAGCCTTCTACGTTTGGCCTAGTTCAATAACGTTAGTTCACCAACTTCTAAGCTATTCTCACAACCTACACCAATGAGTAATCAAGTTTGAGGTGGTGTATAACTCGCTCTGGTACTTACTGTTCACTAGCACTCAACACTAATTTTAAGTTCCAACTATTGAGAAGGAGTAAACTACGCTGACCGGTTGGCAATCCTAATAAGGTAGCAGTTTATGCTCGAGTCAATTAAAATATCGTCTGAACATTTCTTTTACACAGTTTCAAAACGAGTAATATAAAATGCATTGTTTCAACTTCTCTTTGCAGTTATAAAAAGCATTTCAAAATTAGACTTGGTACTAAAATTGCTGTTATTTTAACTTCATTCTTTTTTACAAACAACGTCTAAGATAAATTGCTTTCTTACAATTTTTCATGTCCAAATCTAAGTGTACAGTAACTACAGAAAACTAGTCCAAAAGATCGTGTACTTTCTTGTGTCATACATCAAATATTAATTTGAATTTTACTTATTTTCTTAATAGTTTAAAAATATTAAAACATACTTTTCAGATTAGTATACAAACAAAAAGGTAGGAAAGCAAACAGCTTAGTCGTAAGAATGAATTACATAACCGCCTCGCTTACGTTTACACTGAATTGCTTTTACATCCTTCACGTATTATGCTTGACCGTTTGGTGTGATTACTAGCCCCCGAGAACAGGGACAATAGGAATTATGCGTCAAGTTTGCGTCACGCGGACGCGTTTGTGACGACTTGACCTGCGATCTTTTGACGCGCGGTGCAAGTAACGAGACAAAGCAAGCTGGGAATTAATTGCAGTTTTTAACGTACTTATTTTAAACGGTACTATTTATTCCAAAGTATTCATGTTCATGATAAGCTTGAAATAATAAAATAAATTCATATCATTAATTGACCCTGTCTCAAACTACACGTAAATAGCTTCAGCATATGTGGCCCTACAACCTACAACGTTGGTATCTTATTGTACTTCATTACATTTACACTAAAATGAAGTATCTACAAAAGGGTAGGATACCTAATAAAGTACCTACGATAGGAAACTATTTGGATAGGGCTAATCAACAACCTTTATTTCTACAGCCAGAAGCACAAACCATTGTTTCAGTCAGGCCAGTCATCACTTTTTTTTATTCTAAAAAGTACTTAATTAAACTATAGAATAAAATTAATGTGGTAAATACTCTTTACTTTCGTCATAAGAGTTGTGCAAAATCAAGTGTTTAGACAGATTTATCACACTTCCAGAGATTTACTGCAATACAATGTAAATTATAATTAAAATTTTCCTACTTACGTGTTCTACAATAATTACAATGTCCTATGTGCATACATACATTAATATTACAATAAATATTGCTACTTACAAATGAATAGTCGACATATGAATAGGTAAACGAATTTATCATAAGCTGTAGTTTTCTCTTCCACGGGGTAAGGTTTAACCCTGAAAAATCGTGACTGCCGCAGTATCTTGTAACTTGCGCGACGCAAAAGCTTATTTCACATAACGCTCACGATATCATAACATCACAATTATCGCGCTGTCACAGTGCCCCGACCCTCATCACACGCATCTGTGGTTGGATTAATCACGGATTAACTTAATCTCAACAGAACAAATCTGCTTTGTTGTACGAAATCACTCGTGACATTTTTATTTTACGTTTCGAACGTATGTTTTGCGCCGACCCGATTGACGTTTGAATGTCGTTAAGCCAGTAATTTGTGCGGGATTCAATTATCTGAAACAAAACGTTGTATTGAAATGGGTGTGATGATCTAAAAACTGTAATGACATATATTTTGGGTTTCGTCCAACTACTACTTTGAACGTTACAGTATATGGGTATGACATTTGTTAATCAGCCTTTTAAATCCTTCAGCAGGGCTAAGGCGTCCAACATCAGAATTATCGCTCTAATAGTAAATACTACAAGCATGATGCATTATTCTATATGAGCGTGGGCGTCCTAACTTTGAATCAGACCTAAAATATCGAAATTTTTCATTGGTTTTCGCCAGTAAGTCAAGGTATTATAGTTCAATTTGAGGTGGCAACTATTTTGCCAAAAATGCCTGTTTAAGGGTTATAGAAAGTTTTAGGGATACCCATGGCGTGGCAAGCCACTAGTCACTATCTTTTGGAAAAATGTATTGTCAGAGATTGTCAAACACATGGTATAATTTGAATTTTGAAATTTGTATGAAGCCGTGCCGTGTCTCAAAAAATTAAGGGGCAAGGAATCTGTTTATTATCACGCTATCCAAATGCGTGTTGGTAATAAAAAAAACGAGCTAGGAGCGAATCCAAGTTCCAGACATTATGACACAGTAATTACATAACCCACTGGACTATTGAGGGGTTAAGAAACGACTCGATGCTAATTCTTCTAAGTTCAAGGGGAAATTAAATTATTTTCTCTTTAGCTTCTGATATTACACATTTTAAGCAAGATATTTACCATACGAGTACTTCAGGAAAGTTTCTATGTACTACATTTGGTCTAGAAAATGTAATGGGCTGCATTAGGTATGTTTGCCCAGTGCAGAAGAGTATGCAAGACTACTGTGAAGTACTTTTAAATCGCCCAATGACTAGTCCAACTGTAGGCTAATACAATATGATTGTAATCAGTCGACTAACAGCTAGACGTGGTTTGCTAATTACGGAGATGATCGTGGTTAATGTAAAAAATGGCAAAAGGCCACTGTAATAAAAATATTGTAAAACATAAAGGCTTTTGCTACAAATACACAAGGTGATATCATTTAATTACTAGAACAACCTATTGTACTAGATAATAATGCTCCCATAATTCTACACGTCTTATAATATTTAATTTTAATTTAAAAATTACTAATAAAACCTTCACCAGAGTCTTGGCAACGCATTCCTAAGCTGACGTTTATTAAAAACTTATATTATCTACTCTACAAATAAAAAACCCAGACAGGCTGAATACGTAAATATTAGAAAGGAAAAGGCTTTTCATAAACTTAGCTGTAAAAGGAGATGGACCAACACAATTTTGAATTCACAGCGATCTCTGAAGTGCAATTACTAAAGTAGGCAACCGAAGCTTGTAATGTGCCGGGTTCTCAATTTTAACATGTAAAACGAGCTGACTGACTGACTGAGTCAGCCAGAGTCTGATTAAAGGTTAGGACTGACTGACTGAGTCCGCTCGTGACCACGCTTGGTGCAACCTAACCATTACATCGGACAGGAAGTAGTTCGTATTAACTACTTAATAAAAACAATGTCGCGTTTTGACCCGTTAACGTTAACGAACGCGAAAGTCTTAAAAATTTTAAGACTTTCGCGTTCCATTTTATATACTTCTCAATTTGAATCTAAGTATGCCGGGTATAGCCTCCCCAGTTAGTAGGTCCTATCTATACATATTAGTATACGTATGCGTATGCATGCTATGTATGCTGGAGAACCAGTCGACGCGTCATACGGTAAACGGCACATCACGGTAAACCCTTGCAGTTGGGTATCAGTCCTTATACCAACGATGTGAAGGAGGTACAAAGTCCAAAATGACGTAACGTGCTTTTGACTGTAAGGAAGAACCTTGGTTTGAGATTTTCGTAAAAAATATTTAATTGATGATGGATACTGTTTTAATTTAGTATCTGGTGTGGTTTAAGGTGAGTAAGGATTAAACCTACAGACGCCAAAGGTGTTTTTGTAATACTATGTGAGGTACAAATATCTGATTTGAATCAGGTGTTTTTGTAATATGTAACTTAGAATTTTTTAAATTAAAATTAACCGTTTTGGTGGTAGTCCATAAAATCTTCCGATAAATTATACGGAAATAATCAAAAACAATCCTAATCCCCATTAAAAAACCTTTAAAAAAACCCCCGATAAATAATAATAATAATAATAATAATAACTAGTCTACCTCATAGATATCGCAGTCCCAAATACACATAATCTCACATCCACACACACTGAAAAGTTAACTAAATATACCGACCTTGCCATCGAACTTAAAAGTCAGTGGCGAGTAGAAACAGTTAAAACTATCCCAATTATCATTTCATCTACTGGTGTTATCCCCACAACGTTACACGACAGCTTACAAATTCTCCAAATACATCCCCTCACGTTTTTGCTCCTGCAAAAAGCTGCAATTTTAAATACTTGCCGAATTGTGCGAAAGTTCCTTTCGTTAGGTTAATAAATCTTCATTTTCGTTTTGGCCAAAAGCCTGCGAATGTGAATAGGCCCCAGAAATGGGAGAATATATACGCATATAAATATAAATAATAATAATAATTCTTGATTGGCAAAAAACAAAAGCAAGTTACAATAATCGACGAACAATGTGTGTGAGTGTGAAAAACAATTAAACTCCCACAAACCAGCACGAGAATTCCACAAAACACTATTAGGAAAAGAAGTGTGCTGACATGTGAAAAAAGTCAGCGGCATTACAGCGGGAACTAGCAACCCCAAATATGTACAAGTCTCACGGGATGGCCGAACAGATACAGAACGAGGACGCGGTCCCGATGAAAGCGGGTATGATACTCACTTATCAGCTTAGAAATTGGAAAAGGTTTTTGTAAATATTAAATAAACAAGCAAACGAAAATACAAAGTCAGCAATTCAAAATGCTGGTACAAAATCAGTAATTCAAAATCTATTCACGTGTAACTTGAACGGGTTTTATAGTTTTACCCTTTACACAAGCCGTATAGTTTGGTAGCTGTGTTTTGAGCAAGTGTCGAACACTATTCTTAAATAAAATGGCTTTTAATATGGACGTGAAGACATTGTGATTAGATTGAGATCCCATCAGATACCGCTATCCCCTTATCTCATTTCCGCATAATCTTAATGTAGTAATAATCCATGGCGTTAGTTAAAAGTATGTATAGTATCCCCAATCCAAAGTATCGTCGTTAAAACAGATAAATTTAGAAGCTGAATTTTGTAGTTAAACTAAAATTGACTCTGTATTACACGCCCATACACAATTGCACATACAAAGCGGCCTCTTGCGATGCACACAATAAACAAAGATTCAATCGACTCTCTACTAGTACTCAATTTTCGTTATATACATACAACTAAAACGTCAACAGCTTGTGTAAGCAGTTGTCCAGAAACAACGCCTTCTAGAACTAGAACTAGTAACATAACATCGTAGCTCGATGTTATGTTACTATTCGAAAAATCCGAAACACACTTTGCTCAAAACCGGTCATCAAACCCAGGGTTGGAGATCACAATATTGTACTGAAACCTACACTATCAACCCTTGTTTAGCTGGGAAAATGTCATAAAATTAACATTTGAAAATGTTACTCAACGATTCACTCAACGCGCCTTAAGCAAACTCTTTAAGCCCTTTATCACGGAGGCATTTAGGTTTCGTAGATACATATTCGCATATAAATAAAATCTCTTATATATGGTGTATTTTTTTTTTAATACGAGTATTTAAACGGTTAGGAGTAGGTTTTATCTTTCCGCTGTCCACGCACCACCTCTTCTTGTCCATGCCTATACATACCTACTTCAGTTTGTGGGCTTCGGCAGAAATACGCCCTCACAGCAGTAGCCGCTTTTAGGACACTTTTTATTTTGTGCCTGCACTTTTTTCGACAAAAGCTTTTAACTTTTAAAAGTTCATACAGCATTTTCGCGGTGAATTTCGTGCTCATTGTACAAGGCGAGTCAGTTTTGGGCGTTTACGGAATTCACTGAATATGTTTCTGTTTTACGTACTCATTTTACCGTATTTACACTTGACAAACCAAACCTGACTTAAGGTTTTTATAATCTTTTATCGGTCCACTCAGCGGCGAGATAAAATCGTAATACTTTAGCAACGTATAACTTTAACCGTCAACTGACCATTCAAATGAAATTAAATATTTAGAGTCGAAATCGAACACTTTGAATCGTCAGGAATCGTCAGGACTCGTCAAACAATAAAATAAAGCTCCGGATGGTTTTAAAAAAACGCTATAAGCGCATTCTGATGAAGGCTTTTGATTTTTATATCTTTTTTGTCGATTCGCGTTCAAATTGAATGCGGAACTTGTCAGCTGTCGCAGCAGTCGTATGCAAACGGAACGTAAAGTTTATACGTTTCATTCGAAAATATGAGCGCGGCGAGAGTTCCCAATAGAATACCAGTAGTGCTCACGTCTACTTTTATGTAAAAGATTTTGTTGGAAGAAGGGATGGAATATGTAGTAAAAAACTGGGAACTCATTTTTCAATAGCTGATTACGTAAAGCGGCGTTCCCACCAAGAGATTTTAATTAGGTCGAGCGCCAACGAATAATACTTCGTTCGACTTTAATATAGGTAGTTCTTTAACGATTAAAACGTTTCTCAATATTGGAATAATCAACACTACTTTTATACAAATGTCATAAAAGATTGTTACAATTATATAGTGCTACATGCCGCAGTAGTAAATCCTACTACTATTATAAAGGCGAAAGTTTGTAAGTATGGATGTATGGATGTTTGTTACTCTTTCACGCAAAAACTACAGAACGGATTTGGATACAATTTGGTTGGAAGACAGATGACATACTAGATTAACATATAGGATACTTTTTATCCCGAAATAACGCGGGCGAAGTCGCGGGCAACAGCAAGTTTTAAATATGTTTAAAGCAACAGATAAATTTCGTCTGCCCTTGTGATGTGGGGATCATCAAAATTTGCCCACTCCACCACCGAAGGAGGAAAATAATTTTTTCTGTTTCTTGAAAAATAATTGAAAAAAAAAGTAAAAATGTTTAAAGGTTGACTAAAGTCTGAGACAATGCCCTACAACGTTTTTAAAACGTATGCAAACGGAACTTAAAGTTTATACGTTTCATTCTAAAATATAATACTAATATACATATTGGACAAAACCATCATCAAATACTTTAGAAAATAAATACTTTGAAAAATAAATAAATCTTGATCATCACGAGTTAATAAATTAGATTTGATATGAGGCTGTGATATCATTAATTGGTGCATTCAAAATACCAACAATTGAATATTTTTTGCGACATTCTTATGTTTAATTTAAACTTTTAATAGCTTAGTTCACTTTTAATTGTCTGGAAGAGATTGCTTTCTAGCAATAAGACCGCCTAAATTGTACTTGATTATGTCTGTAAAACCAATTTCTGTAAAATTTTCTGTGCAATAAAGTGTATCTATCTATCTAATTATCACAGTCATCACGTGGCGTAAGTAAAAAGGTCATTTCAGACGGTCCGAGTGGAACTCACAAAAGAGATTTGTTTCTTGAGCGTTCTATTCATCACGACAAAGATCTCCAGTGGACTCTAGCTTTAGAGAAAATTGGATGTCTTACTCCGTCGTTGCCGGATTTATAGATGTTTCACCGCGGAGATGTAAGAATCCTTATGAACATTTGATGCGGTGTATTGACGAAACGGAATATATGAAGGACAAGTAAATATGACAGAAACAAACCCGCGAAAATTTCAATGAAAGACTGGTACACTGATAAAAACACAATGTTTTACAAGTGAATAATGTTTGGCTGTAAATGGAAAATCTGTTATAACAGGCTATTTGCTGTCGTGAAATATTAAATAGCATATACAGTGTGTAACAAAAAGGTGAAATAAAATTTTAAGGGCGTGTAGGGTAGGTAGTGTGTAGTTCCAATGCGAAACCACAACCTCGTACAGCTATTAATTAGGGAGTAAATCGATGTCAAAGTTTTTACTAAAACTTATCGTTGATAACCCTATTAGATGTAAACAAATCATAAATCAAAATGAAGCAAAAGATTAAGTAGAATACAGATGTGCAACTTTGACAAATTTCAGTTGAGAGTGATCGTGATCGTTAGGTACTTATTTAACACTACTTTTTAGGGTTCCTACGTGTGGTGTTTAAAGTAGAAAAATGTATGCAAACTTCTACAGAATGTAGTAGTTTGAACAAGATCTAGTAAGTAATTTTTTAATACGTCATAAATCGTAAACCACAATTTACCTTTAGTAATACAAATATTATCACACTTGCTTCTATGGAACCCTTCATGGGCGAGTCCGACTCCCACTTGGCCGGTTTTTAAATATGAGATGTTTGGTACATAACATAACCTAACAGAAATAGTCAATATCAGCAAGCACAGTTTTGTAATCGAAAACATGATATTTACATTTATTATTTGTACTATCCATTCATACTTTTAAATATTACCTAAGGAATATTATTAGATCACAAAAGCAGTAAATTTATTAAATACTCCTACCTACCAATCATTTCAACTTGGTGACCTTCTACGCTTATTTTATCAATGACTAATCACGCACACAAACATCACGACAACGGGAGTCCACGTGGACTGCGGCACCTTTACGTCAAAAGTCTAAGCGCCCGCACCAATCAGCGATCATTTCGCAAACATTGCAACAATGCGCTTAGCCAATAATATTATCCTGTCGCCTGTGTGACTGTCACCTTCGGACCGCTTTCCGGGTAGGGATCTAGGGATGCTAATCGATTGTGAAATAATCGATATTTTGGTAATTGATTATTTGCGTAGCACCGATATTAATTAATCGATTAATCTTAGAAATGCCGTTACATTAGAACGGTTTCTTCTAAACTTTTTCGTTGAGATCCTGCTAAACATGTTAAAAATGAAACACAGAATTCTCGGTAAAATGAAAAATCTACAAATAAAAATATTTATTAAGTATAAAAAAGTGAAAGTTTGAGATTACTAAAACTTTAGCTATGTTAGCTTATTAGTTAAGTAATATCTTTACATTTTTATTTTTTTATTTTAAAGTATTTTATTTCTAAAAATTAAATTTTACTTTTTTTGTCTGTGGAACAAAAGAACCGAAACAGAAAGCACCTTTTGTGTGACGTCATTAAACACTACAATTCGCAAATGACAGCTGTCGGCGGATTTTAATGTGACGAAACGATGATTTTTACCGAGTAAATTGAATTATTGTATCGCTAACCATATTAAGGATTTATTTGAACAATTTCGATTCATTTAAAATTTGATATTTGCATAGAATTAAGGCGTTCCGACCAGTATCGTTTTGGTGTAAAGTGACGTGACTTGACGTTTACGCGCGCTTTTATAATCTGTTACACAAAATCTTACTATCACTGGTAATTTTTTTTTTCGAAAATCATAAATCGCGTTGCTTGGGATATAAAACACACATTTTACAATACTTTTTCAAAGACTGTCATTTTCCAATTGTTGTTATCAGAAACAAAACCTCAACATTTTTTTTATCACTGCGTGTGACTGTCGGGCCAACATTTTAAATTGTTGTAAATATTGACTTTAAACATAAACTTAAGATAATTGACTTTCTCGATTTTTTCCATTTTCGATTAATCGATTAAGTTACACAAATCTCAATTGCGATCGATCGATTAATCAAATCGAAATCGAGCATCCCTACGTACCTACGAGAATAGTGTTTTTAGTTGCTCGTATTCGTTCTCGTTGGGCAGTCGCTATCTAAACTTTCAAAATCTCATTCTTCGTCACTATGTCTCGCGAAGATCATTCTTTGTGTTCAAATAGTGAATAGTATGAAACGATTTAAGTCGGGGTGCTTCATCCGGGAGCATCAATGGTGCTCGTGATCTGTATCGCCAGCGATTCATCGATGGCAGACCCTTTGCGGAGCAGCGGCTTTTAAGGTCGTACACCTGCTTCAGGAACCTGTGTCTCCGACTGCAGAGCACTGGCTCTTTCCGACCGCCCACAAGTGAAGGTCGTCCTAGCACACGGGAGCATCCAGAGCTCGAGACCCCGATCCCGATCAGTTTACGCGAGTTCAAGTACGCGAGTTCAAGAATTGATTCCTACGGACTTTGGTCCAAGGGTCACCTTTTGTGAGTGGTATCGAAGCCGAATGAAAGAAGAAAACAGTGTCAGTGAAAATGTTCTTTGGTTTTTAGTGTATCCTTGTGCGCATAAGTGTTGGTAATAAGAAACTTAACAGGTAACACATACATAAATTAACATTTTCCAAGAAACTAATTTGTTTATTACACAAAAAATTAGTAATTGGCAAATCGCGTCAGTTAAGCATATCAAAAAAATAATGTTAGTAAATGACTGCCATTTCCGATAATTATTTGATACCTTACATGTTGATTACATTGTAAGTTGTCCCTATTATGTCTTAATTATTTACTGACTCAAATTACGAGGTGCTGACAATTAATGAGAGATTTTTTCAATTGTAAAGTCATGTAGGTCAGTAGGTAAAGTCATATTTGGGGTATTGTCCTAAAAACTAGACATTAATTTTTACGTGTACCTACATATGTAGTTATAAAAAGAAATGTACCTAACAGATTATTTCTATGTACTGTTTCTAAATAGTATTTTAATAAATGCATTTCGGTAATTATGGTTTGATTATTCAGTCCTATTCCAAGTAAAATTAAGTAATAGTAGTTTCTAGTAGGCGGGTGGGTTGCGCGGGCGCGTAGCGGGGGCCGCGCATCAGCTGATCGCGCGGCGCGTCTGTGGTTGAGCGCGAATGACCTCAATCAGGGTTGTCAACATTTTCAGTAAAAAAACAATTTATTTAGTTAGTATGGAAGAAAAAACTTGTTTGTAATTAGCTGATATTAATACAACTGAATGTACACCTGCTATAGATACATACCCTAAAATATTATTTCGCCTTTTTGTTACACCCTGTATAAACAGCCGTACATCTTAAATTAGTTCAGCCATTTTAATTATAAGTTGATGCAGTACAGTAACTTTTCGCTGCATTGGTACATATATTTTTTGCATTATATACATTGTTAGTTTTGCTTCGGTTCCTTTTAGTTATCTACTTTGGGATCATGTCAATTTATATGATACTAGCTGTACCCGTGACTTCGTTCGCGTGGACTTCATCCTTTGAAACAAAAAGTAGTCTATGTTTTAATCCAAGTTTCGAGCTATATTTGTGCCGAATATAAAATAAAACAAAAACAAAAAGTAGCCTATCCGTTCTTGAGGTTCAACGTATACATACACCAAATTTCATAAAAATCGGTTGAGAGGTTTAAGTGGAAAAGCGTAACAGACAGACAAGAGTTACTTTCGCATTTATAATATTAGATAGATGGGATTGGCTAATATTTATTATTATTTATTTGTAACTAATCTGGTTTTTTTTCAATTTAATAAAGTTCAGTCTTTGTCCATTATTCATAAAATATTTCGTTTCATTTAGAAACCACATCCACAAATCCACGTCGAGCAAGCAGGATGTTCACTTGTCGTTGTCAGTTATAGCAGTAAGATGAATGCTTTAGTCTGGGCTCCCATCCAGAATATTTGTGTCCCGCCGCGAATTAATGGATATGAAGATTATTCAAACTTTTTACGTAATTTTCAATCCGATGAAACCACTCGGTTAGATTGTTTTCAGTACATGCCGAGTGATTTATTACTGGATCGCGTTTGGTTTAGTCGCAGATAAACAAGCTAATGTATTTATTTTGGATTTAGTCTAGATATGTGGTTTAGCAAAACGTCCGACTGATCATGATAGATGCTCATAATTCGTTCTAAAATGTCAGTATCAAATGACCATGTGCATTTAAGAGTTGCTAACCAAAAGCCCTTACTGTTCGGACAGTGACATATTCGTCTGTCTACTCGTAATAACATAAATTAGTTCAAGAACGTGTAAGGGTATATTTTTAATGTTACTATTGACTATTATTTATTGCCTGTAATGCTGTAGATTGTAATCACTCATAATTATTATGTATATATGCTCATTATGTTAATTTAAGTATAGCTTCATATTTTATACACCGTTATTTTTTATTTACCATAAAAAATTTAATCACGTATGTAGACAAAGGTCTTAATTGTAAAAGTGCAAACCGATTTTTTTTTCGATTAAAAATGACAGAGTTATTACGCTTTGTTTTTTACTGAAATTGACAAAAAATGTGTGGACATCCGTCTTTTTACTCAATGAAACTATTGGCACGCAACATGTCAATGAAATACGCACATCTTGTTTCACTATCGTAGGTTACTTCTTACTACCTTTCTCAAAGAAAAACAAATTAACATGGAATCGGAATAAGGTTGAGAGTGCACTGACAACGCCCACTCAGCTGAGTTCCCCAAAAGGGCGCTTCCGCGCGTAAGCGTAATAATAATCAAATTAGTCAAAACACTTTCATTTTGTAATCTAACTATCCCTTAATACTTTTTCTGGCTTAGGAAAAACACTTTACGTTTTGCAACACGTTACGTTACGTTTTAGTTATTAGGTATCTACTTATTTGTCGAAAATATCACGTTTTCAAAACTAGGTAGCTCCTAACCTACAATTTAAGCGAATCTTGGCGTATTTAAAGAGCTATTTATTGTGTGCATTACTTTTGTATTGTCCTAAAATCTACACAACATCTACCTACACGGATTTTAATAATTGTTTAAAATGTTTACCTTCATTATCAATGCACAGGCGCGCCCTTTTATGTCAGTTTCCTTTTACAGAAATAAGGACATTTTGTTGTTGTCGCACTTGGTTAAAAGCGTCTAAAATTCACTGCTTTAACACTTCAACTGTGTTTGGTTCACTAACATAAACACTTCACTTAATCTCAATAAAAACATTCATTTGAAAACGATACATTGGCGTTAGGATTGTTTAACAATCAATTACACAAAGCAATCCTTGGCGCTCGGTCCACGGACGTCAGCTGTTGTACTTTTTGGTAATAGTATGGATGCAAGCCGTCCGAATGAATTATTTTCCAGGCGGAGTACTGAGCATATGCCAAACTGACGAGCGGCATCATTAGTGCTTCCTCGCGGGTCTTCTTCGAAGTACGCAACCACGTCGTCGTACAAGTGTTGTGAGAGCGCCGGTCTTCCTCGTCCTTGAGCATGTCTGCTCACGTAAAACGAACCGTGTGGCCTGGGCCACAAGAAATAATTCTCAGTCCAGTGATTAATTTCGCGCGCGCGTGTCATGTGACGTTAAGTAGGTCACGGTCAACGGTCAAGACGAAACTAGTAGGTTGCGCGGGCGCAGGTGTTGAGGGGTTGCGCCCCCGCCCGCTGCGTCTCCCCCGCCACACACCCGCGTTATGAGTGTGTGTGCGTAAACAGGGAAACGATGCGATTATTCAATGAAAACGTAGTATTGATGCGCGCTAGTCGTAGTAAAATGATAGATTGCCTGCTATTTACTTGTTTTAAAGAGATAAATTACTAGGTCCGTTTTTTTATTTATAAATACATAAATGTAATAAGTAACTGATACTGATACTGTGGTTAAAATTTTTCTGGTAATTAAAAAATATTCCTGTATATATATTATATTTATTCATGTATGTCTATATGTATATTTAATTGTTTCCGAAATGAATTTTGTAACGCTTGATAGTTACTATTCTCGTGTATTACGTTTTTATTTTATTTTTTAGATTACTTATGCACTTTGTCACTATTACCGCACCCATAAACTAACTCTCCGCATGACCCAAAGGTTGACTGGTAGAGAATGCCCACAGCATTAAGTCCACCTGTTGTACTTTTTTTGTGCAATATAGTTTTTAAATAAATAAAATAAATTATTTGACAGCACAAAACTTTAATCGATTGGCTATTATTAGCTTCCGAACGTTCAGAAAATAGTTTTTAATATAGAGGGCGCTAGGCGCGAGGATAAAAAGGATTGTTTCTAAAGTTGAGCGGTCAAGACTGAAAATATTTGAATGCGAAAAGGATAATTCGTTTTTTATGACGGCGAAGAGTTTGTCAACTTAAATAACGCAAAGAAAAGGAAATACGAAACTATTATTCGCTGTTAATGGATAAAATCAGGTTGTATTAACGTTTTTATTAGTTTTGCACCAACTGTGAAATGGCGGTAACTGTGACAATGTGCGTGATTCAAGGCAACTCATTAAAATATTTCTCTGTACTTAAGTTCTTTTAATCAAAATCCGCTTAGTTTAGAACCCGATTATAAACGCTTTCATTGAGCATGTTTTAAAATTATAATACTATTCAAACAATAAAAATATATATGGAAATATATGTCGTAATCTCAGTCTAGATAGCTAATTCGAAAGAATCCTGCAATTCCAAAATTTACCTGACTAAGAAACGAATCCCAAACCTTTGGCACTTTAGGCACCAACCTTGTAACTTTAACGTCGATAATATTGTTCCTCTTATGAATCTATATTTAAAATCTATAACTTTTTAATAACAGACAATTTGTTTAACATTTAAAAGGTACCTAATACATTAAAATCGGTGTTCTATGGCATTCCCTTCTACATAATGTAATGCGCCCCGAGTATTCATTTTACTTTATAATATCGCTAAGTAGGTATACAGGTAAGCCTTTTCCTCGGGAAGATATTAAAACACGTCTAGAATTAATATCAACAACAATCTCGAAGGTTTTACGGAGCAAGAGGATTTATGGAAGCTTACGCCGACGTAATTTAATTTTATTCAGTTAAATAACTAGCCTCAGGGTTCCACGGTTCCTCAAAGTTTAAATACTTACTTGGAAAATAGTTATATTATTACGGCCTGCATTAAGTACACAAGCACCAAAGATTTCTTTGAAAATCTTTGTAAGTGAAGCTTAGTATCCATTGTTACTGACAACAAACATACCTATTAACATATTAAACCTCTAAAACTATACGATTCATATTTTAAATACATATACAAACTATATAATAGTATATATAAATCATTGACATGTATATACGCGGATGAATTCAGGAATACTGCACCAAATTAGAAAAAATATCTTGTTATAGTTATAAAATTGTTAGCATAAGATATGTAAAAAAACACAGTAGAAAATTTTCCGGGTTCGTACACGTACGTAATTTATAAATTACTAGCGACCCGCCTCGGCTACGCACGGTTGTAATGTAAATACTTAGAAATATTGGCTTTTCTATTTTTGATTACACATAAAAACCTTCCTCTGGAATCACTCTATCTATCAAAAAAAAACCGCATCAAAATCCGTTGCGTAGTTTTAAAGATTTAAGCGTACAAATGGATATAGGGACAGAAAAAGCGACTTTGTTTTATACTATGTAGTGAAGAAACCGAGGTAATCATTTGTATTAGCTTACCCTTATTTTTATGGCACCATTCATTCCACAAATCGGCATCACAATCGAACGCGGCCTAATTCCCTACTAACATTACCCGTAATTCAGATGGGAGCCAGAAGTTAAGTAACACGTGATTGGCATTACCATCAATCTCACCACGTATCAGCAAAAAGGGAGTTTAAGTCCAACACAACAGAGTTCAGTATTGATAGGGTTGGCGCCTAGATACTTTTACTACAAAACAGTTGCAGGGTGAAACTAATCAGTCTAATTGAAGCGAGTCTGCTTCGTGCCGCGAATTCAGCTAATTCTATTTGCCATTTTAGTTTCTAACGCCTTTATTTTCCCATGAGTATAATTGCCATCTGGTTGAACGTGATTTGAACGTGTACCTACGATTTTCTTGCTCCAATTCATTTGCGGTTGTTATTTGATTTTGATGTAGCAGAAGGGAATTTTAACAAGAATTCATGTGATGATGTGTATTTATAAATAACAACATATTTATAAATATCAAACATCATCACATTAATGCCTGATCCTAAAGTGAGTACTTGTTGATTTTAGCTTCCATGTCCAGAATAAATCACAATATATAATATGTTAAATACTAACATCAGAACCTGTGTCTGGGACAAGGTATGAAAAGTATTTTCATCGTTTACTTCATCCGCTATATAATACATAACCTACAAATTTTAAGTTTCATAACATAACTTTCGCAATCTTTAAGTATTTTAAAGCCCTTAACATTATAACAAATGGTAACCAATACTACAAAAATAAAAATCAATTTTAATCAGTGTTCTAAGATTTAAAAGTCCATGGCTAGCTCATTCAGCATATATACTTTCGTTGGTTACTTGCATAGGTTACATACATATCGTCAAGGTTATTTCTACAACTTGTTTTATAAAAAATAAACAACGATTTAAACATTACTTCCAAATATGATATGATTTGATAGGATAATATTCACATTGTCGTGTGCTTCTCTGTTTCAATGACAGTTTTATAAACTAATTAACAACATTTAGGTACTTATACCTATATAATGCAGCGTAACTTATAAATAATTGATTATTTTATGAAATAGCTTTCTTTATCGAAGCAATTATGATTACTTATGATTCATTACGAACACCTTGAAATTTGGCAAATAGATTGTGTAGACATCCACTAAGAATTTTACGAATCTCAGCCTCTAGGGTTTAAAACGGGGGTTGAAAGTTTGAAAGAAATAAGTACTAGAAATTTAAAACACTATCTAAAGAATATACGCTCTATAGTGTCTGCACACTAAATTACTTCTACTTTTACTTATCCTTCCATTTGATATTTAGCTTTATCGAATACACCCAACTTGTCACGAGCGATAAGTTTATAATATATTGAATCGGTTAAAAGAACTAAACATTAGATAGACAACCCAACTAATTCAACCCGTGGCTAGTTCCCTTACAAAATGTAAAAATATTTCCAGCGACGCGCTTAGCAAGAGAATACGTGACGAAATAAAAGGCAAATACTTGGCGTGTACCCTGAAAGGGATTGCCAGTCTGCAATGCAATCTAATTTGGGAGCGGCCATTATTCCTCGCGACCCGGTCTAAGTCACGTCCATTGCCACTCGAACGGTAAGCTTTCACTTATCGCTGTTTCAAAAAAAGAATCGCACTGGCAAATTGTCATTTTACGTCGACCGTCGAACGATCAGTTCGTCGTTTATTTCGAGTCATTTGCGTGTTTGATTGGGATCATAAGCGAGTGATCGCTGGGAGGACTTTGTGGCGAGGCCCGTTTTGTGCGTTTTGCGGAATAATTAGAAACTGATGAGATTAATAGCGTTAGGTGGGTACTGTGATCGAAATATTTTGACAGTTCCTAATGATATGAAAACTTTTGGCCCCTAAAATTAGAGAATAGAGTGTTGCGTTTCACGGAATGTAATTTTAGCTTTATATAAAATTTGAAGAACCTACATTACCTAGATAGTTAATAAATGTATTTTCTTTAGAAAACGCTATCAGTTCATAAACATTAACACATAAAATGTTTATTGATCTTTTAATAATTATTCCTAACTTCCATTTAACAAAATAATGGTTTGGTTAAGGTGATTTGCACTAAACTAACATTACTATTAAATATCATTCTTAGCTGGTAAACAATAACAACTAAGGAGAAACACAAACACATGCAGGCATACAAATACACAAATTCGAAGTTTCCAGACGGTGGAGGTGAGATCAAAGAATCATTGACATCTTGCAAGCAGAAAAAGCCTATGTCAGGTGACTACGTTCGTGCATTGCTCAAATAAAACAATGATAAATTACTTACCCAAAATAAAAAATTAAGCGCAATTAAAAGATTAAGCGTAACATAATTTATAATTATAAAGACAAGCAACAAATACTCTGCACATTTTAAGTCATCAGTTAGGTAATTATATCTTCTAAGCACATTAACGCACTTCTTCTTTAAAGGCAATTAATTTACCGCTCCCGAAACTTTCGTTTACAAACAAGTTACTAAACTGATATAATTACTTAAGAAATTAAACAAACACGGAAGATAAGACTTTGTGGCGGCCAAATGTCATGCGTTGAGGAACCTTGTCACTCCTAACGGAGTTGGCTGTAGTTACTTCTCAACAATCCCGGTACAAACTTAACGGTACAGTTGAGCGAAACAAATTTCATTCAATTATAAACTTTTCATCCACATTAGCACAGAGCTCACAAGCGAGCGTATGAATTTCTTAATCACAATGTTATGTTTGTGGACTTACGTAATTTGCCTCTCGCAATTATAACAATCAACTTTCATGAACTGTAGGCTTGTTGGCAAATTGTATTTCGCAAATATCATACTTAAGGCTTGCGCTATGTAATTTTGTTGGATAAAGGGCCCTGTGTGTTTTGCGCGGTTTTGTAGGGCAGGAATGGCTGTTTTCAACCCTATTGTTCTTCATAGAGGACGGTATCAAGTTATGACATAAAATAAAAGCACCCTTACCATGCCATCAATATAACACCACCTGAATTGATTGTCTATGGAAGAAAATTAGATTCTTTTTAATGCTTTTTTGAAATAAAGTATGAAGAATGAAGTACATACGATGATACTATCAGCCTAATATAAGGTAAAAGCCTCCATCATGGAAATGAAGGCATTCTTAAAAATGATGAATGTAATTGACCACACGTGATAAATGCGGATTTGTAATAAATAACACACAATTCGTTTTTGTAACCGCCGACGTATAATAAGTTTTAGACGGAGATCGTCAGTCTGTCTCTGTGTCTATCTGTCTGTTAGGTCTTTAACTCCCAAATAGATGAACTTACTTTTATTTTTGATTTGTTTAAAAAAATAAAACCGTTTAAAAACAGTAGTGTTCTTGATATACGTCAGTATATCATGCATGTATTCTTGCCTCAACTAATACCATGTTTTCAGGCAGTAATTTTGAACTATGTACCTACTCACAGATTGTGATGTCATATTGTAGCGCGTGAGAAGCTAGTTAGTTCACGTAAGTAAAATAACCAATAGGTCTTATTGGACCGATGAATATTTGTTTAAAATGCTACAGATACATATGAAAATCTTTTGAATTTAAACACGCTTTTACTGTCAAGCAATATTTCTTGAAGATAACTTACTTTATACCCGATTCTGCCTTCAAAGCAGCATGCACTAAACGACCCTTGTTTTTCGTCAATTGTGCACAACGACTTCACGCGACGTTGGAAACTGGAATTTGTTAATGAAATCCATTTTCCATTAAACATGTAAAATATACCCAACATTTGTTGATTCCTTGTGCTAAACTTCAGATTGCTACTTAATTTGTCAAGCATACAATTTTTACAAGCCTAATTTGCTTAGTACAAATGTAACAAACTATCAAATAAAATAACAGGGTCGCCCACTCAATTACCTGACTACGTACGGAAACAAATGCGGTCCTCAGTCGATTCCTTCGGGAATCTTAAAAGTAAACGTTCGTTCAATCATTCTATGCGATAGATTTCTCTACGAAAGACGAACGGAGCAAGATTTCCTCAGAGCACACTCATCTTTTTAGCTTCATTCCCATTCAACGTTGCACCCATACTTATGAGTATAGGAGTCGGTGCAATCGTTTCGTTTGATTTATCCTCGAAGCAATTTGGTTTTGACTCATGGTGTTTGTATGAGTTACTCTGGATCAGTGTTTACTTTGTAAGATTAATAAGCCAGTTCACTCTCTCACTCTCAGACTCAATATACTTATTTATATCTGTAAGATTTTAGTGGTTTAAGTCAGTAGGTACTCATCGTAGTGGTTCAGAACGGTATTTATAATCTCGAGGTGTGAGTCAAACATAGTATCATACTGATTTATCCAACATACCTCAAGTTTGTGATAACCAACCGTTTAGCGTGGTAATTAGGCTATTACGCATTTTTGTAACGCTGATTCGATAGCAATGGCTCTCCATAACTTCAGGGCATATTAAAAAGACAACAAATATCGTCTCGATAGTTATTTAGTTATTGAAATGGAATTATCGGTGTCCGTTCCAGACTTTTGACTTTAAACCACGAACATTTTATAGACTGCATCCACTACAAAAACTTTTGATTTCAAAATCAATCATAGCCTAATTATCCATAATTATCCGAGCAAAACTTGCAAGTATCAAATCATTAGGATGATTGTGTGATGTCGTAGGCGACATCAACATTTATTTAAAAAAAATAGTACGTTTATTTCCAAGTATGAACATTCTGAGGAAAGAAAGACGTTACAAACAGAAGTGGTACGAGAGCTATGAAAGAATATAAGACATAAATGATCTATTCAAACGAAATATTTACGAATACATATAGTCAAATAACCAATCTGCCTAATTGATGACGTGAATTAGACCACTGCTTCCGGAAACTGTGGCTCTTGCAGCTAAACCGCAGATGTGAATTTGTATGGGCACGACGACCATATCCATCAGTCAATTAGAAACGTTTGAATAGCATTACGGACCATGCGGAAATTTGATCGGCCATTAAAAAGGCAACAAATATAGTCTCGATAGTTATTAAGTTATTGAAATGGAATTATCGGTGTCCGTTCCAGACTTTTGACTTTTAACCACGAACATTTTATAGACCGCATCCACTACAAAAACTTTTAGGACTGATTTTGAACTCATTATCTGTTAATCCTACTAAAATTGTCCATTAATTTTTAAGTAAACGTAACACTAGATGTTATTATAACAAATTGTTACTTAACCTTAAACGGGTCACAATGCAAAAGTGTCTAAGTCAGCTTATACTAGTCCAATGTTTAACTTTTGACACAGGCTTCCCCTAATGCGTCTTCAGCTAAACGTATCCAACATCTGCCTGCAATCTTTGAGTGTATTATTTGAACATTAAATTAATAGTATCTTTCACAATAAGCGTAATTTATGTGTGTGTCAATGCAGAACGAAAATTTTTGTTTCGCATTTTTTTTTACTTTTTCGTCTCTTCAATCGTACGTTGTCATCGGTTTGATAGCTCTGTGTGACAAAATTTGTTGTAGGTCTAGATATATGTATCTATATCTGCGTGTCCGTGTGTATTTAAGTGCGTTATGTGGTACAACCGTTTATTCTGGTTTCCATTACACAAGTACTTACTTTGAATCGATGAATAATGTATGTCGGCAATCATTCCCTTCACCTCACAGACGATAATGATATGACTATAATAAATGATTTGTCTGTAACGTTTGGTACAGTATTTGAAGATTTAACCTCAAGGTGGGAACCGTTTACCCACGGCCATCGTATGCAGCATGGTGCAGTGCACAATTTTCCCGCATGCCGGTAAACCCGGGCATGTGACCGCAGCATCTAGGCATGTGTGATAAAGTGGCGCATACCCAAGTCTTAGCGACGTGGAATAATTTCGTCTATCACAAAAAAACCTGGAATGCATTCCATCGCATCTAAATCAATGGAATAAATCTTTATTTATAGATTTTATTCTTTTTATAGTACTATACGCCGTACTAGTGAACTTTAAATATTAGAAACAGAAAAATTGTATCTCCCCTTGCGGTGCGAGAATTGAACCCACGACCTTCACGTATCGCGCATGCGCGATATTATTATTATTTAAATCTTTATTTGTCTACTAAATTATTGATGTGCCTAAAATTTATTAGATCAAGACAGTATTCATTTGATGTAAAGTGTAAAGACGATTAAGTTGGAGAGATAAATTAGATTATGTTATAGTTGCAAAAAGCATTTTTTCTTAGTGTGCTTGATTTAAGCACACTAAGAGACAAACAACAATCCAGTAATTTTAAGAATTATAAATATACAGGTATATCAATATGTCGCCTTAATGTGTAGCTTTAAAAAATAAAATATACCATGATCAGGGTAAATTCACGATTCTTTCAAAAATGTTTTTTGCCAGTGAGGGTTTCTTAAGTCGACAAAAAAATTATATGGTACAAGTCTTTTTTATTATCTTTAAAGTTTCTTAACACGAGTAGTTCGATAAGAACAGAAGCAACTAAAAAGCAATGCATAAATCCCAGTTCTTTATTTGTGCTTCGGCTGTTAGATAAATAATCCAGCACTTTTGCTAATAGAATGAAGCAATCCTTAAAATTCTTCACGGTGCCGCGCTCGTCCCCGAGGGGGGAACATTTATTTTCCCACTTTTTGTATCAGACATGTAGGGGTGATTTACGAATGCACAATTTACTGTAAAACCGACACTGAAAAATGCACTGTTACGTATTGACTGTACTTGAAACAATTGTTGCAAAGAGGATGGTTTATCTAGTTAAGAGATTAATGAAGGCTTAGCGGCTGTTATATAGTCCTTGCAAGATTTTTTCTCTTGACTGCACAAAGTCACAATCTTCACGACGGTTTAAAAATTGCTTAGTTACGAAAAAGTTTTTCTTCATAAGAAGTATTTCCCGACCGAGCATGCAAACGTAAGTAGGTATTTTCTGACTTGCCGGAAACTTTTAAGTCGTTCTAAGTTTCGAATCGCTGAAAAATGTTATTGACTGGTCCTGATTTTACAAAATTATAATACAGAAATTGGCATTAGTATATTTGGTTTTATTTTTATAGATTTCAAAAGTATATTTGTTACGATCATTATAGTGGAGTGCCGAAAGATACAAACACGTAATATCCTCAGAACCTCTTAATGTTTGGGTTTTTTCTTTAAATCGATCCTGCTTACACATTTAGTTTAAATATTTATTTATAAGTATTCTTTTACCACCATTGAGCGCTTGAGTTGTTTAGTTTTGCTACATATAAGTAATGCAAACGATACGACTCCTATCCTACTGAGCTCACAGCAGTATTTTAGTATTCCAAAGCGTTTACCATTAGTTTCCATCTCCAGAGTGCGTGAATATATATATCCAGAGGATACACAAACATTTACTGGTTTAATTTGTCGGATCTCCCCTCAGATGGCAGTATCGGTGCCTAATTTACCCGCACCGCGCCGAAGGCCTCAATTTCCGGCGCGTCTCGCAATCGTTTTAATTTCGTCAGTTCCCGCTCACTCGCACAATTTATTGGCGAATTTTCGATACTTAAGCCTTTATCTCACTTGGATGGTTTTGGAATAATCAATACTGTAACATGGGTTTTTAAGGGACGGCTATGTGCGTCCATTATCTACGGTTTCTACAAACAGCTAACCATCAAGAGGGTTGAATGCTTATTTGTCGTCATCGTTGATGGACTTGCTCAGTGAAAGGTAGATTTTGTGTAGGTATTCTATATAAAAATCAACTTACGAGAATTCTAATTAATTTGATAACTCCTTTGTTATTATTTTATTTTGGTTTTCTCATATTATCATTGCACAGTAATTGTTATTTATAATTACAGTCCACACTTGCGTTCAATTTGTAAACTGATAGTTTAACCGTAATTTAAATTTTAGTCGGGACGTTAATTTTATCATTAATATATACAATTTGGCTTAGATTTAGCATCGGTCTATTAATGACCCACTGTAGGGTAAATCCTTCATAGTTGTATTAAATTAAACGTTACAAAAATCCGAACTTTATAAAAAGTCAATACAGATTGGTAATGTACTTTAGATATATTAGAAAAATCACATCAAATTAAAAGAATATATATTTAGGTACCTACGTGATTCCATAAAGATCTGATTAAACGGTAAACATTTCGTACAGTAATTATTGTTCTGTCTCTCAAATTAAACATCGTTGCAAAATCTTCTTGTAAATATGATATTTTATTTCTTCACTAAAACGGACTTATTTAATCTGTAAACAAAAGCTATTATAGTTTTAGCATAAAAGAGTTACGCATTTAAAGCCTGTAATTGCTGAAATAAAATAGGCCTCCAGACTGGCGTCGAAAAAGTGCCTAAAGACTTCATACGAACACATCTTAAAGGGACCCTAGAGGTGATGGTATAATTCGTCACAAAAGCAAAGTGTCGCGAAGAGCCCAGTCTCGACTAAACAACTAAACAAGAAGCTAAAGAAGTAAGGTTTTAACGGATGAATATTAGTGGTATTAAAACCAAGTGCAATAAAAAAAATCGGTGGCACCTCAGGGCACACAATGATTTCTTTACATCATATCTAAAAATTTTATGGTCTTGTTTATACCCCTGAGAATTCATCGAATCTTCAAAAATTGCTCCTACTAATGGCTAAGTCAAAATCATGTTAGACTATTATACTATATTACACTTAAGACTTTGTGCAGGTCATAAATAGGAACGGTTTCGACAGCGCTTATCGGCTAGCTAAATTTGTTCAATAAAGCTAAACATTAAACAAGCTTTGAAAACTAGAAAAGATCTTTAACCACATCCTTAACCAGATTTTATATCAATATGCTTATTTTATCCCGCTTTCAACAAGAGTATTCATTTTTTACTCACGAGGCCACAAAATTCCACTTTGATTAAAGAATAATATTAATGCACTTAAGTTTTATATTATTTATTGATTCAAGTTAATATCCGCTCAACTGTAGTACTGTGAACCGCAGATCAAGATGAACACTTGCAATTCAATTTTAGCTCTTATACCAGCAGCATAATGACGGTACAAAGTCCAAGTGTGTAGTCTGGATGTGCTTAGGACCTTACTTAGATAAATACATAATAATAAATAAATACATATTGGACAACATCACATACATTAGATAAAGGATAAAAATAAATATATTTTAAGGTTAACGAACTCAAGCCTTTTTTTTGCTCAATGGACGAACTCAGTATTCTAGTGAGACTTGGCTTAAATTTCAAAACAAAGTTCAATAACCTCAAACCACAACATATAGAAGTTACTGCCCTTCCAAACAGAAATTAAATTTTGTAAACATTTGGCTACTTGACAGTTTTTGAAAAAGTATTGTAAAATGTGCGCCCGTTCATTTTATATCCCAAGCAATTCGATTTATCTGGAAAAAATTTAAATAACCGGAGAAAAATAAGATTTTGTGTAACACATTTAAAAACCGCGCGAAAACGCCAAGTCACGTCACTGTTGCAATTATGACGTCAACGTTGTAGACAACGAACCGATACGCATAGGAACGACTTAATTTAGATAAACGGAAAATGTTTCAATAAATTTTTAATACGATTAAATACACAATTATTCAATTCAATCTGTAAAATAACCATTATTTCGCCAAATTAAAATAAAATATTTTCGCCGACATCTGTCATTTCCGAATTGCAATGGTGGTTTCCGTTTCGGTTCTTTTGTACCACAGATAAAAAAAGTAAAATTTATTTTGCAAAAATAAAATAGTAAGTATGCCTTTAATTAAAAAACAAAAATGTAAAACTATTACTTTACTAATAAGCTAACATATTTAACACTTTTCATATTTTATTGTTAACACTGTCAAGTAGCCATTTCCAATAATTAATAAATGGTTGTTTAACTTTTTGCGAAGGAAACGAGTTCGTGTTAAAATATTCTTAATCTAATTAATTTGAATATGCGATTAATATTATTTTTAAATGTGAAAGTTTGTGTGATTGGATGTATGGATATTTGTTTCTTTTTCACGCAAAAAATAACATAATAAATTTAAATGAAACTAGGTTGCTATACAAATATGAGGAAAAGTATGTGCAATCGGTTTTATTGATTTGTATTTATCATTGAATGATTTTTTATGCAAATTTGGTTTTGATTTGTTCATAATATGCTTGGGTCGCCCTTTATGGTACACTTAATAAGGAACGTATGCAAAAATTGCAAGTGCATTATAACTTGTGTAACTTCGCAAAAAAATATGACTAATGGCGGAACTAAAAAGCAACTAAATATTTTGTATTGACATAAATATCAAGTGTCAAGAGGATTACTTTAGACCTCATTTACCTAGAAAAGAGCTTAAATACCAAACATCCATGTTCTATCGTGAAATTCGCAGATAAAGACCTTGCTTAAGAAATCTAGTTGCCTTAACATTAAGAAGCCTATTTGCAGCCAAATAGGACATTCGCAAATAAAGCTGTCACAGGCAATTTTTTATATATGTACGTTTAGTCGTCCTCGTGATTTCCGAATCATTAATAAGTCTGTGTGTCTAACGTCTGGCTGGATGGACTAGCCGGTCGGCGTTACCTGGCAACCCTGGCCTGGGATCAAATGGAGCGTCGAGCAGAACTAATCGATACACGCCGCTCTGCACAGTCCGCTCTCTGATGCATTTGTGCCCAGAACCGTTTTTCAAGCCGGATTGAAATTTTTATACCACAAGCCTTTAAACAAAAAATATTAATGGAGCCTAATTTATTTGTACTTTTTTTGGAACAGTAATTATTCGATTAATTAATTTGTGCAAAGTAAAAACCATTTTGAATCTGTAAAACCATACGCAACTTTTCAAAATATATAGTTGAGGGCAAGTAATGATAATTAGAAATGAACAAAAATAACAACTCATATCGTTTTGATGATAAAAAAAAAGTTTACTTATGATAACATGGTTTATTAAATGAAAAATGCGTTTTTTAGTGATATAATAATCATAATCATAAAATTCATTTATTCATGTTGGTTACAAGTAACACTTATGCATCGTCAAAATGAATATAAACCAAAATTGAAGCTACAGCCGGTTTGGAACCTAATCCTACCGAGAAGAACCCGGCAAGAAACTCAGTAGTCCTAATCTTTACAATATTTTGGGCTAGAGAACTTAAAAATATGGTGAGCGAGCGAGCAAATAATCATGTCCATATATGTTTATCATTAAAATATTCATCAAGTTTGTAGTATCCTTTTTTCATTAACATGATTTAACATAGACCTTAAATTTATGCATGGGTAAGTCAATAATACCTTGCGGTAACTTGTTGAATATTTTTATACTTAATCCAACGAATGTTTTACGGTTTGGTTTAATTTTGCGGAGCCTATGGTTTGAAATAGCGAGCTTATGTTTATTTCTTGTGTTATAACTATGTATATCAGATTTCTTATAGAATAAATTAAGATTTTTACGAATATACATAATGCAGTCAAAGATGAATTGAGACGCTACAGTTAAAATATCAATTTCTTTAAATAATTATTTGAGTGAATCACGCAATCTTAGGCCGTATATAGATCGAATAGCTCTCTTCTGCAATACAAAATAGTTTGTATATCAGAAGCAGAGCCCCACAGCAGTAGACCCTATGACATTTAACTATGAAAATAGCTGAAATAAACTAGTCTCGCCGTTTCAACATCAGTAAGATGCTTAATTTTTCTGACTGCATATGCAGCCGAACTAAGTCTTTCTGCCAGAGTGCCTATATGAGGACCCCATTGTAGTTTAGAATCTACAGTGATTCCTTATAAAAATTGTTGAATTAACGAGTTCAATATGTTAATTATTCATAATAATATCAGTATTAATTTGCCTTACATTAGACATTGTAAATTTAAAACATTTAGTCTTTTTTGCATTGAGGACTAGGTTATTAGTAGAAAATCAATGCAAAACTTGTGAGAGAGTATTATTTACAACGTCATATGATTGCGTATGCCTGTCAATTTTGAAAATCAAAGATGTATCATCTGCGAACAATACAATCTCACATAGATTTTCGGTAAAGTGAGGAAGATCATTTATATAGATTAAGAAGAGAAGAGGACCTAATATAGAGCCCTGGGGCACGCCCATAACAAGTGGTGCGCCAGAAGAATTGGCTTCGTTAACATTACCTTTTTGTATTCTACCAGTTTAGTATGATTGCAATAAAGATATTGCAGGGCCTGAGACACCATAGTGTTCCAATTTTAATAGCAAAGTTGATTGACACAATCAAACGCCTTTGACAGATCACAAAAAATATCAATGGCATCTTGCTTTCTCTCCCACGCATCTAATATATGTTTGATAAGTGCCACTCCCGCATCAGTGGTGGATCTACCTTTGGTGAAGCCAAACTGTTTATTATGTAGCAAATCGTTTTCATAAAAATGTGTTATTAGTTGATCGAATATATTTTTTTCAAAGATCTTACTAAGCGTTGGCAGTATAGAAATAGGTCGAAAGTTAGATGGGTCACTTTTAACACCAGGCTTAAACAGGGGTATTATTTTACTACATTTCATTAGATTCGGAAATTTTCCCAGATCTATGCACTTATTAAATATGTAAGCTAAATGAGTCAAATATAACTTATACGTATCAGTTTAATCATGTTTTCTAGCAGTATGCGACTTGAACCCACGACCTACAGGAGTAATTCGCGTCCTGTAGCTAAGGGCTCACTAAGCTATCTACACCTTTTTGATGTCACATTTTTTCAGTTATAACATTTCCCCTCCACCTCTAAATAGAAAAGTGACGTAACATACTATATAATTATTAAAATCATGTAATTAAAAGTGCATTGAGCAAGGGTAAAATAAAGAGACATTCAAAACTTTTGATAAACAATAATAGAAGAAACATTATTAGAGCCTTCTACACAAAAAGTAAAAAAGCACATTGATGCGCCGAAAATGTCTCACATCATTTTCGAAAAAAGCTAATACTCTGGCACAGATGAATTGATATTAACAAAACATAACTAAGAACAACCGCAAATGAAAACTGGCTTTTAAATGGAAAAAACGACATCGAAAGCGGTCCATTCCTTTGAGAGCTACGATACACTCATACACAGAGAGACGGTCATCGTCCATAAACTGATTACACATCTCCTTTTGAGTCGGGGGTTAAAAAATATCCTTTATGTTAATTTAGTATGTAATCTCTCTTCCTACTAAATTTCAGCGAAATCCGTTCAATAGTTTTTGCGTGAAAGAGAAACAAACATCCTCACAAACTTTCTCATTTATAATATTAGTACAATTCGACATGTGGGCTCATAAGAGCTCTCTAGTCCCAATGTAGGCTATGTTTACAATTCAATAAGGATCAAAATGACAGCTCCATCTCTCGCCGATGTTCATAACAAGCGCGCATAGTTAAATTGTTCTAGCACCAAACTTGGGCGACCGCAAACTTTAAAAAGCCTCGACTATATTATTCAATGGTAAAGTGGAAAAAGTGTGAAATCCGCGAGACTTGCAAGTTAAATGTTTCCGAGTTCCACTTGCTTTTTTCTTCGGATTTCTTTCGAAGCAGTGTTTCTCTTTACAACTATTTTCGCATTTTACAACTGCTAAAAACTGTGGTTATAGCTATCTCGAATCTGTAACTAGGTAACGTTGTTGAATTTGTGTTTATGCAAATAATAATGCCTATCATTAGTGCTAGGAAGCCTGAATGATAATTTTTATAGTCTTTCGATTCCCACTAAAGGTTAGCATTGTGTCCTTTATCTTTTTGCATATAATATTTAGTTCTCTCAACGTTCTAGCTATATTGTGTAGAATGGGCGCTCGTCACCTATTATGCCCGTAAATGGCTAAATCATATTAGATACAGTTTTTTTGTTAGAATTATGGATGGCTTAAAACTACTCTTGAAACCGTTTAATGCCGTCGTGATCGTATATTCAACAAAATAAGCCCGAGTATGCATTATTTTGGTTACAGTGTTGATTCTGATTACTTTAAATTATTTGTTGAGCAACTTACAATACATGTAACGAGGGATGTGTGAAATTTTATATAATGTGATAAAGTATGAGCATGCTATTGTATTAACGTAATTAAAGAACACAAATCCTATTTTTTAAAACTAAATTATCGAAAATGAAGTCATGTGCTCAATTCAGTTTTATTTACTTTATAGGCAGTTGCTAACCAAATTATGTATTTTATTTTATAAAACTGATGAGCTTTATTAAATAAAACAGTTGAAACTGGTGCCAGCTGAGGCTTATCGCTTATTTCTACTGCAAAATATAGGCCTCTCCCATAGATTGCCCTACACTAAGTCATGCGTCAGTTTCAACCAGGACGTTCCTGCCACTTCCCGGTATTAAAAAGCTACGGATTGTCTTCGTTCTTTTTAATGGCTATCATACACGGAGATTTTACTGTAAACGTCAACATCAAATCAAGAACAATCATTAAAGGTTATTTAACTCGTGACTAGTTACTCTGGATAGGTATACATTTATTGTAATATCAATTAATGGCGCGCTGGCATATTTGGTAGTGATTCGTCCAGCTTTCCACGCAAGAGATCTTAGGTTAAATACTTGATCCTTCCGCTCCCGCAATACGGCGACGCAGAAGGCTGCGAGCGCGACGCCAGTTCGCGCGCACTGTTCTTCCGCATGGAGACCAGCTGGCTTTGCGTGTGAGGGCACCACAGTCGGCAGTACACCTACGGTCTCCATTGCGAGGCAGGGTTGATTCAGTTGGATCGGTCAGCCCTGCCCTCCCCTCGACCAACCCGGGGGGAAGAGACGGTGCCGCATAATAGCGGCTATCCCGCCGGTGGTGCTGTGGTAGTTATGGCTGAGCCAAGTTTCCCGTAGCATCACCATTAACGGCGATGAGGTCCAATCGGGGGGTTTTAGTGGGTAGTCCTGCCCTTCTCAGGGCATGGAGTCCCACACACGCCGTCACTCGGGTGACGGTACGGTACATCAATGTATTTCCCCTCGGTATAAAAAAAAGGTTAAATATTTAGGTAGGTAGATGACCAACATCAATCTAGTTACAGCTCTACCTCCTACTAGACTTAGTTTAAATACAAATTCAAATAGGTAGAGTTTTTTACTGGGCAATCATTAATTGGCTACTTGACAGTTTTTGAAAAAGTATTGTAAAATGTGCGCCCGTTCATTTTATATCCCAAGCAATTCGATTTATCTGGAAATAATCTAAATAACCAGAGAAAAATAAGATTTTGTGTAACACATTTAAAAAGCGCGCGAAAACGCCTAGTCGCGTCGCTGTTCCAATTATGACGTCAACGTCGTTGACAACGAACCGATACGCATAGGAACGACTTAATTAAGATAAACGGAAAATGTTTCAATAAATTCTTTATACGATTAGAGACACAATAATTCAATTTAATCGGTAAAATAATCATTGTTTCGCCACATTAAAATAAATAATTTTCGCCGACAGCTGTCATTTCCGTATTGCAATGGTGGTTTCCGTTTCGGTTCTTTTGTTCCACAGATAAAAAAACTAAAATTTATTTTGCAAAAATAAAATACTACCTATGCTTTTAATTAAAAAGTAAAAATGTAAAATGATTACTTAACTAATAAGCTAACATATCTAACACTTTTCATATTTTATTGTTAACACTGTCAAGTAGCCAATTACGATGCTCATAACACACGTGCTACCTTACTGTTTTTGGACCAGATAAAATGTACAACAGTAAATACAATATTAATGAAAAATCGGGCTGAAAGTAGTGCGTACTTACTCATTTACTAGTAGAGGAGTGTGAAAGTTTTTTGGTTTTAGTACCTAATAATTATCTAAGGTTTTTATTATTGCCTATACAACCTGTAACGGAAAGGGGGTAACAATGTAAAGTAGGTGGATACTATACCTTGTATAGATTCTATATACGAAATCCCGAGTTAAAATAAACACTTTATGGTTTTTATGAAATAAAAAATGATTAACTATAATGACTGACTAAAACGTAAACAAACGCATCACAACACTATTGAGGTCAGCGACCCCAAATCACGTTATCACTTCACTACAATCACTGCGATCCTGAATTTCTCCACCTCCTTCCTCGACATGCGCGCCTAGTACTTTTCGGCGTGAGCGCGTGCGACCTCGGCTTGCTTTGGCGGCTTTAGCACAAAGGAATCGGCGTTGTCACTAGGTACATTGTAGCGAACGTTTATGGAAACACCTGGAACAAACGAAATGAGGACTTATTAACGTGTCATAAAGACCAATTTGTTATTATTAATTACGTAAGTACAATTTTTTACATAGTTTATTTTATCTCTTAAAAACCAAATTCTAATTGATAAATTGAGGATTTAGAACAAAGTTATCTACTTACTTTTCAGAAGAATGGTTCAAAATAGGTATTGTCCTTGAAGCTGGATGCATAAACCAGCTCGCCGATATGAAGATGCGCGAACATTATGCAACATTTGTGGTGTCACTGTACAGAACGCGGCCTTGATGCTTTCTATCATCTCTTCCCTTGACGAGCATGCTACAGCGTACACCTTCCTTTTAACGTAGTCCCACATGAAGAAGTCCAACGGATTGAGGTCTGGTGACCGAGCTGGCCATGTGATACGACTTCCTCGCCCAATCCACAGTTGGAAACGAGCGTTTAGATGGTTTCATAAATCTCTTTCTCTAGCTCTCGGTCGGCCATCAGGCTGCCGTCGGTTGCTCCGACACAGAGAATCATCTCGAATGTTCTTTATTGCTCAAAGACATCACGAAATATCACTAGGCTATCCGTAGGAAGTAGGTAATCCAGAAGCAAAAACACGAGATGTTGTCACGGCGACGACAACACAACGACGTAACTGAAGTGTCAAAATGAGAAACGCTAAACCAACAAATTTCAGATGTGATTCAGTAAACATTAAAAGATGAACCACCATTGTCATATTTAAATTAATAGCATAATAGGTACATCCAACTCTTTCGACGATTCCAACCTTAGAGTAAGGAAAATATTATAGGTTTCAGAATTGGTATGAACTTGCGTCTAAATATTGACTATTGAATTTTGTAGCATTAAAATAGATTCGCTGACGTTTTAAAAGTGTGTACGGCCGCGAAAGAGTGTAGGTACTGAACGTCATCTGTCTCTTTTTCTCTTATGACTATTCCATGCTTGAGAAAACAGTACAAGTAGTCATTTCTGAATCACATTTTTAGCACTCTCTCTATTCTAATTTCTGTCTCTCTCTTACTCTGAGATTCCAAGTACAAAGTTGTGACAATCAATTAGGGTTCAATATTATTTTACTAAAACTAGCAACAAAAAAAATCTTTCATACTCATGGATTCCTGGTAGCTCCGTTACTTTGCATGGTCAAGTTTGAGGATTTAAAATGTAATTCAATTAATACTTTTTCTTTATTATGTTTTCGGCGTTCTTACGTAAAATTATCGTCTGTAAACCGATTTTACAGACAGCCAATTTTTTGGACATAACGTATACGATAAGATTTATCGTATTTTTGCTTGAAAAACCTTTAATGCAATTACGAACTGTTCTAAATAAAAAAAGAATACGCCTGATAGTTTTACAGTATGGGGCACACAGTTGTAACATAATCTTACCAAGTACCTATTTAATACAATTTGCGAAAAATTTTAACACTGAAGGGCCATGAACATAATTTCAATGTAGGTATTAGAATCGCACCATTAATAACATAATTGTATTATTTCTAAAATTGTAAGAACGAAATAAATTAAAATGCAGAACCCATTTTTTAAATTAGCACTATTTTTGTACCAGGGCCATAGTAAAGTATCATAGCCACGAGACCCGCCCATTTTTAGGGTTCATTTAAAAAATAAGTTAACTCATTTAGTGGAATAGTTTTGTTTATTAAATATTTCACCGCTTATTTTTTTGATTTAAATATTTTTGATAAATATTAAAAATATACTATTTAGCCGGAATCACTGGGATAAGATAGTTCTTGATACGACAGATTTGTTGATATCATTTTGTAACTGTTAGAACTGAAGAAGTTCCATTTCACAATCCTTAATGTCAACTAGCTCGCTCATAACCTCTTTATTCCTAATTTATTGGACATAACGTATACGATAAGATTTATCATATTTTTGCTTGAAAAGCCTTTAATGAAATTACGAATTGTTCTAAATAAAAAAAGAAAACGCCTGATAGTTTTACAGTATGGGGCAAACAGTTGTAACATAATCTTACCAAGTACCTATTTAATACAATTTGCGAAAAATCTTAACACTGAAGGGTTATGAACATAATTTCAATGTAGGTATTAGAATCGCAACATTAATAACATAATTTTATTATTGCTAAAATTGTAGGAACGAAATAAATTAAAATGCAGAACCCATTTTTTAAATTAGCACTATTTTTGTACCAGGACCATAGTAAAATATCATAGCCACGAGACCCGCCCATTTTTAGGGTTCATTTTAAAAATAAGTTAACTCATTTAGTCGAATAGTTTTGTTTATTAAATATTTCACCGCTTATTTTTTTGATTTAAATATTTTTGATAAATATTAAAAAAATACTCTTTAGCCGGAATCACTGGGATAAGATAGTTCTTGATATGACAGATTTGTTGATATCATTTTGTAACTGTTAGAACTGAAGAAGTTACATTTTACAATCCTTAATGTCAACTAGCTCGCTCATAACCTCCTTATTCCTAATTTTTCGGACATAACGTATACGATAAGATTTATCATATTTTTGCCTGAAAAGCCTTTAATGCAATTACGAACTGTTCTAAATAAAAAAAGAAAACGCCTGATAGTTTTACAGTATGGGGCACACAGTTGTAACATAATCTTACCAAGTACCTATTTAATACAATTTGCGAAAAATCTTAACACTGAAGGGTTATGAACATAATTTCAATGTAGGTATTAGAATCGCAACATTAATAACATAATTTTATTATTGCTTAAATTGTAGGAACGAAATAAATTAAAACGCAGAACCCATTTTTTAAATTAGCACTATTTTTGTACCAGGACCATAGTAAAATATCATAGCCACGAGACCCGCCCATTTTTAGGGTTCATTTAAAAAATAAGTTAACTCATTTAGTGGAATAGTTTTGTTTATTAAATATTTCACCGCTTATTTTTTTTATTTAAATATTTTTGATAAATATTAAAAAAATACTATTTAGCCGGAATCACTGGGATAAGATAGTTCTTGATACGATCGATTTGTTGATATCATTTTGTAACTGTTAGAACTGAAGAAGTTACATTTCACAATCTTAATGTCAACTAGCTCGCTCATAACCTCTTTATTCCTTACGAGAAAGGTGTTGTTATAACAAGTTGGAAATGTGAAACCGAAAATGCCTAGTTTTCGATTCAGAATTAAAATCAATATCTACTTTTCCTTTACTCACTTTTACGATCTGTACGGCATTCGATATTCAAATAACTTTTCTTTTTGTACGCCCTCATGACAAAATATGTTGAAACTACATTGATCACTGTTTGTCATCTTACATTTGCACATGTTTACAAAAATTTATAAAAGTTAGGAGAAACTAGCTTAGCTTAGCTACTGTTCGTTTTTTTTGTTTGTTAAAATGTAGGGAAATAATAATACAGATAATAAACCCCAATCATAAGAAATTGAACAATGTATGAAAATAAATATCTGGAACCCATTTAAGATTATTTAATTGAATACCAGGAGTGCAGTGTGAGCTGATTGTTGTTGTTGACCCCACAGCTGATACACCCTGAATACTGTGATAGTGTTGTGCAAGCTGACTTAGTCAAAATTTTGACTTGTGTTTGACTGATATTTCAAAAAAAAATATTGAAGCAATAAATGCGTGTACACAGCTACAAATGGTCCCATACAGTTTGTAACCGTTAACTGCTTTGGTATTTTTGATATTGTTATACCCTTTCCGTTACACGTTGTATAGATACGCCTTAGTTATCCCACATCAACGCTTCGATAAAAAGCGTCGCTTCTACGAACCATGTCATATGGCACTTCGCCTGTGCAGCAACGTCTTCGCAAATCGCTGCTATTTATATTTGATGTCTTTACGTATAGTAGGATTAAAATGTTCCAAATCTTTCTTTGCAACTTAGTAACATCCGGTAACACATCGTTTCAATGTTAGATATTAAAAAATCGTAATAAATAACACCAAGAAACTATCAGAGAATTAATACATGTATTATTTATGTATGTATTTGACGGCCTCGGTGGCGCAGTGGCTAAGGTAGGCGGCCAAAGCGCGAAACGTCCCGGGTTCGATTCCCGGTCAGGTCAATTTGGAAAACGAACTATTTTAAATTGACTTGGGTCTGGGTGTGCTGGGATGACGCCCCCAGTTAGTATCCGTCGTCTGGTGCTCATATTACAAGGGAAAAACCTTAGTTTGGGACCATGTGATTGGTGTGGATGTCTGGCGCATTTATTATTTATTATTATTTTATTATACGACTTTATCTTATCTTTAAATACTAGTGAAATATTCGTATCTGTCATACCAAGATCACACAAATGGCGCCAATCCACAGCGATGCTTTCCTATAAGATGAATATACATAGGATGAACGCGCTTTATACAGACAAAAGCATGTCCGACTGCACACTCTGAACTTAACACCGCCCTTATGTCTTGCGCATAAGAGCTAATACCGAACAGCAAATTTGACATGCTGTCGACCGAACAATTAGCCTGGCCGAGTAAGTTACTTGTATAGCAAGACGCGCAAATACAGCTTCATCGTGCGTAACGTGCACAACTAACGTCTGTAATTCCGTGGCTTTGCGGGAAACATCGTAATCATCACGATTTTGGACATGTACCTACGGAATATCGAGATAATTTTACAAAATATAAAGCGTTGATAGACGTAGGTTCTTTTAGCATCAGTCAGTAGGTAATGTGTTCATTCAAAACTATCACTTACTTTCGACACATGAGTGAAATAACGATAATGATGAACACACGAAATCTAATCCCTTTGGATCAAAGTCAAAGTCAAAGTCAATTCATTTATTCATGTAGGTTACAAGTAACACTTATGCATCGTCAGAATGAATACAAACCAAAATTGAAGCTATAGCCGGTTCGGAACCTAATCCTACCGAGAAGAATCCGGCAAGAAACTCAGTAGTTATCCTAATCTTTACAATGTTTAGAGCTAGAGAACTTAAAAACTATGGTGTGCGAGCGAACAGACAATCATGTCCATATATGTTTATCGTTTAAATATTCATCAAGTTTATAGTATCCTTTTCGCATTAAACATGATTTAATATGGATCTTAAATCTATGCATAGGTAAATCAACAATACATTGCGGTAACTTGTTGAATATTTTTATACTTAATCCCACGAATGTTCTACTGGTTTTACGAAGCCTATGGTTTGAAATAGCGAGCTTATGTTTATTTCTTGTGTTAAAATTATGTGTGTCGGATTTCTTATAGAACAAATGAAGATTTTTACGTACATACATGATGCAATCAAAGATGAATTGGGAGGCTACAGTTAAAATATTAATTTCTTTAAATAATTCTGCGATAGATAAGCGGATCATATTGATTATTAAGAGCGGTGACGTCATAGTACAGCTCATGATTTCGGCACAGTGATTACAGAGTAAGCTCCGTGAAGAGCCTTTATTAATGTATTCATTGTTTTTCATTAAGTTTGTTGATCATGAAACCGAATAAAACGATTTATTTGGCAGCGAGCACGATCGAGGATTAAGTCAATTTATGCTGCAGGTTTTCTGGATAATTCGAACTCGTATCTCCATACGTGAATCATAATGGATTAATCTCACCCCACTGTTAATATTCTATTTATAAAATGCTTATTTTAATTTCATTTAATACATATTAATGATCAAATTGGATTAAATGCTAGATCTTGTAATTAATGTACCAGGCTATGATTTCGGAATCTTGGGATCAATCCGGAGCGATTACTAATCGGCATTTATTTTGCAAAGCAATGTTTGTGTTATTGTATTTAAATGATGAAGGCATTAACTAACGAAGAAACAATATCGGCTGATAATTCTGAAAGCTTAAATTTTTTTCTTGTAAGATAAAAAATTTAATGCAAAAATATGTCAATATCCAAAGTATAACTGCTAGTATTTGATAAGACTTAGCCTAAACATTTTGAAAGAATGAAGAAGAATTGTAATATTAATAACTATTCTTTAAGAAATAACGCTAGATAACATTAAAACCAAGGGAGTACCGACCGACAAAGAGATCCAGTTTTAATCCAACCTCAATAACATCCAAGTGCTCCCAACTGCTACAATATTCAAACAGGGAAAATCTCAATTTTATTCATACAGTCAAACCATCAGTTTGCGGGATAACAAAGAAAAGTGCATTATGAAGAACGCAAGCAGATCCAACGGAGTAACCAACTAACAATTGACCGCAGCTGCTCCCGTCTCGCTAAAGGAGCAAACGAAAGAATTGGGTGCTTTTTAGGGTTCTCTACCGCAAAAGAAAAAATGGAACCTTTTTAAACAGCTTTGTTATCCATTGTGTTGGGAATTTGAAATTAAGACCCAATAGATAGGCAAATTTGCTGTCATTGAAAGCCTGAGGAGGGCAGATAGGGGCTGTTCTACCTACCTATATAGCAAACTCTGCTAGCAAATATACCGCGCTCTAGTATAATAAATAAATTTAATCCGGCCTGGATTTAAAAATTACCTGTTTTATTGTCTGTTTATTAATTAATTGATTGAAGAACATGAGATTTCTTCAACTATCTGCTTTTCACTACTTATATCTGTCGCAGGCATTTTGAATAAATCTGCCGTTTACATACGGCGTCGTCAGTTTACAAACGCTCGCTGATATGTAATATGCCGAATGCAAAATCAGGCAAAATGACAACAGTTTGTTGTAGTTTTGGGGTGACCATGAATAAAACACTGTTAGGACAAATTAGACCTCATTAAAATATTCAAGTAACAAAAAGGACTTTTATTGAATATCAATAACTTAACCTAAAGTTAATTGAAGTAATTAATAATTCCATTGGTTAGGTTAGGTTAGGTTAGTGAATAAAGTGAAGCGCAAGCTGAGCGAGCGTAGCGAGCGTGCCGCGGCAGCGGCCGGCGAAGCGCCATGTCTAGCTCATTTGTAATAATATTATAATCATTAAAAAATAAAACAGTAGGAAAGTCATTTACTAGGGATTTCATATATATTTGAAACATTACATATTTTAACACTATTAAATTTACAGTTCTTTAATTTTATGAATTTCAATAATACTCTCCTTTGCAAACCAAATTGTATGATCACCCTTGCTTTGTCAAGCTATACTTCAATTTGCCACGTCATTATACATAATGACATTTTGTCCTCGGCATTTTACAAACCAGCATTCGTTTTTAAACTGACGACGCCGTATGTAAACGGCGGATTTACTCAATATGCCTGCGACATATCCATCACCTCCCTACCATTCGTACAAGTCGTTTGATTTTGTAGCGGTCCATTCCATCCTTTGATTTCTAGTATGAGGTCGCCAGTCTAAGAACGATGTTATACGAAGTACTCTTGTGTGGCCTCCATAGTCCACTCCATAGGCCCTTTTAGTGTTGTAATTATTACGGCTATAGATTTCTATGTAGTTCTGCTATAGATTTCAATCTTCAAAAAGGCAATCAGAAGCAATGGGATATTTTTGATAGAATTTTGTGATCTTGAAAATGTTGGGTTATCAAAAATCATGATTTCAGAACACAAGGAATTGTTTAATTCTTTTTGCATTCTATAAAATATTTAACCAAAGAGAGAAGATGTAACCGATTTTCTTACGTAATTAGGAAAAATGAGTTTAAGAAAAGGATAATACGAAACCCTTAGTTCAAGAGTCGAACCCGGACTTGGCTGCTTTTTTTTCACACTTTCACCATTCACATTTGCATTGTGAAAATAAGGGCTGTCTTAAAACCGTTGGTGAGTAATGCACCTCGTTCTGCTAAGAACTCGCGGACTGGGAGCGGGTTCATGTTTATTTAACACCCTATTTGCAATCATTTACAAACTCTGCTGGTCTAGTGCGTTTTGATAAAATGTCTTTTCATTTTCTGAGTGAGTATTTCTACGTTCAACTATGTTCTCAAACTGAATTTACAGTAGAGTTGCAATTTTTAAAAGTTCGGTGTGTATAATTAACATAAACGTGTAGAATCAAGCACAACAATCTGAATTTCAAAGTAATTATTTCGATTTTTTGTGCTGTAAAACCAGCTTTACCGATACAGTTGTGACAAGTTGCTCCATGGGCACTTTTTACTATCGCGATTGTAATTCTTGTAAAATGTAGTCACTGCCTTTAATATTGATGGTTCATCTTGTGTTATGTTTTTTTTTATCAATATTGGACAACATCACATACATTGCTCTGATTCTGTGGTAAGTAGCTACAGCACTTGTGTTACAGAAATCAGAAAAAACGAAGGTACCACAACACCCAGACCCGAGACAATATGGAAAAGTTCGTTTCCCATATTAGAACAATATAGAACCCGGAACCTCAAAGATGGCGCGACGCCAAAGTCCGGCACGCTCGCCTCTCGGCTACGGAGGTCGTTTTAATATCTATATATATAAAAGGAGAAACTGACTGACTGACTGACTGACTGACTGACATATCAACGCACAGCCCAAACGGCTAAACGTAGGCACTTGAAATTTGGAAGGGACGTAGCTTAGGTACCGTAGGGGTGCACTAAGAAAGGAATTCCCGAAATTCCCACGGGAACGGGAATTAGCGGGAAAATCCTTTTGTATGAAAAATCTAAACCGCTTAAGTTAGACGCTTGAAATTTGGCATGCAGGTACCTTAGTAAATATAAAGTTTAGTTATGGCTGTATTTTGAGAAATTCCCACGGGAACGGGAGTTAGCGGGAAAAAACTTTTGTATGAAAAAATCTAAACCGCGTAAGTTAGATGATTGAAATTTGACATGCATATACCTTAGTGAATGCAAAGTAAAGTCATGATTGGATTTTCCAAAATTCCCATGGGAACGGGAATAGCGGGAAAAACTTTTGTACCGCGAGTTAGAGGCTTGAAATTTTTTAGTATATGGGTATCTTAGCAAATGTACAGCTTCATGGGAATGGGAAACATCTTTTTCATAAAAAAATACTGCACTAGCGCCAGATTCAGAATAATTGTTATGTTGTTTTTTAATGTATTTTCTCAAAAAAAAAAAAAAAACTTTTTAAAATTTTTGAATGCAACATTCATTATTATTTACATTCGACACACACCGAGAAAAATACTGAAATGACACAATAACACGCCACGCGGACGAAGTCGCGGGCAAAAGCTAGTGTATTATACTTACCAAACGTTAGAAACTGTTAAATATAAACCGAAGTTATTAATTTTAAAGGGAATCAAACGGTCATCAACTCTCATTCACGAGCAAGCTTTGCAGTATTCAAACTAACAAAAACAACTTTTATATACACAAACTTGACTTTATAAATAAATAAATAAAAGTAGTAAAAGTGTATAGCACAAATAAAAACGGTAATCAAAAAGTATGTCGTAGAGAGAAAACACTATGGAAATTGTATTAGAGCTGCAGAAAAAAATAAACTGCCATACAAAAATGTTACTACGTAAAACCAGTTTATTTCTTTTTTCTTTATGCTAAGAGAGAGGATGAGGATATTGCTAATCATGTCGATTTGTTACTAATTCATATATTATAATAAAAAACTCATAATGCAATATCACATACAAAATATTGGTATACCTAAAAAGTATTTGTTTATTAAATAATACATAATGTTATGAGATGTGACAGATCTATAAATAAAGAAGATTATGTAAGATAAAAAGAACATTACCTCCAATACGACAAATCGTTGCAAATATTCTCACGAAAATAATTTGGAATGAAATTCCTCTAAGCTTTATTTATTAAAACATAAAAATCAAGTGAAAACAGCATTCCATCTCTCGTGCTACAAAGGAGGTTACTTGTAGAGAATTTTCCAGAAAAATGACTGAACCAGCTGCTTGCACTTGCGAGATCTTATTTTAGTCGAGTGATACCTAGTAATAATGCTCACTATGCAGATCAGTAACTTTCTTGCTACTCTAATATAACAGGTTTTTACAATATTGGTCCACATCAAACATTGCTTGGATTCCGAGGTAAATAGTTAAAGCACTTATAGAAATCAGACACAACTACGGTTTAACAACACTTTAACTCTAGATAATGTAGGAAAGTTCGATTTCCATATTGGCCAGACGGGGAATCGAACTCAAAGATGGCGCGACGCGAAAGTTCAGCCTTCGCTTTTTGGCCACGGCGGCGGTTGATGTATGTATGATTAAGACTTAAAAACTTTAAAGTGCAAATGTAGTCACGCCTAGATCTAACATTGACACTCCGAAAAATTTAACCCAAGGAGTGTAGCCTCCTCTCAACACACATTCGAACAAGCAACAAATAAAATTGTCAAAGCTGGTTCCGCAAAACCTTAAAAACGACTGACAGCTTTCATTTGTACATTTTGATTTTAATTTTCATACAAAAGTGACCGATAGGTCGTTACCTATTTGATTCATCATCACGCAATTTGCCAATCACATAACAGTCTGACCTTGCGGGTACATAATCCCATCTAGTACATTTTTCATATGCGCTGGACCTATTAAGTATAACTGTTAAAAACCGGCAAGATATGGAGTTATTATATGGAAAAATATATAGCAGTCAACATCAAAACCTACTTTACGCTATCTTGCTAAATCTTCTACTTTAATAACCCTATACGCGGCGGTAAAATTCCGCTAAAACCAAGTCACGTAGATAACTAACGTAATTTAAAACTAGGTTGTACCTCCGTGGTACATTAAAAACCGTGAAGAAGCTACGAAATCCCGTAGAAATACTCAATGAGAGTAATTAACTGCATTACAACGTAGCTGAAGTGAAATTAAATACATTGTAACAAGGAGGTACTAAATTGGTGGAACTTGGAGTGGGAGGGTTGTATGTTAATGCGTTCAGCGGTTCAACTGATTTCGTTTTGAAAACTGACACGACGTGAAATCGTAAATTAGAAAAGACGAGGTCCCTCTTTGTATAAACCACGTTTTCTGTACCCTCGAATCTTAGATTTTTTCGTCATAAATTCCTGATCTCTGCTAACGATACAAAAGTACAATTTTTTGACCTGCCATTTGATTAGCAAAAAGGACACAATTCGAAAAAGAGTTTGTAAAGCTTAGCTCTTTCTTTGTACTAAGCCAGGATAATTATCTTCTTCTGACGAGGGGAAAACCTAGGTGATTTTAAGTTACCAGTACTAGTGTTGAGGGATTCATTTTTAAATATTAAGATGGGGTAGATGGGGGTTGAGTCCTAACCAGCCCCAAAGATTTTACCCAAGTCCTAAGAGTTTAGCTAATTGTTGTTTAGAATAGAATAGAAATCATCTTTATTCATGTAAACTTTACAAAAGCACTTATGAATAGTCAGTACAAATAAAGTATTCTACCGCCGTGTTCGGAATGTTGATCATTACTCTTTTCAATGTAACAATGTTCCCTTACGCTAGGTACTTAAATAAAATATACAAAGCTTATATAAAACATTTCCGAGAATTAAAGTTATTCTAGACCCATACATTTTTGTCATTTAAATAATCATCAATTTTGTAGTAGCCCTTTTTTATTAAACAATTTTTAACATGAGACTTAAATCTATGCATGGGCAACTGGATAACATTTTCAGGTAACTTGTTAAATAATTTAACGCTTAAACCCACAAAGGAATTACTTATCTTATGTAGTCTTAGATATGGAACAGCAAGTTTGTGTTTATTTCTAGTGTTAAAGTTGTGGAAGTCAGATTTTTTAAAAAGTAGATTATAATTTTTGCGTACATACATAATACAATCAAAAATGTATTGAGATGCTACGGTAAGTATGTTAATTTCTTTAAATAAGTCTCTGAGAGAATCCCGTGATTTAAGACCATATATGGCGCGGATAGCCCTCTTCTGTAAAACAAAAATATTTTGAATGTCAGCAGCTGTTCCCCACAAAAGGAGACCATATGACATAACACTATGAAAGTAACTGAAATAAACCAGCCTTGCCGTTTCAATATCAGTCAAATTTCGAATTTTCCTTACAGCGTATGCAGCTGAACTAAGCCTTCCTGCCAGGGCAACAATATGGGGTCCCCATTGCAATTTAGAGTCTAATGTGATGCCGAGAAATACTGTAGAATTAATTATTTCCAAAGGTTCACCCTTCATAGACAATTTGATGTTGACTTTTTTAACATTCGGCATTGTAAATTTGACACATTTCGTTTTCTTAGTGTTAAGCAGGAGATTATTATTCGTGAACCAATGTAGCACTTGTGAGAGAGAACTATTTACATCTTCAAATGATTCTTTACATCTATCAACTTTAAAGATGAGAGAAGTGTCATCAGCAAATAACACAATCTCACAGAGATCCTTCGCAAAGTAAGGAAGGTCGTTAATATAAATAAGGAACAACAGAGGCCCCAATATTGAGCCCTGGGGCACTCCCATCGCTAGAGGTGCACCAGAAGAGTTAGTTCCATTCACATTGACCCTTTGAGTTCTGTCAGAAAGGTAAGACTGTAGAAGACTCAGTGAATTGCTTACAACACCATAATGCCTCAACTTCATCAGCAACGTTTGGTGATCAACGCAATCAAATGCCTTTGACAGATCACAAAAAACTCCAATGGCGTCCTGTTTTCTCTCCCAAGCATCGAAAACATGTTTGATAAGTGCCACACCTGCGTCCGTAGTAGATCTACCTTTAGTGAATCCAAATTGCTTACTATGTAACAGAGCATTAACTGTAAGATGAGCTAATAATTGATTGAAAATAATTTTTTCAAAAATTTTGCTAAGTGCTGGTAATATGGAAATTGGTCTAAAGTTAGACGGATCACTTTTATCGCCTGATTTATAAAGTGGAATAATTTTACTTGATTTCATTAAATTAGGAAATTCACCAGCGTCAATACATTTATTAAATATGAAGGATAAATAAGGTGCAATTCCATGAATTATGTTTTTGAGTATATCAATGGAAATGCCCCATAAATCCTCAGTTTTTTTCATACTTAAACTCTTAAAACTCTTTATAATTTCCGCAGGACAAATATGAGTAAAGTTAAAATCAGCTTGACACTTATCTACATGAGATTTCAGGAGAGACTCAGCAAGACGGGGGCTGGAGTTTAAGCTACTCGTCGTAGTGACAGGTATATTTGTGAAGAAAGATTCGAATACATTTGCAACATCTGAATCGGAATCAAAACTCCTATTGTCTAATTTGAGAGAGAACTTGTTGATTTGTGTTTTGTTTTTACAAGTCTCTTTATTTATAACGTTCCATGTTGCTTTACTTTTGTTAGGAGCAGATATTATTTTTCCTTTCAAATAGTTACATTTCGCAAATAAACATACCTGCTTAAATATTTTTGAGTATTTCCTAACATAATCTATTAATGAAGGATCAGTTGAATTCGCCTTTATTTCATACAATTCAAACAATTTTCTTCTACTTTTATATATACCTGTTGTAGCCCATTCACAAAATTTTGAACTAGTACTACTGATTTTAATTGTTTTTTTCGTAAAAATCTCACGAACTTCGTTTTCAATTATATTAAATAGGTTTCCATATAGTTGATCAACATTGTTACCATGGAAACTCAGAAAAGATACTTTATTAGAAACTTTTTCTCTAAATCTGTCTACACGCGATGCGGTGACTGGTCTACAAACAATACTTGACGAAGAGGGGGCATGACGGTGTTCCAAAACAGCTAATTGACCACAATGATCTGAATTTATAAAGTTAATGATTGATTTTTCCAATTCCTGTTGTCGTTTTCTTACCTTTAAAACACTCCAATTTTATTATATGATTCGGAATAATTTATTTCTTACAAATTTATTATTGAATGTAACATTTCAAAAAATTTATTTGTTATAAGGTTTTACATCACAGATCTTCAAACATATAAAAACGCTACAAATAAGCCTATGCTCGACTTCTCATTCTATTAAAAAAAAGAGTATTGGAAAAGTTTCTGATTTTAAAAACAGTTCTAAACATGTTTCTAATAGTAAGCTCTTGAAGAATTTAATGTAATTCCTTAAGACAAAATATATATTTTGTCAATATTTATATTATATGTACGGACGGAAGTACAGAGACCATTTCCTTCCAGTGACCTTATGTTTGCATATTCTCACGGTACCTTAAAGGTTGAACATTTTTCCACTCTATATTTAATATTTATACAAAGGTATGCGAGACTCAATATCAGTCTTCAGGGAACTCAAAAAGTTGACCTGGCATGCTAAAAATATCACATGGATAGTATAAACAAAAAACTTTTTCTCAGCAAAAGTGGATATTTCGTAGGTCGTTGTGGGGGGAAGGAGCTGCAAATAATTTACCCACGGGCTTCCAACTGCGTTTCACGAATACTCAATTACCAGTTTTTGTCTCAGTAGTACATTTTGTTCTTGTTTTATTTTTGTTTCACCCCAGTGGAGAATGGGAAAGTAGAGGATAACGTTCCTTCTAACTTTACGGCAAATGGTGTCTTAATACAATACGATTTTACATTTTGAACCTGGTACGTTACAAGTTTTCTAGTTAATCGATTATCAGTTCTGGGTTTACTTATTGAACGATTTAGTTATGCTACCAGAACAAGGTTCAAATCAGGTGCTAGAATCATAATTGTTAAATTAAAGTTGATAAGAAACAGATCTAAATAAAAATGCCAACCTTGTTTTATCATGTGTTGGTTAAAAAGATTGGAAAAGTATTTTTACGCTTTCTAAATACATTTTTTATTTCATTGTAAAGAGATTCTCCATCTTTATCTAGTACCTAGGAGATAATTATATCTATATTCTCATTATAGGTATATCTACATTCTCATATCATGATGTACAACAATAGCTTCTTTTTTTAAGTATCTAAGATGTGATTTAGTAGCCGCAACTTAATCATCTCTTAATGTATTGCGAATGATATTTTGAACCTTCTTTCGTAGAAACTTAGAAAAAACGTACTTAGAGATGTTTTGTTGAAAGAGTTTTAGACAGATTACCGCAAGAACTTAGTTATTTTTTGTTGTAAATTATTTATGAAAATATTTTTCTTATTTTGGTAGGTACCGCTGTTTTGAAGAAAAGCAATATTTTCTGCTGGCAGTGTGAAACTCGATCAGATTGTAATAAAGGATGGTCGGAACTGTTATCTTTTTCACGATATTGAATATTTTACCATCGATTTTTCTCGCGTTTCTTTTGTTCAGAGAACACAATAAAGCAGTCAGTTTTAAAATCAGACACAACAGTTTATTGAAGAATTTGCAATCTCATGCCTTTTAGAGAAAATTATAAATAGTCTGCGAGATCTGAATATATAAGTAAGTAGGTACCTACCTCTACTGTATAATTTTGGGTATGAACGATCTTCTACCAACTTGTTATAGGTACAGTCAGTATCATTAGTTCGTAAACACCTCAGTACCTTGTCATACTAAGCGTCCATGTGAGATTTCACTTACTCAGTAAGGAAATAGACAGCTAGGTTAATGTGACAAGGTACTGAGTTATTTACAGACTAAAGCAGTCGACTGTACAATGATAATTAACAAATACAATGACCGACCGGAATAGTGTGAATCAGCTGTATGATCCTTACACCGTTCATCTCATAGAAGAGAGAGCGACTTAGAATATTATGGGAAAATACAGAGAAGAATTCACACCGCGTTTTCGTCGGCAGTTGCCGCGGCGGAAGTGCAGTGGTAATTTCACTTTATATGTCGTTGAGTGAAACAATCGATTAGGTTCAAAGTAGTTTACGTACCTACAGTAATTACCTAACTGCTAATTTTACATTCATATTAATGATGTTTATTGTAATCAAAAACGATTTATAAGTGTGTAACACGTACTGACATTGATTTTTATATAATTGATTTTATAAACTAATGAGACCGCGGTTCTGTGCGGTTACGCCAACGTCGACTCCATACGTGGTAGGCAATCCAGTGGGATTCCAGTTACCGCAATCCGCCGTTACAATGGAAACCGCAAAGAAACGTGCACGCCGGGGGCGTAACACGCGTTGTTTTTTTACAATTGCATTCTACAGAAGCTATTGACCCTACAAGGGCGCTGAAGAAAACCGCATCGCGAGTTCTCAGCCTAAGAAGTAGGTGATACAATGCTAAATCTGGAATACAATGGCCGACAGAACCATTGCACCAGCTGCGTCGCCGAGCGCAGTCATAACACCTCGCCGCTATCTCGAATGCAAACAGTTCCCAACTTGCGCGATCACTCTGCAACTCCACAGACGGATTTCAAGTGAGCTGCCTTGTTTCCATTGCACATAACAATCAATCCCATAGCAAATGTCGTCGAACGATAATATTTACTAATCGTATTTGATTGAACGATACGGGAAAAAGTGAATTTTTTATCTCAAAATCATGGAATGTAAATCGTCAAATACCCGGTTACAATATTTCAAAAACAACCCGTCCTAGTTACGAATAGTAATAGTTTAAACGAGGCGTAAGCTTAAAACGACTGACGGACGACTGATGACAGCTGATTAGGAAATTAAATTTGAAATTAGAATTAACGACTCGTAGAAAAACGGTTAGTCATTTTTTAAACATTACGAATCGTAAAATATTGGAACCGGGCGTAAAACAATATGTCATTAAACATTTACGTTTATTTGGACTAAGTAATTATAATTTTCTGTGACTGTAAAAACGATGAAATCAAAAAGCTTTGGCTATTCAGACTAATCAGCAAGATTGTTTTGGAATCTACGTTCAAAATGTGAGCGTAAAAAATACAGCGACCATGTAAACATTTCTTGTATTTTGTCAATCTCATGCACATTCGGTTGGCCCACGTCATTTATTTGCTTATTTATTCAAAAAAATCCATGAATTACAAATCTCGTACGTCAATGCGCATAGTTCTTTATTTAACCGACAACCCAGACGGAGTGCATTAAAACATTACGGATTTGGAAGTCGGTCTAACTTCGCGTCGAGACGCGTTCAAGTGGTATGCTGAAGATACTTAGAACTTCAATTAAGTTTTCCTAGATCCGTACCCAAAGACTAAAGTTTTAATAAACTAAAAGCTACATCTATGACGTCACACGAACCACAATAACTATTAGAAAATTGTATTAGAACGCGTCCAAACGATAGCTACATAACATGTCATAGAATAATGAGATAGATCTAATTTTCGTATAAGAATTACGCAAAAACACGGAGATAGATAAAAAAATAATAATGAAATTGCTTTATTTTACTGAAAATGAATACGATTTTTGCAAAATTACGAGTTGCTCTAGTAACATTGAACATCCTTAAATCCGATTGGTTTAATTTTTCTTGCTTAATCCATAATGTGCGGGACAAAATCACGTCGGACTACCAATTTGAAATGAATACCGCCCTTATGTCGTGCGCATAAGAACGAATTTCGAACTACATGTGTTTAACTTGATGTGCTGTCCGTTCAATAACAGATTAACTTTCAAACTCAAACTCAAATATTTCTTTATTCAAGTAGGTTACATATAACACTTTTGAATCGTCATTGAATACAATGCAAAGTGATTCTACTTCCGGTTCGAAACCTATATCTACCGAGAAGACACCGGTAAGAAACTCAGCAGATCATTTACAGTATCAGTATCTAACTTATTGCTATGTGTAGCTCACTTTGGACCAAGTCATATAGTTTTGGTTTTGATAAGTGATGAAACAAATAAGTACTCAAGTAAGTTTTTACTTTCGAGAGGTAAGCTGGAGCAGACCAGTCCCCAAAGGTGGCACCTGTTCACAAGCATGACGTATGTGCCAGCCATCGCTTCACTCAACTTTAGTCTTTACGCCTATTGGTTTATCGGCTATCTCTTCATTCCAACGTTAGTTATAATCTAGTACGCACCGCAGACAAATTGTCGTTGAACTTAGCAAAAAATCGGTAATATTTTTCTTCAAATTTGTATTTCCAAATAAAGTAAAAGAATATACCTGTCTTTTCATTACAGACGAACGGAAAAGGGTACATGATATCTTTAGGATTATTCCATCCTGGGATAGCGCAGATCTATGTGTAACTTTTGCTGAACATAACCTTTCCGTATTGGAATCATGTTCGACTTTTGTGACTAGGGGCATATTAATATGTTAATAAGTTCTATACACAATAAGTTTTATCTTAAATAGGTACCTTTTTCATATCTAAGGAGAAGCTGGCTGTAGTTCTGAAGGCACCAGAGCTGGCATTGCACTTATGGTCTTCAGTGCGTGGCATGAATGGTTTCGTTGGATCAGCAATCCCTACTCTACCCCGGGGGAAGAGACGGAGCTGCATATTAGTAGGCATTTCGGCAGTGGTGCTTTGGTGGTCCTGGCTAAGCCGGGTTTCCCACAGCAACTAAAAGGCAATGAGGTTAATCCGAGAGGTTTTAATCCGGGAGGTTTTAAACCTTTTCTCCTACAATATTTGACGACCTCCACCGTCGTGTCATTTCTGAGGAGACCCAAAGTCCGGCTCGCTCGCGGAGGTCGAACCCGGGAGAGGTCCCGGTCCCCGGTCGAGTCAATATGGGAAACGAATTTTTCTATACTTGTCTCGGATTTGGGTGTTGTGAAGCAGCTTTAGCTACTTACCACAGAATCAAAAAATGTATATAAATGTATGTATGTAATATATTTGAAGGCGATGGTACAGTAAATACATAGCACTTCGCAGCTATCAATAAAGCAGCATGGACGATTTGAGACCGGCCGCCCGCGCTCGGTCGATACTGGCGGCCTTAGCTTTAAAGATTCTAGATGTGATCTAGAGTACCTACCTCAAAACGGAAACATGTCGGATCCGATGACGTTTAGCAATTTTTTATTCTCATGAACGTTACCAACACACTTCAAATTCGATTAAACCGTTTTAAAAAAAAAGAAATATTAATTAAGCAAATCCCTACTAATATTATAAATGCGAAAGTAACCCTGTCTGTCTGTCTGTTACGCTTTCCCGCTTAAACCTCTCAACCGATTTTGATGAAATTTGGCATAGGTATACGTTGAACCTCAAGAACGGACATAGGCTACTTTTTGTTAGAAAGTAAGGGGAGTGGGTAATGCCACCTTTGAAAGTTTATATGGGAAAATGTTTATTTTTTAAGTTAGAGATATGAAAGTTGGCACAAATATAGCTCTATTAAAATATAGCCTATAGGGGAGATGTAGTCCACGCAAACAAAGTCACGGGCACAGCTAGTCAAAAATAATGCTTTTATTTTCCAACTTTTGATGAATCTTCAAAAACGAAACCTTTTGTTTGTCTGTTTCGTTCGGTAGTGGACGCCGTGTTTTGTATAAACCCGTCAACCCCCGAAAAATCTGTCCTCTTAAACACAGATTTCAAAATCATTGTTGATACTGGGTGAAACAAAACATTTTCCCAAACATTTATGTCGAGAAAGAAATTAAGCCTTGTTTTTTTTTTAATTTTGAAGGTTGAAGTAACAAATGCAGGCCGCTTAATTGTGCTATAAAACGCGAGCCAATTGATTTTATAAGTTAGGTATTTGTATTTTAATTGTTTGGCTACTTCGAAATATGTATGACGAGGCGTGTGAAGCGTGCTCTCCCTATGTGACTGTGAACGTGTGGCCTAAATACCACATGCGGACTAAAAAATCATTTCCATTTCAATGCCACTCTAAATCTGGTTTATATTTACTCATACAAAAATAAAGCAACTATTTTTGTACTAATCTCATAACCTTGTACGTTGTTTTAAACTCAAAAGGAGTTTGATTACTGAAGGTACATTTTCATATCATAACAAATATAAGTAGAAGATAGGAAATCAAGGAGGAGAAGATCGTTTTGAACTCAAAATGTTTGGTCAACAGTTGTTAATCTTTATGCCTTGTCCATCATTGTTATCCAGGAACCACCATCCAACTGTCACTTAGCTTCATACTATCGCCTCACTTACAGTTACAACTTGCATTCCGAACTATCTCAACTTTTATTCAAATTAAAATCAAGTGTCAACATCGGCTCATCCAGTAATTTCATAATCGCCATGTAGGTATAGATGTTATGTAGATTTTCTGGTCAACATTGAAGAGCACTTTGCACGGTCAATGCTGAAGTTCCTATTCATTTAATTGCATATTTGGTTATCGTAAAAAAAACTAAGAGTTTTAATAAGTACATAACTCTTGTTTGTTTCAATCTCTTTACAATTTTGGAAAAGTTCTTCGTCTCATCATGTCCTATCAAAGAAGCAGTCAGATGATTAACCTGGTGGTTTTTGGTGGGATGTCATTAACGACTATGCGTATTTATATAACATAGGTATGTGATACGTCTAGTAATTAATAGTTCAAAGCCTATTAATTCAACTAATAACCGTGAAGAGGCAGACTCAAACAAATAGTGCAAGCCCTCGTGTTAATAATTCAAAATTCTTCGAAAATTTACAAGAAATTTAAATGCCTGTGTTTATTCCAAGCTAATTTCAGCCCGTTTTATTAAATAGAGAGCAAATTACCTACCATACCTTATACAGCTTGTTTTGGATATCTGTATTATTCTGAACATTTTATACAATGCATAAGAATTGTTAATGCTATTTTAAGCAAAGCATAAATATTAACACTGTACCTACTAATACTTTAATAAAATAATTGATTTGTTTTATAAGTGTATAGCAGGTGTTTGATGCATTTTATAAAGTTAAAAAAAGGTCTATTTAAATTCTTTATTTATTGATATTATTTAATTTAAAATTACCTGTTTCAGAACCTATCAATAACATGCTTCAATGTAAAATGTAGGATGATGATACATGTCTTTGAAAATAATACCTAAGCACTAAAGAGGCTTAAGTAGGTACATTAATTGCAGTGCATATAAAAGTGAAAAATTAAATACCTTCAAAGCTTATCCCCAAAACGAAAATTAACTAATTGGCAAAATGGCACAACGAGTGAGAAACAAAGCTACAAAATATTAAATTGTTTAATGAGATGAATCATATTGAATAAACGCTGCAAATGGAAAAGCGAATGCTTCTACTTTAATCTGGTTAATCAACTTTTAACACAAATAATTCATTAACAGCCCTTGTTAGAGAACTTTTGGCGAGCCAATTAACATTTATTTTAATCTATGCAATTAGTAAAAAGTAACACTGTTTAATTTATCCTACAGAAGCTTGACAAACGAATTTAACTAAGGGTACGATTGCTGTGTACTAATGCCAGGCGTTATGACGTGACTGAGTTCTTAAGTATTGTAAAATAACAGTTGGCGTGTTGGTAGAAGCCTTGCTTGAAAACAAAATACATCATTAAAAAACTTATCGACTTGGTTGCTTGAAACTATTTTCTCTTTTAGGGCCACATGCAGAATTTCTTGAAAGCTGGATTTGTACAAACGCAGTTTAAAATTTCTTTTTGTTTTCATCATTTCTGAACAAAATATAAAGACAACAAGAGCCTTGAAATGTAATTCCACTGCGAGTGAGCTTAAGAAGTGAATATGCTAAAACAAATGTAGTACCTACGTTAAACTACATTACTACCGCACTCGTATTACCTACCTTTGTACTATGACTGACACAAAGATATTTCAAAGTAACACATTCTAACCAACCTACTTGCTTACTAATTAGTTTCAAAGTCTTGTAGCTAAGACAAGCAATGTTTTCTACTTCTCCAAAACAAAGTTCAAGTAATTGTTATAAATTCAAATAAAGTATAAGTAAGGTTTGCTTCAATTAACTACCGAGATAAAGCGAGTTCATGAGTTATTTTAACCTAATGGAACCTTGCTGACTGTGAACAACTTACTCGCTTAAAAAAATACTAACAGTAAACCTAACTTCATAACAAGGGAAATTTTAAAAAATCAGTAGGTAAATAGGTTTTGGTGAACTTCTTTTTTAAATTGTCCGTAGCATTGTCAGACTAAAATAAGTAGGTAGGTAAATTATGGTGTACCCTGGTACTTTTCCAAAAACGCTACTCCATTCCCGTGGCGAGTTGGTATTTTTATTTTCGAGTGCTTTTTAACATCTAATGTGATTTTTAATTTAATTAATTGATTATATTTTACCTAAACAATAACAGATTTTTAAATTAAACGTTTACAAAGTCGCGTGCAAACGATATAGGTAGGTATAGTACCTAAATATAAAAGTTTTGAGGTAAAATAAAAAACGTGCAAATGTTGACGGAAGAACTCAAGCTTTTACTGTTCAGATCTAACAGTATTTTATTATGCCACAATCTCAAGATAAAGGGTTCAATGTCACAAATTCATTACCATAACCGTTCGTCGGCTGACGTGCTGGTTACATTTAGATAATATGAATAGGAAACCAGGAATAACAGACTTCCAGCTGTGTAGTAAAAATAACTCAGGGATATTCATACCTCCAGTTTATTCTATTTACTGCGTTAGCTTATGGGTTGAAAAACAACAATAACAGCAACACAACACTTAGGTGAGCAAAATTTCAGACAATGTGATAAATGTTAGTCAAATTCCAGTTCATAAGCTTAAATCACAAGTTTTTTTGGATTAAGACATAAATAATAACACCCATTTTTTAAACCCGTTCCCAATAGAAACATATGGTACACAGCATAGCTATTAATTTCAAGTATTTTTAGCGCAACTACTGAATACAAGTGAATAACTTTATACTAAAAAAAACTAGATTTTTTTTATAATGCACTCCAAGATTGACCTCATCCCACCTGATGTTAAGTGGTAATGATTTCCTAGCTTAAGGGCAAAAAGTATAGCATAGTAAAACTGTTACTAGACTTGTCGCCCTTACCTTGAAGGCTTGACCCCTGCTACTAATGTAGCACCCCCCAAGAGCTCTGGAAACCTTACTCACACGCAGGAACACAACAACACCGGAGTGATTGTTATTTGGCTGCGGTCTACTGTAAGGTGGAGGTATTTCACCAGTCGGGCTGCTCCAGTTCGAGCGATAAATCGCTTTGCCCTGCCTCTCTCAAAAATCTCTTCGCATATATATATAATACTAACTATAGGCGTGCAGACATCATTATAATAGACGTTTGACTTATTAATACTAATGCCCTTTTGTAACCTTGTGAAGTAAGTACTTTAACGAATTCAAAAATGGGCACCGTCATCATAAAACCGTTATCGGTAGAGTTTATTCATTAAAAGTAATTGTCAGCATAGGTGCCGTACAGATAGGAAAACAATAATCTTAAATTTAAATCGAATATGTAAGTTTCATGTCTACATAATTTGAAATAATGTTGTAAATGTGGGAATTCTTGAGTAGGATTAGAATAACAATAGTTAGTTAAACTATTTACGTACTTAAGTACATTGTATGTATTGTGTGTGACTAACCAATGTGGCACATGTTTGGGTAATGAGTAAAATTTTAACTCGTGTAATTGCTTAATTTTAAATTAATGGATGATAAAAAGAAAATTATTTGGAAGGTAAATTTAATATTCAAAACTGCACCGATCTAAAAATAGGTGCTGAGAAACAAAAATATTTGTTTTACTCCTAATTACCAACTTGCGTGACAATACTATAAGGATTAGGGTGCATAAAAAACTTATTTTCTTATTATATTTAAAAAGATCCATAGTTCAAAAAATATACATGATATAAAGTTAAAACATTTTGCTCCCAAGTCAGCATAATGTCAAAAAACATCATCAACCTAATTCTAAACTGAGGGAGAAAAAAATTCTTACTTGACGTTTGAATCTACAAAATCTACAAATCAACAAAGTAGTAACAGGAGTAATAATACCTATAAGTGAGAAAAGAACACTGGTTCGGGAAACCACGCGAGCATTTCAAATGCATAAACTACATTGTTTGCTGCGATTGCCCTCAAACCTCAGAGCAGATTGTTTTCAAACAAACTCCGGGCGCTGACGTCACAAAACAATTGACAGCGGGTGCGTCACAAACCACAGCTAAAATGTGAGTTATGTCAGCCCTGTATTGAAATGAGTAGCATCTGATGCGCCGACCGTACGCGGCGCGCTCGGCTTGATATCGCACGCTCAGTGTGAACCACGCGCTCGCGCATTTTGCACGCCTCAAAAAACAATGTCAGAAACGGAACAAACCGTCACCTTTTGGGACGAGCTGACGAGTCCCATAAACCTGGTTCTCGTCGCCGTTATTGTGTACCTTATCTACAAGATCATACAGTCGAAATCGGAATCAGAAGTCGAAGCTGCACCGCCACCCCCGCCGCTACCCAAAATTCGTAAGGATTTAACAGTCGCCGAGTTGAAAGAATACGACGGCACACAATCTCATGGAAGAGTTCTTCTTGCTGTAAACGGCGTGATTTTCGACGTCACAAGAGGGAAAAGATTCTATGGACCTGGTGCGTACCTATTATGTTCCGTAATATCGTAACTCTTGTTCAAAACGTTGGCTGTAAAACATGATACGTGTGTCGGATCATTGGGGCGCTTGTTTATTAAGTTAGGGTAGAGCTGAGGGATTTATAGAGCAATAAATTTTCGTACCGCAAAATAATTGTAGGCATATCCCATATTTCCGTTCAACGCCGGCACCGAAATTGGCTTGTTTGTAAGTTGTACAGCAACCGATAAGGTTAGCGATAGCCGATAAAGTAACTTCAATTGTACCCAAACATTTTTGTTCAAGACGAACTGGTAAAGCAGCGATTTGAATTATTTTTAACCACTCATTCATCTTACATCGTAGTTGTAGCTCCATGACCACACTGTTTGAATCTAATTACCTATCATGGATGACCGAACAAAGCGCACAGACTATGTGTTTCTCGCTCTTTTGTATTATAACAGCGTTAGATAAAAAAGGACAGCCGGGTCTCACGCTCTGGTTCCTTCCTACGTCAGAAAAGGTTGTTTGAAACTAGTTATATCACTACGTTTTAGGCCAATGTTATCGTTATGCGATATAACAACACAAAGGCAGATCAGATAACTGAAGCCGTGTACGAGTTTAAATATTAAATAGTATGACAGACTAAAAATATTATGGAATATGATAAATGTCTCGATAAACTCAGATCATTATACTGCAGATCAAATAAAATTGGCTTTATCTATTCAGATAGAGAAGTATTATCAATCATAGTGTTTAGGTAAAGATTTACCACTTCATACTTACCTATCTACACTCATTATATGTTGAGTCATTTATGCTGACAGGTACTTGGTGTACATAGAAATAGAAACGATGTAAGGATTAAGTCTACTTAGCCTAAGTATTAAAATTTAAATAAAATACCATATTTTTAACGATCAACTTTTCTTACTCTTTTACGTTGTGCAGCAGATAACAAAAACAAATAACAACAAGTCTGTATACCTGATTGGAATACTCATAATGACTAAGGTCGTTATTGATAATAACAAGTATGCCCTTTTGTCGGAACAATTAGTCAGTAAACTTTGGAATACAAACATAGCTACTGCCTAATGAACTTCATAACAACACGAGATGGTATAAACTAAAATCCCTACTAATATGATAAATGCGAAAGTAACTCTGTCTGTCTGTCTGTCTGTCTGTCTGTTACGCTTTCCTGCTTAAACCTCTCAACCGATTTTGATGAAATTTGGTATGGGTATACGTTGAACCTCAAAAACGGACATAGGCTACTTTTTATTAGAAAATAAGGGGGGGATGTGGGTAATACCACCTTTGAAAGTTTATATGGCAAAATGTTTATTTTTGAAGTTAGAGATATGAACTTTGGCAAAAATATAGCTCGAAACTTGGATTAAAATATAGACTACTTTTTGTTTCGAATATTAGGGGAGAAAGGGGTAAAACCGACCATGAAAGGATGTAGTCCACGCGAACGAAGTCGCGGGCACAGCTAGTAATAAATAAAAGTCACATTAAAACAGACGAGAGAAATCAACGAAAAAAGGCATTAAGCTATAATGTCTATGTAGTTTATAATATTTTTTAACGAATATAATGTAGCTACCAGTATGTAAAGCCAGCATCATTAGTTCGTGTACACCTCATTACCTTGTCATACCAAATCTCCGCGTAACTAAGCAAGTCAGATAGATAGTGACTTAATGCGACATGGTACAGAGTTTTTCACGAACTAAAGCTACTGACTGTACGCAAAACAGTACATCAGGTAAGTAAACACTTGCACTTCGATTTTAGTTCTTATGCCAATAAAATAAAGGCTATACGATGTCCGTAGTGTACAGTCTGACGTGCTTTTGTCATGGATCGGATCATGATCATCATCATCGATTTGGAACCTGGATCATGCATGACTGGCAAGTATGATGGTAAAACGGGTTGATAGTATTGAATTATTTTATTTTCATGTCAAGTAAGTTACTTAGCACTAATGCCCGTTTCTAATACTTTACAATTCGTAATGTAACGGCTCTTAGTATATTTTTTTTACCACGTTTTTAATTCCTAGCAATTAGACAAATGCCAAAGTGCTACAGAATACGCTTTGAACTTTTTACCGACCTGATGTCGTTGGCGTATGAACTGATATTGAATTGCAAGTGTTTATATAATTGAATCGTACATAAGACATATGTTTGTATAATTCACTTCAAAAAATTCCATAGACAATTTAATGAATGCGGAAATGAAGCAACGTTTTTGTAAGATGGTAAAAAAATTCATATTCTCCGGAAATTAAATCAAAAGACACAACAATGTTTTCGTTTTGTTACTTACTCTAATTAAACAATTTGAATATGTATGTATGCTATATCTTGTACTTCAAAACTTTAGAAGTTAACAAAAGATTTATATAATTATTCCATTAAGGTTCAGATTATGTACCCTAATATTTATGAATATTCTATTAAATTATTTTTACTTAAAAAGCAGCTACACTTCAGCAAAGTCCATTTCTACTAATCTTGCACGAAAATTGCTACAATTTGACAAATAACACGTGCGTTGGTTTATAGGTTCCCAAATAATCCTTAGAGGCTTCTGATCCATGTACCTACATTACAAGGCACAATTAAAGTAATTTGTCCACCTGTCAAGTCGCTTGATACTCGATGCGCATTTTAATTTAAAGTATTTTGCTACATCACGCAGTATTAAAAATTTCCGTTTAGGTCAATACTTAATTAAAGCACTAATTGACAAATAAAAACTAACAAAACGTATCAAATATGTTTTCTCCGTACAATACCAAATCTCACAGACTACACGGAACGAAACCTCAGAAATACTTACTTAAATTTCCTTGCACTTAAACGTAAACAAACCTAACATGAACCGCAGTCATGGTCTAAATAAAAATTCTCTTTCATAAAAAAATATAAAATAGACCTCGTGTTTGTACGTGCAACAAGTTAAACGAACGGTTTCCGAAGCAAACCGTAGGTCGAGTGTCGACTAGGTCACGAACCGTCACACATTGCTATTCCGTAAGCGTGGCACACATTATTTCTCGCAGGAAACTAAATAGTTTTCCTGTAATCTTTGCTCAGGACGCGCCTATGAATTTCGTTGACCGTTTCCAGAAATAATGTCGTAGACGTGTGCGGTAGAGACCGGCAAGGTCAATACGATTCAAATAGTATGCGACGTTTCACTTAATTATATTATTGGCATGTATTGTTTTTGCGTCTACAATAATCTAGTGTTGTAAGAACAAACAAACATTTTTTTTTTCGATTAACAACGCGTCAGATCCCTTTAAGAGTAATTTACAAAAACTTATCAATCAGACTTTTCTGGAATAATATTTTCTTAGTGAGAATGTTTCGCAGTACCTTTGAGCTTTTTAGTAGACAGAAAAAAGAGCTACAATTAAAAAAATAGCAAATGTTTTTAATACTTTAAGATTTGATTTTTTTATTTTGCCCTTGGTAATTTAGATCATTGGTTTCGAAGTATATGCTCCATCTTGCCTCCATCCAAATAATATCTGTTTTCATTGTTCTCAAGTTTTTGTCTAAACATAGACATGTTCGATAGAAAGACAAAAAATTTAAAAGCGAATTAGTTAGTTCGAAGGATATCCAATTCAGGATACCTACCTAGATACATTTCTACCACAATAACAGCGTATGAAAGCTGCTTTGCATAACTGAAAGGTAAACCAGTATGAAATTTTTATTAACAACAAAAATATATTTCGTTTCTACCACTACTTAGCGATTATTAGAATATCGTACAATAATTACCAAAACAAAAGAGTCCTAATTTGTTTGGTATTGTTTTAGAATAAGTACAAGCAAAATATATCGGCCCCATCCATTTTATCTGTTAACGGAAACTCCAAAAGTATTTTACTTACTTTTCTGCAACGCTAAAAATTATTTATTTACGTATAATAATTCCTCTGCAAAGATGGTGTATCTACATAATTCATATTTTATTCACTCTGATGACGGTTATATTGATGTAAATTTAAACATTATTCAGAGACAACAACATGTAAATAAGCACTTTTTGTCCACATTTATGATTTGTTCATTATGTTTAAGGTTTTCTTTGGAAATAATAAGAAGCTATTTGCGAAAAAATAAAAAGGTTATGTTTGGGGAATCCTTCTGTTTTTGTTGAAATAGTTAATTCTTTAATAAAATATAGATAAAGCCAATACTGTTGTTTTACATATAATAGTAAACAGTTTCCTTACATAAATATAAGTACTTACTTTAAAATCAGGTTTTTTGGAAAATAACAACATCATATCAAATACGTATTTGATTTATTGAACCTAATTGCATGTCTGTATTTGAGTTACAAAGGATACTTTTACTACTGTTTAAAGGTAATTTAAAGGTCCATATTCAAATAACCAGACGACCTTGCACTTCGATATTAATCCTTATACCAATGACATAAAGGCACCAATTTTTTTAACACTTCTTGGATTGAAAGATAAAAATAATACAAGCTTGTTTAGTCGAAAGAAATGTTAGACTCTACACTAAGAATTACGTACCGCGCTAATGTAAATGTACTGGAATTACGGCCGTAGACAGTGTAAGAGCCAATGTGGAAATGTTTAGACTACACTATGAACTTTGTACTGCCCTCATACTACAGCTACGGTTGTAGACAGCACAAGAAGAACCATATTATCTAACTGCAAGTATTTACCATTTTGCATTGTTGACCATACTAATATTAAGATACGTTGAGCTTTGATTGTCATGAATTATTTTTCCTACTTAAATTGCTTCCAAAAGGCCCTTCACGCACGGTCGTAAACGTAGTCGTATCGTAAGCGTATCATTACGACGCAGCTCGTACGTGACCAGCAATACTCTACATAATATCGTATCGTATGTAGTACATACGAATCTCTTACTACGATAGTATGCGGACTTGTTTGAACATGTACAGTCGCCGTCAGATATATCGGAGCAGACAAAGTGACCAAATTCTTCTGAACAGTTAAAATGTCAAAAAGTTTCATACACCACAAGTTACCATTAATACCTGAACATTAATTACTTCAATAATATCTGAGCAGATGCTAGTCAATAATTTCTATACACACAACTTACCAATAATATCTGAATACTCATCTATACAGGTAGCTAAATGAGACACATGACGTGCGTGACACATATTGACGTTATGAGTGTTCAGATGTTATTGGCATCTGCTCAGATATTATTGAAGTAATGAATGTTCAGATATTAATGGTAACTTGTAGTGTATGAAACTTTTTGACATTTTAACTGTTTAGAAGTATTTGGTCACTTTGTCTGCTCCGATATATCTGACGGCGACTGTACGCAGACTTATTGCACTCGCCGTTCGCACGTATTACGATACGCTTACGCTACGACACCGTGTACGAAAGGAAAATGTCATATCATAGGTAATTAATATGCCCGATTGGACTTTGTTCGCTACCAACTTCATTGCAGCGTTGGTTTGAAATTACAAATGGCCGTGGCCTTGAAATAAATTGCAATATACTCGAGTTGTTGCTGTTTAAATTATCTTGCAAAACAAAATCTTTTTTATTCACACTCGATTACTGATTGATGTCTCGAATGACCACTAGATACTGATGACCTAGATGTTTCGAGAACTAAATACCTACAATTAGTGTTTGCGCCGGGTGTGCGTTTATCAAATAAAAGACATGCGACGTTTGTGTTATTGCTCGTTTAGTGATTGCTCGGAATAGAAAAATACGCTTTCTTATCAAAAACCTTGACTATGTGCCTTAATTGTATAGATAAAAAATATAAACAATACCTGTTATCAGTCTCAGCCTAACTAATGTCCCACTGCAGGGCAAAGATCGGTTAATTGCAATAAATCATCTTTACAAAAATAGACATTGGCTTAATCAACATAATTGCTACAATATAAATTCGTGATCTCAAATCCTTTCTTTACTCTTAGAATTGAATACATAGTAGATAGGTATGTATGTATACACAATATCACAGTAGGTACATACGTCAACAATACGTCAAGGTACTGTTGACGTTGATTTGCAGTTCGGTATTATTTCCTATAGCACATGATATAAGGGCGGTATAAGATCCAAACTGTGCTTTTGATCTTTCTTAAACTACTAAATCATCGAGCCTCGATACAATCATCTACGTTCACGAGTAATGTTTTGTTTAAGTCACAACCTGAGCAATCGATAAAACCCATAACTGCCTGTCATCGTGCTGTCAACAGCACTATTGTTTTTTTTATTATCACAGCTATCTTTATAAACCTTTCCTCAAATTCCAGGAGGCCCATATTCGGCGTTTGCCGGCAAAGACGCTACCCGAGGACTTGCCACTGGTCAAGTAGCAGGCTCGGAAGTGGAATACGATGACGTCAGCGACCTCACACCTGATGAAGTTGCCTCAGCTAAGGAATGGGAAGAACAGTTCAGAGGTTGGTAATAAGTTATTTTTCTTGGCAGATTCTTTTAAAAACTTGGATTCTCTTTGTTTTAATCATCAATATAAAAGACTTAAAAAGCATAGGCATGAGGTTTTTGTTTATAAGTCTCAACTATGCGATGGAACGGGCCTCACTCCCACACGCGCTCTGTACCTACTGATTAGTATAGAGGTGCTTGAGGCTAGTGAACGAATCATCGTCAGATGTTCTCAAGCCGGCAAATGGCCTCTGATTAATCGTCTAAAATAATCCAGGACTTACAGCTAGGCGTGCTTTTCCAATTACGAAGGTGATGATGAAAAACACTAAATTCGTTCGACATGGTCACCCATTCCATACTGGACGCCGGCGTACGGTAAAAATTACATCAAAGTTAACAGTTGCAACCTGAGACATAAGGGCATTATAAATTCAAAAGTATGTATGTAGTCTGACGTGATTTCGACCGTACATTACTTAATTTTTTCGTTTCTTTTCCGAACCTTTCATGTTATTGCATAATTAGCACATTGAAAAGCAAATCTGAAATTCATCGCAGCAGATTTTCCTTCTTCTATTACATTTTTTAAATATAATAGAAGAAGGATTCACTTTTTACACTGCAACTACGTTTATTTACCAATGCGTATCTAACTATGTACTAGCAGAAACACATTGGAAACAAAGGATCATCCCACAACGTGCCACATACAAATGCAATACATTATTTTTACACATTGACAATGTCCTTGATGTGATAATGCACAATCATTTTATCTATAGTGTTTACTTTACATACCGGTATTGGGTCAAATTAAAGGGCGCCCTCAACTTTATCTGCGTGGGATTTGAATACTCGTCTCATCTTTTAACAAATAAATATTATTTTGCTGAAGTCTTCATCAAAATAACTCTGTGCCAATTTTCAACGCAAACAGTAACGGTTGTCTTCTAAAATAAAGAAGAAAATAAACGTTGTATTTGTTCCTTGATTGAAAGTTGCAAAGTCATTTATATGATGCGCATGGTGAATCAACAAAAAAATTGACATTACATATTATGACATACCAAACGTAGTAAAAACTTTAAACATGGACAATTTGTGACAGAAATTGAGTAAAAAAAATGTACTAGACACAATCAATTTATCTCAAGCTGACATTTTGACGAATAAACAACGGGTATTAACTGGGAACGACATTGAAACATTGAATAAACAGTAATAATCTTAACTCAGCTCACATAGACCCAAGATCATTTGCAAAAGTTCGTTCCCCAGATTGACCTAACATGAAATCGAACCCACGTCCTTTCAGCATTCGGGCACTACGCTGCACTGCGCTATTTCAAGAATATAATTATGTTTACGTGAGATCACCGACTGTCCTACATCAATATAATCAGGATTGTTTATTCATGACTAATTAATATATCGCGGATCAAGTGTTATCGTTAAACAAATCTTACAGATAACCTTCCGATTGAAAAAACAATAGCATTAAAGCCACCTTTCTCTGACATAGTCATAGTACCACTACATAGTATAAAAGAAAGTCGCTTTTTTCTATCCCTATACCTATTAAACAACAGCGTACATAGGGATGTAAGCTTAAATCTTTAAAACTACGCAACGGATTTTGATGCGGTTTTTTATATAGGTAGAGTGATTCAAGAGAAAGGTTCTTATTTGCAATAAAGAATAGAAAAGCCAATATTTCTAAGTATTCACATTACATTAGAACGAAACCGGGGCGGGTCGCTAGTAAATAATAATCTAGCTCGGAATTTATTTTACAAAATCGATAACTAATGTCGATTTCAAAATAGAAATTGAAAAGAAAAACTGACCATCTTACCTAATCGAATAAGATTGTCATTTAAGTAGGTATTTCTTTTCTAATCCCCAAAATTCGGGATGCTGAAAACAAATGTCAATCTTAATTACTGGCATTTTCTTACGCTTCTAATCTTGTGGCCTTGTTTAGGGTTCTCCGCCACGGGTAGGTATTTAATGTTCAAAAAGTAAACAAAGTTGGAACAATTAAATATCTTTATATTCATAAACTATTTTGTATGAAATCTCACAATTACTTGTAAAACATACAATGTAAAATATAGTACTTCCTAATGGTTGATGTTAAGTACATTTTGAAGGACCTATGGAACGATAGTGTTGTTCGCTCTGAAGGAACAACAAAAGAAGTTCTATGAAAACTAATATTAAGGTAGCAGTGCTTTTTTTTTCCTGTCGATGGCAGGCTGGTTATAATGCAACCTCTTTTTAAGTATTTAAGAAAAGAAGTTACATATTTTTGAAAAAAAACGATGTTCTTTTGTTCCTTCCCTTGTTTTTTTCACCGTACTACATATAGGTAACACGCTTTTTAATTTTCTGCTTATTTATTTTGTTTGTTGGTATCTTTTTGGATTCTGTAAACATTTTATTATTTTAACGTACGTTTTTCATTTTATAATCCACTTTCATAACACACTCCACAATAATATAGATATACGTGAACCTATAACTAAGACAAATGAAATCATCTATATTTTAATAAATTACTTAGCCAAAATAAAACTGGCTTGCTATTTCAACTAAATAGAAATGTAAAAAATCTTGTATGTATGTACACCTGAGTTTGAAATGCGGTTTAATTTTTAGGTTATACGGAATTCTTGTGACTCCAGCCTTACTCAATTTTACTTGCCATTAAATTCATTTTTATTTTTTTAAGAAAAATATGACATCGTGGGACGCCTCCTCAAGCCGGGAGAGACGCCGCAAAAATACAGCGACGATGAAAGTGAGGACAAGAAGACACAATAGAATAACTATTCCTAATTTTTGTTGAAACGTTTTATGTAGAAATAGGGTAAAAGCTGTTTGAATTTTTAATAAAACTTTTTTATAAGGTTGAGTGTTATGTAGTGCCTCTTATTGTAAGCACAATCATTTTAAGCAACAGGGATGTACAGTCACGAGCAATAAAATATACCTAAGCACTCGAGCTCTTATGATGTTACCATAAGGTTTGTTTTAAATGAGTTTGTATACGTAATAGTGCACGTTACTGTACCTCGTCGTTTTTATTTTTACTCTAAGCATTTTTTTACATACATCTCAGGCAAATACTACAAATTACCCATTTTACAAACAGTATTGTCACTTCACTACGGAAAAATGTTTTGAGCATGGCTGAATGAAATGCCTTCACTTTGTAATCAACTACATGATTTGGCACCTCGGTTTAAAAAAACCGTTGCCGCGTATTGTTCAAATTAGTCCATAATTAATCACGCGTGGTGTTGCATGTCAATACCAATAATAATGGCGCCGGTCAGATGAACAGCTGATACTATTGTGGAAGACATTAATAATACACGTGGATACCTAATGACGCGTCTAACGTTACAAGTAGTGTTGTTAGTAGTTTTATGGACCATGCTTTTAGTGAACTATTAAGTTAGACACAATGAAAACACCATGGACCAAATTAAATATTTTTGAGGTTATTTAGTACATAAACAAACGAAGTGTCCATGAAAAATGGCACCGCAGATTTCTCCAGCTCGTTTGCTATAATATTGTGAAAAAAAAAAATCACCCTTCCACACTGTCCCATTTTAAACACATTTTTTTATGTCTCAGATTACGAGCTCTATATTTTTAAAAGCCATTTTAAATACCATATAAAAATGATATATCGATGGCCGTCGGTGATTAGTACAATCAAAAGTACATCACGCTAAATTTGGACTTGACTTTAGATCCCCCCCCCCCCCCCCTTGTAGTCAGCATAAGAACTTATATCAGACTGCAAGTGTCTACCTTAATGTGCTGTTGATCGTAAATAGACACATTGAGGCGTCCATGAAAAATGGCACCGCAGCTTCGAGCGTCCAGCGAGCGACACGTCTAGCTCGTTTGTTATAATATTGTGAAAAAAATAGAATCAAGGGCAATCTTCTAGGCTGTCCCTATTTTAAAAACAAGAACATTTATGTCTCAGATCACGAAAATTGTATTTTTAAAAGCCAATAATATACTACTGGTCGCTGATTGAATATTAGTATAAATGAACAGCAATCGATGGCCGACCGTGAAATGTTCCCAAAATTTCTGGCATCTGATTTCAAGTAAATTTTAATTTTAAAACTTTAGAAATAATAAGTTTTTAATTCAGTAATTATGTCAACAGGATATAATAATATTTAGTTATACTGAACATTATCTAGATACAACGACAACCACTGACTTAATATTGTTATAATTGAAGAGCTATGCTCGATGTTTCTCTAAGGGATCGAATCCATAATGAGGTGATCCGGGAAAGAACTAAAGTCATCGACATAGCTCACAGGATTAGCAAGCTGAAGTGGCAGTGGGCTGGCCATATCAGCCGCAGAGCCGACAACCGTTGGGGTAAACGAGTTCTGGAGTGGAGACCACGCCTCGGTAAACGTAGTGTAGGACGCCCTCAGGCCAGGTGGAGTGACGATTTGCGCAGGACGGCTGGCGGGAGCTGGATGAGAGTCGCCGAAAATCGAGCGAAGTGGCGAACATTTGGAGAGGCCTATGTCCAGCAGTGGACTGCAACAGGCTGATGATGATGATGATGATGATGAATGAATTGATTTCCTCCAAATCATCGCATTACAAATCCGCAATGAAAATTTATAGAAGCGATTGTTGTTTTAAACTGACTATGTTATTCTTTTATGGCAAATTTAAAAATAATTGCTAAATAAGAATAATTAATTCTATAACACGAATTCACCTGTGACATTTATAGTTAACATGAGAAAAGTGATTTGCGTTACTATACAAAGGCTATTCGCAATAAGATAGACCAACATTGTTTAATTAAACATAAACTTGAACATACTTTTCCATAACAATTATAATATTAGTCTAAGATCGATTTTTCCTCTGTTAACTGGGTAAAAAGCAGTTTTTATCAAAGATAAAGTAGGGACGTAAGTATAAAGGTACTAAATTGGTAATATTCAATATCACAAATAGGTTGTTAATATTCGTATTGCTGTGCGATTAGTGATTGACATGTATTTTTGGTTTAAAATGTATATTATTCTCTATCTTACAAGATCTTATAACATGCAAATGTTCAGTTCTAAATGCATGCATCGTCTCAACTCTCACTGCAACACAATTCGGGGCACACCGGTCGAAACGGCGCAGAGTGCCAACCAACTACTCACACCAGCGCGAATGATCTAGGGTTGTAACGCCTAATAATAAGGTACATTGGGGCTGATTCAAAAACGCCAGAAGGGAGCCCATTCGGAAAGTCAATGTTTCGTCTCTTTCCAACTGCTCATGTAAAGAAAGAGATAAACATAGTTTCCGAATTCGAATCCATTTTTTTGAAATTGGAATAGGTGCGCTGGACAGGCTCACAATAACGGAAATATTTTGGCCATTTGAGGTCACGTTGAATTGGGGAATTCAATAATTAGCCTTTAGATTAACCGAGATTTTTGAAAAATACTACAAAACCTCAACGCTGCCTCATTTTGGGTCAGGCTCCGGATTTATTTTGGTAAGAAAAAAGTAATATTCAATGATCTGATAGAACCAGAGGTAGACGAAGCGTACGAGTCACTTAAAGAGTAAATAAGTTAAAATAATAAGTAAGTAATACATTGGGCTGATTTTGCAGTTATGGAGAAAAACATCAAGTGGGAGATAATACCAGGTAAGTGTTGCTGCGATGCACAGCATTCTGAAAGTCGCGCCGCACGTTCTTATCGCAATTGCCACAGTACCTAACAATCATGATCTATGAAGCCTAAACGCGGGATACGTCGACCTATACGAGAGTTATCTAGACAATCATTTACACATCACACTGTAAGTAAGGTACAGGTCTATGTTTTGTATTTCGCTAAAGATGCATAGTCTTTAGCGAAATACTAGGCTATGCGGCAAAAGACCAAAAGCGGAGATCATAGAGAAATGCTAGACCTCACTGGGTGCAGCTCACTTCCGGTAGCTTTTTTTAAAGATTTGAGCAATAGCAGCACTTTTGTAACGAATGATCATGATTAAAATATATAAGAACGAGTAGTATTCTAATCTCTATCAAGTAGTGGATGGACCATTTATTACATTCGTGAAAATCAAGACTGTAACTGTTGCAAATGCAACGCATTCCAATTAAGTTGCATTTAAGTTCTTACTAAGTAGGTACACAACTAACAATCCTACTGACAGCCCTACTGGACTTGCACCGTATTCAGGACGTATTTCATTGTTGGAAAGTTTAATCGCTGCGACCGTAAATATCAATAGAGAATTGCACTTTGAATGGACCTGCTTTGTACGTGCGCTCGGTTTTTGTAATTTAAAAAATGCCATTTACGAATGGGTAAGGAACGGAATGATAGATGTACGATGATTGAAAACTGTATAACATGTATTGTTACTAATAAATACATTCTTACGGGAACAAAGGTACCAATAGCACTTCTAAATGAATTTCTGAGCTTCTGTTATCTCTGTAAAGACTTCATCTGGAGAACTTATGAAAGATATTGATATTGTTTATTGTATTTGATGGGCAGGCCACATCGCTCGTAGGACCGACGACCGTTGGGTAAAGAGGGTCCTCGAGTGGCGACCACGTACCGGACGACGCAGCGTGGGGCGGCCCCCAACACGATGGACTGACGACATCGTCAGATGTGCGGGGAGTCGCTGGATGCAGATAGCGCAGGACCGCGCGTTGTGGCGTTCTGTAGGGGAGGCCTATGTCCAGCAGTGGACAAAAAGAGGCTGATGGATGGATGGATGGATGGATTGTATTTGATGTACAATTTTTGTAAATTCAACGAATATTGTACAATAAAAGCGGTATTTTTTCTGAAAGTGCTTTCTTCTGACCGACCTTTTGGTAGAAAATGTCGTTAAAATATTTTTTTGTAACTTTAAGAACGAAACTGACCAATGGACTCTTTTAATAACATTTGAGACTTTATTATTCATGAGCTCTAGAAAACAGCTAGTCTTTAAATGTTTTTTTTTTAAAATGGATGACCTAATTTAACGTAAAGAGGCATCATATCATAAACACGCTCATTAGGTAGGTACGTCACAATTTTACGTACCAAACTTAAGGAAAGTTATGATACTATGAGTAACTTCAAAAGTAAAAACTCTATGTTACACGGCCGTACCCATTTTTCGTCATCTACTATTTCCTCTACCTTAAGGTTGTCGGGAACAGATCGCTTTCTAGCGATAAGACCGCCTAAATTGTACTTAAATAATCTATAAAACCCTTTTTCTGTAAAGCTTTAAGTATATCAATCTATCTATCTCTACGCACTGCTCCGTTTCAAGGTGATTATGCATCAAACACATTTAAAAATTTAAGTAAACATAAAATCACAATGTAAACAATACTGGTGACTATGTTTTCTATGCAACAATGACTAATTCTTCAACTGTATACAAGTGGAGTATTGAAAAGAAGATCTTATTACTAAATAAAACGAGAATCCAAAACAGTCGTTTAAGAATTCGCCAATACAGTTTTCAGTTATTGGGTCGCAGACTCGAAGTCAGTTTGAGAGCGGAAAGCGCCCGGCCCGGCAATGAAGAGTTACGGCGGAACACAACACAACACTTCTTATATAAGAATATATTGCTTACGTCGTGAGTTCCCGGCCAACTTTGAAGCATTTCCACTGATACGATTTTGTGAACTTGTATATGATGCTCGGGATTGGCGCGAATATTGTACGACGTTTTGCTCGTGTGATATTTTGACGGTACCCTCGGAGCGGGAAGTTTGCTCCAGTTTGTTTATAGGTACTTAGTTCCGTTTGTGTTTTACTTCTTTACGGTTTAATAAGTTGCTCATTTACATTTTAGCATGTCATGAGTATGAAACAAAGTTGTACATTTTTACAATCTGATAGGCTCATTCGAAATTCAAGCCGAAATCGCGTGCAGCTGCATTGTGAAATATTTAACAAGCCAACCACACTAATAGGAAAATCTTTAGTCTGAACGTAATATTAATCATTTTGGTGATTAACAATTGGATTCGTAATGGATTCGTAACGTTCTATTAATATTGTCGACACTGGTATTAGCCAACGAGTAACTAAATAATAAATAAAATAAATAAATGCGCCAGACAGTCACACCAATCACCTGGTCTCAAACTAAGGTTTTCCCTTGTACTATGAGCACCAGACGACGGTTACGAACACGAGGCGGGCGTCGTCTCAGCACACCCAGACCCAAGTCAATTTAGAAAAGTTCGTTTTCCACATTGACCTGACCGGGAATTGAACCCGGGAGCTTTCGCGCTTTGGCCGTCTAACTTAGCCACTGCGCTACCGAGGTCGTCTCTAAATGGGTACTACCTACTTAAAAATTTCGACGTGTAAAATAATATTAAAACTCACAATTCTAAAATCACCAATACTCCATCATAAACCAATGGTAGATAAAGATACCTACTTACTAAGAAATTACGTACTATTTAATTTTTAAGATTAGTTTATAATATCAATACTTACCCAGACGGTATTTAATATTTCGTTAGTCTGGTAATCTAATTATTGGTTAACTTACAAATCTAGCAACTTAATATGTCTGAATAGAAATTGATCGTTCATTACAAAAATCGAAGATGAACATTATATTTACATATACAGCTTTATTAAAAGCAGTGAATAGTAAAAAATAACATCGATAGGTTTGTTATAGGTTCATTATCGATTAATCATGAATAGTCGAAATCGATGGAGACAAAGAGACTGCAGTATACGATAGTCATAAATGATGTTAACGATGATTTTCATATCAGAAGCTATATGAAAACAGACTTCAAGCTGGTTTATTACGTATTTTGTGATTCTTTGTTTGCATTCAATATAAAGCTCGTACAGTTTTAATACTGGGGTTCGTATAATATAATACTATTGTTACTAAAAATTGATTTAACCTGTCGTGAGTTGCTAACTTACAACAATATTGTCTGTATTTTTATAAATTATGTTGTCATAGAAAATTCAAATGATCTATAATAATCGGTAGTTTTAATAGTTTTGTCAAAATTAATACTTTCAAAGGTATTACTATTACCTAGTTCGATTTTAGGTACAATATTAAACTAACAGCAGATATGATATTAATGAATACCAAGTACCGTATCAACTTCTTATTATTAGGTAAGTACTTCATATTTGTGCGTGCAAATGGTACAAATAGGCATATGCTTCATATAATAATAGGCGACCAGTTTTGAAATATTTGTTAAGTAAAATTACGGGTACGATAATTTATGCCATATGCTTTGAAAGGCATGTTAGGGTACCATTTGATATCTTATTTTTGAGCCAGTGGCCTTGACATAACGTTGAAGGTAACGGACTATTTGATGTTTGTTAAATTGCAAAAATAAATCGGATATGAAAGTTTTGCAATTTGTTTATTGGCCGTACTGTGATAGTTAAGTTGGAGCAGCTGACCATTAATCGTTAAGCCCAACCAGAGCTACTTAGCGGTTTGAGAAGAATGGGGCCTAAAATTGTCTGTTCTCATACGATAAATCCGCTTACAATACGTCGAAATGTTTATTTTTTACTTGTCACTGTGACATGCAAATCTTTGATTCTTGTAGTTGGACCTCACTCCAACATGATGCCATCTAGTGTAATTTTTAAAAGCATTATTTCTCCTTGATCGTAGATATGGTTAATCACTAACTTAGCTTTCATAACCCCACCCTGAGCCATCGTGGTGGAGTTACTCCACCACGATGGCTCAGGGTGGGAGTAGGGATGATGGTTACATCATCCCTACTAATATTATAACTGTGAAAGTAACTCTGTCTGTCTGTTACGCTTGCCCGCTTAAACCTCTCAACCGATTTTGATGAAATTTGGCATAGGTATACGTTGAACCTCAAGAACGAACATAGGCTACTTTTTGTTAGAAAGTAAGGGGGGGGGATAATGCCACCTTTGAAAGTTTATATGGGAAAATGTTTATTTTTTAAGTTAGAGATATGAAAGTTGGCACAAATATAGCTCTATTAAAATATAGACTATAGGGAAGTTAGGAGTAAAACCGACCATGAAAGGATGTAGTCCACGCGAACGAAGTCGCGGGCACAGCTAGTTCCATTATATAGTTTAGGTGAGCCGTGAAAACTCATTCAATTATCTCATGTTCTATTCGTGTAAAGCATATTAACTTGATTTAAGTTAACACTTGTAGTTCAGTAACTTCAAGCAGCATTAGGTACTGTTTATATCTAGGAATGTGTCGCTGGGACCGCTTCAGCGATTGCTGGGCAATTTCCTAGCGATTTCATCCATCGCCGGAGCACTGACAAAGGCGACTAATCTCTGGATGAGACTCTATTTTACGCTTCATCTCATTCAGAATTGTTTTATTAAATGCCTAAAATTTTTAAGTACTTGTGTAAGTGTTTATTCGAGGCGGCTTAACGCTAATAAGATTGCCATCTCAACCCAAGATTTTAGTAAAACGGGCCAGTTTACTTTGATTTATGTTTTAATTTAGATACGCCTATATTTACGCTCAACTATCAATTAGAACTAGGCCAAGTTTCTGATTGAACATTAATAACGTAAGTTTTCAGCATTCATCGCTTTGCCAATCATCTTTAAATTATAAGCTTAAACGTTAAAATATAATAAAATTTACAATACATTAATTATTTTAGTTTTATGTTTAAATATCCATGAAAACTTTTTTCTGATTTGCCTGTTAAAATTTAATCCATTCATTACAATCCAGTCGCACAAGGTGAAGATTATTTAAATGATGAATTATGTATTTAAATACGTTATTGCTATGAAATTATTGACACATACATTTGAAAGATTTCCAGAAGTAATAAGTTTGCATAACAATTGAAAATTATTTCTTATCCAAAAATACAGGTATATAGGGAACAATTAACAAGTTTAAGTTGTCAGAACATCTAATCTATAAAAATATTTTTCCCGTATTGAAAAGATTATTAGGTACCGATAAAAGTAAGACTATTTTCATGCTTAAAATTTAGTTCGATATTAAATAATTGTGATTCTAAAGTCCTTTCTAGCTACGACACTGCTGGCATTTCAATGGTTTCTTAAGAAATAAAGGTTTTTCTTTTAAGTTTTAAACCGATTTATGTATACAAGGAACTCTCGCTAAAAAGGTCGAAAAGTAAGAATTGATACGTTTCTCGGCTGGAGAGAGGTGAGTAGAGAAAGATAGGGGAAGGATAGCGTTGAAGAATTACGAACTAGGAGGGCATAAATAAATTAGCGGTTGAACCGCGTTGCAGGTAGCGGGAGACTTATGCACAAACTTACTGGTAATGTTATTTTCAGCTCCACAGTCCCGTTTTTCTTTTGTTACTTTAAGTAAGGAATGTAGTTTATGTGACTCTTTACTTTAAAATTAAAGTATACCTAATATGAAATAAAAATTAATTTAAAAAATAACGTCGCTTACTTAGGGCTTCGTGCAAGAGGTCGGCAATATTCCCTGTTTTTTGACTCGACTAATCCTCTGGCCTAGGCAAAAGTCAGCCCTCTAATATGCTGGTAAATCTTTTTGGTATTTGGTTACAGCACGGAAGATACTGTAGGCATTCGGTCGCCAGGGCCTAGGTGTAGAAGACTTGAATATTCGGTACCAAAATAGTGAACTTTTTTACATATGTGTATTATGATTAACTTGTTGAATATTTTTTGTGAAAATAACTCTTGAATATATATCAGAATATGTATGTCGTATTGTTTTGCTACTTGCTTCGTATCTATCAGAGATGTCCGATCTGTATCGAAAAACCGATGTTTTCTTTTTTATTGAAAAACAATTAGTTTTCTGAAATGTATGTGTGTGTGTGAAAACCAGTGGAGGCGCGATCCTATTAAATATACGAAAAATAATCGGTCCTTATAACTGCATTTTAGTTGTGACCATCTTTTGATTATTTCGTCGAGATTATAAGTTATTATTACTCAATAGCACTTTCAGTATCAGATAATTATTTTATTATTTTTATAGTACTAAACGCCGTACTAGCGAACTTTAAATATTAGAAACAGAAAATTTTTATCTCCCCTTGCGATGCGGGAATACGTATGGTAAGAGCAGCACGCGCGATACGTGAAGGTCGTTCGATTCCCGCATCGCAAGGGGAGATAAAAATTTTCTGTTTCTAACAGATAATTATTTTTCAAACTAAAATAAATATTATTCTCTTATAATTGTCTACTACTGCATAAAACACTAGGTTTTGAAATCAGAACTTTAAGTAAAGCTTCAATTATATAAAGAGCTTGAAAGTAACGTTAATATTTAAAAAATGCAGGACAATCTCACTTAAGTCACACGCTGAGTCTTACCACTATAAGAGCAATTTGAAACACATTCCAAAAAGTGTGTCAGGGCCCAAGTAACGTTAATATTTAAAAAATGCAGGACAATCTCACTTAAGTCACACGCTGAGTCTTACCACTATAAGAGCAATTTGAAACACATTCCAAAAAGTGTGTCAGGGCCCTATTGTAGTAGCACCCATTTCCCGCTTACTCCCATTCTCCCAGTGTCCTCTATGAGCAACATAAATTCGTATACATGTATGTAGCTCAGCTAACTTAGATGTGTGGTTGATGTCCTATTAAGCCATATGACGTCATCGTGCGTATCGTGCACATCCTGCGCCGTTTTGCTGCTTAAGAAAGACTGGCAGTTTATAAAAATGTGCACAATAGTTCGAATGGTTTGACAAACTCACACTTCTTCACACTCAAACAGACCTTAACAAAACAAAAAATACAACAGTTAAAAAAATAATTGACTTTTTGTTTTCTGATTGATTTGACAAAATTGTTGGCGAGGTTTAAAACATTTTTATGAAGAGTCTAAGATTTATTTGCAAAGATTGATGAATTAACTTTGTATTAAGTTTTACTTTTTTAGCATCAATGAGTAACATAAGTAACATATATATATAAATATCGTTGCATACATTTCCGGGTCCGCGTTATTCTCAGCCCAGCAATAATGATGTTGTCAGTAAGGGGCCGTTAGATGAGAATCTGTAAGCTAAGTGGAGTAATAAAATAGCCACGGAATGATTTCGTAAACTTTTCCTTTGCTGCCCCAAAAACACGGGGTCAAACTTGAAGGGAAGATGCGTAATTAAAGCAAGCGCCGGTGATTCGGCAAACGATGCCTATTAGCCGGGGCGGACTTGTGAGCAAGTTGTGACGAGGCCATCAGACCTTCCTCCTCCAAAACTTGCTTCCATGAGAGCCGCTTTGTGTTAGCGGTATTTTTACTGCCAGATAAACCAATGTTTAATGCGTTTGAAACGCCATGAAAACGACAGAGCGCTTCGTGTTCCGAAGGCAAGCAAAATATTTTAAAACGGAAAATCTCCAAAACTGAATTAACTAAATTGACCCTTTTTAGTGTTTATTTAGGTAGTTGTTCGTATTAATTTAAATCCTTCCAATGAAAAAATACAAAACAGCTCTGAAATTGTGTTTACATATTTGCTGAAACAATATATGTATTTGTCGAAAAACAAGGATACCTATACATCATATTTTATATCAGTTACATTTTAAACCACCTTAAATGTGGTGTAACGTGTTTTTAATTACTTAATACAGTAGTTCTCATTACACATAAACACAACATCAAATCAACTTGAGAGCTAGCCCGTTTTAACATTACACATATTATAAAACTTTATACGCTTTGAAAATAAAATTATAACATGGACTGGGAAATATAACAAATTTGAACAGATCAACGATGCCGCCTGCACATAAAAAAAAGTTCAACCACCTAAAAACGTGGTATTGCAGCAACGCAAGCACGTAAATACTTCTCCTGATCAACGGTTCCTTGTCAGATATTCATCCTAGAGCAAATCTGCATCACGGCCGGCTAAATAAATAAAGTTAAGATACTGGCAAAAATATTTAACCGACGTTGAACCTTGTTGCGGCCACGTAAGCGCGTAAATAAATCTACTGTCGCCACTAACTCGCAACGTCGCGACGCGACACAGTTGCCAAACTCGGAGAAGTATACGTTGCGGCTTACACAATGTGTAAATAATAAATTCAGACTGCAGTAGAACTTACCGGATCAGTTACTTTCTTTTTTTAGCGAACAGAAATATGTCTGTTAATTGGTCTGCAATATTTTTATGCTACAACTATATTTCATGTGAATATGTAACCACGGCCATCATTTTACAATAATATGGTAGATGATTAAAAAACATATTATTAAGTATTTTGAAAACATATGTAAGACACTACATGTTAACAAAAATTTACGCTTTAAAATTAAGTTTGATGTCAATTCTTGGTCAGTTATCACGAAATAGTGACGTTAATACACTCCTCAACCAAATTTTGATGCACTGTATAATTATATTTTTTATTTATTATGGGCACTTGTTTTTCTTTGAGAAAAATTAGTAACCTGCGATAGTGAGACAAGATGTCGTGCGTATTTCATTGTAATAAGACCGATGTTCACACATTTTTTGCTAATTTTAACAAAAAATAAAAAGTAATAAGTCTGTCATTTTAAATCGAAAAAAAATAGCTTTGCACATTTACAATTAAGACCTTTTCCTACATTCGTGATAAAAATGTTAATGGTAAATAAAAAATATTCCTGTATTTTAAAAAACTAACTGACATACTAAATAAAATCATCCCAATTCTCAGCAGATTGTCAAAAGGACTATTTAGGTTAACTTTTGTATTCTTTTGGCATTAGAACTAAACAAACCCGTTAAAAACCGATTAAAAAGAACACAAATTTTCCCTCTCTTCAGAATGCGAAATCCCGCCGGATAATATTTTAATATGAAAAAAAAATTGACAAAAAAAAGTACCTAATCCGTGTTGCTCCACGATCAAAACGTACGTTTAAATTTCCTGAATCGGGTATACATATTTTGATCAACGTGGTTGTGTAGACTATCTGACATCCATAATCCGCGGAAGGTTCATCAATCTTTGAGCAGCGTCTGTGGCACAAAGAGCCCGCTTTGGGGTATCCGAAGTTCATAACGATCTATGACGCCTGTTGACGAACTTAAATTGCGTTTCCGGGGGCACCGCTGTTTGTTCTCCGGGCGCCACCGAAAGACCAAATATTTATCGAGAATTCGAGACCAGTTTGTCTCGAATATTCTCCATTTAAGACTTGCGCGCTTTATTTAAAAACTTGTCATAATTTACAGGAAACGCGATTGGAATATTAATTAAGGAAAGATACGTATACATGGGTACTTGTGTTATCAAACTTTTTTGGAAATTGTAAAACATAATTGTTAAAATAAGCTACTCGTAATACCAGTTCCAACTGTTCTGATAAGAATAGGTACATTGCTTTTCATTCTATTGGTGTCATTTGACTGTTGTTAAATCCAAAATCATTCTGACCTCCACCGATATAACAGAATTAATTAAAATGGTAAATTAATGGGTTTGTTTTAAGAGAGGTAGGGCATAGGGATTTATCGCTCGAAATGGAGCAGCCCGTCTGGTGAAATACCTCCACCTTACAGAAGACCGCAGCCAAATAACAATCACTTTTGTGTTGTTGTGTTCCTGCGTGTGAGTAAGGTTTCCAGAGCTCCTGGGGGGTGCTACATTAGTAGTAGGGGTCAAGCCTTCAAGGTTAGGGCGACAAGTCCAGTAATAGATTTATTATGCTGTACTTGTCACCCTTAAGCTAGGACCTCATTACCACTTAACATCAGGTGGGATGAGGTCAATTTTGAAGTGCAATTTTAAAAGAAAACCCACTGTGATTTGTCATACAGAGAAGCATTTCGTATTTTAATTTACGTGTAATATATATTATTTTTAAAGTATAATATTATTAAGAGCTAATAAAATCGGCATGTATAATTTAACATTTAATTTTAGACTTAGTCAAATAAATATCTAAATTGGTTTTAATTATTATTATCACTTTTATTTCGCACTTCAAATATACTGCATATATTTTAATTGCTGACTCTTACATAGTGTTCAAAATATTATATCCTTTTGACCCGCAATCGTTTACCCAAACAAACTTAGCGGGTCGTCCTTTGTCCACTTGGGGATAACTTAGCCCGTAAGCCTATCAGTGGAAAGCAATCCATTAATTTATCATACAACAAGCGTAATTAGACCTTGACCCTCCTAAACGTTTAAAGGCTTAACTTAACAACGTTTCGAAGGTAGCCAGACACACGCGTGTAGTCGATAAATGCCCAATTTGATCGAAAGGGCTCGAAACGGTCTAAACGTTTCAATTAGGTGTCTTTCAGTCTAAACATATATATATATATATATATATATATATATATATATATATATATATATATATTTATATTATTTGTAAGACAGCTCATGATCACGCTTGGTGCAGCTCAACCGAAACATCGGACAGTAAGTAGTTCGCATTAACTACTAAATATGTTGTCGGGTTTCAACCGCTTTATTTATTTCAAGCTATGTTTTTGTCGTTTTTTCTTTTTTCTTTTTTGTGTGTAGTTTTTAGCATAAAATTATAAGCGCCACTCGATTGCGTGGGGAACTAGCAAGAGCTAGGGCACTTGCTAATTCTTCAAGCAAGGGGTTCCACCAGAATACCAGCGCTGCTGGGAAGTTAAAATGTCGCAGCGGCATTCGCTGAGGTGGAACCCAAATTAGCCTCACAAAGTATTTATACTATATCTGTTTCATTTGTCTTGCGTTGTTTGTAAATTTTTTGATGTCAATAAATGTTTTTTCTTTCTTTCTTTCATTCAAACATTTAATATGGAACGCGAACGTCTGAAAAAACTATTATTTGATTTAAGGATAACTTTATTCTTCAACTTAAACCGCCGATTTTGTAAATCTAAGAAAGTTCCTGTATAAAAAAGATTTCAATTAAAAAACTCAAGTATTTCCAATACGGCTCTGAAGGAGTTGATCATCATCAGACAAATATATGAATGCACAGGCGGGATTGAAATGAGAAATCTTTATAAATTACATCAGTAATATTTATGAATAACCTATGTAAATCAAATCAAGCTATCATCGTATTGGTACTTTTAACCACTGAGAAGATACCGGCAAGAAACTCTGAAATCTTCATTATAAAAGAAAGCTACAGGCACATACTTGAAACTAATTTTGCACCAAGACATACAGGGTAATTTGTCAATTGTAAAACTCTTATTAATCGAATGTAATGATGAAAATTATAAGCAAATATAGGATTTAAACTGTAAAATAAAATAATAATATAATTTTTCTTTTTGCTAGACATTTAGTCTATGTAAAATGTGAAATTAGTTTATGTTTGTAAATCGATAAAAACTTGCAAATTTAATTCCAGGATTTCTAGTTTTTCTAATTAACTATGCAAACATACGTCACGCTACCGCGTAGTCGTACCGTTTGCTTTTTTTTATTAATGCCGCGTTTGACTTTTCACCCAAATGTGTGTTTGTGTTCACTACGGATTAGCAAAGATAAATACGAATTCGTCGCTTTGTCACTGGAGCTTAATTGGGTCGGCTTAAGATTGGAAGGCTTTATTGAACATATTCACAACTGTTTGCTTACACAAAATCTATGGAGGTATTGACAATTTAATAATATAAATACAGCAAGGGGGATCGAGTATTTGGGGTTACAATCACACAACATTTAAAATATTTTTCCACAATGTGATAAAATATAAACTGTTTGAATTAAGACCGCCATTTAATAATTTTATTACAAAATATTATGATAGCGTTTAAAATTGTTCGTTTTATGTTCAAACGACTTTTATTTTTTAACTAATAATTGAGAATTCGGGCTTTTATCAACAACTACTAATTGAACAACTATCATTAGGACAGACAATGGTACAAAACATTTTATTATGTACGGGAAAAAGGATATGCATGGTATGGGTAAATTATTTTGTCGTAATTGACGTAACATTTTATTTTAGTTAATTAATATTCCACTGCAAGGCCTGTGCCTTCATCACAATCACCACGGTTACTAGATATTTATTTGTGATCACAAAATAAACTGATGCTGGGGTTGGAGTAATTTGTAACACATTAACTCGACCAAGGTATCATCCCTAGAACCCGGAGATTATAATCGAGTACTAAAACCGCTAGACCGCGCGGAGCATATTACCGTTTACGACGCGTTGCATTCAAATGGTAGAATAATAACAGGATTAGCATTTGAACATTAAAGGTTAACTACTGAATTAAATTGGCACATCAATTTGATACCTGATTAAAAAATTTTATTCGCGCTCAAGTGATTAAAAAGGAGATGAATATCCCTCCCTTTTGCGGAATTCCACCGATTGATTTCCGCATCTCGAGAGGGTAAAACAATTTCCCGGACCTGAATCGTTCTTGTAGTTGCGTGCTGGGTCCCCTGGCTCTCAGGGGAGTTTCTACGGCCGAATCCTACGCGGTATGAACTCAACTACGTCGATAACAAAAACGTGTAATACACCTTTATGGGAAAACACACGCCAAGACATAAATAATGCAACACAAGAACAAAACAAGCAATAAAATAAAATTACGAAAAGAAAACCTGACTGCAAAGGGTTCGCTTGAAATAAATAATTAAACTTATATGCACTTGTAAACAGTTCCTTTGAATTGAAAAAAATATTAGAGTATTTCGTTTCTAATCATAAACTTGCACTATTTTTGGGTCAAAGCCGTTGTATTCCATAAATTAATTTTACATAACATTACACACAAATTTTAGAACCGGTTGCCTTTTTAAATAGCATTAAATTTACTTCGGGCTGGCCTTCTAAACTTTAAAGAACCGTTCAAAAAGTTGCATTGCAAATAAAAGATAGCTACGTCATTAGGGATGCTACGAAATTACTTAGAATTCGTAGTCGCGTAGCGAATTATACGATCTTAAATGGCTACAATTAAGATGATCTTGTCAAATTTACAATTCATCATTCACTTTCACATCAATTTTTTATAGAAAATGCATACCTATATCAGGAAAAAAAACTTTTAATCTACTTAATCAAGTCTTAAATAATGCTGTCATTCAAGTAAATAAAATTCCACATAAATATATTCACCTAACATAGGTGAACTCGCTGAATGTCATACGAGAAAGATATGAAATGTTTCCATTTATCGTCAAAGCAAATTTCGCTTGAGAGATGACTTTCATTACATCCGGTGTACTTTTCACGAATTACACTCATTTGAATCATGTGAATACGTATTTGTCATAATATGGGCAGGCAGGTAACAACAGATTTCATTATTATACTTACAGTATTATGTGTGCGATTCGTTTTTGTGTAGGGGAAATAGAGTTGTTTTAAAATTAAATAAAATTCAAAGTCTGAAATAAATATATTTGCAAAAACTAAGAAAAAAATCCGCTTTTATTATGCACAAGGTATTTCGAACTTCAGAAGTAACTGAAAAAGCTAGTGAGACCATGACGGTTCATTGATAAAAATTACAAGTGCCATGATCTTGTACCTATGACACACAAAATCCGTACCTGAAGGCGTACTTGAATGTAATAATCCATACCCACCCACAAAAATTGTCTAATGAAAAAAGGATACTATAAAATAGGAGGTTATATTGATCACAAAAATGTTTGGACTCGATAGCTTTAATTATGTAGACTAGTTATAAGCTAAATTGTTTGTATGTTTTCTTGCATGTTACCATAATTGTAAGTTTTGTAAAGAGTAAAACTATCGAGCATTCCGAACGAGCGAGTGATAACATTCCGACCGCAGTGGTAGTATAATTTGACTTATTCATAAATGTTTATGTAAAAGTTTACATGAAAAAAGTCATTTTTTTTAAATGTACTTAAAAAATATTTTACGGTGCAATCACACCAGTACGTTGGTAACAGTTGACATTTTACAGTTGAATTCAACGTCAATAATCGGATTTTGGTATGGGAGCATCTCCGACATCAAGCTCTATTACCTCCTGGTAACTTGATCAAATACGCGTCTCACCCGACCAGCAGACCGCACCAGACCGTAAGCGGCTTACCGTCCACCAGTGCTAGTCACCACTCGCAACTTCGTTTGTGTCTACTCTATATTATGTAGTTTACCTTGTGACATTAAAATAGATGTAAACAAATGTCAATACATATCAATTGAATGTTTTTTTATGCATGTAAATTACATCAGTAATATTTATGAAACGTATATAATATAAATACAAATGACGCTACCTCCGGTTCGGAACCTATAGTTTACAGAGATGATCCCGGCAAGAAACTCTGTACTTCACATCTATAATATAAAAATAAATCGCAAAATATGTTGGTAAGCGCATAACTCAACAACGCCTGGAACAATTTTGACAATTATTTTTTTTAAATGTTCGTTGAAGTCCAAGGATGGTTCTTACGGCGAGAAAAAATCGAATAATTGCCGGGAATGCCCTAAAACAGCCCTTTTCTTTTTCACATACAAACGTCTTCTAACTAAAATTTAGAGTCAAGCTACATTCCAAATCTTTTTGACAGGACGAAGTCTGTCGGGTTCGCTAGTTACAAATAAAGCTGAACTCATGACTAGTTTTGCAATAAGACACACAGTGTGGTGTGTGAATTGTAAAATGAAATAAATAAATTGAAAGAGATGATATAAACTTAAAAAATATATACATATATTTAGGATTAATAAAGATACTGGTCATAATGCGCAACGTGCTTAACAAAAAAATTGGCAACTTGCGAGTATTTGTCATTATAGAGAAATACTAACTAGTTTGATCGCTATGACTAGTTAGTAAGGAAAGTAAGGTTGTCATCAGTCGTAATCAAATCGCCTAATGGCTTCTGACTTGATTCAACGACTTAATTCAGCTAAAACGCACATATCTGAATGCCTTCCAAAGCAAAATGATTGAGGTAAGTGTCACGAAATTAGTTTTAAGTGGTAATCAAACATACTCCATAATCAAAAGCCTGATTCAGTATTTTCACGATTATTTTAAATCCGACTAAAAGTATTTTCATCTCACAATACGCTTTCTTAATACCAACAAACAAAGCGTGGATTCATACCATTTGATTGTAAATGGACTCCCGGGTAGGTACAGTGAGTATAACAGTTCCATATCTGTTGAGAAGTGTCTTGCAGGAGATTGCTTTTGTGTCTTAAGAACTTAACTTCTCTGGAACATTGCTTACCTTTATTAACTTAGTTTTCTTTTTCCCGCTCTCAAGTATGCCGTTGAGAGTCTGTTCATAAGATTTGAGCTAGTTTGCTATTAGCTAAGTACTTAAAAATATATTTAATGCAATAGCAGATTAAAAATAACTCGAAACTTTAGTTCTCATTTTAGAAAAGCGTGTGATAAACCTGGGTGGGTACACACGTAGGCCTACATTACTCATACTTCAGTAGAGAACAAACAAACGAAAAAGCGATTTTTATTTATCAGTTATGGGACTTTAGTGTAAAAACTTTGTTTCCTGAATAAATGGTTTTAGATAGATAAATACAGTTTTTTGTACAGAATTTGGTTTTACAGATAGTACAATTTAGGTGGTCTGTTGCCAAAAAATAATCTCTTTAGACCCGATTGTACCTTCAAACGAAACCTCGTTTGAAGGTACAAAAGTATAACCATACTAAATGATTTACTACTAGAATAAACATGTAACCATGTAGAGCAACTAATTCGTATTATTTCATTTAATTAAATTTTTTAAACACATTGTCATCTGTTTCACAGCTTCAATTTATTTCATACGTCTCTACAGTAGGTACTAGTGTGTCAATAGTAGAAAGACCAACTTTAGAAATCTAATTACCATTCCTACTCGAATTTAAGACCGTACCTCATAATATACAGTCGTATATTCAAACGCTTGTACCCAACGTCTAACGTCTCAACTGCTTGATGACGTAATCGTTTTGCAAGCATGTACCTATCCGAGTATAATCGCCGCAGATTACTCCGGCGGGAGTGCCGCCGGCGCGTTGCGTGCCCTTAATTTGTGTATGTGTATGAAGATGAATTGAACATGCGGATATGGCGAAACCGAGAGCGTTCGAAGGTAAATAATGTGACATCCGTCATGTGACGCAAATATGAATTTCTAGCTAATTACTGGGTATGCGTGGAAGGTTCTCAAATGTAAACAGCAGAATGATGTTCACTTTGTAGATTCCATCTAAAGTTATAACAGGTATATTATTTTACAAGCACTTTTCGCTTATCATTCATAATGTAAATTTACATCTACCTACTACGACATTCACCTCAGTTGCTTTCTAACTAAAGACGTTTTTGTAACAGGATCTTATGAGCCTTCATATATTTATTACTATGGAAATGTTCGAGTTTCCTCGCTTTCTCTGTGTAGGTTGATTCTATTTCAGATTTAATGATACTGCTAGTTTCTCTGTTTATGAAACTGGTTGAACTCAGCCGAAGCATTACTTGATACCATTCATGAATTAGCGTAAGGCACGGATAGCAAACCGTCGGCACCCGTTTTAACAAACAAACAAGGCATAATCATACGGAGGTCACACAAAACATTTTGATAAATTATTATGACTCACGCTTGTAGATCTCACTATTTCAAATTAAGTTTTAAGGCATATTGGCTGGCACGTCAGTTCAAAAATTTTCGCCATCCCTGGTGTAGGGCTAATACGGACGTCATCTTTATGCACATGGGACCATTAGATTTACTACTACAATTCGTGTCCATGTCCATCGATAGAGTAGCTTCGAATACAGCCATGGAAAAGTCCTGTTGGACGGGATCTCGAAGCTTAATAGTAGCAGTCGTGTTCTGAATTATAAAACCTACGATCTGGTGTAGTGAGTGAACCCGCTTATCTCAATCAGCAAGACAGTTTATCCTCGGTGAAACGAAATTAGACAAAATACATTTTCCACTAGATTAAATTGTATTTTCAGCATAAGAATTTTCTATTTTTGTGCTATTTATTTACACTCAACGTTTGCAGAGAATCAATTACAGTCAATCTTCTGTCGTGTACCCTACAGTCTGAGGCGTCGATCGAATGAAATGTGAATTCATAAAAACAAATTCGGTCTGGCGATGGATATAAATTCACTTTTTGGATCCAAATATCAAAAAATATGTACTTTTAATTCTTTACATTTATTGACGACCTCCGTAGTCGAAAGGTGAGTGTGCCGGACATAGGTGTCGCGCCAACTCTGAGGTCCCGGGTTCGACCCCCAGTCGGGTCAGTATGGGAATCAAACTTTACTATATTGTCTCGGGTTTAGGTGTTGTGGTACTGTCGTTGTTTCTGATTTCTGTAGCACAAGTGCTTAAACTACTTACAACAGAATCAGAGCAACGTATGTGATGTTGTCTAATATTTATTATTTATTTATTTATTATGCAAGTTACCTGTTACAACACGCGAACCACCGCCCGCCGGTTGATCCTCTGTCGTCTACTTGACAGTCGGATACAAAGCGCCTGCCATCATTATGATGCGCTCCTGTTTTTGTGAAAAACCTCCGCTTGTTAGCACCACGCCGTTGTTTATAACGCACTAACAAGATAACCCGCCCTAATGAGGACCTTCGAGGCATCCGCACTCGGCGTCTGACGTTTTTATTTTTCAATATTTTACGCTCCGCCCGACTCGCTTTAAACGGCATCGCGAGTGTAATAAGGATTTCTCAAAAGGCGCGGAGCAATTTATTGAAATGTTTTCATCATGCCAAATGCACAAGAACCAGACCGATATAGACTTTTGTAAATTGCAAATGAATTTCTGTCTTGCAGGCTTGAAATAAATTCAGCATACTTGTATTTGAATACATTGAAATTATATTTTAACATTTATTTGTACTTAGACGGATTAAGTTTAAAAATATATATCAAAATGACGTTGTAAACGTTATTAATAAACTCCAATTTTACTGACTACTTTATCTGACCCTTCTCAGAGGGTCATGTCAAATCTAGTAAAGAGAAACCTGAACCTCCGGATCCTAAACAAACTTGTCATTTTACTTCGTGTGCCATCCTCCTACTTACATACAAATTACCTACATATAAGTACTAAAGTATTAGGTTATCAGTAATGCAGATAAGAAATTCAAAGGCAAATAATAAGGATTTCCCTTACTATTCCTAAAAGTCACAGTCACGAAAAATCCCAGAGCAGACAAAGCTCATACATGACTGAATTACTGCACGATAACCTTTTAGTGGCTATAAAATTATTTTTAGTATCGCAAAGGCATAAAGTTTAAATTGCAATAAAAATTGATTCCCGCCTCGTCGCAAGTCGTTGTACGCTGAATTCCCTTATTCTGCCGTTTGTAACACCGACTAGGTATGTATGTACCATCTAGATACACGTGTTTGCGTTATAGCACCCCCACTCTTCGGCAACTACGAGTATTAGGTACTAGTGTGGTGACTTGCCAAACATTTGATTGTAAATGGAATTTTACGTTTCATTTAATTTTCATAAACAGCAGATACATCTACTATCAAAAAATATCAATCGCGTAGTATTTCATGTCACGAATATTTTATCCTTTTATGTAAATAGTGGTCACTGCATTATCTCTCATACATTCTTTTTTTTGTAAAGACTTGTTACATATACTGCATTAATGAATATGTGTAAATATACTGATGTAAGGTTATTTATTGAACAAATCAAGCTTTCAAAAGCTTTCAAAGCTAAAGATTAGTCTTTTTTTTTCACAAAAATAGCTAATCTTTAGCTTTTATAACAACGGGGCGAGATATTTATAGGGAACTTCTTTTTATGTCAGTTTGACATAGAAATATTGATGGCAAGCATCCAGGTCATGCTAAAGACTTTATTTATAAAGCCCATCACATGGTGTCGCTTATAATTTTCTAAACCATTAAGCAGTTAAAACAAATAAAGACTATACAATTACAATATGTACTGAAGGTACGAAAAAACAGTCTAAACATGTAAATCAGATAACAGTGTAAATCTATTTGTGAAATATAGGTACAAAATATTCCTACTTATATTGAAATAATTCTTGGAGTAGTCATACTAATATTATAAAGAGGAAAGATTTGTACCTATTTTTGTATGTTTGTATGTTTGTAATGAATAGGCTCAAAAAGTACCGGGCCGATATAAAAAATTCTTTCACCAATAGAATGCTACATTCTTCCAATTTGACATAGGCTGCAAAATTAGGGATCCTTGGTAAACTTGCGCGGGAAAATCCTCTAAGGCGAAACCACGTTCGCCGGGACCGCTAGTAAGTAAGTAAAGTTACAGACATTCTTTTGCTGTTTCTTCTTGCTAGGTCCAACCATTTTTGCCTCAAATCTGCTTTGCGCAGTACATCAAAAAATTATTAACTTAGAGTCGATACCTATACGGTGTATTCCTACATTGAGGTACGACATATCAATAATACATTTTATGAGATACTAGATTAACAAATAGAATACTTTTTATACAGAAATTACGCGGGCGAAGTCGTGGGCAACGCCTAGTTTAAATATTTAATATTGGATATCCCATCCAATCAAGTGATTGTTACCAGCTTTAGTCAATTCACACGTGAGTTTGGCACCAAACAGTCTATCAAACCTTAAGCAAAGTCGGTAAAAAAGGCCGCTTTCGAAGCCATAACGCGTAAGTCCTCCATCCCGCCAGAGTTGTTATAACGTTGCGTTAAAATTCTGTACGGCGTAAACGCGACAACAGGTGTTACGTGATAATGACTAAACAGCCTCTGAATTTGTAATAAGGACACTGAGTGGGTGGGGTGTGACGTCACCAAAACTGCAATGTTGCCACATCTATTGTTTATTTTTAACATATTTTCTTCAATGCCACTTTATAACAAAACTCTACTAAACACTAAACTGATGAGAACCGAAAAGGTCGATGGCAAAGGTTTTTTGATTTGGTGGAGAGTAATGAAATGAAAAGAAAAGCCGATATTATTGTTAATAAAAAATAAATTGCAACACCAAATGTACACTAAACTACAAAGTTTAGTGTACATTTGGTGTTTATTTGCTTAGTTTTCAACAATAAGGTGGATCTATTCAAAGATAGAATCGAGTACCACGCAACTTGTTCATGTAGAAAACTTGCTTTAGACCCGATTGAATCTTCAATCGAAAATTTTACCTATAGGGAATCTTTTGAAAGCTATAAAACACTGAACATCTATATTTAGTACATGTGAAACTATCTCGTAAAATTATGTCAATTCTCATTAGCCATTGGCACAATTAGATGCCTAAGAGAAATACTATAAACCTAGTTACCATTTAACAAAATAAATCAAATATTTTTACTTGTAACTCTGTTATGGATACAACATTATGTTACAGTAATTAGTTAGTTTGTAGTGTAGTTAGTACCTTTGTATTGCTTCACGTTTTACCGCAAAGTCTCGAATGATAACGGACTATTTTTTTCTTTTTTGTAACAAAAACCGCGCCGACACATAGGGATAAGTATTCGATACAAGGTCAAGGCAATTTGGTACATGAACGTTTTCCTAATTGAATTTGGGTCTGGTTCTTTCAAAGGACGCCTTTTAGGCTTTCACTTTTTGGAGGAAAAGTTCTGCGTTGAAATATTATTTGTACTTAATGATTGATTTTTAGAAAGTAGGTACATGGATTTTGTGGTTCAAGTATGGTGGCGAGTAAAACATAGGTAAGTGTTCAAAATTACGTACGTATGTTCAAAAGCTTCACCAATATGTTCGTTGTTTATCCGTAATCTATTTTTTAATGCAATTTTAACTAACACAACCAGATTTTATTAGGAGCCGATAATATTACGGAATATCCCATTATTTGAATTAGGATTGACATGATTGATATATCTAAATACGAATCCTCTGCATGAATGTAAAAGAAATAGAGATAGCATACGATCCACATTATTAAATAATAAATCTTTATTTGTTCTCTCACATAGTTGGTTGGTACATACAAAAATTATGCTTAGTTTATATAATATAATAAATAATTCAAGTTTAACTTAAACTTTTATTTTCATTCTATTGCCGTAACATATCTGTTTATAAATAAAAAAATATATCTAGTTTTATTTCGGTTCGGTATATATAAATACGTTTCCTTGTTTTTTTAAACCACAGTTTATTTTAAAATGAGTAAAGTGCCGTATTTTTTTCCAAATTATTTGTCATTTTTTTAATCTGTAAACACAGAACGTCATGCTACGAAAAATTACGCAACGTGCGTGTAACGTTTCAGATGATTAATAATTTGTGTGAGCTACGCGGCAGTAAAGACGAGTCGGCAGGCGTGCATTTCCTGTTGTGACACTTTTGTAAAGGTTACAATACAAGTATTACGTTACACTTCTAATCAGTAACGAGATATTAACACACTGTGCAATTTGTGCATTCATCCATTAACATTATAATATACATAATTGGGTCTGGGTGTACTGAGATGACGCCTCCAGTTAGTATTCGTCGTCTGGTACTCATAGTACAAGGGATAACCTTAGTTTGAGACCAGATGATTGGTGTGGTTGTCTGGCGCATTTATTTTTTTATTTATACATTATTTTCAAGTGTTATGGATGCTGCCATATAGATTTCAAATAATTTAAGTAAACTTTGCACATTAAATACCTTAACACAACACTATATTTAAAAAACTAACAAAGCTTTTGACGCTTTATCAGACAATTGAACAGAGCTAAATATGGAAATTTCGTTATGAAATCGTTAATGACCTTTATGAATAAGAGGGCTTAACTCGAACTATTAAATCATGACTTACTCTATAGAGGATGCCAGACGCGCCGCGACGTACTACATTGCGCGTAGCGATATTTCGCATCTACGATCGAATACGTCCTGCCTTATAAACTGCGGATTGAAGCCCGTAAATGTATTTAGAATAATTACAGCAATTAATTTATTACCTCTAATTTTCTTAATGATAAAAAATCGCCTTATATGACCTTAATTCACGGGCCCGTCCGATGAGACGATGACAAGCTAAGCCATTATCAAAATGCTACTTACTCACAAGTTTTTGACCGCAGCTTAAAGTAATCATAAAAATGCAAATAGCAATTATGTTACTCAAAAGACCACTTAGTCACCTTTTCTTTACTAATAATAAATATACTTTTACAGTTGAAATAAAAATTGTTAATTTCAAGCCGGTGTTTATTCGGTGACAAAATTCATTAAGCCGTTTTACTGGGGTGGGGAATGAGTAATTAATTTACTTTAGCTTTAATTGCTTCGGTCTAGACAAGTGTAGAGGCTAGAAAAACTCATTTCAAGACGCAGGCGACTTGAAGATCTAAAATTGCAGTAAGAGTTCAAGTCCCAAAGAATGTTAATGAACTTTACGAACTGTTTTTTTCCATGCGACAAATGTTTAAGCTTAGTTGAGCTACTAAGCTTTTAAAAAACCGACTTCTAAATGTTATTCATAACTAATTTTTGAGACTGATCTCATACCCCTGAAATAAAAAGGTAATGTGTATTTATAACGTGAAATCAAATTCAACATTATACGTCCAACAGGCAAAGGTCTCATCTCCTCTATGAGGTGGAAGCTATAGACCGGGTTATATGAGTGAAGACAAGTGACTAACATTACTATCAAATATTATGAAGCCGATAAATGGCCTCTAATAAGGCCTAGCTACTAAAATCCTGCCAAATATAATACCAGCCGACACAGTCTAATAGTAACTAAGGCATATCTCATCAATCAATCATCATATCAAGTTTTTACAACCAATGGCACTGACTAACTGACGAAGTTAGACTAATACAAATAAGTTTCAACAAACTCATGAACCATTATACCTACTTTGCTCGACAGTAATCGAACCTTAAGATCATCACTCGGTACTTAGACCACTAGACTACTGAGGCATTTACGCTACCAAATTACAGGATACTCGTAATGTAGTTTTAAAATCCCATTAGTCACCCATCCTACACCAGACTTTGGCATACATAGTGTTACTTCAGTATTAGTTAGTTATCCGTATTGGTTCCATGTGCACATGGCGTTTAACAATCTGGCATTTTCGATTTAGTTTTTCACACCAAATTCCACTTTTCAACTCTCAAGATTGTTGGCGCAAAGCGGCACTCCGTTTTATTTCAATGAAGTTAGTAAATATACTCATCATAAAAGTATAACCCTAAAATCATCCTCATCCTATCTCCAGAGCCTTTCCACATAATACAAAACCCACACATACCTTAATTTACATTCTTAATGCGATGAGGTGATTCGTGAATGCCTGTACTAACCCCTCACACCCACACGTCAACGAAAAAAATTACGCCATTACATAAGACGACAACTTTTTCCATTTCCCCTAACGACGTGCCCAGCTCATCTCGAATACACCTTTAAACTCTTATGTCACAAAAGATAAGGTCGAAATCGAGTGGAAAATTTTAGGCTATACCATAAACTGTCCCTGAGGAATTCAATAGAGGAGGCCATGCCACGCGCGAAGCTCGATGGCTGATGGCGCAAAAACCATTCTCGTAGTGTCCCGTAATATCAAATGCCCTATAAAATGCGGATAGGAGCTCGTTGCTTATCTCTGAATGTCCCATGGGCGAGCTGGCTTGACCTTCGCCCGTGCCGACAAAGATAGATTGGACCAGTAACAAATGAAATATCTTTAAATGCCTTGCTCGAGTCTTCCTTTGTATTTTCTATGCTCCTTGCTTTTTTCCGTCTAATGTAACGCTCGCCCTTTTATTCTTTAAACAGATGCTCCGACCACTTTAAGAGAACTGTACCTTTTTATAATTACTGTTTCATGATAATGCTTTCAACCGAATCTAGTCATACGAATTGACTGTAGTATTGTTTCCAAATTATCTAGATAGAGCTAGCGTAGACCGGAACATTTCACTTCTGAATGAGCCTTTTTTCTTAACGGGGGGAAATCCGTTGATGGACCATACCGCCGCCCGAGGGAAGGCGACGGCGTGTGTGGGATTCCCAGGGGCAGACCACTAAAAACCCCCGATGGACCTCATCGCCTTATGTGGTGATGTCATGGGTGTCCGGGGTCAACCTTAGACTACCACAACATCACCGGCAACTTCTGAATGCCTGCTAATGCAAATGGAACACAAGTTATAATAAGTTCTTTTATTATTGCAGATAATAATAGGTAATTGGTTTTATCGTTACCTTCCTATCAACTTTTTGTACCTCACCTATGTACTAGATAGTGTTGTGCAAGCGTGACTTAGTCAAAATTTTGACTAGTATTTGACTGATATTTCAAAAAAAAATATTGAATCAATAAATGCGTTTACACAGCTACAAATGGTCCCATACAGCTTGTAACCGTTAACTGCTTTGGTATTTTTGATATTGTTATACCCTTTCCATTACACGTTGTATACTGCTCTACGACTATTTATTATAAAATATCCCATATTGGATACAATGTAGTTTGTTTAATAAATATATATGCAATGTTTTTTCGTCATTTGATATAAAATAAAGTTGATGATTAAATCTTACGATCGTATTATTACATATTTGAGGACCCTCGTAGTCTAGACTCGAGTGGGCTGGACTTTGACGTTGCGTCTTTTCTGAGGTCAATACGGAGAACAAACTTTTGAATATTACTAGGATATATAAGTTGTGTTGAATACTCTACTTAGGTATTCATTCTTAAGTAAAAATAAGTAGTTTATAAACTAGACCGTAAAAATTAAATATTTCAAAAGCTTTAAGATAGGAAAATGTGTCAATTTTGTTAACAAGTCTTATTCAGCAGTTTCATAAATAAAATGCTAACCAATATTATCATCCAAAGAAATTTTCAATTCAAAAGTTAAACTTGAAGATGGCATAACGAGTTTAGCCATTCAGGTTCTGAAAAGTGTTTTGTTTATAAACATTTATTATGTGAAAGATCGTTTCTTTTCAAAAATGACACTGTCAAACTTACTCAGCAATAAAAAGGTCTCCGCGTCATCCACCAAAACAATATAAACCAAATATAAAAAGCACCGCACCATTAAGGCACCTGTAAATAGAGGGTCGCAGAACGTTTGATTCACTCCCGTTATCAAGATTCGGATCACGGTCCCCGGCACTTATCGCGAATACGCTCGTAAAATAAATAAATTGAGACCGCTGGCTGACCGAGACCTCTCATACAGAAAGTAGCTGCCCATCAATGACTTGACGAATTGCCCATAACGTTTCCAAGTGGGGTGAGAGAGCCGTGATGAGCTGCTGTTATGAACCGTAAAAAACATTGCGGTACACAACGTGAGAATAAGTATTTAACAAACCATGCTCAAACTAGGGTTTGGTAACAATAATACAAGAAAAAAATACATTAAAAAATATTATTTTTAGAAACGGCCCGCGGACTAGTACAAGTATACAGGGTGGCGGAGGTGCTTCTTTGTGTTAATAGGTAGCAGGTGCCGGGTGGGATTAAAGGTTCACATTAATTTGGTCAAAACTTATTACGTTAATTTAGGACTGAATTACAATGAAAATCAAAGATAGCAGAATATTATCTTAATATATTTAAATTATATGAGTATATTATCTGACTAGTCACCCGATTGCTCCCCGCTTTACCGAATAAAAGAGGCGAAAAAACAAATTTCTTTGGATTCCACGAATCCTTATTTCGGTGAAGAGAATTCTCGTTAAAAAATAATTCAGTAAAACGTGGTAAGTCCGTTTAAGTGTGACACGTCAAGCAACTGACAATTTCTCAACACTCTACTAACTTTCTATCACCCCAAACTTTTTGCGCATTCTTAAGAGAAATAAATGATGTAAATGTATTTTTAAAATTTATAACAAAAGCGCAATATTTCAAACGGTGACGGATGAAACAGGAATACTGTTTCACGCAACTGATTAATCTTTCAGTTCAGTGTCTAAAGTGCTCAGATTGTATAAGGCTTATACTGATCTCAGAATCGCATTATCTGTAATTGTTGCTCAGTATGATTCTGAACACAGCTTGCATGGACTAGCAACTCAAACCCAAATTTTCTCCATTATATTAGGAAAAGTGTCAGACTATTTAGGTGGTAAACGTCCACATCATTTGTTCTGCTTGTAGCCAAAGATTTTTAACATTACTATAAATAGAACTATAAATCAGTATGCTTGAAACCGTTTCCTAATCTGTTCACAACTAACCCTACAATTCACTCAACTCACACAATGTACATAAATTCAAATACCTACCAATAGCAAGGCCGGTAACACAGCAAAATAGAGCCAATTAACAAATAGTTCTATCTACATTCAAAATACAACTTGTAAAAGGGCCTTTGCAAAGTTCAAGAGGCCCACGTATCAAATGACCACAGAGCGTGTAATATGAACTCGGTATCTATTCAGAAACACTTGCTCTCGACCACTCTTTCAAACGTGAAGAGCCAAGTTCTAACCAATCCAATTCCAGATGTGTAGTCCGGTTGGACCAACACGAAAACAAGCTTTTTTAAATTGGCTCTAGTACGAGCTGACAGACGCCCACAGTTTGAAACCAGATATCCTTTATTTTTTTAAATATTGTCATTTATATTTGAATGAATTGCAACGCCTACTTTAAATTCGAGATAAAATATTGATTTAAATAGACAGGATAAATTGTACCTTTTTAACCATACACGCAAAAACGGGGTATTATAAGGTTTTCGTGTCTGTGTGTATCTGTCTATGGCATCACAGCTTCCAAACAAATGAACCGATTTGGATTGTGATTTTATGTTTAAAATATGAATAAGTCGGGAGTGTTCTTAGCTATGCTTGATACAAAAATCGATCCAACATGGCCGCCGTCACAAAATTACGGATTGCGTATTCGTCGTAACGTGACATTCTAATAAAACCTCTAAACATCATTTAATGTCATTTTAGATGTCTTGATTTTATCTTGTGATATACAAATTGTCATTTTAACCAACTCATTTGAAAAAGTATTTTCATTAACATGTAACACTTGGCGCGACCACTACAGCACCCGTTTGTTTGTAGGAGGGTTCACAAATTTCGGATGGGAATTTATTAGGCACTTATATAACACAGGTTATCCCTTAGGTGTATTCGATTTGGTGGTTTTCACAATGCGTAGCCTTACATAAGTAAGTATCTGTGCATATCTACCTTTTGAATATTTTAAAGACTTGCTTGGTGAGATTTGGGGATGTAGACAAGGATTGTAAAAATAATAACTAAATACACATACTATCTATATAGGTAGCTAGTTATTTAGTTACGTTTTGGGGATTACGCTAAATGGTTTTAGTTTCAACGTGGAATATTTATGAGTTTAATCTTGTGCTTCGGGATTATACGAGTAAGTGGATCGAAACACATCCTCCTTTCCTTTACGTGGTAGAAGGTACGTAGGTATTAGTTACGCTTGTGTTATTGCAATAAGGTTCGTTCCAAAGTAGGACACGTACAGTTAAGTTGGTTCAATAAAAGTAGGTACATGTACGATATCGTTCTACAATATTTTTCCTGTTGGAGTTTATAACTTCTTATTTTTCATGTGGGATTGAACTCTTTGATGTCGCATTAACAACAGTCATAATGTGTATCTCACTAATGCCATAAACGTAAAAGTTAATTGTATTGACGACTCTTTCATGAAAAACTACTTAATATATTTGGATGCTAGCTAAACAGATTAAATAGTAAAATATTCATATTTTACTATTAAAGAATACTCCTTATGCCGAGTTAATATGAGTTACGGCAGTTTAGGGCAATGTATAGTAAACAAATAAATAGTGAAACTTGGCTTATTTTACACAATTGCTTTTGTTCGTGAGTTTGTCACCTAACCCCTCCTTTGTCTACGCTGATTGAGATAAATTTTATTGCATGGATTTGCGTAGCTCAGCCCAGGATAATTAATAAACACGATAGAACCATATCGTGTACACTTACTCGATATGGTTCGTAATGATGATCGTGTTATTAACTTTAGGACAGTAGATTTAACGTCTGTCGGGTCCGGTAGCGTAGGTATAATAAATTATAACACTGGTATTGGATGAGAGATTATGTGTAAATTGAACGCATAACGATGTTTTTTATCAATGTGTGAGTAAGTCAGAATATTTTGGCTTTAAAACTAGTAACTTTCGTTCTTGTATTATCTAATTTATTCATCACTGTTAAGACGATTTTGTTTATTTTAACTGTCAATGTAACGAACCTCTCAACTTCAATTAATTAAGAAATTTTTTTTTTATCCCGATAAAAATAGGCTCGATGCCTCAAATTGGGTACTCTTCAAAATACTCATAAATTTTTACATTCTTTTAATGTCCCACAAGTTTCAGACATCCATCACTGAAATTAAATCATCGTTATAACAATAGGTACACGAATACCTATCTTAGATTCATTATTAAAACCAATTTCTTATGCCAAAGGAGTCTAAATCTGTTTCTCGTGGGGACTATTACATCAACTGTACACAATTACCTCGCCATCTTTAGAAATTGATGAAGAACAGAAGAACCCAGCCCATGGGAACTTCCAAGCAGTTAATAATTTCTCGGAATGTTCTTTCTTTCACTGATTGCCTTTTAATACCTACTCCCTCAGTCCCGACCAAAATTAATTAATTCTATGAACACGGTAGTTGCCAGCGATACCTTTGTCAAGTGCGTAGTACGTAAGTGTATGTTTTTGTTAGCTCCGTTTCTGTTTATATTTAGAAATATTCCTTGAACAGAAACCGTAGAGCAGCTATTAAAATTTTCTTAAAAAAAAATAATTTATTTTTTTTATAAATTGTATTAATAATAATATAATCTTTTGTCAGAATGTATGACTGTATGAGTGTCTGGATGAATGTTTATTAGACGCAAAAAGTTTCGCGTTGCGCTTTATTAAATTCGGTTAAAAAAACTAAATTAACAAATAGGTATAATACTTTTTAACGCTTTATTATGCGAGTGGAGTTGCGGCCATCAGATAGTTATATAAAACCTTTCCAATATATGCCAGAAAACGACTCTAGTATCATGATCAGCAATTTATCCGTTTAGAATAAATTTATTGCAATAGTTAATAGTATATTAACTTCTGGACAACACTAGGCGCGTAAATGAAATACTTACATTTTAAATAAAGTATTAAATATCCTTTGAAGTACAATTCAGAAAGTGGCAATTCTTCATGAGATCATTTTCGGTCAAATTATTTAGTTTCGGTTTGCGTTACAGTCTTCACTTCGGGTAATATGAAGTACTAGTGTGGTAATATGAAGTGAATATAATCTAAACCATTCTGTTTGATGATTAGAGGTAGCACGTTGACGATTGTAACATTACAGGGGCTTCTAACGTTTTGATTGTATAATGCGCTACCTTGTAAAGTTTTTGTAAAACTCTTATACCATTTATTGCAAGTCCTCTTTTAAAGGTTTCTACACTTTATTGCATATACAAAGGAAGTTACAGGAGTTTTTTAGAATGACAATGAAAATTTTTTTTATTCATATAATTTACATTTATTCTGTACTAGCTTTCCGCCCGCGGCTTCTCCCGCGTGGAGTTCGTTTATATTGTGGTATAAAGCACAACATACACAACTCAATGTAAAATGGTAGAAACCAAAAAAAGCGAAAAACTGTGAATAAAGCAAGTAAGTAAATAAGTCGAAAAGTGCACCGAATAAGTGTATGAGCTACAGGTTAAAGCGCGAGATATCATTCCACTTCTTACGTGCCTTAAAAAAACAACGTTACCGTTTTTTTTTTAAAAACACACAGCGCCATCAATCGCATGCCCCAAGAACTATATAGGGTAAGCTATCATTCCACTTCTTACGTATTTTAAAAAACACCCAGCGCCATCTATCGCGTACCTCAAGAACTAAATAGTGTAAGCTATCATTCCACTTCTTACATATATTAAAAAGCACATCGTTACCATCATCTAGCGCCATCTATCGCAAACCTCATTTCCAATCCATCCATCAAGCAAACTATATGTTTGTTTTCCCTCAGGAATATCAATTATTCCGGGATAAAAAGTACCCTATTATTTAATCCGGACTTCTAACTTTACGTATGCAAAATTTCAAAGCAATCGGTTCAGTAGTAACGGCGTGAAAGCGGAACAAACAAACAAACTCACTTTCCGATTTATAATATTATTATAATATATTATTAGTAAGGATTTTATGAAGGTGAAGAGTTTATTTGTTTGTAGTACGGTGATACCTGCGCTAATCTCCGGTATTACTCGTACTACTTCAACTCGAAAATCTTTTTGTCCATTTATCGAGGAAGATTTTTATCGAGGAACAGTGAAGGCTATAAAACATCAAAATCGCATATAGTACGCATGTGAAGCCGCGGCAGTTCGCTAGTTCGGAGTCGACACCGCGTTGTAGTTCTTCTTGCAAGTATATAACGTTTTTAAATCAAGCGGGTCATAAGCTTCACTGCTATTAACATAGTAAATAAAGATTTATTTCGGTTCCGACTAAAATAGAGATCGACCACACTTTTTGATTTCAGCTGTATATCTAAAGTTCTACAGTGAAGTTCTTTCCAAAGTTCGGGGCCGAAATTGAGAGCTACATTGTACCGTGTAAAATAAACCAAATACTAACTTTTATTTTCCATTGACTTTTGAATGAAATCTATGGTCCTTGAACATCAAACAAAAAGTCTATAGGTGCATTTTCCTTAATTTCTGAACCGTTTTAAGTTTAAGTTCGTGCAAGTTAATTTCATTGTAGGCCCGCTGGTTACGTTAAGCTGTAATATTTGTTCTAATTTCGATAAACGAAATATAAATCGGTACCATCTTGCCCAGACCCGAGTCAATATAGAAAATTTCGTTTATTGACCCGAACGGGAATCGAACCTCCCGGGCTTTACCTCACGTTGGCAGACGTCAAAGTTCGGATGTCGTCAAATAGTAAAAACCTTCTTCAGACCTATATAAATATTTGACAACATCACATACATTGCTCTGATTCTGTGGTAAGTAGCTAAAGCACTTGTGTTACAGAAATCAGAAACAAAGACGGTACCAAAACACCAGTGACAATACAGAGAAGTTAGTTTCCCATATTGACCCGACCGGGGATCGAACCCGGAACCTCAGAGAAGTCCGGCACGCTCGTCTCTCGGCTACGAAGGTCGTCGTGGTCAACATAACAATGACGCATCTTTTTAATCCCCTTTATTTATATTTTGTAGATACAATAGATATTCAAGGTTAAAAAAACAAAATAATAAAATGTCAAACTAGAAAACCTGCATTAGAGATAAATTTAGGGATAAAAAAACATTCTAATTCATCCATTAAGTTATAACAAAATAAGGTTTGTTGAAAACACACCTTTTGTTTCGGGGTTAATAAAGGTACGCGAGCACGCTCCATCACAGCGTAATAATTAATGACACATATAATAAGCTCCGCTCTCCAGACATATTAACTCCAGAGGAAATGAAACTCCAGGCCCCTCTTATACTTTTACTGTTGGAACTATCTGGAGTCCGGTGTGTCGTGTGCTGAATGAGCTCTCATTTTAGACCTTTCGAGCGGGATATTAACTTTTGCGAAGTAATTATGAAGAGCCGTGAAGGTCGTAAGAATTTGTATGGATTTAGTTTGGTGGAACAAAGCTGGGGTTCATGGCTTTTGTACGACTTCAGCGAGTTCTTATATCACAAAATATAAGTGAGAACTTGTAAAGAACACAGTTGCTAAGTTAATATTCTTGCAAAATAATATGGTAAGAAAACGGTACATTCTTTTAAAACCCTTTCTTAAGCAGTAATAAACCCACAGTAAAAACACTTTTAGAAAACTGTACCTAACTAAAACAATTACTGTTAGATTTAAAGAAAAAGGTGTGTGGCAGCAACGGTATTAGGTTTTCATTAGATATTTGGACATTATAATAACAACAATACCTATTGACGTAATTCCTACAGAGTCGATAATACTCGGTTCCAATATTTTACGATTAGTAATGTGTCAAAAATGAATATCCGTTTTTCTACGAATCGTTAATTCTTATTTTAAATTTACTTTTCATACTAGTCTTCAGTCGTCCGTCAATCGTTTTTAGCTTACGCCTCGTATAATTTATTACTATCCGTAACTCTAACGGATAGTTTTTTCAAATATTGGAACTAGGCATAAGTTAACAAAAAGATCGCACGCGACTAACGCTAAGGTGACAGCAATAAAGGCGCGAATTTCAAATTTAGAATATACCATCTAAAAGGAACTAATAAAAGTATAATTCCAAATCACAGTTTTTTTACTTGTACTTTCGAAATTATTAAGCAATCAGTAGTAGATAGTCGAAAATTGTGTATGACTTGGGAGGACGTCTGTGTTCCAAAGTTGATGTCCGTCGGCTGAAATGATTATAATGATACAGATAATTTTGTAATATAGCGTTTACCGAATATTCCTTGAACAGCAATCTTAGACCGTGCGCCTAGTAAATGATGTAATTTTATTGCTTTGATAAATAGAGCACCTCAATAGACATGTTACCGTTTTTATATGTTTGCCTTAACTAGAGAATTAGCATAGAAACAAGATCCTTACCATTATAACAGTCTGTTTGCTTTACTGACATAGAAGAAACGAAAATAGATACTGTGGAATTTCCTAAGTTTAATTATATTAGAGATTACTTGGCACGCCAAGTAATCTCTAATCACAGCCACGGCTTTGTCACGATCGAAGTCAACCAATGAAGCTGGAACTTCTAAAGTGATATAACTGCAACCAATGATACACACCTTAAGGATGTTATCCAATTTACGTTCTTCATCAACATTATGGTGTACCCGAAATACATCCCTAAGTTGGAGTCCATTGTAAAATGTCAATATACCCATCAACACTATTCTGCTAAATAAATTACTTACTCTCATACTAACATTTCCAATTGTACTAATAACATGTAGTAGTGTGGTTTGTAATCACAAACTCGAGCCATACCCAAAGAATCCGAAAACATTCTTGTACTATACCGAACCTACGTCATAATTCAGAACTAAAACCACTAGACTTCCCTAAAGTAGAGCCCTCACTAACATTTAAAGTTTAGTCAAAAACCAAATTAGGGCGTGCTAAACACGCTTTTAAAAACCATACAATTCATAAAGTATCAGTTTTCGTTCCTCTGCATGACTAAGACATTCATATTTTTTTTATATCTGAGTCCCAATTTTTGGGGCTCCTCCAATTTAACCTCTGCATGTTTTAACAGAGTCTTTGTCTACTTTATTAAGTGTTATATTATTTTTTCATACTCTTTTTGTCTACGGTATGTTTATTACGTTAAATTTGTTGCACTATTTCTCTTATGTACTGTAAAAATATATTTCTTTTAATTTTATCTCCAATAATTTCGCTTATACTATTTTTATTCATTTTCCTGTTTATTTTTATCTCCACATCCTGTCTGAGTCAGGACGTGGCAGACATCTTCCACTTTCGATGGCTCACATGGACATGATGGATCCTCCTTACACCTGAAACGGCTCAGGTATTCGGAGAACCCCTCGTGTCCGGGCATTGCTTGAACCAGAACAGAGTCCAGCTCCAATTTCCTGACGATTCCATATGCTTCTACTGCATCGGGGAAGAACATTTTCGTCACGCTAGCAGTTCGTCCCTCTTTGTACCTCTGACCCCACACTTCAAGCGAATCGCGTCGGATTTGTCGCTTGACATATGAGATCAGGCATGCGTCATAATCAGGTCTCCTTTTTATTTTTTGCGCAGCTTCCTTGGCCAAGTTATCTGCGCGCTCATTTCTGAACAGTCCAACGTGAGCTTTGATCCAGTAAGGACAAACTCTCTTACCAGTATTTTCAGCCTTTTGGAGATTAGCCCTAACCGCAAGAGGGTGGAGGGATACACCATTTATTAAAGCTTCCAGGGCAGATCTTGAGTCGCAAAGCAGGTTATATTCAACTGCCCTGTCCCCAAGCACCATTTCTATCGCCTTATTTAGAGCCAGGAGCTCCGCCTGGAAGACAGAAGAAAATTTATCCAGCTTCAGCTTGCGACATTCATAATTGAAACCAATCCTCATTACAACATTAGGTATTGACGAAATTACCATACAAACAAAATGCAATTTGGTGATCAAAAAACCGATGTATGTTCCAGAAAAACAATAACATCCTCGTACTTACTGAACACAGCTCATAATTTGGCCCATATATCATAAGACCACAGCCACGTTGAGCCCTCACTAATATTTAAAGTTTCTTCAAAAACAAAATTCAGACGTGCTAAACCGGCGATATTAAAAAGCCATTTACAGTGCTCCTGCAGTGCATTCCTCGCTGCTCTCGAGGCAGCCTCCCCAGGATTGCAGCGGCTTTTTCCAGTGCTAATTCAATCCGTATCCTTCCCGTATAATTGACGCCCGTAACAGCCTTTCTCAAGGAGCTTGAGCGCTTGAGGACCCTTCTTACTAACCGCATTTCTTATTGTGGGATATCTCGCCGCAAACTTTGTCCTTCCCAAGAATCTTTCGTCTCTAGTAAAGCTACGAGATAATTGTTTGATCGCTTACTTGGCTAACTAATTTCTAGGTCGCAAAGTTTGACCTTGTTCTCATACTTTATTCATATTTACTGAGTTCGTGAAGTTATTTTTTATCCATGATAAAGCACAATATGCTCAGATAGTTGGTCGTATATTGTATTATTCAACTAAGCGTAGACTAAGTATAGTTTGACCTGTAGTGAAAAACACATATTTTTAGAACTATAAATGAAAGATTTATTGTATTTATTTATAAGTAAACTAAGTTTTAAAAAAGCAGTTATATGATGATGTTAACCATTAATCGTTTCCTAAAGTATCCAAATCTTCATAAGGTTTTAAATGACTATTTTACGAGCGTTAAAACATGAAAATAATATTTGCCTTAATGGCCGACATACTGCTAATAAACTTTGTACTAACCACGAAATTGATTGATAGTTTGAGAAAAATAGTGTAAGCTAATAAAAATCACATACCCAAAGCCTATAAATTATAACAGATGTAAAACCTGTGTGAAAAATAAATACGACCGAAAAATATTTCTACAATAGAAAAATAAATCCGGTGTTCGTTAGTCTCGTTAAAACCAGAAAACAGGATTTGTTTGCTTATTTTGGTTTTGAAATAGTTGTGAATGTCGAGAAAAGGTGAGCAAAATAAAAAAGGATGGTTTAGGCAGGACAACCTGTTACAAAATAATGATAAAATGTGGGTTTAAGCAAGCACAAGTACTATACCTACTTTTGCGGTTAAACAAATCTAAATGGTCGCGTGGAATACGATTCCACAGGAATTTCCTCCCGCGTACGTCAACGTCCATATCTTAACTCCATATCTTAACAAAACGCGAGACGAAGAATACGAACTACTTACAGCCCAACGTTTCGATTAGGTTGCACTAACCGTGGTCACGAGCTGACTAATTAACTACTAAATAAAAATGTTGTGGCGTTTTGACCCGTTTAATTATTTTAAATGTTTAAAATGGAACGCGAAAGTCTTAAAGTTTATAACTTCAAGTTAGCGTTATTAAAAAAATATATTTATTTTTAGTATTTTTTGATATTGTAGTGCGCAAATCCGCTACATGATTTCCTCATCCATTTCTCTTGTGTGCATGGTATTTATCGGTAGCAAACGGACGCGGGGGTGGCTACGTGATCAATTGGCACCACACACCCGTCCTTTTGTCAGGGAAACAATAAGCGAGGATGTCTTCACATAGATCCGGGATAATTTGACGTAGCTCGACTAGTCAGAATAGTTGGCCATTTACGAGGAGTGAAAAATCCAACATTCAATATGAAAAATATATGTTTCTATGCTTGAGTTGGAGTATCAGGTGCTTTTAAGGAACTTTCAAGATTTACTGAATAAATGCGTAAATAAATAAAAGTCAACATACTACTCAATCGGTTTTAAACTAACATTATTCCTTATAATACGAGTACCAGATAATTTATATGAATCAAGGGGCGTCAACCACACACGGTAGAAAAATCGCCGGTTGAAAGTGGAAGGACCCTTTTAGAGCATATGTTAACCACTGAGCTAATAAGTTTATCATAATGGAGGTTTTTACTATCACTCAACTATCAAAAGTAAAAAAATTGCTTGACTGCATTCTGAGTTTCCTAAACCAGAATGTATTTGCATTTATCTAGAAACAAACATGCAGGTAGTCAAATGCATGTTAATAGAATCGTACTAGTATCCTAAAGAACAACAATCATTATATTAGCTAAGTAAATATTCTTGCTTAAACTGCTTAAACGAATATAACCGAAAGCCCATGTTGAAATGAGTTGTTTTTTTTGTTTAGAATCTTTATTAAAATACCTACTACCTACTTGATGTAGAATACAAGAATTTTTCAATTCTAACTCCTTGCCGGAAACAACTTGTACATATATTGTAATTTTGGAACATGAAAGTACATAAATAAAAAATTACCTAACAACGGATTGCAGCTTGTAGCACTACCTTGAAACCCATAGTGAGTTGATACGACATAGATATATTTTAAGATATTATACATATAGACAGATATTTTCACCACGTACCTAATAAGGGTAACATCAAAGCTCTTTTTCCTCCAAGATACTATTAGGTAACTACTCTCTGCTCGAACAAAAAGCCTGGTCTCACATTAGTCTAAAACCTAAGTTCGTCAACCATTGTCTTCTTCGCCCGGAATACCACGCGGGCCACAGTTCATTAATCAGCCGCTCTGACCCGTCCTGACTAATTGACACATCGCTGATAGCCTAATAACGACCGACGCGCCAAAGATGAAATTCACCAGACTTATAACTATTAGGGTTTTTTTATTTGATTTGGAATGTGCCTGTTTGTATACCTTCGTAGAACTTGAAATGCTTAATCGCAAGTAAAAGTTTTGCGTATGCCTTACTCCCTGAACATAGTATAAACATCTCATTGGTAGGTAAATTCAGATTGTGTACCTACACTTTGCATTGTATACAGAGACGATTTAAAAATTGTATATGTAACTTACTTGAAGAACTTCGACATTGTGTGTGTAATGAGTGAAAATGATAATATTTTGCTTTAGCATATTAATTAGGGCCTTCACGAAATCCTTGGAAAGCCAAAGAGCACCACTAACATCTAATTCACAAACTCGTAATTTTCGGAAATGGCCTTCCATGAATATGTTTAGTTGTCATTTTAAATAATAGCCTTATCAACAAAATACATAACCAAAAATGAAACGTAACCTTTATTTGTCGTAAATTATTAAATCTTGTTCTTTCTTTAAAAAATAAGCTTAATAAAATATGATGAATACGACGCGTAGGAGGGATTCCAAATTAGCGAATAAATTAAATACGACGTTAATTTATTTGTACAAAACGAAACATGTTTCTGCCGAAATCAAACAAGCTCGGTTTATGATTGCTGTTACAACAAATCCTATTGGAAATGTACCTATTTTGTTGAACAAGTCCAAATTAGTTTTCGTCCTTCAATATAGACTTGTGGGTGGTTAATAACAGAATTTGGTTTCTCATTTAATATAATATCCGCCTCTGGCCATAATGCGTAGTTGATATTTTATTTGATTCCAATATTATTGGCATTTTTCCTTTGAGTGTCTTTTATAAGCTAAGTTTTTCTGAAGATAACTTCGCAATAATTTTAATGCCTTGTGGCAAAATGCATTTTTTTAAATTTTTGATACATATACAACATACTAATTAGGGCTTCATATTTAGTTAATAACTGAATATAACTATAAAAAAAATCACAATATTACATCCGAAAGTTTAAGCACTTCAGCTCAAACTCTAGTATTATGGAAGCCTACTCAAAAAAGGCCTACTCCGGAAAAGGAAATACGTCGGATCCAATGACAAACATCCCATTTAAAAGTCTCACAGCCGTAACTGACTTACTTTGAATGCAAACGAAGTGCTTTCAAAAACAAAATATAATTAATGCATATCAAATATCATGTTTTAATTCCTGAATTTTCTATTACTCATCAAAAACGAAACCTTTTGTTTGTTCTTTTAGATTGTGGTTGTAGGCCTTCTAATTAGTTATAGTGGTACCGCAATATATAGAATTGTGGTATTTAAATATTTATATTCAGACACGGAACCAAAAAAAATTTACATCATATAAATTCTTTACCTTTACCTATCAGACTTATTCAGAGCCTTCCCATTTTCAAATTCAGAGTTGAATTTTACTTTCTCTCACTTTATTAATGTTAATTAAAGTCTTGTCCTCATAATCTCAGGCATATTGGTTGCCAGTTAATTTCAAAAACTTATCCTACTTTTTTGTTTGAGTAAAAACTACTTTGCTTTACTTTTTTTTTTTAGTAGTTTTTAAATATTATGTTATATTTTTTTAGTTTATGCATGTTTATCATGTTATACTATGAATAAAATAAAAAAAAATCAATGTATGCTGCACGGCCGTACCCATTTCTCGTCATCTATTTATTTATTTATTTATTTAAAAACTTTATTGCACAAAAAAAGTACAACAGGTGGACTTAATGCTATGGGCATTCTCTACCAGTCAACCTTTGGGTCATGCGGAGAGTTAGTTTATGGGTGCGGTAATAGTGACAAAGTGCATAAGTAATCTAAAAAATAAAATAAAAACATAATACACGAGAATAGTAACTATCAAGCGTTACAAAATTCATTTCGGAAACAATTAAATATACATATAGACATACCTGATCTACATATCTATCTACTATTTATACTTTAAGGTTGTCTGGAAGAGATCGCTTCCTAGCGATAAGACTGCCTAAATTGTATTATAATTTGTCTGTAAAACCAATTTCTGTAAAGTTTTAGTGCAATAAAAATAAATTGGACTACATCACATACATTGCTCGGATTCTGTGGTAAGTAGCTTAAATACTTGTTTTACAGAAACAATGACAGTACCACAACACCCAGACCCGGGACAATAATAAAGGAAAGTTCGTTTACCACATTAACCCGACCGGGGATCGAACCCGGGTCCTCAGAGATGGCGCGAAGCCAAAGTCCGCTGGCCTCTCGGCTATGGAGGTACGTGAGCAACAAAGTATATCTATCTATGTTGGGATCAAACCTATGACCCTCGGTTCAACAGCAGCGAACGCCAACTATTGAACCATCGAGCCAGTCATAATAAATAACCATCGGATCGAGTGCTACGGTTCACTAACCTCCTAACCCCATCTTTATTTTTCCCTATATTATTCTTCTTCAGTAAGTAAGAAAGCGGTTGTGGAAGTATTTAAAAAAAATCAGGAGAAAATTTTATGAGTATTTCGTTTAATCCTTTTGAGATAAATTCAATTTGTATTTCCTTCGCTTAAGGGCAGACAGCTTAAGACTAGTAAAAGCCTGAAATTACAGGTCGAAACCAATAATAAACTATTCTGCTACAAAGGGCTGTTTGAAAAATATTTTCTGTGTCCAGAGTTTGATTGATTAGCATTGGCAAGATGCCTAATAAGATTCAATTAAATCTAGTAAAATGGAAACAAAGCAGTCAGGAGCCATTAAGAATTCGGACTAACTTAAGCCTTTACAATAATGACTCGCTTCTGACAGATGTTATAATCCGTAACTATATGTGCCCGCTACTTTATGTGCGTGGTATTGTGAGTTTAAGTAGCATATACTTATATTTTTAAATATATTGATTAGCTATTTGTAGTATTTCACTGCAAACAAAGAAGGAAACAATTAGGTATAAAGAACACCCCCTGTCTATCAATCACACTAGAAAACACATCTCTAACGCCGAACTGAATATACAAGAAGAACCCGTCTCGTTCTCCAAAATTAATGAGCACTCAAATATTTTTTCGCAACATAAAAACTGAATAAAACCGATACCGCTCTACGCGTAGATAACAAACGTTATCGCCGAGAAATATTACGCCAATATCACAGGAGCCATTACCTGGGACGGAAAGCAGGAGCGCAGACAAAACGAACGGCGGGAAACGTTGCTTTCCCCATAAAATTCGGCGCAACATAAAGTGAGCCTTAAAATTTGGGAGTTACGGTCGATAAAATCTCGAGATGGAGCCGATTCGGCGGTATTTAACGCGTATCACGCATTCGCTTGCAGCGGCAAGCGGTGCCCAGGTGGCTGGAAGCACTGTGATCGATTGCCTTTTTGGCGCAACTCGTAGGTACAGGCAGAAGCACATCAGACTTTACACTTTGGACGTCATACGGATCTTATGCCAAGGATATAAGAACTTATTTCGAACTGCAAGCGTTTACTGTGATATGCTGTTGACCGTATGTCGCTTGTTACTGACAGTTTGCTATTCCGTTTATTCTGGACAGAACGTCCAGGTGTGAATGAAAATACAATATTTTCCATATTATTTTGTTCATTTCCTTTACATAATAGATAATGTGTCTGCTCGATTTATGTTGATAGATCTATAGTACAAGGAAGTTTTAAATTAATAGCTGCATGAAAGGGTTGATTATTTCCTAGTGGGATCAACATGTGTAATTTTTATATTGTAATCTTTAAACCTATATAACTTTACAATACATTTTTTCTCAATAGACATTGCAATGCGTTAGATTTATATATTTTATGTTATAATATGTCAGTCTGTTTCTAGAATAAGTTTGTCTGAGTAACCTAACAATTATTCTTAACGAGCGGCCCGTCGCACCGTCCCACCCGTACTATTCCCGTTTTTCCACAAACAAATTTTACAAAGGAAAAAAAATATTGGCTACCTCTGTACTGAAAATTTTAAAATAACTTTTTTTTATTGGATGCCAAACAACTTCTCTAGGAAAACATCACAAAGCATTAAAAGCGATGGAGTACTTACTATATTCGAACGATTCGGATGTCACCACACCGCGCACTTTGCCTTTCGACACCGGAATTCCTCGTGACAAATTGTTTCGCGCGCAGAAATGACAGCTGGGCGGAACACCATTTTTTGGATTCATATTATCTACAGAACATAAACAGAACGGATCGTAAATAAATAAGCGGTTTTTATTTCTAAGGTTTGTGTAACCTACCAATGAAATGTTTTTAAATATTTAAAATTATATCCTGTATTTCCCACAATTTTTGCCACTACATTTAATTTGTCTGATAAAACATTGTTTATTTTGAAACTTGCAATCATTAAGATTTAACTTTCTTAACGAATTTCCTTTAATAAAAAGATCACACGTTTGTATTTTACATCTGAATACGTTGGAAGTAAAATCATCTTTATATTTATATTCTATCTAAATATTTATATTTAATATTCTCCTTAAATTATTTTCTGTTAAAATGTTAGCTTAAAATAAGACAACATTTAAATTATTTTTTTTTAGCAAAAGCCTTGATATAACAAAAGTATTTCAACGATCCACAATATTATGAAATGGCAGATAAAATTTAACATAGGTAGGTACATAACTTTTAAACATTTTAGGAAAATTCAAAGTACGTCATAACTTTATAATAATATTTTAAAGATCAGGTTCACACCTATATATGAAATATTGTACCAAAATTCTATAGGTAGGTAGTTTCAATATTTGCAGTTGGAACTCGTAAATACCTCGCCTAAGGGCAAATAATGCGCGCGATCCAATGGTGCGGAAAATTCGCGGTATGTCACAGCCCTCGGGCGCATGAATGTGTGATGTGCGTATGTGCCTTAATTAAAAGACTAGTATTAAATATAATAACTCTATTCTTTCAGTCGATTTAGGGTCGCTGAAGATCGAAACAAAAGAAAAAGTTTTAAATGAAATAAAAATAGATCTTGCAGTCCGTACGGCGGTGAGTTCTAATGCTTGTAAAAAAATTATGTTCGTATAATTTTTTAGAAATCCTCGGGATAAAAACCTAACCTATCAAGGCGAGTGGCTAATACCTATACACTTACTTTCATAGATAGACATATCTACACTAATATTATAAAGAGGAAAGATTTGTTCCTATTTTTTTATGTTTGTAATGAATAGGCTCAAAAAGTACTGGGCCGATTTAAAAAATTCTTTCACCAATAGAATGCTACATTTTTCCAATTTGACATAGGCTACAAAATTAGGGATTCTTGGTAAAATTTGAAAAATTTCAACAGAAAACCGGGAAAAATTATGTAAGGCGAAACGAAGTTCGCCGGGACCGCTAGTAATTAATACATTGAAACAAATCAATAGGATAAAAATGTAAAAGTTATTTTCGCAATTTTCACGTGAGAAACTTAATAAAAAAAAATTTTATTCTACCGATGTCGCAAATGGGGTTTTATGGATACAGCTAATTAATTAAATACAAAAATTTTTGGGACATTTATGTGTTACAGTCTTGAAACCAGGGCCGCCGTAAGCGGCTAAATTGAGCGACTCATCACGTATCTAATTGAAGTAATTGTCATAATACCTACCCCTGGGGTAAAATCAGTCCAATGATCCACAATCCCTATTCCAATATATTTTTACCAATGACTTATGTAATTTCGAAATTTCCGAACACAGCAATAATAGCGCTAAGAATATTATTTACATTACCAGTTTCAGTCACATCTAGTGAAAGATCCTTTTCAAAATTAAATATTATCAAAAACAATTTATAATCAACAATGCTCCAACAAAGATTAAGTTACTTTTGCTACAGTTTCAATTGAACACGAATTTTATCTTCGTTAAGTTGTTTTTTATTTTGCCCCACCGCAATGAGAAAACATTAATCATATTTTTTTTGACAAAACGTAGAGTAAGTAGTCGTAGGGCGGCATAATCGGTATTGCACGCGGGCGCTAAAATAGCTACCGATGGGCCTGCTTGAAACTATTTAAATATAATCGACCACCCATAAGGTGATCATCGAAAAAACACTGCACCGCAAATTTAAATAGTTCATGTTAATTTTGACTTGATTCCTCTACATATTCTAGATAAGAAACATCGGAAATGTGTGAACATGGGATCAAATTAGATTTCACAGAAAATTCAAGGCAAAGTACTAATTCTATCCAACATAAAATGTCGTTTTATAAAATTTGGATTCAAATGAAATCGTATGTTCAATTAGGCTTAATTAGATATGAGTTCCAATTGGATTATTTACTAGTAAATATTTCAAATTACTCGCAATAACAATGTTCATACTAAATTATATAATTTGGTTACGTGATTGACGTTCGCATATTACTAAACGCGAATTCCAGCAAACCCTTTAATCTAAATACACAATATACTAATAAGATTTGTACAAAAAGTAATTTACTTATTTACCCGAATAAAAATGAGTTACGATCTGCTCACAGATAAACAAGTTTTCTCATCGGCATCAGCGAAATTGCGTGGAAACTGACGTGGATTGATTGTGATTCATGAGTTGCCGCCCGTCTAATTAGGTCCACCTGCTTAAACGGCGGGGGCAGTTGACACGAGGCTTCATCGAGCCAGATGACACTCTGATGAGGTTAATTTTACTGCTGAAACAAAGTGAAGTACTGTGAAGATGCAGTCTCATTTTTGACGTGTCTCTCTAAACACTTGACACTGGCCGAATGACTGCGTTTTTTCTAAACGCGGGATAAAGTCCACAGTACAAAAAACAGTGCAGGCTTAAGACTTTAAAATATAACGCTGCAACCAATAGCCATCAATATTATCGGATAATGTGGAAAAAACGGGGAGAAAATACTTGCGAAGCCACGGCTGGGTGGTGTATAATATTATTTTTATTAATTTTGACACAAATTCCCGAAGCGCGCCTCAGTAATATCTTTATTAATATTTCCCCTTTTACTATAAGAACGTATTCGAAAATCGAATCCAGAACTTTACCTTAGATATTGCGCCATTGGCACCTTAGTCATCAAGAACTTACTCACTATACTAGTAAATAGCTTATGCCATCCCGATATATCGTTATAATTAAACAAAGATTAATCATTATTCACATTGACCGATATGAAAAGGTGTCCTCTGATTTCAGTTAATCCGTAATAGTGGGAATTCCTTTATCTCTTACTCAACTAAATTATTTACTATAAAATGCTTGAAAGTACCTATTCATGTACTGTAACTGAATACTTTCAAGATGAATACAATCGAGTTTGCAGTTATTTTGTTGGTGAATTTATACAGCGCCGTGTGGAGTTTAGAGTCGGTTGAAGGTATGGATGAACAAAAACTTTTACCTGATATTTTTATGAATATCAGAATATCAGCTTATCTTACTTTATATCTTAGGTGCTGTAATTATACGAGTCATTCAATTACATTAATTTAATTAAAATCATTGACAAAATTTCTGAAATTTATTGTAATGTCTATTGTTATTTCGGTCAACATCGTATCTAAGAATCAAGCTTGAATTTAACAGTTTACGAACCTATTTTCTATTTCAGTTGAAAATGGAATACCACAAAACCAAACGACCGACAGAATATACGGTATCGGTGTCAACTTGGGTCTTATTAATCCAGAAAAATATTCCTTAGAAACTTTCTTAAGAGACGAGCGAACCATCTTCAGAGACCTATACAACGAATACCTTTCTCTGAATGGAAGCCAACAGATTAATTACGAAGAGTGGATTGTTATGAATAACTTTGGGCTCTTGCCTGATACCCAAGAGTCGTTATTCATGAGGAAAATTAGTAAGCGTAGTACAGCTGATAACAAAAGACGGTTCGTCAATACGGTGAAGAAAGGCGACATATTGATTACGGGCCGCGGTATTGGAGGGCTGGTAGGGCATGCAGCTATTATGACGACTGACAATTGGGTGTTGGAGATGCGTGGAGGAAACGGGTGGGAGAAAGGGATACCGAGCAATAATAGGCAGATTAGCAAGCACGCGTGGTTCGATGAACACAAGTCCGATTGGACTACGGTGTACCGATGTCCTAACGGAGATGTGGCGAGAGCGGCAGCGGTCTGGGCTGACCACAAGTACTATAATCCTTCAGGCGGTTCTAAAAAGACGGTGCATGTGACATATAAAATTACGGCTGACGTATGGTCCACGAACCCAAGTTACTGCTCCAAGTTGGTCATCCAGGCTTATTACTTTGGATCAGGCGCAAGGAAGGTCATCAGCAGCGATGTATCTGTGCGACGAGTTATCGTGCCTACTTCAATTCCTACATATTTCCTTACCCCCTATAAGTTAAAAAACATGGGAAAATACTAAGTAAAATTCATCATTCAACCCTTTTTTGACATCAAACTACAACTAAAAGACATAAATAGCAGGCGCTGACACAAAAATCAGGCAAGGCGAAAGAAGTGCGTAGCTCTGTAAATTTCTTTCTTCAAAATGTTTTACTAGACATAAAGAAATTTACCTACATTAATTAATTACATAGATTTAACATACGTAGTGTGCATGATAATACACTATCCGTTGGTTTAAATCATTTGTTTCTATCATGTAATAGAACTACATCAAACAATTAATATATGTTTAATCTCCTAAGTTTCAATAACATTTTGTTTCGTATAAGTACAGTCAACAGTACGTCAAGGTAAACACTTGCACTTAGATCTAATGCGCACAACAAAAGGGCAATAACATAATAAGGGCGGTGCGAAGTCAAAGTGTACATCCTTTTGTGTGTACTCATCTAAAAACGCAATTATGCTCCTAACTTCTAAAGATTTTATATAAGCAACATCGTAACAATGTCATCATATATAATGTATTTGGTTTCTACAATGTTTCAAGGGTATTGCTAAGAATAATATAATGCATCTATCTCTCAGAATTCAATAAACATTTGTTTTTGTTCTAAAATGTATTGTTATCATTTTCCTGTTACCATTTTGCACGCATTACTTAGCTAGTTTTCAATGTTTATTGTACTAAAATAGTATAAACGTATAAGTTTGTCTGTGTGGATGGTTGTTTGTAACTTTTTCTCGTTTTCACTTGGATTTGGATGATATTTTGTAGACAGCCAATAGAATAATATAGAGGATACTTTTCAATTCAGAAATAACGTAAACGATTTTACCAGTAGCCTAGTACTTACATAATTACTTCAACACCATCTAAACCATACGTAGGTAAAAATTCAAATAAACCATCTAAGAATATTATCTAAGACAATAATGAACAACAGTAGTACGTGAAGAAACATCTTGCGGGCCAGTATGGCGATGTTAACGGATAGGATATTACGATATCAAATCCGTTGTCATCGCGATGTGAGTTCCTCTCTTGCTTATCATCAGGCTGCGAGGAGCCAATATGCTATGTAATTTAGTGCTTCTTTAAAATATTTAAATAAAGTATTACTAATGTAAATTCTCAAAACAAAAGAAGCTGATTCGGGCAACAATTTCATTATGCTCCCAAAACGTGTAATTGTAAAATCACAATAATATTGCAGTCTCCGTAAAAGGTAAGGTCGCCAAAAATGTCGGTCTGTCACAAGTCACTTAACCCGCGGTGACGGCCGGACCCCGATAAATTATCGTCAATATTGACCTAAAATTTGCCGATTTCGCTTTCTCGCTTCCACAAAAAATGTTAGAATACATAATATTCCCCTCTTTTCAATGGATCTGAGGACGTTTCATCTTACTAGGGTAAACTGGATTACTCCTTGAAAGAGTTTTTGGGTAAAATGCTAATCCTGCTTGACCTAAGAAGTAATGCTTCACAAACAATCCATCTACCTACATACCAGGAGATTTCTAAATGAACCCATTTTCACTATTCCTAGTCATTAGTGGCTCTGAATCTCACTGATGTTGCTCGTACATGACGAAGCATTTCATTGTAGTAACACCTAAGACTAAAATATCTTTCTCTAAAAATAAATACGAAAAAGAAATAGAATATTTACAGAATCAAATCATTGATCTCCAACTAAAGTTAAAATCAAGTACAACGACGAAAAAATTATCAGAAAAAAATAAATGCACGGACATTGATAAGAATATTAATAAGAAGGAAATAACCAACAGGACAATGAAATCTAATCCAGGACAAAATAAAAACAAACTTTGTATTATATCGAGCAGTAAACGGTACAAAATATTAAACAATGTAAATAGCAACAATTTTTATGATAATTTTCAGTTCTGCCATTACATCACACCAAACGTAAAAACTGACATTTTACTAAAGGACATTGAACAGAAAGTAATAGGATATACACATAAAGATTACTGTGTCATCATGATTGGAGAAACAGACTTTAACCAACGACATTACACAAATGATACAAAAATGATTATCAAATCAATAATGAACAAGATAAAAGCAATAACACATACAAATGTTATTGTGGTGACCCCGACGTACACATTAGGAAAGCCATTATATAACTACCGAGTTGAGATATTCAATAACATGTTAAATGAGGAAATGGTAACTAGCCACGGACATCTGACTGACGCTAATAAAGACCTATCCTTAGACATGTTCTCTCATCTCACAGGTAAAATTGCCCGTGTCGGAGTGCAAAAGATTCTTGAAAATATAACAGAAATAATATCTAATACGGAAACAGAAAAATACAATTTAGAAACAGAAACTAGTGAATACCGTAAATCTCCGGAAAGAGCAAATCAACAGTTTTTTCTTTTATGAAAATCTAAACATCCTTCATCAAAATATCTCGGGACTCATCTCAAAAAGAGACGAACTGATCTTACTCTTAGATGAATTTGAAAAACGACAAAAACCCGTCGATATAGTGTGCATTACAGAACACAACATGACACCGTCTACCGAATGCTTACTAAACATGCCAAACTTTACTTTAGCGACGAGTTATTCTAGGCGTAAAAAACGAGGAGGAGCTTGCATTCTTGTAAGAAGTGGGCTTAAATGTAAAATATTAAATAACATTGTAAAACTTTCCATAGAATGTAATACTGAATGCTGTTCAGTAGAAATATGTGACCACAACTTAATCATTGTTTGTATGTATAGAGTTCCTCACAATAATTGTACTAGTCTAGAAATATTTCATAATATACTCGAAAGCATTTTTAAAATTGTCTGTAATAATAATAAACATAAAAAAATTATCATCTGCGGTGACTTCAATATTGACATCCTACAGGAAACACCAAAAAGTCGAGAATTCAGATTTCATTTATTGAGCTACAATCTTAAGCTTATAATAAATGAACCTACAAGATTGTCTAGTGGGACTTGCTTAGACAATTTTGCGCATAATATTAAAGGATCGAAGGTTGAAATAATGGAAACAGGCCTATCTGATCACACAGCACAATTTTTTAAATGCCCGGTAAGAAAAACATGTAAGGTCAAGACGTGGAAATGTAGGCGCAGAGTTTATAGCTCTGAGAATTTGAAAATATTCAAAGAATGTATAGAAGCCATCAGTTTCAGCGATACCTTAAATTCCGACAATCCCAACAAGGCGTATAATTCATTTTTAGATATTTTCAAATTCCTATACAATCTCTGCTTTCCTCCTAAATTATACAAAAAATCTACTGAAATTAAACAAAAGTGGATTACTCGAGGCATTAAAGCTTGCTTCAGGAGAAAGAGAAGTTTACTTTGGCAATACAGATTAAATAAAAGTGGGGATATTAAATCTAAGTTGATAGGATACTCTTTACGACTTAGGAAAATCATACAATTTACACAAAAGTCGCTAAATGACCACTACATTAAGGAGTCACAAAATAAATCAAAGGCAACTTGGGAAATAATAAATAAAGCTAACTGTAAATTACCAAAGGAACCTATACTTAGAATAAAAAAAGATGACAAAACTATAACCAATCCTACTGACATTGCTAACCAATTTAACGATTTCTTTATAGATATGATAGACAAATCTAAAAATAATAATGGTTCAATCAAAACATACACACAACCAAGTAATATAAAATCCATGTTTATAGGGCCGGCGACCATTGAATCTGTGCTTGACATAATCAAGTCCCTAAAAAATACAAATAGTGTGGGATTTGACGATATATCCACTAAAGTTATCAAGTATGTTGGAAGTAAAATTGCGATACCTTTAAGTTATATAATTAACCTATGTTTGACCACTGGCATATATCCAACTAATTTAAAACCAGCCATAATAAAACCTGTATATAAAAAAGGCGATAAGGAAAACATGAAAAATTACAGACCTATTGCCTTGTTATCAATATTTTCAAAAATATTTGAGAAACATATCTATAATAACATGTATGATTTTCTCGAAAAACAAAAAATCTTGATTAAAGAGCAAAAAGGTTTCCGTAAAGACAGTACCATAAACTCAGCAATCTATGATTTAGTAAAAAGGGTAATTTTAAGCTTAGACAATAGAACTGCCGCGTGCGCTGTTTACATGGATATGTCAAAAGCTTTTGACCATGTTCGACATGATATACTACTAGAAAAGCTTAATCGATGCGGTATTCGAGGTAATGTCCTGAATCTCATTAAGTCATATTTACAAGATAGGGAACAATATACTGAATTGAATCAAATATGTATGTCTACAGGAGTGGAAAAAAAGTACGTTTCTAAACGCAGGAAAATTAGATATGGTGTACCACAGGGCAGTGTACTAGGGCCATTATTGTTCTTAGTATATATTAATGATATAACCACATGTACCGAATACCCCATGATACTTTTCGCGGATGACAGTACTGTTTATATAGAATGTAAGAATGATGAAAATTATGAAGACGAAATCAACAAAACTCTAAAAAATATAATTGAATGGTTAACTGCAAACAATCTCAATATTAATCTGGATAAAACTACTATAATGCACTTCACACAAAGAAAAGTTAGACCACAATTAGACATACATTATCTTGGCACAGACATAATTAGAACGACTAATAATAAATTTTTGGGATTGCACCTGGACAGTAATATGTCTTGGGGAACACACTCAATAGAGGTATGCAATAGACTCTACAAATTCTCTTATGCACTTTATCGACTAAGAAAAATAGCCAACCAACAAACTGTGCTAGTAAGCACAGTTTGTTGGTTGGCTATTTTTCAAAACTTTTTTTGGCTTTTTTTGGCTATTTTAACAAAACCATGGTATGCAGTAGCATACCATGGTTTTGTTGCCTCAAATCTGAGATATGGATTAATTTTCTGGGGAAATTCATCATATAGGGAAATTTTGTTTAGAGCCCAGAAACAAAGTATCAGAGCAATGTGTGGACTGAAACCCTGGGAAAGTTGTCGGCCTCGCTTCAAGTCGCTAAAGCTCTTAACATTGCCATGTCTTTACATTTTTGAATGTTGTAAATTTGTAAAATCAAATCCTGATTTATTTCAGGCAAGGCAGCCTGTTGGTGGATTCAACCTTCGCCCTAGAAAACTAAAAATATGCACAAACAATAAATGTAAGACAGCACTAATGCAAAAAAGTGTTATAGAAATGGCCCCAAAGATGTTCAATAAACTACCTGAACATTTTAAATATTTGGACATTCATAGGTTAAAACGAGAATTGTATATTTTTTTAGTGGATAAGTGTTACTATAATATTAATGAATATCTTATGGACTTTGACATGTAAACTTAATTTAATTAGAATGACATTTGTTAAAAGTGAATATTTCATATTTAACAATAATAATTGTCGTATGCCATTTGGCTTATCATAGCGATACTATAATAATTTTGTTAACACCTGTATGTACCCTGACCTGTGATAACGATAAATAAAGTATTTGTATTTGTATTTGTATTTGAAAATAAGTGGTTATTTTCGTAGGTGGTATAAGGATGTGGATACCCATCAACTTGAATATATTCAAGTAACGGAAGTACGTCTACATATGAGGTTTATATGTTGTATTGACAATATGATTGCATCAGTTCGTTAAAATGATTATATTTTGCGTGAATCGAATCTCCGAAACTTTATCATTAGCCATTATTTATTTACTTATTTATTTATTTACGTAATAGATACGCAAAAAGTATTAATATCGACAAAATATTCTAAGTTTGCATAAAAAATATAACTTTTTCTCCGAATTTCAACGTTCCTGTTATGATTAGGAGATCGGTATACACAAAGATACACGTGTCGACCATAGAACCTATCTTATAAAAATGTTCTCGTAAATTGACTCCATTCGGCACACCCTCTTTTTGATATCACTTTTCTGATTGCATTAGTAAAAATACAAACAAGGAAAGTGTTGGTAAATAAAGTATGAGGAAACCGTTTCAAGTTGTTTTGCTAGAACTACTTCTGCACAATCTAAACAAACTACGAGTATCAGATAAAACAACAACAGTTCTGGGAATCACTTGTTCAAACATAAACAAGGTGAAGCAGCTGTAACGTAACATGGCTGCGATAAAATTATTTTAAAATCAATTAAAACCCTACCACTAGCTTAATCAAGTATAGCGGCGTACAGCGAAAAGTCATGAAATTGGTCGCAACGTGTTTTGGGTAATCATGGTTTAAAGTTTTTTGAATAACAAAAAAATTATAACTTAATTGTGGCAAGAGATACAGATTACTGATTTAATATCTTAACTAATAGATAGCTGGTTACTTACCGGGATCTTCTCTGTAAGTTATAGGTCCCGGACCGGAGGTAACGTCATTTGCATTATATAGATGCTTCATAAATATTACCGATGTAAGTTACATGATAAAAGAATATTGAATTTCAGTCGCGAAAGGTAATATTTTTGCTTTAAATTTATAATGAATTACTGAGATAATGACAAACAAAAGAGTTAGACCCATATAGGGTGTAAGATTTGACGGCAAAAATAACTGACTGAATGAACAAGAGTTTAAGTTACATTTCAGTCACCTCTATCCAATTATGCTTTTATGTGTAAAAGGGAGACAGCTCGATTTAGCTATATACTTGTTATCATAAAAAAGGTGCTTAATGAAATTGATTAATGTTTGATTGATGAGTACTGCAAATGTTGATGCGTTTTTGCACTTAGTAAATAAAAAACTGGCATATAAGAAAAATTTGTCAGAAAAATTAAGAGCTGTTGAACTGTTGAAAATGTTGACTTAATTTCCTTTCACTCTACGCCGACGGTTATTATCATTCAGAACACAGAACAAATAAATAGTATAACTAACATTAGGATTGTACCAATTTAAAAATTAGCGCTAAATGCCTAAACCGTAAAAGAACTATCACAATAATTTAATATCAACATCTAAGATTTTTTGGTAATAGATAAATTACGATACTATATTTTTATCCTTTTAGATTTTCTTAGATTATAAAAGAAACATATAAAAAATCGGTTCAATAACCATCAGACCAGTCGACAAAGTCGCAGCATAGGCTTTAGCAAATTCTAATCATTAGTTTAAGCAAACAGTATGTATACAGTATGTAAAGGGAGAATTAAATATAAAAATAATACTTCAATATTTCAATTGTACTACCTCAATAAGGTGGGTAATTTATTTTTCAGTAACAGTTAAATCTGGTTTTATAAATAATATTTTGTTTTAATTTAAACGCTTTGTTTCATCCGAAATGTATTAGGTTACGACTATTAAAATTGCTATTCAACGTTGGATCCGATACATGTCGTATTTGGTAAAAGTTCTCCTGGCTCTCTCGTGTCAGTCTGCCGTGCTGTCGAATTAAGAGAGTAAAGGAAGAGAGAGTGCCCTTGTGTGTTGCGCAAACGCTCGAGCACAATCATTCAAATCCTGCGTAATTGATCTTAATGAGATTGGCCATCTTGGCCAAAATCGGTCGGGGCATTGTATTTTAATAATTAGAAATCAGTGTTGATTTAACGGTCAACAGCACGTCACGATTTTATGTTAAGAAACTTATATTTCGATTATCGTTTTTATTTCCATGACACAAGGGCGGTGCGATCGTTCTTCAGTTTCTAAGTGCTGGCCTGCAAAGGTTGACTCTGACGGTTTTTTGCGCGTATGAAACCCAAACAGTATTTCAATAAACAATATATAACAATATACTTTACTAAATTAATATATTAAATGAAGTGAGTGCAAATTTTAAAATAATATAGTTTTATATATATTTAAGAGAGGTAGAAGACCTGGCAACCAGCTAGGCTGTGAGAGAAATCCTGGATATGACGGATGGGGTACCTGTTAGGCACAGTTCGCGCATTGAGCATCCGATAGTCACCACAGGGACGCCATCCATTGTCGCCTTTGGGCGCGAGATGGAGTGGTGATGACCAGGGTGACTGCGAAGGCCTGGCGGTGCCACATTTCAACATTTCCGCAAACTCATCATTCGCAACTTTCAATTTGTCCGGTGCTAGACGACGTGGAGTCCTGGATACGGGAGGACCTGGAGTGGTTTTAATGAAATGCTCCGTGTTATGTTTGAGAATTTTGGGTACACCTGACGGGTAATTTCTGGAAAGTCCTGTAAGATGTCATGATAGGAAGACTCACCAACTACGACTTTGACAGATGAAATGTTCTGCTGTGACTTTGCGGGCGATGCCGGGGACGTAAGGCTAGTTAAATTGTCTATTAGGCGTTGATTGCGACAATCTACCATTAAATTGTAGTACGACAAAAAATCAACGCCGATAATGGCTTTAGTCACGTCCACCACAATAAATTGGCAAACAAAGTCACGGCGCAACCCTAAGTTCAAATTAAAATTAATATAACCGTATGTACTTTTTTTTTCGGGGTGCTCCCGAAACTACTTCGTGCGTCTTCGAAGTACCGTGCCGTTTTTGTGGAAAAATAAAACTATTATTATTATGTACAAATTCTGCTATCGTTCACTGCACACAATTCGTAAGAAGTCTTCTGGCGTCGATCTCCAAGTGCCGATCGTGGGAAGACATATACGTGTTATCGCACGTAATTAAAAGTGGTGCCACAATGACGTCACATCCGAGTGAAGCACGAGTCTGCTCCCCGCCACTGTTTGCCCCCTCCTTGGCACATAAAAATCAATTATTTATTGCCCTAAATTAAAACAGAATAATATTTAATATTTTTATAAACAAACATTGTAGTACGGTAGTCGCGGGTTGAAGCTTCGGAGGTGGATGAGCAAAACAGCAGCTTAGAAGATGCAGTAAAGATATATTTCCGCATACAATCCTTCTAACAACAGAAGGGGGTGGTCCGTGCAGAGCGTCATACTTGACCGTAAAAGCGCTTAGCCGGTAGCAAGGTATACAAAAAAGAAGATATTCACCGTATTCCTACTCCAAACGTCCGTAGTTGTCCTAACTGTTAGAAGCAGCCCGGTAGCGTGAGGAGTTAGTATTCTTACATAATCAAAGTATGGCGAGACATTATTGATCGGGAAAATCACAATCATACCGCGATGTAAATTACTTCCAGCGCCATCTCTTGACAACTTGTGGAACTAACATCGCTTGTGCGGCCGTGCGGCTGTCAAGTTATTGTATGGCTTGTTACAACATGTATTTTTATAATGAAATGTGTATAGGCAAAAGTTATTATTGTGGAAGTTATTACTAAATTCAATCAGTGTTTGCTTTATACGTGATCAATTGTTGAAATTAGTTATTGTAAAATCCTTAGCTCTTATAGTTGTAGAAATATAGTAATATCATTAATAACTGTGTCTTATTTTCTTATATCAGAAGTGGTACTGTACACGCTCATCGGTTGTCATGGCTCGAGGTCGGAAGCGTCACCGAACTCGTTCAAGCTCAAGTTCACCTTCACGCACGCCGCTGGGCAGCTCAAGCTCAAGTTCAAGCAGCAGTAGTGAGCGCGATAAGCGTAAACGGATGAATAAAACGCCGAAAAGGATCTCCAACCGTGAGTCAAAATGTTGTATTATCATCAGTGATTCCCGAATAGGGAATATGCATCATTTTTTTTTATTTGTTTATTCCATTACTTATATTGTAATAATAAAGTCAAAATATGCTAATACTGTGAGAAATGTACAAATACTAATTATAGTGATTTGTAAAAAGTCGAGTTAAATTAGGCATTTTAAACGCTCTCATCTGTGGCGCGCTTTGGATGACGTCACACACCGTGTTCTTTGTTGTGTATTGTAAGCGTTTGGTAAAGATTTTCAGTATTAATCGCTGATGAATCATGGAAACTGTTAAAAAACCATTTTATAGATACTGTCTGGTACCAATGTGCGCAAACACTATCAGTAGTACTCCAGATAAAGTATTTTTTGCTGTTCCAAGAGACGTGAAAATACGAAAACGATGGTGGAAGGTTATGACAAGAACCAAAATATCTCCGAACTCGTATTTACATTGTTGCGAAGATCATTTTGATGTAAGTACCTGTAACCTATTTCTCTATTTAACATAATGAGATCTTATGACCGATCTTATACGATCTATTATACCTTTATCAATAAGAAGATAACTGTATCAAGTCCAGAAATCAAATGAATAAAGTTCTACTTTTTTAAATGATTTACTTTCTTTTCTTGTTTCATCGAAGTTTGACTAAATAGGTATTTAATTTATTTCTGGTTTTGGAAGACACAATAAATTATGTGGAATACAATATCAATAATCAACAAGGTGAAAAAGTCACACTACGACTAAAGAAAGGAGTTGTGCCTCACATATGACCTCAGCTGACGTGAAATCTGGATTTGATGCAAAATATACAGTCATCATGAAAGCATATATTTTCGGCAGATTGTCCGATTGCGCTTTGACAAAGCCACTTTCAGTCATTATTCTTGAAAATGTCTTATACCACTGTATCAAAAATCACAATTTCCAGTAGAAATCACTGCAAAAATTTCGATAGTACTATTTTTCTTTTAAAACACGAGCAGCACAGTATAGGTATTGACAGCTATAAATGTCAGGTCACGGTCTGTGACGTAACGTTTCAATTTGACCAATGACGGAGCATTGCGGAAATTTGAATTTCCCTCGCGTAATTAACACATATTAATTAATATTTTCTGCGTATTATTACACACTAAACAAGAAAATAATTTTAGCTGTATAGTCAGAGCAATAAAGTATTGGTATATATTTTTTCAAATAAATCGAAATCACATGCATATTCCCTATTTGACCCGTTAGTGGATGATATTGACATGGGGATCAATGTGCTTGAAGCAAACTCGCGTGCTTTCGGTTGGTCCGATAATATGACAAAATATCAAGGATTGCAAAAGTTGCGTAATACAGCTAAAACATGGTTAGATTGTTTACAAAAAAACGAAACCTCTTGGACCACGTGGCGTTGGAAGCACTGGCGTGAGAGGTTATCAAATACTTTTCAAACTAAACGTAACGTATGTTTTACTAAAGCAACTGGTAAAAACAAAACCAATGCCTAATCAGTCTCTCTACGAATTTTATTTCCAGCAGGAAGGTAAAATAGATAGATTACAACTAAAATTCAATGATCGAGATGTTGTTTCGATAATTGTAGGGTCTATTGGTGATCCAAATATTAGTACAGCTGGCGAAGCTGGTAACTTTCCTCATTGCGACGATTTAGCTTCTTTCTTGCATGGAAAAACCTATACAAGTAACGATAAATACGCACAACCTAAAAGTTTTTCGGTACCAAAATCTGTGGCCCGGCAGACTCAATTAATACAAGGAAAAGTTATAAATCAGATTCAAAGGCTGAACAATCGACTAGTACAGGGTTCAGTGTATCAAACACGCACATATCTTCTTATCGTTGTGGCGAGTTAGGTCATAGGAGAAACAACTGCAATTTAAAAGACGATGTTCACTGTATATAGTTCTTGTAGTAGGTGCGGTCATTTAGAGAAAGCATGTAAGTCCAAACCCAAACTAAAAGTTGAGGCCGACTTGGAAGTAAAAATGATTAGCGAACCCAAATATAAACAAAAAATTTTGAAACAAATTTTCCTCAATAGTTTGCAATGTGAAGCTTTCTTTGACATGGGTAGCGATTGCTCATTAATAACCAGTGACTTTGTCAGAGAAAAGAATTTAAAGACATTTAATTTGAATTCTCCCATAAATTTGGTAGGGTTTACTACTAGTACGTCGGTTCACGTCTCTAAAGCTGTTGCCGTTACCTTGAAAGTGGATACCGTAGAAATAGTCACATTATTTTACGTGATTGATACATTGATAGAATATGATATTCTAATTGGTCGTAACTTTACTGAAGATTGTAGTATAATGTATACCCGCGTAGGTGATAAACTGACTTTTCAACCGGTTCAAATGATGACAATCTTTAATATAAATTCAGATAGCAAAGGAAAATATGACCTGTTATTAAAATCGATATTTTCAAAATACCCGCGTTGTTTCTCTGATGATTTATGTACATTGGGGAAAACTAATTGTGTAGTTAGATATTGAATTGACTTCCAATAAACCTGTGTGTTTTAGACCGTATCGGATGTCTGAATCGGAAAAGAAAACTATGCGAGAGATTACCAATGATTTGCTCAAAAATGGTATAATTAGACATATTAATTCACCGTACGCAAGCCCCGCATTACTAGTATATAAAGCATCATGAGAAAAACGTTTGTGAATAGATTACCGGCAGTTAAATAAAATTACTGCCAAAGAAAAATGTCCTATGCCTATGATTGAGGACCTAGTTAACAGATTGCAAGGCTGTAAATACTTCACATCTCTTGATTTGAAAAGCGGGTACCATCAAATTCCTGTAAAATCAGATTCTATTCCAAACACTGCATTTATTACACCTGATGGACATTTCGAATTTTTAAGAATGCCCTTTGGGTTATGCAACGGTCCATCCGTATTTCAAAGGTTTATGAATACAGTCTTAGGAAACATAAGATTTGGAAATGTCATATGCTACATGGATGATTTACTTATTGCAACGGAAACTTTAGAAGAAAATATAGCTTGCTTAGAAAAGGTTCTGGAAATCCTTAGAGTAATGAGCTTACCATTAACCTTGGAAAATTTTCATTTTTTAAAGCTACAGGATCATTCCTTGGTTATGAAATTTCCAACAATAGTATTCAACCCAGTGCAAAAAAACTCAAAGCTATTGAACTCTTTCCTACCCCCACAAATATCTATCAACTTCGACAATATTTGGGTTTAATAAACTATTTTCGCAAATTCATTAAAAATTGTGCCACTTTGTGCAGTCCATTGACAAAACTATTAAAAAAAGATGCAGTCTGGCAATGGGGTTCACAACAAGAGCAAGCTTTTCTAAATACAAAAAAGTCACTAATCCAAAATGCTGTATTAAAGATTTTCAATCCAAAATTACCGATTCATTTATATACAGATGCTAGTCGCGATGACATTAGCAGTATAATGATTCTAGTTACTAAGCACGGGGAGCAGCCCGTGCATTTCTATAGTCGTCAAACAAGTAATGGTGAAAAAAAGTACCATTCCTTTGAACTGGAACTATTAGCAGTCGTTGTCGGTTTACAAAAATTTCGCCATTATTTACTTGGAGTAGACTTTAAAATTTTCACTGATTGTAATGCAGTACGACATGCTCTGGGAAAAAAGAATATTATTCCACGTATTGGTAGGTGGGTACTACAAACCCAGGAGTTTTGTTTTGATAATCTTCATAGACCCGGAACACAGATGCAACATGTCGATGCGCTTAGTCGGAACCCGGTTATAACTAAATTTTCACAGTCTTGCAGTACTATAGGTGAAAATGTCATATCCAAAACGGAAGGTGATTGACTCCTTTTTGTAAAGCGCCAGGACTCTAGTATATGTAGTATTAGGGATATATTACTGTCAGAGGAGGCCGATACAAATAAACAAATTTTTATGCAATACGAGTTACTTGGAAATAAAGTATATCGCCGAACTGAATACGGTAGGCGTTGGATAATTCCAAATAAATGCGTTTGGCAAATAATCAAAGCCAACCATGATGATCTGGGGCATTTTGCGGTTGACAAAACTCTTGAAAAAATTAGGACAAAATATTGGTTCCCAAACTTAAAAAGAGTGGTATCAAAGTACATAAAAAATTGTATAAACTGTATTTATTACAAAAATATTCACGGTAAAAGCCAGGAAAATTGCATTCAATCCCAAAATACGCCAGACCATTTCATACCCTGCACATTGATCACTCGGGGCCCTTTGTAAAGTCCACACAGCAAAACTCGTATTTGTTGGTTATAGTTGGCTCTTTTACGAAATTTGTTTTTATTTCTCCAGTTAAAAACACTAAGTCAAAAGTAGTCTTATAAATGAACTTGATAAGATTTTTAAAGTATTTGGTAACCCTAAGCGGTTAATGCGTTCACATCAAAAGTATTCAAATCGTTTTGTAACGAAAGGAATATCAGATCTCATATTATAGCTACAGCTATTCCACGTTCCAATATAATTTGACAGTTTTAGAGGCATTACGTACTATGGGTGCAAACTCTGATAATAACAAATGGGATCAGCTCATTACAAATATCCAACAAGGATTACATTAACAGCACAATAAATAAAACCACACAAGCCATTCCTAGCGAAGTATTTTTTGGGTACCGTATTTGTATGAATACTGATGGGATTACTGATGATGATATAGACAAGGAGGTAGATCTAACGGCTCTTAGAATCAAAGTCGACCAGAACAACCAAAAGGCAGCGGAAAAACAAAAAGTGACGTTTGACGCCAAAAGGAAAGAGGCCGTTATACAATATTGGAGATTTGGTTGTTCTTAAAATACCAAGTCAATCAAACGACGGACAAAGCACAAAACTCATGCCGCTGTATAAAGGTCCATTTCAGATTATGGAGGTCCTAGGATATGATCGCTACAAAGTCACAGATATGAGAGGTGCTGAAAGAAGTACAAGGCCTTATGAAGGGGTCGCATGTCCAGAAAATATGAAACCATGGATCCGGATCTCGGAGAAGTCGGATGTTATCACAAATTGAGGTAAAACTAGTAATTTTATTGTTTAGCATGCAGAAGTAAACAGTTCTAGTAAATATTATCTTACATAATGTCACAAGTCCAGTACATACGCTTTGAACGTTTGTGCACGTAGTCCTTAAGCCCTAGATTGTATATGTTGCGGAAATCCTTGGTGAACACCGTAACATTATACATGGTGATACACAACTGAGATGATCGTGGACATCACTCAGTTCAAGCCATTTGGTGGAGTATGTTGGCCGTCGATGGAATAACAGACTCCGCCATAATTTAGTGTTTGGTGATGTATTTTGAGCGTTCGAGACATTATCAGACTGAATCTATAAATTTAGAGGAATTGTTTGGAAACTTTCATATAATATCTATAATATTTGTAAACTGTTCTCAGCTCCTGCACCAGACAATGACGCTGTTCGAGGACGAACGCGTTAGCAGTACGGCCGGATGTTATCGCATGTAATTAAAAGTGGTGCAACAATGACGTCACATCCGAGTGAAGCACGAGTCTGCTCCCCGCCACTGTTTGCCCCCTCCTTGGCGGGCGCTATCGTGGCGGGGCGCCCAGCTCTGAAGCGGACGACCGCAACGGCGCACTTTGCTTCGAGCTTCTGACCAGTGAACACGCAGTGCATTGAGTATATTGCTTTCGTTATTCTATGTAATAAAAATCAATTATTTATTGCCCTTAATTGAGGGCAACAGAATAATATTTTTATAATGAAATGTGTATAGGCAAAAGTTATTATTGTGGAAGTTATTACTAAATTCAATCAGTGTTTGCTTTATACGTGATCAATTGTTGAATTAGTTATTGTAAAATCCTTAGCTCTTATAGTTGTAGAAATATAGTAATATGATTAATAACTGCGTCTTATTTTCTTATATACGTCGCTGCCTGTGTCGACGAGGAATTGCGTCCTCGAAACACAATCGGTGACGAATAAGCGACCGGAACTTGGGCAATCGGCTGTCGCTATCACCGACTGCCCGTCGCGTTTCCCGACGTGTAGCCGCACTGCTTGACGCACCTCTTCATCTTAAATGTGGTGACAATATTGTACTTTAAAATTATTTTACAAGATTCATTTGTAAATACAAAAATACATTTTATCAAAGAAAAAAATATTAGTCTAGGAAAAAAAAAATGTGGGTTGAAAACCTGTCAGATGCTTTTTTAACACGCTTTTATTAGCTCGAGTTGTATGTATCTATGTATGTAACGGAATCTTTGAATCTTAATTTGACCCACTTCCCGGTCTTTGATTAAGATGAAATTTTGCACACGCTCTGAGTTCTGATGACAATACATGACTAGCTAAGAAACGTCATTACAAATCCAATATGGCGGCCTCCCCAAGATGGCGAACTGACTGTTTGAAATGCACTTCCATGATATGGGTATCAAAAGAAAGGGTTTGCTGTCAGGAATACGAAAAAAATAGTCACGTGATTTAAATCCTATATGGCGGGCGTCCAAGATAACGGACAGGCTATTTGAAATGCACCCCTATGATATGGGTATTAAATGAAAGGGTTTGCTGAATGGGATACGAAAAAGAATTATATAATTATTGATACATGAGAAAACTAAAAAGTAGAAAATAAAAATAATAGTTTAAAAAACTAAAAAACACGCTTTTAGCTCGCACTAAAAATTACAAAATAATTCAGACATTTAAGAAAGAAAGCGTGGAGCGTTTTGTCCAAAAAGAGTAAAGATAACATATTTTTTTTAAATCTCTGGTTTTTTCCATGTATACTGAAACACATTTTTAAAATCTTTCTTAATATTATTCTTGTCTTCATTTATTTCAATTAATAAGCCCCATTTTTCAGTCTTGGTGGTTGATTGAATTTCGAAAATTCAATCTTATACAAACGTATTAATTATGTAATAAGCTAACAGCATTGAATTGGCGCGACAGATAGGCTCCTTAGATCCTTTTATCGTAATTTCCGACCTATGGGAAAGTTTTCCCTTTCATATACTTATTAGATAGTATTTATTTTAAGTTTGTTAAAAATTAACACAGGGCCTTACGAGTAAGCTTTAAAGTAGGATGTATTCCATTGATAAAGTGCGACGCTATACTAAACTATTAAAAGCTAAAACATAGAGGGTGAGGTACACTGCTCAAATTAGCAATTCAGTGGCTCACTTTACGTAAATGCAACACCATATTTTTTACCATCATAAAGTACCATCAGCTGCGTCAGCATTCATTTTCCAATTCGTATACAAAGTCAAAGATCCTAGCCTATATTTTGCATTTGCATTGGTTTTACTTATTTTTTAACAAAACGTTCCACGCAATTATCTTCCCTCCTAAAACGGCCAATATCCACTTCTTTCCATTTCACAGGATAGTGACGCGAATACGAAGAGTATTCGTGGTGAAATTTATGTTTTAAACTAGCATCATAATTTATATTATTGGAGATATACATAAGTCCTGCTTTAAAAGATTAGGGGAGGGTGATGTTATCATTGCGACCGGCATTGGCACCTACTGCCGATGCAGACACCGCGTACGTATCCCATTTTCTTGCAGTGTTGATTGCACTCCCAGGCACCGCAGCTACGACGCTGTCGCGACAAAACTTTATCAGCAAAGTTTGTCACATCTGGAAACAAAAAAGATATGAAAATCATATTCAAATCAAGAAAGTGTCCAACTTTTTTAGCCCGGCTTAGAGGCTAGTAAAAATAAATACAAAATTTAGTAATTTATACCCAAAAAAATTTTTGGGTATAAATCCTTTCCAAGTGGTGACTGTCATCTTTTTTATGGTTCAATATACATAAAATGTAATAAATCAAATAATGTCACAGTTAAGTTCTAGTTAAATATAATATTGTAGTTAAAAATATGTAGTAAGCCCTCTTGAGTGGCTGTGCAATCCCAGGGCATCACATGTGTACCTTAATTTCTGTATCACCTTGTAAATTGTAATGCGATATGCAATAAACGAATCGAATTGAATTGAACATCTAAGAACCCAGCCTCAACACCAGGTAGAGAAATTTAGATTATTTGTGAGAATTACTACTATCTGCAGCCTCCTCAGCTGGTGACCTCCACAGACGAGAGCGACACTGGCAGTAGGTTCCAGCAGGTCCCAACTTCTTGCAATGCGCGTTGCACTCTTCCGCACCGCAGCTCCGCCGTTGCCGCGATAGAGCCGCCTCCGCATAATTTGTAATATCTGCCAAAAGATAAAGAAACCAGAATGTACCAAAGTAGAATGCATGAAGATATCCTCTCAATCGACTTCAGCCAAAGGGCCAATCTAATGAAAATCAAGACGTTTGTCTTGCTTTACAGTGTCAGTGAGTTTACATTACTCATGTGCTTTTTCTTTCTTCACTCTCATATTCCAGGTTCTCATTCACACTCATTGTGTCCTTTGGCATGTAAAATATCATGAACAGGATCCTGCGCATGATATTTTACATGCCCAGTTTATTGTATTTTCTACTCTATGTAGTGATTATTCCGTGAATATCCTAACCAAGCTAGCAACAACATGCATAATAAATTTTATAATCTCGGACCACAGCGGGCAAAAAGCAGTGCTTGAGCATCATCTCAGTCCAACTTTTTCAAGCTTCACTTGTAGACCAATCACTACAAGTCGCATTGACAAGTTTAAGAAACAAATTAGTGAAAAAAATTCCCTTAGGCCAGTATTGAACAATAACATTGACCAGTTATACAAAACATTGTTTGATACAATTATAGACAAGTTTAATTCTAATTTTCCTAAAAAAAGTATTAAAATAGACAATCCTTAAATTAAATTTAGTGATTGGGCCACAAAGGGTATTTACAAAAGTCGAAGAAGACTTTTAGAATTGTATGAAATTAAACATAATAGTACCAATAATTAAATAATATAATATATTAGAAACTATTCTAAACTTTTCAAAAAAGCTTGTGCACTTGCTAAATCAAATTAATTGAAAGAGAAACTTAAGAAATCCTCAAATAAAATAAAGGCTACTTGGAACATTATTAACAAAGAGACTTGTAAAAATAAAACTCGAGAAAACAAGTTCTCTCTTAAAATCAACAAAAATACTATTGATTCTGACAATGAAGTGGCCAATGCATTTGAAACCCATTTCTCCAAAATCCCTATAGTTACTACTAGTCGTATAAATTCTTGCCCGCATCTTGCTCAATCTCTGCTCCGGTCTAGTGTATGTGAGTGTCTAAGCTCCTTTAGTTTCACTTACGTTGATTATCATACAATAATAAAACTTTCAAAGACTTGAAAATTAAAAAGTCTGAGGATTTATGGGGAATGTCTCTAGAGATAATTAAAACTATTATTACTACCATTGCCCCGCACTTAGCTTACATATTTAATAAGTGCATAGATCTGGGACAGTTTCCGAATCTAATGAAATTTAGTAAAATAATACCCCTGTTTAAGTCAGGTGTTAAAAGTGACCCATAACTTTCGACCTATTTCTATACTGCCAACGCTTAGTAAGATCTTTGAAAAAATTATATTCGATCAACTAATAACACATTTTCATGAAAACGATTTGCTTCATAATAAACAGTTTGGCTTCACCAAAGGTAGATCCACTATTGATGCGGGAGTGGCACTTATCAAATATATATTAGATGCGTGGGAGAGAAAGCAAGATGCCATTGGTATTTTTTGTGATCTGTCAAAGGCGTTTGATTGTGTCAATCATGAAACTGTACTTTTAAAATTGGAACACTATGGTGTCTCAGGCCCTGCAATATCTTTATTGCAATCATACTTAACTGGTAGAATCCAAAAAGTTAATGTTAACGAAGCCAATTCTTCCGGCGCACCACTTGTTATGGGCGTGCCCCAGGGCTCTATATTAGGATCCCTTCTCTTCTTAATCTATATAAATGATCTTTCTCACTTTACGGAAAATCTATGTGAGATTGTATTGTTCGCAGATGATACATCTTTGATTTTTAAAGTTGACAGGCATAAGCAATCATATGACATTGTAAATAATAGTTGTTTTATCAGGGAAATGTTTTAATCTTATTTTTACTTCAAAATTAGACCTGCATCTATTTTTGTGGAGTGTTATTCCCAAATAAATAAATAAAGAAGTTCAGTTAATCACGAATAAAGCCAATAGACAGAAAGTAACCAATACAACAATAACAAATTTATTTAATTACCATCAGCCTGATGTTCAGAATCTCCAATAGCAGATGCCTGTACCAAGTACAGGCAAGCCACGAGTAAAGCGATCTTGGATAACATTTCACTGCCACCGGTCTTACACGTAGCTAAACAAGTTATGCACTAAGTAGGGATACAACCACTCGTCTGTTTTATACCAATCAGTTAGAGCCGGGACTTTACCTGTTTTGAAGAAGAGATAATGATTCAATGCGTGTTTACTTTACCCATATCTATGCATGATTTGCTACGTACGGAATGCGGTAATTTATTTCGGTAAGATCTTTCGATTTTATGAACTGCGATTTGGACTAATATTTTTCCAGTTTGAAGTAATACTTTCATAAAATGACTCACTTCTGTTTGCATTATTAGGATAATAAGAACAGCAACAACATTAAGGTTATATAGTATACTAACTGTGCCCGCGACTTCGTTCGCGTGGACTACATCCTTTCATGGTCGGTTTTACCCCTATCTCCCCTAATATTCGAAACAAAAAGTAGTCTATATTTTAATAAAGCTATATTTGTGCCAACTTTCATATCTCTAACTTAAAAAATAAACATTTTCCCATATAAACTTTCAAAGGTGGCATTACCTTACTTTCTAACAAAAAGTAGCCTATGTCCGTTCTTGAGGTTCAACGTATAACTATGCCAAATTTCATCAAAATCGGTTGAGAGGTTTAAGCGGGAAAGTGTAACAGACAGACAGACAGAGTTACTTTCGCATTTATAATATTAGTTGGGATTACTTTATGATAAGATCTTACGATAAGAAATTTCAAAGAATCAAAAACATGTATCAAAGTAGGTATTGTATTTTATTGCTTTATTTATTTGATACGATGACGAGTTTTGGCGTCCGGTAAGTATTTAGGTAAAATATATACGTAGGCATCTCTCAGACAGAATCTAATTTGTGTAGATCCGTACTCCTCAGCCTGTCGCATTATCTTATTCAACAACGTACTCAGAATTGTTACTCTATATTCACAATGCAAACATTTAGTCAATGGATTTTTTAGACTAGTAGGTCTGGTAGGTTATCGTTATAATATCGTTATGTTTGTTTGAAATGGTTAAGAAACTATTCCAATTATTTAGTGATCCTATCGAGTAGAAGAAATAGTATTGTGTGTGACCATAGGATTCCATCTTAGCTTTGAAATAGATTTTGACCGATAAGTATTAGAATAAGTATATATAATTAACTCTTAAAAATAAAAGAGATAAATCATTTTTTAAAATCTTAATTGACATCAATCATGCATGATATGGTCATAACCTATGTAACTACGTAAGCATTCGACACTGCCTTTTGATCATGTAACTGCCTCTAGACGACAGGGCGAACTAATAAGTCCACAAATAAGGTGTCGTACGACATGGGCGAAACGACAGTACATTGCCCTAAGCGCCAAAGTCTATAACAAATTTAATAAGATTAGGCATATATACACATTGTCAAAATTTGAAGCTAAACACGTGATTACAGAGACACTTCTGACACTCGACTATAATAAAACCGAGGCTCTTCTTGGATGATGGCATAATATATTATCATCTTTAAGGACACATTCATAACACATACCATACACAAACATGCATAAACACACGCGCACACACACAAGCACACATACACACACACATGCTCACACACACGCAAATTCATATCCATATACCAACATGCACAATTATCCACTCACATCTACATTAAAGTTGTACAGTTATTATATTCTCTTGTCTAAGAGGAATCACTGACTTTTAAGATACAGGTTATATTCTAGTTTAAGAGTCAGGGGCTCGTAAGAATCTCAATTTGTTACATTTAGTTACAACTCTAGTTATAAGATCTACAATGTTTACTGTTTTTGGTTGAATAAATTTATTATTATTATTATAACCAGCATAGCGTATATAATTAGGTAGCACAATTAAAGGATAAGCTTAAAAAACATTTCCAGGCCTATTTTGTTTCAGATGCTTACTAACGTATTATTTTGCAGGTCATTTTCTAAAACATGAATTATGATTACGCTTTTCCATATAAATATCAAATAAAACGTTAATGTAGAAAACAGGAAATCCTAAAACACTGAGAATAGTAAATTTGTCCAAGATATAACCTAATAAAAGTATAAAAGGAACGCCCTACTTGACGAAACGAGGAGCACTTGACCGCGACAAATTGGAGAATACCTGCACATGAAGCACAACGTAACAAATGGCAGTGAGACTTGTCCGTTGTAAATACCTGCTCATTTTTAACGTACATTTTTTTTCTAAAACTCGCTTACCTATGTAGATATTTATACTTATTATTTGTCGATGCAATCATTAGAGAAAGTATATTTACAAGTAAAATGTAACTTGGCGCACAGTGAAGTCATGATGTCATGAATTATCAGCTCATTCGTTTCCTACCCACAATTTATTTTCTTTGGTTATGTCGAAGTTTCATTTAAAGTTAGTATTTTGGCTAGCAAAGCGTTGAACGCTGTTTATTCTTCATATTAATTTTAATTGTCAGACAACTCTACGACGATGAATTCGACTATTTATATATTAATGATAATTCGTCGACCATAGTCGATGTAGAAAAAATTTAAGACCAATTGGTTTACCAAATGCCTCATAATTGGCTACTTGACAGTGTTAACAATAAAATATGAAAAGTGTTAGATATGTTAGCTTATTAGTTAAGTAATCATTTTACATTTTTACTTTTTAAGTAAAAGCATAGTTAGTATTTTATTGTTGCAAAATAAATTTTAGTTTTTTTATCTGTGGAACAAAAGAACCGAAACGGAAACCACCATTACAATTCGGAAATGACAGCTGTCGGCGAAAATTATTTATTTTAATGTGGCGAAACAATGATTATTTTACCGATTAAATTGAATTATTGTGTCCTTAATCGTATAAAGAATTTATTAAACCATTTTCCGTTTATCTTAATTAAGTCGTTCCTATGCATATCGGTTCGTTGTCTAGGACGTTGACGTCATAATTGCAACAGTGACGCGACTAGGCGTTTTCGCGCGCTTTTTAAATGTGTTACACAAAATCTTATTTTTCTCTGGTTATTTAGATTATTTCCAGATAAATCGAATTGCTTGGGATATAAAATGAATGGGCGCACATTTTACAATACTTTTTCAAAAACTGTCAAGTAGCCAATTGTCACATAGTCTTAAAGTTTACAAACCTTAGTAACCGACGAGCGATCACCTTATGATGACGCGCCATCTTTGAGAACCCTAGTTCGATTTCCTGTCAGTTCAATATAGAACACGAACTTTTCGGTATTGTATCGGGTCTAGGTATTGTTGTACCAACATTGTTTCCAATGTTTGTTACACAAGTGCTTTAGCTACTAACCACAGAATCAGTGAATGTGATTTAGACCAACGCTTCAGTTTTCTCATTGCCAACCTAACTATACTATATAATAGGAGCGTAACGTGCGTGACCAATTCGCCCATAGCAAATAGTGTCCTGTACGTGCTACGAAGGGCTCCGAGTTACCTTCCGCAGTATACCTACATATAAGACAGCCACAAAAACCCGGGCATTGTAGATTTTTAGGATTTGTGTCCAGCCACTGACTTGTAGTAACAATGACATTTTCAAAATCAGTTGTGTGATGATGACATTAAAATAAAAATAAAAAAGCTTTTTATTTCCTACTAACTAGTATTACAATTTTCTTTAAACATTTTTTTATGACCTAAGTTTAGGTTAATATTATACGTTTAAAACTGAATTTAATTGTTGTTGATTATAAACAAAAGTCAATTATTTGATCAAAATTACGATACGAGGTGATGATTTTAAGAACTGACGGCCCTATATTACGGCGTATAGCTTTTCTGCTGACACATCATATTGAAATGCGCAATTAGCAAGACCAGTTTTATTTCAGTAGGTTCCATTTGAGTGAGTTTCGTTTTCGTGTAAAGATGTGGTCGTAGTATGAGAAACACCCAGTTATTATTGCACTGACTGTATGTTATGTAATTCTTTGTAATTGCTACTGGAATTTCATAGGAACTTTCTTTTATTGAAGTTTAGAATAATGGTCGGAATCGGCTCAATCGGAGCATCTTGATATTTTTAATAGTACATACAAACATTTTATTTATACTGCATCAAAAGCTATTGTCATCTCGTAAATTTATATTTCTTTATTGTTAATTCTTTTTCTTTATATATGTATAAGATCTATGATTTTGTTAGCCGTCCAATAGTTTTTCTGTTTTTGTTAACTTTTATTAATTTTGTATCCTTATTAATATAACTCTATAGGAATTAGATTTGTAAGTTTAAAATATTTTGTAAGTGATGTAAACACCTATAATTGGTGTGCATACCATAAGAGAGGTAGGGCATAGCGATTTATCGTTCGAACTGGAGCAACCCGACTGGTGAAATACCTCCACCTTACAGAAGACCGCAGCCAAATAACAATCACTTCTGTGTTGTTGTGTTCCTGCGAGTGAGTAAGGTTTCCAGAGCTCCTGGAGGGTGCTACATTAGTAGCAGGGGTCAAGCCTTCAAGGTAAAGGCGGCAAGTCTAGTAACAGATTTATTATAAATAATAATAATACAATAAATAAATAATTATTATTTATTTATATATTTATTATGCTCTACTTGTCGCCCTTAAGCTAGGACCTCATTGCCACTCAACATCAGGTGGGATGAGGTCAATCTTGAAGTGCAATATTAAAAAAAATATATATACCACAATTTCTCGTAATGTCAGTATGTGCACTGTTGGTGTATCTTTCAAATAAATAATAAATAATAATAATAATAATACCACCTACGAAAATAACCACTTAACACTTAACCCCACAAAAGAATGACTAATTTTATGAAGTATTAGATGTGAAACAGCAAGCTTATGTTTATTTCTTGTGTTGAGATTATGACATTCTGATTTCTTAGTGAAAGAATGTAAGTTTTTGCATACTTAAACAATACAGTCAAAAATGTATTGTGAAGCTACTGTTAAAAGATTGATTTTTTTAAATAATTCTCTAAGCGAGTCTCTTGTTTTAAGACCGTATATAGCGCGTATGGCTCTTTTTTGCAATACGAAGATAGTCTGCACATCAGCTGCAGAACCCCATAGTAAAATCCCATACGACATAACACTATGAAAGTAACTAAAATAAACGAATCTTGCCGTTTCAACATCAGTCAAGCTACGTATTTTTCTTACTGCATATGCAGCTGAACTAAGTCTCCCTGCCAGGGTAGCAATATGAGAACCCCACTGTAATTCACAATCAATAGTGATGCCAAGAAATACTGTAGAATTCATCACTTCTAGAGGTTCACCACGGATATATTGCGTGAATCGAATCTCCGAAACTTTACCATTAGCAATTATTTATTTACTTATTTATTTATTTACTTAATAGATACGCAAAAAGTATAAATATCGACAAAATATAATAAGTTTGCATAAAAAATATAACTTTTCCTCCGAATTTGAACGTTCCTGTTATGATTAGGAAATCGGTATACACAAAGATACACGTGTCGACCATAGAACTTATCTTATAAAAATATTCACGTAAATTGACTCCATTCGGCACACCCTCTTTTTGATATCACTTTTCTGATTGCATTAGAAAAAATACAAACAAGGAAAGTGTTGGTAAATAAAGTATGAGGAAACCGTTTCAAGTTGTTTTGATAGAACTACTTCTGCACAATCTAAACAAACTACGAGTATCAGATAAAACAACAACAGTTCTGGGAATCACTTGTTCAAACATAAACAAGGTGAAGCAGCGCGAGAACAATACAGAAAAGTTCGTTTCCCATATTGACCCGACCGGGGATCGAACCCGGAACCTCAGAGATGGAGCGACGCCAAAGTCTGACACGCTCGCCTCTCGGCTACGGAGGTCGTCAATATATATATATTACCATTGTATTGCTTGCAAAATTTGAAACGCTTATTAGTAAAGCTGTATGTTGGACTGAAAACAATATTGAAAGGGTCATGTTAATGGACCAGTTTTATGATTTCCATATTTGAAAGTAGAAATCCATCGATATTACTACCATACATGGCACTTTTACTATTCATTTTTTAATGAGACAATAAAACCAAAGATAGCAAAAGTAAAAAAAAAATTATACATACAGACGAATTGAGAACCTCCTCCTTTTTTGAAGTCGGTTAAAAAGAGGGTTGTGTTCAAATAAAAACATTTGTCAGTTAAATATTTCGTATAATCCATTATCTCAAAATAGTTCTACATCTTACACAATATTGTACTTTAAAATTGTTTTACAAGATTCATTTGTAAATACATAAATTAATTTCATAAAGAAAAAATATTCGTCTAGGAAAAAGAAAATTGTGTGTTGAAAACCTGTCACGACTCGTTTTTTTAAATTCTCTGGTTTTTCCCATTTATTCTGAAACACATTTTTAAAATCTTTCTAAATATTATTATTGTCTTCATTTATTTCAATTAATAAGCCCCATTTTTCAGTCTTGGTGATTTAGTAAGCTAAAAACAGCATTGACTTGGCGCGACAGCTACATTCCACTGATAAAGTGTGACGTTACACAACACTGCTCATAACCGAAACGTGGTCGAAGATGAGATATACTTCACAGTACCAATTCAGTGGCTCACTTTACGTAAATACGAAACTATATTTTATTTTACGAAGTAAACGTAAAGTACCATCAGCTGCGTCAGCATTCATTTGCCAATTTGTAACTTGTGTCTACCCACAAAGACAAAGATCCTAGCCTATATTTTGCCTTGCGCGCATTGATTTTACTTCTTTTTTAACAAAACGTTTCCACGTAATTATCTTCTCTCCTAAAACGGCCAATATCCCCTTCTTTCCATTCCGCAGGATAGTGACGCAAAGTAACGGGAGGGATATATACAATAATATTACTAGCATGCTATACATACGTCCTACTTTAAAAGAGGAGAGGAGGGTGATGTTATCATCGCGAGCGGCATTGGCAGTAGGTGCCGATGCAGACACCGCGTACGTATCCCATCTTCTTGCAGTGTTGATTGCACTCCCAGGCACCGCAGCTACGACGCTGTCGCGACAAAACTTTATCAGAAAAGTTTGTCACATCTGGAAACAAAAAAAGATATCAAAATCATATTCAAATCAAGAAAGTGTCCAACTTTTTTGTCACACATGCAGGCTTATTCTAATGAAAAATAAATCTCAGGCTTTTAATACAGCCCGGTTTAGAGGCTAGTAAAAATACATACAAAATTTAGTTATTTATACCCAAAAAAAATATAACAAATTATTGGAATTCGATCTCAATAAATTCTAAAATTAATATAAGTCATATTCATGAATTGGAAACGTTTTTTCCGTCTAATATCGATAAAGAAATATCCGACTTGCATTTGATATTGAATTGTGACCATGGCATAGAATTCGTTGCATCACTTTTGAAGAGTCCTTCCGTTATATTCAGATATCTCAACCCTGAACCCAGGCAAAAAAGTGATCTTTGACCTACCAGTTGATTTCTGTTCTTGCAATACTTGTATCTCTTGAGGCACCGATCTGCGCCTACGGAAGCGGCACTGACAGTAGGTGCCGATGCAGACGCCTCGTGCATGGCCCAGCTTGCGACAGAATCTGTTACACTCATTATACTCGCAGGTCCCTCGAGTCGAACGCGATTTTATTGCGTCAGCAACGAAGCTCACATCTACGAGAGAACAATTGAAGTATGATAAAATATACATTTTATCAGGTTCGAAGGATAATGCGACACAATAGTATAGTTCTGTTAGAAAAAATGCACGTTAGAACAGTTTAATGTTCTGAAGTGGCATAATAACATATAAGAACCAAAAATCAAATTAGCTCACTTAGTACAGGTTTAACATGATAAATATATTGCTATATATTTAACAATTGAAAGCTAAGATTTTTGTATGAACTCTACTCGTTTATGTTATTACTTCTTTACGAATAAAATATTTCATTAAAAATATATTATTGGCCCCAAAAACGAATCTGTACACCGAATTGAACAATTTAAAAATTCTGGATACCAACCTGAATCACTTTTTGCGTTTTCTTCATTGTTGTTAACGAGCGCCTTATCGTCCTCTTTGACCTCCTTGTTCTGATTGTTTTCTGAAATCATTCGTATCAAATCAATTATATTTTCAATTTTCTGCCACGAAGTGATGACAATGGTAAATAATAATATTTCATTGCTATCGGTAATATTTATTAAATTTCTACTTACATCCTGAATGCAATAAAAGCATGTTTAATGAATTTGCAACGGCAAAGTGTTTTTTTACGTAATGTATTGTGTATTTATTACGGTTTGACAAAGAAGAATTTTTCCATTCGAGAAAATATATTTTAAGTTCACTTAAACTATGTATGAACATTTGGGCAAATGTAATCTATCTATTCTCTTTCTTCAATAATAGATGAGTATTTCTTCTTAGACTCAGAATCCTTTCCAAGTGGTGACTTTCCAGCCTCTTTTTTATGGTTGAATGTACATAAAATGAAATAATGTCATAGTTTTACTTAAAAATTTGAAAATGTTTCGTTAAAAATAAGTAGTAAGCCCTCTTGAGTGGCTGTGCCCTCCCAGGGCATCACATGTGTATCTTAATTTCTGTATCACCTTTTAAATTGTAATGTGATATGCAATAAACGAATTGAATTGAGTTGAACATCGAAGAACCCAGCCTCAACACCAAGTCCCGTAGAGAAATTTAGAATATTTGTGAGAATTACTACTACCTGCGGCCTCCTCAGCTGGTGACCTCCTCAGACGAGAACGACACTGGCAGTAAGTTCCAATGCAGACACCACGAGCATGTCCCAACTTCTTGCAATGCGCATTGCACTCTCCCGCACCGCAGCTCCGCCGTTGCCGCGATAGAACCGCCTCCGCATAATTTGTAACATCTGCCAAAAGATAATGAAACCAGAATGTACTAACGTAGAATGCATGAAGATATCCTCTCAATCGACTTCAGCCAAAGGGCCAATCTAATTAAGATAAAGATGCTTGTCTTGCTCTACAGTGTCAGAGAGTTTGCACTACTCATAAGTGCTTTTTCTTTCTTCACTCTCATATTCCAGGTTCTCATTCACACTCATTGTGTCCTTTGGCATGTAAAATATCATGAACAGGATCCTGCGCATGATATTTCACATGCCCAGTTTATTGTATTTTCTACCTTATGTTGTGATTATTCCGTGAATATCCTAACCAAGCTAGCAACAACATGCAAGATTTTCTGAAGAATCGAAGTCTCTGAACGCAATACAACTGGATCGCAAAGGCACCTAATATTATGGCAGTGGTGTAGGTCAGTGAGCAATGTGGACGGCATATCTAGCCAGTCATGTATTGCGCAGATGACTGGACAGACTGATTAATCCGCTCTCGATGACACAAAACTGAGACAATGGCGCATTGACGAGGCCTTCATTGGGTAATAGGAGCCAGATTTTAATAGAACCATACAGGCAGGGCCTAACAAGGCCGGAAGACTCTGCTAAGCTAGTTCACTTTACTATAAAAATAATTTATGAGCAAAGTATAAACCTACGAGAACATGGAATTAGTGTGAAGTTAATTCCATGTAGGTTTCTAATTGTTTACATTGAAATTTATTGTTTTTGACTCGTTATCTGACTCATTTAAAACGAACAAGAAATAACATTTAAGACAAAAAATCATAAATTGTAAAATTATTTTACATCGTTAATTAGAATTCATTTGAAATTAATTTCTGTGCATACCCAAAACCTACTAGTATGAAGCAACAAGCGGTCATTGTACCATTACAGGATAATGACGCCTAGCATACGAAGAGAACCGGATTTCAAAACCAAAATCGAGTTTTTTGATGATCAGAACTTTCGAATATTCAAATCACTTTTACAAAAACGCAAAATTTTATGTTAAACTGCATTAAGTTAATTAAATAAAGCAATTCTCATCTCATCTTAAACCAAGTATCCCAGTATTAAAAAGTATTTTGCTATCTTTCGGTCATTATTCGCTACTAGTAACTACAAGTTAGCAAAAACTTGATAACCTGGTCTAGTGAATTAGGTAATGGGTGGTCCGGACCAACGAAACTTAGTATAACAGACTGATGTCCAGTTTTTATTTACTTAAAATATCACACGTTTTATCAGGGAAATGTTTGAATATTATTAGAGACCTGAATTAGACCTGAATCAATTTTATTTTTTAGAGTGTTATTCCCAAATAAATAAATAAAGAAGTTCAGTTAATCACGAATCCAGCCAATAGAGAGAAAGTAACCAATACTAATCAATTTATCAACAATAACAGATTTAGTTAATTACCATCAGCCTGATGTTCAGAATCTCCAATAGCAGATGCCTGTACCAAGTACAGGCAAGCCACGAATAAAGCGATCTTGGATAACATTTCACTGCCACCGGTCTTACACGCAGCTAAACAAGTTATGCACTAAGTAGGGATACAACCACTCGTCTGTTTTATACCAATCAGTTAGAGCCGGGACTTTACCTGTTTTGAAGAAGAGAGAATGATTCAATGCATGTTTACTTTACCCATATCTATGCATGATTTCCTACGTGCGGAATGCGGTAATTTATGCTTTTTAATTCTTTGACGACCTCGTTATATTTTTGCATCATAACAGATCTGAGTTCAATGGTCGGTCCAATTATAATGTCTTATACAAATTAATTGCGGAAAAATGCCATAAATAGTTTATTTCTTTTGAATATTGATGTTATGTTCAACAACTTCAATATTCAATTGTTTTAAATGTTGTTGAAAATCTGAGTGTTCATAAAAAAAATGATAATTTTTCTCTAAATATTTTCGAGTTTATGAACTTCTTTTTGGACTAATATTTTTCCAGTTTGAAGTAATACTTTTATAAAATGACTCACTCCTGTTTGCATTATTAGGATAGATAAGAACTGGACCTACATTAAGGTTATATATTATATTACTTTATGATAAGTTCTTACGATAAGAAATTTCAAAGAATCAAAAACATGTATCAAAGTAGATGTTGTATTTTATTGCGTTATTTATATGATATGATGAAGTGTCTTGGAGTCCGTTAAGTTTTTAAGTATAATATATATAGTAGGCATACCTATATAACCTCATTTGTGCAGATCAGTACTCCTCATCCTGTTGCATTATCTTATAAATCGCCGTACTCAGAATTGTTACTTTATATTCACAATGCAAACATTTAGTCAATGGATTATTTAAAATAGTAATAGGTCTAGTAGGTTATCGTGATAAGATTGTTATGTTGGTTTGAAATGATAAAGAAACTATACAAATTATTTAGTGATCCTATCAGGCAGAAGAAATAGTATTGTGTGTGTAACCATATGATTCCATCTTACTTTGAAAAACATTTTGACCGTTAAATATTAGAAAATAACTAAGTTGGTTACTGATCAAAAATAAAAGAGATTAATCATTTTTAAACTTAATTGACATCAATCATGCATGATATGCTAATAACAAGCATAGCGTATATAAGTAGATATCACAATTAAAGAATAAGCTCAAAAATATTTTTCAGACTTTTTTTTATTCAAGATTGACCTCATCCCACTTGATGTTAAGTGGTAATAAGATCCTAGATTAAGGGCGACAAGTACAGCATATTAAATCTGTTACTGGACTTGTCGCCCTTTCCTTGAGGGCTTGACCCCTGCTACTATTGTAGCATTCCCCAGGAGCTCTGGAAACCTTACTCATACGCAGGAACACAACAACACAGAAGTGATTGTTATTTGGCTGTGGTCTTCAGTAAGGTATTTCACCAGTCCGGCTGCTCCAGTTCGACCGATAAATCACTATGCCCCAACTCTCTTAATATTCCTATATTTTGTTTCAGATGCTTACTGACGTATTATGCCGAAGGTCATTTTTTAAAACATGAATTATGATTGCGCTTTACCATATCAAATAAAACGTTAATGTAGAAAACAGGAAATCCTAAAACACTGAGAATAGTAAATTTGTCCAAGATATAACCTAATAAAAGTATAAAAGGAACGCCCTACTTGACGAAACGAGGAGTACTTGACCGCGACAAATTGGAGAATACCTGCACATGAAGCACAACGTAACAAATGGCAGTGAGACTTGTCCGTTGTAAATACCTGCTCATTTTTAACATACAATATTTTTCTAAAACTCGCTTATCTATGTAGATATTAACACTTAAAATTGATAGATACAATCATAAGATAAGTATATTTACAAGTAAAATGTAACTTAGCGCATATTGAAGTCATGATATCATGAATTACCGGCTCTTTCATTTCCTCCTACCCACAAATATTTTTATTTAGTTGTGTCGAAGTTTTATTTAAATTTCTTCTTTTTGCTAGCAAAGCGTTAGACACTGTTTATTCTTCATATTAATTTCAATTGTGAGATTACTCTACGACGACGAATTATCATTAATCCGTATTTAATTCGACGACCATAGTCGGCGTAGAAAAATATAGAAGACTAGCGGTCCCGGCGAACTTCGTTTCGCCTTAGAGAATTTTTCCCGCTTTTCTGTTGAAATTTTTCAAATTTTACCAAAGATCCCTAATTTTGTAGCCTATGTCAAATTGGAAGAATGTAGCATTCTATTTTTGAAAGAATTTTTTGAAATCGGCCCAGTACTTTTTGAGCCTATTCATTACAAACATACAAAAATAGGTACAAATATTTCCTCTTTATAATATTAGTGTAGATGAGCAGCTCGACTGGTGAAACACCTCCGCCTTACAGAAGACCGCAGCCAAATAACAATCACTTCTGTGTTGTTGTGTTCCTGCGTGCGAGTAAGGTTTCCAGAGCTCTTGGGGGGTGCTACATTAGTAGCAGGGGTCATGCCTTCAAGGTAAGGGCGACCAGTCTAGTAACAGATTTCTTATCCTGTACTTGTCGTCCTTAAGCTAGGACCTCATTACCTTAGAAGGCGCAGAAGAGGCAGGGCGCGGCGGCTCTACGACCGCGCTGTTCTTCCGCATGGAGATCGGCTGACTGGGAGTGTGAGGGCACCCCAGTCGGCATTGCACCCACGGTCTCCAGTGCGAGGCCGCCGCGGCCGCCCAGGGGGGAAATGTCGGGCCGACCGCGCGAGTGAGCCGCGCGGCAAGTTTATTTCGTGATCTTAACCCCCCTCCCGTACCCCTGCCCGAGTGACGCCTACAACGCATAGCTAGCCGAAAACAGTTTATTTTTTATTTTTTTTTTAACTCGTGATATCTTTTGAATGGATTGTCAGAATCGAATAATTCAAAAAGTAATATAAAGATATTGAAGCAGTCTTAAATAATACATCATTTATTTTGATAAGGGTTAATACCAAGGTACAAATAAAGAGCTTTTTGTAGCGGTGGTATTTTAATTTCTTTTTTTCAATAAAAAAACGCTTATTGTGACATGACTGTAATAGTTAGAGATATGTTGCCGCTGAATTTTTGTAGATAATGGTGTGTTCTAAAAAAATGTAGTATATCATTTTGTTCTATCATCAATAGTTTTCGCAGCGCACGCGATGTAAGGTAGTTTTTTGATATTTTTTTCACACCTTGGATTACGTTATCGTAATTTTAGTAAGGATGCCTATTTTTTTTGAAAATGAAATATAGCCTATGTCACTCAGGAATGATGTAGCTTTCCAACAGTGAAAGAATTTTTCAAATCTGCCAAGTAGTTTCGGAGCCTATTCAATTCATACAAACAAACAAACAAACAAAAAAACAAACCTTTCCTCTTTATAATATTAGTGTAGACAAAGCGGTTTACCGAAATAATGCCTCATAATTGTCACAGTGTCACAAAGTTTACAAACCTTCGTAACCGACGAGCGATCACCTTATGACGCGCCATCTTTGAGGTCTTGGGTTCGATTTCCTGTCAGTTCAATATAGAACATGAACTTTTCGGTATTGTATCGGGTCTAGGTGTTGTTATACCATCATTGTTTCCAATTTTTGTTACACAAGTGCTTTAGCTACTTACCACAGAATCAGTGAATGTGATGTAGACCGACCCGTCAGTTTTCTCATTGTCAACCTAACTATACTGTATAATAGGAGCGTAACGTGCGTGACCAATTCGCCCATAGCAAATAGTGTCCTGTGCGTGCTACGAAGGGCTCCGAGTTACCTTCCGCAGTATACCTACATATATGGCAGCTACAAAAACCCGGTCATTGTAGATTTTTTAGGATTCGTGTCCAGCCGCTATCTTGTGGTGACAATGACATTTTTAAAATCAGTTGTGTGATGATAACTTTAAAATAAAATAAAAATAAAAAAAATCTTTTTATTTTCTACTAACTAGTAGGTTTTTCTTTTAACAATTTTTTATGACCTAAGTTGAGGTACATTTTATATATTTAAAACTGAATTTATTTGTTTAAGCTAATAAACAAAAGTCAATTATTTGATCAAAAATACGATACGAGGTGATGATTTTAAGAACTGATGGCCCTAGGTTACGGCGTATAGCTTTTCTGCTGACACATCATATTCGTCTAATGCGCAATTAGCAAGAACAATTTTTTTTCAGTAGGTCCCATTTGAGTGAGGTTCGTTTCCGTGTAAAGATGTGTTCGTTGTATGCGAAACACCCAGTTATTATTGCACTGACTCTATGTTTTGTAATTCTTTGTAATTGCTATTGGAATTTCATAGGAACTTTCTTTTTTTGAAGTTCAGACAACCCAATTATTGTAACACTTTAGTAGGTACTTAAAGATTTTAAGCTACGCCACTAGCAGGCATTCCCCACTATTCACCCAGGGTATGAGTCTGCAATGCAATGAGGCTGCCTATTCCGTACTTAATTATTAAACCATCTTCAACTAGGATATAATCACAAATTCTAATAAATAAACTAAATACTTTCTGTAATGAGTCCAAAAACCTTGAAAATAAAAATATTAAACCTTAACCGATAATGTTTTTAAAATATAATAATCTCAACATTTCAATAAAACTGCTCATAAAGAATTATACGTGTAATGTGAACAACGTACAGTTGAAATAAAAAAAAACAAACGTAAAACGCGATGTTTGAACTTTATTATGATCATAGAAAGCAATATTCGATTGTGCCCAGAGCCTCCAATAAGTGAGAGACGGCGGCCCTGGGCAGAAGTATCTGTATAAATAGCTATATATACTTGATTGTAGCGTCAAACGGTCACGCGGTCCCATCCAGAGGCCGTAGTCACGTAGCCAGCTACTACCTGGAATGAACGGCCGCGTCACAAATGGCCGGCGGTATGTGACGGGAGGAGTGTTTCGCAATTACTTTTTCCCACGAAAAATTGTGCAGATGCTCTCAGAGACGGTTGATAAGATCGCCTTTTGTTTTTTCAAGGGTTAGTGGTCAAAGGTACTTGCTGAACTGCTAACACAAGATTATTGTTACGAGGTCTGAGTTGAAATGTTCTTCAGTCAACCAAGCACGTCAATATGGGGCAGTGACGTATTTGATTTTAAAGAGGAGGAAAGAAAGAAATTTTTATCTAGAGACATGTCATAGCATTTATAGAACAGCAACCTTAAAATAATATTTTACTATTGTATTCTTGTTTGTTAGCCACCAAAGCCAAATGGTCTTTAACTAAATAATTAACATCAAGATATCATTAAGCAGTTGAGACAGTATTCCGCAGCTCTGTAATGCCAGTAGTAAATATCACTAAATTCGTTTAAAGTTATTTTTCATGAAAATAAACTTTAGACATCATATACTTATATATTACCCTGATCCTAAGTAAGTAGTTAAAGTACTTTAACTAGGATTTGATTTCATTTCAATTCTAAACTGAGATTACTACCGCAGCGCCAGCACCTAGCTAACGATTCTGAAATATAAAACTTCATAGATATCTTGAAAACTCTGCCACTTTTTCCGCCCAAGAAAAAAGTTGTCGACCTCAGAAACTAGACGTCCAAAGCCAGCGATAGCAAATCTGCCCACTCAGCTTACCCAATATCCCGGCCTACCCGGACTAAGCACCCGGCGGACAGTCGTTTCACCCTCCACTGAAAAAACACTAAACCTTGTCACATCTTGTTTTCTTTCGTAAGCGAATAATCCTCGGCGCATAATTCCGGGACATTTGTCGCCGCGATTCCCTAATGAATACGCAACGTAGGGAATGCCCATTCCGTCCGTCCGACCTACCAGTCCAGGCCAACCCTATCTTGATTGTGAAGGATTATGTAAGGTATTACGACGAATGGGCTTCTTTTCTCCTTTGCCCGAAGAAAAATTGTTCTGATTAATACTTTCTTTGTCCTCAATAATGGGCGTTATTTGTGAGCTTGTAAACAGACCCTGCCGTTTCCTTCTGTGCATTTAATGGCTGGGTCTCGGTGCGTAAATTAAGTAAAAATATATTTATTTTAGTATATACGTTTAACATACACAGGAATTGATTAAGTACATAGATATTCAAAAGTGTACAATATTTTGTATAAACAGAACTTTAGCGAAGCTATCTAAGGACCTATAACTCTGCAAAGTGTAAATTCTAACAAAAACTTAATCGTACGTCGTTCCTATATTATAAAAACAAATTGGATATTGTTTTCTACCAATAAATTTATGATAAAAAAGTGATACCTTATACATTACTTTATTTAAACAAAAATATGAGATTGCATCCATATTTCACATCATTTCCAAACTAAATCTACGTTTTCTACAAACATAGCACCCACGCAACAGAATAAAATAACTTTTTCTAACTCGTGTTCACAATCAGTAGATGTGTGACAAACACAACCAATCTCAGGGAGTTCTCTCGGGAAATCTACGCTTGACTTCAACTGGCGACGAATTTAATTAGAAGGAACACATTTTTAGTATCTATGAGGAACCATGGAATGAGTATACAGTACCTACGTAAGATCTTTTTTTTATATTTATGCACATTCGTAATCAAATACGATCCGAAGATATTTTAGATATACAAACTAGAAGAATAGGAGAAGCACAAAATTCTTTACTGCAATCAGTTTTCCTCAAAATTTTACTACTTCCCTATTTTCCTAGATAAAAACAGTTAATTTTAAAATTAAAATATAGTTACAGAACAAGTAAAATAGGTATGTACATTAGACAGACTAATTAACCATCTAAATATAGGTGAGTAAGTGATAATTTTAATATAAATAGCGTTTCTGTATTTAAGAACAATATTCAAGTCTATACTAGTTAAACAGCTAAGACTCGGACATCATCGTACATACCTTGATCCTATTGGAGGAAACATTATACATATATAACAACCTTCTTCTCACATTCTAAAAACGACCCTTTAGCCTATTTCTTGCACTAATAAGTTTGAAATTTAACCTAAAGTTGACGAAAAATAAATTTATATTTTATTGCTTGTGGTTGTATCTCAAAGAGAAATATGGAAAAGAGTCGCTATCTCTATGTCACAAAAAGTAGGTTTTGAACTCCTAACTGGGACATCGCACAGAAGCAGCAAAACATGTTGCCAATAAACCATAATACTGAATAGGATAACGAAAACAAGCCAGGTTATTAATCTCATAAAATAGCCAATCTCGTGTGTCACGTCGCAGCTATAAGGGTATACGCAATTATAGTGGATCCACTATAAACTATCAAAGTGAAAATAAGGGAGGATGATTAAGTGGGCAAGCAGACTTGAAATGTGGCTTTGTTTCATTAGGAGACGAGACGTTTTTTTGCGAAATAAAATGCTACTTATTTATGGATTTTAGAAAAAGTTCATTAATTAACGGAACTAGTATATTTAAATTAATAAAAGATTTAGATTTTTTTCGAGCGAATATTTGTGAGTTTAGTACCTACATAAATATTATGTACTGTACCCTTAACAGCTTGACCCACTTTGAAATGAAAAGTGTTCTTAAGTTCCTTTTCTTAACCCGAGTGACATAGATGCAAAAATCAATCAATGAAACTTTGTACATAGGGTAATACCTATTTCTGAAACCAACGCTTAAGGAGGTATGTAAAAAAAACAGTGAATTTATTTATAATATTTAGCTAATAGTTAGGCCAATTTCACTTTAGCAATAGCTGTACAACAAACAATTTTCATGTTTAGTTACGTTTTAATCTTTCTTTTTTTCTTTCTTCGAGTTATTCAGCAATAAATAGGACAAAAAGATTTGTTGACAGCCAGTTTGCCTCGTCTGCACTCACACCAGTCAAATAGTAATATAGCCAAATGTCACTTGTAACGACTGATCACAGAGTATTGCGAGTCCGTCAATTAAGGTACCCTTTCACTCATATTCCGTAGGTTAGAGAGGGAAGGAAGACGATTCACTCGTCCGACCAGTAAAAACGTGTGCCGAACCCACGCACCCAACTAATTGCATTTCTGATTCTGTCTGAACTTGCTGTAATTAACTCTATGGTTTAAATGTTCATTGGAGGTTGTGGCCACTGAAATTGTTATAACATGAACAAGTGCGTTTTTAGACATGCGTATCCTTAAGTTTCACAGTTTACAGATATCTGAAACAACTCTATAACAATAAATACATTACGACCGACATCACATGCACCGGATCCAAGACTTATTTTTTATATTTTATTGGCAACATAGCTTTTTCAACGAAGTCTACCTTTGCTGGGTGTTCGGTGACATCTATACTAATCTTTACTAATATTAATATAATATTATAAAGCTGAAGAGTTTGTTTGTTTGAAGGCGCTAATCTCAGGAACGACTGGTTCGAATTGAAAAATTATTACTGTGTTGAATAGACCATTTATCGAGGAAGGCTTTAGGCTATATAACATCACGCTGCAACTATTATGAAAGTTTGTATGGAAACCGAAATCCACGCGGACAAAGTCGCGGGCGGCCGCTAGTCTAGTATAAACTCGTTTCAAGACGACATCGGGTCTGAAGCAAGTTGTTCACTTGACTCGCTGTTGGGTGCGGTTCACTTTATGAATAATTTTATAACTCAACACCAAATACACTCAAGCTAATCAAGCACGAAATCATAAATAAATAAAATATTAAATCAGACCAAACATGGTTTTTCCACCATTACCATCCACCGAATCGATCCCAAAGCTAACTGAAATGGTAAGTACCACAGTATTCCATGTAAACTAAACACTCAAATACAAAAACATATACAAATGTTATTATTTTTTGTCGTGGGGAACGAACCTTTTTTTAATCGCTATTAACCACTCCATCAATAAATAACATTATCTACTTATTTATCTTAACAAATGTATCTTATAACCTATTATTTATTATTCCACTTTTATTCAGTCAATAAATTCACATCTTAATATTTTTTTATTTGGTTTTCGTTAGATTACTGTTGACATTCTTGTCTAATACAAAATTTAAAAAAAACAATTGATAAATATTGATGTCTCAGCACCATAGATATATTATATGGAAAGTACACAGAAAACTTTCTGACGTAATCATTTTCTTTTGAGCATTGTCTGGTTCAGCCAGCAGAAAAATAAAAACAAATAAACTGAATGGGTGGTCAAAAATTCAATCCCAACTGGAATATTTTACTAACGCATTACAGAGTCCCGGGCACTATCGGGCTGTAAAGTTTCTCTATGAAAATGAGTTTTTACTTAGTTGCCAAGTTTCATTGTAGTTGTTTCTAAGCGACATGCCCCGCTCGGGTGAGACGCGTGAGCCGCATACAAACCTGACAAGTGCTGCTTTTGAGGTTAAATTACCCATTTTTTGGGAAATGAGATCTATGGTCAACATTGTAAACAAAAGGGCACATAGATATTAAGGTCAATAACGTTCTTAATATTATGTCGTCAAAATTAATTGACAACTATATTAATCCAAATCTATTAAAAGTTACAAATGCTTAAAATTACAAAATCTTTAAGTATTACTTAAATAATTAATACAGAGTCAAATTAATTATTTCAATTAAAAATTTTATTTTTATACATTTAAACAATCAGTTGTTTTCAAAGACTAGCACATTTAAATGACTAAAATTTTTGACACAGATATTTTATATAAATTATGGATAAAAGTTTATGTGATCCTTTAGTCCTTTAGTCAAATGACAAAAATATACAAATACAAAATTACTCCAAAAAGATTTAAATTTTACTTAAATAAATAAATGGTACTAAGTGAGTGGTGCATTATTATTACCTAACCTATTGACTTCTTGTGACCTAATTAGCATAAAGAGATAAGAAAATGGTGGCATCGTCTTGGGAAATGAGATAAAGGTTTTAGTAAGCAGGTAAAAGGTAAAGTAGGTATTAGGGTAATCAACGATGTATACTGACAACACTGAGCTCACCAACTTGTGTAACAGGGGAAAAAATAATAGCAGGTACATATCTACCTGTTTGAACTGTCTTTGATAAAAGTTTAGCAAATTAGCTAAGAACAAATAATATGCTTAAAACCAAAATGTAAAGAGGAACTCGTTTTACTTTATATGTAGATACAAAACTAATGGAGGTGTAAAGCCGGTTAACTTATTTAATAGTTAATTTAGTTAAAAATGGTGGTCTCAGAATTGTAAAATTTCGAAAAAATACATTAATTTGTAGATATTTTATATTCGGATGTTTGACAAAATTAGAAGCAATAGTCCGCAAACTTTTTTCACCATAATCAAAATGAAAAATTAATGGGTACAAGAGCCTTAAACAAATCACTCACTGTCATTATTCTGGGAAATTTAATGTTAAGTTGTAAGGTCTGGTTATAGACATTTGAGAACTTTCTTGATAAAGTTACAACAAGTTCAATGCATAATAGGTATTTCTGCAATACCAGAATAGTTAAAAGGCTAACTAAAAATACAGTACGTAATTTAAAAAAAAAACTTAGACACCTGTCGCTAGACCGGAATTAATTTGAGTAATAATAATCAAAACAATCAAAATAAGTATACGCATAATATTTTAATATTTATCTACTTACTATTAGCTGACTTTTTCGTCAGATAGTGATCACAAACGTAGGGCAGAAAGGAGTTCGTAATAATTAAAAAAATATTATCGCGTTTTGTCGCGTTAACTTATTTTTATACCGTTAAGATGGTTTTACACATTGAAACCACACTGTTCGTCCCTTAAATTTGTAGCTAAGCTTTTGTTGTGAAAAGTGGTTGAAAGTGTGAAAATTGTCACAAATATCTACGTCTTCTTTAGTTTGACGACCTCCGTAGCCGAGAGGCAAGCGGGCCGGATTTTGGTGTTGCGCCATCTCTGAGGTCCCGAGTTCGATCCCCGGTCGGGTCAATATGGGAAACGATCTTTTCTGTATTGTCTCGGGTCTGGGTGTTGTGGTACTGTCGTTATGTCTGATTTCTGTAACACAAGTGCTTTAGCTACTTACCACAGAATCAGAGCAATGTATGTGATGTTGTCCAATATTAATATTTATTTATTTATAAAGTGACTAGATAGTGTTGTTGTGTCTCCTCACGCAAATCCAATTATTCACAAACACAGGTTTGGACGTGCATCAGGCCTTTCGAAGCTCACAGAGCTACCAGGAAACGATAGTGAAGTTGGGGTGCACCACTTGCCGGAAGTAGAATCACTTTGCATTGTATTCAATGACGATTCAAAAGTGTTATATGTAACCTACTTGCATAAAGAAATATTTGAGTTTGAGTTTGAGCTTCTTCATTGAAGAAAGGCATTATCGGGGTACATTCATCACAAAAGTAGGCAGTGTAAATGAGATAGCTCTTACCGACGCCTAAATTGTACCTACCTACAACATTAGGTTCTGTAACTTAAACCTGTTTTAATGGAATGGACACAGCACAACTGCTTAAATTATTTACTTTAGATTAAGATTACGAGGACCGTGGTATTACCTTTTGTTAAATTTGATACCTATCTCTCAAAGTATCAGATGACTGTCATTTTGATACAATTTCGACAAAAAAATAGATTGAGCACTAAAAGCAGTCTTACACATCCTTTAAAAAATAGTAGACGCGAAATAGTCTACAAATTACAGTTTAACTTTAACTCCTCTATTATTATCTTAAAATCTCAAAATCAAAATAGTGTCTTCCTATACCACTATTGGAAATGAAAGCTATCATCAGTGTTAATTCAGATTCGTTTTTCGTATATTTTATCTTGAGTAAAAGCAAAAAAGGTAGTAAATAAATCGTCAAAACGAAAAATTAAGATTATTAATTATTTTTACTGACATTGTTGTCTGGTTTTCAGACAGTATTATGTAATCGATATCGTATGACATGATCTGAACCCATTTTCAGGAAGATTAAGTGTATTGCATGTTCTTTAGCCAAATCACGATGCATCCGTAAAAATCCAGCTGATTTGGTATTGGTGCTCATCAACTTCAATAGCGCTTAATCCATGTCTTTTCTGTGTCGCTCTGGGAATGATAACACAGCGTGGGTAGTGTATGTCTGTGTAGATAGACATTTTTTGAAACACTCGTATACATTCAGATTAGACAGAATTTTTAAACCATTTCAATCGAGCTGGAAATACAGAGAGTGCGTTAAACGTATGCAACGTTTGTTTGAAACTTTTAAGATAAATGTTTCTACTAAAAAACGAAGTTTTGAAAGGTACAGGGCGTCTACTCTTGAAAACGAAACGAACAAACGAAAGGTTTCGTTTTTGAAGATTGATCAAAAGTTAGGGAATTAAAACGTGATTTTTGATTTGTATAAATAATATTTTGTTTTTTGATAACGCTTTATTCGCATTCGAAGTGTGTTAGTTGCGATAATGAGCAATAAAAAATACTAAACGTCATCGGATCCGACATATTTCGTTTTCAAGAGTAGACGCCCAGGACCCTTCGTTTCACGCTCAGAAGTTTACACACCAAACTAAACATAAGACACATTTATTTGAAAAAATAAAGACCAAGGTGTTTTGGTACTTATTTAAGGTTCGAATCATTATGTATGTCCATAAATATATTTGACTTTTTCCTCAGGTACAAATTTTATAGTTCAATTAGGAGACACAGAAAATAACACTTTTAAACTTAATTTTATATTTTGAAAAAACTACCAGCACTACCAATTGCACTAATTAAACTTTTACCTTATCTATATCTATAATCTATAATATATTATAATATTATAAAGAGGAAATATTTGTTTGTTTGTTTGTAATGAATAGGCTCCGAAACTACTGGACCGATTTCATAAATTATTTCACCGTTGGGAAGCTACATTTAATCTGTGTGACATAGGCTATAATTATTGCTAGAAAAGACTAAGTCTACGCGTACGAAGTCGCGGGTGGCCGCTATCTATACTAAAGCTAATAACAGCTTTGCTTAAAAAATTAATAAAAGCAAAGAATAAAGAGCTTTACCTAAATTTAAAATTGATAATACTGAATACGATTACATTTAAATGTCAATAGTGTTAATTACGCCAAACGTTTATATAAACTAAACAATCCATCGCATTAATTTTTAAACTGATTACGGAGACCACGACTCCTGACGTCCCCTCAACCTCGCCAGGTAGCATAAATTAAATAACTTTATGTATGAATTTGGCATCTCTGAAAAGTTATCACTATACGACTGCTCGCCTTTTATTTATAAATCCAATTCTCTGTTGTTCTCTAGACTGACAGGACTGTGTATGTAACACGACTCACAGCGCCCGCGGCGAACGGCGCCGCAAACACAGCGTGTCTTTCTCCTCCTAGTTCGAAAACCAAGACAGTTATGTTTCAGAATTTAAATCTAACTCTTTGTCTGGGTTTTGTATTTGAACTAGACGTTGGTGGCCACGATAGTCAAGTGTTATTAATGCCAGGCCAACAATGGGATACCTCCCACGTAAAGTGTTGTATCCCACAAAAATAGCTTTTAGCGTTTTTTTTTAAAATTAGGCTATTTTTAGTAAAAACGCTAAAAGCTATTTTTGTGGGATACAACAACTTACGTGGGAGGTATCGAATGGTTCAATGCCTAGGTCAAGTAAAGTACTTGTACAGCCATACTTTTGAATTTTCGAACAAAGCTTGAGTTTGTAATTTATAACGCACTAGCGGTCCCGGTGAACTTCTTTTCGCCTTAGAGCATTTTTCCCGCTTTTCTGTTGAAATTTTTCAAATTTTACCAAGGATCCCTAATTTTGTAGCCTATGTCAAATTGGAAGAATGTAGCATTCTATTGGTGAAAGATTTTTTTAAATTGGCCCAGTACTTTTTGAGCCTATTCATTACAAACATACAAAAATAGGTACAAATCTTTCCTCTTTATAATATTAGTGTAGATTTAGGAAGCCAGGTGATTGAACTGATATACATTGTTGTAACAATAATTGACTTTAATAATGGAAACCCTTGCACTTTAGTAGGCTATTTAATAGACTCATTAAACATCACTAGACATCCTTGACTAGCCTTAAAATAATTTTAAATTTATCATATTCATTTTGAATACCGACTCGAGTCATGTTTTAAGAGAGGTAAGGCATAGCGATTTCTCGCTCGAACTGGAGCAGCCCGACTGGTCAAATCCACCTTACAGAAGACCGCAGCCAAATAACAATCACTTCTGTGTTGTTGTGTTCCTGCGTGTGAGTGAGGTGTCCGGAGCTCCTGGGGGGTGCTACATTAGTAGCAGGGGTAGCCTTCAAGGTAAGGGCGACAAGTCCAGTAACAGATGTATTATGCTGTACATGTCGCCCTTAAGCTAGGACCTCATTACCACTTAACATCAGGTGGGATGAGGTCAATCTTGAAGTGCAATATAAAAAAAAAGTCGAAACGTTATATCCTAAATTATAAATAGTAAATGGCTACAGAAGTGCGAAAGCTTTCGCTCTCGCCAGAAAATTGCAACCGTCTGCATTTGAATTTTCAACTTATAAAGAATTTAATTGCTAAATGGGTTCGAACACAGTATTCTATCGGAACGTGCTTGTAGTAACGTATATTTTATTCAAGTCCACGACTATATTGACTATTCTAATAGACGTATCGAGACGATTCTAAATTCACTGATATTTTGCATTGCCCATTTTGTATGCTGATAGTATGACGGTGTGGTCCAAGTGACGTCATAGTGTTTTCAATTGAATATCTCGGAACATTTTCCTCTCCGTAGCCCAGTAACCTAATTAATTACCAGGAGTAACCTAGATGTATGTTTTTATTTTATTTCTAACTTCATCAGATGTAATCTATATCATACAGTTAAAACATAGTGAAATAAGTCGCGTTTCTAGGCAAATTGACTTAAGACCATATCTAATTACATATATGGTCTTAAGTCAACCTGCCCAAAAACACGACTTATTTCACTGCACTCTTCGTTAGTACGGCAGAATTGCCAATAATGTTCAATATAAGTATGGTCAGATTCTTGACATAAGAAAAACTTATCAGCTAACAAACGTATACACATACCATGTGTCCCTTTAATAAAGAATCTTGTGACGTCTTCTTAAAGTACTCGTTACCATGTTTTAAGAAATTAATTTCGTGTAAATAGCCAATTACCTTAACCTTATCTACTTCATAGCTAATTAAACATTCCAAAATATGTTTATTGATCAGTAGCCGAAGACAAGCCGTACTAATAAGACTAAGTAAAAGTCAGACAGACTTCCTATTTTTTTGTTATAATATTAATGAATATTTACGCGAACCCTAAATACGATGAGATGCGGTAAATTATGCAAATGTTACTATGGCAGAGAATCATTGGCAGGGGTCGTTTGGACATATTATAACAGTGCGGCCAATTAAGACGACGAGAAGTGTGTGATTTTTAGTATTCAGGAGTCAGCCTTTTCAGAGTGGAACAAACCAACACACGCTGCTGTCTTACCCAGTCAGGGCTACGAAGCAATCAAAGCATACCATACAGGCCATAAAAACCGTAAAAAAAACCATTCACTCTCAATAATTAGGTAGGAAGCGGGATGCCATCGGTGGTGATTCTGCTCCTTAAAGTTGTATATCCGCCACTCGGCATAGCACAAATAAACCAATAAGTTAGTGGTTAGTAACGCGTTCGCTGGGCGCGTGTGGCTCGTCCACATCGCGGCAGTAGCTCGTCTCTTCACGCGCTGTCTGCTACATTATTCAAAGAAACCCCCGCCATAAAACTAGCTCGGCCGGCACTGAATCGTAACGGGCCCGCCTAAGGCCGCGACTACATCTGTCGCGCAATAAACGCTTAACAAGTCGCCGGGAAAAACGTGACAATTTTAGGATTCGCCAATTGGCCACCGGCTCAGGCTAGACCGTCCATCTTCTGAATAGGGTTCCGTTACCGAGTTCGAAACCCTCATCAATTTTCCTCTAGCTTCCAAATTATTCATCATCACCCTTACACTTTATTATGTTGCTGATAAATAAGATACCATGCTCCGGAGTGAGTCGGGTTATTACAATAGCTTTAGCTTCGAAATCATTTACGAGAAAGATCTTTAACTCGAATTAAAACCTCGATCAAACACTTAGTTCTGTACTTATGGTTCGTGTAGTATGTAAGAGCTTGTTCATCACTAGGCAACATTGTCGCACTTTATATTCTTAATATTTTATACTCAGAAGTCAGAGGTCTTGATCCCCGCGATTATTTTATCTTCGAGTTGGTCTTTGAACTGTAGTACTACTTTAAGACCAATGTTTGAATTAGCTTAAGATACTTAAGATATTTCCGGTAAATGTTTCTAATTATATTAAGAAACGACTGTAATGATATTGATATACATTTGGCTAATATTTCAACGTACATTTCACCTACGTACTTACGTGTGAGTAGTTTGTGAACAGATTTGTGTCATATCATGAATGTTAGTTCGCATTGCTCAAATAGCCAAATTCGTCTTATACCTGTACGCACGGTTTCTACACATACCTCAATACCTATTGACTACGGTCAAATCAAACTCACAAATTGCATTCAACTATGAACTTTATAAGAAGCATCTTGCAATAAAGCATAGTCTAGGTTTATCAAACTCCATAAGTTGCATTTCATACGACTGGGATTTCTTTGCATATCTATCTACGGTACAAATCTCCAATTCCCCACTAGCGCTTGGCAGATTTTTCGATTTACGAGCGTCAAAAGAAGGACATTTCAGTAGTACACGCGAACCTTTGGCTCAATGTTCACGGAATATTTTATTCCTATGTTTTTGTGTTACTCGAGAGCGGACAGGGCACGTTCTGTTTTATGTGCATCGCTTATCTTTTTGAGTCGCAATTGGGACGCAGATGACGAATGTGATTGCGCATTTGATGGGATTTGGTTTAGAGAATAACAAAGGTTTAAGATTCAACATCTTATAAGGAAAAAACTATTCCTTAAATATCAAACCACTGTGTACTATATCCCGAATGTATTAAGCAAATTGCCAATTGTCCGGGCCTATAATCAAGGTTTTCTATTAATGGGAGCCCCTTATTCATAACAGATGTACTAAAATATCACTTTTACACATATGTTTTATGTCCATAACAAGTCCTGATACTCACAGCCCATTGGGTTTACAGAAAAACTTTACTCTGAACTACAAACCAAAAAGAACAAATATATTTATAAACTACGCTATCCGTACGTATGTTTTCTACCATCGTGGTGCAAAAAATATAGATATAGCTAATAAAGCAGCCCCGCAAAATTTTCCAACAGAAAAATCAACAACCTTGTTTGTGTAGCAAATCAAATTCGAATGCCCACTCACTCTATGTTCCACTTTCCACACGGAAAAACTTTTATGCAGATTCAGATCGCTGATTAATTAAACGTCCATCGTTATTAATAAATATAAATATTTTTCTCTCGGCATTTTGTAGGAAGAGGCGCCGCGCATTGATTAAATAGCGGTAATAGATCATTCTATTTTTGTACGAATAAGGTAAAGTATTTCAGTATTTCCTATAACTGTCACACTACTACAGTGCAAAATATGCCTTCGACACTAAAGTGAGATTTTTTTTTTATTATGAGCATCAAACGAGGTAAATTACCAAACATTTGGTCTAACAATTAAATTTCATAAAAATATAAGATAAATATTTTCTATAAGCACTAAAATAAATAGCGCTAAAATTTAGACGACCTCACTTCATCGTACAATTTTAACGAATTACTAGTAGTTATGTAAACACACCTTTCCGCTGAAATTCGTTGCATCATCATCAATGTTTATTTATTTGTTGAAGCAAAATTTGCATATTTGTTTTTTCCAACTTATCAAAAATAACTGCGATCCATTGAATTGCATTGTCGCATGTCGTCATTAGTGAGTACATTTTTTTACCTATCGTGACGTAACGAGCTCCCACCCTGCAACTTTGCATCGTTCTACAAGTATTCTTTATTAATTTAGCAAACGAAAAAATACGTGTTTATTTATTTAATACATATTTAACGAACTAAAAACAATCTGGTCCAGTCCGTTTCTCTATTGTGTGGAATAGGTTTACAAGATATTTATTTTCTATGCCATACTTACTCATAAACGCTCTATTCCGCCGATAATGATATGTATAATGCCGCAGTTAGGTATGTTACATTTAGTGGATAAGTTAAAGAACAGAACAAAATAGTTCAAACGTATTGCATCAAATCAACACTGCAGAGTTGGATCGTCAGGATATTAGCAGTCTCAAATGAAACCTCATATGATACAAACGGCGTTACCGTACTTCTGATTTCCGACCGAATTCCAGGGCACCATCTAATTTACATTCTAGCTCTTAGGTTTGTTTGTATGCCACTGGTAAAATATCTTTGTTCAAAACCACTTATCATATCCGACGGAAAAAATGTGATATAAGTTTGACCTGTGTGGGGGCCTGTTAGTGTTAAATGAATAAACCGATTTTAATTTTTGTCATTATTTTATAATTCATTAACAGGTTTCAAGCTATCATCTTTGAAAATCTGTCTATGTATTCATAGTTATCAGCTAGTTTACATATACTTGGTAATGGGGTAAAATTTCTGCTCGTGTTAATTAGTAAAGCATTGCCTGTAAGTTTATGTTATTTATTATTGTGATGTTTTATCCAAAAATATGTTTAATTTACAGCTTCACTATCACCGAAGTTCGCAGTTTATAAAAATCTAAGACCCTATTGATTCATTTATAGCTATTTTATTGACCTATAACTTCAATATTTTTTTCTTAGACATCATAGTTTATAGGCACAGTTCGACCAGTGGCATACCACCTTTAATATTTGTTCTCGGTTCAATGTATAAGTGCGGCCTCATGTCAACGTCAAGGGATTATACTGTGTTATGTGTTTAGGGTTTTGGTGAATACAATCAAAATTGTTCCTAGAATCTGCGAGCAATTGAAGTTTAACAGTGACTCTACTCAGAACTATTTGATTATTTAGGAAATAATTTCAAAGCTCTTCGGTGCATGGTGCTATCGGCTGCCTATGTGTTTCCAATTAAGAAAGCAAATTTACTATTAATTTTAGCTAAACGAGATTGAATCATACCATAGATTTTAAAGAAGTTCTGTATCAGATTTTTTTTACCGGCAACAGAGGGAGATGAATGCATGTAAGACCCTCGCCCTGAAATGCAGGCTCACTATTTTTTATTGCACTTCAAGATTGACCTCATCCCACCTGATGTTAAGTGGTAATGAGGTCCTAGCTTAAGGGCAAGAAGTTCAGCATAATAAAGCTGTTACTGGACTTGTCACCCTTACCTTCATCACTCATCAGAACCAAAACTATATGACTTGGTCCAAAGTGAGCTACACATAGCAATAAGTTAGATACTGATACTGTAAATAATCTGCTGAGTTTCTTACCGGTGTCTTCTCGGTAGATATAGGTTCCGAACCGGAAGTAAAATCACTTTGCATTGTATTCAATGACGATTCAAAAGTGTTATATGTAACCTACTTGAATAAAGAAATATTTGAATTTTAATTTGAAGGCTTGACCCCTGCTACTAATGTAGCACCCCCCCCCACCCCCCCCCCCCCCCCACCCCAGGAGCGCTGGAAACCTTACTCACATACAGGAACACAACTACATCGAAGTGATTGTTATTTGGCTGCGGTCTTCTTCTGTAAGGTGGAGGTATTTCACCAGTTGGCCTGCTCCAGTTTGAGCGATAACTCGCTATGCCCTACCTCTCTTAAAACTAATAACGTGCCACATTTATTTAAGAGACCATAACTGGACCTAATCCAATGACCACATCTTTCGAAGGCCGTATCTGCAACTTTTGTTTAAACAGAAATAAAACTTGCATTTAATCCTTAAATCATGAACTTGATCAAAATTCAAATGTATTCAAGTGCAAATTCTGTCAATATACAATCATAAATCTCAATTAAAAAAGCAAGCAGTAAAGACCGTGCAAGTACCGAAATACTCTCTTTTGTTTTTTCATTTCAGAGAAACAGATTTTTAAAATAACACAGTTGAAATTCCAGGAAGAGACCTGAGCAATGAAAGCGTCGGTCCGCGACCCCAATTTATATTTAAGAAAAAACATCAATTAGGTTAATTAAAACAGTAGATTGGGTTTTTAAAAATATCATGTAAAAATACTCATGGCATGGCGCATTTATTGTAATTACTTTCTGTTTTCTATGTCAGGGGTCTGGGGCAGAAAAATTAAAAAACATAAGACCGCCTTAGATGTCGTAGTTTGCTAAGGCAATTTAAATGAATTACTTTTAAAATCTTGAAGTCCTGTTGAATCCTCATAAATTGCCTTAATGGGTCTGTATAGACTATAGTCTACTCTAATCAAAAAGATTGGGAGTCTCCCCGGTCAGGTGTTTAGGGTACGATCTAAGAGTTATAAAAGGCTAAATTATCTTTTTTTTTTAAACAGGAGTATTTCAAAGTGCCTCTTCCATATAGTAAGGTTAAGTTATTTAGATATTTATAACATCTGACTAAAAGTGAAAACTCGTATCAAAGGTTGTCGCGGCGACCACGCGTTTGAAATGGAATGCTGCGGTTGAGGCCTAATCGATGTCTGGCAATCTGTGCCACCGGGTTGGTCACAGTGTAACAATACTAACAATGATATGACGCGGATTTGGCTTAAGCGATAGTCCTTATTTAGCTGACGTGTATAATACTCATAGATTAAAGGATTCCAACAGATTTTGACAGGCTCTATATCACTCTTAGAGATTTCCGATATGATTTACCTCTGACCTGCATGTTAGACATAATTCATATACAAGTCGGCTCAAACACATGGAGGTCCTGTGTTTTTTTCGCTATTCTACCGCATAAAGTAATAGTTACTCGTAATATATTTTCATACTGGGTTCGTGGCAATAAAAACAGCCGATTAATCGACACTAATAACAACTTAAACTCACTTAATATAAAACACAACAGTTCTTAAGTGAACTTGAAGATCGCTTTTGATGTATTCGCCTGTACTAATGATCCAAGACTCCTCGCGGCCAGTCCCAGCCTTATAGTGCCGCAGATAGTTCCAGAACCTTCCATTGTAGAAATATCCAGAATGATCGAGCAGATACCGGCCCCGACTAACCAGACGTCAGGTCAGGTCTAGTAAGTACGAACATCGATATCTGTACTCGATAATACGTTGCCAGTGACTATCAGTTCTGCCACTCGAAGCCAGATGGCGTTAGTGATAACTAATGTCATCATGTATCAGGCATTGTGGCGCGTAGCAATACTTTACCTACCACTGGAATTTCTGTACTGTGCACAAGTGGCCACTGGCCAGTGACACTATTCCGTGTATTGGATGCGACATACTGGTATTTCATTTATCATTTGCCTCACATCGAATTCCGTTATTCCTATTAACAAATTCGTTTTCCAGGCCTTATATTTTACCATATAACAGGGTACTGTTATATGGTAAAATACAAGGCTATTCATGAAGTACCTAGAAAAGGACTCCATATTTCCAAACAGAAATAGAACTACTTTGTTGACTGACCGTTTGTTCATAAAACCCTTTTTCTCAAGAACTCGTGGAGGTGTTAAGACGAAATTGGAAATAAAATACTTTGAAGTTCCAAATAAATAATGTTTTTGCAAAGTAACTTTCATTTTTGTAACGCAATGAGAAAAGACGTTCTCTTCTAACTATAGACGCCGATGGAAGCGCTCAGATCCCGTGAGAATGTATGTAGGAAGAGGTTCAATAACCAATATTCTGTATGTTATTAAAAAGAAACAGATAAATTTCATCTCGTGTCTCAGAGTGGGACCTATAACGCGAGTGAGTAGCAGGCGACTATTTTCGCTGTTATTGTGACCTCTAAACCTTCGGTTGATGCTCTCTGGCGGATGAGTTTTAAATCATATACATACTACAGCCCTATGAAACAAGATTACAGATTTATATTTTTAAAAGAGTCATGGTGAACTATAAAATCAAAACTACTAAGGTTCTTGGACCACAAGACCAAAGTTTGGCGAAATTGCAACAATTTTGATCACAATTTGGTTTAATATTAATCGCATACCTAATACAATTCCTAACTACCACTTAACTTGTTGTCTTGTGTATTTGCATAGCTTTTTATTTCAGTTTTCTCGATAAGTTCAGCGAAATTATTGTACTTACGAGTATGTTTGGGCACTCTTCCTTTAAATAATTTAAAGCCTTAAATAATTTAAAGCATCAGTGTGGGTTCCCATACTGCAAAGGGATTGGGACACTAAAGCGGCGTAAAGCACTTTAAAAATTGTAATAAACTGTCACTTCAGTCACTTAAAGAGAAAGAAACACATCGTAGTTTTATCGACAGCAAAATGAGCATGGTACTTTTTACCCAACCGTACATAAACGAAAAGGAGAAATTAAAAATTGGAATACAAAACAACCTCTATCCATTAACTCTTAATTGAACATTCCAATTATTGAAATTTTTCCAGTTCAATATATACTTTGATACTCTCCTCTAAGTTAGTTTGCGGAAGTGGAGCGCTGCGCAAATAGAGCCAGCGGAATTCCCGACTCTACTGCAGGTAGCGACTACGACACACGCTACATACTTGTCACGGGATTCCTAGCATTTGCTGTCGAGCTGTGTATCGTTGTTGTTCAGTTGTAGAGTAAGTAAGAAACATGTAAATTTGTACACAATACTACAAAGTAAATTGATAGAGCTTAAATATGCTGACGACCTCCGTAGCCGAGAGGCGAGCGGGCCTGACTTTGGCGAGCGCCATCTCTGAGGTTCCGGGTTCGATCCCCGGTCGGGTCAATATGGGAAACGAACTTTTCCATATTGTCTCGGGTCTGGGTGTTGTGGTACCGTCGTTGTTTCTGATTTCTGTAACACAAGTGCTTAAGCTACTTATCACAGAATCAGAGCAATGTATGTGATGTTGTAAAAATAAATAAAAAAATTTGCAACATTTACCTGATCTTTTGGGACTGATTCCTCAATTGCGGTATGAAGCCTAGTGATCGAACGTACTCATAAGGATCTTTAAATTAGAATGCAAAAGTTCTTTATTCGTTTGCTGGTAGATTACTATAAGTATTGGTTTTTGATAGAACGACGACGCTCTTTCGTAAGACAAGGAATTTAGAGGCTGGAAATAAATTGTACCAAGAGAACTCGACAACAAGACATTCAATTTTATTGTACTTACTCACCCATTCCATGGGACTTGGTCCTCATCTCATATAAGTGATGAAGTCGGCTACTACTATTGAATTATTACAAAATCAAATGACCGTTATTGAAACCAAACTATTTAATATTTTTTAACGATCTCCGTGGCCGAAAGGCAAACGGGCCAGACTTTTGCATTGCGCTATCTGAGGTCCCGTTCTATCCCCGGTCGGATCTATATGGGAAACGAACTTTCCTATATTGTCTCAATTGTCTGGGTATTTTGGTACCGTCGTGGCTTCTGATTTTTGTAACATAAGTGTTACTTACCATAAAATCAGAACGATGTATGTGTTGTTATCCAAGTAAACAATACAAAATATGCAGGTGAAAAAAGTTTGTGTTTATTCTGTATTTAATCGTTTAATATATACATTGACGACCTCGGTGGCGCAGTGGCTAAGGTAGGCGGCCAAAGCGCGTAAGGGCCCGGGTTCAATTCCCGGTCAGGTCAATTTGGAAAACGAACTTTTCTAAATTGACTTGGGTCTGGGTGTGCTGGGATGACGCCCCCAGTTGGTATCCGTCGTCTGGTACTCATAGTACAAGGGAAAACCTTAGTTTGAGACCAGATGATTGGTGTGATTGTCTGGCGCATTTATTTATTTATTGAAAATAAGACAAATACTACTAGTTTAACATTGCTCAATTATAATATTAGATTAGCCCAAATTTGCTTCTTTAAAAGTCAAATACCTTGAAGCAGTAGCTGGGAGGTTTGCCCAAGTCGAGGTTCGAGAGTTGTGTATATTTGCGGTATTGCGGGCGCGGTTTATTTCCAACATCCATGTCGCACCAACAACTATACAGTAGTACCTATATCATGGTAGTTTCAAGAAACTTAGAAGCACTAAAAGCACGTTTGTCGTAGAAATTCAATGAAAATCAAACGATGTTTGTAAACTCTCTCTTTGTGATATCTCTGGAAGAAGTGCTCCAATTTCAGGCGAGACATTAAATGAGACTGTAGGGATGATTGCTGGCAAATGCTTTGATGGAACGTTGTTAAAAGTTATTGAACATATCCTAGAGACTTATTGCGAAATACCTAGTTCGGCAGCAAATAAAGTGTTGTTGTAAATACCAACGAAATAGCGCATAGCTTAGAGTATCAATATATCTTACGTATTCATTTCGTATATTTGTAATATATTACAAACAAATGTACGAAAAATTACAGAAAAAAACATACAGTATTTTATGAATCCTAGATATGTGTATACGTAAGTATATGTACGCATAATCAATAAATACGGTTTAAACCTACCTATACTTATATTATCCTCAGGATTCGAAAGCCAAAACTGTCACTTTAAACCAGTGACGTAATTCGACAAATTAATTGATATACCTCCTTACTGATATACTTGATATACTAGGCTCGAATTTCCTTCGTCTGTCATAATAAAACATACATTATTTGAACCTAGGCCTAAGGATAATTGATACAAAATGTATCATTTTCTTTTGTAATCGTTTTTATTTATATGTTGCTAAGAGTCACACTCCAGAAAGAACAACTTTATTTTCAGGACCATTTCCTCTAAAAACAAGATCAACAACATCCACATGATGAAAAAGTATCGGAAAAAAGAAGTAATAATGTAAACACTAAAATATAATTCTTTTCATTTGCATGTAAACAACTCTTATTCAGCTAGGCTGTAATAGGTAAGAAAACTAGAATCTTACTAGGATTACAGTTTATCCATAAATTAACTTTTTTACGTCGCGTAAAAGCTTTTATGAATACTATACGTAAATACTACGTCAAATACCATAAAAATAAAGTAACTCGCTGTTTCCAAATCTAAAAAGATCTTTACTGGTAGTTGCTACCAATGGACATTTTCACCTATGCGAGCCTAATAAGGTCGAAGGTTGCTAGACACGGGGAGTGTTTTGCTAGTTTACCATCTAAAAACAATATTTAGAGAGAGGGCGCAGGCCTCAGACAGAGAGTGATTGTGACGCATGGTTCTGCGGACCCTCATAACTTGAAAAGACTATCCAATTCAACTCTTACGTACGTCTTTATGTATTTAGAAAATTGCTCGTCCTAATGCAATCGTAATAAAGGTCACTTTCAACCTACAAATGGATAGTTCTACGGGGCTTGTCATTTCTCATTTATAACACATGGCTTATTACGTGTGTACGACCTATAAGGTATCACCCGTTATATTTTATTATAAGCACTTTATTAAAATATCATTCTTATAAAACGATGGTAGTGTACCTTTTTATGTGAAACATACACCGTAACTAAACAATCCCTGACTAAGGGTATTTTTAAAATGAGAGTCCGTGAATTTTTCTGTTCTTCCCCCTCTACATAGAATTTCGTTTGCTTAATTTGATTTGTTTTATGTATTTACTTGTTTGCTTATATTTATATATGTATAGATATATGTATATATTATTTTATTATTATGTTTTTTTTTACCATATACCTTTGTATGAATCTTCTATTCTGGTTTTTAATTTATTGCTATTTGTTATTATTCATTTTGTAGTAATCCATACTCACGTTTTCACTGTTACCGCACCCATAAATGAACTTTCTGCATGACCTAACGGTTGACTGGTAGAAAATGCCCCTAGCATTAAATCCGCCTTTTGTATTTTTTATTTTGTGCAATAAAGTTTTTAAACAACTTAGTTCCCGCTATTTTGGGATAAAATGTCATATATTTAAATAGTATATAATTTATCTTTCAACCAAATTTCATCTTACTCCAGTCAATAGTTTTTGTGTGACAGAGTAAAAAAAATGTATATCCAAATCAAATATAAAAAATTGTTTTCATGAATTGCAATTGTGTTGTATCTAAACAAAAACAGTTATCCAGACCAGAAAACAGAGTTATGCAACCGGAATTAATTGAGTAGCGCTTCACTCTAATCAGAGAATAATCTCAATACAGAATCAATTTGTAGAATCAGCGATACCGATCTCTGACTCAACAAGTTGTTTCATTAGAGTTTATAAAGTAAATCTTTGTACTACTCGTATTTTACGAAACTTTAATCTGTCTCGTCTATAAAAGGTATTGTGTCAAGTTAGATTTTTTAACGATCGTAACATTGAATTTTTAAGAATTTGCAAACAGAACGTTGTGGCTGGTTCTGATGACGGTGTAACTTCTACTTGTTAATGCATTAAATGTAATGACTTATATTTCACAACTAAATTTAATTTTATCGTCTCTATATTACATCAACAGCGGCCCCCGTTTGGCTTTGCACCTGTACTATACAAGTTTTTTCCATATTTTCTACTGATTTGTCGCATTATTAGTCACAGCGTGATATTGTACAGCATATAGCGCTTATCAATAAATGGAATATGTGGGACAAAAAAGATTTTCAAATCAAACCAGTAGTTTTTGACATTAGCGCGTTCAAACAAACAAACTGTTCAGCTTTATAATTCTTCATTCGTGTGGACTACAAATTTTTTCGATATAAATACAAAAAGTAGTCCATATTTTAATCGAAGTTTTGAGTTATATCTGTGCCATATTTCATATTAATTTAAAAATAAACATTTTCCCACATAAACTTTCACAACATTACCCAATAACAATATTACCCCATTATGACAATATTACCCCTATACCCTTATTTTCAAAACAAAAGTTCTTTCTAGAGGTTTAACATATACCTATACCAAATTTCATCAAAATTGGTCCAGTGGCTTAGGCGTGAACGCCGGACAAACAAACAGACAAACAGACAACAGCAAGAGTTACTTTCGCATTTATAATATTAGTATGGAAATTAATAAAAGTAAATCATGGTTCGTTAGTCTCACTAAAACTCGAGAACGGCCGAATCGATTAAGCTGATTTTGGTTATAGAGGTATATAAAAAAGGTTTAAAATGTGAGAAAATTTGAAAGAAAAAAAATAGGCGGCACGACTTCCGTTGGGACTGCTAGTATTAGTATAGGTATGGTATTCTTTTGCAAAGTTTATTTATACTTTTAATTTTCAGTTGAATACCACGGATTCAAAGGTCATCGACATTGTAAATGACGTTTGTATTGATCTGGGTATATTCTATGCGTATTTGTTAAAGAAAAGTATTTAAGTATGTTTATTCACTGTCCAGTATCCAAGATGCACGCTCTACTTAGTTTGGGTAGTGTAAATGTCTGAGATTATTTGTTTAGTTCTAAGAGGTGTCAAAGCCGTTATGATATGGATAAAAGAACGGAATTTTTAATTTACATTTGAGATTCTTTAATCTTAGATGCACAAAGTTTATATTTCACAAACGGTCTCACTTTCAGATATAAAATATTATTTTTGAGGACGTATTTTTTTTAAAGTAGCTAAAAATCATGAGTAGGTAACTACGTGGCAAACTGATGTACACACAAAAAACTACCAAACTTAGCAACATGATTTATCCATAGTCCGTTCTTAGAGGCGCTAAATAAATTTAGGGGAACGATATAAATATTCCTGCCGTAGACTAACCCGAAAGTTACTTAACTAAAGAAGGAAATGCGTACTAACAACTAAGTTGTTTTCGCTTTAGCCGAATTGGATCCTGAATTAGATACTTAGCAACTGTGGCTCAAGGTGATTAAGTCTTTCGTTGATATTCAACGTGCGAATGGGCTGCCTACTAACAACTGAATGTTTCGGTAAAATACCGGGCCTTTGATTTGAAAGGATGCGTGAGGCTGAGACTTTGGGTCTAACCTAGTTTTTTGTTTCTTTCCAGTTCTTCGAAAATAAATAGTTTTCGGATAGATGGACAGGTAAAAGTACTTGAAATCTTGTACGTAAAGCAATTGAAGAAAGTATATTTGTTTGCGTATCGCTTAAACGGAGCTGCATTTATTTGGTTGATTATTTGTCTGTAATTGTTAGGATAAAGATTGTATGAAAACTAATTTTACCGTGATCACAAGCACGCCATCTCCTATAGTACTCCCGAGAAGTAGTTAAAGTGTGGGCTTAAAACCCCACTTCGCTGGTTTAGCCACGAAAAAACTTTCAGTATATTGTGTGGTTTTTCCAGTTTTAGAAATGGCAGGCTTGAATCACCTGATTGTCTGATCAAAAGCATACTGTTTACCTACTTTGTAAGAGTTAAGGAGTAACGGAGCCCAGCCGGTTCGTATCGTGTCGTACCTTTGACCGTTTCACATAAGTACCTCAAATTAGAGTGAACGTATTGGGACTACCCTGTGAAACAGCTATTCAGTTGGCACCGTAGCCCCTAAATATCAATTTTTCCATGGTGTCATGACTTAGAACTGTCTGTCACGCCGCTGTCTCACACATCCTCCCATTCTTAACCTTAAAAAGATGTCATATGCCAATCACTCCAATAGTATAAAACTAGACTTTTCTTATAGTCATATATAATATATATTCCCATGGCGCTGCCAATAGGCGATGAGAGGTGCGGGGGGGCTTTAGTGAGTAACTCAGAAAAGAGCGGGGATTCCCACACACACCGCTGCGTTCCCCAACTCAGCGGTACAGAGCGCCAATACAATTCCCCTCTCCCCCCCCCCCTTGAATAAAATGGCTTGGTCGGGACACAAGCAATTAAGTAACAATTGTTTTATAGAGACTAGAACTATCAGCGGCACATGTAATATAATACAGCAGTATCAAAATATATACTTGTTTACATTCATATGAGTGTATGTACATAAAGATATATACCCAGGACAACACAAATGATCGTCACATACATGTTTATCCCGTGAATTGAAACCATTACCCTTGGTCAGTACCAAAATATACAAACATGCCTACTTCACATGAATTTTTAATTAATTTACTCGTAGTTAGAGTCTATTGTATATTTTAGGTTGGTGTTTAATTTATAAAAACAATGTCAGAGACAAATAATTATATGAATGAAATATGGCTACGTCTGCTTCATTTTTTATTCCAGTGTTTAATTAAGACACATTTGATTGTTTATTTTGTTCATTTTGCTGATAATAATAATTATAATAATGTTACAATTATTTATATGTTTGGTATTTACCCGCAAATGTAATAATTAATGCTTATAATTTGCACAAATAAAAATATGGACACATTGCAACTTCAAACACTAATAATTTACTCGATTACGCCAAAGTCAAATGAAGGTGTTGTATATTATCTGCCAGATATGAACCAGTATGATCCACAATTTTTGTTGCAATTATTTATATACGTTTGGAAAGCCAATTAAATACAGGTATTGTAGCTACAAGCAATCTATCGTGCGTGAGGTCATCGGCCTAGTACCCAGCGTTCTACTAAGTCAGGGAATCCCTAGCGGGTTTTCGCTTTATACCTACCTATTAATTCCTGTCTGATTAACAAAAACTGCGGGCGAGAATTTCGAGATAACTCGGCGAGGGAAGTACCTGTCACTACATGAAACCAATTCTATTATCGTAATCTAGTGCAAAACAAAACAACTGATTAAATCAATTGATCGATATAATCGTTAGATTACATTGATCTATTTTTACATGATATTTTAAACCTATATTTAGATAATTCTGATTACCTACTTACACAGGTTTTAAATAATGCAAGAGTACGATTTGATAAAAAAATGCTAATCATCATGGTACTTTCGTTCAAATTATTCGTATCATATTATTGATAGAGTAAAAAGATCGCTACGCTTAGATGCAGTTTTCGTCCAAAAAAATATGTTGTGATGATCTAAGCAATTTTGGCAGAGACTGTTAGACTGCCATACCTGGACTACCGTAGTGATGCTTTGGGATCCTTTGCCCAGCAATGAAATAGCGTGGGCCAACATTCATCTAAGTACCTTGTCTCTTACAAATGAATCCCATTTTTACGAGTCCTCATTCATAAATAAAATATAAAGGCGGGACACCTATTATGCTCCACGACAGAACAGTGTTAACGCTCTTGTTCGTAAAGAGACCGAAGTGTTTGCAAGTACAACCTTAGCCAGCGAGCTAACACACTTGGCTAATATATTTTTGCGGGAGACTCTGTGTGAAATAACAGTATAATAGACCAAAATGCTTTTTGAATTAGCTGGAGCTATAGATATTGAAGATTCAGCACTGGCTGTATTTTCACTCTACTTTTTCTTTCATTTGGCTTCACACTGCAATGCTAAAAGTAATTACTCGATAAAAAGTTTATGAGCGATACAAATGCGTGTTATGCAAACAGCTGTTCGCATCGCACCGATTAAATTACTGCAGATGTGGTGTCTAAAAACTCGTGACTTTATGTGACTACATCGTTGTTATGAAACTTTCTATAATTTTGTATAGCTTTTGCAGCTAAGACTGGACAAGAGGGAGGTTAAGCTCTGCGGTAGACCACATTTTGACGATAATTTTTTGCATTCTTTATATTATGCTAATACTTTATTTGCAGGCACTGCCCCATAAGTGGATTCCATATAGAGCGGGTTATAGAACGGGTGCCACACTGGTACTTTGTAAATAAAGACATTGTTGACGAAAAAAAACAATGGAAAGATGTGGTTATGAAAATGAACAAGGTTCAGTAATAGACACTCTCTTCCAACAGATGTCTTCGCTCATCTGAAAATAATGAACAGAGAACAGGGAATAAGTTTGGGGACCTAATCGCCCGCATCGAATCTCTTTAATCTGGGGTTCCTCACAGAAATGGTAAATTCGTTGGCATCGTTCGGCTTATTATTTGTGGTTGCGTTTTATATTAGAGCATAAGTATGTGATGCTTTAATAATTATAATTGTCAGTGCAACAATAACGATGGTTTAAACTGATCCCGCTTGCAGACAGGAGCTCCTAAGCGAATCAAACAGCTGTTTACTCGCGAGTAATTGTGTTGTCGTATGCAAATTATTAACACGCGCTAAATGGAGGGTAATGGAGACATTAGCACAAACACTTAAGAACACATCTTATGGTAACTACTCAAAAACAAGATGGGTAACAGCTTTGACGCAGGCGCGTAAGGTTTAATTTAGCCCGACTTTGTTGTGAGCTTGAGTTCAAGGGAAAGGTCGGAAATTATTGTGTAGCTGGTGAGCGTTTGTTGTTCTGTTGGTTTTGATTTTTTTTTGTTCTTTACTTTTAACAGAAGTGTATAATATAGAGGCTAAGTGAAAGATAAAGAACTGCATTTTACTGTTTTACCTCAATCGAATATGGAGTATCGAAATTATTTAAACGTTTGTGCCGGTAAGTCAAGGTTATAAGGTTTAATTTAAAGTGACAATGTTTTTATCACCTTCTGTTTTAATGAGAATTAAGCCGGTATCAAGTTATTTACATACCAAAACAATGATAATAACAAAGAGCTATACTTTTGTCTTAAAGGTAAATCCCACTGCTCTAGAAACTGCCTTAAGTCAACTTTGTGATTGGTCATACCATACTCGACCACGTGCCTTTGAGCCCATTATGAATTTGTAGAGATATCTGTACAACACATTATATATATTTTTTTTTTAATTAAAAATAAATGTGCCACAAAACACCATCCACTAGACTCAAACAAAGAGTTTCCTCTATACTGGTGATATTATTAGTTATTTATTTTTCAATCAGTAAACTTGGTTACTAACTGGCGGGCATCAACTTTGAATACCCAGGCCCTAGCCAATTAAGATAGGTACGCTACCCAAATTGGTCTGACCGAGAATCGAACCCGAGACCTTTAGCTCTTCAAGCCTACCTCAGCCACTGTGCCACCATTTTTTTAATTTGTTCATAAATCTATTTTCTGTCAATAAATGTATTATCTGGAGATGCTTGGGACCTTTTAGAATAACATATTTATTCGAAAGGCTTAATGAGGCTTATGGTATGGTAATGATGCACTTAAAAGTAACATTCTGTGTAACTATAACTTACACAGGGAACAATTACCAAGTATAATAAGCTTTCAAATAAAACCTCTTTTACCATAAATGTGAATTATGTAATTTGCATCATATTGTTCCGCAATGCTAGCACCAGATGATATAATAGCAAGGCGAAGTTTTAAAAGCTCACCACGGCGCTTCATACTCAGCTGGCGACAACCTGTACCGATATAGGTGTGTCGACATCAATTAATAATGAAAAACTTTTTAAATTATTCAACTTATTTTCGCATTTTGTTTATTTTAACTGATTTGCCACATTGGCGAAACGTGTTTTCGTATCTAATTAATAAAATAAGAATGATGACTTTGACTATGCACGTAGCTTCGCTTGCATCGACTTTTACTTAAAAGTAATTCATGTTACGCAAGAAGTTACTCAGGAATGATTTCGTTTTTGAGTTTATTCGTCTCAAAAAATACAAATCCCACCTCTTTACTACATTTGCATAGACATCCGACGTTATAAATACGTAGGTACTTTTGAAATATAAAAATGTACCTATGAATTGTTTACTGTGTTCTCATAAAATCTGTTTGGTAATCACAACATAATAGTACTTTAATTTATAATAATGACGACGATAAAAAAGCGACATGAGATTCATGAAACTAAATGAGCGAACTCATATGTAGCAATACTTGGTTACGTTATTTTGGGATATGAAGTATTTTGTCTTCACTACATAGTATTAAAAAAAGTCGCTTTTTCTGTCCCTGTCCTTTGTACGCTTAAATCTTTTTTTTAAATAGATAGAGTGATTCAAGAGGAAGGTTTTTGTTTGCAATAAATAATAGAAAAGCCAATATTTCTAAGAATTTACATTACATCCGTGCGAAGCCGGGGCGGGTCGCTAGTTAAACAATATATTATCTCATCTCTCTCTCTAACATATTTAATACAAATCCGTTCAGTAGTTGCTTGAAAGAGTAACATACATCCAGACATCTACGTATAGATTCATCCAAAAATTCTGACAAATTTTCATTTTATAACATTAGCAAGAAAAAATTATTTTTTATTACAATAAGATAAAATAAAACGGACAAAGACACATTTTTAATACATCGTTTATTAATTTAATCTTTGAGTCTTAATTTATTTGGTAAAACATGTTTTACACATTTGAAAACATTCTCAGAATATGCCATAATTGTATTTTAAATATCTACTACTATTGGAAATAATTAAAAACCTTGAATAAAATATGGAGAGAAGATTACCATACAAATAACATAGCATGAGTAACATCCTCTAGTACATAATTTACATTAATGAACAAAGTGTTATGTTGCATGGCATCCCTACTCGCAACTACATTTTAACATGTATGTAATAAATTAACACAAACTTTAGTGCGCCTTACAAAACGGGCCTTACCGTAAACGCTAGTTTACGGCTTATCAAAATTGCACACTACACAAACTATGTACCTCTTTTCTTGACTACTAAAAAGGAATGTAAACTCAATACTAACTGGTATTAATAGCCTTTATAAATAATTATTATTAACAACTAAGACACAGAAACCCATGGAAGATTAAGAATGAATTTGAACTAAAATAGATACCTACCTAATAATTTTGTAAATAAATTACTTAAATAATTTTGTTTATTGCATGTAGTTCAAATGAATAATTTAACTTAGTAATAAAAAACGTGACCAATAATTTAAAATAATAATTTAATATGTTAACAAATCTTTTTAATGACGATAAAGAGTTGCACTGAATTTTTGAAGAATAAAATTACATTTTATCACGCGTAGGCGTAACTTATTGGTATTAAACAACTGATACAAATGTTGCATACAAAACCAATTATGAATCTTTTTATTTTTCAAGCGTAAGCTAAGAAAATAGTTATAATACATAATTTAAGCGTTAAATTTTATTAGTTTGATGAATGTTTCGTTTTATTTTATTTTAATACAAATGAAATTTTAGTATAAGCCTATCAGGATTGAATCAATTTACAAATTTTTAGGTATTCTTCCTACATCGCAGTGTCTATTTCCATCCTATACCTATAAGTAGGTGACTGACTTCTTGTGATTTACATCATCAATTACCGGCCATGTTAATAATGTTATGTTGTATTTTAAAATTAAGTGTAGTTAGAAGATCATACTGACTGGTATAAATTCTGAATGCACTATCAAAAAATTAGGTGAATACGTGCATACATACAAATAAGACACAACACACACATTGCTTGGATTCTGTGGAAACCAGCTAAAGCTTTTGTGTTACAGAACAGAATCAGAAATAACGACGGTACCACAACATCCAGACCCGAGACAATTTTGAAAAGTGTGTTTTAAATATTGACCCGACTGATAATCGAACGCGGGACCTCTGAAACAGCTTGATGCCAAAGTCCAGCCCACTCGCTTCTCGGCAGCGGAGGTCGTCTGGTTAAACCCATTACGTCGAACTTCCATTATGTTTGTCCGCCAGAATGAGTTTGGCGCAAAACTTCACAAGCTGTTCTACTATTCCAAGAACTACTCGATCAGACCGAGTGAACGTGGCGTATGTTCACCCGGTCATATGTTCATCCTGATAGTTACGATCTGGTCCCCTATTGCCGCATGGCTCTCGCCTATTTTGGCGTAAACGACACATGTAATCTTATCATTCGATAACATTCGCAAAGCAGCAATGTTTCTCGTTTAGGCGTTCGCTACGTTTCTCGGGTAAAAGTATTGTTATTTCTCTGATGGATTGCTTCGATCCGCCGATAATGACGTGCGTCTTATGTCAATAGTTGATTGAAAAGGCTAATAGAATTGACAATGTTAACAATTAGTTTGATCTAAATCTTAAATACATGTAGGTACCTCATAAAAATCGAAGGTATTTATTATACGTTAAATACGTCGTACTCTTCGTTTTGATAAGAGTTTTTTGGAAAAATATTTTAGAGTTAAAATTTAAGTAGGTACCTAAGTGGGTTTTTTTAGCAAACCATATTCTTTGTTTATTTACTTTATAAACGTAACATCTAGATATAGCTTATAAACGGACTGACTGACTTCTATGTCAACTTATATTATCACACTCACTGAGAAAACACATAGCTACTCATACGATCTAGATAAAAGGTAATATAATGTAAATAGATTTACAGATTAAAAACTATAGGTAACAATCTTAATATAACATTTGCGTAGGAATTCAGAGCCGCAATAGACGAATATTGAACGATGTTTCAAGTGATCCAGGGTCATCACACAGGATAAAAAAAGGGGAATGAATGGTGGACTTTATTGCGTAATCCATCTGATCATCGCCATAGATGTACTCTTTAATCACAAACTCCTGCCATGACTTTTTCTTGTTCAACTAGACGTATTTAGTACTTTTGTTTTTATATAAATACGTCGGAGCCTCTCCTCTTCGGAAATCACGTCCCCCGGCCAGTTTTGCAGTGGCAGGTTCCTCTGACACACCGCCCGATACTCTTGCCCTGCAGGTGGCACATCTCGTTGCAGTCTGCCAAACAAGGGTGATTGACTTTCAAGGATGCACTGGTCTCTGTAAAAAAAGTAATAAGTGGAGTTACGAGTAAATGTAACGAAAACGAAAGAGATACGAAATCTCGCAAAATAAAAAAATATTGTGAAAATTCAATTTAACAAATTTTAAAAAAATAGGTATGCAGTTATAACTGCATACCTATTTTTTTTAAATTTGTAAAATCCTATAGGATAGAATAAAATAATATTTATTTGGTACAATAAATCAAAATTACGAAACATTACGAAAAAATACATCATTTAAATTATTTTAAACGTTAAATTATTTTAAATGTTTAAAATGGAACGCGAAAGTCTTAATAATTAAATTTTTACCTCAGTAATCATAAAAAATTGTTACACTTGCTTACTAATGACTAACCGTCTAACCGGACTAACCGTGAGGGAATCCCCTGTGCCTATTGCTAACTGAGTTAGTTCCCATGTTTCCGTCCTACACATTCCACTACGACGTTATGGTGTGGGCCAATTTTAATTAGAATTAATAGCACATATTAAAGAAAAATCGTCTCTTTGTTTTATAAAACTTGTTATACTAAACTTTTACAAATAAATATATAATTAAATCCTATAGGCACTAAGCTTAAGAACATGAAGGCAGCAAAGGCAAAAAAACAGCTATTGCAAAAAGTCAATTACCAGCATTTTTAATGTGATCGAAATCTATTCCTAAAGTAACTTTTATCTCACTAATATTTAGTATTGTGACCCAAAATTTGAATAGATATATCTTGACATTTGAAACAACTAGTTTTACGAGTAGGTAATTAAACATTTAAATGTACTCCAAACGTCACTACCTACTACATTTCGGTGGAAAAATTCTTAAAATTTACTGAGATACAAAAACATCCTCTATTTGTATCAATTTGTAATTCATATTACGAGAATGTTAATACTGTGACGTGAATGACTAAATTACAATTGATTTTATGAATATCAAATAAATAACTAATTCTTAAATAATATTATAATAAAGTTTATTTACTCTTCACAAAAGGTTTAAGGTACATTATTATTATGCTATACACTTGAGGAAGGTCTTAACCTATTGATGTGAGAGTCTGGCGCCTAAGATAGGTTAGGTATACCTGTATTATAGGTCACCAAGCCGCACCCATCATTTTGGAACATTATGGATCTTATAGCTAAAACATAATATTGTTATGCCAATGGTCGTGAAGACACAATTATTACTTTATATGAGCAACGAGATCTTAATTGTATGTTTAGTAAAACGGCAATATTTATATATATAATATTTATGTGTGTGTGTGTGTGTGTGTGTGTGTGTGTGTGTATGAGTATAAGAGGTGACTGTACGAGTGTGCGCGATTGTCTATTAGATAATTAATGGAGGGATATATAGTTGTGTTTTTTGTTCTAGAGTGCATGGGTCAAAAAGTTTTCTGTTGCATCATAGTCTAGTGTTTTTAGCCATTTTGTGACGGTTATTTTACAATCATGTTAACAAAGAGGGTAAATTTCAGTTATTTTCTTGATTTTGTTGGATAAATATGGCCCTAGGTAGCAGAAGTATTTACGAGAGAACGCAGCTTGGAAAGTTACAGTTTTACAGATTTTAGCCTTACGACGTCTATTTTTCTGTAGTTCAGAGTCAAATTCAAGCTGAGAGTGTTGTCTGAGCACAATGCTCAAAATAAAAATTTGCCTCACTGATAAACTCAAACTCAAACTCAAATATTTCTTTATTCAAGTAGGTTACATGTAACACTTTTGAATCGTCATTGAATACAATGCAAAGTGATTCTACTTCCCGTTCGGAACCTATATCTACCGAGAAGACACCGGTAAGAAACTCAGCAGATAAGTTACAGTAGCAGTATCTAACTTATAGCTATGTGTAGAACACTTTGGACCAAGTCATATAGTTTTATTTTGATGAGTGAAAAAAGCATGAAGTATTATTTTATTTTAAGAGGTAAGCTGGAGCAGACCAGTCCCCAAAGGTGGCACCCCAAAGGTGGATAGGACGTCCCATTCCTCGAACAAAGTAATGGTGGGAAAACGAAAAGGCAATCCGGCCGCAGCCTTTAGGATTGCTCTTTGAGCTATTTCTGCTTCTTTCAATTGCGACTTGGACGATACTCCCCACGAGGTGACACAATAGCTAATCAATGACTGACACAGAGCATAATACACCATCTTGATAGTGCATTTGTCCGCAACATGACGTAAAGTTTTAAAGACGTATATTAATTTCCGTAGTCTACACGTGAGTATATCCAAATGGGACTTAAAGGTTAGGTATGTGTCATCAATAGTGACGCTAAGGTATTTAATGCATTCCGTTCTTGCTACCGAGGAGCAGTAACAATAAGTTGAAGTATGGTGTAGGCATAGTTGATTATGAAATACATTATGAACTGTTTTATATAAACACAATAAGAGTTATAATCAATCTTAACGATTTTTATTTTATTAGTCAACGCAAAGATTGGTTAAAAACTAGTGCATTATTTGACAAGGCATACATAGGTACTGGGCGCAGCTGCTATCGAAGTGCTATGAACCCGACCAAGGTTGTTCAAACGAGACCGAAAGAGAGGGAAAACTGAGTAAAGTAAAAATAGCTTTAGTATACCACATAAAGAGTACAAATGAAACCACGAAATGAACAAAATAAATAATCGAAAATTGTATATTTTACAATAAGTTACGCTTTGTTATATCAGAAGTAAGGACTTCTTAGTGATGTGTATCAGCAATGTTTTAAAAATACACAAAACAATAAGCAACCATAGTTTACACCCGTTTTGGTGATGCAACGTAAAACGACTATTACAACGTTTAATTTTTTTTACCAATTTATGTTTGTCATCGATTTCTTTTACATTTTTGTTTCCTTAAACCCTAATCTTATAATCAGTATCTTATAATCATTCGTAATTCAAATCCCATTTAGTTTGTTTTGACGTGAAATACCTAAATAAAAGTCAGTAGGACTTATCTTCTTAAATCTCTGTTTATAATATAATAAAGTATATTTGTTTGAAATATATAAGTAACTCTTATCATATCAGCAATGACAGAAATTTTGTATTAATGTTGTTATCACAGTTTGTCTCCTCTATCACTGTTTATATTGAGTTCGTACCTAACTGATAACAGTAACTGCAACAGACCCATTCATTCAGATGCTGTTGGCAAATTAAAACCAAGTAGGCAAGAATAAAAACTTTAAATCATGAATATAGAAAACTAGAAATAAAAATTCCTTTCCTATAAGGAGTCTTACCTTGTAATCCAAAATGTATAAACGCAGCGATGAAAATGAAAAGATGAATTAAATTAAATTTCATTTTCATTTATTCTCTGCACTGATTTCTGTAATTAAATATTTCACTGAACGAACTGAGCGATGTTTGTGAAGAATTTAAAATTTTCACTCGAGAATTTGGATGTATTATACGATTCGATTTTGAAAAATGAAGAGCGAATGTGTACTCTCGAACAGCCTGCAAGATTGCAAATCGTTGAGGTAATTCGAAGCATACAATTATAAACGAGATGCGAATGAGTCAGTGTAAGTACAGCGGCACCTAGCGGCGTTTTTGAGAAAGGCGACTCGTTGTAAATGCGATATTAACTCTGTCTGCCTGTCTGTCAGTTTGTCTTCTCGGCTTTCATACTTAAACCACTGAACCGATTTGTCGAATCGATGTTCGAATATTAGGAGAAATAGGGGTAAAACTGACCACTAGGCTTCTATGCGAAATGCTTATGAAACCAAAATCTATTTTCTATTTTAATTCACCATACACCCGACCACAAATATTCTTCACACAAATGTAAGGCTGGTGTCCCACGGCTGCCCAGGCTAAGCTATGCACGCTACTGGCGATATACCTGGCCGAATAAGCTTTTGCGCGATACCGAACGTGGGTAGCGTGTGTCGCATGCACAGCTGCAGGTCATCTTGACAGGCAAGACTCAAGCCATAAGCGAAACTTACGGTTTTACGGTTTCGCCAAGGCTTTGTTTGTTCGCAATATCCATCATTACTAAAACGACAATAAAGAATATTGAAAACCAAACAACACATTTTGCGGTGAAACAGGACTCCCCCTGTATCGTAAAATTAAATTAAAATTGTAACACAATTATTATTATGGTAATAATTTCATGTTGACTTTAGAATACTATCCGTGTTACTCAATCCATTATATTCATAAGTTTTATCTGCCTATTGTTTATTTCGTACATTGCAATCACTTATGCAAAGAAATGGCGATTAATGCTATAATCAAAGTATTTGCAAATTCTTACTTAGCTCTTATAATGTCCATGAACTCAAATGCATTTCAAATCAATGCCTATTTACTATCGTCATTGTTTTACTGACTTTTCGCCGTTACGTATATATTTAAGCAACTTTTTTTATTGGTGACACTTCCTAACCTATTAACAGGCCCCTAACAGTAAGGTCCAAAGGATAAATAAAAATATCTTTCGGTGCTGCTAACTTACATATTTATGGGAACTTCGAATAGAGATACCTATTTTTAAAATTCTTAATCCTAAAAATAGCATAATCCATCTAACAAATAATAATTATACTACCAATACGTTCTTAAGTAGGCCCCTCTAATATTCTGCTAGGGTATTCACACTTTTTAACAAGTTTATGCAAACTTAAAAGCACCTACAATCACTATTTTAAATGTTATAGGAAAAAATATTTTTCATACACGCCTTAAAGCTTTTAATACTTTAAGTAATTTCAATCTGTCATTTTAGATATTATTAAATAAAAATTAAAAAAAAATTAAACACTATAATTACAATTTTAATTACTAAGTACCTCCTTTTGGTGTCAATGGTCAAACATTTTCAATTACAGATTTAGTATCTAAAAAGCAATGGGTTTTCTGACTCGTTTTGAAACAATACTTTTACATTAAAATGTGGTTTGTAATTTACCTGTATACAAAACCTTAATAAATATCGACGTTTATCTAATGACCTATAATTTAACGACAAACGTATCCTATCTACTTATTACCTCATCATAACTATGCAATGACCTGTTAATACAAGGAAATACCGAAATAGATCCAATTTTGGTAACCCTAAACGCTATCCACACACTGATTCATAGTCCATTTTGCTTCGGTTAAGTCCCGAGTGTTCCCGGTTGATATAAAAGCTAACAGCGTTAGGCTCATCGCTACAGTACAGACTTGTTCAGTCTGAAAAATAAGCACCATGTTGTCAAAAGTCGTACTAATAGTCTCTTGCGTGTACGTGGTGCAGGCTGCCTTCATCATAAATGCTGCCGATGAAGACAAAGGTAAGGAAGCAACTTACATAAAAAAAACGCTTATTTTTAACATACATTCTTTTTTTTATTTTGCTAAAGATACAATTAAAGTAAATAATAATTAATTTACTTACGTAAGTAATACCATAGTAAATCCAGTACGCGCATTACGTTCCTAAATATTCGGAAAAAAATGATTTTTTCTTATTAAACTCTGCTTTTGATAGATTTCTTGTAACGCATATGCTAAATTTTCTTGCTAAAAAAATAGGTAAGATTTATTACTTTTTTTTCTTATTATTTTAACTTTGTAAAGATCATTTAAGTTTCTGACTCATATTTTCTCGACAGCTATTGCTAATTTATTGTACTAATGACTAATTACATCAATCAGTATGAGTAATCATACTTAATAAACAAAATTATTTAACAAAATTATTTTGTTATTAGATATCGATGGCTTAATTCATAGCGGAGTCGAAATTAACGAGGATGATAATGCAATAGATACAAACAAAGCTAACGACATTAATACTGAAGTAGCAGATGACTTCACTGACGAGGAAATATCATCCGCAGAAGGAGGTAAAAAGTTTTAAGATACTGATTTGTTAAAAACAAAAGTCCAAATTTGTGCTGAACCGAAAGTCATTATATTTCAAATCGGAGCTAATCGTAGCCCTTAGTCTCTCTATCTATATGCGGGCCGCAGTGATTTTTAATATTTTTCAGAAGAATATTTTAATCGAATTTAAGACTATCGCGTTCCATTTTCAACATTTAAATAATACTTTTAAACGTCGGGCAATAAGTAGATCGTATTAACTACTAAAAACCGGTATCGAGTCTGGACTCGTTAACTTATTTTAAATGTTTCAATTTTTATCCATTATTTTTAAGAGATTATTATCGAGAGAAAATAAATTTATATATAAATACTGTTATATTTGTGAGTTTGAACTCATGTTACGTAATTCACGACCAAGCGCTTGTGTATAAACGCTATATTTTTTTTCCGTAAATATGATTTTTTGAGCCTATTTAGTAAGTTGAGTTAGCTCGGGATCATATCTCGTATGGACAGCTCTGTTTTAAAAAATACTTTCTACCTGTTGTTTTGTATTTATAAAACGTTTTTCTTCACTTTGTATTTCGAATATAATATAGTATATGTCACCGTAAGATTGTAAAAATCGTTAGATTACAATCTATCTCGCGAGATTGTAAACTGTCGACAGATTGTGAACCGTAACTTAGGATTACAATTTAACGCATTATTTTTCGCTTTATTATAATCTATCGAAGTGAAACCGTTAAATTACAATCTGTCCAGCGTCAAACTGTCAACTGTATGAAAGCTCTTCCTGATTGTATGAGCGACCAATCACGATCAGCCTTTCTATGTCCCCGAAGTTAAGAATGAAATTCAATTCAAATCATTTCTTTTATTGAAAGAAATAGAGATGTCGTTTAAATAAAATAAATGCACTTCAAAAAATCTTAAAGTAGTTATTTACTATTTAGTAGGTAATCAATAATCCTAAGTTGAGAAATAATTGTACCGAAATGTTTATTCTTCAAACACTCAAAATTTTAATTGAAAATTACAATAAAATGAAACAATTATTTAGTCTTTTAACACAAATAGTATTAAGACAACAAACGAAACAAATATGGCAAATGACGGGGCGGCGGGGGGCACATAACTCTCAACCAATCAACGCGGGAGATGCATTTCGTTCTACGTCAGTTCACAATTTGACCGATTCCCATTGATAGATTACAATATACCGAAAAATAATGCGTTAAATTGCAATCATAATGTGACGGTTCACAATCTGTCGACAGTTATACAATCTCGCGAGATAGATTATAATCTAACGGTTTTTATAATCTTACGGTGACATATATATAATTTTGAATTTATTGTTGTTCAAAATTATTTCTTTTTTTCTCCCATATTACCGCACCCATATACAAACTATCTGCATGACCCAAGGGTTGACTGGTACAGAATGCCCCTAGCATTAAGTCCACCTGTTGTACTTATTTGTGCAATAAAGTTTTTAATAAATAAAATTTGCTCCTATCCTAACAGCAATGTCCAGCGGTGTCCCGTCCGCGCGCACTTGTACTTACGCTAACTGCAACCAGGTATGTCGATCCCGTGGGTACAAATTTGGGCACTGCGTCAGCGCCAACATCTGCCGCTGCTACCGATTCTGGTTTGGATTAATTGGTAAGTACTTACTAATAAAGGTTCAGTTGCATTTTCAAAAAGTTACTAATATAGAAGTTATTTTTAGCAAACGATATTCGGTTAGAAAATGAAGTTGAAAACAGTAAAGATAATGATGAAGATAGAGATGGTATTGGTAATACCGAAAATGCAGATGACATCACTATGGAACCAATACCATTAGAAGAAAACTTAGGTAAGAAAGCTTATATGTAGTTTTAATGTACGACCATTCAAAGATATATTTTGGTTTTCTTTCTCAATTTTCGTCTACAATTTATCGGTTAATTTCCAATCCATGCACCATTATAAGTATAACTATATAAGCCCCTGTTAAACTGTTTAATATATTTTCTTAAAAGATTTAGCGAGCGGTTTTGCAACCGCTTCTGTCAGTACAGCGGTTACAATTTTGTAGGAATTTTGTAAAAAGTAGGATCTGTTTCTCCCTAATTTACGTTCTTTTCAACTAATGCCACCCACAAAAGGATACAATCAGGAACAATATTTTTCATCAATGAATAATGATGATAGTGAAGACGTGAACATCTTATCTCTCAGCAGCGCCAAACAATAAGTTTCTGTCATGAGTAGATGCGGCCACCATTAGGTGCATGATCACGAAATCGTTTTGCATCATGACATAAACAATCTCTATTCCAGTATCCCAAGAAGCTACTGCGTCTATTTCCCTGAATGACTGCAATCCCGCGTGGTGCGACCAAACTTGCAGGCGCATGGGCAACACAGGAGGTGCTTGTGTCAACGGCCGTTGCAAGTGCGACATCTTGGGACTTGAAGCTCTATTAGCCCATGGTACGTATCGGAAAACTAATTTCAACTCATTTTAGTACAAGAATGTTAAAATCCATACAAATTCTTATACACCGTGCATCATCTGCATGATCTGGAAATCCTTTTTCAACATTGCATAAAAATGTTTATTCCAGTTTCCCAAGATACGGTTGCGCCTATTTCCCTGAATGACTGCAATCCGGCGTGGTGCGACCAAACTTGCAGGCGCATGGGCAACACAGGAGGTGTTTGTGTCAACGGCCGTTGCAAGTGCGACATCTTGGGACTTGAACCTTTACTAGCCCATGGTACGTATCGAAAAACTAACTTCAACTACTTTCAGTACAAGAATGCTCAAATCCATGCAATTTCTTATAAAACGTGCATACCGTGCGTGATCTGGAAATCTCTATTCCAGTATCCCAAGAAACGGTTGCGCCTATTTCCCTGAATGACTGCAATCCGGCGTGGTGCGACCAAACTTGCAGGCGCATGGGCAACACAGGAGGTGTTTGCGTCAACGGCCGTTGCAAATGCGACATCTTGGGACTTGAACCTCTACTAGCCCATGGTACGTATCGAAAAACTAACTTCAACTACTTTCAGTACAAGAATGCTCAAATCCATGCAATTTCTTATAAAACGTGCATACCGTGCGTGATCTGGAAATCTCTATTCCAGTATCCCAAGAAACGGTTGCGCCTATTTCCCTGAATGACTGCAATCCGGCGTGGTGCGACCAAACTTGCAGGCGCATGGGCAACACAGGAGGTGTTTGTGTCAACGGCCGTTGCAAGTGTGACATCTTGGGACTTGAACCTTTACTAGCCCATGGTACGTATCGAAAAACTAACTTCAACTACTTTCAGCACAAGAATGCTCAAATCCATGCAATTTCTTATAAAACGTGCATACCGTGCGTGATCTGGAAATCTCTATTCCAGTATCCCAAGAAACGGTTGCGCCTATTTCCCTGAATGACTGCAATCCGGCGTGGTGCGACCAAACTTGCAGGCGCATGGGCAACACAGGAGGTGTTTGCGTCAACGGCCGTTGCAAATGCGACATCTTGGGACTTGAACCTCTACTAGCCCATGGTACGTATCGAAAAACTAACTTCAACTACTTTCAGTACAAGAATGCTCAAATCCATGCAATTTCTTATAAAACGTGCATACCGTGCGTGATCTGGAAATCTCTATTCCAGTATCCCAAGAAACGGTTGCGCCTATTTCCCTGAATGACTGCAATCCGGCGTGGTGCGACCAAACTTGCAGGCGCATGGGCAACACAGGAGGTGTTTGTGTCAACGGCCGTTGCAAGTGCGACATCTTGGGACTTGAACCTCTATTAGCCCATGGTACGTATCGGAAGACAAACTAGTATTTTCAGTACAATAATGCTCAAATTCATACAACTTCTAACGAAACGAAAGTGCTTGAAGTAATTTTAATGCTGTAACTCTCAATAAATGGAACAACTTTCTGCGACATAGTGCGTGTGAACCATTTAATCGATAAATTGACGTGGCTGGAGTTTTAGTATTAACAATTTTACAAAAATTTATCTGGTCGTCGTTACGGCAATGAATATAGCATTTTTATCGTTAAGAAGCTCATAAATAATGCTTTATATGATTGAAGCCCATGCAGATTTTACTTATAGCTAAATTTTGTAAAGTCGTATCTTAGGGGCGTTTACAAAATAAAGATACCTTTGAATCAATAAGTATTATTATTATTTATTTATTATTATTAAATAAACAACACTTCTTGTAAATTAAACATACGGCCTCGCAAACCACTCTTAAGTAATTGTCTGCGAGTGCGAATCTCACGCTGTTGTAAAACAAGAACATTATATTATGTATTTCGGAAATATATCTCAAAAACTATCATCAAAAAATAACAAATTGTATATTTATTATTTAATGCAATAACACCAGCATTTGCATGAAAGTAATATTATTATTCTTAAAATATTTTCTCCGTTCTATTTTGAGCAAACTAGTCCAACAATTGTGCCTATTAGTGCTGTTATGTGCATCAGTTGGTTATATATCACACGTAACCTCCAACGAATAACAAAGTAAATTATTATTGTAATACATGTATCAGCTTTGGTTTGGTTTTCAGAAGTTGATTCGAAGAAATGCATTGACTATCAATGCGCAGAAACGTGTCGTCGGATGCACTACCGTGGTGGCCTCTGCACAGCTGACAGCTGTATTTGCTTCATGTAAAACCTTTTACGAGCTTGATATTATTAGTTTAGTTTATTTGTAGTTATGGTAAAATATAAGTTCAACCTGTGACCAAGTTTCATAGACTTTTCGTTTGATTTGATCTCAACAATAACTTAAAATTAAAATGTTTCAACTGAGTCTTCGATAAAAGATTTTGAAGATCCACAGTCCCATTACAAATACAAAAAAATGTCACCCCCACTAAATCAAAGCAAAGTAATGTACTGTAAATCAACACAAGCATTGAAAAAAAATCTAAAGTGTCATATAGTCTAACCTAATCTAAAACGTATATGACTGAGATAAGTAAGTATGGATACAAAGCGAATTAGAGTGAGAAAGTGCTTAAACTGTTTGAAACCTTATAGGTGCCATTTTTTGGTCACAGCTGTGCATTTACAAAATAAAACGAAGATTTCACTGCATTGTTACAGTAAACCATATTAGAAAAATAAAGACTGAAGATCTTTGTCTTTTCTTATAACTTCTTTTTATGTCTAAGAGGGTTAGGAAACGTTTTGAATTTCACGCACCTCCTCTTTTATGTTAATAGTTTCATTTCTCAAAATCATTTTTTAAAATTGAGAATTAATAAGTTTTGTATCAATCAGCTTTTTTTATATTCGTAATAAATTGAATTACATTTGATAACCACCTGTTTTATTTAAAGAGAAGCATGCTACTGATATGTACATAATATTTCTTTTATTTATTTTTCAAACCATGTAACAAGTAGGTACATAGGTTATTAAAGTTAAGTACTAAGTAACAGTAAGTATATGCATGGGTTCGAAGTCATAAAACAGATTCATATAATTACACTCAAAATAAACGGGCTCAACTAATGACAATATCTATAAATACTGTTTGCGTGTCACTGATGGCAAATTAAAACAAATATTTTAGTTAGTATATGCAACTAAATAAATATGTAGTTTGGTGTACTATAATCATAGGGCATAATCAAAGGGTCAATGTGAATGGAACTAACTGTTCTGGTGCACCTCTAGCGATGGGAGTGCCCCAGGGTTCAATATTGAGACCTCTGTTGTTCCTTATTTATATTAACGACCTACCTTACTTTGCGAAGGATCTCTGTGAGAATGTGTTATTTGCTGATGACACTTCTCTCATCTTCAAAGTTGATAGATGTAAAGAATCATTTGAAGATGTAAATAGTTCTCTCTCGCAAGTGCTACATTAGTTCACAAATAATAATTTGCTGAACACAAAGAAAACGAAATGTGTCAAATTGACAATGCCGAATGTTAAAAAAGTCGACACCAAAATGTCTATGAATGGTGAACCTATTGAAATAATAAATTCTACAGTATTTCTCGGCATCACATTAGTATTATGCACGTACGCAAAAATTATAATCTACTTTTAAAAAAAATCTGACTGCCACAACTTTAACACTAGAAATAAACAAAAGCTTGCTGTTCCATATCTAAGACTACATTAGTTAAGTAAATCCTTTGTAGGATGATTATTTAAATAACAAAAATGTATGGGTCTAGAATAACTTAATTCTTTAAAATCTAGCTTTGTATACCTTATTTAAGTACCTAGTTTAAGGACACATTGATAAATTGATAAGAGTAAGTGTCGAGTTTCTTGCCGACATGATCAACATTCCGAACACGGGAATACCTTCTTTATTTGTACTGACGATTCATAAGTGCTTTTGTAAAGCTTACATGAATAAAGATATTTTCTATTCTATTTTATCCTATAATTTAAAAAAATGTGAAAAACGATTAGAGACATGTCTCACCTAAAGCTCTTACGCTATTTATGTGTTTTTGTGCTATGTACTCGTATTATAAAATAAGTTGTCGTAGTTGGGAAAAGTAGGGGACTAGCTACTTATTAACATTATATTAAAATATTTACAGGAAAGTACAATAAAAGGCTCAAATAGTAACCTCATCCCTTTTTGAAAATATAGGAGGATATTTTTACAAGCTATTTAAACGTATAAAATAAAAAATTGCATATCCAGCAATATTTCTATCAATTGAATGTCTTAAAGTGAACGTCGGTATAAGAGTAGCCAACGATAAACTCGTTCCCTTAAAAAGTTTGGCAATGGACAGGTATAAAGGAAAAACTTTCGAGAAAGCCTTTGTCTCACGATAACAGGTACCCCATTTCTGAGCAAAGGCCAGAGAAAAAATCATGTGAAAACACTGATATAATTATTTGATTTAATGGTCAGTGCTCGTCCTTTAGAGGACAGAAAACAAGATACTGAAGCCGTAATTTACTGTGATAAAATGTTATTTATGTCAAAATTTACTCGTCCTGACCTCGATCAAAATTAATAAAGAATTCCAAACTTTATAAAGTGGACCAGGGATAAGAGCTAAATAGACACAGTACCTACCGTCGTTTTAAAATCAAACTCAGTAGGTTACATGTATCAATTTTCAATTATTATCTAAATAAATAAAGTAAGTTGCCAAAATATAATATATACCTACGCGCATGACTTCACAATGACTTAGTCAAATTTAATTTTTTTATTCGGAATTGTCAGGATAATATATTTTTGTAAAAAAAAAATAGAGTTCACCGAGATCGTTAAAGGGCCGCTAGGTAAATTAAATCCCAAAGTGACATTACCACCGATTCGGAACCTATTCCACTCAGAAACAAACATTCATGTACTTATTGTACATTTGTGCGTTCTGTGTATACGAATTTAAGTGCGTATGTAGGTGTTATGTAGAGGTATGTATTTATTTAAAAATTTTATTGCACAAAAAAAAGGACTTAATGCTAGGAGCATTCTCTACCAGTCAACCGTTGGTACCTTTTATCGACGCCGTTCTAAGTCGCCTCTGTCTGCGTCAAGCGGGGGCTGACTAGTCGTCTTTCCGCTCTCTTTCGGCAGTGTCTTTTACGTGACAAGGCGACTTAACTAGAGGAAACCACCTCACTCCATGCCGTCTACAAGATTTGCCCCACTATAGCAGTCATCTCGCACGCCGCTCTGTCCAGCCATGGCATACGAAGAACATGTGCTCCACCGTACCCTCCGCCGCGCTACAATTAAGACAGTTTTATCATAGGTCAGAATTGAATCCTCTGGCGATATCGACAAGGAGATTTCCAAATATGCCATACTCGACAAACGACAGTTTCAAGAGCTTGGATTTTTAAAATATCCATAATTTCTTAAACCCAACTACGGAGCACAGCTGAATAATAAAAACCAAACAATACTTATTGCGGTAAAAATAAATAAACATCACAGAAGATTGTTTTTTATACTACACTTTAAGATTAACCTCATCCCACCCGATGTTAAGTTGTAATGAGGTCCTAGCTTAAGGGCACAAGTACATCATAACATGACGATAACAAAGCAGTTACTGGGCTTGTCGCCCTTACCTTGAAGACTTGACCCCTGCTACTTCACACGCAGGAACACAAGAACATCGAAGTGATAGTTATTTGGCTGCGGACTTGGAGTATTTCACATAAATCGCTAAGCCCCACCTCTCTTAATCAAATTATACCTAAATATTTCTAATATTTTAAACGCAATAGTTTGTAAGAATGTATGCATGTCTGTTTGTTACTCTTGCACGCAAAAGCATCTGAATGGATTTGGACACAATTTGGTAGAAGGATAAATGAAATACCAGATACAGTGCACTTTTTAACCTGAAATAACGCAAATATGGAAATCGTTATATGTGGAGTTCAAAAAACTTTCCTAATACTAAATTCATTACATATATTTCTCATTTATTTACCTGTAGTTGCTGTTGTATGTTGCAAAAACTTATGCAAGCAGTAGCGATGAGTGCGATTGATAAAATATTGCAAACTCTTGCTTACCGTTGATATTACCGATCGACTTAATACGATTAATATCAAGGAGATAGTGCATTTTTCTTATCATCATAGATTTACAGACTATTACTTTTCAACGATGATACGTACCTAACCTACTAACAGATCTTTATCTTTAAAGACTAAAAATATTAAAAATAACCTTTTAAGGGCTACTAATTATTTGAACATTTTTTTTATTTGAACAACACTTTTCAATAATTATTTTGGGCATACTGTAAGTGTACTTTAAATATTTTTTTTCCACTAATAATTGAGATCGAGAAATCTATAGATTTTACCAGGTTTTCCCAAAACTTACTAACACTCTGCAGAATGATTTCATGAATGTAAAGTAACTAATTGAAATAACCAACTAAAAATAATCATAATAATAAATCATTTTTGCGCAGTTACCCAATAACGTTTGCAATGGATTCCTTATCAATTTACTCAGACTTTTTACGAAATACAAAATTAGTTTCAATTTTGACAACCCTACAATGTAGGCTATCGCACACTTATTGTCTTTGTCCTTTTTGCTTGGGTTAAGTCCCGAGTGTTCTTGATTAATATAAAAGCTAGCTGCGTTTAGTTCAATACTACAGTACACACCTCGTTCAGTCTGAAAAACCAACAAGCACCATGTTGTCAAAACTTATCCTGATAGTCTCATGCTTGTACCTGGTACAGGCCGCATTGATCATCAACGCTCCTGACGATGGAGACGAAGGTAAGGAAGATTAATTTCACTTAGATCACAAGAGCATTTCTTTCTTAACATACATTCCTTTGTCAAAAATTAATGGACGCTTCAAATCGCAATGACTCATTGATAAGTCGACAAACAATTGATTTTCTATTGAGATTTTAATTTTATTAGACTATTTTTAACTTACAAAATTATACAAAAATAATGATCCCAAGAATAAGTTCCAAAGTAAGTAATGAAGTAAATTAATGTGTGGTGTGGACACTTTACGAATTTTTTTTTTTTAGAAATCAATGGATTAATTGAAAACGGAATCGAAATAAACAAATATGAAAATGAAGATACGAACAACGCTAACGACGTTAATACTAAGGTAGCAGATGATTTCACTGTTCAGCAAATCTCATCAGAAGGAGGTAAGATATTTTTTCAAATTTTCTGGTAAGTCAAATTATATGTGTCGCCGTCACTATCAAATGATTAAGGGAGTGACTTTATAGCTTCTCATAAGCTGACGTCGATATCAAACATATTTTTTTCTGTATTGAGCCTGACACACAAGTGCTTTAGCTGTTTGCCACAGAATCCGAACAATGTACCTACTGATGTTGTACAATATTAATTTATTATTTATAAGCAACGTACTATATTCAAGAGTGTATTTTATTAGTACGTGATAATTATATACAACACGGTTTTTTAATATGACAGAAAAAGCCAGCAGATTCGCATCCGCGCGTGCTTGCAACAACGCCGTCTGCAACCGGTTCTGTCTGTCCCGCGGGTACAATTTCGGACGCTGCATCAGCGCCAACATCTGCCGCTGCTACCGATTTCGGTTCGGTTTCAATGGTAATCACTTGTTCTTAAAAACTTGAAAAAAGGATATGTATGCACATCATTGATGAGTTGTTTAATTTTTTATATGATTCTTTTTTAGATCAAAAAATTTATTGATGCGATTGATGTTTTCAGAAGACGTTGCAGAAATAACCAAAAATGATGATGAAGATACAAACAAAGCAACCAATGGGAATACCGAAATAGCAGAAGATTTCACTGTTGATCAAATGTCATCGGACGATAGCTCAGGTAATCAAGTTAAAATTTAACAAACACTAGAGTGAAATTCATGCTGAACCTTTTTCTCACAAGATTCCAAGTCTCTTGTTTTAATATGAATGTCTTTAACTTTATAAATTACCTATTAAACCACTTTTTCCTGACAGATGAAGTGATTCCCTTTGCATCCGCGCGCGCCTGCAACAACGCCGTCTGCAACCGGTTCTGTCTGTCCCGCGGATTCAATTTCGGACGCTGCATCAGCACCAATATCTGCCGCTGCTACCGATTTCGGTTTGACCTTAATAGTAAGCATTTGTTTTAAAAATTATAAAAAATATATGAAATCGCATCATTGCCGAGTTTGTTTAGTTTCTCTACGATTTTTTCTTAGATCAAATTGTTATGATCCAACCGATATTTTCAGCAGACGGTGAACATTTTCTATCCATGTCTGTTGTATTTTTTATAAAATTGTCCAAAACAAATATTTTTGCAGAAATGAATGACATATCTGAAAACGTAGTCGAAATTAATAGAGATACCGACAGAGCTAAAGATGTCAATATGGAAGAAGCAGACGATTTCACTGTTGGGCAAATATCATCGGAAAAAATATCAGGTAATGAGTTTTTTCAGATATTGACAAATTCATGAAATGCCTAAACCTACTAGTTCTTACGTTAAATAATACCGTATTGATGAGTTGTAAATAGTAACACTATTATAAATCTAACATTTATAGGATCAGATGCAGCAACAGGCTTCGCGTCCGCGCGCGCCTGTACTAACGCGGTCTGCAACCGGTTCTGTCTGTCCCGCGGGTACCATTTCGGACGCTGCATCAGCGCCAACATCTGCCGCTGCTACCGGTTCTTAGCTTAAAATCTTGGTACGTATCATATTTGTGTGAAATGGAAAACATCTAGATAAATTATTTTCTTTTAAATGAATCAAACAGTTCAACAAGAGTTGCGAGTCATTCTGTGCATCATTTGAAATCCGTTATTTATCACTTTTGACATTAAAAAAATAACAATGTAGGTTAGTTTATTTAACGAAACCTAATATTATACTACGGTTTGGTTTTCAGAAATGAATGCGAAAAAGTGCACAGAAACGTGGGATCGGCTGCCATAGGAGACCTCTGCACGGCTGACAACTACATTTGCTTCAAGTTATTTTTCACCGCTTATAATAATCAACTAGGATAGTTTTTTTATGTTAAAATAAAAGTTAAGTCCGACCTATGGTCAAGTTTTATGGACCAAACATATTTGAAATCATTTTAACAAGATTTCAATAATGCCTTAAACAAATTTATATTATGCATGTACCATAACATTTACAGTAACTTTAAACTTGGTTCAGGGCCAAGTTGAACAATTTCCATGTGAACCTCATTATCATAGAAAAGCACACTTTAAAAAGGTTAGGTCCTTTTGAACCAAATAAATTAAATTTGTAAATGAAAATTAAGACTGACAATCTGTGTCCTTTTATAATTTCATAAAATGTACTGATTTTTGTAGCACAATTTTGTTGCAAAGTTTTATTTTGAAAACGCATTTTAGTTTTCAGTTAGGTAGATATAATAACACGTATTTTTTTAAACTATTTTTGTCTATTTTGGTAATAAATACAATGTTCTTAGAAAAATTTACCTGTTTTATTTGGAAGATATCATCATTGTACGTCTTAAAAATATAAGATTTCGTTTTAAAGATTAATTGAAATTTCGGGAGTTAAAACGTGGGTTTTGATTTGCATAAATTATAATATGTGTTTTGAATAATCGCATTCGAAGTGCGTTGGTTACAATTATCTACTATATAAAAATAAGTCGGGTTTTCCTTCCTGACGCTATAACTCCAGAACGCACGAACCGATTTCCACGGTTTTGCATTCGTTGGAAAGGTCTCGGGCTCCGTGAGGTTTATAGCAAAGCAAATTCAGGAAATTTTCCAACAGAAAAGCGGGAAAATCCTCTAAGGCGAAACGTAGTTCGCCGGGGCCGCTAGTCAGTTTTAAAAATTGCTATTCGTCATCGGATACGCCATATTTCGTTGTTGGGAAATTGACTAACGTCCAGATTCGAATGCGGAAACTTTGCTTCACCTCTTTCTTTCTTAAGAGATAGGAGAGAGACCAACATAGACTTTTCGTTAAAAGAATCTATTTTTATATTCGTGAAAGGGTTTTGTCTTTAAGTAAGATATAATAAACGGTATGTAGGTCAATCAAGATATCATATCATTACAAATTCAAATTAATGGTCATTTACAAATTTACAACTAATGACAATATAATATCGTTTGTGTGGGAAACCGGTAGAAACAAAAATTTTACATTTAAGTTAGTAGTAAGATGGATTTATGTATTTTGGTACAACCTGATGAAGTATTTTAAGATTTGAACTGTAAGTTTTAGGGACATTTTTTTAATTTGTCTCTGTCTATTGATATCAGAGCGGAACAGACTTCAAACCATTACTCTCATAACATGCGTTGTAGTAGCACTTACGTAATTGTACAAAAGTATTACTGGCAAACTCAGCTTGCTCCACAAGATGCACAATAACAGTCATAAATAATGATTACGAACTACATTGAAACTTAACAATACCAAAGTTTTAAAAAGTGTTCTTTATACAAAATTACGTTACAGTTCAGACGAATTGATAATATGATCATAGGAGGCCCAGTGGTGGTTTTTGTGTTCGCGCAATTCTAATGTCTATGGTTGTCAGGTAAAAGTCATCAATAAGAATTCTTTCCTTAGAATAAATAAGGTATAAACCTATGATTCTTCCTTATTCTAAGGTCGAAACTATCCATACAAAATTTAAAACTACAATGAAATCCTCAAATCTTCAAAAAGTTATTTAGCCGATCAAGCGGCTGATATATTTATTCTTGTAGTAAGGACTTGATTTGTCATTATGCCCGACAACAGCCTCAAACAATAATGCTTTATAACTGCCTACAGTTTTTTTTTTTGTGTACAATATATGTAGTTTTCGTACAATTCACTATGTACTGGAAACAATACAGTACAGGTAACTAACGTGAAACTCATACTGTTCCGATTTTCCCAAGAAATTCATTCAATTTATGTAAAATAGACAAATACTTACATGAGTCTTTAAAACAGATCAAATAAAAAAACATATTTTTGTTGTAGCAAGGTAACCGTGTGACAAAACTTCTAAAATAAAATAAAAAATACATCTGTAATACTATGCCGGACCGGTAGAGGCTTCGCGGAACACGGGCTTCCAAACTTCGTTGGTTGGTGCAGTGTAGGCTGCTATGTGGATGATAAACTTGGTTACGCGTGACATTAAAAAAGTTTGACAATGAACAGGTATTGATAAAGAACTTTGGAAAAGGCCTTTGTCTACTAATGGAAAAGTAGTAGTCCCATTGTTCGGCAAATCGTACAGAAAAAACATCTGAAAACATTCTTGACATTGCTTATTTAAAGTCAAGTGTTCAGTCCACACATACACAGACAAATATGATTTATTATATCACATGTAAAATTTTGTATTTTTTCCTACATTGAATCATTTATTTTTATTTTTTTATTATTGTAATTTTATTAATAAGTTAGTTTAAGAGTTTCTTATATAAAATAAAACTCAAATTTGTGGACAATCAGATAACTCTTATTTGATGTTTTGAAGTAGTTTTTTAATTTTGTATAAATGGATAGTGTAAAAAATGAAACCCGCCGTAACGTTTCTATGAAGTTTTTTTATTTATAGGACACGGAGGTAAATAAGAACTTTTAACTATGACGAGCACGGTCCAGGTAGTGTTCGAATACACGAAGCGCCACTGTACGCATGCACGGTCCCTATTTCGTCTATCGGTCCAGCTAGTTCCACTTAATTGCGGAAGCGTCGCCGTACGCAACAGAACTGAACTCCGTACTCGGCGCGCGCGCTTATAAGGGGTCCGGCCGGCCGCTTCGGGTGTTGTCGGAAGGCGTCGGGCGGTCTCGTGTGGTTCGCTGCGCGTTGACGATGTCGTGCGGTAGGCATTGTGCGCGCGGTGAGTTTCTTTCTTTTGTTTTGTTTGCTATTTGTGTTACAATCTCCCCCTCCGGACCTGACGGCGTCCCGCCGAAGAGACGGACTTAGGCAGTCTGTTGCTGTTTAGTCTTCCTGGGTCGCCCTCGCCTTTTTGCTACCACCACATTGTTGACAGGGTCTGAAGGAATTTTCCTCGGTCGTCCCCTCTTTCTAATGAGTTGAGTGGGTTCAGGTAGGTTGTTCACATCTCCTTGGTATGGGGCAAGTGCCGAAGAATGATAAACACCAAGGTTCGTTTCAGGAGTATCTGGATGAGCTAGTTGGTATGAGGATGGCCCATGTTGCTTTATAATGACATACGGTCCATCTCGGCGTGGGGCAAACTTGGAGCTTACTCCTTGAGCAGCTTTACTAATTGAGTGGATTTGAGCCAAGACTAAATCTCCAGGTGAGTATTTAGGGCTCTGTCTTCTATTCTCGTCCACTCTAATTTTTCGCGCTTCTTCTTTTATTTCTTGCACTTCTTTTGCATGTTCTAAGACTTCGGCAAGTTGCAAAAGTTTAGGAGTTATTTCCGGGATAAAATTCTCACTTGACACAATAGCCCTCAGATCGCGCAGTGCGTCATCGCAGGTCTTCAGTTCTCTACCAAATGTCAAGTAAGCAGGAGTGTAACTAGTGGAAGAACACACCGCCGTATTCATCGCAAATCGGATAGCTGGTATTTTGGTTGACCAGTTAGTGTGTTCACCTTCTACAAGTATAGCCAGTTGAGTCTTTAAATCTCTGTTTTTTCTCTCTAACTAACCCTTAGTTTCAGGATGATATACAGGCGTGAATGCATGCTTTATACCCAGGCAGAATGCTACCTGTTGCATCACCGAACTAACGAATTGCGGGCCATTATCACTTATCATTCGCCGTGGCATGCCGAATCTCAAGAATACTTCATTGATCAATGTCGTTGCACAACTTTCGGCCGTAGCCTTCTCCAATGAAAATAATTCCACCCATCTTGTGGCTAGGTCTTCCACTATTAGTATCCATGATTTGCCGTCTTGTGACAATGGTAGTGGTCCAAATAGGTCGAACGATATTACTTCAAACCTTTTATTTATTGCAGAAGTTTGTAGCAAGCCGGATGGTTTCATATTTGAGGGTTTGTAACGTTGACAGGCAATGTAATTTCTCACATAGCTCTCAATATATCTTCGCATTCCTTTCCAGTAGTAGCGGCGTGCAATTCTCTGTAACGTCCTTTCTGCTCCGTAGTGACCCGCCATTGGATCATCATGATACACCGACAAAATATTCGCCCATTCATGTTCTGGTGCAATCAACTGGGCTTCATCTGATTCTGCAGCGGAGTTATAACGATAAAGAAGTCCATTATTCATCATGTAGCCTTTGTTTCTCCAATAGACCGCATTCTCATGATTGCTAGCGTCCTCTAAAGCCGATACAATTCTTCGGATGTTTTCGTCTTTCAGTTGCTCCTCTCTTATTTCACTTGGGCGACGAGTGGGCATATCTATAGAAATCGAACAGACTCCACAATCTCCTTCACTTTCTTTGGTACACGGGGGGCGTGAAAGTGCGTCAGCTACTACGTTCTTCTTTCCAGGTGAATATTGGATAGTAACATCGTAAGCTTGTAATATTAGGGCCCATCTTGCCAATCTACCAGTAGGCGATTGAATAGACATTAACCACTTCAGTGCCTGGTGATCCGTAATCACTGTGATTGGTGACCCTTCTACGTAACCACGGAATTTTGTCAAGGCCCAAACAACTGCTAGTGCCTCTCTTTCTGTCGTTGTATAATTCCTCTCAGCTGAAGTAAGTAGCCTACTGGCGTACTCTACTGGGTGTTCTTCTGGTCCCTCCCCCTGGACCAAAACTGCACCGATTGCATAACTGCTCGCATCAGTCTTGATTAGATATTGCTTATTAGAGTCAGCTTGTTTTAAGATCGGGGCAGAAGTTAAACTATGCTTTAAGGTTTCGTACGCCTCTGTTTGCTCTTTACCCCATATCCATAAAGCTTTCTTCTTGGTGAGTCTGGTTAGTGGCTCCGCGATCAGGGAAAAGTTCTTCATAAACCTTCTGTACCAAGAACAGGTTTGCAAAAACGAAACTAAATGTTTCAGGTTTGTTGGAGGAGGCAGTTCTGTAATGGCAGCTACCTTCTCTGGGTCTACTTGTAACCCTTCTGGAGTAATGAGGTGGCCCAGGTATTTTATTCTTGCAGTAACGAAGTTACATTTCTTCCGATTCACAGTAAGGTTATAAAGTCTCATTTGCTCGAAAACCGCTCTTAAATCCGAAATATGATCGTCGAAACTGCTCGAGAAGACTATGAGGTCATCCAAGTATGCCAATAGCTTTATGCCATCCAGCCCAGTACGGAATTGATCAATCAATCTTTGGAATGTTGCTGGTGCATTCCTCAAACCAAATGGCATTCTTTTAAATCTATAAATGCCGAAAGGGCAGATAAATGCAGTCTTGTTCTGGTCCTCTTTCTTGACACTCAACTGCCAGTAGCCAGCTTTAAGGTCCAACGAAGTCATGAAAGGAGTTGGTTTGGCCTCATGCAGGAGATCATCAATACGTGGCAAGGGGTAGGTATCAGGGGTGGTGATAGCATTCAATCTTCTGTAGTCCACGCATACTCTAATCTCTCCATTTTTTTTCGGTACCATTACAACTGGAGCAGCCCACGGGGACAAACAGGTCTCAATGATCCCTTCATCTAACATCTTTGTTATTTCCTTCTGCAGAACTTCCTTACGTGCAGGCGAAAGTCGATATGGTGGTACAGCTATTGGATCGTGGTTTCCAGTCTCAATACAATGTCCCACATATCTTGCAGGTTTACTGTTAGATTGAAACACATCACTGAATTCGTGTAACAATTCGTCGAGTGCTTGTTTTTGGTCCGTGGTAATATTGTCAACACAAATACCGAAAGCATCAATATTCAATTCCCAGTCCGTGTTATCGTTGAAAAGATCATGTGTTTGGGGAGATAAGGTAACGCTTGATTCTTCGATCGCAATTTGGGAGTCTCGCCACAATTGATTTAAGATCGGTGAGTAACCATCGAATAGCTTGGCCCGTTTGGGTGGTGTCTTTGGTGGACTTGGAAGATCTATCCGAATCAATTTGTATGGTGGAGTGCCAGTGCGAACGCCTTCTTCGTCTCTGATATTCGACATTGATATTGCATCTATAGGTACATTATCTGGTGCTAGTGGTGAGCTTGGTGGAGTGTCTGTCAGCGAGGATATTGGAGAAGGCAACTTGACACTGTTCAAAATCTCAATTCTTGATACACACATCTTCTTGGCTACAAATGTAGCAAACCCTTCCTCATACAGTTCATAAGAAACATCTGGATTTTCAACGAATGACATGGTGAACTGAGGTAAGTTTATGATCATCCCAGCATCCTGAATGAATCCAATTCCCAGTAATGTTCTATTGTCTCGCGACTCTGGTAAAACCACAAAAGAGGTTATCACAATTTTATCTTGTATCTGGACGGGTACTTTGATGGTGTATATCTTTTGTTTCTTTTTCACACCGTCGGCTAGAGTGATATTTGCAGTCTCTTCAGCAAATTCGAGCCCAAGATCACGTAACTTGCAAAATAGCTCGTATGAAGCAACACTCAGCTTCGCTCCGGTGTCGAGCTGTGCACTCCCTTGGATGCCGTATATATTAATAAACACAACCGGCCTCTGCCTTATTTCCGATTATACGTCAACGGAGCAAAAACTTAAGTCGTCTGGTACCACTTGAGAGCGACGACGTCCAGTGCAAGTTGTGCAGTTGGACCTGATGACTCCAGGCGCGCCACAGCCATAACAAGAAAATTTTGGCTTAGACGGTGACGGCATTTGAGTATCCACACTCCTTGACACTTGTATTTCTTGAGGTGTAGCAGTGGAAGATGCTGCTTGTTTTTCATCCTTCGGTCTTTTTCGGCAATCATTAAACAAATGTCCAAGGAGTCTGCAAAAACTACAACGCACCTTCTTTGTTGTGTTAGGCTTGGTTCTTTGTTCTTCTACATTTAACCTCTTTTCCTGTAACGTACTCTCAATACCTCGTGCTGATTGTAGTAAACTATCGAAGGTATCGACAGAACTGCGTACAATATGTTTCCGTATATTAAGATGAAGCAGGCCAAAAATCATATCAATTTGCTGCGCTTCAGTGTGCTTTGGTGCCAGCAGCAAAGAAAACAGCATTCTCTTCTTAGCTATAAAGCGCTCTGTAGCTAGTCCCGCTGGTTGCTCTTCACACATAATTTCACGGTATACTACGTACGCCGGTTTCTTGGGAGCAAAGGCATTACGCAGTCGTTCCACAAAATCGTCCCATTTAGATACGCCATCCTTAACGCCTTGCCACCAAACAGCCGCATCACCGTGCAGGACAAGAGGAATGCCCATCAAGGCTTCATCGTCTGGAATCTTCTCAACGGTCTTGAAGGTGGTAACCGCCGAAATAAACGTTTCCAAATTTTCATGGCTCCGGTATCCGTCGTAGGTATGATTACAGCTTGCCATTGTACCTCGTCGCGTTGAGACCGATGTTACTGACTTTATCAGTTGTGCTAACTGGGCATCACTTAAGGTCGTCATGTTCGTTTTCTTGGAGCGTCTCTCGGTAGTCTCTAAATAGCTTACTGGACACGTAGTAATTCTTCCAAACTTCGTTACGTAGGTCGGCCGCTCGTTGGTCGCCAGTGTAAAAAGTGAAACCCGCCGTAACGTTTCTATGAAGTTTTTTATTTATAGGACACGGAGGTAAATAAGAACTTTTAACTATGACGAGCACGGTCCAGGTAGTGTTCGAATACACGAAGCGCCACTGTACGCATGCACGGTCCCTATTTCGTCTATCGGTCCAGCTAGTTCCACTTAATTGCGGAAGCGTCGCCGTACGCAACAGAACTGAACTCCGTACTCGGCGCGCGCGCTTATAAGGGGTCCGGCCGGCCGCTTCGGGTATTGTCGGAAGGCGTCGGGCGGTCTCGTGTGGTTCGCTGCGCGTTGACGATGTCGTGCGGTAGGCATTGTGCGCGCGGTGAGTTTCTTTCTTTTGTTTTGTTTGCTATTTGTGTTACAATAGTAATTTTACTTATTTATTTCTTAGAATAAATTGGATTGAAAAATTTACACCTCCTCATTGGCATGTCAACAGTTTAATAACGTATTTTTCGAACAGCTATCATGTAATTTATATTAAAATTTATAAATCGATCCTTAATGGTTAGTGCTTCCCTTTAGGCCATCGTTAAATATAAGATACTGAAACACATTGAGAGAGAATTTTAACTGACAATAAGAAAATACCACAAAAGTCGAAAACGGGACACGACCTCGCTCTGTACCTACTTATCTAGAGCTTAAAACTCTATATGCTTTAACAGAAATATAAAATAAAATAGATACTAAGACAATTTATCTAAAATCAAAGTCAAACATTTTATATTCAAATAGGTTACATAATAACTATATTCGATCATCATTTAATACAAAGTGACATCACTACATATATACATTTCTCGCCATCTACTATTTCCTCTGCCTTAAGGTTGTCTGGAAGAGATCGCTTCCGAGCGATAATACCGCCTAAATTGTACTATAATTAATTCGTAAAACCTGTTTATGTAAAGTTTTTTGTGCAATAAAGTATTCGGTTTCGACCTGGAATCAGAGAAACCATTTGGTTTGGGTACCCTCTATACCCTTTTTAGTTCTCTCCCCCTTTTGTCTTCAAATGGGGGGGCATAAATTTATGGCCCAAGTTGGCGGAAACCTACGCTACACTACTGCTCATCTTGCCTATGGTGAAATGTGTTACTCCCAACAAAACTCACAACAGAGTCTAATAGGCTAATTTGATCGATCGACAATCGATGATTGTACATAATTAACCTTTTATATTTATTAAAGATCTTTTATCATTAAGAACTAAAAAGATACATAAAAATTACCTGTTTAGGGCTGTAAATTAGTTCACCGTAAGGTGTAACCTACTTGAAATAACTTATTAACCAAATATTTTAGATCCAATTTTACTGCTTTTACTCATGCAAAATGTACAGGGTAACTGTTTTTTTTTTCTAATTAATTCGTGAATTTTCCTTTCCTAAGTAATAGTTCTTTTTAAGTAGACGTTTCTCAAAACAGTTTCCGACTGAATGTTCGTTATTATACGGACGTCAGACGTGCAGTTGATGAACAACACAAGCAAAGATGTATTGACAGCTTCGATAAGTAAAAATATTAATTTATTGAAAGAAAAAACTAATTGTACATCATTACTCAATTTTAATCGACTACTCTCCGTTGGCAGCCTCTTTCTGCTACATGACGACTTCACAGAAAGAAACTGCCCCAGTCCGATTTGGCCCAACTATAGGAGTCAACTCGGCTCGCTGCTTTGTCCTATCAGGGCAAACCTGTGCTCCGCCGTATCCTCCGCCGCGCTACAATTAAGAACATTTTATCTTGTCTTAGAATAAGGTTTTCTGGCAATACATCAAGGATATTTCCAAAATTGCCACAGTGTACAAATAACAGCTTCAATAAGGACATACTTTTTTCAAATATCCAATAATTTTTAAACACCAAAATTGATCATTAAATGAGAATAAAATTATACCACAACCTTACGAATATTTTAAACGTAAAAGTTTATAATAATTTATGCATGTATGTTTATCACTCTTACACTATTTCAATTTGGTAAAACGCTAGATGAAATTCTAGATTCCACTTTTTAATTAAAACAACACAAATATGGAGATCATTGTAGACGGAGTTTAAAAGGCTCATCCAGTTACTTAATTCATTACATATCCTTCTGATTTATTTGCTTGTTGTTGCTCTTTTATGCACAACTTGTGTAAACAGTAGTGATGAATGCGATTAATAGAAAATTGCAAACTCTAGCTTAGCGTTTTTAATACCGATCGACTTTAATTAGTTTCAAATCATGGAGATTAGCATTGCAGAGACATGCATTGTTGTTATCATTATTGATAAACTACTATTGGCCTGTACAACGATGATACGTACCTAACCTACTAACAGATCGTTATCATTAGGCTTAAAAGATACATAAAAATAACATTTAAGGGCTACTTATTAATGGAACAACTAAATATTTATTATTTTGTTGTTCCATTAATTTCCATACGTTAAGTGTTTAATTGGCATTTTTTTTTCATTTTAATCCTTAAGTTTTCTCAGATTTTCTTTTATGTACTAACAAAATTTGGAAATATTTTGATTTCATAATAAATGTTTTTTTCAACATAACTACTTTAAATCTACACCTAATCTTACTACGTTATCAACTTATTTAGACTTACAACAAAATACCGAATTAGTTCCAATTTTGGCAACCCTACAATGTAGGCTATCACACACTAATTCTTTTTGTCACTTTTGCTTGGGTTAAGTCCCGAACGTTTCTTGCTTATTATAAAAGCTAGCTGCGTTTAGTTCATCGCTACAGTACACACCTCGTTCAGTCTGAAAAACCAACAAGCACCATGTTGTCAAAACTTATCCTGATAGTCTCATGCTTGTACCTGGTACAGGCCGCATTGATCATCAACGCTCCTGCCGATGGAGACGGAGGTAAGGTATTTTAATTATAGAACATAAAAATAAAAAATAAACTTCTTTCATAACATAGATTTGAAATTGACTTGACTTTCAACATAAAAATTGCAAAATTTGATTGCCAAGAATAGGTTCCAAAGTGGTGCTTACTCACAACTTCACACGATTGAACTTTGTTGGTAAAAGTTATCCCATGGTCCTATTATAATATATCTATTGGTTTATGTTTGCTGTTAAAAGCATTGTAACATTATCATAATAAAAGCATTGTAACATTATAATAATAAATAGTTAATTAAATTAAATTCAGGTATTTACCAAAGAAAAAATAATTCGATAAATAAACAAGAATTTATTTTTTAGAAATCGATGGATTAACTAAAAACGGAATCGAAATAAACAAATATGGTAATGAAGATACGAACAAAGCTAACGACGTCAATACTAAAATAGCAGATGATTTCACTGTTCAGCAAATTTCATCCGAAGGAGGTAAGATATTCTTTTAGATTTTCTGGAAAAAGTCAAATGCAATGTAACGCCATCGTAATCAAATGTTGAGGTACGTGAATTTATAGCTTCTCATAAGTATAGAATTCAAGAGTGTTTTATTGGTACGTGATTATTATATACAACACGATATTAAATATGACAGATGCAGTCAGCGGCTTCGGATCCGCACGCGCCTGCACTCACGTTGTCTGCAACCGGTTCTGTCAGTCCCGCGGGTACAATTTCGGATACTGCGTCAGCGCCAACATCTGCCGCTGCTACCGATTTCGGTTTGGTCTCAAAGGTAAACACTCAATCTTCAAAGCTTGAAAGTAAAGGATGTGTATGGTGATATTATAAGTTATATTTATAAGTTGTGTTTTTGTTTGTGTATTTTGTTTTGCTTTTGTATTTTTATTTTATAATATTATTCCGTATATATTTATACCTTTATTATCTGTTCTAACTCGTCACTCATCAAGGTACTGCCGGAAGACCAGCGAGGCAGTGGTATCGTAGGTATATATTATGTAATACCATACCACTGTGGCTTATGCTGAGGCAGGCACCTATTGACCACTATTTTCATTTTCACTTAGTCTGTAACTATAACCTTTGCTATTTTTGTATTATTATTTTCTTCTGTATGTATCCGTGTTTGAATGGTCAATAAATGTCTTTTCTTTCTTTCTTTCTTTTCTATGCACACCAACACTAAGTGTGTTAAATTATTTTACGCATCTTTTTAGACTAAAATATTAATGATCTGATCAAAATTTTCAGCAGACGGTGTTTTTTCGAGAAGTGAAGGCGACATAACTAAAAATAATGATGAAGATATAAACAAAGCAGCCAAAGAAAAAAACGAAATAGCAGAAGATTTCACTGTTGAACAAATATCATCGGAAGATAGCTCAGGTAATCTAGTTATTGAGAACTCGAATAAAATTGTCGATCTCCAAATGGATTTTCTATAATTCACTCTAAACCTCTTTGTAACAACATTCCCAGTCTCTGTTTTTAATATCACTGTTTATGACTTCAGAAGTTATATTTTTAACAACTTTTTCTTAACAGATAAAGCGAGTCCCTTTGTACCCGCGCGCGCCTGCACTCACGTCGTCTGCAACCGGTTCTGTCAGTCCCGCGGGTACAATTTCGGACACTGCGTCAGCGCCAACATCTGCCGCTGCTACCGATTTCGGCTCGGTCTTAATGGTGAGTACTTGTTCTTAAAAACTTGAAAAAAGGATATGTATGCACATCATTGATCAGTTATTAAAATTTTTCTATGATTATTTTTTAGTTTAAAATTGAACTATTGAATTTAAGATTGAACAGAAGACGTTGCAGAAATTACCAAAAATGATGATGAAGATACAAACAAAGCAACCAATGGGAATACCGAAATAGCAGAAGATTTCACTGTTGATCAAATGTCATCGGACGATAACTCAGGTAATCAAGTTAAAATTTAACAAACACTTGATTAAAATTCTCGCTGAACCTTTTTCTCACAAGTTCGCCAGTCTCTTGTTTTAATATGAATGTCTTTAACTTTATAAATTACCTTTAAAACCCCTTTTTCCCAACAGATGCAGTGATTCCCTTTGCGTCCGCGCGCGCCTGCACCAACGCCGTCTGCAACCGGTTCTGTCTGTCCCGCGGGTTCAATTTTGGACGCTGCGTCAGCGTCAATATCTGCCGCTGCTACCGATTTCGGTTCGGTCTCAATGGTAAGCCCTTGTTTTAAAAAATAGAAAAAATATATATGTAAGCACATCATTGTCGAGCGTGTTTAGTTTCTCTACGATTTTTTCTTAGATCAAATTGTTATGATCCAACCAATATTTTCAGCAGACAGTGAACATTTCCTATTCATGTCTGTTGTATTTTTTATAAAATTATACAAAACAAATATTTTTGCAGAAATGAATGACATATCCGAAAACGTAGTCGAAATTAATAGAGATACCGACAGAGCTAAAGACGTCAATATGGCAAAAGCAGACGACTTCACTGTTGGGCAAATATCATCGGAAAAAATATCAGGTAATGAGTTCTTTCAGACATTGACAAATTCATGAAATGCCTAAATCTACTAGTTCTTACGTTAAATAATACCGTATTGATGAGTTGTAAATAGTAACACTATAATGAAACTAATTTTTATAGGATCAGATGCAGCCACCGGTTTAGCGTCCGCGCGCGCCTGCACTAACGCGGTCTGCAACCGGTTCTGTCTGTCCCGCGGGTACCATTTCGGACGCTGCATCAGCGCCAACATCTGCCGCTGCTACCGGTTCTTAGCTTAAAATCTTGGTACGTATCATATTTGTGTGAAGTGGAAAACATCCAGAGAAATAATTTACTTTTTTTGCACCTATCAGTCCAACAAAGGTTTAGTGATTTTATCTGCATTAGTAAAATCCGTTTGAAAAAAAACAAAAATAAATAAATAAGGGCCTACAATTAATTATTTTTTATAATATTTATTACATTATATGGTTTGTTTTTCAGAATCGAATGCAAAAAAATGTACAGAAGCGTGTCGTAAGATGGGTGACCTCTGCACGACTGACAACATTAGCTTCTTTTTACTGCTTATAATAATAATTGATCAACTAGGTTAGTTTTTTAATGTTAAAAATAAAGATACGTTTAATCTGTGGTCAAGTTTCATGGACAATACTCGTTTTGATAAGAATTCAATAATGATTTAAAACACATTAATTTTATGCTTGTAGTATTAGATAAACTTTTTCTGTTACTTTAAAGTTGGTTTGATGACGAATTTCAAAACTTTCCATGTGAGCTTCATTGTTACATAAAATCTTTTTTTTTTTGCAAAAAGCTTAGGCCTTTTTGAACAAAAGAAATGAAACTTGTACAAATTAAGACTGACAATCTGTGTCTTTTTTATAATTTTATGAGATGGTTATAAAATGTATGTAATGATTTGATAGTATCATTTTGTTGCAGAGTTTTGAAAACGAATTTTAGTTTTCAAGTATGTAATAATAATAAGTATTTTAATAAATGTATTTTTAATTTTGGTAATAAATAAAAAAATCTTTGAAAACTATCTGTTTTATTATTTAAAGATATTTAACATTTAATGAGCTATCAATTATTAACCTTACTCCCTGACGAAAGGGTGAGAGGAGTCCCAGTGAAGGTATTTGTGCTCGCTGAATGTATTACCTACAAATAATACGGTCTTATTGAGCTATCATCAATAAGACCGTATTGATACTTATGAAATACGTCGAAAATATCCATCTAAATTTAAAATATATCTTTATATTAATTTTAAAAATCTTATCAACCCGTTGAGCGACTGATACGTTTATTTTTCTAATAAGGACTTTATATGGACGTAGGTAACGCCTGGCAATTGAATAATGAAAATTTTCACTGTCGGTTGAATGAATGATATCTATATGAAAGGATTGAAAAATAGGACCGTATGAAACATGGTTTGGTTAATTAGGATTTGTCATAATGGTTTTAACTACCTTCAATATGTTTTGTGTCTCAAGTCTCCTTTAGATACTATTCTGTATGTACAGGAAACATTAAAGATTAGGTAATTAACGTGAATCCCATACTGTTCTGTCCAAAACGCACCTGTGGGCAACTCACAATATTATATACACAACATGCACACATTCACACCTACACAGACACACAAATAATTATATATGTATTTTTCCATTATGTACACTATTATTTACTAATTAATCTATTATTCTCTGAGCGCCCAGGTGTGCGAGCGGGACTGCACCTAACCAGTTCCGTTAGCCGACGTCACCGCCGTCCCGCGCGACCTCACACCTCGGTTGCCCAGAGTTTACCTAAAATTCATTCGCAGCGACCAGCGTCCGCGCATCTCAGTCACGATCTATGCTTGCTACGCGACCCCTGTGCCGCTTGCCTGCCCGCTAGACCGTTACAGCTTACGCGCGATCTATTATTTCAATTATTCAAAAATAAACATACACTAATACACACTTGCAGAACTCATTCGAACGGATCAAAAATTTTGTAAGCCTCGTTAAAACAAAAAATATGTATGTTTCTAGCCAATAGATGCCCGGCCAACATAGTGAACACTGGTACAGGTGCAAGCCAGCATGAAGATGATAAACTTGGTTACTCTTGACACTCAAAAACTTTATATAATATAGTGGTCAGTGCTGTTTCTTATGGCAATCGCAGATAATATTCCGAACCAAATCGAGGGAGAGCTGTTACTGGCTATAAGAAAACTCCTCTTAAGTCAGATACTGACCCTGACCTCACTCTGTACTTATTAAGAGTCTGTAGTTATCAAAAATTCTAAAGGCCTGAAAATGACTTTAACTATTACTTTAAATTAATATTTAAACAATCGATCCAAAACTAAAGACAAGTTAATCAAACAAGTTACGTTCTAAAATTCAATCATCGTTAAATTCAATTCAAAGTGATATCTACACTCTTACACCGTCTTGTAACCTATTGCTAGTGAGAAGATACCTACATGAAACAGAATAAATATAAGAAGCAGCATTTATCTAACTTATTTCTAAACGTACATTGCCTTGCATCAAATCATACAGCTTAGGCTCGATCAATGTAATGATTTAGCATGTTCGTTTAGGGTAAGTTGGAGCAGACCAATCCCCAAAGTTGACCCCCGTCTATTCACTAGCTGGCCGCTACTTATAGTTAGGTGATATTTTAATACAATACCAAAAATTAAATCATCAAACCAACTATATGACCGGGTACAAAATAGTTATACAAAAAATGTTATGTAGAATTTCAGACTTTCGCGTTCCGTGTTACACGTTTAATAAAGGACACAACGCGATAACAATAAAACATATTATATACATAAACAATGAACTAATAACGATTTATCGCGTTTTGATTCTTGAATTTGCTTCGTAATAAATTCCAGCTTATCTTAGGTTAGGTTGTCGGAAGTTTAGACCTCTTTTGCTATACTGACTGGCCCGATGGTTAATGGTTAGTACTCTGTCTATTAAACCGAGGGTGCGGGTTTGACTCCAACCTAAACAAACATTAATGTGAAGAATGATTGTGCTTTGCTTGGGTTTACTATGTCTTTACTAAAGTAAGTATTCAAAAAAGTGCTAAAGCTACTTACTTTAGGATCAGGTGGGCGTATACAGGGTGTAACAAAAAGGCGAAATAATATTTTAGGGTATGTATCTATAGCAGGTGTACATTCAGTTGTATTAATATCAGCTAATTACAAACAAGTTTTTTCTTCCATACTAACTAAATAAATTGTTTTTTTACTGAAAATGTTGACAACCCTGATTGAGGTCATTCGCGCTCAACCACAGACGCGCCGCGCGATCAGCTGATCCGCGGCCGCCGCTACGCGCCCGCGCAGCCCACCCGCCTACTAGAAACTACTATTACTTAATTTTACTTGGAATAGGACTGAATAATCAAACCATAATTACCGAAATGCATTTATTAAAATACTATTTAGAAACAGTACATAGAAATAATCTGTTAGGTACATTTCTTTTTATAAATACATATGTAGGTACACGTAAAAGTTAATGTCTAGTTTTTAGGACAATACCCCAAATATGACTTTACCCACTGAAATGACTTTACAATTGAAAAAATCTCTCATTAATTGTCAGCACCCCGTAATTTGAGTCAGTAAATAATTAAGACATAATAGGGACAACTTACAATGTAATCAACATGTAGGTATCAAATAATTATCGGAAATGGCAGTCATTTACTAACCTTATTTTTTTGATATGCTTAACTGACACGATTTGCCAATTACTATTTTTTGTGTAATAAACAAATTAGTTTCTTGGAAAATGTTAATTTATGTATGTGCTACCTGTTAAGTTTCTTATCACCAACACTTATGCGCACAAGGATACACTAAAAACCAAAGAACATTTTCACTGACACTGTTTTCTTCTTTCATTCACAAAAGGTGACCCTTGGACCAAAGTCCGTAGGAATCAATTCTTGAACTCGCGTACTTGAACTCGCGTAAACTGATCTGGATCGGGGTCTCGAGCTCTGGATGCTTCCGTGTGCTAGGACGACCTTCACTTGTGGGCGGTCGGAAAGAGCCAGTGCTCTGCAGTCGGAGACACAGGTTCCTGAAGCAGGTGTACGACCTTAAAAGCCGCTGCTCCGCAAAGGGTCTGCCATCGATGAATCGCTGGCGATACAGATCACGAGCACCATTGATGCTCCCGGATGAAGCACCCCGACATAAAATCGTTTCATACTATTCACTATTTGAACACAAAGAATGATCTTCGCGAGACATAGTGACGAAGAATGAGATTTTGAAAGTTTAGATAGCGACTGCCCAACGACAACGAATACGAGCAACTAAAAACACTATTCTCGTAGGTACGTAGGGATGCTCGATTTCGATTTGATGAATCGATCGATCGCAATTGAGATTTTTGTAACTTAATCGATTAATCAAAAATGGAAAAAATCGAGAAAGTCAATTATCTTAAGTTTATGTTTAAAGTCAATATTTACAACAATTTAAAATGTTGGCCCGACAATCACACGCAGTGATAAAAAAAATGTTGAGGTTTTGTTTCTGATAACAACAATTGGCTACTTGACAGTGTTAACAATAAAACATGAAAAGTGTTAGATATGTTAGCTTATTAGTTAAGTAATGTTTTTACATTTTTATTTTATAATTAAAAGCATAGTTAGTATTTTATTTTTGCAAAATAAATTTTAGTTTTTTTTATCTGTGGAACAAAAGAACCGAAACAGAAAGCACCTTTTGTGTGACGTCATTAAACACTACAATTCGCAAATGACAGCTGTCGACGGATTTTATTTATTTTAATGTGACGAAACGATGATTTTACCGAGTAAATTGAATTATTGTGTCGCTAACCATATTAAGGATTTATTTGAACAATTTCGATTCATTTAAAATTTGATATTTGCATAGAATTAAGGCGTTCCGACCAGTATCGTTTTGGTGTAAAGTGACGTGACGTGAAATGACAGCTGTCGGCGAAAATTATTTATTTTAATGTGGCGAAACAATTATTATTTTACCGATTCAATTGAACTATTGTGTCTCTAATCGTATAAAGAATTTATTGAAACATTTTCCGTTTATCTTAATTAAGTCGTTCCTAAGCGTATCGGTTCGTTGTCTAGGACGTTGACGGCATAATTGCAACAATGACGCGACTAGGCGTTTTCGCGCGCTTTTTAAATGTGTTACACAAAATCTTATTTTTCTCTGGTTATTTAGATTATTTCCAGATAAATCGAATTGCTTGGGATATAAAATGAACGGGCGCACATTATACAATACTTTTTCAAAAACTGTCAAGTGCCAATTGGATAATGACAGTCTTTGAAAAAGTATTGTAAAATGTGTGTTTTATATCCCAAAAAAAAAATTACCAGTGATAGTAAGATTTTGTGTAACAGATTATAAAAGCGCGCGTAAACGTCAAGTCACGTCACTTTACACCAAAACGATACTGGTCGGAACGCCTTAATTCTATGCAAATATCAAATTTTAAATGAATCGAAATTGTTCAAATAAATCCTTAATATGGTTAGCGACACAATAATTCAATTTACTCGGTAAAATCATCGTTTCGTCACATTAAAATAAATAAAATCCGTCGACAGCTGTCATTTGCGAATTGTAGTGTTTAATGACGTCACACAAAAGGTGCTTTCTGTTTCGGTTCTTTTGTTCCACACACAAAAAAAGTAAAATTTAATTTTTAGAAATAAAATACTTTAAAATAAAAAAATAAAAATGTAAAGATATTACTTAACTAATAAGCTAACATAGCTAAAGTTTTAGTAATCTCAAAGTTTCACTTTTTTATACTTAATAAATATTTTTATTTGTAGATTTTTTCATTTTACCGAGAATTCTGTGTTTCATTTTTAACATGTTTAGCAGGATCTCAACGAAAAAGTTTAGAAGAAACCGTTCTAATGTAACGGCATTTCTAAGATTAATCGATTAATTAATATCGGTGCTACGCAAATAATCAATTACCAAAATATCGATTATTTCACAATCGATTAGCATCCCTAGATCCCTACCCGGAAAGCGGTCCGAAGGTGACAGTCACACAGGCGACAGGATAATATTATTGGCTAAGCGCATTGTTGCAATGTGTGCGAAATGATCGCTGATTGGTGCGGGCGCTTAGACTTTTGACGTAAAGGTGCCGCAGTCCACGTGGACTCCCGTTGTGTGCGTGATTAGTCATTGATAAAATAAGCGCAGAAGGTCACCAAGTTGAAATGATTGGTAGGTAGGAGTATTTAATAAATTTACTGCTTTTGTGATCTAATAATATTCCTTAGGTAATATTTAAAAGTATGAATGGATAGTACAAATAATAAATATAAATATCATGTTTTCGATTACAAAACTGTGCTTGCTGATATTGACTATTTCTGTTAGGTTATGTTATGTACCAAACATCTCATATTTAAAAACCGGCCAAGTGGGAGTCGGACTCGCCCATGAAGGGTTCCATAGAAGCAAGTGTGATAATATTTGTATTACTAAAGGTAAATTGTGGTTTACGATTTATGACGTATTAAAAAATTACTTACTAGATCTTGTTCAAACTACTACATTCTGTAGAAGTTTGCATACATTTTTCTACTTTAAACACCACACGTAGGAACCCTAAAAAGTAGTGTTAAATAAGTACTTAACGATCACGATCACTGCACACTCAACTGAAATTTGTCAAAGTTGCACATCTGTTTTTTACTTAATCTTTTGCTTCATTTTGATTTATGATTTGTTTACATCTAATAGGGTTATCAACGATAAGTTTTAGTAAAAACTTTGCCATCGATTTACTCCCTAATTAATAGCTGTACGAGGTTGTGGTTTCGCATTGGAACTACACACTACCTACCCTACACGCCCTTAAAATTTTATTTCACCTTTTTGTTACACACTGTATATGTGAAGTCTGATATTAATTTAAATCGCACTTTACTGAATTGTATCAAAATGTATAAAATGAGAGTTGTTGAACTCATTTCAATGCTTTGAAACGAACGAAAATCCAGGGTCATCAAGAGATTGGAGAACAATTCGTCCAGTGAAGTGTTTGGTTTGTAATCTTTGATCTCACACCTCCACCGCAAGTAGTAGGTACCCTTCAAGTTAATTGTGAGGACTCAGTAAAGAGCTTTTCATGCGCTTAGAAAAATAATAATTGGAACATACAAACCCGCACTGACAGCCGCGCAAAGTCACTGATGTAAAAAGTCTTGGTTGCTTTTATCGTTTGTATGCCCAAGAACAGCAGCACAGTCCAATATCATAATAGCAGTATCGTAACCCAAATAAATTAAGATCTGCCTGCTATTAGTGACTGGTCGGAAAGCTTTTAAACTCAAGGTTAATTCTACTAAATACAAAGATATAGTATACAGAATATTTTACGTCTATTGTAGTAATAGTTGTCATGAGCGGCATTGCCACATCACATTACGAACTTGGTCTGTTTGCTGTTTGATGCACTAAAAAAATTAAGTGAATCAGCAGTAGGATCATTAGAACTTTTCTCATCATCAGTGGTGTTTCCCCAGGCCTCACATAAACAGTGGCATCACCGAACCCAAACCTTGACCAGGAAGAATGACAGAAAATAAGTGGGTACTCTATGTTCTATTTAGCCCCCCCCCCCCCCCTCTTTTGGTCTTAAAACGAGGAAGACATTTCTGGTAAGGCCCAGGTGGCGGAAACCCACGCTACGCTACCGCTAATCCTGATTATGACTGACAATGGTGACATATGCTACTCCCGACATCTCACTGTCTGATAGGCAAATTTGATCGATGATTGTACGTACATACCTAACCTACTAACAGATCTTTATCATTAAGGACTAAAAAGATACATAAAAATTACCTTTTAGGGCTGTAAATTATTTCACAATCACATATTTATGAGTTACTTTTTAAAAAATATTATTTTTTAGAAAATATTACGTATTCTGTTTACCTGGTCCTGTATCAGTAGTAATTGCCAGGGTTTAAACACTACTTTACTATCCCATATTTCTGATCAAGAATAATCTGAATATGAGATAGTGGTAAGCACTCGTTATCCGTCTGTTGATTCAATTTGAAAAAAAATCGAACGTGGGCGTGTTAATATCTAAAACCTGATTAAGATTATTTCAAAGATACAGTGCAAGGAAAATTAGGTGTCCTCTTGGAAAGACTATATTACGATTATCTCTTTCCTAATATATAGCAAACCTTATGTGATCTTTCGTAAGAGTTTGGCTGGAATAACAGCTGAAACCTGAATGCTGGCGCAATGTAGCACGCAGAATATAATGAGGTCTAATAGACATTGTTTGACTCTCTTGATTAAGAATATTAATATCTGAAGGTTTTTTTTAATATAACTTGTAATACCCATATCTGATCACATTGTAATATATAATTTAAGCCATGCCACCGTATGCTTGAATATATTTTGGACACATTATTAGGACCTTAAAGGTAAATCATATTTGTAAGTCTTTAATTTATTACCTTAGTAATTTGACAAGATTTAAATTCATTATACTAATATTATAAACAAGAGAGTTCAGATTAACATATGATACTTGTTATTTTTCATCTTTTTATCCCGAAATAACGTGAGTAAGGCCGCAGGTAACAGCTTGTGCTCTCTTATTTAAATATTTTTTTAAAATTCTTATTTCGAAAATTAGAAAAAATATATATATCTTCTGCATACCAGAAACGTATCCTATCCACGTATTCTACCGCATATTCTTCTAATCTGAACTATGTTATCAACTTTTTCAGAATAACAAATGAAATATGGCACTAGTTCCAATTTTGGCAACCCTACAAGTATATTATCATACACTGATTCTAAGTCCTTTTTGCTTGGGTTAAGTCCCGTTTGATATTGATTGATATAAAAGTGAACAGCGTTCAGTTCATTGCTACAGTACACAGCGTTCTATCGGAAACCAAGAAGAATTAAGAAGCAACATGTTGTCAAAACTGATACTTACAGCCTCAGTTTTATGCGCCCTGGTACAGGCCGCTTTCATTATAAATGCTCCTTCTGATGGAGACAAAGGTGAGGTATAATTATATACTTAAACATAGAAAGAGAACTTAAAAACCACTTCCCTTTTAACGGAAATTATTTCGTAAATACTTATCTAACGAGAGTTCACAATTGTTGTTATTAAAATAAATCTTAATTTGCATTGATTGCTTTAATTGATGAAAAAAAATATGAACTCATAAATAAATATGAAAAGATACTTTGTGATCCTGTCAATATTATATGGCTAAATAGAAACTACTATTAGCCCTAATTGAAAAACTTAGGTTTCTATCTTATTAAAGTCTGAAAAAGTCAGATTTCTGGGCATGCAGTTAATTCTGTTTTTTTTTGTAAGCCTATTAATGTCGTTCATAAAATGACTTACAGGCTTAAAACAAAATAAAAATAATTTCAACTATCTTTAATTTCAACCTTTCAAACTAGCTGTCCTAGCAAGGTGCAGGATATAAAGTAAATCTAGATTTTGATTTGCCTTGAATTCCAACTCACAATTTTTACACGCCAAAATAAGGTTTTATAATATGTAAAAAGCAACTTTTTCCCACAACGTCATCCGATTTGGACTTTTGGCTTTTAGAAACCAGTAAATCCACCAAAAACGACGTCGATTTCTACATTGATGGTAATATGGATACAAATAAAGCTAACGACGTTAATACTGAAGTAGCAGACGATTTCACTATTGAGCAAATATCATTGGCAGAAGGAGGTAAGATCTTTATTTATTGATTTTATTCAAAAACTTTATTGCACAAAAAAAAGTATAAAAAGTGGACTTTATGCTAGGAGCATTCTACCAGTCAACTGTTAGGTCATGTTATTTCAGATTGGTTAGTAAAAATGATTGTTTAGTTAAACAGTTACTCCGCAATTGAGGAATTCTCTTACCGCCTACGTGATATGTCTCCAATAGCTGTTCAGTATGTTTTAAAAAGATGTTATGTCGGTAAACTATTTAACCTAAATATGAACCTACTTTAACAGGAACAGCGAGTGGCTTCGCGTCCGCGCGCGCGTGCACTCACGCCGTCTGCAACCGGTTCTGTCTGTCTCGCGGCTACAATTTAGGACGCTGCATCAGCGCCAACATCTGCCGCTGCTATCGGTTCTGGTTTGGATTAAATGGTACATCCCTCATATTTTGTGAAGAAAAACATTAAAAGAAAAGTATATTTTACTGCTGCCAAAAATGTTTCTTAGTTTGAAATAATCATAGTATTTCATAACTGTACTAACTACATTTGTCGTAATAGTCTTGCTTATGATATTTTAAAAAAACATTTTTTTTTCAGATGTTAATGAAATATCTGAAAACGCAGTCGTAATAAATAAAAATTCTGACAAAGCCAACGACGTTATTACGAAAGAAGCAGATGATTACACTATTGGGCAAATTTCATCTGAAAAAATATCAGGTAATGAGTTCTTTCAGAAAGTTTTAAGATGAACATCTCAACAAAATTCATAAGTACTTAAATCTCCTAGTTCTTTCATTAAATTAAACGGTATTAATGAGTTGTTAATAGTAACACTGTAATAAAACTAACATTTATGGGATCAGATGCAGCCACCGGCTTCGCATCCGCGCGCGCCTGCACTAACGCGGTCTGCAACCGGTTCTGTCTGTCCCGCGGGTACCATTTCGGACGCTGCATCAGCGCCAACATCTGCCGCTGCTACCGGTTCTTAGCTTGAAATCTTGGTACGTATCATATTTGTGTGAAGTAGAAATCATCTAGAGAAATTAGTTACAGATGTTATTTATTACACTATGTATTATGCCCTATTTACATAGTTAGTTATTATTATGTAAGCAGAAAAGAGAGAGAGACGGGTAATTTAACAATGCGTTTTGTTTAATTATGTAAGGGGACATTTAAACAATTGAGCAGCCTTTATTTTCATATAGTAAAGTAATAAAGTATAGTAAATTATTTTTCTTTTTTTTTTAACCTTGATTTCAACGAATTACCATGTAAATATTTTTTGTGATGCCAATTAAATATAATTGTGGCTTGGTTTTCCAGGAACGAATACGAATAAATGCATTGACTATGAATGCGTTGTTGGATGGGTTACCGCGGTGGCCTCTCCGCGACTGACTTTCTGCATTTGTTTCAAGCATGACCTTCCAGTCGCTTATATCAACTAGGTTTATATTTTTATCTATGATCCTGTGATCAAGGTAGTTAATAATGTCCCAAATAAAATTAATGTTAAAATGCTTGTACTGACTTTTTTCGCATTTTGTTTTAAGAACGACATTTCATTATTCATGTGAACTTCATTGTTTATTGAAGTCACATTTTCCGAAAAGGTTAAAGTACATGACATTTTTCTAAATACTATACTAACTATGCTTGCACAGCATAGGAAAATTAAGACTGACAATATGTGTCTTTTTATTTAAGAAGGTCATATTTTTCTACAGACCTCTTTTATCATAGTTTTAATGATGAAAACGATTTTAGTTTTCCCTTTACGTAATTATTAAGTATTTTTATCAGTTTGTTTTTTGATTTGTTAATAAATGAAATTTGATGGTTAACTACCTCTTTTATTTAGAAGCTATCCTTGTTTTGGTTAACATTTCATAAAATTATGTTTTAGTTAATGGAGCTATTTAATAAATTAGTAACTTCATTCCTTTCAGCACGTCAGTTTTACACTTTTGACTTGTACCCTCTTAGTTAGTCCTATTTCGGTCAAAACGAATATAGAGCTGCAACTGTTTACCCTGATTTGCTGTTGATCGGACAAACTCCTACTTAGATGTCAAACGGAATTACATCACTAAAATCCCGAAATCAATAGTACCAATAGGTTGTCATAATAAATGTATTTAACTATTACTAACTAACCAATGATTTAGGGAAACTATCTGTCAATATAAATTGTTAAGATGTCCCTTTAGACGAAGAAACTAAGATACTGAAGCCAGTAGATTGAGAAATAACTGACAGTATTTGGGAAAAGGTAATAGCAATAAAAAAAAATTAAGAGCTTAATGTTCTATTGTATTATGCTGAACGATAAATGTGATGTACTCTAATATTGTTTACGCTACTTACTTATGTAACTGCCTTTATTGATCCAATTGCATTAAAAACGTGTAAGATGGAGAGTTGCTAAGGTCGTTTAAAATTTTGCAAACGAACTAAAATCCACGGTAATCAAGAGATTGGGGAACAATTCGTCCGGCGAAGTGTTCGGTTTGTTTCTTAATCTTTGATCTCCCACCACCTCCGCAAGTAGATAACAATCAGGGCGTCTCAGGGCAGAGCCACTGCCCTTCAAGTTAATTGTGAGGACTCAGTAAAGGACTTTGAGCCGACACTCTACGCCGCTGGAACAAATAACTGAAAAATACAGACTGCTTTACCCAAACTAAGTTAGTAAATATATGCGTGCAATTAAAAGTGTCATAAATAACAAAAACGAACGTACAACTATTTACAATTAAATCTTGTACAACATAAACAGCTTTTACATACAAAACTTTAACTGCATTTTTTCTAGTTTAATCTTCTACGTATCATTCTTAGACTGGGAAAAAGCGAAGTAAATTTCAATAGTATTGTATTATTCTTGCTTTATATTAATTTTCATTTATTTGCTTATTTATTTATAAGCTTTTTATGCAACAAGTGCACAGATTGGCATCAATTTTGTAATAGGTTAACCTTGAAAATCAAAACTATTCTAAAGTGAAGGAAGTGAACCTACTAAATTAGATTTTTGAGAAAAAACGACGGTTGTTTGGCATGGATATTTTTTAACATAACAACATTTCTTTTTTAGTGGGCGGTGACACGGTACCAGACCATCATAAAAAAATTGAGTCGCAGCATTCCCACCTTGTTTGAACATTATGTTTTAGCAATATTTGAGTGGATGGATGGTATGTAAACCACTAATCCGATCTAGTTACAGATAGTAATACATTATACGAGGCGTAAGTTAAAAATGATGTGATGACAGCTGATATGGAAAGTAAATTTGAAATTAGAATTAACGACTCGTAGAAAAACGGTTAGTCACTCTCGACACATTACGAAGCGTAAAATATTGGAAACGGCTATTAGTGGACATAAAGGGGCAATACGATAACTACTTTTTTATATTAAGAAACCCTCTGCGCTTTGCTGCTCTATATCTCGGGTGCGACCAGCCTGACCTTGCGGACTTACTTCTCTATTGAATATTTTACAACATCGCGGTTTCAAACGGGGATAATTTTACGGTTTACATTCAATTTGTGAGAGTGCCGACTCCGTTTGACTTCTTCAAAAAGTGTAATTAAAAACCTTTACCATTTCGGACCTAAATTATCAAACAGAAGTCGTATTTCAGAAAAATATTGTGAAGCATTAATTCAGAATTTGTAAGATATTCTAGTAAAGTAAGTAGATGCCTACGAAACTTCTCGTGGAATTGACGCCGCAACTTATATAACTCTTTAAGTTTTAATATGGCTTCAACACCTACAAAGCTAAGGTTTAATTTCGAAGCCACTATATTAGGTACATACCTAATGGAAAATACTGAGATTGATTAGCTCACTCTACACCACCCTATGCCAGTGTGGATTGGTAGAGAGATGTGTGTAAAGTGAGTGAACAACGTTGTTTGCCATCAAATGTTCTTAAGATTCCAAATAATACGAAACGTGCCTTAATATCAAATATTATAATTAATATTCGGTATTATTTCCAAAATCTTTCGCTATCGTATCTCACCTCAAATAAGGTTGATCATGATCATGTCATTTAGTTTATGGCGCATGGCATGGAATTTTAAGAGAGGTATGGCATAGCGATTTATCGCTCGAACTGGAGCAGCCCCTTACAGTAGACCGCAGCCAAATAACAATCACTTCTGTGTTGTTGTGTTCCTGCGTGTGAGTAAGGTTTCCAGAGCTTCTGGAGGGTGCTACATTAGTAGCAGGGGTCAAGCCTTCAAGGTAAGGGCGACAAGTCCAGTCACAGATTTATTATGCTGTACTTGTCACTCTTAAGTTAGGACCTCATTACCACTTAATATTAGGTGGGATGAGGTCAATCTTGAAGTGCAATATAAAAAAAAATGGCAGTCACGGACTATAAGATTTAGGATGGAATCCAAAAAATCCTTACTTATCAGTCTAAAGTTTATCAAAAAGACAGGTCTACTGTATTTGAGGGCTGAGAGACAGACTTTTGTTTTACAACAAGACAATTGAGGATCAATTGAACTAATATAAATGTTAAGACTTTCGCGTTCCATTTTAAACATTTAAAATAATTTAACGGGTCAAAACGCGACACCATTTTTATTCTCAGCTGACTCAGATGACGACAGTCAGTTCGTGACCACGTTTGGTGCAACCTAACCGAAACGTCGGGCAGTAAGTAGTTCGTATTAACTACTAAATAAAAATTGAACTAACACAAGTACCAACTCTAAAATCTGAGACGTCCAATATAGAACTAGGGCCGTGCAACCGTGTAGTACTTAATTCCTATGAGCAAACTCATCGTCTTTCTACCAATTTCCCTGCACAACGTTAGAGGTACTTAAACGCTAGTGAAAATGACCCGTGCCCAGGACGCACTATAATTTTCTATTTACGATCCATAACGGCTTTCATCCGGGGGCAGTTGTTATTGGAAAAGCGTTTGTGCCGGCGCGAGTCCCTCGGGTAATCTGCGATCATTTGTGTAAATAAGCGCGGAGTTAAATATTGCCGCGATACAATGGAGAAAAACATTCCTCCCCTACATTGTGGAATGTTTAAACGGCACTTTCATTCCGCTTACAAAAACCTACTGACGCGGAGCTTACACTTCCAAAGGCAGAATTGTAATTATTCATTTAAACATCCCTGGTTTTAAGTAGCACGTCAGAGGTGTTTGGTTACTACGTTTAGAGTACAAAACCTAGAAAGATCCTGACAAATGCAAATATTCCTTTTTTACTGCTATCTTATTCATAAATGTCAGTAACGATTTCGATACAAAAGTCAATATTTTGTCTCTTTCAAATCGTTTATGTTAAGACAGGGACAAAGCATTGTTTCCGAATTCGAATCAATATTCGACTTTTTGTGAAGCCGGAGGCAGCATTAAAAAAAGAACTCACAAAGTTCGTATTAATAACAGAAATGTATATTTCTTCGATGAAGTAGGTACCTATGTACTTCAATCAAAAACTAATAATCATTTGCGTTGAAAATTATCTTCAGAAAACAGCCGTACGTGACTTAGCTCTTATATTAATTCAAGTTATAATTAGAGGCCCTATTTCAAAAGTACTCGCAACTAAGTTAATTAACTTGCCTGGAAGGCCGGTGTTTATACAGAGTCAACGCGAGAATCGAACCACTTTGTAACCCACCCAGATGTTCTCTACAACAATTTACCGAAAGTTTTCAGTTTAAATAGCTCTTACGAGTAGGTACCTAGTTAATATACTAAGCATCGTTTAATATACATACACCTCATACGGTCATATTTACGATGTTTGCTTTTTGCATTTTGATTGCAGATCAATTCAAGCAGCGAATCAGGTCGTTCTCATATAACAGATATATAAATAATTACTTATCAGTTAACACTCCTGTTAAATAAATTAAATTCATTTTTAAGATCAATTTGAAGACAAAATTCCGATGAAATTTGTTTCTACCCGACTAAACTAGACTCAGGAAAAGGTAAATTTAAATTTATTCACTCTTGTGTTCATATTTAGCCTCAAGCGATAAGTATAATATGTTTGACGTCTATCTGTCTGTGTGTGTTCGTCTCTGTATGGCACTGTAACTTCCAAACTGATGGACCAAATTTAATTTTGTTTTTTTTTTGTTTAAAAGGTAAATTAGACGAAGTTTTTTTAAGCATGTTTGATGGAAATCGGTCTAAGATTATAGACCGCAACACAATGTTGGATTTCGACACAACTCCTTTAATATGAGTATCAATCTCAATATGCTAAATAAAAGGGCTTGAATAAACTATACATTGTGACAAATTTAAAACACTATAAATTGATTCCAAAGATTAAAAATTAACTCAATGCATTTTTCAAAAAAATTAATAAACATTTAGTCATCTTCAGACTTCCGCATTTTGCTTAGCACTCTACAATCTTCACCACCAGATCACCTGATGAAATAGCCACGGATTAAGGAAAAGACCGCTCGTTTTAAAAGCGAATTGAATTAAGTAGAGCGGTATTTATCGGGCCATTATCCAGCAATAGCTCGCTGGAGCGTCACTTAACCTATATCGACCAGAACTCGGACGAACGCGCTGCCTGGGAGCCTGCCAGGTGCAACCGATACCTAATTAAATCTTACACTCTTTCCTGCATATCTACACACATTGTTATTGACAATTTGAAGAGGAAGTCAAGAATGAATAAAAATAAATGAAACATCGTGGTCGCTTAAAACAATTAAACATAGATGGGACTTTTGATTCGCGCAAGTGTACGATCATAAGGACGTCAGACTATTATACACTTTGGACTTTACATAGCCCTAATGTCGTGCGCATTAGAACTGAAACTGTTTACCTTAACGTGCTGTTGACCTTATCTACATAGGTACGAAAAAAGATCTCCTCTCCGAACCCCGAACCTCTTTTCGATCCATATACCCCAACTAAATATTATGAATGCGAAAGTAACTCTGTCTGTCTATTACGCTTTGCCGCTTAAACCTCTCAACCGATTTTAATGAAATTTGGCATAGGTATACGTTGTACCTCAAGAACGGACGTAGGCTACTTTTTATTAGAAAGTAAGGGGAGGGGGGGGGTAATGCCACCTTTGAAAGTTTATATGGGAAAATGATTATTTTTTAAGTTAGAGATATGAAAGTTGGCACAAATATAGGTCTATTAGAATATAGACTACTTTTTGTTTCGAATATTAGGGGAGATAGGGGTAAAACTGACCATGAAAGGATGTAGTCCACGCGAACGAAGTCGCGGGTACAGCTAGTGTTTCATATATTTGTGTTTAAGTAGGTATGTGCGCGACTTTCTCGAAATCTACTAATCGTCAACCTATTTTTGTAGCAGGGTTGTAAATATTAAGGCGTTTGAAAATCATCAGCACTCTCGAGTTGCGGACAGGACCCCAGTACATTTTCCGATGGATACGAAATGTTGCAGTTTTATTTAAAAGCCGATGTTTTTTGTAAAACAATTGATTTGGTTTCTCATTATGATTTTCAAAACGGCTTAAAATCTTTGACATGTAAGGCAAAAACGAACAAAATTATTGAATTGTGACTTGAAATCTTAGGAATTTCACACATTTATTTTTCCAAGTTGATATGCAGACCGCTTATTCATTTGAGCTCCGGTTTTAATTAACAGAACAATTCTGTAAGGGCAACATACTGTTTTTACAAGTAGTTACTACCTGCATAAGTAATAAAACAAACCGTAACGAAGGGGCGCATGTCGCAAATGTAATGATTAATTAACAGCGACTGCGCATGGGTACTCGGTTGCGTTAATTAAACGACAAAACGATAATGTGTCATTAATTTTAATTCAAGCCTAGCTATCGCAAGTTTGGAGCTTCGGACAGGAACACTTGCCATTATCAAGAATTATGTTTGAGTTGCGTTAATTAATTTACCATTATAATCGTAATTCATAATCTACTTTCCTTTCCTGAACCTGGTTATTACGAGTACATTGGGACTATTGCCGTTGGATCCCAATGAAAACAAACCTATTTGGATCACACTAGTGTGAACTAGTACAGACTGAAGTGCCTTCCGAAGCATTAAATATTAATTAATACCAAAACAACCAGACTTTCTGAAGCATCATGCTGTAACTACCATACCACGAAAGTGAGACACATCTTTCTTTCTCTTCGTATTTATCCTGGTGGTGCATCCATTACGGAACCTGGGGAGTACTTAGACTATGAGCCATATTTGATGAACCTACTTTTTACAATGAAGCGATTTCCATCCGCCACAAGCCTTACAAAACCAGAATTAATTAGTTCCTTTATGGATTAAGCTCCTGGAATGGCAAGGACTTGGCATCAACATCAACGGCGAGTACATCACTCACCTTCGATTTGCCGACGATATAGTGGTCATGGCAGAATCGTTGGAAGATCTAGAACACATGCTCGGTAGCCTCAATAAAGTGTCTCAACAAGTGGGTCTTAAAATGAACATGGACAAAACAAAGGTCATGTGTAATGTCCATATTGCACCCACCGCACCGACTGTTGGGAACTTTACTCTTGAAATTGTAGACGAATATATTTACCTAGGACAGGCAGTTCGTTTAGGTAAGTCCAATTTTGAGAGAGAGGTCAGTAGACGGATCCAACTCGGCTGGGCAGCGTTCGGTAAACTACGAAATGTCTTCTCGTCCAACATCCCTCAGTGCCTTAAAACAAAGGTGTACAACCAGTGTGTGTTACCAGTGATGACTTACGGCTCTGAGACGTGGTGCTTCACAAAATAACTTTTTAGAAGGCTCAAAGTCGCTCAGCGAGCTATGGAGAGGTCTATGCTTGGCATTTCTCTACGTGACCGAATCAGGAATGAGGAAATCCGTAGACGAACTAAAGTTGCTGACATAGCCCGTAGGATTAGTAAGCTGAAGTGGCAATGGGCTGGCCACATAGCACGAAGATCGGACGTCGAAGTCTGGTTTAGAATCTGAAAAAAAAAAAAAATGAACATAAAGTTGTGTACACGTCATTAATAATAAAGAATATCACGCAATTAAGAGTGACCAACCAAAGTACAAATTGGATTTCCATTCATTCATCATAATATAAATGTCTTCATCAATATAATTTTCTTGGTAACTACTCCGCCGCTTTTGTTTCTACCTCAAAAGCAAACAACAATCTCATCTCAAATATTTCATTTCATCCGAACCAAACCTATCTTTTACCTCGTCGCTTATTTTTCTCATCGCTTTATATGCATACACCACCATTCCTTTACACAAATATTTACTAGGATAGTTTGTTCAGCTAAAAATCAATAGGGATAACTCTGATATTGCACAAAATTTACCAAAGAGCCGTGGAGCGAAGTATTTAAGGCACGAAGAGAATTGACTAGATTATAATGCTCGTATCAAATCGTCAAATTGGTGGGTGAATTAATCAATTGGATGACCATCATTTTGTGGGTTGTTCTGACTGTTCTTTGGTAATAACACAAAATATCACCATAAAATAACTAAATCAGTCCATCTACCTAAAAGTACCATCTTTAAATTATCTTTGAAATTGTGATAAAATGAAATAGAAAACATAATCTAAGGAAAAATGCATTATTATCATGCCAAGGTTTGGTATTTTGAGTTATGAAATTGGACCGCAACATGAAGTACCTACTGACGGGGAGCAACAGAAGGGAAAATCTTACAACTAGTTTCTAACGTCAATACCTTAAACGTAAAAACTTTATGTCAGTCCGCTGCCTCATTCCACATAAGAACTAAGAAAGATTTAGTAAAAAGTAGAAATGTTTATCTAGCAAAAAACAATTACATAATTATGTAAAACACCCGGAAAAGTCTATCCTTCTTTAACAGAACGTGCGATTTCCATTATAGACATAACTTTTTTTTTATCTTAAGTATCACAAAGAAAAAAAAAGAAATATCAATTAAATGATGATGATTAATGAGTATTTTATTTGTTTTGTACACATGAACGAGTATGTGCCTATCTATGTACTTTTTACCTTCAAAATTTGTTTACTTTTCCTGGGAAGGGTTTACTGGGTCATGATCCGCCCCTACTAAATAAATAGAATCCTACTAATATAAACGCAAATGTATAGTTATAGTCTTTCAAGAAAATAATAAGAATTACTGAATGCACTAGACGAGCTACTAAATACTTATTTTTTTTTCCTTTACTAAAATTTAATTATCCATATTACGAGTATATGGCGTATTAAGTGCCTTGGGAATGCTACTTGGTAAAAACCACCTGTGTTATGGACTAACCCACGTAAGTTCAATAAGTATAATATAATACTTACATCAAATGCTTATTATTTTGTCAAAGTCTGTGGACGTTATACTTGTTCAGTGAGGCGCAAAGATTTATGTACTAACACATTTTAATAAGTCGTTTGAACTTTGAGTTTGCAATAAAGTTCTTACGATTTGTTAAGTTACGAAGTCATTGTGAATATCAATAATTAATTCCGAGGAGTGTCAAACCGTTGAACACGAAATTGAAATTATATTATCATTCAGAAGGAGGCATTTGATATAGACGGAACAATTTTGTCAATCTTGTATTTTGACGTCTTTGTAAATCTTTTGGTTGAAGTTCCTTAAAATGTACTCATCATTTATTGGAAATACATTTTTAAATTTGGTTATTTTTCATTACATGATGTAACCTTTTTCAAGCTCCCTGCTCGAGAATCCAGTTCCATTTCCAAAAAAGTTTATTTTCTTAAACTAACAAGGAATATCAAAACTGCATTATATTCTCGTAGAGGTAGAACTTATAATTGGCCGCCTTCGAGCAACACAAGCTTGCGAACTTAGTTGGCCGCAGACTTTTATCACCATGCAATTAAAACCAAATAATGGAGTTATTGTGTTTAATTATAAATTTGGTTGAAAATTAAGTGATCAATATCTTTTAGCAGTAATGGCATTAGAGTTCAGGTTATTCTCGCTCCTAAAATATTAAAATAAATAATTATAACGACAGTTAAGGGCTAAACGGTAAAAGTCCTCTAAACGGGAATAACTCCTATCCATATAAATAGAGCTAAAATATATCTACTCTTTTAGATAAAGAACACCGTCACATTTACTTTGTAATAATATGTTCCGTAATAGAATTAGGGTCATTTTAATCACAGACTCCGCAATCAGTGCTGGGATAATTAGTTTAAGCGACGCGACGCCACGAGATGAGCTCGGTCTTCACTAGACTTCGATTAGGTGTATTATCTCACTAGGAGCAGGCCACGTATCTCAATACAATAGAATAATGTAATGGCATCATCCATAAAATGTACATAGCCGTATGCCAATTTGGTAGATGAAAACGAATTATCCATAGATGGCGTATCTATGTTTTGGTGCGAAATAAATTTTATTAATCTATCGTTTTACAAGTTTCACTAATAATATAAGTCATTTACTTCTGCTAAAACTTTATACCACAAATTACCTTTTATAACCAGTTACGCTGCCAGAAACACTTGAACTTTACAGTACGTCGTTTGTGTAGTCAAAGCATTGGTTGAATCCCTACTAATATTATAAATGCGAAAGTAACTCTTGTCTGTCTGTCTGTTATGCTTTCCCGCTTAAACCTCTCAACCGATTTTGATGAAATTTGGCATCGGTAATGCCACCTTTGAAAGTTTATATGGGAAAATGTTTATTTTTTAAGTTAGAGATATGAAAGTTGGCACAAATATAGCTCTATTAAAATATTAAAATATAATATATAGACTACTTTTTGTTTCGAATATTAGGGGAGAAAGGGGTAAAACCGACCATGAAAGGATGTAGTCCACGCGAACGCAGTCGCGGGCACAGCTAGTAATTTATATTAATAAACATTAATTTCAAAACAGGTTACTCTGGTCTGGTCGGTCTTATCTTTACTTTATATATATATATATATACATATATATGATTAGATCAGTTAATTTGTGTGTATGAAATGACCGACTATTTCAGTTTACAGGTCAACGGCAGATGGTCCTAACCAAAAAAGTCTTCAAGTTCTAATCAAACTTGTGTTTTGTATCCCTATACGAGAAACCCTTGGTCTCATAATAGATACCTAATTACAAAGGAGGGAGGACTCTTTTGTCGATGCCTACGTAATGATGTATAAAATTTTAGGACAGCCATTCTGACTTTGAAGCCTGATCAACTGGCATGAACTTGGATCTGGAATTCTAAGGCGAATTAGGTACAATGTCTTTCATTAGCTTCGAAATCCCGAATGCCTTTCTATAAACCTAAATACTATTCTGAAATTTCACAGAATCTTTTACGGGAAATGTTTCCATTGTTGTGTTATTTTTCAATCGTGACTTTCTTTTTGTAATAATGGGCATATAAATATAATTATGAACAAACGAAGACCGAAAACATATGTTGTTAACCAGTAATAAGTCAATGTTAATATTGTGTAACTTTAATTTTAATTATTTAGTATTTTCACTTTTCAAGAGTGTCACCTCTCTCATCATACAACTGTTTAAATTTACTAAAGATGCTAAACGAAAGTAACAATCATCGAATTTCGTAACCTTTTAATCGATTATTTTTAAACGAGAACTGAGACACATTTCTCCGTTGGACTTAAAGCCGAAAATACCGACTACCGAGACCAAGATCTCGGTCAAGCCTTAGATATTACTTACTTAATGTGAATCCAATTTAATTTTAACTATGAAATATAGCTCAAATTTTAGTTGAAAACCATCTTTGTAGAGAAATTTTCGAATTTACTTAAAATTAAAATGAATGCCTTAACGTAATCGTGATTAATTAATTGTAATGATGAAATACCTGGGCTAAACATTAACTGGAAGGAATGTATATTTAAATACTTAAACTGATTTCATGCAATGAAAGAATACAGTGGATATACCTTAAATCCTAAGATAAATTAAAGAAAGACAGCGGCGAAATGCAAAAAGACTCTCATATTACGTAGTTCTTGCAATTTTGAACAGAAAACTGCAGTCTTAATAATCACATCATTCACAGTTCGAATAAACAAATATATAAGGCGCTAATGCAAATTCCATTCTAGGTGGAAATTCATTGATACCATACATACCCACATACAATCACACCCTTTAGCCCCGAAGGGGTGGGCAGAGTTGAAGAAACACTAAGTTCCTTCAACCACTCTTAGCCATTGATCGTATACATTAACTTACGACTCAATCACGACCTATTTTTGTAAGACTGAGCTCTTTTTTTAAAGGATTCAGTCGCGTGTTTTTTTCTCAAGACTAAGCTGTTTTTAAATGCAATCAGTCGCTAGTTATTTATTGGACAGCTAAGTCTTTAGTAAAATGACTTAGTCTTGAGTTCATTTTATGAAGAGTGAGCCCTTTTAAAAGACTCAGTCTCGAGTTGATTTTAACAAGACTGGAGACTTTTAAGAAGACTATACCCTCGGAGAGGCTTGAGCTTTTACTTATTATTTTTTGACTTCGAGTCTTAAAAAAAGACTCTGGTCTCAATATTAGGACTAAAAGACTCAGTTCTTTTACCACACTAAAAGAATCGCACCGCTGGCTCATTATTATGCTCTACAGTCACTCACGCCGCGTCACATCAAACGTTATTATGTTAATGAGTAAGTATGATGTCTGTATCGTTAATTATGGTTATTAACAACATAACGATAATTAACGTGTTTGTGACGCCGTTGTATCGAGAAACATAGTATGAATTGGTTAATTACTCTCTTTAGAACAATTTGCATAATGTTGTAAATAATTTTAAGGACCATATTTGCAAGACAAGACTTACGAATCTGTGTTTCACTATTCTTCTGATTAAACTTTGTTCTGAATCTAAATGGACTTACGCTAATTATCTATATACGGTACTGCACTGCTGTTAGATTTTATCATTTAAACGTTAAATTACCTAATAAATAATTGTTGGACAACATGACTGCATACTTTAATGCATACTTTAATTATATGGTAAGTAGCTAAAGCACTTGTTTTACAGAAATCAGAACCGACGACGGTCGATGAACGATGATCAGAAACACAATACCCAGACCCGAGATAACTCGAAAACAACTCGATAAAATTTCGTTTTCCATTTTTACCCGACGAGGAGTCGAACCCAGAACCTGAGAGATGGCGCGATGCAAAAGCCATTCCCGCTGGCCTTGCTATAGTGGTCAAATTACAGTGATTGTGTAGGTAGTATAAAGCGCCAGTGCTGCTAGTGGCTGTGGCTAGCCTGGCCAGCGCACCTCAATAATTAAGGTAGATATTAATACAGAACTAGCGGGCGGATACCGCCGCGTCGGTATTCCGATATTGCGGCCGCGTCGGTGATCGTTCAAGTGATGCGGAATATTTGGGATAGCGCGTCATCATGTGTAGTTACGCTTATTTTTGTTATTCGCGCTACCAACCACCCCATACCAGACGCGTTATTGTATGGAGAATATTGTGCTGGGCTTCTTTTGTTCAATGAAATCATGAAACAAAAGCGCACAAATTATTATTTCGCTTTTGTTCCACTATCATCGACTTTTCTGTAGAAACACTCGTTTTGTTGATTACATATCCTATTTGCAGGTGATTTTTGTACGCTGTCCATTTTTTGTTTGCATTAGCCAATTTGACTGATAGAGAGAAATAATTTAGCGGCTTTATTATTACAAATCTTTTGTTTCATCTTTATATTTTAGTTCTATAAGCGCAGTAAAACAGCACAAATATATTTGTGTTTAAGACTAAGGGAAAGTCGCCCTCAACTCTTTAATGCCATTTCAGTTAGTCGTAGAACGGTGAAGCACATAAAGGTTGGAACATAAGGGCGGTACATACTCGAAAATGTATTGTTAGACATGCTTTGGACCGTACAACACTTGCCAAAATCAACTGCACGCATAACTAAGTTAGTGAAATTGACAGTTAATTTGACTTTGCCGATTTTTTTTCAAAAAGATGGCGACTCTATTCCCTTGAGCTCAAATATCTTCCCTCTAAATATATAAACTTAATAACATAGTCGATCGCATTCTCTATTACCATCTGAAATCGAACCCAAAATTTCCACGCTACAGCTAAAGCCTTACAGATAGCAACAAGATCGTTATTAATTCCGTTTCAGGTGCTAAGCAGAAGAGAAATGATAGTTAAACTTAATACAGACTGATGTCTGTTCTAAATTACCTTAGGGTCAACTTCATTCGTGATGTACACCAGCAAACAGCTCTAAGATCGTAATCTGTTAATTAATCTTTAAAACATTAAAACCTGCATGGTAGAGAAAAAGAAAATGCAGAATAGAATGCATAAAAATTTACCAAAATTTCGTATTATTTAAATTTCATTTTTGTACCTTTCTAAAACACTTGTACCATACAGCTATAAAAGAAATAACAAAACTACTTACATCTATATATTTCGTCGAAATACCATGTGAACCTTGCTCATCGACTACCATAAATATGTCATTTATAAAAATGAATTAAAAACAAATGAGGTTCAAATAACTTTTTTTATTTTAATATTTTGGAAATTAGTGAATAAGTTATCAAGTAACTAAGTAGTTACCAAATATTTAAATCAACTTCGTCCTACACACTAACCCATATCGTACACATTTTATAAGGTCCAATCAAATCGTTGTTAGCACCTTTACGGTATCCTACTCGGCAGACCCTTCCAGGGTGAGGATACTGCCCTTATCAGCTTAGAAGAGGACGTCATTACGTATGTAAATACGTATTTCCTGGCAGGGCCCAGGGCTCCCCTGGGAAGGGCGAACGTCCCGGTGGCGATTTTTCTCCCATTTTATTTATTAGGGTACCGCCGCGCCTCCAGCTACAGCTATCCGTTCCAATGTCAGATTCGAGTAATCGATATTAATGTCTTGCGCCGTTTATTTGGTGAATAATAATGTAGACCAAAGCAATTGATAAGGAAGAATAACATCTAACCTATCTAAGCTTCAAACAAACCAAACACCTCTAGTAAGTGTGGGCCTAATGTCCTCATTTAACGGTGTCACAAATATATTTATTATAATTAAAACCTATTTTGAAATAAATCCCAACACTTTATAAGCCATCACTCAATATATACCTCAAGTTTCCACAGGCTTTTCAATCAGTTTGCTAAATTTCTCCACCCAATAAGATTTTGTTTGTTAAATATTTATAGAAATTTTAAAATAATAATTAGGACTTTATCATCAAACGTAGCAGATAAAATATGACTAAAGAAAACTATAACGTATTCAAAAATAGGAAAATGAGTGCTTAGTAGACACGAATTTAACCTAAAGTAGGTACGCTTTGAGCTGAAATTATTTTCGGTTATGGCGTGGAAAACGATGCCTGCCTAAAGTTTTACCTAACGATATAACTTGATCCTTTTCAGCGCTAGGAAGAATAGGTAAGTTTGCTCTTAATTCGTAATATGAACTCAGGTGATACTTTTACTCGAGATTTACTTCTTTGTTACTAATACTTATATAACAGCTTTAGATACTTATCACATAATTAGAGCAATTATGTGTAGTTGTCCAATATTTAGTTATAGAAATTATTAGTAATAAAGAAGTTAATCTCAATTACAAGTCATATGGCAAAAAATCACAAACAAAACTGATTAAACACAAAGCAAAGTAAAGACACTGAAAATCCTGTTTTCTGAAATTATTCATTTAAAATATTAGCTCAGTTTGAATTATATGTCCTTATCAAGTTGTTTTTTTATCAATACAACACTGTTCTAGTGTTTTTCATTCACGATAACGAATTTACGAAATTGAACAATCAATTGAATTATGAATAATGATGCAACATTGTATAGTAAAATTCACTCCTTAAATAAAGGCCACAAGGAATAGGAACACAGAAAAACACTTACACAGTTTCCAAAAGCTTCTATTTCCTCAGACAGCATTGTACAAGCTCCAGAGACGTCCGTTCTCCTTTGGCGCTCCGACCAGAATGACTCGATTCGCCTCTTTCATTTTAAACGCTCGATTCAACGGTCGAGAATTTCCGTTCCGAAACGATATTTAAAACATTTTATGCTACGTTCAGAAATCAGATAATTTTAAATTTATACACCATAAAAATCGGCAAACCTAACATTCGACCATCCTGACATTGTGCATGTCCTCATGCACACCTAACATTCGGCCAATCGAGTCATTTTACAAAAACCATTCTAATCTTAAAACTGTAGTCCCACCTTCTTACAGTCATGTAAATAAACAATAAACATCAAAATAATAAATATTAAACATCCATAATGAACTGTAAACCCTCCTACTTACAGTCATGTAAATAAATAATAAACATCATAATAATAAATAGTAAACATCCATAATGAACTGTAAACCCTCCTTCTGACAGCCATGTAAATAAATAATAAACATCATAATAATAAATAGTAAACACCCATAATGAACTGTAAACCCTCCTTCTTACAGTCATGTAAATAAATAATAAACATCATAATAATAAATAGTAAACATCCATAATGAACTGTAAACCCTCCTTCTTACAGTCATTAAAATAAATAATAAACATCCACAATGAACTGTAAACCCTCCTTCTTACAGTCATGTAAATGAATAATAAACATAATAATAATAAATAGTTAACATCCACAATGAACTGTAAACCCTCCTTCTTACAGTCATGTAAATGAATAATAAACATAATAATAATAAATAGTAAACATCCATAATGAACTGTAAACCCTCCTTCTTACAGTCATGTAAATAAATAATAAACATCATAATAATAAATAGTAAACATCCACAATGAACTGTAAACCCTCCTTTTTACAGTCATGTAAATGAATAATAAACATAATAATAATAAATAGTAAACATCCATAATGAACTGTAAACCCTCCTTCTTACAGTCATGTAAATAAATAATAAACATCATAATAATAAATAGTAAACATCCATAATGAACTGTAAACCCTCCTTCTTACAGTCATGTAAATAAATAATAATCATAATAATAAATAGTAAACATCCATAATAATATTAATGTATCCAACTAAAATAATTACATTCGCTCTTAGTTACAGATATTAGATAAGTTTCATTAACTCATGTACGTTCCTAGCTCATAATCATATTTTACCAATACTCCATAAAAATAATAAATAAATGTGGTATTCTAATTACAATATGTGAACTTCGCTGGCCTCTGTACTATTATAACTAACAATTAAATCAATATTAATTAACTCTTAACACAATTTACCCAGGAACTGTTACAATCAATATACAACGAAATTATACGAGTGAAAGCTAACACCGATTTCGTGGAATAAGTTTCGTTGTCTAGTAGACATGAGAGCAAGGAACTAATTATCACCATATAAGATAATATAAGCTTAACAAATATCTAGATTCCATAATTTATCATTACGTATTTCCTTCTTACATAATAAACAAAAAGTAAAAACAGTGTCACAGATCATAGTTTAAATCACTGGTTGTATGCTTATTAGTTACATAAATTAGATTTCTATTTCACTTTCCTCCGTACAGTTATTCTCATTATCTTTGTTAACTCCTAGAGCGGCCACGTGGACCCAAGGCAACATTCTATACGCAGCGACGGCGGTTTTGTACTTATTTCAAGAGCCACTAAGTCCCTTGATAAGGTGTCCTAAGCTTTTTGCTGTTTCCGTCATTTGCAAATGAAGCTATTTTTTTTGTATGATTGTTTTTCTTGCTCTATTTCAATCCTATCCTTAACTGATTCTCTGATAGTCACCAAATCTGTCTTTTCACGAGCTTCTTTAACTACGTAATTCAATCTGGGATCAACTTTTGCGTTCATATACACTCCAAACTTGATGTCGGTTGGTGCTTTACCTGTGGTTTTCTGACAGGTATTATCCATACCCCATTGACCCTTACCCGCTTTGTCATCCCAATCTCTCTCATCAAAGTTTAAGTTATGTGCAGTTAATGAACTCAAAATTGTGCGATTGCATCGCTCCACTTGAACGTGGGCTTACAACGGCATTCAAAACATGACTTATATCTTTGTCTGCATAAAAACGCTTGAATGCACGAGAAGTGAACTTTAATTGCAGTTTGTGATTTGGTTTTGCGTACCGGCGTAGTAAAAATAAATTTTGTAAATGCGTCTACTATAACTAAAAGATATGAATTCCCTCGCTTAGATCGCACAAAAGGCCCAAGGTGATCTAAATGGATTGTATGAAAAGGCACATCTACTTTCATTATTGTGTGTAGGAGCCCTTCGTTTGAACTAACCTTTTAGCATAGGCACACTCGATACAAACTTGAACATATTTCTTGACAAACTTGGACATTACGTTCAAGAGTCTTTTCCACCAAAAATGCCCAATTTCATCATGCTTCATCAGACAGAACTGCCATCGTGCCCCTTTTGGTACTACCCATCTCAGATTACTTTTATATCCGTCTACACACTTATACAGTTTGTGATCTTTGATCAAATAGTTTTCCCTAATATTTGCCAGTCCATAAGCGTCTAAGTCTGAACTTAAAATATCACGAATCCTACAAAGTTCCGAGTCTTCTAACTGTAAGGTGTGTAGCCAATCTAACTGGTTAATGGACATCACATTGGGGAAACCATCACAGTAAACCGTGCTATCTTCTTCTCTACTAGGATTCCTAGACAATGCATCAACGTGCGCCATCTTAGTCCCCGCTCTATATTCTATATTTTAGTCAAATTCCCGTAATAGGAGCCACTACTCGAGGGATCAGATCTCGCTTGAAAAACGTTGTGCGTAAGGCACTACAGTCAGTCACAATTTGAATTTTAACTCAGGCAAATAAACACGAAATTCTCTCAGCAAACATACTACAGCCAACATTGGCAAGTCCAATCGGCATACGGTTAAATTCGTATTGACCGTCCGGGGTAACGAAAGGAGGTAAGATGCTTAGATTCTTCTCATAATGGTGCCTGATAATTAGCCCGATGACATATCTAACGTTACAAATTATACCTGTCCTGATAATCGCGCGAACTCGTCTTCGATCACGAGCTTCCGGTATCGTTCTTTTACTGTCAGGAATTAAGAAGTCTATAGTCTAGGCTTTCCATCCTTCTTCCGCATAAGGACTATCGGACTTGCATATTCCAAAACAGATTCTCTTATGACCCCGAATTCCAACATGTCACCTACCATTCCTCTAACTTGCCGACGTTCCCTATGCGACAACCGGTAAGGACGATATACCACTGGTTGCTTGCTATTCAGCCCTATGTGCATATCAGTTACGTTAGTGCATCTCAGCTCCCCCAAGGATTATGCAAAACAGTGTTTACATCGGTTAAGTAACGACACTAAGTTTTTCTTTTGTAAATCGCTTACAGAGTCACCTACATGAATTTTATCAATGTCGATGCTAACGTCACGTATTATTTCGTCGAAAACTTATTCACGCAATAAACAAATTGTACCCTAGTACCTCTCCCAATTAAGGATTGCTCAAAACTTTCAGGGATTACATAACGGTGTAATAGAGACGAAAAACTGCCCCTCTTTAACGCTATACTCTCCCCCATTGATACAAGTCTGTCTATTTGGTTTTCCAATAACTTTACTATGCAACAAGATATCTCCGTTTTCGATATTCACGCAAACTCTAATCGAGGCTGGTCCATGAACCGTGATATTTTCCTTTGATTGGACCACGATGGCCATGTCCCCAGCATTGTCAGATATCGAGAATGGTAATTCATTACTAAAATTGAAAAATCTTAAGTTCTCCGCATCTTTATGTACTACAATGTGCGCCTGTTCAGTGAAGGTTTGTCCCACTAGTAACAGTACGTCTAACAGTTTGTCATCTACAACGTGACACGCTAGTCCTGCATTAACACCATCTATATTCAAATTAATGTTCAACGACCCGAGAGAGTAAACTATTCCATTGCCAAAGCCTTGAATTGGAACGGAGCTAACACTGTACGTAAAACCTAATGATGATGCCGCAGAACGAGTAAGTAGTGCGACATAGCTACCAAAATCTATAAAAGATTTCATTGATATACCGTTTACCCTACATTCTTTGATAAACTTTGCATTCGCACTTGAACTTAGTATGCTCATAGTTTTAGTTACTGGTGCATTATAATTATTTGAAAGATTCCCTGACTTTATATTACAATCGTCTGTTTTATGTCCAAATCTACGAAATTTTCCACATTGCATTAATGACTTAAGACACTTAATGGTTGCCCCTATTCCTTACAATTATAACAAATATATAAGAATTACTACTAGTACTAGCCTTTAATCTCAACTGATGGCTAACCGAGTTAATCGTAAAATCATTGGATCTTCCTTTATAATTTCCACGGTAAAATGGTTGCGAAACTTCTTTATTAGACATAAAAACTGTAATAGCTAATCGAGACAGAAACAGCATAACGCATTGGCACTAGATTGCATTGTCTTATCGTTCAATCCATAAATAATACAATCCACCGCACGCTCGCACTCTTTGTCGCATTGGTTCAACAAGGCTTATTTCTCGTAGTAATATACTTCAAGAGGTTCATTATATCGGCTACGTCTTTTCAACATATCCTTCAAGGATTGGCCATAATTTTGTTCGTACGAAAAAGCTTCTAAAAGTTTTTGTTGCCACTCAGACCAACTAAATAATATTGAATTTAGACTTTTATACCAAGTTTTAGCCAATCCTTGGAGCCTCTGCATTGCAAAGTGAATCGTAGTCCAGCCGAAAACAGTGGCACACTCGTTCATTTTTTTAGGCCAAACGTCTATACGCTGGCTTTTCGATGAAGGGTCAAGTCTGGTAAAATATATATATATTTTTTTTTATCTTACTGTTCGAGGGTACTTGTGTAGTCACTGCTGTCGTCTGGGGTTGAGGTTTTAAATGACCTAGCGAATTAATTAGATTCCTAATATCCCTAGCCATAAAAGTAAGACTTTCTGACCGTGTATCCTGATGTGCTGGTGCACCGTTGGTGATGCCTTGACTGGTGCGTGATCTTCGTAACTCCGCCCTAGCGTAGCGACAGTCTTCCCGGTTGCTACGTTCTCGATAGACGCGTCCGTGTTGCTCCTGTCCTTACGCCATGTGGTGAAGTGAATCACGTTCGCCTGAGGTCGTCCTCCATGATGCGTAGCCGTTGACGCTCGTTGTCAAAAGCAATTTCTTGTTCGTGTAGGCTTGACCACACGCCCTTGGTCGCGATTTACACTCCTTAGCCTGCTGCGGCTACGGTAACCACAGCTTTTCTGAAACTCGAAAACAAAACTGTGTATTTTGTTCTAAAACAATTTAACAACCGGCTCCTGAAAGATTGCGATTCGATATCTGAAAAATATTTGAACTGTAGTGCCAAACCAGTAATATTTTACACGACACATTCGTCGGCCTTCAAAAGTATACCCAGGCGTAAACTATTTATGAATTAATAACCTTTAGGTACTTTGTAAAGTGAACTCAAATTTTGTAACTTTGTTTTTCAAATATCTCGAAAACGGTGCGTCGTACCTCAAAAATAAGAAAATTTTGGCCCCCGTAGACCCAGGGCGTGCACCGACATAAAGTTTGACCACATGTGTTGTGACCGCCCACTGACTTTGCATAATCTTTTACCACTTACACAAGGGGTAGACTAAGTTTGCAAATTTTTATCCCACCAACATTTTAGTCACACGTGAGGTGACCGCCACATGACCTTGCGGATTTGGGTCACGCACATACATACTGAGGGTATAGCGACATTTAGCAGGGTATCATACCACTTCTGAGATATAGTAAAATTCACTCCTTAAATAAAGGCCACAAGGAATAGGAACACAGAAAAACACTTACACAGTTTCCAAAAGCTTCTATTTCCTCAGACAGCATTGTACAAGCTCCAGAGACGTCCGTTCTCCTTTGGCGCTCCGACCAGAATGACTCGATTCGCCTCTTTCATTTTAAACGCTCGATTCAACGGTCGAGAATTTCCGTTCCGAAACGATATTTAAAACATTTTATGCTACGTTCAGAAATCAGATAATTTTAAATTTATACACCATAAAAATCGGCAAACCTAACAATTGTTTTTTAATTTTCCGTAAAGCGGTAGGTATCATCTTTCATGTCACTTTAGTACACCTAATTAAAAATCACAGTAAAATTAACTGAAATTACAATAGATATTCAGTCGATATCGAATTCACTGACTACTTTTATCTACTCGCACCAAATCACATTGCCCGTTAATTTAAAATTATTACAGTGTTAAATTCATAAACGAATAATTCCTTCGATGTACCTATAACTTCCAAAATAAACAGAAACAAGACTCCTCTCTGCCTCAAGCGTCCGTCCTCAAATTAAGGACTTTCCTTTGAACAAATGAAGCGCGCATAAAAATATCCAAGGTACAAAATAACGGTCCGGGCCACTTCTGACCCAGCGTAATGCTGATCAAACACTTCAAAACCATTCCGATTACACGGCGCGCTATAAATAACCCTCGGAGATCTCGTAAATTTACTTGGTTCTGGTAAATACGGATTAGGGTGCCTCTAAAACTGAGTAAAATGGACTACGCCTCAACATTCGTCGGCTGATCACCCATTTGTGGGATTATTGACTTCCACTCCGTTGCAGATTATGTGGTCGGGGTGAAATGTGATGTAGTCGAAGGAGGCAAGTGACTTTTTGGAGTTGGGTATTGGAAGTAGAATTAATTGGCAATTAAAAACTGTGTGGGCCATGATAAGTATTAACTTATCATCATTTAGAGAATGTTGTCCTAAGTTACTAAAACTGGGGGTCTAGTCAACTAACAGTTATCAAACTCAGACATCGTTTCGACATGTTTAAAATATATGAAATTCACATTTCCAAGTCACGTGACCCTGAAATACCAATTCCATACACTTACAATACTTACATACACATACATAACTACGAATTGGCTAGGCTCTCAAGTTATCTAATAATTTAATATATTAAGATTTTATTTCATGCATTTTTCATTGTATTAAAAAAAGATTTTAATACAATGAAAAATGCCAGTCCGCGTCAACCCCGTTTTTTAACTGATCATATTCCTGTTTATCGCATTATCTTCTGTTTAACGCATCATATTCCCAAGGGAGGGTGCCGAACTACTGTAAAGGCGAAGCCGTTGACCCTGGTATGGTTCAAACAGGCCTGGTTCCCCTAATCGGAGGTCAGGCAGTAATCGCTCCATGTAATAACCAGACCCGTCAAATTAGGATCATAGTTACAGCGGACCCCGTGCTCCATAATGGAACGGCAACTAGGATAAACGCTAAGAGAAAGACTATGTATAACATTTGTCTGAGAAACAAGTAGGTACTTAAAAAACCAAATGAATGAAACGGGGATCCAAACTCGAGCAACTGAAGTAGCAACCGCCTGCTAGTATGTTTATTTTTTTACCTTCACATTTGATGTAGGTACCTGAATAATACATCACATAAATTCTTACAGTTTAGTATAAGTTTTTAATCCCACGACATAGTCAAAAATATCTGCCTGACGTTTTTTTGTTGTTACCTTGTGAATTGCCTCTCAAGTCAACGTCCAACTCGTATGCAACGAGAGTGCCGCTATAGCGGGAGATGTATAGACCACTTTCAGTATTAGACTTCCCTGACATTTAATAGTTATATAGTAATAATATGAAGCTTATTCGTTGCGCACAGTTATTTTATGCCCGAAACTACCTACATCAACTGAATCCTTCAGTCCAAAGTTGTTGCAAAACCCGTTGTTTGCATACCAAAATAGAGATGCTAACAACCACAAAATAGCGATACCAAAATAGCGACCTTTTAACGTGACATATTCCATAATTCTACGTGTATGGGAAGTACCCAATAGCTTTTAATTTCAACGCAATTTTTTGGGTCAAATCTTTGGTTTGCTTTGGACTTAGAAACTTGGTTTATGACAGTTTGAAAGGACCAAAACCTAAATAAATATATAATCATATTTTCAATTTTTTAACCACATATCACACAGGCACAGACAAACGGACAACAAAGTGATTATTTTAGGTACCGAACCCTAAAAACTTAAAGAGATTATGATTTGGTTAATCAATCACAAGGTTTACAACTTTCATCAATCACCTTACAAAGCCTATCAAAGTCAAAGCAAACCGAGGAAAATTCAAATTAAAGGTTGACTGGAGGTGAAATGTTTACTCAAGCACGGTAATCAAGGAAATATTGTGAAATACAAATAAAGTTGAGAAAAAGTTACCAACTTCAATATTCAATTTATACAAACTCGCTGGCATAATTAGAGCACAGCTAAACAGGTCAGGTATCTATTGAAAATGTGAGCAGTATAAGAATGTACAAAATTTAATTAATGAAACATCTTCGAATCACCATTAAATACGGAAAGTTTATACGTCATAAATTGGCAAGGAAACTAGGTCAAAGTAAATGATTGGAAAATATTATATTTGTTCGTCTTGAAAAATGTTTTTTATTTTTTTAGTAAGTCAGTAACGGAACTACTGAAATAATCTCATAAAACTGTCACTTTGTAAAACTACTGCATTGTTTTTCGGGCTAAGGTAAGATGTCCCCATCGACTTGAGTTGCAGCTAATAATTTAGCGTTCAAAAGATACAGCCTTGGAACAGACGGGGGCGGGTTGACAAGAGTTGGATCCGTTAAGCGTGAAGCCCTTAAAAGTCAAATTACTTGGTTGAGTCCCGTACACGTTAGCATGGAAGGTCTCCCCGGGCAAGCGAAGCGGCTTCGGCTCGCAAATAAGCGCTGGTGCGGCTTAGGTCAGTAATTGATAACCGCCTGGGAGGCTGCCAGTTTTGCCTTGCCACGTCCCTACGGATGGACAGGCGTATACCAAATTGTTTATATTCGATTCGCGGTACACGTGCAACCAAAAAGTGAGATTAATGACGCAATAAAATGTCTGCTGTTAAATAATTAAGTACAGAAATTTGTGCAGTTACGAATAGTTAGGTACAGTCAGCGTCATATAGTTCGTGATACTCAGGGTACTCTAATAAATAGACGCAACTAAAAAGTCAATAATATCGGTACACACAAAGTTTTCTTATTGTTGTCAACAGTTTTGTCGCTCAAAAGGTCGACACACCTAAAATGTCATATAAATCGGCTCAGTCTAGCTGCCATAAATATGGTTACAGTCTTCCCGCCAATGGTATCCAAACGTTCTAAGTGTTCAAAAATATGAAACACATTAGAAAAATACGCCAGCATGAAACCTCATTACGCAATCGCGTATTGAGGTTTCATGCTGGCTGATGATTTTCACACTAGATTTAGTGTTTGAATGTAATTCTATTATCTGTCAGTGTATGTCAACTTACCATCAACTACCCATCAGTCGTATCAATGTGAAGTGCAATATTAGAGACAGTGCAATGAAATAGCCAAAATAGGTTTATTATGCGATTTGGATTTTTTACGTCTTTTGTTACGTTCGAAAGTAGCTTTATCAGAACTGCTCAGTTTATCGTTAATACGGAATGTGTTCATTTCAGTTAGGTACACAAGTAAAAATAAATACGATATATACCTAATAACTCATATTCATTATCATTGAGGTTAACATCTATTTAGCTGTGGCTGTTTATTGCTTATATTTTTTTAATATACCTTGAGACATATCGTCCGTACTGAAAATTCAAGTTTCTAGTTTTGTCTACAAGGAAGCTATAGGGGATCGAAAATAGCCTGAAAAGGATGGTACGGCCGTGCCGGTTTTTTTTTGCTTGACTTGGTCCTCCCTACTGCCGTGCCCCCAGATATCATAAATGGCTATGCAAGAAATCCTGAAGTTCTATACAAAACAAAAGAGAAGTCTATGACGTCGGGCTTAAAATGAAAAGGACAGCAGTAGTTTCTATCGCTTTCACTTTGTGTTTACATTTTTTGAAACTAATTGATGAGGAAAATAATATTTAAAAAGTATAGCAGTAAGGTTTATTTTTCTAATGTGTTTCATATTTTTGAACACTTAGAATGTTTGGATACCATTGGCGGGAAGACTGTAACCATATTTATGGCAATTTGACTGAGCCGATTTATATGACATTTTGAGTGTGTCGACCTTTTGAACGACAAAACTTGACAACAATAAGAAAACTTTGTGTGTACCGATATTATTGACTTTTTAGTTGCGTCTATTTATTAGAGTACCCTGAGTATCACGAACTATATGACGCTGACTGTACATACATCATAATACGTGCGTGTAGTTGAGATGTTTATTCACTTTTGCGTTGTTTAATTGTTTTTTGTGAAAGAAAAATTATGAAATTAAAGTTAATTTAAAGAAGCTCTTGAATCATACTAAATACCCATTTACTAGGTAAACTAAAGTACCTAATGAGTAGTTATTTGTGTGAAAATCCATTTTAATTAAATATCCAAGAGCTTTAGGCTTATAGATAAAGTATTATGACGTATTAGATACGTAGCCTCACTAGAAGTAACACTTTAAAAGTAACAAGTAATTTTAAAACATTCTTCAAATCAAATAGTATCAGGTTTTACTTGGTTGGTTCTGTGAAATTAATTTTAAATGATCGCGTCTGCAAATAATTCACTTTGACGAAATCTCAGTATAATTAAAATTCGGCCTACGTTCGTAAACACATCGTTTTAATTTGGAACATTAATTTGTTTTGAAGCCCGTTCACTGCGGCTGAATTGTTCGATGACTTATCTGAATTTGATGCCTTCCACAACTCAAACAAGAGTTTTATCCGTCTAATTACAATTTTATTCGCATACAGTTAAAATATGTAATAATTTAATCAAACAATTTCAAGGTTCTAAATTGGATGAAATAATCTGTGGTAATGGAACAGATTTAAAACAATCTTTCGCCCGCAGCTTTGACGAATTGTTTTAGAGTTTAGAGGTAAATAGGTTACTTACCTTTTGTCATAATTTATCAGGAATGAATTCTTACCGAATTATAATTTGAGTCACTGACTTATTAATATGCCTTAGGTTTGTGATTAAAAGCTCGTGAATAAAACACCAGTTTAACGAACATATCTTCTATTAATCTAACAAAGTTTCGAGCCCTACTTATGTATACCGCGGAAAATTTCGTCATCGCATTCTAAAGTATTACAGCGACATCTATCGATAAAAAGTTGAAGTACTTATTTGATACTAAATTGTTGGTACATTTACTACAAAAAAATATGACAAATAATTTAATGTTAAATATACCTATTTAAACTTAAAGTTCGCTAGTTCAGGTTGTGCACTCTAAAACTGAATGTGATGTTGATATTAATTTATAATACGCATAGTACCTGTATAAATATACTATTTCAAAAAGTTTTAACTTATACACTAAACTAAACTAATCAGACATAAAACTGACGCACGAACAGGTACCTAAGTAGAGGCAACATCAATTCCCCAGTGTCATCTTGGGTCATTGTTACGTTCTCGAGAGACAAACTAATGCCCTGTACTGTCCTTGTGAGCAGGTGGTGTTAGTTACCGCACTCTCGGTCGCCCAGTTGTGAGCTCGTAAATACAGCACTGACTAATGAGCAACATGAGAGCCGACTGTGAATCGTCCTTTATCACTAATAATAAATTCCTCATCGTGAACTAGTATTTTCGTTGCTTTCATCTTTTAGAGGTGATCGTAGCGCGATAGCGTTAACAGCTTGCCTACCATAGCGAAACCCAGAACTGGTACTGTATGAATAAAACTATATCGGGACAAGGAGTATCATATAAGTTACTTTAGTAACTTATCTGTGTACCTAACAAATTCCATCTAAATTCATTCAGTAGTTTTGCGTAAAAGATTATCAAACGTCGAAACATCCGAAACATTCCAAATAAATTATGGCAACTCATGAACAAGATACTTATAGTCAAAACAACTTTATGAATAAACACAAAATGTTCGCATGCATGACGAAAGGTATTTATGACATTAATATAAACTTTAAGACTTTCGCGTTCCATTTTAAATATTTAAAATAAGTTAACGGGTCAAAGCGTTAGTATTATAACAACAAAATAAAAATGGTGTCGCGTTTTGACCTGTTTGAATTTATATTAAATGTATTTATGATATTACCCATTGATATGCCCCAAAAACTATCTGGTGGTCGAAGTAAATGTTACTCAGTGCAATTATTTTACCAGTGTCAGCAGTACCCAAGGCGCAAATCTCGAGTTGCGTAGTATTGGCAAGGCTTGGAACAAGTTTCATTTCCCACAGGGATTTTAACCCGTATTCCGTAAACTACAGGAGTTACGTGCACAGATATTAACAAAAATGTGCAAAAACAACTCCAAGACTTAACAAAAAGCCTATACCCAAAAAAAAAACACCAGCATCGTTACATTCTTCGTGAGACAAATTAGCGCGCAGTCCGGGGCTTACGTGGTGTCACTCACACACCCTCGGTTAGCCACTCATACGCTCGTAAAAACAACGTCCAACTTGGCAATGAGGGCCACTATTGCTGGAAAGGTGAAAATCGCTTTTATAACTAACTTTAACTTATCTCTTATTGGATAGGTATTTAGTAACTAAATAAATCCCTACTAATATTATAAATGCGAAAGTAACTCTGTCTGTCTGTTTGTCTGTTACGCTTTCCCACTTAAACCTCTCAACCGATTTTGATGAAATTTGGCATAGGTATACGTTGAACCTCAAGAACGGACATAGGCTACTTTTTGTTAGAAAGTAAGGGGGGGGGGTAATGCCACCTTTGAAAGTTTATATGGGAAAATGTTTATTTTTTAAGTTAGAGATATGAAAATTGGCACAAATGTAGCTCTATTAAATATATAATACTTTTTTGTTTCGAATATTAGGGGAGATAGGGGTAAAACCGACCATGAAAGGATGTAGTCCACGCGAACGAAGTCGCGGGCACAGCTAGTAATAATAACGTTTATTTTCTAACGTAATTAACTGTAGCTTACTTATTCGTTGCGAACAGATATTCTGTACCCGAAACGACTTTTTTATTCGATGCGGAAATGGCTACCGCACCGTCACTCTGCGGGGTACAGAGTGTGGTGTGTTAGGCTCGCACCGACTAATCGGTCCCAGCAACGGATCTGCGGCTCCGCTGCCTACCGCCAACTCGAAACGACTTAAATCAACTCAATAGTCCAATCCAAAGTGGTTGCAAAACCTATTATTTGCAATCCAAAACAACCATACCTGCAAAGTAACTTTACTACACATAATTCGAGCATTAATGTAGCTTAAACGACTAATAAGCGGTGCAACGACTCATTGTAGCTCAGGTGGTGTCACCTAATTATTTTGGTCGCCCATTCTAGTGCTCGTCTAAAACCAACCTAACTCATTCGTTATTTAAACAAGTTAAACTCTTCAAAGTACTTATAAGCTAGTGAAAGCTTAACCCTTTGAAGAATTTGTTCCGTATCAATATGTTAATACGATTAGACCGCGTGATTGTTGTTTGCCTGCGAGAAAAATTAGCGCGAATTTAGCTCTTTACATAATAATATAATAATAATAAATTTTGTTTATTCAGACAACATGATCCAAATTTGTTAGTAACTTATGTTCTATGTTATTATTAATTTTTAAAAATAGAGTAAAATTATAATATACTTACCTACCTTTAGTTTCGGTCACACATTCGTGCGCGCGTAAAAATTATGTTTTACTTGTTTGCAATGAGACAGCTGGAGGTCCTTTCCTTTCCTTAAAATCTGTTATTGCATAAAAATAGCCATCGGGCTGATGATAATTATTATATTCACATAATAATCACAATACTCCCATATATATATATGCTTTATTCGTTACATTGAATAAAAGAAAATCTTCACTGAAAAAAATACCAAAAACAGCCCAGCTCGAATACCGCACGCCTTGTTTGCACGCTAGAATAGCGATTTAAACCAAAGAACTTGTTTATCACACAAAATCCCAGCATTACCGTACACTTAAACACTAATTTTTGCCACTGTGTCCCGGACTAGCTCAGGTATTCCTCACATACTCTCGCTCGTCCACAGTGCCTACGCTCGTAAAAACAGTCCTACTTAGCTATTGACAGCAACAACAGCGGCATAGATAACTCCTTTGTCCGTTTATGAATTTTGTTTGTGTATTTAAAACATGAAATCTAAAGCTTTACTAATTTTAATGACTATCTGCAGCCCGACACTTCGTACGAGTGGACTTAAGTCTTTTCTAGCAATAAATTAATGATGGTCGGTTTTACCCCCATCTACCCTAACAGTTGAAAAAAAAAATTTTTAATGCAAGTTTTGAGCTAAATTTGTGCCAGATTTTATATCTCAAACCTAAAATATCAACATTTTCCCATATAAGCTTTTTTGGGCGGTATTACCCATCTCCCATTATTCTCAATAGTAAAAGTAGCCTATATCAACGTATATCTATGCCAAATTATTAAAATCGGTTAACTGGTTTAGGCGTGAAAACCAGACAGACAAAGAGAGTTACTTTCGCATTTAAAATATTAGTATGGATGGTATGGATCTACAGCTGAAAGTTGTACCATCAGACCCCAGTATCGTTAAGCACATGCTTATGAGACAAATTAGCGCGCTCTTATGTCCCAGGTCGGCACAAGTGATGTCACCTACATACTCTCGGTCGCCCACTTGTACGCTCGTGAAAACACCGAGATAGGCATGTTGATTCATTGTAAAAAATCGATCTCTTAATCGATTCAAATCGAACATACTAAAATCGATTCTTTTTTAAATCGCACATCGAAAGATCGATTTTCGATTAATCGCGGCATTGTTAAACATGTCTAATTATTATCTAATATACAGTACATAATGAATAACTTTTTACCGTAATACACAATCAATTGCATATTAGTATCATTCAAGTCATAAAATTATATCGCGGTTATATTTTTTTAAAAGAATACTTTGAGTCAGAGATCGAACCCAGGATCTCTTGCTGAGCAGTTACAAACAAGATACACATCAACAGAAAAAAAACAAGATAAAGATTGGTCCGATTGGGGAAGATTATGGATCGTAATCTAAATCCTAAATAATCGATTTATCGATTAATCGGTTTCAAATCGACATGCCTAAATGACATGCCGACTTTCTAATGATAGATCTGGAATAGCACTTCCTTTATCTCTTTTACTTCTGCCTCGTTGGTACACTAGTAATCTGCGTTAGTTAAACAATAATTCGTCCGTTGATAATATGATACCGTTGATTGTATACGGAAATAGGAGAGTCAAATGTAACTGATTCTGTTCGCATCAGACCCCACACGTGTAAGACAAATTAATACGTAATTGTGTTCCGGGCCGGATCAGTTGGTGTCGCTCACAGACTCTCAGTCGCCCACTCATGCGCTCGTAAAAACCGACTTAACTGAAGAGCGTTACAAAAGCTAGTACTTCGCTCAGGTCTCTATGGTTCTTGTACTTTTTTCATTAAACATTTATTAAGGAGTCCAAAGTATAGATTTTCGGACCATAATAATTCAATTAAAAAGCCGGGCACAGACCTCTATCAACTATGAAAGGGAACAGATCTCACTTCGCTACTAGCACTGCGGATTTTAGGGGTGTGCTATGTAAGGCAGGTGGCTAACCTTAGCCGGCAAATGGCCGCTGAATAGAGCTTGGGACTAATTATGAGAAACTAGCCGGTGACCGGTGAGTAGCACGGATTTGCTCGTTATAAATGATAGCAAATTCGGTCGGCATGGTAACCCATCCCAATCCGAACCGCAGTGAGCATAGGTTAATTATTGGTATGGTTTCCAAAAGCACATATGAAGGCTCTTTACAAAGCATCCAAACATATAAAGGCTCTTTACCTAAAATTATGTTTAATTTATCCCAAGCTACCGTAGATAAGTAGTAATAAGATATGTTTGGTTTTTCAAAGCCAAACAGCATTGTTAGTTCGTAAATAAATTACACGTTAGCGTAGCTTTACACAAATAACAAATCTACGAACTTGTTTGTTGAAATATCTGATTTTACTCGTTTGTTATCATATTTAATAACATTGTGGAACTTTTTAGTGATTTAGCGCACATGGTTATTCTTCGCCTGAGAGAAGGTAAGGTTAGCGTCATAAATTAGTGAGGAAAAGTTTTACTGGTGTTGTAACACACGCCTAATCATCCTAACCCACACGCTAAATAAATTAACATTAGCTTCAATCTACTACTTCCAAAATCATAAGCCAAATAAGTTTCGACTTGGATATTTCTACAAATCTTCTCTTTGCCGAAATATAATAACTTACTAAATCCTGTCAACAATAACAAACAGTTAAAAGTCTTAAGCAAGTAATTTAATGTCGGGCGAAAAGCCAAAAGCAAGTCTATCAAAATTATCATGATTACCAGTCTGCTTATGAAACAAAAAACGCAAAAAAAGACTAAAGAACATACGATATATCTTGAGTCCGAGTGGCCAAAGTCGCAATAGAAAGCTTGTGCCAGTAAAGTTTTTAGTTACATAACACAAAGCTCACCTTCGTCCCTGTACAATCTATACTTCGCAGTAAGGCGAAAATAACATTGATATTATCACATTGGAAATAAGCAGACAAAGTAAGCTAAATGCCTACTCATTTCGCAACGCAAAAACAACAATCTACAAGGTTAATTTTATTCCATTTGATGAAAAAGTAAAAGTGTAATTGTGCTCTAACGTTTATTCCGGCTCAAGCACTCCAAACCGTGATCTGCATTGTTTGATGGTAGCCTAAGAAAGTTAAACTACCCAAATATCCGTAATCTGGCTATTTTAACACATGCACATGAAACTTCTTACATATTTTATGTGATAAATCACATAACGCAAGGTCTAAAATTAATTTTACGTATTGTTGATATTTCTAGGAAATGCGTTTCGCTAAAGGATACAGGAACATTATATTTATAACAAATATAATTTAATAATTTACCATAAAATAATTTATGAATTGTGACAACGTCCCAATTAGGTACCAATGCAGAATTGACCGCTTCTTCTTAGGTTTCAGATTGTTTTGGTGACATCCACCGAGACACATGATTTATAAAACTTGAAGTTTCACCTAATGCTAACTGATACCTAGGTATCAGTTAGCATTAGGTGAAACTATGCGTGCGCTAGCGCAGAACTACAAAATTAAGATAATTCCATACACAAGCAGAATTCTGCAATGCGAACACCTCACTCGAAATCTCAATCGAGATTTATATGAGAAGATTCATAAACCTACGGTCCTGGACTCCTATCACATAAAGCCCAGCTCCGGAAAAGTAGGTACAACCATTCTAGGTATGATTTTGAAATTCTGAGTATTCTTAAAACTATTTAGTTCAGATCATGTGGAAGTGTAGTGTAGCTACTTAACCCATAGGCAAACAATTAAGTTTGGAAAGAGTTTTCTAACTGTTCTCGTTTCCATTGTGGTACTGTGCACATGACTCCCGCGGCCTTGCTGGCTGCGGCCACCTTGACAGTGTTAGATTAATGGTAGTGTCGCCCGCAGGTATTTTTGCAGCCTCGAGAAAGTAAGAAAGATTACCAACACTTTTTCTACCTCTATTAGGCATTATCATTTGTCAGAGAGACGCTGGATATTAGGGAGCACTGCACACAAGAACACGATTAAACCTGGAAGTATCTTAGTTAATTAACAGCTTACGACTTTGCCTTTTTTTAAACGATTTAGATTTAAAATAGTTTGACGTTAATAAAATACGAATGTTAATAAACTCTGTATAATAATATTCAATGAGAAAATGAATCATGATAACAGAATCAAACATTTTGCTTGATTCAGCTAGCGTCTTAAGTCTAGTTCTGGGTTTAACTCTACGTCAGTCATTATATTATTTTAATTTAATTTATAAAAGCGCTTTGAACTTGCCACAGAAATTAAACTTCCTTTTCAAGGGCTCATAGTTACCACAAACCCAAACATGCACCCCACTACAGATTGCATATTCTGCCAAATATAAAAAATAATAAATATTTCACAAGCTCCTAATAATAATTGTGGAATTCTCGGGTGACCTGAGTGCACAGCCAAACTGTGAAATTCTAAAAACCTCTAAGTGTATTAAAACACACTCCTTAAAGATACTTTTAGTTTTAATAAACAGTTACACGTTTCAGTAAACGCATTTCTTTTTTCGTGGGTAATAATATCAACGTGAAAATTTTTAGCTTATGGCAAACCTTGTCACGTTCCGTCATTAGACGTAGGTACTGCGTAAACGTGTAACATCGACTGTTCGGCAAATATAAATAGGTAGAAGTTGTAAGTGGCAGGGCGGGGAAACAAGATAATGTTGCGAAAGGAAGCTTCATATTACGCCGGTCGTATCGTATACTCCACTTATAACAACACAGCCTTTGCTGTTACGAACCGCCATAAAATGCTATGTCTTTTCTCTTTTTATAAGAATCTCGATAAATGAAATTAAGCTGAGATTAAATACTTGTATTGAGTTTTATGCTGTTTTGGGCACATAACATTGGGATGGATTTATGAACGGGCCGATTAGTGTACTCAGTTCAAATGTCATAATCTCATACGGCAGAGGGCACAAAAGGAAAAAAACCGTCACCCATGATACACGCGATACGCAAAGGCCGTGAGGTCGATTCCTACTTCTATTTTCTACAAGGTGAGATGAAAATATTATTCCTGAAAATTTTCAAAGTTCCCTAGTGCAGTGTGATACACTAAAAATGTGAAGAACTAATGAAACTTAAGAACTCAATGTGAGTTTCTTTGCGAGAGATTTATATCTCCTAGGCTAATGATATCCAACTTTATGACGTCATCTGCCGGTTTCTACTAATTGCGTTTTGAAAACGGTTAGATGCGCTGAACGTGTATGGGTAGGAAAACTTTCAGCTTTCATGTAATTTAGCTGCATACCTACATATACTAAAATGAATGAGTTGACGCGACCCCTGTTCATCGTCTACAGTTAATAGGTACATGGGAAAACCTTAGCTTAAGACTTGTTGATAAATGTCATTGACTCCGGGCATTTATTTATTTATGACTAAAACTGTGTACCTACTGATGCTGTTTTCTCATCCTCATATGAGTAATAGAAGAACCAAAACAAAAGCAATCTCATGATAAACCTGCATGAGGATAATGCACTACAACAAAAAAGGTAGGAAAGCATGACAAACTTCTTTTTGACGTAACGTTGAACGATGGCAACCATTCCTTTCCAGGCTAGAAAAGCTCAAATATCACAGTGGCCATTAGTTATGGCAATCGGAGCGCCGGATAGCACCACTAACCCGACGAACACATTCATAAAACCGGCTAATTGATTTTTGTGAGCGAGTGATTAACGAGCAGCCTGCCTTGTCTCTTGTATTTCCGATGTTTGATTTTCATTTCAATTTGTCCTTGTGCTATCATTTAGAGCTTAGGGATTTTCCGGGAATTGACGTTTTAATTGGATGATCTTAGGAACTTTGAGATAATTTCTACTTACCGAACTAAAATATATAAAAAAACTTATTTTTCAGAAGCATTTCGATTCTTCGCCGCCAACAAACGTATAAATTAGCTAATCTAACCATAACCGATAGAAATAAATCACAGCACAGGCATAAGACACTTTAACAGAAACATACAACAAAGCAAAAGAAAATCTAAGCAATATTTACGTAAACAAAATCTTATTGAAAATTAATGAATAAGTGGAACGGACAATCACATAAATTAGCTGGTTTCTAACTAAGGTTATTCCTTGTACTATGAGTAAGTACCACACGACAGTTACCAACTGAAGTGTCAACCCAGCACACCTAGACTAAAGCCAATTTAGAATGTTGGTTTTCTAAATTGACCTGACCGAGAATCGAACTGGAAACCTTCCTCGCTTCCGAGGTAACCTTCTTAGCACAGAAATGACCTCCGTAGCAGAGAAGCGGGTGGGTCAGACTTTAGAGACGCGCCAGGTCTCAGAGGTCCTGGGTTCAATATGCAAAACGAATTTTACTTAATTGACGCCGGTCTGAGAGGTGTGGTACCGTCATTGTTTCCAATATCTGTAGGTAACATAAGTGCTTTAGCTTGAAAATTAGAGCATTGTGTAGTGTTGTTATTTTATCACAGACTAGCGGCCGCCCGCGGCTTCGTGTACACGGTCTTAGACTTTTCTAGCAATAAATATAGCATATGTTACTCTAGGTGAATGTCGCTGCCCAATAGTGAAAGAATTTCCGAAATCGTCACGGTATTTTTTGAGTTTCTTATTACAAACATACAAACATAAAATATCTTTCCTCTTTATAATATTAATGTAGATTATTAGTAGTTTTTAATATCCAAATAATTCTATATTATATTTCAGATTAAATTCGCAAAATAACTGACTAAACTAGGCTTAGTTCAGCTTCACGATGTCCAATTGGACGAAATTTCACTATTAATCCATTAATGGGCGCCGCGACTGAGTCATTTAGTTAAAGTCTTGAAAACTAAGTCATCTTCTTTTTATAAGCACTAAACATTTTTCTAATTAATATTAGAATCCTTGACGAGGATTCTAAACACCTGTGTTTAATTTCTTAAGACTTAATATCAGCAACAGCGAATTAAATGTTTGAATAAATTTAGTTTATTATTTTTTACGTGACATACCCACGAGAAATTCTCTTTGGTAAAAAACACCTTTGCATTAAGTTCAAAGGGTAGGCAGAAGCGTAACGATTTAAAGCTTAGATTTAAACGTTTTAGAAAAAATAAATCTACTCATAGCCGTGAATCTCGTTCAGAAACTACATAAAAGAAAATGCAGAGGCAAACAATGGTGACTTTTTGTGGGTGCCGGTGCGCTCTGCCGGCGGTTACCGGAACTAATGGCACATTCCACATAAATAAAGGATGAGAATTGAACAAAAGGTTTTTTACGCGCAAGCTTCAGATTCAGAAAGTTCGCGTAAAGGAAAATGGTACACAATTATCTTCTGCTACCTATCATCTGTCACCGGCGAAACGAGATTGTTAGGATTCGGGATTTATTTCTATGATTTTTATTTTTACGTGCCAAACTTAGTCTATCTTAATATACTCGTATTATTAATATTTGCTTGATGGGCTTAAAATTCATTGTTTGATACTTCTTCTCTGATACTTTTTTTTGGGATTGAAAGTGCTTTCTGTTTTTCCAAGACCTATAATAGGTACTAGATACGAATAAATCAAATGTCATTCAATTTCAGATACATTTGGCAGCTCTGAACTGATGGAGAAACAAATATTCTCCAACTACATTTCCGTAATTATAATAGTAGGTTATTCAGAATAACTGGTAAGATCCGTACGCACATTGCTATTTGTTTGTTACGAATGATAGAAATAGTTTCAATTGAATTCATGAATTACCGTTTCAATATATTTTAAGACACGGAAAGTCACAGAGCACCGAACACCCGTGTTCTATTTTGAAGTTTTATCAATTCTCACAAGATACTGGCATACTGTAACTTTGATAAAGAAGCTTAATTTCCATTACAATAAAAAGAAAAACCGGTCAGGTGCGAGTAGGACTCGCGTGGAGAGGGTTCCATACGTTGGGCTCATAGGTCACAATAAACTTTTTTTTTTATAGTAGCGCAGTATATTGGCTCCTCCCAGCCTGATGGTAAGCAAGAGAAGAACCCACATCGCGATGACAACGGATTTGATATCAAAATATCCTATCCGTTAGCATCGCCATACTGGCCCGCAAGATGTTTCTTCACGCTCCTTTTGAAGGAGGAAACACATGAGCCGGCAACGAGTTCCACTTCTTTATGGTCCGACAAAGATAAGAGTTACCGAACTTTTTGGTTCGTGATGGAATATTTTCCACGGTGAAGCGATGACATCGTTGGCCGGCTCTTGTGGTTCTGTGTAGGAAAGGAGAGGGTGGGATAAGGGAAAATAGTTCCTCAGAACACTCCCCATGATAAAGCCGATAAAAGACACTTAATGAACCCAAACTAAACAATTATTTATCAAATTACCTACGTAAATAAATTACAGTTGTTGACGTCGATTTTTAAAGTAATTAATTCTTCTTTAGATAATTTACTTTGCTTTGAAACGTGTTCATGGTAAAAGGTTATTAGATAATTAAATACTTCTGGAACCTGGTAAGTACTCGCATGAAAATACTATATATGGCTGAAAATAATCACATGGCACAGGTAGGTAACATTAAAAAAAACGTAAATTTAACAAAACAACCCTATTTTTTTAATCCATGTACTTCTCATAGGTTTTCCTGTAATCTATAGGTAAAGAGCTATATTCCGCATTAATTTCAAAATTTTTAGCCTAGCAGTTTCGGAGATAAGGGGGGGAATGGTCAATTTTCGCCTATTTTCTTAAATAACTTAAAAACTATTTATTTCAATATTATAAATGATACATATTTGCAATCCTTACAGCAAGATCTTTCATTTGATATGTCACACAATATGATTGGCACATTTTTTTTTTTAATGTTGTGATTTACCCTCCAAAAGTGACCCCCAAATTCATAATTTATTTACTTACGTTACACATGCACCTTTGGGTCTTTAACTTACATATGTGTACCAAATTTCATCTCAATTGGTCCAGTGGTTTCAGAGTAATCGGCTGTGACAGACGGACGGACAGACAGATACGCGAGTGATCCTATAAGGGTTCCGTTTTTTCCTTTTGAGGTACGGAACCCTAAAAAAAAAAGAAAAAGTTGTATCCAAAAATATATTCTAAATTACGATGCTTTAGTAGGAGATTGCCTTTTATTATATTAATCTCTATAAGCTACAAATATCAACGTTCTACATTCACTACCTACGTTGTATTAGTTCGTAGTATAACCACATTAGTAGCAGCTCGACCCGTAGCATCAGATTACGATTCAGTAATTTTAAGTGGAAAACAAACGGAAAAAAACAATAATAAACGTATTTTCGCTTGTTGTTATTATCACACAACACACACTCTGCATTTGTAGATAAGTTAACATCAGATCAGGTTACTGACAATATAATTAGAGCTGTTCATCCAAAACGTCATGATTCTGGGATCCAGTTGTTTTCGGCACAGGAAACCCTAATGAGAGTACTTAGTACCCGACCAAAGCTTCGGCTTCGGCCAAATACAGCCAAAAATAAAAAAAAAACTGATTCATTTCATAATGGCCGCAATTTCTATCGTTCTTACCAAAAACCGAAATCAATTTAAGTTAATTACGCCGTTAAGATACGGCGTCCTCACATCAGTCCTAGAGATAGCTGAAATCACAATTCATTATACCTACCTACAGCTATTCTACAAATACTATCTTCAATTACAAAGTCTTAAACTTATTATTATTTTGTAGTCAATCTTAAGCAAAACACTTTACTTTACTTAAACTTTTAAGCCTTCGGCTTCGGCATCAAATTTCTTTCGGCCTTCATTCGGCCACTACCTACTAACGAGAAGCGATACATCAAGTGCGTACGCGAGGCGGCGGCCATCGGAAATTACGTTTTTAATCTGTTCCGGCCCTCTTAGCCACGTCATTTTTGCTCTGGTAACATTTTGCCGGGAGACAATTAGAGATCCTTAGGCCAAGCATGCGCAATAATACGTCAAATTTCTCGCATTAGACGAAAACAGTTTTGATACTGTTGATTGGCTAATAGCACACCGCACTCGTATTTTCAGCCAATCAGCAGCTGACGCACTAACTTCAATCGAGTTTGACGTTTGTGAAGAGCGCGATAAAATTTAGTCGCGTGGGAAAGGCCTGCCTAAAAGCCTTTGCTCTAGGGGAAGGTACTTAGTGTCCATCACTACATAGTATAAAACAAAGTCGCTTTTTCTGTCCCTATATCCCTTTGTACGCTTAAATCTTTAAAACTACGCAACGGCTTTTGATGCGGTTTTTTACAAGCTTTTTTAATAGATAGAGTGATTCAAGAGGAAGGTTTTTATTTGCAATAAATAATAGAAAAGCCAATACTTCTAAGTATTTACACAACATCCGTGCGAAGCCGGGGCGGGTGTCTAGTACACTATAAGACCCATATGATTTTTTGTTGGAGTATAAACAAAAATATAAGTAATTAACATTGGTACGGTTAACACCTAATCAGGGTAAACATTTTCAGTTCTATATTATTGTTTCTATAGTTTCTAGACAAAATTTTCAACCGATGGTACGATTCCCAAATAGCGTACATAGCCAGTGAAATTAATTCATTTATTCTGAACTGTAAACTGGGGCCCGGTAGCGCCCTTTTGAAATATTCACGTTCAAAAAGGATTAGAGGCTGGAGTAAGTCCAAAAAAAATTGACTATCTTGGCAATTTATGCGTGTGTATTTAAACTATGCGGTCTTCACTTCATATAAAAAATATACCAGGTTTAACATCCTTTATTAGGTTAGTTGGTACGTTTCTAAAATCCAAAATTAGTACTCGCAGACAAGGTACGTATTGCAACTCCACAACAATCTTCAGAGTGGTTTAGGAGACTTTATGTTTAATACAAAAAAAATGTTGACTGTTATAATAATAAACAAATAAATAAAAATATCTACGAGAAACGGCCTTTGATATTGAACGCTTGCTAATGTATTATTACCTTTCCTAGAAATTGTGAATCTTTTAGAGTATGTGAGGTCAGTCGAAAGCGAAAACAAATTGATTTTCATAAGTATTATTTACTATTATATGTAGGACCCTCCTGTTACGGAATATGTCATAATAAAATATGACATACAGTAGGTACATACTTAACTATCTCACTACGTGATCGCAATCTCATTGTTGGTTGTGTTGCAGTAAATGGGTTATTCTAGCGTGACGCAAAGAGTCCTTTAGTAAGATATACGTCACGCATGGACCCTTCTCATATCCGACGGCAAATTAAAATGTAGCGGAGTGCGAAAAGTTGGCGTGTCCCACCGATGGAGACTTATGCGCCGAATACAAACGCGGTAATGGCTAGACGTTACATTCGTCCCGCAGTATGTTCCACCAAGGGATGGTCATATAGCTGGTTAACAGGTAACAGTATGGGCAGGTTCATTTTGAAATCGAAGGTCGTTGCTGCCGTATGCCATTTTCAAGTTTATTAGGTACCTACTAAAATTAATCTGGATGCACTATTTTTTTTAAAACACCCCATGACTGTCAGCTGTTTTAGTTGATTTTAAAAAGTTCCACCATTCCACAATTTACGACATTTGACCCACGTAGATACAAGTTCATAGTATTTAAGTATAAGACCAGGTTCGAAGCTACTTTAAAGGAATGAAAGAACTGTGAAAGAGGGTCTGACCTGCCTACCTATACCTACTTATGTTAAACTATTGTCGATTAGGTTTTTGGTTGATCGGTAGGTATCTTACCAAACGAAAACTCAACCAAAGTACGTAGGTACCTATAAGTACAACAAACTCGCTCTCTCATCGTAACGGAAACGCCATTATAAACCACGAAACATTTAGCTTAGGTAAACTTTAAGTGCAAATTCAGCCGAGTCTGGAACTCAGTTTAAGAAACCACGTATAAAATTTCCTCGTGGAGTTTTGAATATTTCAATTCGGAAGTGCATTCAAGTGCAGGGACCGTGAACGGTTGGCGGGAATGTGGAAAATAAGACTTGCACTTAGGAATCGGAATACGTACAGACTACATTATTCACCGCACAGTGAAAATCTATTAAGTCGCTGTCATTCAGGACGCCAATTTTTAACCTATCAAAACGAAGATTCAACCAGAATTCCGTAGAAGTTAGTGGACGGAAAAGCATGGTCGATCCGATTTATTGCCGATTGTTAAGTGAACTTTGTAGTGTAAATTTGGTGTTCAATAGTAAGTACCTAATAACTTAATAAGAGTCTATAAAATGGTCGATAGTGCCATACACGAGCTTAAACCGGGTCATTGGCATCCTTGGAACGCCCTAAAGATAGATAACCGAACATCTATCAGTCATACCTACCTACTCCAAAACATCTTGATAACCCTACAGTTAACGATGTATAGTCATTGTTTCGATACACTTATCGATACAAATGCAAAATGTTTATTTCCCATCTAGCATTAGAATAAAAATGCAGAACTGTTTTCCATCGATTTTGGTATAGGTATAATTAACGTTTGAAAACAGACCTACATATCTCACCATAACATGTGAGTCACGCATTAGTCGCAAACATGTAGGTATGTAGGTACCTATTTGGCGAACTGTAGGACATTATTAACATATATATGTATATTCGCAAATCGAAATACTGTACCAAATCAATCTCTAAATAATAGCAGCAATCAAAAAGTAATAGGTACCCACGTTTATCGCTCACTGCCAGCTTTCTCCTCGAAAGACTAACAGTTAGTCTTCTCACTTCTAACTGTAAGACTTAGTTGTACCAAGTTTACTTTATCGGTAAATGACGAGTTGACGATTGTTAAATTGTTTTATTCCAAAAAATATATATAATAAGTAACTGACAGTCTTGACAACTGTCAAAACGTCAGTTATCGTTTAAGGTTGCGTTCCACTAAGCGCTCAAAACGCTAAAAAGCTCCATTAGCCGTTCCACAAGGCGACCGCGATCGTTGTGGTTGCGGCGAAAACGTCACTCATGACGTCATTACTTTCGCTCACGCCATGCTCAAAACGACCCATCATAAGACGTGGGTCGAAGTGGACGTTAAGAAAATTTCGACGCCATATTTAAAATAGTTTTGACATATGATTTTTAAAACTCGGAAAATAGCGGCGATTAAATTCACTAAAATTGTTTAATATGATTTTGTATTAAATCATGTAAATAATTAACTGTGTTCCTTGATAGTCTAAATGAGAAAATCAAGAAGTATGTCTTTTTTATGCATAGTAAATCGCTAACTGTAATTTAATATTTATGTTTAATCTTATCACTACTTACTCCATTATTTAATCATAAAAATGTTTAAACGGTATATGTAATTATTTTTATTAAATAAAGACAATTAAAATATAATGTATATTTATAAAGCAATTTAAGTCTAATATTATATTAAAAAGTTTCAGAATTCAGTGTAATGTGTGTTAAAAAACCTTTCACCTGAAATGACTTTTGAATTCTTCGGAATAAAGATTAATTACATTTTCATAATCATTAATTCGTGGCCGAAATTAAAATTTTGTAAAATTGCATTCCACTCTTCATCTGAACTAGATGAAGTAAGTAGTTTCTGGAGCATTGCGATGTACCAACAAATATAATAACTGCCCTTAGTGGAACGCACCCTTATTAGACTAACTGTTAGTCTTCTCACTTCTCACTGTCAGGCTTTTTCCCTTTAAACTAACTGTTAAACTTCTTCCTAACAGCGTCACTATAGTATTCTCCCGTCTCACTGTTAGTCTTCTCGTCATTATACTAAATGATAATCTTCTTACTTCTCGCTGTTAGTTTTCTCACTTCTCACTGTTCGTTTTCTCCCAATTGACTAATTGTTAGTCTTTTCCCGATTAGACTCAACAGTAAGTGGCTAAACACACCCAACCAACCGAACCTACATATCAATATCTCGTGAATGAACAGAAAATATATCAAGTGTATGATTTAATCAAAACATCTTACGCGAACGCGAGCGCAATTCAAATCATAAATTAAAGCATAATCAGAGAGACGGAACGAAAGTTCCCAAACGGCCACACAAATGATCACAGCCAACGTTGTTATTGTCCCCAGCATTATTCCAAGCACAACCATTCCGATGAATGCCCAATTTTCGTTTTTCGCTTCATTAAGTAATGCTTTAATTCTGAAACAATGTAAATTAGCCGACAATGCGAAATTGATTATAAGCTAAATTCATTTCCCGATATTCATCAACGTTCAACTTAATTTTGAGTAAGCAATTTGTGAAATCTTCGCGGAAAGTTAGACTGAAACAAATGCGGTTTGGAGAGTTATTATATTGTTGGGTAGAAAGATATTTATCTTTCTGCTTGTTCGTCACGTCACGTCAGGCTTTGAGAAAGCAAAGGGACCTGGGATTCAAGAGACTAAAATGGGGATTTATTAATATTTCACTCACGTCACGATCATTGATCCGCGTCGTCTTCGTAGGTACTTATAATCAAATGGCGATTTCTACGTAGAATAGAAAACATAATGCGACAGCACAAAAGTTTTGTTTAGGTTGTGCCAACAGAATCGCTACCAATGTCTATCTAATTCAGTGTGCCTACTTAAGATTATTGATGTCCTTGACTTTATAAGCTTGACAAATTTCACCAGATTTGGGAACACCAGAATTGGGGAGCGGGCTGGATCAAAAATACCAGATTGTTAAATAGCTATTAAAAAATACTGGACACATAATTTTTCATTTGCTAAATTAATACAATAATAGGTAGGTACTATAAAAACGAAGCCAAGTTGCGGGCTAAGGGCTCATTACGTTATTGTTAAGTCATAATAAATATATCGCCGTTATTTTTTGACAAAATGGAAGATGTAAAACTATGTGTCCCTTATTTTTAGATAATCTAAAAGACCGACTAAAAACTTTTTTTATTCCACTTCCCTTTTGCCTACATTTCACAAAACAGTTAAAAATATTGTTACTATAGGAAACAATATGTTTTAACTGTTTTAAGGTTTTTCGTTAAGAAAGAACAATGACGAATATAAAACAATTTAATATAGGAAGCAAACGTAGCAGAAGTGAGATACCTAACGAACTTTGTTAATTAACCAGATGAGCACAATTAAATCTTGAACAAAGTGGCGCCCCTTGACGGAATGCGAGAGCGCGCCTTCTATAGGAAATCTCTTCATATCCTATTTCTACTTTTGAATAACTTTAATTAGCTGAAATCGGATCAAGTATCCGAAACGATCCTTTACTAAGGGCTCATTTTCTCAAAGTAGGTACTTTGATTAAAAATAACAGTCCAATAAAGAAATATTCGGCTGGTTTTGTGAATGTTTACATTTATAAGGTGTGGCGGGGCTATTTACCTAATCTTCTTTGTCAGACACAAAATGTAATAGGTATCAAAATTTAATACGAACAAATATTGTAGTTACCTACTCTAACTAGAATAAAAAGTCTTCTGCTAATTATGAAACCCATAAAAAGTTCTTATTTTAAAGACCTTTTTATGGGTTAAATGGGACATAAATAGGTTGTTGAACATAAGTAGAATCACTTTGCATTGTATTCAATGACGATTCAAAAGTGTTATATGTAACCTACTTGAATAAAGAAATATTTGATTTGTTTGAGTTTTAAGATGTCGAATATAGTTAGAAAAATCTCTATTCTAGAAATTTTAACAATTACTTATTTAATTTCTCACAAAATCATCCTATATAATACGTCGCGGCGAGCGCAAAACCGCGTATGTATCATTTTCAATAAAGATGAATTTTGTCTGTTATTTCATATTATTTCAATATAAATTAGAACTTACGGAAAAACCTACTTACGCGGTATTGCACGTTCGTCGAATTTATGTAGTTGGTTCAGTTCAGAGGTAATGATCGTAACTGAGGGTCTACTCCCAAAAACGCAACGAACATACGAAAGGTTTCGTTTTTGAAGATTAATCGAAAGTTCGGGAATTAAAACGTGTTTTTTTATTTTTATACGTAATATATTGTTCTTTAGTCAGATTCGAAGTGAATAAGTGACGGTTATGAGAATTAAAAATTTCTATCCGATTTCGGATACGACATATTAGTAGGCGTACAGGCGTACTCACAAAAGCGAAATGAACAAACGAAAGGTTTCGTTTATTGAAGATTAATCGAAAGTGCGGGAGTTAAAACCTGCTTTTAGATTGCATGAATAATATTGTTTGATTTAAAACGCTTTAGTCGTTTTCGCAGTCAATTGTTTACGATTATGAGAATTATGCATTGCTATCCGTCGTTAGCAGTCCTGACCTTATAAATTTCTGATTTCTCGTGTTTTTGTTAGTCTTCATATAATTTGTTCCCATGTGTAATTTTTGACATAATGTCACTTTTTTAATTATTTACGCTATATTACTTGCTATTGCTTAAGAGATCAAATAAAACAAAATTAAAGTCTTACACTAGAATGTATCATTGTTTTATTTTCTTCCTAGAAATAGTTACAGCTGGCTCAGTTTCATATTCAATTTCTACCCGTGGTTTCTTCTTACCGACTAACTTCTCAGCAACATCCTGCAAAAAAAAAACAAACAATTATTACTTAATCCATAATTACATACATTTAAACAATCACTGGTTTGTTTATGATAGTTGTACTAAATACAAATTACAACGTAATTTTAGGACATTTCTATATTAATTAAAAATATAATTTTTTGTTACAAAGTAGATATGGTCGAAAGCATATCAGTCACACACACACACATTTTGGTTTTGCACCGCCGCCCTAAGATCGTGGATATAAAGACTAAAACTTAACTGCAAGTGTTTACCTTTGACATACTACTGTTCACTATACCATACGACGTATTTTACGTAAAAAGTAAACTTCTACTCCGCTCGTGTAGTCAAAGTTTAAAAAGCCAATTTAGATAAACCCAGATACATACCTCAATATCAGATGTTTCTGACTCAAAGTCACTACCAACATCTGCGCCTTCCTTCCTTCCAGAATCACTTTCCTAAAACAAATATTTAGAATAAATAAACTCCAAAATAAGAAATGTAGTAACAAAGAGAATACAGTTATTTCACATCTATGCTCAATAGTTTTAGGCTAGGTATAATAGGTAATTTTACATCAATTGGGTCTGTTTAATTCTCTGTAGTTAATTTTTAACATGATTCTGGTAGAGGCTAGTCAAAACTCTACACGAACTTTAGTTTAGATGACCTTTGAAAAATGTACCAATAACTTTTTCACTCATTAAAGTGTTCACACTAAATTTTCAAAAAAAATTGACTCCACTTAAAAGTCTAGTTAATATTTAACTTTTAAGAAATTTGACTTATCACACCTTTGGTAGTAAAAGGGTACAATTATTGTCAACTGCCTTAAAAACAAAATTAATATAATAAAATGACTGAAAGTTCTTAATTCTTGTAAAGCACATGTCTAAAAAGAATAGTTTTTTTTTAAGACATCACATACATTGCTCTGATTCTGTTAAGTAGCTTAAGCACTTGTTTTACAGAAATCAGAAACAACGACGGTACCACAACTCCCAGACCCGAGACAATATGGAAAAGTTCGTTTCCCGACCGGGGATCGAACCCGGAACCTCAGAGATGGCGCTCGCCAACGTCAGGCCCGCTCGCCTCTCGGCTACGGAGGTCGTCAAAAGTAAATAGTTTATGTCTTGCAAAGGAGGACAACTTTAGACTAAAGCTAACAGAGCTAGACCACATTAAATGCCAAAAATATCTTAAAATGGCTCTCCTATGAAATTGCAAAATCTGCAATCACATCCAAAGGTGTGATATTAAAACAAACCTCATCTGTATCCATATCAGTGTCTGCCTCAACAAACTCATCAGTTTCCTCGACGGCCTGCAGCTCTCTCACCAGCTCCGGTTCCATCTCCATTTCTCTCTCATCTTCTTCCTCGTCATCTTTTTCACTCTCACTTTCGTCAGACAATTCTTCTGCCTTTAGTGCAGCATCAAAAGCCATTTGTGGGAAGTTGTAAATATCATTGTACTGAAAACAAATAAATGCATCAGAGACTTGAAAACATACACAAAAAAGAAACCTCTAAAAATTGTTTTTGCTTTGTTTCAAATACATAAATTTAAAAAACTCAATATCCTCAAATTAATGTTCATTAATGTATTATATAAAAATTTTGACAATTCTTTTTTTAAATGTTCATTGAAGTCCAAGGATGGTTTTTACGGTGAGAAAAATTCAAACAATTGCCGGGAAAACTATAAAGACAGCCCTTTTCTTTTTCTAGTAGAAACATTTTTTTAACTAAAATTTAGAGTCAAACCACATTCCAAATCTTTTTGACAGGACGAAGTCTGTCAGGTCCGCAAGTGTAGTATAAAAAGGGTACTACATTTATTTATTGTTTTTACAATAAGACTTAATAAGGTACAAGTAAATGAGATAGAACATTTAACTTTCACATTTAAATACAACCTGACCGGACATGACCAAGAGGACATGAAATTTAGGGTGCATATAAAATCTTATATAGCTATAGTAGCTGGATAGCAAGATGTAAATCCAAACACACATTCATAGATATGTTCTCAGATTTGAAAAGGCTTGTTAAGGAATATCACTCTTGTGTTATTTGTTCTGCTTGTAATTCAAAGACTATATGCAACACATTTAAGACCACAGAAGAAATCAAGCATTGTCACAAATTGCAATATCTACGCTTGTTGGAAAATAAATCATTATTATTTTTTTACTATCATCTTGTTTTCCTGCTAAAATTAAAGGAACTGATTGCAGATAGGAGAGGGAAAAAAAGAAAAATAAAAAAATCTTGTTTTCCCTAAATAACTTAGAACTAAAACCTACCGTCCCCTTTTTGAGCCTCTCCAAAAGTTGTTTCTCAATAGCATTATCTATTCGAGCAGCAACCAAAGCTTTCTCTTCCCTTCGTCTCTCGCGCCTCTCTATTTTACGTTGTATTGGAACTAGTTCCTTGCTGTAATTTCAAGCACATATTTAATAATAGAAATAAACACAATATATAAAGTATTAATGTACATAGTATTGAATAATTTAAAACTTTTGGTTGTAGGTTGTAGTAGTTCTTTGTAGAATTTTTTGATTGGTTGAACAAGACGCAAGAATGAAGAAAGACAAACAACTTGTATTTACCAAGACCTAGAGTCAAAAGTAGATGTCAATACTGGTTAGCAAACTACTTTAAGTTACTTACACACGTCTTAATTTTAGTTTTCTCATCCTTATGAGATACTGAGTGATTTTTACAAATCTTTGCTTGCATTTTGCTTTAATAAATGCTGGCCAATACAACAGATTTTCATTTATTTGGTGTATTGCCTTCTCAAAGTTTCTGGATAGTTTTACTTTTTCCCATTGTTTTGCCGGAAACATTACTCTGTGGAATAAAAATTACACATTGAATAAATTTTTAAATTTGTTCTATCACAAAATATTACTGAACACATCAATGTAACTATGGTTACTTATATACCTTTCAGCAGTCCTCATGTATAAGTAAATTATTCCATTCTCTTCTCTAATAGTGGCGTATTTACTATTCGCAAGAGGGCAAGAGGCTCTGCTACACAATCCTGTGAGGTTATATTCATTGCGGCAAAACTGCTGTGTTTTCGTCCTTTAAATGGTAAAAAAACATAATTTCAAAGTTTCTATCACTAGTAAATGAAATCACAAGTTATAAAAATATATGCAATGTCCAATACTCACGTAACTTTGTGAGAACAGTGCCTTTTATTGATGATGGCCCATACAACCTGTCAAGAAGGAATTTTCATAAAATGTGTTATCTAATGAATTAAATATAATAGGATGGCAAATAATATACGAAACTCACATCATCATGCTGCATTTTTTAAAAGGAATAGCGGAATATTTATTATACAAAAATAATAATTCACATGTGCAACATGCTTTGTCAGATGTCAACGTAAAATGTAACGCACGAATTAATGTCACTGTCACAGTCGTCAAATAAAAACATTGGTCTGAGAATAAAAATTACTACAATCTATGGATTATAGTACATGGTGAAGAGCATTTGAATATAATCTTACATAGTAATCCGATTCTTATACAGGGAAAGCCACGTATTTTAAAATTATGATCCAATTATTAGTTTATAAATTAAATGTTAATGGCATGTTGCTTTATACTGATAAAATAATCTACAGAGTGTGAGTTGTTCACGAATGACGCATCATTGTTTCAGACCCAGTTATGATGAAACATAATTTTGGTCTCCGTGGAATCTTATGAAAGCTATAAAACACAGAAGACCCATGGTCTACCGTAAATTGTATAAATTCTCACCTCAAATTACATAGTCAGAGGTAGACTTAGCTTAAGAAGTTTGGTTGGCATCGTAGATTTATTTTAATCCTTTAAATACAAAAAACAATGGATGCTTTTTGCTTTGATGGTTGGATTGTGTTGAGAATTATGATGGAAAACATACGGAACATGCGAAAAAAGCATGGTCGGTTTTGATACAAATTTAGATTTCGTTTTGTATTTTGGGTCTCGACATTACATGAACGGATGAAATTGAACAAGTTAAGTGGGCCGAGGAACAACTCGTAAATTTGGAATAAAATTATAATGTTTACAAAATCAAAGAGGTAAATTAAACATTGAAACACTAAAAAATATATCATGAAAAAACCAAGTATTTTCTTTTTCCCAGACGTAAAATTATCCCTGATTTCAATAAAATACACTTTAAAAAAAAATTTTATTTTCTGTAAATAACCAAGATCCATAGTGTTAGTAATAATAAAAACTTATATCGATATTCATATTTAATGAATAATGTGTGCGTTCTTGTGATATCACACAAATGCGCAACAAGTGGACAGTCTCCACTGTCGGCGATGACCCTCAAAACATTATTGCGGCAGCCACGCACTCGTCTCAACAGTGAACCTGCTTTCTTTCTCAGGATGGCTGAATTTAACTTTGTGAATAGAATAGAATAGAAAATAGAATAGAAAATATCTTTATTCATGTAAGCTTCACAAAAGCACTTATGAATAGTCAGTACTAATAAAGTATTCTACCGCCGTGTTCGGAATGTTGATCATGTCGAGAAGAACCGGCAAGAAACTCGACACTTACTCTTTTCAAATATAACAATGTGTCCTTAAACTAGGTACATAAATAAAGTATACAAAGCTATAGTAAGATTTCAAAGAATTAAGTTATTCTAGACCCATACATTTTTGTCATTTAAATAATCATCAATTTTGTAGTAGCCCTTTTTTATTAAACAATTTTTAACATGAGACTTAAATCTATGCATGGGCAACTGGATAACATTTTCAGGTAACTTGTTAAATAATTTAACGCTTAAACCCACAAAGGAATTACTTATCTTATGTAGTCTTAGATATGGAACAGCAAGCTTGTGTTTATTTCTAGTGTTAAAGTTATAGAAGTGTGAATAAACACTACGTAGTAAGCTATCATTAAATTGCTTATATTTTAATTTATGCCTAGTTCCAATATTTTACGTTAGTTCGTAATGTGTCAATAAAGACAAACCGTTTTTGACTGACTACAAGTTTGGAACGGTTTGAGCTTACGCCCCGCAAAATTTAATACAATCGTAACTAAAACGGATCGTTTTTTAAATATTGAAACCGGGCATTAGTCGATTACTCATTCCAAAAATATAATTGTGAAAAACCGGTATCAAGTCGCATCACTACTGTTTAGTGCTAAAAAAAACTATTTATTTGAAAAGTCGGTTATTTCAGGGTTCTGTTCTGTTTTCATTGGGTTTCTGTGAAAAAACTAGTGATTGTTTACAGTTTTCTTAGCACAGATCTGATCTTGAGGAAAATATTTAAATGTAAATTACTGAAAACAGTGTAACTTATTTTGATAGTCACACGTAACGTCGCGAATGGTGTTACGAAATGTTCAAAGATGAGTGACAATATCAAAGTAGTTGTCAAAGTTAGACCTCTAATTTCTCGCGAAATAGAAGAGAAACTTACCTACCAATGGCGCGTAAAAAACAACACTTTACATCAACTTGATCAAAATGGTAGAGAGTTCGGATCTTATTTTACATTTGGTAAGTAAACTTGCATCTTTTAGGTTAAAGTGTTCTGTTACCTTCGTGGGAAGGTGATTGTTATTATGATGAGATCGTCACACCTGTAAAAGTAACGATTGTTTGTAGATAAAGTTTACGATGAGAATACAAAAACTTGTGATATTTACAATGACATCGCCAAACCGATTGTGGAAGCCGCTACTGCAGGCTTCAACGGGACCATATTCGCGTATGGCCAGACTTCTTCAGGAAAAACCTTCACCATGACGGGCACAGATGAATCCCCAGGGATCATACCACTTGCTGTGTCAAATTTATTTAAAATAATAAAAAAAGTTCCTGACCGAGACTTTCTTGTGAGGTAAGATCAGTTTTTATGCTTCCTAATTTGTTAATATAATAAACCTGTCGTAATCAAAGGTCCTTTTGTCAATGCTAGCCAATAAGCTTTTCTTGTCATTTTTATATCAGGTGACTCAGTACATTCTTTTAAGAGAAAAAATATGAAGTACATTTGAAATTTACTGAATAATATTAAAATATTTGTTCTCTCCCATTTACTTATCCATAAAATTTGCTTTCTTACAGAGTGTCCTACATAGAAATCTATAATGAGAAACTGAAAGACCTGCTAAATGTAGAGAAGAAAATTAAAATACAGGAGGGATTTCAAGGGCCTAAAGTAGATTGCACAGAAAATGTCACCACTTCACCAGAAGAAGTTCTCAAATACTTAAAAGAGGTTTGAATCCATAACTATTGTTTCCATATTAGTCTTTTCAGTATATAAAAATAATATTTTTATCAGACACTTTATTGGTCTAGTAAAGTGACACACTAAAAGATCATACCTACTAGTATAAATATATTTGACGACCTCCGTAGCCGAGTGGTTAGCGTGCCGGATTTAGGCGTCGCGCCATCTCTGAGGTCCCGGGTTCGATCCCCGGTCGGGTCAATATAGGAAACGAACTTTTCTATATTGTCTCGGGTCTGGGTGTTGTGGTACAGTCAGCGTCATATAGTTCGTGATACTCAGGGTACTCTAATAAATAGACGCAACTAAAAAGTCAATAATATCGGTACACACAAAGTTTTCTTATTGTTGTCAACAGTTTTGTCGCTCAAAAGGTCGACACACCTAAAATGTCATATAAATCGGCTCAGTCTAGCTGCCATAAATATGGTTACAGTCTTCCCGCCAATGGTATCCAAACGTTCTAAGTGTTCAAAAATATGAAACACATTAGAAAAATACGCCAGCATGAAACCTCATTACGCAATCGCGTATTGAGGTTTCATGCTGGCTGATGATTTTCACACTAGATTTAGTGTTTGAATGTAATTCTATTATCTGTCAGTGTATGTCAACTAACCATCAACTACCCATCAGTCGTATCAATGTGAAGTGCAATATTAGAGACAGTGCAGTGAAATAGCCAAAATAGGTTTATTATGCGATTTGGATTTTTTACGTCTTTTGTTACGTTCGAAAGTAGCTTTATCAGAACTGCTCAGTTTATCGTTAATACGGAATGTGTTCATTTCAGTTAGATACACAAGTAAAATTAAATACGAAATATACCTAATAACTCATATTCATTATCATTGAGGTTAACATCTATTTAGCTGTAGCTGTTTATTGCTTATATTTTTTTAACATACCTTGAGACATATCGTCCGTACTGAAAATTCAAGTTTCTAGTTTTGTCTACAAGCTATAAGGGATCGAAAATAGCCTGAAAAGGATGGCCGTGCCGGTTTTTTTTGCTTGACTTGGTCCTCCCCACTGCCGTGCCCCCAGATATCGTAAATGGCTATGCAAGAAATTCTGAAGTTCTATACAAAACAAAAGAGAAGTCTATGACGTCGGGCTTAAAATGAAAAGGACAGCAGTAGTTTCTATCGCTTTCACTTTGTGTTTACATTTTTTGAAACTAATTGATGAGGAAAATAATATTTAAAAAGTATAGCAGTAAGGTTTATTTTTCTAATGTGTTTCATATTTTTGAACACTTAGAATGTTTGGATACCATTGGCGGGAAGACTGTAACCATATTTATGGCAGCTAGACTGAGCCGATTTATATGACATTTTGAGTGTGTCGACCTTTTGAGCGACAAAACTGTTGACAACAATAAGAAAACTTTGTGTGTACCGATATTATTGACTTTTTAGTTGCGTCTATTTATTAGAGTACCCTGAGTATCACGAACTATATGACGCTGACTGTACCGTCGTTGTTTCTGATTTCTGTAACACAAGTGCTTAAGTTGCTTACCACAGAATCAGAACAATGTATGTGATGTTGTCCAATACTTTGTACTTTGTCCTACCTTTATTGCATATAATTTATGCATAATATTAAACTGCAAGTGTTGACTGTAAAACACCATCGCTAATCACAAAATTAGATGCTAAGCTCCAACTTTACTTCACTTATTATGTTATAAATTTATGCCCGCTTCCAACATTTAAAAAAATAATCCATTCTAGTTATGGATAGTAATAAATTATACGAAGTGTAAACTAAAAACGATAGACGGACGAATGATGACAGCTGATACGGAATGTAAATTTGAAATTGGAATAAAATTGATTTCACATAAGCTGTTGGTGAAAAACAGATGTCATTTTTGAAAAATTACAAATCCTAAAATATTGGAACTGGGCATTAGGCACAGACATTTAAAAATAGAAATTAAAATTGTTAGGGCCTGTTCTAAACATTTTTACCAATAGCCAAAGCTTGTGTCTTGTAAACATATCTTCTTACCTAAGGTCCACCATTATGATAATGTTCTTTTTTAGTATTAGAAGGAAAAGTACTAATAACAATATTAACATAAGAAGATTTAAAATAAAGTAAGATATAAGTAAAGCTAGGTTCTATATTGGATATGCATTATATATAAATTATTTATGCTGTATATTCATAGTAATATAAGATTTTAGGGAACCAATATGTTATTTATTATATTTAAGGAGGGCTATACTATCGCATTAGGTTAAATTTAACCTTACAGATAATTATCTGTAATGGTAGTAGAAGCGTTTCTTTGCTTTGTTAACAATTTGATCAACTTCTGCTTATTTTATATTTTTCAGGGTGAGGCAAACAGACAGACAGGTGCCACCAACATGAATGAAGAGAGCAGCAGATCACATTCAATATTTCAAATAGTCAGTAAAATATTTTAATTACTTATTGTTTGTTAAAATATGTTATTGTTTTTATTTCTGCTAAGGCTATTCATTTTCTGGCATGAATTTTTTTTTAAAGTGCATAAAGTACTTAGGAATAATGAATCATTCTAATTTCTTTTAGTGTAAGAATTTTTTATAGCAATGTAGTAATTTTTGAGTTGGGTTACTACACACTAGAACAAAGCTTCTATCCTTATAGTATTAATAATTTTGGTATACATTTCGCTTGTACCCAATATTACAATCATGTTTCTTTTTCTTTAAAATTCTACTTTTGGACATAGTCTTTCCTTAGGAAATAATAGGGGCCATTTTATAAATTCAACAGACTATTGAATCGCGAGATCATATAGAAGGTGAAGAGGAAGCTGGGTGTGTGAATGTCTCCCAGCTTAATCTAGTAGACTTGGCAGGGTCAGAGCGGGCTGGCCAGACTGGTGCAACCGGCTTGAGGTTCCTAGAAGGCACACACATCAACAAATCTCTTTCCTCTTTGGCACTGGTTATAAAACAGCTCTCTGAAGACCCAAACAGGTTAGTATTTAATAAAGTAGTTTGTGTTGTATAGGTTGTCTCCACCGGCAATATTTTGATATGTTTTAAATTATTATGTAGTACATGAAAAATACTTGTTGCTTACAACCGTGTTATTAGATTTCTGAATACATTTAAATTCAATGTATTTTCTTTCTCTTAACATGCAAAACCTCGGTGTTGTAGTGTGTGACGCACCTCAGAAATACAGTGTCTAACTGTACCGTTCCTGAACCTTTTTTAATGGTTACATATTTTCAGGCATGTAAACTACCGTGATAGCAAATTGACGCGAATATTGCAGAATTCTCTTGGAGGTAATGCAAAGACGAGCATTATATGCGCAATCACGCCAGCTGTTGTTGAGGAGACCATTTCTACACTCCAGTATGTGAATATTCAACTTATTTTTTGGTGTTATTGAACAGAAAAAAAACATTTTCTTTTTTTCTCCACTCTTTCTTAATAAATTCTCCTTAATTTAAGGTAATACTCCTCCTTTCTTTAAAAAAAAATTCAGCCCAGTTTGTTGGTGTGACTTATGACTTATCTAATACTTTTTGCAAATATATTTGTAAACTTGGTGAACTGTTTCAATGTTGTCTACAAACATCTTGTTATTTTTTAAATCTTATTTAGATTTGCAAACCGAGCCAAAGCAATAAAGAACAAACCTGAAGTAAATGCAGTGGCTACCGATGCCACTATGATACAAAGTTTGACGAAACAGCTCTCTAAACTACAATCTCAATTAGAAAGCAAAAAGAATCTGGAAGTCATGCTTGAGAGCAAGAAAAATGTTGAGGTAAGCAATATATGTTAATCAAACTAATTCCTTCATAGTCCTTTGCCCAGCATTGAGACATTTATCCATACTAATATCATAAACGGCTTTCACGCTTTTCACCACTGAACCGATTTTGATGAAATTTGGTATAGGTATACATTGAACCTCTAGAACGGCCATAGACTACTTTTGTTTTGAAAATAAGGGGGGAGTAATATCGCCATTGAAAATTTATATGGGAAGTTAGAGATTTGAAATTTGGCACAAATATAGCTCGAAACTTGAATTATAATTAAAATTTAAATGTTTCGTAGGTATATTAGGAGAGTAGATAAGGATAAAACCAACCATGAAAGTATGTAGTCTATTAGGCCTAGCATGCGCAATACGTCAAATTTCTCTCATGAGACGACAAAAATGTCGATACTGTTGATTGGCTAATAGCACACCGCACTCGTATTTTTAGCCAATCAGAAGCTGACGCACTGACTTTAAACGATTTTGACGTTTGTTAAAAGCGCGATAAAATTTAGTCGCGTGGCGCATGCTAGGCCTGGACGTCAACGAAGTCGTGGGTACAGCTACTTTTTATTATAAGGTGGTGAACAATTAATGTTAAGTATGTCATTATTTCCAGCACAATCTACAAAAGCAGATAGCAGCGTTGCAGCGTTTGATACTGAACGGTTTCGGGAGTCGCAGCAGCATGGATATGATGGCAGGCAGCCGCCGAAAGCTGGTGCCGCCGCGTCGTGTCACTATCTCCACCTTGCACCCTATAGACGAAGACCCAGTCCCATCTGTACCGAAGTTTCACACGCCTTTATTGAAGTACAAGTATGTTTAACACATGTTTCAAAATTTAACTCCTTATATTATGTTTATGGACCATTATAATATGTAAAGAAAAAGGACAATAAAAACCAAGGCCTACGTAATTTGGATGGCAAAATCTACTAAGACGTCGCTATAGAGTTAGACTACCCTTACCGTAGGTTAAGGGTTTGATACAGCAGAAAATTCATCGCCTACGATAACTTGCGGTGAGCTCAGTTGGAAGAGAAGCACGCGCGTACGTGAAGGTCGTGGGTTCGAGTCCCGCACCGCAAGGGGAGGTAAAAATTTTCTGTTTCTTTAAAATTGTTGAATTAGACTAGTAATAAATATAATCTCATTAACTTTCTCTGTTATGCCAGTACCTGTAATTAAGGACCATTTCTTTTTCAGTCCTATGTTAGTGCCAAATTCAACAGATTTTGTGCCCATACAAAATGCCAACAAACTTTCCACTTTAACTGAAGAAGGTGAGAACAGGCTAAAAACACCACCACCACAAAATAAGAAAACCAACAATGACAACGAAATCATAGAACTTGGTATGTATGACTATTGTTAAGTAATATGTTATGGTCTTTCCTTTGGAAACAACTCTTTACCTTGTCACATTAAGTTTCCAAGTTACTACATTTTTATATTCACAGGTTTAATGTGACATGGTACTGAGGTGTAAATAAACTAATGAAGATGCCATACACACCATTAAAAAAAAATAGTACTCGTATTTTCGAAGTTATACTAATTAAGTCGATTTGATACCTTAAAATGTCACAGGTTAATAACACTTTCATTTAAGTGGATTACTATTTTTATATGTTCTTTTATACTTTACAGATAGCGATGACGACAATGAAACGTTAGACGTACAAACATGTTCACCATATCACAAATGTTACGGTAAGACATTCAAACTTTAAACATTGGTTCAAGGTAATTCAACTGTTTTGTTAACATCAATATTTAAATCTTCAGGGTCGTCAAAAACTCCGCCATGTGTACTACGAAAGAACGCTAAATTAGCTGAGAAAAATCTCAAGGATATTGTTGAACTTACGGATAGAGAAAAAATTTATACACCTAATGTGGTTTGTATTTATATTGATTTAAAAATATAAGACAATTGTATGCACTGTATTTACTATGTATTTATTTTTTTTAGGTTGAACTAATAGAAAAATTAGAACAAAATACTTGTGTGATGGCTAGGTTAGAGGATGAAGTTAATTCACTGAATCGAAAAAGCAAAGAAAAAGACTTAGAAATAGATCAACTGAGGGTGAAAGTAAGCAAATCTAATGAAGAAATGAAATTAATTAATTCAGCAAAGGTAAGTAACGATACCAAATAACATACATTGTGCACAACGCACCTCATTTTTGTTACTACGATTTTACTTATTCGTTTTCTTGATTTGTCATTACTTTAAAATACGGCATAAGGTTCTTTTGTATGTTTTGTTATTAAGTTGCTTTCTTTATTAAAATTCTTTTAAAATACCAGTTTCCATCATTATTATTTATTATATACACCAGCTCATCTACCATTCATATACATACATATTAATATTGCTATTGTTTCTGTAACATGTAAATATGTTGGTATTAGGAGGAATTGGAAAAACTGTGTCAAGAATATACAACGAAATTAACCGATTGGGAAGTTAGTTACGAAACACTTAAAACGAAGACTAAAAGAAGAGAAGATGAGCTGTTATCTCTTCTAGAAGAACACAAATTTCAGAAACAAGCTGAAGATATCAGTAAGTTCTTTATATATTGTGCTATCTGTAAAGATAATTATAATTGACCCTTGCCTATCATATTACGTCAGTAAAAAAGTCTAATCAGATATTATTCTAAAATAAATTTTGGAAAAGAAATAAAGTATAAACATGAAAATTAAGTAAGAATTCGTATTTTAAAGATATCAACTGCAATTATTAATAAGTTTAACATTAACAAGATCTATTCGCACTTCAGCATTACCATCTTACCCTTGTAAGTCCTATTGTGACATTTTACTACATAAATAGAATAATGCGATGTTTTTTTTATATTAACAAGTAATTTTAATCAAGCCACATAAGTTTCAGGACCAGATATATAAATTTATTAAACATATTTATTTTATTTTTAGGTAAATTGTCTGAAAAACCCCTTGACAAAGAGCCCAACTTCATGGACATGTCCAAAGATATATCGCTTGTTAACAGTGATAATGAAAGTAGCATTACCTACTCAAACGACAATGAAACAGCTCAACAGGACTTGTTTATGGATATTCAAAATCAGTTAGCTTCTAAAAATCAATCTGTTCTAGATTTGGAATCAGATATTTTAGCTCAAAAACAAAAAATACTCTCTTTAGAAAACTCTAGTCACGACTTGCAAAAAATTATAGATGATTTTAGGGAGAAAGTTAATCTCCTCGAAAACGAGAATTCTTTCTTAAAATCCACTGTAGATACTTTGAATTCTACAATAAAAAGTCAGAAATCTAGTCTGGAATCTGCTACTAGTGACATAATATCATACAATAGTTTAATTCAGGAATTACAAATAAAATTAACAGATAAAGAAAAAACACCGAACCTGCTTACCGAAAATACTCTAGAAAAAATGATTGCCAACGAAGAAAAGTTCATAGCCAACAACGAAAACATGAAAAACATTATTCATTCATTTAAAATCGCTTTGGAATCACGAAATAAAGAAATCGAGTCTTTGAAGTCAGCGGTAGAAAATAATACTTTTTCCCCAGATAATAATTCTGTACAGGAGCAATTAATACTGAAAGAAAAAGAAATACAAGTTTTAAACGAAAAAACAAAAGACTTACAAGACCAAATCAATGAAAATATCAATTTGGTTGATAAACTTGTTCAAGAAAAGAATACCCTAAAACTGGTGGAGCATAAATTAAATAGCGAGTTAACAACCATTACTGACCAGTTTAAACAACTAGAAAAAAGTTACAAGGAAAAGGATACACAAATAGCTAGTCTGAAATTGAATATCGAGGATTTAATGCACTCTATTACCGAGAAAGATAACATTGAAAAAGACCTTTTGAAAAAAAATCAAGTCATGCAGCAAAATGAAGAAGCATTGAATCAGAAAATCTTAGACTTACAAGATATTATAAATGTAAAAGATAATCTCATTATTTCCCTAAACGCACAAGATAACATAAGCCAAGAATATATTTATGATGCTAACTCATTTTTGAATGTTTTGCACAATTTTACTTCTACGTTGAATGGAAACACAGCGAATCCACCTAATTGTTCTGATAATTTAAATGATATTTTAAACTCTATTAAAGAAAACTTCAGGTTATTAGAAAGTACAGTACTCGAAATCATTAAACAAAAAGATTTAGAAATACAAAAATATATTAAACTGTCAAGTACCCTTGAATTATCTAACAAGAATCTTACAACGGAAATAAATAATCTTCAGTCAAATATTAAAGAATGCCAGAACACTATTCTAGATCACGATTTACTGAGGGAAGAACTAAATACTCTAATAGAAGATTTGCGTACAGAATCAGAGTCCAAAACCAGTGAGATCATTGTTTTAAAAAGAAATATGACCGATCTTGATAAAATAAATGAAAACCTCAACGAGGAAATTTTATCTAAAAATAATATGCTCTCGTCATTAAAAGAAAACGAAAAATCATTATGTTCTGAAATTGACAAACTAAAAGAGGAATCATTACAAATATCAGAAAGTTTTAGACAGCAAATTACACATTTAACGAATGAATTTAATGACAAAGAAAAACATCATAACAGTTTGCTAATTGAAAAAGATGTTAAAATTGAACACCTAGATACTACCATAAAAGAAATAGAACAAATGTTTTCCGATAAATCTGCTGAATTAGAAAGCCTTCGTGACAAATATAAAGATTCGAATGAAAATGTAATCTTGTTGGAAAGAAAAATATTGCAGCACACTTTAGATTTGAGTAGCTCTTTAAATATTGAAATTGAAGTTGATTCTGATGCTTTAGAACATGACAAGATTTTAACGGTTTTAAATAAAATTACAACATACGTTAAATCTAAAAATATTTGTGAGAATGAAAATATTGATCAAATTTTACTCAAAACACAAGAAACCATGAAGGAATTAGGTGAGAAAAATCATCATCTTTCAAGAGACGTTACTGAACTAGATTTAAAAAATAAATCTCTATTGTCTCAAATGGATCAAATCAATTTAGAAAACAAGAGTTTAAACGAAGCTTTGAGTCAAAGCAATGACGTATTAGTAACCCTTCGAACAGAATTAAATCAAAAATCAAATGAAATCGAAAATATGGTGACCAAAACCCAGGAAATAAAAGATCATTTCGATGGCCTAGACATGATAATGAAAAAACAAATAAAAGATTTACAAGCAGACAATGATAAACTTACTGTACGGTGTTCAGAGTTAGAAATACATTTGAAAGACTCAATAAACAATATCGATTCTCAAAATACAGAATACATAGACAGAGATATTGCATGTGACAGCATAACGAGCAAAAAATCAGTGACTGATCTTGTATCTACTATAGAAAATAACTCTCCTCCTAGTCTTTTGACTATTTGTTGCAATAAGATTGTAGATACTATACAACCTAATGAAAAGTGTTCAACCCCTTCAGATTCGAACACAAGCCTTGATCAATCAAGGAAATGTAACTGTGATACACTACTGATAGACTTAAGATTAGTAGAAAATGAAAATCGAAAATTGTTGGACGTTGTAGATCACTTAAAAAATGTTAATCAGCGACTGATATATGAACAAGAACAAATTCGCCATGAAGTACAACTCCTTTTAGAACCAGCTTACGAGTTACAAAAAAAAGTTAACAGTCATAAAACCAATTTGTCTACCTTAACTGCTACAACTTACGCCGAAAATAAATCGCTTCGGTCTCAAGTAAAAGTTTTGCAACATCATCACAGCCGTTTCCATAAAGTGTGTCAAAGGGATTTACCGGTTGTTAAAAAACAATTATATGATTTAATGATGATCTTAAAAGGTGAACATTTGTATAGTGATAAACACAATATCAGTTTCAAAAGATATTCTCTTCCCAGTGTTTTGTTGGAAAATAATTCAACTTTAAATAATTTGAAAAATGAATCGACTTTAGATGGAGACCTACTTATGTTGGACACAAATCTTACACTGACGACATCAGCTGATAACACTCTAATGGGACTTGATCAAACATGCTTAGAGTTAACTCAAGTCTATTCTAATAATGATGTTGCATGTCAAACCAATGAGTTGACTTACGAAGAAATCTTGTCCGACAATAATAAAAAAATGATCGAAAGAATAGAGAACTTAGAAGCTGAGAATGAACAGCTACGACAAACAATAAATACTGAAATAGTAATAACACCATCGGTTGATGCTCAAAGCAGTCCTCATAAGAAACTTGATAAAGCAAAAGAGTTGAGTGTTTGTGAAGAGTGTGAAGAGTTAAAACAAAAGCAGCAGGCATTAGAAGAAAAGATTAAATTAATTTCCCAACAATTATGCACCACAGAAAGCGAAAAGGATGAAATTGAAAAGAAATATACAAATCTTACTCTAGAAATTCCATCAACAAATGCATTGTTAAAAAGAATCTGTATTTTTGAAAAAGAACTTACAGGCAGAGTTCAAGAAGTTACGAAATTGACGCATATGTTAAGTGATAAAAATCAAGAACTTAAACTGCTGCAACAAGAAAATGATACATTGTCTACTCAGGTTTTTGAAAATATTTCTGAAATGGACGAACTAAATAGGGATTTGGATATTTTAAAAGATACTAATGTAAAACTAACGGAAAAATGTTGTGATTTAGAACAGTTACTTATAGAAGCCAAAAGCGCGGATAAAAATAGCATAGTGGATTCGGTTGAAGTGCATTCTAAATTGAACAGAAGCCTGAGTGATTCCGACACATCGTCGAGATATAATAAAATATGTACGCTACAAAACGAACTTCACGCCGGAAGAGAAGATTGCAAAGAACTATCTGAAGAAGTTACTGTTATTAAAAATCATTTAGAACGCAGTAATTTATCAATGGGACAAAACATGGACTTAGATGATAGTATGGGTGAATCAAATATTTTTTCCTTTACGAAACATTTCGATAATGTTGGAAGTCAACTGAATAAGTTATCTTCATCAAATATTAACCAAGAACGACAGTTGGATGTGTATGATCTAGAAAAAGTTGATTGCATCAATTACTTTGTAGAAAAAACGGGAGCTGATAAAGAAAATTTCGACTGCAATATTAAGATTATAGATATACTGAAAATGTTCTATACAAAGTTCGTAATGAAGCATAACAACGAAGTTGAAAACTTGGTCAATAAAATTAAATGTTATGAGGAATCTAGGAATCAGTTAGAAGCCCATGTAAACGAATTATCTACGGAATACACTAAAGTGACTGGAAAACTAGAAGAAAAAGAACAATATTTACAAAAGTTTACCAGTACTCTATTAAAAATTAAACAAAATACTACATTAATAAGTGAAGAAATATCAATTCCTAAAGCTAATACTGACGAACTCTTAAATGTTTTCAGACAAAAGCTTTTAACTGTTATTGATAACGAATTCGAAATTACTTCTGTTTCCCTTTTCGACAAGCTTATAGATAATATAGTAAGCCAACATCAAAATGAATTATCAAATGTAATTCGTGAATGTACAAAGCTGCAAACAGACGTTGTAGGTCTCACTGCACAACTCAATGCCGTTAATGACAACATGTTGCAAATGAAATCTCAACTAAATAATAAAGAAAATGAATACAATTTGTTGAAAGCACAAAAGGAAAAGATTCATGAAATAAATAATGCAGTTACTTTAGACATTGTAAAAAAAGAACAGGAACTTTGTGAGACTATAAAGAAGGGTTGCGAAAAACTAGTTCAAAATAATATAATGTTTTCTTCTGAAATTGATTTGACTTTGCCTATGAATCGGAATATATCCATACTATTTGATCGCTTGATAATGGAATTAAATAAAATAGCACCTGAGAAAGAGAAACTTACTTTAGAAATCAAAGAATCTAAAACAGAACTGGAAGAAAATCAAAAGACCCTAGACGCTTTGAAAGTAGAAAATGAAAAACTAAAAGATATTAACAGAACAGTAACACTGGATCTGAAAGACAAGGATGATAAATTACAAATCCAGAATTCAGTGCATGAAGAACTAAACAGAAGATATGACAGTTTAGTCGAAGAAAACAAATCTATCAATGCTTTAGTTGAAAAAAGAAGTCAAGAAATTGTGTTACTGAAAGAAAGCTTACACGAAAAAGAGTCTTCCCTTCATAACATGGAAAGTAACAAAAACGATCTTATGAAAAAGGAAGCCAATTTGTCTGAATTAGTTAATACAATTTCGATCTACAAAGACGAAATAGAAAATTTGAAACGCATAAACCAATTAATAATTAAAGAAAAAGAAACAACTGCATCGGAATTAGAAAAATCTAAAGACCTTTTACAAACAAATACAACTGAACTAGATAAAATGACTGCAGATATTCTTGTACTCCGCGAATCAGTAAAAGAAAACGTGTCTATGATTGAGACGTTAAAACTAGAAGCTAAATCTTTGTTACAAGAAAATATTAAATTAAAAGAACAGTTGGACGAAAAATGCAGAGACTGTTATAGGTTAGAAATGAACATCAAGACCCATGAAAAAACAGCTGAGATACAAAGCAAAATGATTATGAGGTAATGTAATTAATTAATAACTAATGAGTTGAATATATTTTAAAAAGAAAGAATACTAATTACTTTTTCTTACAGACATCAAAAGCAGAAAGAAGAGGATGATAATATAATTTTAGAAAAGAATCAGCTATTAGAAAAACTTACCCAACAAATCTCAGAATTACAGAAGGCTTCTGAAATGCTGAAGAGCGACATTAAGACTACCAGAGAAGAACTGGATGAAATGAAGAAAGCCAAAGAAGCATTAGAGGTATGAATACACGCTGTATTTGCCTACCTTTATCCGTTCTCTTTGCAGGTCTATACGCGTTGGGTTATTTCCAGTATTGTAATGATCGATTTTTAAATGTAACTTCTCTTCGGGCCAACATCGTTCATGGATTCACTAAGAAGCGCTGTATATCTCGCTTGCGCACATTAGTTTATACCTACTAAGCTCGGGAAAGGTACGGAATTAGAAATTTGAATTTCTATTTTTTTTTTTTTGTTAATATTAGACATTATCACTTTGGCAAAGTGGTTTTATTCAAAAAAGGTTACAATGTGTGCAAATTTTATGTCTGGTTGATTATTGGATCGCCTTAACTCTCGCTGTACGACGTATACATTGACTGAGAATACTTACTGAAAGCTGTATCAAAAATATCAAATAGGCAACCTATCTATTCGTCAAACACAAAAATAAAGATATATCACCTAAATTTGTATTTAGGTTACACATTACAGTATGACATCCACTCATAAATAATATCATTATTTTGTAGTTTCGGTTGTCAGAAGCAAATGTGGACTTGGAAAGAGTGAACAAGGCTCGACTGACAATAGACGCGACAACTGACTCCACCCGCCGTCGCCGGCAGAGCATACAGGACTCCAACAGGATGTTCTCCGACAATCAGGACTTTGCAGGTGGGTTAGAATATATCAAGCTTTTCTAAATTGGAATCAAAAAAGGGAGTCAACATAGAAATAGAACTCTCTTTTGATTCTTAATTTTTTTTTTTCATCTCTTAAAGTTTTTGCCAACGTTTAAGACAGGGAGACTCGTTATTTATTCCGCCTTAGTCTTCTGGCATTCCTCAAAGAAAATTAAAAATGAGCAACATCATTTTATTTTTTTGTTAATATTGTTACGCGCCACGATCGATGTAAACAGCGCCATCTAGTGTGGAAAGGCGGGACTACAGAGAGTCGAGACGCGTACGCCAGAATTTACTAGAACAATGACCTTGACCGAGCGTACGGCCGTTCAAGGCCGCACTGCGCGCGAATGTTCCGGATGTTTCTGCGTTGGAAGGTTCGGGAACGGCCGCGGCAATATAAAAGGCCGGGATTCACCGCGACCGGGACAGTATTGAATTAGCGATACAAGTAATTACTTCGAAAGCGATTTTGAAGTGCGACTTGGAAGCGATTATTGTTTTAATTAGTGCGTTTTAAGGTTGTAATTAGTGGCGTTCAATTAAAGTGTGACTTTTGGTAATTTTTATCGGCTGTTTTTATTGTCACGAACCCGAAGCTCGTAACAATTGGTGTCAGAAGTAGGATTTAAATTATGCCGATTTTACCTAAAGACGACACGGAGGGTATCCGTACCCGGAGTCAACGCCAACAGGAGACGGACCAGAGACGTTTTGGTGGAGCTTTGCCGCAGGAATCGGAGAGCCAGTTATTAACCACGGAGGCTGGCCCGTCCACAGCAACACCAGCAGCATCGGCTGCACCAGACCTTGCTGCTCTGATGATGATGCTGCAGGAGCAGTCACGTCGGCTGGAAGAACAGCTCCAGCGGGACAAGGAGGAACAGGCTAGCCGACAGGAGGAACAGGCTCGCCGCCAGGAGGAACAGGCTCGCCGCCAGGAGGAACAGGCTCGCCGCCAGGAGGAACAGGCTCGTCGGTTGGAAGAACAGCTTCAGCGGGATAAGGAGGAACAGGCTCGCCGCCAGGAGGAACAGGCTCGTCGCCAAGAAGAGCAGATGCTTCTTTTGAAGGACCTTCACGCTACCTTCGGGAAAGACATAAAGGAGGTGAAGGATAAGGTTGCTCAACATGACAACCGCCTGCTGGAAGCTGAAATCCGGATCGACCAAGTCAATAATCGGGTTGACTACGTAGTGGCTGATGTGAAGAAGACCGTGATGGCAGACGTTAAGAAAACGCTGGATTGTCTTAAACTTGGAGAAGCAATCGCAGCTCCCGTAGCTACAACACCTTCGCTACGTGGATTTAAAGTGCCACCGTTTGACGGAACTTCTTCTTGGTCGGCCTACAAAATCCAGTTTGAGGCAGTCATGAAAGCGAACGGCTGGGATAAAAATCAGGCCATGACTGCCCTCACCCTAGGCCTTCGTGACCAGGCCTTATCAGTTTTGGAAGCTCTCGGTAAGGAAGTGACTTACGAGCAGCTCCTTGAGGCACTGGAGGCTCGATATGGCGACTCTCACCTGGAACACGTGTTTCGAGCGCAGCTCAAAGATCGTGTGCAACGCAATAACGAAAACTTGCAGCAATGGGCCCTTGAAGTGGAGAAGCTGGTGCGTAAAGCATACCAGTCCGTACCTGCGCTTATTAATGGGAACCTGGTGCAGGCATTCATCGACGGCATCCACGACATTGAAGTTAGAGCTGCTGTGAGGCTCGGGCACCACGAGACGCTAAAGGATGCCTTGGCCCATGCACTGGAGGTGGAAGCTGTGCGGCAGGATCATCGTTCCCATCGCATTAGGGAGGTTGCCGCGGCTACAGTTCGCGACCGCAACAAAGGATACAGCCCTAGGTGCTACGGTTGTGGGGAAAAGGGCCACCTTCGATCCAGTTGCCCTAAGCGAACTGCAGAAGGAGAAGACGGCAGTGCAGCTAAGAGCACCGCTCAGCGTCAGCAGCAGGGAAACGAGTAATAGCCAGGACTGCGGGGCGGGTGCTGGCTGAGGTTCAAAGAGCCCCAAGGGTTTCGATCAAACAAACCCAAGACGGGAACAGCCTAGTCATCCAGGGCGAGGTAAACGGAACGCCGTGTAAGCTGACTATAGACACTGGAGCCTCTCGCACGGTTGTCAGTTCCCAAATTATGAGACGGTCCCTTGGGGACTCTGCATACAACCGAGAACACATTAATTTGGTAACAGCCACCGGTCAGCGCATACCCGTCCATGGAGAGAAGAAGATGGGGCTGAAGCTAGGCAACAGAACCTACCTGCATAATGTCATTGTGGCGGATATAATGGACGATTGCATCCTGGGCCTTGACTTTATGAGGAAGAATAGTTGCGAAATTGACGTCAAGCAAGGTGTTCTGAAATGTGGGCAAGAGGAACTTTTCGTGGAAGGCGCGTTACCAGGGAATGCATACAGCCTTAAAAAGATTGTTCTTCCGCCGAGATCTGAAACGATTGTGCCGGTTAGTCTTCCTCGGAATCCTGGGCAAACTCAACGTTGTGTACTTGTGGAAAGGGTAGAAAATGACCTTCCATGGAGAGTGGCACGCACTTTGGTTAGAGCCACCGACATCTCAGGGGTATGTGTGCTGAACCTTTGTGACCAGGAACAGGTTATAGAAAAAGGTACACTAGTTGGTACTTGCGAGGAAGTGGATTGGTTGCGTCGATGCCAACATCAATCGACCGGGACCGTCAGCAAAGATACACAAACGAGAGTGACCACACTTTTAGAAGACTGCCGCAGCGCTCTGTCCCAAAACGAAATGGTCAAGGCGAAACAAATGTTGCTCAAGTATGCCAACGTTTTCTCGTCAAACGATGCTGACATCGGAAGGACTGGCTTAGTTCAACACAAAATTAACACAGGAGAAGAATTGCCTATCCGTCAGCGGCCAAGGAGATTGCCCGTAGCACGTGAAAAGGACGTGGAAACCATGATTGAGGGAATGGTGAAGGATGGTGTTATTGAACCTTCATCTAGTCCATGGTGTTCACCTGTAGTGCTGGTAAGAAAGAAAGACGGTAGCATGAGGTTTTGTGTTGACTATCGTCGTCTGAACGACGTTACAAAGAAAGACAGCTATCCTTTGCCAAGAATTGATGACACGCTGGACATGCTTACTGGAGTAAAGTGGTTTAGCACGCTAGATTTAAAAAGTGGTTACTGGCAAGTTGAAATTGATCCTAAAGACAAGGAGAAGACTGCATTCTCGACAGGAAAGGGTCTGTGGCAATTTAAAGTCATGCCGTTTGGATTATGCAACGCTCCGGCAACGTTTGAAAGGTTGATGGAACTTGTACTTACCGGTCTGATTGGCGATGCCTGTCTAGTCTACTTGGATGACATAATCATCGTAGGCCGTACGTTTAAGGAACATCTTCTAAATCTGGAACGCGTGCTCATGAAGATCCAGAGTGCCAACCTCAAGTTAAGCCTGAAGAAGTGTTCACTATTCAAACGGCAAGTTAGCTTTTTGGGATATGTAGTGTCTGAAGAAGGTATCAGCACGGATCCAGAGAAAATCGCTGCTGTAAAGGATTGGCCAATCCCAAAAGACAAGACGCAGGTCAGAGCATTTCTCGGTTTGTGTTCCTACTATCGGCGTTTTGTTAAGAACTTTGCAGATATAGCAAAACCCCTGCATAAGCTAACGGAGGAGAAGCGACAATTCTGCTGGGATGGAAGTTGTGACATCGCATTCCAGGAGCTAAAGGACCGTCTGTGCAAAACACCTATTTTGGGATACCCTGATGTGAGTAAGGAATTCATAGTTGACACAGACGCAAGCGACATAGGACTTGGCGGTGTATTATCCCAGCGGAATGGCGATCAAGAAGTTGTGATAGCTTACTTCAGCAAGTCTTTGTCGAAACCTGAAAGGAACTATTGTGTTACGAGACGAGAACTGCTTGCTGTGGTAAAGTCGTTGCAGCACTTTAGCAAATATCTTTTGGGGCGGAAATTCCACATACGAACGGACCATGCTGCACTGAAATGGCTTTTGCAGTTCAAGAATCCGGAAGGACAAGTTGCGAGATGGATTGAATTACTGCAGGAATACGACTTTGTGGTGGAACATCGCAGCGGAAAATCTCATGGTAATGCAGATGCATTGTCAAGAAGACCTTGTCCTGAAGACTGCAAGCATTGTACCAGGCAAGAAAGTAAAGAAGTTGTTCCTGTGAGGATGCTCAAGACAGACCTTAGCAACGAGTGGAAGGAAAGCCTACAACGTGCACAACAGGAGGATGCGGACATCAAGCCGATTCTGGAGTGGATGAAGGCCGGAGTTCCTAAGCCTAGGTGGAGCGACGTCTCAGCGATGAGTTCGATCACAAAGAGCTATTGGGCTCAATGGGACAGCTTGGTGATTCAGGATGGAGTTCTGTGCCGTAGATGGGAAAATGCTCGTGGAGACAGCTGTCATCTGCAAATGGTTGTCCCCAAAGGTCAAGTACCGGATGTTCTACAGCTGTACCATAATGGTTGTTCAGGAGGTCATCTGGGAGTAAAACGGACACTACTGAAGATACGAGAACGGTTCTACTGGGTCTACTGTCGGGACGATGTCGAGGACTGGTGTCGCAAATGTACAAGTTGTGCGGCTGTAAAGGGACCTCAGACTCGTAGTAGAGGTGCATTGAAGCTGTACAATGTGGGCGCACCATGGGAGAGGATAGCCCTTGACGTTGCGGGGCCGTTCCCGGAAAGTGAAAGTGGTAACAAATATTTCATGGTTGTGATGGATTACTTCACTAAGTGGCCGGAAGTCTTCGCCATTCCAAATCAAGAAGCCTCGACAGTTGCTGATAAGTTAGTTTATGAAGTCTTCTGTCGTTTTGGAGTTCCCTTAGAAATCCACAGTGATCAAGGAAGGAATTTTGAGTCCCAAATATTCCAGGAAACTTGTCGAGTTATGGGAACTCATAAAACAAGAACAACTTCTTACCACCCACAGTCGGATGGAATGGTGGAAAGATTTAATCAGACACTAGAGAGGTACTTGGCAAAAGTTGTGGAAAATCGGCAACGAGATTGGGACAAGCACATACAACCATTTTTGTTGTCATATCGTAGCGCTGTTCACGAAAGTACATCGGTAACACCAGCGTTCGCAAACTTTGGAAGAGAACTACGACTGCCTGCAGACTTGATCACCGGAATACCACCTGATTCCCCATGCAGTATAACAGATTATGCAAATAACTTGCGGAACAAAATGAATGACATTTGTGAGCACGTGAGACAATCAGGCCAGCAAATGTCTGAAAGAATGAAAACCCCTTTGTGACCGCAAAGTAAACAGTAGAGTGTTCGACGAAGGTCCAAAGGTGAGGTTGCGCAATCCAGTCCACAGCAGAGGGAGATCTCCTGGGCTTCAGTCTAGATGGGAGGGACCGTACCGGATTGGGACTGGGGGCAATGACGTAACCTACCGGAAACAGAAAGGTGCAAGAGGCACTCCTAAGATTGTCCATGCGGAGAGATTGGCGCGTTATTATGGAGCCGATAATGCTCGGGACGAGCATGTCTTAGGAGGGGGCAGTGTTACGCGCCACGATCGATGTAAACAGCGCCATCTAGTGTGGAAAGGCGGGACTACAGAGAGTCGAGACGCGTACGCCAGAATTTACTAGAACAATGACCTTGACCGAGCGTACGGCCGTTCAAGGCCGCACTGCGCGCGAATGTTCCGGATGTTTCTGCGTTGGAAGGTTCGGGAACGGCCGCGGCAATATAAAAGGCCGGGATTCACCGCGACCGGGACAGTATTGAATTAGCGATACAAGTAATTACTTCGAAAGCGATTTTGAAGTGCGACTTGGAAGCGATTATTGTTTTAATTAGTGCGTTTTAAGGTTGTAATTAGTGGCGTTCAATTAAAGTGTGACTTTTGGTAATTTTTATCGGCTGTTTTTATTGTCACGAACCCGAAGCTCGTAACAATATTTATGTTAAACCCTGATCCCGCAGACAAAACTGTGTGTACATTTTTGGGACTCTGCCTATTTTATATACTTATTTTTTATGTTTAATAATTAAATAAATAATAATAAATTTTCTGCTTCTTCATCCTCTAAAAAGAAAATGAGCAAAGATTTAAAAACCAATTTTTCACAACAATTTAACCCTGTTTAACCGAGTTTCATATATCTATTCAGATCATACCAAAGCCGAAGCAGTGTTTGATTCGCGGGCCAAGCCTGTTGATCTGTTTATGGACGTTGACGAAGATGTTGTTCATTCGAACAGAAGTACGCCTCATAGGCATAGCAGAGGGTAAGTTTACAGAATTAAAATACTAAGGTTATTCTATCAAGTACCTGGTAGTTGTTGCTCCCGTTTATCGTTTATGATCTTTGCCAGGTCAACTGTGTCACTGATTTTGGATAAATAGAACATTTTATGAAACCTATCTAGTCGACAGCGCCATCTGTCAGAGTTATAGACGATATAGAGTTTTACCAGTAAAACAGCCATAAGGTGTATTTAGCACATAAGACGAAGGTTATAAATATTTGATTTTTGTGTAATTTGTTTCAGACGTGACAGTTTATCCAGGCATGATCAGGTAAGAACATATATCTATTATAAATAAGAATTATATATGTTTTTTGTAATTCATTCGTTCATTTAAATTTTGTAAGGTTAAGGTTGAATAGGGTGGCTTTTTTAGTTTTACGGAATATCTTTACACACAGGTGTATGGATGGTGTACGCGTTAACGAAAGATCAAATGCTTGATGAATAAGTCGGTAGTGTTCTTAGCTATGTTTGATAAAAATATATCCAAGATGGCCGTCGTCACAAAATTATGGATTGCATGTTTTAACACAACTCTCACAATATGGGTATCATTTAAAAGGGCTTAACTCGCAAAATATATTCATAATAACAAATTTCAAATCCAAGATGGCCGTCGCCAGAAAATGACGGATTTCCTAAATATTTTTGTCACAACTCCCAAGGTATCAAATAAAAGGGCATTTTAAACACTTTTTTTTTAAGTCGGGGGTTTTTTTTTAATTTTATATTTTGTTATTAGATACATAATCTTCCCTATTATTTATTGGTGTTAATGATTGTTTACGTTGTTAGAGCGACGAGCCTCTGTCTCGGCCGAGCAGTGTGGCGGAGACACGACGTCGTAGGCAGAGCATCCATGACATGCACAGAACGGGCGTGCAGCAGACTCCCTCGCCACATGGTAAATACATTGTTTATACGGATCTGAATTTTGATGTTAGTCTTTAAGCCACCATCCATTTGGCAGATTGAGACCAATTGAAACTAAGGATTGTTTTATTTACTAATTACATGATTTAAATTTTTTTTCAGAGCGACCATCGAGTAAGCTAAGCGACTCAGTCAACCGAAAATCGGCTGATATTGATTATAACACACAAAGGTAACATAATATTATGAAAATCTTCGTGGTTTCTTATGCTTAACCCGTGTTTAAATGTTGTTGTTCATATTTTATCCACATCCTTTATTCTAGTCTATATCACAGCTTGACAATAAAATTCCTGATATATTATTTGCCTGACAAATTTCAAACTTTCGGTATCATTGATTTCGAATATCTAGTATAGTACCTGAAACTTCACTTAATCGACGTGAAGATTTATTCATATTTTTAATATCAATACTTACTATTATTTCAATCCCTACAACAAGAGAAATAATATTTTAGGAATACCTACTAATAATCGCAAAAAAATTGCACTATAAAAAACCTAAAGAAGCAAAAGTTGCAAATATGAATAGACATGTCGCAGTAATCTGGTTTAATCAGCTATTGGATTGGATCACTAGCGCGTTCATTGAATGACGACGTTTAATTGAATGACTAAAGGACAACTCGTCAAATTGTTTAATATAACGTTCAACTTCTTGACTGAACGTCATTTAGCATAGTCGTTGAATGGGACATAGCTGACTTTTTAATGTTTGATTAAGGTGACCATAAGTTCACCACTTAAAAGATAACTAAATTTAGATAAAAAAAAATGAAGACATGACATAACACACCCTAATAAGATTTTTAATGTTTTAACAATTTTAAGTCTTAAGACAATTAGGCTAAAAAAATATTTTTTTACGAATAAGTCACTTTATATCTCAATTTCACTCTAAAAATTATCAACACAGTGCTATTCGATTATATCTGTACCAGCTGTTTGACGCCATCTTTGTTTTGATGAGCACTAATGCCGCAGTGGAAAAAAAATAAACTAAATTACAATCACCTGACTGATTACGTCCGCTATGTTCAAAGGGCTATGTTACAATCCGCTAACTTGTTGGACGTTCAGTGAGTCTTATTCATTCAACGTTCGGCCTAGTCATTTAATTAAATGTCGTCATTTAATAAACACGCTAGTGATTCAATCAAATAGCTGTTTCAACCAGATGACTGCGACAGACATACCTCAAAGTAGAAATTACGAGGCTGATGTATTATTGTTTCAGTGAGATGAGCTTACTTCGTGAAAAACTGTCAGCGTGTCAACAAGAGCTAGAGGAACTGAAGGAGCAATACCGCGAGCTGGACGACGAGTGCGAGACGTGCGCGCAGCACCTGCGCGAGCGCGACGACCAGTGCTCGCGCCTCAGGAAGGAGAAGCTTGCTCTGCAGGTAACTATCGGCTGAAGAGCAGGTTAAGGCCGCGTCACTATTACGTGAACAGTAAGCGTTTGACTGTTTAAGGTCGTAACACGCATATCAACCCGTAAATGGAATGTAAACGTTATCAAACCTGCCTTTCAGTATTCTTTGTACGAAACTCCCTACTGCGACGTACACTAATCGAAATCGTAACGTAATCCCTCGCCTCGGGACAAGCTCACGAACCGCTTACGTCTCACCGTATGCTATTTTAGTTACTACACTTCACGTTTTAATACTGACCAGCGTGGCACTCCGCCTGGCCTTCAACCAGGTGCGGGTCGCTTGCTGATGCGTTTACGGAAGGTTGACGCCGAGGCGATACGCTAACAATCCATTTCAGAGTTGATAAGTGTGCTGCGACCATAACTCTGAGCGGCGTAACTCTATCAACTGAGTGGCGAACTATAACTTATCTGATTGATTGATTGATTGAAGTATGTACTGCTAAAGATAAGTGCGTGATATGCGCACAACATCTGCGCGTTTTTTTATAATAAACTGCTTCACTTACTCAACCTAAGAGTGCTTGCGTCTAGTTTATAATCATAAGACACGTTCCTATTGGTAATATAATATTGTAATTTATTAACTTTCTAGAATGTTGTCGCCGAATTGAAGGAAAAACTCCAAACAGTAAATCCGAATCGCAGTCAACAGGAACCCAAGGTCACCTTATGTCACGCTGCTGTTAACACAGATGAGGGTAAGACACTAAGCTTACACAATACTTTTGATCAATAATGTTAATAAACCCAATACAAGCTTACAATTGTCAAACAAATTCAAGCAAATAGAACTGCCTAGCTGCGCTGTTGTGAATTATTTTTTGCTATCAATACATAGATTATTAGAACATTTACACTGCCCATAACCCGCGTCTTGAGTTCTCATTTTTTTTAACCAAAGACCCATGACCCGACTTCTAGCATAGCTGCTTTTATTTCAATTGCACTCACGCTCAAAACCCAAGAACTGTGTGTTTTTGTTCCAACCACCACGATAGCACAAGCACCCGTAAGGTGCCAACCCGTCTAACGAGGAATGTGGTTAATGATATATTATGAACTAGACTAGGCGGGCACCATAACATTATGAATTTATTGTTTATTGGTCTTGAGTATTCTTTATAGTTACTCGCCAGAAAACGGGAAAAAATCGTATCCTATGATAACTTGCGGTTGTTGGAAGAGCAGCACGCGCGATACGTGAAGGTCGTGGGTTCAAGCCCCACACCGCAAGGGGGATTAAATTTTTCGCTTTCTTTATAATATTTAAAGTGCGGCGTGAAGCACAAAATAAAAATTAAAAATATATTAAGATGCCAAGGTGTCTTCGATTCCGCGATTTTCAAAGAATTTACCACGGGCCTATAAGTATGTAGTTATAAACATACTCGGCGAGGGCACTTACCGAAGGCTGAGAGGTTGACACAACGTTTGTCATATTTTACTAAAGTAACTTATTTAAAAATGAGTATGTTTTGTTTCAGATTGGGCTAATCTTCACTCAGTGGTGGTCGACCGTATGTCGTTCGATGCAGAAGTTGACAAAAATAAAAGACTAACCAAGACAATCGAGGATCTGCGCTTCAAGAAGTTAGAACTGAAAATGACGCTGGCGAAAATGCAGAAACATTTGGAGAAGAATGCAGTCAGAGATTATAGGTATTTTATATTTAAAGCAAACGAAATGGTAGAACTTGTAAAATGATATAAGATGTATTGCTAGTTAGTGTAGGTAATCAATTGTAGCACGTAAATAGACTCCCAATTTGTCTGATGATGATTTAAGTGTTACCATATAGGATAAGTGCATTTTTGTTTAAAAAATCGTACATTGGATATGGTGTTATTTTTAAAAACGAATGCCACAGGCTGTCAAACAGATTATTAAGATTTACTATTAACTATAATCAGAGGAGGGATAATTAACTGGGCGTATCCTAGCATACCTTAAACGAGCCAATTTTGAAAATTGATAAATTGAACTGACCGAGACTAGAACCTAGGACCGTCTACGCAGGCCACAGTGCCTTTGGATTTAGTAAGTTGATGAATCATATAGATGATTATTTTTAAATATTTATTGGCCCAATGGAATTAGCGATTTGTGTTTATACAATTTTAATACGTATTTTCCACTGTTGGTTGTGTCCATATCACACAAGGACTTAAGCGACTTCATTTGGGGTCAATCAATGTATGTAACGTTTTCTGATATTTATTTCTAAATAACAAAGTTACGACTTTTTGTGTGAACAGATTTTTACTTTTTTTTACGGCTTTTATAGATCTTAACAGAAACTCTATCATATATGTTTTCCTATTCTAGTAAGGAGCTTGAGATAACCAAGTCAGAATTGAAATCTTGCAAGCTAGAACTAAAAGAACTGCAAGAGAGGTACAAGGAATTGGACGAAGAATGCGAGACTTGCTCCGCCTACCTTAAAGAGAGAGATGAACAGTGTTGCAAGCTGAAAAAAGAAAAAGCGGCTTTAGAGGTAAGATACTTTATATACTGCGTTGCTTGCGGCTTCCCCAATGTAGATTTAAGGATTTTGTCAACAATAATTTGTTGTGCTTGTACCTAATTGGTATTACAAGCGAATTTGCAACGTCAAGAATTTACCAAAAACAAACCTTTTATCTAAGGTAAAATTGAACCTCAAATGAAAATCTTTAAAACTCCTAGTTGCCCTTTTGTATGATTTTTGAAATTTGAAATTTTATTTGTGTAGTCGATGTAAATTATAAGACCATTTTGACCCACTAAAATTCGTGTTTACTACTTTATTTAAACTTAAGACAGTTTGACAGGAAAGTAAGTCACATGCCTTATCCCGTATAAGGAAAGGACGTGTGGTGTTCCATAATAAAGAGGAGTAAATTCCGCCCGCAGGCTAAGCTGGCTGAGCTAGGCGACGGGTCGCGGCACGTGTCGGTGTCGCTGCGCAAGAAGCGCCAGTCCGCGCACGACCAGCTGCGTCACGCCGACGCCGTCTGCGCGGACGCAGCTACGCAGATCAGCGACGGTAAGTTAGTTGCCCGCGACTTTCGGCATAATTAAATCTTGTGTAGTTCAAAGAAAACTAGAACAACTATTCAAATATATTTCTATGAACTTTCGTATACGTAGTTGGTATAGTTCATATGTTTAAGAGTAACTGTTGAATAGTGAACGAAACATTTTCTTCTGTCAAGTTGGTAGCAGTAGAAGTAAGTTAGGTTGGCACCACTGTATTTTTTTCTGTCTGGTGTACTGTTCATTTTGCCGCCTAAAATACAGTCGCGTATTTTCACTTACTTAAATTAAACTAACTAAACACCAAATCTTTCAGTAATAAACATCCATCCAAACTTTTGCGTTTATAATAAGTATGAAGTTAAGTTGGACTTATTGTGGATATTTTGAGATTCAATCGGTTGACAAAGTTTTTCCCAAATCAATAACCACTGTCCAACTGCTTTATTACATGATAGTTTTAAGCACCATTCACGTAGAATTAAGTAATAGCTACAAAAAAAATACGAATGTACAAATAAAATACGTAACTTTTCAGATTTCCTAAGTAACCAAGTGGAACGCGATGATAACTCCAGAAAGAGAAATGACGAAAAAGCCAAGGAACTGAGATACTTAAAATCGGTACGTTACACTTAAAAAACTATCATATTTTTAAGATGTAAAAAAAATTTTGGGCTTAAGAACTAACTGATAATAGTGATATATTGTTGATAACAGATGTGGGCGGCAAAAATGCAAATTTCAAGTGGGTCTCTTTATAAAATTAGTATAGATTGTTTTTTTTATATACAGGCGGTAGAAAAGCTGTCTCAACAGAAAGCCGCCCTGGAGCTGCAGCTGGCCGCGACGCCGTCCGCGCCCTTGTATGTGGCCACAGGCAGCGCCATCGTGCAAGTACGTATAATCTAGCCACACTAATTTCGAACATATTTGTAACGCTAGCTCTACACTCGCCCGCGAAATTTGACTGCGATGCAACAACTAACCACGACAGACTGGTTTATGCTCTGTACACTCGCAATATTCATTCGGATTAATTTGCGTTTACGTTCACACCTGTGACGTATGGACGTCAAAGTTGCTGCGTGACTGTGCATATTTTTTCTCAACTCGATTATGAAAATACATTCCGGCTAAAACGCAATTACCTATCCGGTGGAAACGCAAAATTTCAGTGCTTGTGTTATTCCGCGAATGTTGAGTTTTATTAGAAAGAAATAAATAAATAAATACGCCGGATAAATAATCCAATCATGTGGTCCAATACTAAGGTTTTCTCTGTCTGTCTGTCACTATTGTCCCGACAAAAAATCGAATTCCAGAACTTTCCTGCTTCGGATGCCTTTTTTTAGACCATATACCATCTTTTATTACCAACATACTTTAGCATCAAGTTAGCTATTATGTAGCTCTCAATATTTTTTACTTTTTACAGAATCAGCAGTTGACAGACGTCATGAAAGAAAATCAAAAATTGAAGAAGATCAACACAAAGTTAATTGAAATCTGTAAAAAGAGAGGCAAGAGACCTGAAGTGACTATCGAAGATATATCGGAACCACGGTTGGGTCAGGAAAAATAAAATTATTACATTTTCAGGTTTTGCATATTAGTTGAATAGTGATGTTATTAATATAGGTTATGGAAATTTTGCATAGCCAATCATCACTTTTATTCATATCATAAATAAATACACAGATATAATACAGTATCAAATTATATAAGGGTAAAATCACATTCTATTCATTAATAGTCATGTGTTTCTCCGTCCTTCAATTACAAAGTTCTCAATTGATTAATCTTTCAAACCCTAGTAGGTAATCACGCATTATTAACAATTTAATGATGATTAACACTTTTAACTCGAACCACATCGGTTTTCAATCAACAGCTGGATTTGTTGATTATAATATCCTTACCAATTAATATTATTGACCATCATTTTCTAAAAAAATCTTAACCATTTGCTATGACTAGAGCCTAGCATCAATAAAAGCGCGTCAATAATATATTATTAATTAATTCTACATTAAGTATTAATTTTACTTGCATGCAAAAAAGACTATTAGAATGTGAGACTGATTGAACAACCACATTCCAAACGCATTTTTAATTCAAACGCTTACTTAATAAACGACCATAAAACAATGTTGTGCCTTTGCAGTTTGTTTAGCCAATAACTTCTTAATGTTGTGATTTTGGTACAATAAAGTATTATTAGATGTAGATTGTACTTAACGTCTGTGGTGCCTGGAACTTATTGATCTATATTTTTTATAGTTCTATGAATGTTTGAGTACGAATTTATTCATATTATTGTATTCTATTTTTGTAAATACCAAGAAGTGAACTTCTAATATTATATATGCGCACAAAGCTTAAAACTGAACAGGAAAATAGATAATTACGACTGTAATTTACCGTTTCACAAAGTCATTGCCATTCCAAGTTTATGACGATTTACGATGTTTAATTTAATATATTTAACACGATATCCTGTCTACTCTTGTAAAATGTCACAAAATTTATTTGTACCTAACCTAAACATTATAATAAGTCAGAAAGTGTCATAATAAGGTAAAATATAGTGATGAACCTAATTAATTATCTACGTAATTAGATTGAAAAATCTGTAAAGTGTCATTATAAAGTCCATGGGACCAGTAACTCATCAATGTTGTTCTAGTTTCCTTTTACTAATGACAAGCTAACCCTGTGATCAAAACTTACAGAGTGCGCCTGACAAATTCATGGGAATCTTGTTAATATAGCACAAACATTTTAAATATCTTTTCAAATATTTTTATGGAAATATCATTAATCGTTTGCAATTGTAAGTATCGTAAATAAATGATTTGATTTTGATTTCAACTTCGTTTCATTCTCACTAAGCTTTTTGTTGTCATTTTTTTAGTTAGTCTAACTAACCAAACCTCGTCCCTGGTGATAACGTGGACTGGTTTTGCACTTCGGGTCCTTTCCCTAACTTATTTTTGCTTAGCGGTATACATTTATTCGTTCAATATTTTAAGGTCGCATGTGATTACTGACCGATTAAGCGTTATAAATTTTTCAAGATTTAAAAAATACAAATGAATTCCTTGATACCTCCTTAAACCCCTTCCCCTCCGCTTATGAATTTCTGGTAAATTTCCGCCCTTCTTTCCTTTGGGCCGTACGTGATCAATGCACAGCCCTACAGACGAGGATCCATAGAGGCGAAAACACGTCAGACTACACACAGGACTTTTCACACCGCTTAAATTTCTGGAGCATAAGAACTAAAGTCTAACTGCACTTCCTTTATGTGCTGGAAAAATATTCAATTAGTTCGGCCCAATAAGTTTACATTCATCTTTATTTCCGGTAACACCGTGCACGTTTGAAATCAAACGCTCATCATAGCAAAACAAATAAAAGAAGGTATTTGGAGATTCAACATCAAGTTTATTATGACTTCACTGTTCAGACAAAATAACATGACTCACAAGAAGATTGATTGTGACAATTTTTAAAGGACTTGATTTTTACATCATGCTCTTACATAACAAATTTAAATAAGTAAGTTTTTTAGATAGTTAGAGGCTTTTAAACTGTTATGTTCATTTGGGATCTAATTTCATCAATAGAAAAATTACAAAACCGTAATGATAAACAAAAACACTTAACAATTAACTTAACATAGTCCCTTGTTTATTCAGGTACTTCTTTGGAGTTATTACCATTGACTGTAGCATCTACATGGAGAGATTCCCCGTTTACTTTATGTTCTTTCATTAGCAATTCTACTCTGGAAGGCAACTGCGGTAATATTTCATCTTTATTCTCCGACGTTTGATTACTACTTATCATACTTTCTTTTTTCTCTGAAATATGTTCCGCTAACATATTTTGGCCGACAGCCCTGGCGATGTCCTGTGCTAAGTCTAAACACTCTTGGTCTTCAATAATCCCTAACGCTGTGGCAGCCTCTTGGAGGTTTCCGAGGACTATGTAGCTGTAAATAATAACATAGTTTTAGTACGTAGTTGCTGCACCAATCTATACTATTATTATAAAGCTGAAGAGTTTGTAAGATTGAATGCGCTAATCTCAGGAACTTCTGGTTCAAATCGATTTTTTTTTTGTTGGATAGCCCCTTTATTGGTTACTAGCTGTGCCCGCGACTTCGTTCGCGTGGACTACATCCTTTCATGGTCGGTTTTACCCATTTCTCCCCTAATACTCGAAACAAAAAGTAGTCTATATTTTAATGCAAGTTTCGAGCTATATTTATGCCAAATTTCATATCTCTAACTTCAAAAATAAACATTTTTCCATATAAACTTTCAAAGCTGGTATTACCCCCTCCCCCCCTTATTTTTTAATAAAAAGTAGCCTATGTCCGTTCTTGAGATTCAACATATACCATTACAAAATTTCATCAAAATCGGTTGAGAGGTTTAAGCAGGAAAGCGTAACAGACAGACAGACAGAGTTACTTTCGCATTTATAATATTAGTAGGGATTAAATTGGCTATTAAACATCACGTTGCGGCCGGGCCGTCAGGAGCGAAGAAACAATGGGAAATTTAGGAAAAACGGGGAATAGTTCGCGTGCGAAGCCATGGCGAGACGCTAGTATGAATATAAATAGCAGAAATCACACACAACGGACCGGAACGGAAAGAAAGGACGTAATCCTAAACTAAATAGTACTTGTATTATGGAAACCAGAATCATCAGACGTAGGTACCACAATGTATACTTTAATACACATAAATAAACACAGTCAATCCATATGTTCATCCTATCAATGTTTGTCTTGGATGGTGACCGAAACTACGGCCTTTTCTTCAGGATAGGATAGAGAATTATAGTAAAATGGGTCAGTAAGCCGTTTTTAATCACATAATTTGTCTTTTTAACCGACTTCAAAAAAGGAGGAAATTTCTCAATTCAACCATTATATATTTTTTCCAAATATTATATATCTGGTTGAAATTAGAACATAGCAGCGACAGTACCTTGCGGAATTATGTTCACATTGGTAAATCATAGAACTAAGAAGTAAGAATCTGAACTCTCAGAAATAGGGTAATTCAATGTTTCTTACCAAATAGCAGCTTCGATACTTCCTCCGCTCCGATTGCGTTCAGTAGCCCATCGTGTTAGCGCCTCTTCGGCTATACTATCCATATATCTGTAATTCAGTAGTTAAATGATTTAACACACACATCTTAAATTAAATTTTTACAATCACAATTCAATTGTTATGTTGTTATTTTAAAATTCGATAGATTTAAATAGAAAGTCGTTCCGGTTTGATGTATTAGAACGTTAACGTCACAATTTCAACAGTCACGTGACATGGCGTTTTCGCGCGCTTTTTAAATGTGTTATACAAAATCTTGTTTTTTTTCTGGTAATTTACATTTTTTACAGATAAATCGAATTGCTTGAGATATAAAATGAACGGGCGCACATTAACCATTCTTTTTCAAAAATTGTCAAGTAGCCAATTGTAATGGGGTGTAACACTTATCTTTTATAGGTCTAAGGCTAATAATTAATTTCTAAAAATATATAATACAAACATATAAAATAATTTCACTATGTACAATTAAATCCAGAACTATAAATAATTTACTAAATACATTATGCTAATACTGTTTGAAGCAAACTTAATCTACCATAACGGCTAACCTACCTAAAGTTATAAAACAGAAATGTACCTAATAGTTTTAAAATGTGCGCTGAGACCGTAGCCGCACGCGAATATAATGGGCGACGTCATACGTCCTTGTATCTCGGGTGGTCAAGCGAGTGACGAGCAGAGGGACATCGGCCGGTCGGCACTCTGATCACTGCGCTCTCCGGCATAGTTCCTATCACCTACTACGCTGCGATAATATCAGTACTTAGCTCCGTCCTGGTTAGAATCTGTTCTTACTACAATTAAATTTAACTTGCGAGTGGAGTGTTCTACAAAACGTACAATAAATACTTAGTGCTACTAATTCCCCGGATTGGGTGAGTGTTGCAAAATTGTTTAATCATCCTATTCCTACCCTACTTTTAACCAACTCTTCATCAACTATGTAAATTAAATATAATAATTGTGCGTAAATTATATACATAATTACATGGTTTTAACTAAGCTTTTTGCTATAAGCTGCTTTGCTACAAGCTGCCTGTACATCATCGTGCAACATAAAATACAATTTTCCCTAATGTTGTAAAACTTCTACATTTAATCGTATTTACCTACCTGTTTAGTTTTAATGTTGAAATTTTTGTATAGTTATTTTCTGTGCTGAATCCTACTGGGTGAATTGTGATTTTGCTTGTACTGCAACATCTTTGATCGCTAATTGATGCTTTAAGAAGCCACGCTGTAATTAGTAGCTCGCTTCTGCCGTCGGATCTGGATGTTGCAGTCAAGTGAATGAAGTTGGACATTTTCTAAAACATCCAATTGGGGCAATTCCAGGGTTCCAGTTCCAGGAGTGGAATTGTCCATCTACCTACCGCATCCCTGTCTGCTACCCGCCCTGTGACTGTTAAACCCTTGCTGCGGACGACATCGGTTCCTCGCTACTCACAGGACAGTGGTTTTCTTCTAAAAGAATTGTTAAAGTTTCTCGACTAATCAACTGAACCTACTTCCCTGAGAAGCAATAAACTATATGTACCCTGACTTATCACCTTTTATTTGTTCACGCACCTAAACGTGACAGTGGCGCCCACTATAGGTATTTGATTGGTCGAGTTGCTTTTGCATACTTTGGGCAGTAGTTGGTTATCATTGGTGTTGGTTCATCCAAAACATTGTAGATTAGTTACTGTTGTCAATATTGGATTTTTCATTTTGATGTATGAAAAAATATCTAATTTTTAATTAAATATTTTTTCATTTTTCTTGATTATTCTACTACTACGGTAAGTATTTGTCTAAGATTTTTTAGCTAAGTTGATTTTGTGCTGTATATTTTAATTGTGCTTGTAAATCAATAGTTTAAGTTTATATTTGCAACACACACCCACTCTTTCTTACTTAATATGTCTTATCCTATAAAATTTCTGTCACTCCAAAAAGCCGAACTTGAGTACGAAGTAGGTGTTAGAGGTGGTACTACGGGTGAATCTGTTGTGGAACTTAGAAAGCAAATAGTTAAATTAGCTCAACTATTGCCTTCGGAGGATATTTTAGAATCGCACCTCGATCCAAAAGATGATTTATTACAATTGCATGAAACTTTAAAGAAATCTAAAATTAATATTGATAATCTTAAGTCTAAATTTGATAAAAATCTTTATTCTAGAACGGAAACTATTTTGCATCACGCCTATTATCGATTAGTTAGGGTCAATCGCTCCCCTGAAGTTACAGAGCTCTATAGTGATTGTAATAATATTTGGAAACATCAACTCAAAGAACTATCTATTTATAAATCTAAAATTGCTCACACTCCTATTTCTACTTCCACAACCACAACTTCTAACACTGAGATGGTCACTGTGTCCTCCGGTTGTGATAGAAAAATGGAATCTGAAGTAGTTAACAACCTAAAATTTTCAGGCAAAAGATGTGTTCGCTCTTTCATTCAAAAGGCTGAAGAGTTAGTAGATGCCCGAAGTATTCCTAAGAATAAATTGCTGTCGTTTGCTTACGAAATTTTTACTGATGATGCTCTTCATTGGTTCCGCTGCATAAAAGACAAAGTACAGTCATGGGATGAGTTGGCGATACTTTTGAAACAAGATTTCAGTCCAAATGATTATGATTACCGATTATTGGCTGAAATTCGCACGCGTACTCAAGGCGAACACGAAAATATCACCATTTACTTATCTATTATGCATGGAATGTTCTCTAGGCTAGATAATAAAATTTCGGAAACTGACCAGCTCGATATTATCCTTCATAATATTCGGCCTTGCTATGCCAGTACCTTAGCTGCATCTCCGGACATCTCTAGCATTGATAAATTAAAAACCTTGTGCCGTAGTTATGAAAACATTCAATCAAGAATGGCCCAATTTCATGAACCTCCTAAAATTACTAGAGATACCGTTGCTCCTGACCTTGCATACAATAAACCTAGCTCATCGGATAAATTTACAAATAAAAATCACAACTACGGTAATTATAAACACAAAAATTACTTTTATTTTAAACAAAACGATAATAATCAGTCAGATTCCAAAGTAAATTTTAATGAAAATAGATATAATTTTAAACAAACACAAGGGGAAAACAAAATTGAAGTCAGTCCTGTGAGCATGCCAGATAATCCACGTTCTAGTAACGTATACTGTCCTAGGTGTAGGACCGACACTCATTCACTTGGCCAATGTACGGAACCGCATTTTCCCATTTGTTTTAAATGTGGAAACAAAGGCGTGAGGTATCCTGATTGCCTAAACTGTAAAAGTGGTTCTACGTCAAAAAACTAAATATTGTGGATTGCAGTAATACATACCATTCTAAATTTGATAAAAACGATTGGAATGCTTGGCTACAATTGGTTTCAAAATTCTTTTCATGCTATACCGTATCTTCAATCCACAATAAAAGCATTGATAATTCTAGACCATACGTCTCTATTAACGTTAACGGCAATCCTGTAACTGGTCTGCTGGATTCTGGTTCCAGCTTCACAATACTAGGCAATAACAACCATAATTTTTTTTCTAATTTGGGATTTACGTTAAGTCAGTGTGAACCTATAAATTTCATGGCTGCTGGCGGACAGAAACTTGAATGTAGCGGTATCATGCACCTACCTATTTCTTTTCTCAGTCAGACTCATATAATGAAGGTGTATATCGTACCCGAGATAAAAAACAGTCTTATTTTAGGGATGGACTTTTGGCGGATTTTTGGCTTATTCCCCAACCATTTAGACTCGATCGTAATTCGTACAAAGTCTGAAAATGATACATTCGCAAATATAAGTCCATACGTAGACATGCATCTTCACAGTTACGATCACCTAACAGCGGATCAAAAAATTACTGCTGATAATATAATATCTCGTTTTCGTGAAATTTGTTACGAAGAACGAGGACTAGGTCGCACTACCTTGACTACGCATGCTATTGACACTGGGGATGCTGCCCCTATTCGTCAACGGTACTACAGGATGATGCTTATAGTCTACCATACATCTCCGAGATTCTAGACAACTTACGTGACGCTAAATATCTAACGAGTCTAGATCTCTCTAAAAGTTTCTGGCAAGTGCTAATAAGGGAGCAGGATCGTTGTAAAACCGCCTTTTATGTTCCTTCGAGAGGAACTTATCAATTTAAATGTATGCCTTTTGGGCTAACAAATGCTCCAGCGACACAGCAGAGATTAGTAGATATTCTGTTTTACGGACCGGAATTTGAGCACCGAGTCTTTGTGTTTGTTGATGACATTATTATAGTCTCAAACACCTTCGAGCAACATATTGCCTTACTTATGCGTGTTTACGAAAAACTAAAAATAGCTAATTTAACGATTAACTTTGAAAAAAGCCAATTTTTTAGAAACCAGCTTAAATATTTAGGCTATGTTGTGGATTCTGACGGTCTACACGCAGATCCCGAAAAAATAGAGGCAATAGTAAATTACCCTAGGCCCACTAATCGTAAGGAAGTAAGGAGATTCCTTGGTACTGCTTCGTGGTACCGTCGCTTTATTTCAAATTTTAGTTCCATAACTTCCCCTCTCAACAAGCTGACATCTCAGGGTAAAAAAGCACCTCCATTTGTTTGGTCTCCCGAAGCTGAATCAGCCTTTCGTTCCCTAAAAGATAATTTAGTGTCCACACCCATTTTGGCCTGCCCTGACTACTCGAAGCCTTTTCAAGTCCACACTGACGCCAGTGATGTAGGTATTGGTGCTGTTCTAACACAAACTATAAATGATGTTGAACGCGTAATAGCTTACATGAGCAAATCTCTATCCAAGCAAGAACAAAACTATAGTGCCACTGAGAGAGAGGCTTTGGCAGTTTTAACGGCTATTGAGCATTGGCGATGCTACTTGGAGAATGGTCAAACATTTATCGTCTATACTGATCATTCAGCTCTGAAATGGTTCTTGAATCTGAACAATCCTACTGGCCGTCTAGCTCGCTGGGGTGTAAGACTTTCGGCCTATAACTTTGAAATTAGGCACCGACGAGGTCTAGATAACGTCGTGCCTGATAGTTTATCGCGTGCTATACCGGTAAATGCTATGGACCTAAATACTAACACGCCCGTACAGACAAACGACAATTGGTATCTTAATATCTTTCACGGATGTCAAAAATCCACACTATCATTTAAAGACTACCGCGTTTCTAATAACCAGTTATACCGTTTTAAGAAAAGTTTGAACCCTTTAGCTAGCGAGTTTGATTGGAAACTGGTGGTACATAAGGAAGCTAGACTAGACATCATAAAAAAGAACCATTCTGATCCTACAGCTGGTCATTTTGGTGTGTTCAAAACTTTAAAACGCTTATCTTTAAAATACTTTTGGCCAGATATGCACCGAGATGTCACGGAGTTTGTTTCAAACTGTGAAACTTGCATTTCCTACAAACATCCTAATCATACTGTATTGGGTACTATGGGTCGTCCTAAAGACTGCTGCAGACCTTTCCAAATGATTAGTATGGACTTAGTTGGACCGTTGCCACCTTCCAGAAAACAAAATACCTTCTTATTTGTAATCACTTGCTGCTTCTCCAAGTTTTGTCTTTTGTATCCTATTCGACGAGCCTCAGCCGAAATCATGGTCCGTATTTTAGAAGAGCAGGTATTCTTAGTTCATGGTATACCTAGTACGGTTCTTATGGATAATGGCAGACAGTTCGTTAGTAATCTGATGAGGGATCTATTCTCTAAGTATAGGGTCCCTAATGTCCGATATACGCCAAAATACACTCCCCAGATAAACACTGTCGAACGGTACAACAAGACCATTATGACAGCCGTTTCATCTTTTATTCAAGAAGATCACCGATCTTGGGACGTAAATATTGCAAAAATACAATTTGCAGTTAACTCTTCAGTAAGCGAAGTTACTGGGTATACTCCTTCATTTCTAGTATACGGTCGCGAAGTAATTAGCTGTGGTTCTCACTACATTGACGCTGATCTTAAAAACGACATAATTTTTTCTCCTAGGGATGATTATGCCGAAAATTTGGGACACTTACGGAAAATTTTTGACAAAGTACAAGCAAACCTCATAAAAGCTCACTCACGAAATTCAAATAATTACAACTTGCGACGCAAAAATATTGAATTTAACGTAGGAGACGTGGTTTGGAAGCGTACATATTTTCAAAGTGACAAAAATGAAAGGTTTGCTAAGAAACTTGCCCCAAAATTTTTAAAATGTCGGATTATTGCCAAGAAGTCGCCTTTAGTTTATGATCTGGAGGATATGTCGGGAAATCGCTTAGGTTTTTGGCATATAAAGGATATAAAATTAACTAATTATAAACTTTAAATATAACTACATATATTCCCCTAACTTAAATGTAGTCACTTTTACTAATCATAGGTTTTAAATATGTGAATTTACTTACCTTGCTATGAACGCGAACGTCTATACTTATTTTTTTATAAATTAGTTTAATTTAGTTTTATGGTAAAAGTTCAGTGGATTTTTCCTAGGAAAAATCCTAGACTAAAAAGGGGGATATGTAACACTTATCTTTTATAGGTCTAAGGCTAATAATTAATTTCTAAAAATATATAATACAAACATATAAAATAATTTCACTATGTACAATTAAATCCAGAACTATAAATAATTTACTAAATACATTATGCTAATACTGTTTGAAGCAAACTTAATCTACCATAACGGCTAACCTACCTAAAGTTATAAAACAGAAATGTACCTAATAGTTTTAAAATGTGCGCTGAGACCGTAGCCGCACGCGAATATAATGGGCGACGTCATACGTCCTTGTATCTCGGGTGGTCAAGCGAGTGACGAGCAGAGGGACATCGGCCGGTCGGCACTCTGATCACTGCGCTCTCCGGCATAGTTCCTATCACCTACTACGCTGCGATAATATCAGTACTTAGCTCCGTCCTGGTTAGAATCTGTTCTTACTACAATTAAATTTAACTTGCGAGTGGAGTGTTCTACAAAACGTACAATAAATACTTAGTGCTACTAATTCCCCGGATTGGGTGAGTGTTGCAAAATTGTTTAATCATCCTATTCCTACCCTACTTTTAACCAACTCTTCATCAACTATGTAAATTAAATATAATAATTGTGCGTAAATTATATACATAATTACATGGTTTTAACTAAGCTTTTTGCTATAAGCTGCTTTGCTACAAGCTGCCTGTACATCATCGTGCAACATAAAATACAATTTTCCCTAATGTTGTAAAACTTCTACATTTAATCGTATTTACCTACCTGTTTAGTTTTAATGTTGAAATTTTTGTATAGTTATTTTCTGTGCTGAATCCTACTGGGTGAATTGTGATTTTGCTTGTACTGCAACATCTTTGATCGCTAATTGATGCTTTAAGAAGCCACGCTGTAATTAGTAGCTCGCTTCTGCCGTCGGATCTGGATGTTGCAGTCAAGTGAATGAAGTTGGACATTTTCTAAAACATCCAATTGGGGCAATTCCAGGGTTCCAGTTCCAGGAGTGGAATTGTCCATCTACCTACCGCATCCCTGTCTGCTACCCGCCCTGTGACTGTTAAACCCTTGCTGCGGACGACATCGGTTCCTCGCTACTCACAGGACAGTGGTTTTCTTCTAAAAGAATTGTTAAAGTTTCTCGACTAATCAACTGAACCTACTTCCCTGAGAAGCAATAAACTATATGTACCCTGACTTATCACCTTTTATTTGTTCACGCACCTAAACGTGACAGGGGCAAAGGAGTTTGGAAGTTTGTATGATTTTTTTTTAAGTAGTTGAAGTAAAATTTAAAATCTATTCTCCATAATGGTGTGACGATGTACTATTAAAGTATCTATTAAACAACCAATCACCTTTTGGGCATTCAAACAGGGGATGGAAGTTTTTATGCGTACGAAGTTGCATGCGGCCGTTAGTTTATTACAAAAGGACGTGAGTCCTCAGAGGACAAAGTACCTCGCCTTCTCAGGCCTTGGATACAAGCCAGAGCAAATGCATGCAGCGGCGTACCTGATCCTGCAGAGCACGTAGGCCTCGACGTAGAAGTGCGCGTCGAGCAGCGCGGCCACGGCCCCGCGCACGTCGTGCGACCTAATGCATGCAGCGGCGTACCTGATCCTGCAGAGCACGTAGGCCTCGACGTAGAAGTGCGCGTCGAGCAGCGCGGCCACGGCCCCGCGCACGTCGTGCGACCTAATGCATGCAGCGGCGTACCTGATCCTGCAGAGCACGTAGGCCTCGACGTAGAAGTGCGCGTCGAGCAGCGCGGCCACGGCCCCGCGCACGTCGTGCGACCTAATGCATGCAGCGGCATACCTGATCCTGCAGAGCACGTAGGCCTCGACGTAGAAGTGCGCGTCGAGCAGCGCGGCTACGGCCCCGCGCACGTCGTGCGACCTAATGCATGCAGCGGCGTACCTGATCCTGCAGAGCACGTAGGCCTCGACGTAGAAGTGCGCGTCGAGCAGCGCGGCCACGGCCCCGCGCACGTCGTGCGACCTAATGCATGCAGCGGCGTACCTGATCCTGCAGAGCACGTAGGCCTCGACGTAGAAGTGCGCGTCGAGCAGCGCGGCCACGGCCCCGCGCACGTCGTGCGACCTAATGCATGCAGCGGCGTACCTGATCCTGCAGAGCACGTAGGCCTCGACGTAGAAGTGCGCGTCGAGCAGCGCGGCCACGGCCCCGCGCACGTCGTGCGACCTAATGCATGCAGCGGCGTACCTGATCCTGCAGAGCACGTAGGCCTCGACGTAGAAGTGCGCGTCGAGCAGCGCGGCCACGGCCCCGCGCACGTCGTGCGACCTAATGCATGCAGCGGCGTACCTGATCCTGCAGAGCACGTAGGCCTCGACGTAGAAGTGCGCGTCGAGCAGCGCGGCCACGGCCCCGCGCACGTCGTGCGACCTAATGCATGCAGCGGCGTACCTGATCCTGCAGAGCACGTAGGCCTCGACGTAGAAGTGCGCGTCGAGCAGCGCGGCCACGGCCCCGCGCACGTCGTGCGACCTAATGCATGCAGCGGCGTACCTGATCCTGCAGAGCACGTAGGCCTCGACGTAGAAGTGCGCGTCGAGCAGCGCGGCCACGGCCCCGCGCACGTCGTGCGACCTAATGCATGCAGCGGCGTACCTGATCCTGCAGAGCACGTAGGCCTCGACGTAGAAGTGCGCGTCGAGCAGCGCGGCCACGGCCCCGCGCACGTCGTGCGACCTAATGCATGCAGCGGCGTACCTGATCCTGCAGAGCACGTAGGCCTCGACGTAGAAGTGCGCGTCGAGCAGCGCGGCCACGGCCCCGCGCACGTCGTGCGACCTAATGCATGCAGCGACGTACCTGATCCTGCAGAGCACGTAGGCCTCGACGTAGAAGTGCGCGTCGAGCAGCGCGGCCACGGCCCCGCGCACGTCGTGCGACCTAATGCATGCAGCGGCGTACCTGATCCTGCAGAGCACGTAGGCCTCGACGTAGAAGTGCGCGTCGAGCAGCGCGGCCACGGCCCCGCGCACGTCGTGCGACCTAATGCATGCAGCGGCGTACCTGATCCTGCAGAGCACGTAGGCCTCGACGTAGAAGTGCGCGTCGAGCAGCGCGGCCACGGCCCCGCGCACGTCGTGCGACCTAATGCATGCAGCGGCGTACCTGATCCTGCAGAGCACGTAGGCCTCGACGTAGAAGTGCGCGTCGAGCAGCGCGGCCACGGCCCCGCGCACGTCGTGCGACCTAATGCATGCAGCGGCGTACCTGATCCTGCAGAGCACGTAGGCCTCGACGTAGAAGTGCGCGTCGAGCAGCGCGGCCACGGCCCCGCGCACGTCGTGCGACCTAATGCATGCAGCGGCGTACCTGATCCTGCAGAGCACGTAGGCCTCGACGTAGAAGTGCGCGTCGAGCAGCGCGGCCACGGCCCCGCGCACGTCGTGCGACCTAATGCATGCAGCGGCGTACCTGATCCTGCAGAGCACGTAGGCCTCGACGTAGAAGTGCGCGTCGAGCAGCGCGGCCACGGCCCCGCGCACGTCGTGCGACCTAATGCATGCAGCGGCGTACCTGATCCTGCAGAGCACGTAGGCCTCGACGTAGAAGTGCGCGTCGAGCAGCGCGGCCACGGCCCCGCGCACGTCGTGCGACCTAATGCATGCAGCGGCGTACCTGATCCTGCAGAGCACGTAGGCCTCGACGTAGAAGTGCGCGTCGAGCAGCGCGGCCACGGCCCCGCGCACGTCGTGCGACCTAATGCATGCAGCGGCGTACCTGATCCTGCAGAGCACGTAGGCCTCGACGTAGAAGTGCGCGTCGAGCAGCGCGGCCACGGCCCCGCGCACGTCGTGCGACCTAATGCATGCAGCGGCGTACCTGATCCTGCAGAGCACGTAGGCCTCGACGTAGAAGTGCGCGTCGAGCAGCGCGGCCACGGCCCCGCGCACGTCGTGCGACCTAATGCATGCAGCGGCGTACCTGATCCTGCAGAGCACGTAGGCCTCGACGTAGAAGTGCGCGTCGAGCAGCGCGGCCACGGCCCCGCGCACGTCGTGCGACCTAATGCATGCAGCGGCGTACCTGATCCTGCAGAGCACGTAGGCCTCGACGTAGAAGTGCGCGTCGAGCAGCGCGGCCACGGCCCCGCGCACGTCGTGCGCGCTCAGGTGCGCCGCCATCTTGTGGTACATCGCGCCACCATAAATGCGCGACACTGTACATATCAATCATTTTATTCTTTGTAAAGGACTATGGGCGGAATCGTCCCCACCCATCAACAGAAATAAAATGTAGCTCAATTGATATATCTTGGCAAGATGATATTTTTATACTATGGCGACATTGTCCACATGCATGGGGTTCTCATGGTATCTTAAGTTTAAACAAATATTTCATTACCGTATTACTGACGACTAATTCCAAAATACATGCACATTTATCTATTCATTAATACACAGCGGCGGGCGGCGCATGTACATAAAGATAGCCGGGTACAAAATAACCCCCTCCGACCGCTCTCCAACCCACACTCTTGCGCAGGCAGCTACACGCCCGAACCTCAGTCAAAGTCAGTCCGCTGCAGTGTACGTTCACGTGTTATTTCTTTCTGTTATCGGTGTTTACTTTACAACTACGACTCCTGCTTCTTTACAGGACTGATTGACACTATTACTGTACTTGCTTGACGGGCAGTCGCACTGTAGGAAGTTGTGCTCATACCATATCCATTATATGGTACATGGGAATAGGTCGTCACACAGATTTTAATCTGCCAGCGCATCTGTTAGACAGCATCATAATAGACGAGTAAACATAATTATTGAAATATGAAATCAATAACATGTACCATATAATGGATATTATATAAGTTTAAATAAGTTCTAAGTAGCTTATTCAGAACTTTACTCAGCGATTGTGAAACATGCCTTCACTATTTTTATTTGCCTACTATGAGAGTTGTAAGAATTTAAATCATTTATATCCATTACATACATAATGGATGTAAGAAAAAATATATGTTAAAAAAGAATTACAAATTGTTTTTTCTAAATATACTTATATTACCACTGATTTATCTAAAACAAAGGATTTTAATTAAATAGGGGGCACTTTAGGAACACTTTGGTATCAGTTCCATGTTTGTTGGTAGGTGGGGACGGAGCCCATACATTTTTGCCCATAGTCCTTTATTCTAAAAAACGAAGTTTTTTTTAGGATTACAAAATTTAAAATTTCCATAGTATTCAGTTCTAAAAACAATGAAGATTTATTTATAATATTTTTATAGCACCTAGAAAAAGAACACTTACCTTCTAGTTTCCTTTCATCTCCCTTCGCTAGAAACCTATCTATTTGAGCCAAATACAGCTGGTTCACATCCTTCCAGTATCTAAAAAGAATAGTACTATTTACTAGTTTTAATTCAAAGATTTAAGGATTCTAATTTCGTCCGTCCCAGTCATTTCGTGCGCTTAACGGAACATTTAGGAAATATAGTTTCATATTTTGACCTAAGTGATTAATGGGCGGATAGCACAGATTTGGTGTTTTCGACCCATCATATGGGTCGGTAGTGGCAGATTAGATAAAAAAAAATTCCCCAACTGTACCGTAAGATGTGGCTTTATCCTATTTTAGTTGGATTTTTTTTACATTCTAAATGATTGATAACTTACTTATATGAAACACATGGAGCAATACTAAGCAGGTACGGACACAGCAAATCCCTTTGACTCGCGTACTGAATCATGGCGTCAATGTGACCTCGGAATATGGCCAACGTGATCCAGCCTTCCGGATTGTTCATCATATCATGAGACTCCACTAAAACAATAAAAACATTTTTTAATATTTCATTCAGAAATAATAATTAAAGGGCTTGTCTCAACCCATCTAGACTCGAGTGCCTGCCCTTGCAATTAAAATGTGCCAGTAGTTATGTTGATGATCACTTTAGTTACTTTGATAATACCATACGACAAATCGGTAACTAGTTAACGGCTTGACTATAGTTATTAGAATTACATACAATTTCAGTATCGAAAAGTATTCCCTGATCATTTTTTATTGCGTGTGAATAATCCGGTGATGTGAAATTAATAGGACGTGAAATCTTACTGGTACGCGATTAGATATTAAAATGTCATGGTTACATAGGTATGTAACCATGTGTGTCCTGACATTGACAGGTGTCAATGTCAGGACAACAATAGCCCATCCCGAAGCAGGTTTACCTTATGCCCACGTATTGCCATCTAGCAGATTATTCATACGCGATTGTAGCCATTAAAAAAGGTAAATCAACAATACTTACTTTGTTTATCTAAAATTTCATTTACTTCTTTGATACTTCCGAATATTTTAAGGTATTCAAAACTATAAGTCTCCTCTTCATCAGACTCATCCTCGTGATTACTGCCCGAAGACTTCTCCAGCAATCTCTGAGAAAAACCCTTCTCGTTCGAGTCAATCTTTGACGATATCTTCTCCTTCAAATCAGTTTCCGCAGATGTTTTTTCCAAATGTTTCTGAAACATGATCCTTGCAGCGTGCAAGAGGCTTTCCCGATTTTTAGATCGATGTAGCATCGGTAGCATGAATTTCTTGCGTAACGACCTACTAGTTCGAGTTAGTGATTTAACAGCAATGGCTCCTTCGGGCTCCGGCTGAGATTCGAGTGCCTTTGATTCCACATTTTCTTCTTCAGGCTTTAACTTTAGCTCTTTCTTGGCGTGTTTCTTTTCACGTCTGGTTGTTACTTCCACTTCTAAAAAGGAACAGTGAATAAAGGATAATAAACGAATTTATTCACAAAGCTTCATAGCTTGTAGCGAAGTAGTCTTATAGTCAAGTAGCGGCCGTCCGCGATATCGTACGTGTGGTGTTAGTTATTTTTAATCTACAGAGCATATATTTAAAATTTTAAGTTGCTTTCTTCAAAAATATGACTTCATACAGACTTACAACACCTGTTATATCCCCTTAGAGGTTTAGTTTCTGTAGGTTTTGTAGTGTTTGAAATTTCATGATTAATCAGTCAGTTTAGCAGGTGATTCAGTTGTATGTACGGGTTGAGCAATTATGTTGTCGTATTAAAATAGGAAGAAACCTATTTACGGTAGGACTACCTATACATTGTACTGGAATGTCTGTTTAACCAATTTCAATAAAATTTGATGTGCAATAAAGTGTATCAGTGTAGTATAAACTGTTTACACTTTAAGGGATGTGAAAACTATAAAGAACAGTTGCCACGGCAACAAGGGTATTGTCTATTGTTTACGTTTTAGCTTGTCGAATGTAACGCTTAAGGTGAATTTAAATTTGTCTAATGTGTCGTGACGTGATGTGTCAGGACGGTATCGGTTTCATACATTTAGTATAGCAACGTTCATACTAGTAATGCGTATTGTGTTGTAATGGCTTGTGTTTAATTTATGAAACCGGTACCGTTCTGACGCGTCACGTCACGACACATCAGACAAATATAAATCCACCTTTATTTACAATGCGACGATCTTTTAATTAGTGATATTATTCTACTCCACCCTAGTATGTGTTACTTACCATCGTATGCGTCCGACGGGTAGTCAGTCGCGTCCCACAGTCGCGCCGCGCAGTCGCCGCCGCCGGACAGCAGCGTGGAGGCGAGGTGCGGGTAGGCGAGCCACGCCGCGCCTATAGAGTTCGCCGAGTGCCCGCCGAATATCGACACGCACGCGCCCGCTACCACGTCCCAGATCTACAAGTTATTCATCTCCCGTAAACGAGGCATGCGGAGCGAGTAAAACAAATCGTAAAAATGTAGTTCGAAATACATCTTCGTAGTCTGATATTTAAAGTAAAAATATTTTATAATAATGAAATATAAAATATATTTTAAATTTTATAATATATTTAATAATAGCCGTCAATAGTGTACTTTTAAAAAGGGTTTTTAAAAAGTTGCAGGCTAAAGGGCTTTCAATATTACTCAGTAACAAACAATCGTGACGATAAATGGACATAAGTGTTTCGTTTGATGAAATTTTAAAATCATTTCGTATTTTTTTTTTCTTAACGTTTATTGAGACTTTTCTAAAGAGATCGATTATTACTTTTGAAATATATTTACTTCATTTTCCATCTATTCATGGCAGTATGTATTCTGTAAAATCCTGCTATGAAAAACATACCAATTTTGTTTGATGACAACATTCTAAAGAAAGGTAAGGATTATATGCGACTGGTTGCAGTGGAAAATGCCGACTGCAGTTGGAACGCTGTTCGTACGAACAGCGTCATACGATATCATACGATAGGTTCTATTTAAAAAATCTCACTTAAACAAGTACATAAGTAAATCCAAGTATCTTACTCTCACGGTGTTGTCTTGTGACGTGGAGAGCAACTGTCCTTCCCGGTGTGGATTCCATGATACTTGTAATACCATTTGTTTGTGGCCACTCAGCATTTTGTATGTCTGAAGTTGTTTAATGCCATCTAAAAAAATCAAGAATCCTTTTAGTATTACACAGATTATAAAATTGGGTGTGCACCAAATCGTATTTTATCTGGTTAATACTTGTAGTGTTTTATATACTAAATGTGTTTGCATGGTTAGAGGCCATAATGTCAAGTGGGCAGACTTTATCGCTCAGAACATTGTTTGATTTGTTTGTTCAAGCATGTCCTATAATATTGAGGGTAATAAAGCGATACAATTGACAGACAATACAGTCTGTTGCAAAAAAGATTCCATAATGTGACGTCTTCTCTATGTTTGCTTTATGGGGTTTTTAATATAGAATATACTTAAATATTTTGATTAATTTTACGCACCTTCCTTGTCAATATATTCCAAAATGGCAATGTTTCCACTTTTTTCGCTGGAGCACAAAGCTAAAAGATTACTGTATGGCGACTCTTCAGTAGAATCCGATGTTTGCTGGGGATGCCATTCGATCATTTGTATCATTTTGCTAAAATATAAAATTATAAATGGTTATGGTGGTGTTATGAAAATGTTCTCAGGGGTTGATGTAAAAGGGCGGAAAATGAGTTCTAAGCACGGTTGAAACTATAACAGGCATAATGTATAAAATAAGGAAAACAAAACAAACGGTAAAACAAACAAACATCAATTATATCGGTACACCGAGCAAGTTCGCGTGTCGCGGTTATAGGCAGACTATTTGGGCGGAACCGCGTACTTATTTAAGCCGCTAACGATCGCGCACGGAAGGTGTAGGCAGATGTCCATGGCGCGAAAGTAAGTCCTGGTGAATTTGAAAATGACTGAATGCCTAGGACCGAGCGTTAGTGGATGGCCATTGGCCGCGTTACATAAAAAGTTATTTTTATTTCAATAGCTTCACGTACTATCCTAGTATGATAGCTTAGATTTTAGGGTCGTGTCCAATGATTAAATTTTATCTCTCAACTGTTCTGCTATCGTGGATTTATGTCAGTAGTTTCTATTAACTACAATGTCGTCGCTTTTCGACCCGTTAACTTATTTTAAAGGCTTATTACTGTTTGATACCTCGTTTTGCCGGTGCTATTTTCTTATCCCGCTTAGAATGCGCCGCGTGAGTAATTTTTATCGCCCTCTTAACAAATGTCAAAATCGATACCATTCAGTGCAGCAGCAGCTGAACCCCCGCTACTAATGTAGCACCCCCAGGAGCATTTAAACCTTACTCACACGCAGGAACACAACAACACCGAATTGATTGTTATTTGGCTGCGGTCTTCTGGTATTACCAGTCGCTGCTCCAGTCCGAGCGTCACTACAACCTCTCTTAAATCCTCATACATGTACAATAAGTTTGATGGCAGATGAATATAGTTGAGATACGTGCCCCACTCGCACGGCGGCGGCCCGCACTTGGTGCGGCGCGCGCGGGGCCAGCACGGCCGCGCCCCCCGCCGCGCTGCCCAGCGCCAGCCCGCGCGCGCTCCACGACACCGCGCTCACCGCCCAGCGACACGACTCCAGCTCCACCTCCACCGCTGCGGCATCTACGCACGACCACCGCCTCATATAGCTACATAATATAGTTGAGATACGTGCCCCACTCGCACGGCGGCGGCCCGCACTTGGTGCGGCGCGCGCGGGGCCAGCACGGCCGCGCCCCCCGCCGCGCTGCCCAGCGCCAGCCCGCGCGCGCTCCACGACACCGCGCTCACCGCCCAGCGACACGACTCCAGCTCCACCTCCACCGCTGCGGCATCTACGCACGACCACCGCCTCATATAGCTACATAATATAGTTGAGATACGTGCCCCACTCGCACGGCGGCGGCCCGCACTTGGTGCGGCGCGCGCGGGGCCAGCACGGCCGCGCCCCCCGCCGCGCTGCCCAGCGCCAGCCCGCGCGCGCTCCACGACACCGCGCTCACCGCCCAGCGACACGACTCCAGCTCCACCTCCACCGCTGCGGCATCTACGCACGACCACCGCCTCATATAACTACATAATGCACGCGACTCTACAGTTATAGATCACATTTGAAGGGTCCACTGCAATAATGATGAATGTCCAAAATATTTAAATCTAAGTGATCAACGTCATCCGGTCACTTCATTCAAGCACCTAGTTTACAAACTAATCAATATTGCTTCCAGTCCTGAGATAAAAACGTATCTGATATTTGGCTACACGTCTAGAACGCTCAATGTCCCAGATATTTACGGCAATAAGGCTGATTTTTGAACAACGTTTAAAAACTTAAAACCGTAATAGCTCGTAATAATAAACAAAGGACGTCCATCATTATTGCAGTGGCCCCTTCATTTGGTAGAGAGAAGTCAGCAGTTAAAGTAAAAACGTCTACATTCCGCATCATTAGATTTTATAAAAAATTTTAGCGAAATATTTATTCTTCAAACACAAATAGAAAAATTATAAGAAACTCTTATAAAAAACTAAAATTAAAAAAAATCGACCATTTACAATCTCACATGCTAAATTATAATCTAACTATATTTATGATCTTACGGTGACATAGTCATCCAATCCATCCATAGCATTTATCAGGAAATCATAAAATACTTATTTTCATTTATCAGTCTGCATAAATTGAACTACATAGCGACGCATCGGGACAGAAACGTTGGTACAAGGTATCGACTGAGTCACTACTACGACCATTATGTCTGAATGTACAACCAGGAAACACAACGGTAGCTCACGCGTGGGATATATCCATATTGTAATATTATTATAAATGTGAAAGTAACTTTGTATGTCCGGCTTTCACGCCTAGGCCACTGAACTGATTTTGACGAAATATGGTGTAGCGTATACCTATACGTTGAACCTCTAGAACGGGCATAGGCTACTTTTTGTTTTGAAAAAAAGGGGAGAAGGGTAATACTACGCTTCAAAGTTTATATGGGAAATGTTTATTTTAAGTTAGGGATATAAAATTCGGCAAAAATATAGCTCGAAACTTGCATTACAATATACTACTTTAGGGGTATAACCGATGATGAAAGTATGTATGATGGCTGGCACATACGTCATGCTTGTGAACAGGTGCCACCTTTGGGGACTGGTCTGCTCCAGTTTACCTATTAAAATAACTTAATGCTTTTGTTCACTCATCAAAATAAAACTATATGACTTGGTCCAAAGTGTTCTACACATAGCTATAAGTTAGATACTGGCACTGTAACTGATCTGCTGAGTTTCTTACCGGTGTCTTCTCGGTAGATATAGGTTCCGAACCGGAAGTAGAATCACTTTGCATTATATACAATGACGATTCGAAAGTGTTATTATATGTAACCTACTTGAATAAACAAATATTGAATTTGAATGTAGTCCACGCGAACGAAGCCGCGGGCACAGCTAGTCATATGAAAGAATGGCTTACTCTCATGGGGCATCTTTGCATTATAGACAACAAGGTTGCCGTTAGCGCAGGCATACAGATTGTACTCTTCGCCCCAGCTGATGGAGTATATTGGCCCACTCAAGGCAGAGGGCAGCACCTTCGCTGGTTTCTCCGTCTTGCCGCTAACGTCGAGCAGACCTATCTGTAAATATTTAAAATAGGCTTTTATTATTACTATTTAGTTTGATCATTATTCGGCGGCTAATTGATAATATTGGAAATACTAAGGTCGTTTAAGGGGATGCCCTGGTGCTACAAATTAGTTGCTTACAATCTCAAGTCCATCTCTCTCGTTGCCTAGCGACATCCCATTTTACTATTTCTCGCTCTACCCGTCATTATATGTATGACTTTTAATTTTAAAAGACTAATTATAAAGTTTTAAATATTATCACTTTTAGATATGTACTAATATTAATAGCTGAAGAGTTTGTTTGATCTCGCTAGTCTCAGGAACTATTATTCCGAATTAAAAAAAAATATTTTTTTCATCGCTAGTCAATTTATCGAAGAAGGCTTTAAGACTATATAAAATCACGCTAAAACCAATGAGAGCGAATAATCAGTAGAAAATGTGGAAAATATGTGGATAGTATGTGGTCGAAGCCGCGACGGGCCGCTAGTGTTATAAACAAGGACCGTAAGTTTCTTCATCATTTATTTGCTAAAGCTTGATTTTAGTCTTAAAGGGTCACTTACCCTCGATTCTGCTGTAGCAAAAGCGAGCAAGTTTTCCCGGGTCGGGTGCCATGCTATTACTAACACTTTGCCCTGCACATTTTGCCAGTAAGAAGTGACGACACCGGGAGACAACTTCGTTTCGTCATCTTCTAAAGTACTGGTTTCCCAAACACGTACAGCGCCGTCTCCTACACTCACAGCCATTCTGAAAAGTGTTGTAGTTAGACCCAGCTCAGTTTTGTAGTTAGAATCTTTTTTAATTGTCAATCTTTGGATCAAATACTATTTCATCGAAAGCGCACTACGCTACTGAAGTAAGCTTACTGGTTATTAGTGTCCTACCAACTCGTGTTCCAGTTAGCACAGATTTTAAAACTGCTTAAAACTTTATAAAGCAAAATAAATTACCTTTAATATAATTTACTACCTGTTCCCTGCAACTTCGCTAGTGTTATTTCGGGATTAAAACTATCCTATATATCAGAATCGATGCAGTAGTTTTGCGTGAAAGATTAACAAACTCACATCTGGACATCCATACTTCTTTCGCGTTCATAACATGAATCCAAGGATCACATTAATAAAATAAATAATATTAAACAACTCAGATAATGTTACATTGTTAAAATTCCTGATTATATTCATCCAATTGGCTACTTGACAGTGTTAACAATAAAATATGAAAAGTGTTAGATACGTTAGCTTATTAGTTTAGTAATAATTTTACTTTTTTATTTTTTTATTAAAAGCATATTAAGTATTTTATTTTTGCAAAATAAATTTTACTTTTTTTATCTGTGGAACAAAAGAACCGAAACGGAAACCACCATTGCAATGCGGAAATGACAGCTTTCGGCGAAAATTATTTATTTTAATGTGGCGAAACAATGATTATTTTACCGATTAAATTGAATTATTGTGTCGCTAATCGTATTAAGAATTTATTGAAACATTTTCCGTTTATCTAAATTAAGTCGTTCCTATGCGTATCGGTTCGTTGTCTAGGACGTTGACGTCATAATTGCAACAGTGACAAGACTTGGCGTTTTCGCGCGCTTTCTAAATGTATTACACAAAATCGTATTTTTCTCTGGTTATTTACATTTTTTCCAGATAAATCGAATTGCTTGGGATATAAAATGAACGGGCGCACATTTTACAATACTTTTTCAAAAACTGTCAAGTAGCCAATTCTGTTAATTCTCTGTTTACTTACTTGCCAGCATCATATGGGCATGGTAGGATCGTATAAATAAATCCACCACTAGTGGCTATCAGTGCTATTTTCTCATTTTTCTCAATAGAATACTGAATGATATTCCTGTCTTGAGACACTGTGTAAACATTCCATTTGCAATTCACCTCTTTACCAGTTTGTACTTTAGGAGCGTTTGAGGCGATACAATACACTGCACGTTTATGCAACGAGTGAACAACAATCCAATCCAGTTTATTTTTACTAAAAAAAAAGAAAGGTGATTAAGGGCAAGAATTGATCCACATACACAATTATGTTCGTAGGGTAATTACATAATTTTTGCAAAATATCTAGCGATTTTGGTTACTCAAAAATAAAGGACTTTTTTAAAAAGGGAATTTGTCGTAGAAATTATTAGAGATCTGTGCCAAAAATCGATTTTTCAAATCAGCGTATTACACACGTTGCTGAAGCAAGTTTTATGTAAAATATTGATTTAAGGATTTCGTTAAATTAATAAAATAAAGCAAGCAATAATATACATAAAAACTCACCAATCAATTTTAAGTGGATTGCACTCTAACAATTGGTTTTTTCCATCAGCAATCAATAGAACATCTGGTTTGTACCACAACAATGTGGGCCAGTAAGGTTGTTTAGTCTTTTGGTTTCTGTTTAATGCATTGGAGGCAATAGCACAACTACTAATTAGCTTGCCTGTCTTGGACCATATTCGAACACCACTGAAAAATAATGTAGCTGTTTAATTACAAATAAATAATAAAATAAATAAATGCGCCAGACAATCACACCATTCACCTGATATCAAACTAAGGTTTTTCCTTGTACTATGAGTATCAGACGACGGATACTAACTGGGGGCGTCATCCCAGCACACCCAGACTCAAGTCAATTCAGAAAAGTTTGTTTTCTAAATTGACTCTACCCCGGTCGGGTCAATTTAGTTTATCGAACCCAGAACCTTGCGCGCTTTGACCGCCTACCTTAGCCACTGCGCCCCTGAGGTCGTCAAAAACAAAGATTTATGCATTGTATTTTCTTTTATCCTGAATAAATAACCATGCACATTCACTCTCTGGCACGGGGAGACAGAGAGTTGTGTGTCGGACTTTAACCAACTAAAACTTCAGTGTCGCCCTCCACCCTTCACGATCGGACGAACGTACTCAGACTTAGTTGAACCAACTTAAATTTAATGGTAACAGACAATTTGATAGCTTTTAGAGAACTGTCAATCGAGGTAGAAATTCAAACAGATTTCTCAGTAATAATTTAGTTAATTCTTCCTTAAATGCACCATCGTCGTTCAATATATTGCTTGATCTAAAAACATTCCTAACAGATTCAAATCCTTGTCATAATTCATCTACCTCACTCGTTACTCATTCAGAAACATTCACTATCCCACACTCGGCCATCATTTTTTGTTTTTTAATTTGGCAACAGTCTCCCCGTTCCCATTAAAGTTAGGTAGTAGTTAAAGTTAAGTTTGTGCAACTGATCCTAAGTGTAGACGCAACCAACAAAGTTTTATCCACCGTCACATAAAAACTTGTTCAATCCATTTCCAATCATTGTTTTACACTTACCTATGTTTACCTACAGTAGCTAATAAATGCTTATGAATATGCTGACTTGATTCAACTTTATTATCACAGACTTTAGTGTCTACATCAGTTTGTAATTTACAAGCACTAGATGAACTTTCGTGCTCTTGGCTCACCATATGAGTTCTATCTAACGAATCAATCAATGACGACATAGAACTTTTATCTTGTTCTTTTAATTTGATTATTTCTTCTTTGAGTTTCAAACATTCAGCCAAATAATCGTCTTTAGTGTCTAATGGAACTTTGACAGATATTTCAACAGGTTGATACTTTTTGTGACCAAACTCATCAGCTTCATGGTCTTTATATATGTCAAACATATCATCCTCTGGCACTACCACTATCTCCTCACTTGTGGAAGCATCTAAACTAGTTTCTGGATGGTTATGCTGCTGACTAGATGCTTCTAATAATTCAGCAACTTTTCTCTCATGTCCTTCATTTTCAGCCTGCAATTTGTCACTATCAGATGAACTTTCAGGTACTTTGCTGTCTACATGAGCATTATCTAATGCATTCACTATTGATTGTATAGACAACTCATCTTTTGCTTTGTTTTTCAATATTTGCTCTTTTAGCTTCAAACATTCAGCCAAATAATCATCTTTTGTTTCTACTGGTACCTTGACAATAACATCTACAGGTTCATACTTTTTATGGCCAAACTCATCAGCTGCATGGTCTTTGTATATATCAAACATGTCATCTTCTTGCACTATGTTATCCTCGCTTGTGGTACCATCAAAGCTATCTTCTGGTAGATTTTTACCCATAGCAGATGCTCCTAATAATTCTTTCAGATCTTTTTGTTTTTTTACTTCCTTGTTTTTAGTTTTAGCGTTTAGTCTTTTATCTGACTCTTTAAGAGTTTTTTTAAGGGCCACTTCAAATTGTGGACACCAGCCTATATTAATGATTTCATCATCTTGCCCACGAACTTTGTAAAGTACTTGGCCCTTTCCTGTAATAAGTGTTTTAATATAACAGTCTAAACAAATGTTGTAAATTTATGAGCTTTTGACTAAGACCCATGTGGCCTTATTAATGTAGCAACCTAATGGTGAACGAGAAAATGGTCTGATATGTCATGAGTTTATTATTCGAAATTGCAAAAATATGAATATTTGTTTTTTAATTTTTAACTATGACTAATTAAATAACTATGAAAACAATTTAAAAATAAAAGAAAAACATGAATAATACTAACCTTTTAAATCTAAAACAAACACCACTCCTTGCTTGGTTCCAACAGCAACATTTAAATGTATATGTGGGGAGCAAGCCATGCACAGTGGCTTGAAGCCTCTTAAAAGACTTTTATAAGATTTAACTATATTCGAGTTCAAATCCCATTTCACAATGTTTCCAAAACAACCAACAGTTACTGCAAACACTTCATTGGAGTAGCTGACACCAGCAATTTCCTGAAAATGTACAAACAAATTCAGCAATTTACATCTCATTGTTGAAAATAGGCCTTATCACAACTATGTAATGGAATATAGAGTAGGCAATATGTATTGGTGAAGGGTTATGTGTAAGACAAGTGTCAAAACTAACAATCACATGTTTTCAAATTTAGGCGAACAACTTAAGCGGGGATAAACAATTTGACAATATAGAATCAAGAATCCGTCCATCGAGTAGTTTTTGTTTCTATAAAGAACAAACAGACAGACAGACATAAATTTTTCTGAATGTATTTTTGGCATCAGTATTGATTACTAATTACCCCCTGATAGTTATTTTGGAAATATTTTTAATGTACAGAATTGACCTCTCTACAGATTTATTATAAGTAAAGATATTTAAAATCTACAGCTCTTATTATATGTTTTATAATGATTTTATAATATTTGTCCAGGACTTACCTCCCTTTCCTGACTATGAATTTCATGGCTAAGCATTGGTTTAACCTTTTTGGTCTGAATGAGCTTCTCCAGGCTCCATTGCTTGACAGAGCCATCTGCACTACCAGTCAAAATAGTTCTCCTGGCAGGCCATTCAGGTGATATATCAACACTAACAATTCTGCAATTTAAATATAAATTTAGCAACAATATCAGGCACAAGAGCCTAAAGTATAAAAATACTTCCATATCCAGGTTTTATTCTAAAATCCAGAAAAATACCAAAAATGATGAGTAAACCCTTGAATATCCAAGTGTCATTCTGAGTGATTAAAGGAAGAGATGCCGTGATAGGGGATGATTGCCTATATAACTCACACATAAAATTAATTAGATACACTGGTCACCAAAGTTCTTGCCCCACAATTCAATTATGTACTATTATGGCAAATAATTAACAGAGATTTGACATATCATTTTATTGTAACAGATCTCATTTTTAAAGTGTGAAACCATGATGTTATCAGATAAAAAAAACGAATATGAAAGTGTAAAATACCTACTTTTCCCCATGGGCTCTGTTAAAGACATGTGCATGATATCTTGGACCCCGAATAACACCTTTTTGATCCGCCGGGAAAGGCTCCAAAAGGCAGAGACTTTTGCTGGGCCCGCCGTACACAATCCAGCCGTCCCTGGTAACTACCATTCCAGAAACTTGGAACCAGTTAGGGGACGGGGGCAAAATAGTTTCGTCCATGGTTTTAATTTAAACTTCTATCTATGTTTCTTGTCGGTTAAATTTAACCCTTTTAACAGGTACCTAATAACCGCACGGCCAGCTGCAAACCCCCTGAAATTTCCCTATTCTGTCTAAAATTCAAACAAACAGCAAAATCACAGGTAACTAAATGAACACCAGGTTATGATGTGTGACAGCTGTCACTTATTTTTAAGTTGTTCCCATAGATTTCTTTTCTCATGTTACACTCACGGACACGGTCAGACTGAATATTTTTACATCATGTTGAAACAGGTCCGGCTGTTATGCCCCCATTCCGGGTTGACCCCAGCCGGTATGTCCCCACATTGAAAAAAATGTTATTGTAAGGTTGTTCCCACCTATCACCCATGCCTATCAGAGACATCTAATAATATAGGTTGTTCCCTAAGTTAAAGACAGTTCACTATCGGTGGACCATCGATAGTCTGTCGAAAAGATATTTACTGTTTTGCTAAGAGAAGATAAAGTGATCAAAAATTTTCGGTTGTTAGTTTCTATCAGGCCTAACATACGCAACGTGATTAAATTTTATCACACTCTTAACAAACGTCAAAATCGATACAAGTCAGTACGTCAGCTGCTGATTGGCTAAGAATTCGAATGCAGTGTGCTATTAACCGTATCGAAGCTAGGCCTGTATGTTTAAACAACTTTATGGGTGAACCATTGCAGATTGATTCATTCTCATCATTTATATAAAGCACTAGCTAGTGTATTTGGGGCAAAAAATAAATGCCTGGTTCTGAGCAATATTTAAGTAAACGTATTATGAATAGATATTTTTATTGATAGCGCCGTTTTTTTTCAGATGAATACAATCTATTATAATGAGGTTACACCAACAAATTATCCATACCAGGCAGGCATATTTACATAATTATTATTTTACCAATTAAATTGAATTATTGTGTCTCTAACTTTTTTCCGTTTATCTAAATTAAGTCGTTCATGTGCCTATCGGTTCGATATGTCTAGAACGTTGACGTCATAATTGCAACAATGACGTGCTTTGGCGTTTTAGCGCGCTTTTTAAATGTGTTACACAAAATCTTATTTTTCTCTGGTTATTTTCATTTTTTCCAGATAAATCGAATTGCTTGGGATATGAAATAAACGGGCGCACATTTTACAATACTTTTTCAAAAACTGTCAAATAGCTAAACCGATGGATAGGGGTGACGAAGCTATGTAGGTATGGCTTAAATAAATCCTCTTAAATCTATAATAAAATAAAAATAATTTCAAACTATGACATCCGTCAAAAAACTTTGTTGGAAATCCCAAATATTAGTAATCACCATCACGGACTTGTCACAGAAGATTAATTAAGTCATCTATAACGAAAATGGGTTTACATTTCGGCGAACTTGCAAAAATTCGAGGAATAATTGCTTACAAAATATCTCCACATGAACAAAAACCTTATGCTGGAGCTTTCTCTTATGGTATCCCAAACATGTTCCGAAGGTTTAGGGAATGTGTTCTTATTGTTGTACCACGTAAGTGAAATTTCCAGGCCTTAAAAAGGCCCTGGGTGCATTAGAATTATGAGCCCCTTAGATCATAATAAAGTTCAAAGCTCGCGTTTACCATTTCTATCAAAATAAAAATTAACACGCAAGCATGGAGAAGTTTAATATATCTACCTATTTAATCGCATGTGGACTGTGGTTAAAGATTAAACATTGAACACTCGCCGCTCCGTTACGCGCGTGTCTCTAAGTTATTTAGATATTTGTGTCGTGTTTCCGGTTCCGCGTTTTCCCTAGTTTCCCTCTGGAATACACAAAATATTTTTTTTATATTACACTTCAAGATCGACCACATCCCACCAGATGTTAAGTGGTAATTACGCCCTTACGTTGAAGGCTTGACCCCTACTCTAATGTAGCACCCCCCAGGTGCTCTGAAAACCTTACTCACGCGCAGGATCACTACAACACCGAAGTGATTGTTATTTGACTGCGGTCTTCTGTGAGGTGGTTTATTATTTCATTAGTCGGGCTGCTCCAGTTTAAGCGATAAATCGCTATGCCCTACCTCTTTTAAAATCAAATTATGCTTTCACTTATTTGTATTACTTACAGCTTTCATAGTCGGCTACTTTATTTATGAAGCCGTAGAAAAGGCTCACCATGCAAATACAAGAAAAAATCCACGAGATTTCATGTTTGAGGAAGACCCAGAACTGCAGAAGTAAAATTAAATACTTACAATGGTAATTAAAATTATGTTTTGGAAAATGAATTGTTTGTGTATATTATATTGTTGTTATGAAATTATAAATTAAATGGAAACCACCTAAAAACACACTTTTTTCGGAGTATCTCTAAGTAGGTTGCAGACCAAGAGCTAAGCTAAGTTAGTTTGGCTTAGCTCGCGTAACTGACGAAGTTTTCCATACTTGTGTGCAGGCCTAACATGCGCAATACGGCAAATTTCTCGCATGAGACGACAAACGTTTCTATATTTGGTGATATCTTTGATTGGGTGATAGTACACCGTACTAGTATTGTCAGCCAATCAGCAGTTTAATCGGGATAGTCCATTAGAAAAAAAAGCTGTTTTGATATTTAATTTTATTATTTTTATAGTACTATACGCCGTACTAGCGAACTTTAAATATTAGAAACAGAAAAATTTTATCTCCCCCTGCGGTGCGGGAATTGAACCCACGACCTTCACGTATCGCGCAAAGAGCAGCACGCGCGATACGTGAAGGTCGTGGGTTCAATTCCCGCACCGCAGGGGGAGATAAAATTTTTCTGTTTCTAATAATGTTTTGATATTTATTAAGAGCGCAATAAAATTGTGCGTGTGGATTGAGCACACTTCTAGAAATAAAAAATGATATGCCTATCATTTAGTAAAAGGTCTAAATCAATTTGTAAAACCAATCTCGTGGCGCATGCTAGGCCTGTATTATGTGAACTACCTAACTAAAATATGCAAAGCTAAGTTAGTTGTGTATGCCGATACGTACTAACTGAGCTAAGCTAAGCCCCTCCCGCCCTTAGGACATTTAGTTTTCGGTCTGCAACCTGCACTAGGCACTCACACTTGGCCGATTTTTTTATTCCTGAATGCCTAGCATGCGCAATACGTTAAATTTATCGCATAAGACGACAAGTTTCGATAACTGTCGATTGGCTAATAGCACACTGCACTCACTCGTATATTTTCTGCTAAACAGCAGCTGACGCACTGACTTCAATCGATTTTGACATCTGTTAAGAGCGCGATAAAATTTTGCCGCGTAGCGTATGCTAGGCCTAACGGTTGATGTACAGTCGCCTACAGATATATCGGAGCAGACAAAGTGGAGAGCGTTACTCCAGCAAGAAAGTAGCTGGTAGAGATACGAATGGAACTATCAATAAGTGCTTAATCTGGTATGGATGTGCGCTGCGTAAATAATATCTGAACACTAATAACGTCAATGTGTCGCGCACGTCATATGTCTCATTTGGCTACCTGTATAGATGAGTGTTCCAGATATTATTGGTTAGTTGTGTGTATAGAAGTTATTGACTAGCATCTGCTGAGATATTACTGAAGTAGTGAATGTTCAGATATTAATGGTAACTTGTAATAGAAATAGAAATGAAAAATAGACAATGTCTTTATTCATGTAATCTTTTACAAAAGCATTTATGAATCGTCAGATTATACTACCACCGTGTTCGGAATGTTGCTTCTTCTGTTCTGTTGCAGTGTATGGAACTTATTGACATTTTTAACTGTTCAGAAATATTTGGTCACTCTGTCTGCTCCGATATATCCGACAGCGACTGTACAGATTACCAAAAAAATATAAAAGATACTTATTTTGACGTGACAACGTCTAATAACTCGATACACTACGGGCTGCATGCACCTTAGAATAAGGAAAGTATAGAAACCGCATCATGACAGCAACAATGTGACCGTCCACCCCAAAATATTTTTTTTCAACATTGTTTTGACGTTTAACAATTTAAAAATGAGTATAAATATCTATTTATTCTTTGGTAATGTAGCAAATGTCGATTTTAATATCGATAAAATGTGATAACAATATGGATGGTGAAGAAATAGGGATATTTTTCTTCTGTCGATATAAAAATAATGAATACATAAATAAATATCAGGCTATATCACATTGACCTGAGTCCAAAGTAAACAATTTAAGCACTTGTATTATAGAAACTAAAACCAACGGTGGAACTAGCAAAGCTTTCCTCCATAATTTCCACCAGAGTAGTACTAACATGCTAGGATGAAGAAGACTACAAGAAAGCAGTTGAATAATTTAACTTTTGTACGACTGTATGCTATGAATACCAAAGTGTATCAGCATATCGACAATCCAGTACATACTTGATTTCGTTTATGATGTTTGCATAAGTATACGAAAAAATTAAATGACAGTGCTACCAATATTTATTATAAAAAAAATACTTTTTTTTAAGCACTCTATGACAGCAAATTTAACGATTTGTGTAAAATTAAAACTTTTTGCAAACAAAAGACATGTAGTTTAGTCCAACCATAGATCAGAGGATCTCAATCTCATATTACTTTGCAGTTTACTTTATTGATTTTCGCCCTGCAATGGGATTCTGTTTTCACATTTCCTGTAACAAAATACAAATTAAATAAAGTGAATTTAAACATGTTTATACTTATATATCTCGTGAATAATATACTTGTTCATTTTATGTCGAACTAAATCAAAAATTTCATACGATGCAATAGGTACATTATGCCATTGCCGATATTTTAAGAGTCATGACACCATTTTTTACCAGTCTTGATAAATTATTATTTACGTGGTATTATAAAATAACTGAAAATATTTTGAACAGATCTAAAAGTGTGTGCCAAAAGCGATCTAAAAGTGAATGTGTTCTAAAATTTTATCGACAAGTACGATGAAATTTTTTTCATTGGCACATCACTACAACAACAAATATGCATTATTTAGATTTGAAAATTTGGTTTTAATGCGCCTTTATTTTGGGAAAATTAAAAATCTAAAAGGTTAACAAGCATTTTCTAAATCTTTGGCTCATTTTTACTACATAATACGAAAATGTTTTTGCAAAACTTACCGATGAAGACGATACCTATTGAATAACTCTCGTTATTTTTAAATCACAAACTTAGAAACCACCATGGTCTTTGATATACAGTTATCCTCCTCCGCAATCATAATAATTATTTGTTTTTATTGAGTTTTCATACATAATTTTGCTACATTATAAGAAAATCTTGTTTCAGTGAAATTCAGTTTGACAATTCAATTTATTCAATGTCAGTTTATTAAAATACGAGATAGGGATACCATGGATCCTGTCACAAGGATGCGCTAGTATTTGATAATACTAATATACATAAGTGTGACTATTAGTGATTCGTATCCCATTTAAATTATAAGAGTACATTAGCTAGAAACCAAAAACAGTTTTTTTTATACTTTATAGTTCTATTTAATAGTGGCACGGTATTTTGAAATAGACAGAGAGGTGTTTTAAACATTTAATATTAAATATTTAATTTATTAGGTGTGTGGAAATATTGTAGACTTGCGTAATGGATGCGCAGATGCAAAATATATATCAAACCATGTTAAAACATGGTTTCTGATAAAGTGGGTATCGATTAGTAGCACTATTCTGGAATATATGCAATACTAATAAATTAGTAACATAATTATATACATAAGAATAAAATAAAGCGTTTAGTAAATAGTTACGAATATAACAAATACTGTTTCAGAAATATTACTGGTGTAATTTACATGAATAAAAGAATTTTGAATTTGTTAAATACTAGAAAGTGATTTTCCAATTATGGCCCATCACTGAATAAAATACGGCCATTAAAATTAGTCGTATTTGAAATTGAATGTATTTTTAATTTGGTAACGTTCTATTGGCAGTCTATGGTCTGGACTCCCAACTCCGGAGTCCAGTCCATAGATTTTCTATCTGCAGATGCGGACTCCAACACAAGCTTCGAGTGGTTTTTGTTTCAGTTACTCCTAGAGAGCGCTGCATGGCTAGATGTGAATAAGACAGCTACGTCCCAATTGGCTACTTGACAGTTTTTGAAAAAGTATTGAAAAATGTGCGCCCGTTCATTTTATATCCCAAGCAATTCGATTTATCTGAAAATAATCTAAATAACCAGAGAAAAATAAGATTTTGTGTAACACATTTAAAAAGCGCGCTAAAACGCCAAGTCACGTCACTGTTGCAATTATGACGTCAACGTCCTAAACAACGAACCGATACGCATAGGAACGACTTAATTTAGATAAACGGAGAATGTTTCTATAAATTATTAATACGATTAGAGACACAATAATTCAATTTAATCGGTAAAATAATAATTGTTTCGCCACATTAAAATAAATAATTTTCGCCGACAGCTGTCATTTCCAAATTGCAATGGTGGTTTCCGTTTCGGTTCTTTTGTTCCACAGATAAAAAAAAGTAAAATTTATTTTGCAAAAATGAAATACTAACTATGCTTTTAATTAAAAAGTAAAACTGTAAAATGATTACCTAACTAATAAGCTAACATATCTAACACTTTTCATATTTTATTGTCAACACTGTCAAGTAGCCAATTGCGGTTTTTAGCGTTACATCTAGGAATTTATTATATCTATGGCATGCACGAATAAGATGACGTCATTGTGGCGTTCCGCAAGCGAGGGCGCGGCACTAACGTGAGAGGCATGATCGGCTCGATCGTCACGTCAAACTACCGTCCGTAAACCGACTCACTTTATAGACAGCCAATTTTTTAATAAAACTACAAAATGCATTGTTAAATCATCCATTTACTAAGCTTTTAACATTAAAAATGCGCAAATAACATTATTAAAATGGTTGTACCATTTTTGTAAATATACAACATAGGCCAAATAGCCTACACTATCTTGTGATCAGCATAATACAGCGGAATTGTGGAATACAATAGTGGTGGATTATAAGTGCTTGTCACTATTATGCACATACCACCACAGATATGAAGCGCTTCTTTAAATTTATAAAAAAAACTACACCCAATATATTTTAAGATTTTAACCATAATTTCCCAATTGTAGTTGTTCAAGAAGTATTGAACACTAATGCGAGTAATAGTTGTTATTCACGAAACCCCACGCCCAGTGTTAACATTTTTTTTTTCTTTCTATCTAGTTTTGGTAAAGTGCAACTGGCACTCTGTGGTGATACAAAGCTTTGATGACAATGTTTGCTATGTTACATTATGGTATAATCTTTACGTCACAACATCTGGTGTATACATAAAAGATTTAAGGCTCACCCACAAGCACAGTAAAATGTTATATTCCACTAAAAACACTTAGATCGGACAACACACAGATTTAATAAGATACAAGAAATAGCTTATTCAAACATCTATTAAAGATTGTATTGTTTTGTGGCTCACACACTATACATTTAACACTGAAAATATGGTTACGCTCGTTACTGGATACCTAGTGGCTGGCTGACTTGGCTTTGCCTAAAATATAATGTTAATATAATTCCACCATTATTAACAAAATCTTAACAAAAGATATAAAATATGCTTTTAAGTTTACTACTACAAAATAGTACAGTGCTGTTTAATTTATTAATTAATTATAGAATTTGAGATTTTGATTTAAGTATTGGAATGGCATGTTTTCTTCTGAAAGCAGGCAGTGCTTACTGAGCTAGCACTAGTTTTCTACGACATTCGTTTTCTTCCTTTTGGAAATCTTGTTGACATGAGAATCAATACATAATTTATGCATACAATTCAAATGTGTTTTTTATTCTTCGCAAAAAAAAACTAAATACCAAAAAGAGCAATTTATGCTTTAACAATGCTCTGGAGTAGTAATTAATTTTCTAATTATTGAGTGACTAAATTCATTCGATTTATCACATTTCATAAGGGGAACCTGCATGTTGCAGTAAAATGCACCAGGGCATACAAAATTTAACAAAAGATATATAAATACATACTATGTTAAATTAATACTAGTTTGGGTTACGTCAAAATTAGAAATGCGCGACTATTATTTATTCCTATAATATTATATTCAAGTTATTTCAGCTCAGAAATAAAAAAGTAAGTAACACACGAGAATGACCGGCCATACTGTCATCTGAATTAAAAATAAATATTAACTATAATTTAATAGTGCTCGTATTCAGGGGAGCAAATTGTACATCTATCAAAAGACTAAATAATAACAATTAAAACGTCGTATTGATGAAATAGTACATTTTGAATATATCTATCTATCTACGCAAAGTAACTTTATATCGAAGCGTCAAGATCGATCAAATGGTTTGTTGATCTTGTTGAGTATTAATGTTTTATTTTTCGTAAATTATAAGTATTTCTTTGAACGGTGCAAAATGTTAGGATATGGGTACTCCTAGTTATTATTTAGTCTCATGAGCGGAGGTCACTCGTGCACTGTTTACTCGACGTCCATCTGCTCGGGCTGGTTGCCGTCGGCGGGGGCGGCGCCGGGCTGCCCGTCACCTGCCGTGGGGTTGCTCGGGGGCGGAGTCTTTTCTTTAGGCTTGGGCTTATTTAGAATAGGGTTGACAGTGTTCTCCAGATTCTGTAAAGGTAAAACGAATGTTAAAATAAGGTAATACATGTTATGTGTGCGTTCTTTTCTCGCAGGTCTGTGAGCTTTTTCACCATCTAATTTTTTTTGGCGAGAAACGTATGAACTACGCTTGCCAAATAGTTGGTTTATTATGGTTAAATAAAAAAAAACAAAAAATTACTCTTTCATTTTCAAGTGGTTTCAATTTTGGGTTCGATTCCCGGATTGGTGATTCTAACATAAGTCGCGGTTGTGATCACCAATCCATCAGCGTGGTGATTAAGTCCGGTTAAGGCAGGTTTCAATGGAGACTTGGCCTGCAGTGTGTCTGTAATATGAGGTCTGTAAATTGAGTAATGGCGTGTACCTGTCGCTCCTGGCGGATCTGGTGCGTGGTGTGCGGCGGCGGCTGGCAGCGCGGCGCGTGCGCGAGCGCCTGGCGCGCGGCCTCGAGCCAGCTCAGCGCGCTCTTGGACGCCTCCACCACCTTCTGGATGTCCGCCTCGGCTAAGTGCAAGTAATGCCGTGTACCTGTCGCTCCTGGCGGATCTGGTGCGTGGTGTGCGGCGGCGGCTGGCAGCGCGGCGCGTGCGCGAGCGCCTGGCGCGCGGCCTCGAGCCAGCTCAGCGCGCTCTTGGACGCCTCCACCACCTTCTGGATGTCCGCCTCGGCTAAGTGCAAGTAATGCCGTGTACCTGTCGCTCCTGGCGGATCTGGTGCGTGGTGTGCGGCGGCGGCTGGCAGCGCGGCGCGTGCGCGAGCGCCTGGCGCGCGGCCTCGAGCCAGCTCAGCGCGCTCTTGGACGCCTCCACCACCTTCTGGATGTCCGCCTCGGCTAAGTGCAAGTAATGCCGTGTACCTGTCGCTCCTGGCGGATCTGGTGCGTGGTGTGCGGCGGCGGCTGGCAGCGCGGCGCGTGCGCGAGCGCCTGGCGCGCGGCCTCGAGCCAGCTCAGCGCGCTCTTGGACGCCTCCACCACCTTCTGGATGTCCGCCTCGGCTAAGTGCAAGTACTTCGCCTCGCCAGATCTAACAAGATGATTATCATTAACATATAGACCTCTTCTACAGACCGTAGAGGAAAGGTTTCCTGTGCAGCTGACTTTTAGGATCAAAGTTATCCTATAATAATACTTAATACTTGTAATTTTTTTGATATCTGATCGATTTTAACTGAAACTGAATTGACAATAAGATATGAATCTGACCAATCTTATTGGTGTAATACCATAACAACTACTGCAGGCGATTGCATTAATTATATTTGACATCATGGATATAGTAATGAGGCAAAAAGTAAAATAATTATTTGTGATAGATGAATCAAAATTAATGACCCATACGTTTGGTTCATCCATTAGAAATAATTATATAAATATTAAACAAACATCTTCATACTTTATTCATATCAATAACAATTTAGAACATCAAATATATAAATTTGGAATTTACACTCGTTCTATAAATATGTATCAGTAACTCACTTGTACTGGTCAACAGCTTTGTTAGCTAACTGAATAGCTAAGGCCAAGTCGTCTAGTGCTCCCGGTCGGAGCTCAAACTCCAAGCGCCTCTGCTTTATAGGCTCGCCTTCAGTCCGCAACTCTGTTAGTTTATCACTGTAAACCTAAAAACAACTGGTATTCAATCTAGTGTCTACTTACATCAAATTCAGTATAAGTACAAAATACACTAAAAAAAACTTTTTTTTTTTCAAATAGGACATTTTTATAAATTTACGGAGTTCATAAGCAAGTTATGCCAGATTGACAGTTAATCATTAATTTACATATCCGAATTTAATTGTAGCTCATGCAGTTATATTTGTTAGATTAGACATTCAACAATAGTTAATCATCTGTTTAGTCATTGTATATCGAAAGTTGGTTGTTATTTAGGATGTAGTAGATATTGAAAATACTTCTCGCGCAAAAAGTAACAACAGTTACAAAGACTGTTGGCAATAACCGACTCTGAAAATTTGCGTGGGTTACCTGTCTATTCTGATCTTCGCCCTCGTCATAGAGCCACTGTTCCAGGGCATCTAGCTGGTTGACAAGTTTACTGCGCTGGTCTTCTGCCACGAAGTCGTGAAGAGATTCGCCTTCAGATAGTTTACCACGGAGTTCGTACACGTATTCCTCGAGAGCATTACGAGCATCAGCGCGTTCTTTCTCCTGTCTATCTTGGGCTTGCATTTTTCCCTGTAAAAATTTACATGTTACTTATGTACCATGAACAACACATCAAGGCAAATACTTGCAGTTTGATTCAATCAATCAACCAATCAATCATTTATTAATTCATAAACATGGGTTAATACCCATCATGTTATGGCTGTACCATGATTCACCTTAGAGGTATATGAATATAATTTTAGTGGTTAGTATCCAAGTAATAATATTAAATTAACATTCTATTGTATTATTTTAAAAATTTCATAAGACTAAAATAATATATATTAAATTCAAAATTAATTCGTCATTTTACATCTTGTCGTCAAAGAATGATCTAATGTCGTAATAAACTTTTTCAGCAAGAAAGCTATTAAGGGTAGTTCTGAATCTTTTACTATCATTAATTGACCTGATATACAATGGGATTTTATTATATATTTTAGGAGCCACACAATTTTCACTCATTCTTCGAAGAAGAGGTTTATATCCATGAGTAACTTTAAGTGTGCCTTCACGACGACTTCCAGCAGTAAGCATTTCAAAATAAGTTGGGTTATTCCGTACACGTTTTGCAATCTGATATATACATAGACGGTAGCGTCAGTATCTTATATTTACGAAAGTACGGTTCACATGAGTCATCCTGCTTTAGGCCAAACATGGATCCGAGACATTTTTGTTAGTTCTTATGCCCGCGATATAAGGGCTGTGCAAGTTCAAGTGTGTAGTTTGTTGTGCTGTACAGTCAAGAGCATGCCAGACCAAAATATCATGGACATATTTTTCAAAGCAATTAGTATATTTCTAGCTAAACACCAAAGTTAGCTAATTTAATTGAATGTAAAGTCACCACCCGCAATTTCGCGAGTAAAGGGAAAGCATTTAAAGATAAATTTTCTAGTTAATGAATATAGATAACGACACAACTTTTCGTAAAAATAGGACCAGTTCTTACCTCTTGCTCCATGTAGGTGTTCAGTTCCTGCTGAGAGTATCCATGAGTGCGAGCATCTATGGGCAGTTCTACAGTTTTCACCAGAACCTTTTTGGACTTGTCTTTGGATTTGTCCTTTTTGTCATCACCATTATCCTGATGAAATAAAAGCACACAGTTCATATCTTATATTTATTTTTAAAATCCCCATCACCGTCTTTGCTTGGAAACAAGTCATAGCCTAAATAAAACAGTGAACAGTTCTAAGTTACATCATCCAAGCGCCGCGGTGACCCATTTGCACCTGTGATACACCATATAATTCCTTAATGTTTTTAAAAACATTGAAGAATTATTGTCTATTCTAATTTGCTAACACAATAAATAAAATAAAAACCAATCATTAACAACTGCAGGATAACAGAACATGCGTGGACACAGAGACAGAACTGTAAACGAAATCTGACTCAACAAGCGAGTAAATCAGAGTATAGAAGGCGAGATTAAAGTCTCATGAAACAAAAATGTGCAAATGGGACCTCAAGTAATGAGGATGGGGATAACAAATGGTGATGTCTGTTGCCTCGGAAATCCAAATACTACAAATAGCAATGTGTGTTGAATGAAAAGAGTTAGGAAGTAGCAACAGGCACCACGACGTCACTCGACACACGCGCTAGCGACACGTACCCCGGTGAACCACTGGCCTACTCTCTGTGTCCACGATTGTTTTTGTTGCGGCTCTCCTTTCATTTCATCTTCTCTCACCTCTTGGTTATCGGGCCCATTCTGTTGCTGGTCTTGACCACCGTTTGTATCCATTGCGGCTTCTTGGCTACTGTTCGCGTTCTCATTAGAGTTCTCCATTTCAACATTATCGTTCTGAGACGCGTCTTGTTTTTTCTCTACCAGAGACGCAGAGGCCACTGTTATGATTCCATGAATATTCACACGGACTTTAAGCTTCACTTTTTGTGATTCGCCTTCTGATGTAGGTTGAACGTCTCTAATGTGCCATTGACCTGATAAGCAGTACTCTACATTATTTTTTATTCCATACAAAAGAGGAACTACGAAAATGTATATACTCAAACTACAGAACTAAATTAAAACTAAGGATGATTTCAAAACTTACCAATAAATGTATCAGGATAGGGTACTTGATCCGAATAATAGGCGCTAACTGTGAATGGTTCTTTTCTGTAGAAAGTTAACATCTTTGAGAATGGCGCAGCATGGAAAGCGGGGAATACCTGTGAAATAAGATATAAACATTCTTAGCACAAAATTGAAACTATGAGTACAGAATTAATTTCACATTTCTACGCATTACTTGTATTCTTTAGCTCATTTATCATGATTATTTTGACGACCAGTTACATGAAATAGAATGAATCTTCATTAGGTAATAATTTAAGGACGATCTCGTTGGCGCAGTTGCTAAGGTAGGCGGCAAAAGCACGATAGGTCCCGGGTTCGATTTCCGGTCAGATCAATTTGGAAAACGAACTTCTAAATTTATTTGGGTCTGTGTGTGCTGGGATAACGGCCCCCAGGAAAACTTTAGTTTGATACCAGGAGATTAGTGTGATTGTCTGGCATATTTATTTCTTTATTTATTATTTTGTTCCGATTGATAATTAACTACTTAATAACTTTAGGAAACTCATAAATTTAGTTATTCCTTACATTTATAATACGACTACCGGACCCCACAGACTTCGTCCTGTCAAGAAGACTTGGATTGTGGTTTGAATTTAAATTTTAGGTAGACAACGTTTGTACTAGAAAAAGAAATGGGCTACCTTTAGAGTTTTCCCAGCAATTATTCAAATTTTTCTCGCCGTAAAAACCATCCTTGAACGTCAACGAACTTATTAAAAAATAATTGTCAAAATCGGTCTTAACGTTGTCGTAATGCGTTTACCAACACATTTTGCGATTCATTTTTATATAATAGATAGATATACAGATGATGTAAGTTTGTATACTCGCCTCCATGTCGCCATCCTCGCCGCGGGCGGCGTCCCAGGCCAGGCGCACGGCGTAGGGCTGCACGTCGGCCACGGCGAACTCGCGCACGCGCACCGCCGGCGACAGCATCGCGCACTGCAGCGCGCAGCCGCGGGCCACTGCCTCGTCCTGGTACACGATACCAACATTAGTAAATTGGGCTTAGGAACAAACAACCACAGGGGCTACGACTAGAGCAGCCTGACTGGTGAAATACTTCCACTTTACAGAAGACCGCAGCCAAATAACAATCACTTCGGTGATGTTGTGTTCCTGCTTGTGAGTAAGGTCTCCAGAGCCTTGGAGGTACTACATTAGTAGCGGGGGTCAAGCCTTCAAGGTAAGGGCGAAAAGTCCAGTGACAGCTCTTATCGTGCTGTACTGGTCAATATTGAAGTGCAATTAAAAAAAAATTAAGGCCTTATCGAAGTTCAGTCCGAGGACGCGAACGAACCTTGAAAACTGAAATCATTTTTTTTTAACTTCCTTTTACTTATGAAGGAAATGTGTCTTTGTCAAAGCATTGTTTCCAAATTAAAATCAATTTCTAACATTTAAAAAAGTCTGGCCCTGGGAGTAGTCTGTTGTTGGGATAGGACAAATCCCAATTGAGGCGGAATCGCAGTGAAAGTTATCGCATGTGTTTTGTAAATCTGATCAGCCTAGGCTACTTTTAGTAACCTAGACTAAACCTAATGTCACTGCACCAGTTCATCCGGCAATCTCATGTCACTACATAGTATAAAACAAAGTCGCTTTTTCTGTCCCTATATCCTTATGTACGCTTAAATCTTAAAAACTACGCAACAGATTTTGATGCGGCTTTTTTAAATAGATAGAGTGATTCAAGAGGAAGGTTTTTATTTGAAATAAAGAATAGAAAAGCAAATATTTCTAAGTATTTACATTACACCCGTGCGAAGCCGGGGCGGGGCGCTAGTTTAATTATAATGTAAAGATGCGAGTTTAGCGCGCATCAAGTTGACTATAAGTATGTACTTGCCCTGTCAACTTTATTTATCGTTATGACAGCGATACAGCGACTGAGCGCATATTTTTCTCACCCTACTAACAATATCAGAGGGAGCACACAATTAGACGAAAATACATCAACATACAATCCTGTCATTTCAAAACACGCAAATAATAGATTACCTACGGCGCTTATTAATAGCGCGGGTGATAAGCAATAGTGGGAACCAATTCCTGTGTTCTTGATTTAAACCGATACCGAATGACATTTGATTTAGGTCAGAATGCCTCGATAGTTTAGATTAGACTCACCAATTACATAACTGTCATGCAGGAAATTGCGGCGGGAAGTTTAATTTTAAAATTATAATGGAAATAAACATTTTTATATGGAAATAATGTTGACATACTAATGATATCCGAAACTCATCTTACATATAAAGGTTATATTAATATTCCAAGATATAAACTTTACAACACAAATCATCCCGACGGTACTGCACATGCTGGATCCGCAGTACTTATCAAGGCAAATATTAAACATAGCTCAGCACTACTGCCTAGATAAGATCCAGGCAACAAATGTTGTGGTTGAGAGCGGCACTGGCCCTCTGACGGTGTCTGCATTGTACTGTCCACCCAAACACAACCTAAAAAAGGAGGATTTCGCCGCCTATTTCAAAACGCTCGGCAACAAATTCATAGCGGAGCGGAGACTATAATTCAAAACACACTGACTGGGGGTCCCGTGTTACCACATCAAAAGGACGCCAGCTGCTACTGGCAAGTCAGGAATTAAAATTGCTTGTGGTCTCGTCACGTGAGCCTACGTATTGGCCCACAGATAATAATAGAAGCCCGGACCTAATGGATTTCTGCGTCACAAAAGGCATTGCAGATACGCAAATATCGGCTAAATCGTGTTTGGAACTATCATCAGACCATACACCAGCAATAATAACTTTAAAAAAAGATGCTCAGATCACGCATAAACAATGTAGACTTCATAGCCGCAAAACAAACTGGTCCCTTTTCCGATATTTAGTGTCCTCCAAAATTAATAAAAAAATTTCACTTAAAACAGATGAAGACATTACAATTGCAGTGGAACATTTTAATAGCTGCATTCAGACATCGGCATGGGAGGTAACTCCAGATCAACAGGATTCCTCTTCAAACTCCTGTCCGCAAAGCATAAGAGAAATAATCTCTGAAAAACGGTCTGTTAGAAAAACCTGGCAACAGACGAGACACCCTGAAGACAAAAAAAGGCTAAATTACATCACATCTAAACTTAAGCGAGTGCTTGCAGAGTACAAAAATTCAGACGTCGAAAAATATCTGACCAACCTTGACACTACGCAGGCAACGGACTACTCTTTGTGGAAAGCCACAAAGAAATTAAAGCAACCCAAGTTATACTCGCCTCCCATACGTAAGTCAGACAATTCATGGGCAAACAGTGATTTAGAGAAGGCTAAAACGTACGCCTCGCACTTAACAGAGGTGTTTAAACCGAACGAAAACGAAGGCCCTATTGACACTGCTCATGAAATTTCTAAAGCACTATCTACAACTTATCAGCTTGACCCTCCTTTGAAGAAATTTACCAAAACTGAGGTGCGTGACGCCATATTAAAACTAGATCAACACAAAGCACCCGGCTATGATCTAATAACGGCGAGAGTTTTAAGGGAATTACCCTTAGAGGGTATTGTCGTACTGACGCAGATATACAACGCAATATTGTGTAGAAATTACGTCCCACCGCAGTGGAAGGTCGCCCAAATTATCATGATATTGAAGCCAGGAAAAAGTGCTGAAGAGCCAAAATCTTATCGCCCAATAAGCCTTCTACCGACAACGTCAAAGGTCCTGGAGATTCTGTTCCTGAGCAGAATGAATCCCATACTTAAGGAAAGGAAACTCATTCCAAACCATCAATTCGGATTCAGAAGTGGTCATAGTACAATAGAACAGGTCCATAGACTGGTGGATAGTATATACACTTGCTTTGAAAATAAACAGTACTGCTCTGCGGCATTTCTGGATATATCTCAGGCGTTCGATCGAGTATGGCATGAGGGCCTTCTTTATAAAATAAAAGAAATGCTCCCAATAAACCATTTCCTTTTTCTAAAATCGTACCTAAACGAACGCCGTTTTTTTGTAAAACATGGTGAAGATACTTCAGATCTCCAGGAGATTTATGCTGGTGTTCCCCAGGGTAGTGTCTTGGGCCCAACATTGTACTTACTGTTCACATCAGATTTACCAGTGACTGAAGGTGCAAAAGTCGGTACATTTGCTGATGATACAGCTATTCTTGCTGTGGACAAAGTGGCTGCTAAAGCTTCGTACCAGCTCCAAAAGAGCTTGGATAACATCTCGTCATGGCTTAAGAAATGGCGTATTAAAGCCAACGAAACCAAGTCAGTGCATGTCACCTACACACTGAGGAAAGAGACCTGCCCAACTGTCACATTGAATAATGTTGCTATACCTCAGGCCAATGAAGCGAAATATCTGGGACTGTATTTAGATAGACGACTTACGTGGAAAAAGCACATATTTACCAAGCGCAAAGCTCTAGGCATACAGCTCAGAAAATATTACTGGATACTAAATAGAAATTCCAAGCTGTCACTTAACAATAAATTGCTCGTTTATAAGTGCATTATAAAGCCGACTTGGACGTATGGAATTCAGTTGTGGGGCACTGCATCTAATTCCAATCTGGAAATATTGCAAAGATTTCAGTCGAAACTCTTAAGAATTATTACTGACTCACCACGGTACATGACAAATCAGAGATTGCACCACGATTTAGAAATTCCAACAATTAAGGAAGAAATAATGAAGGTGACACCAAAGTACAGGGACCGTATACTAAACCATTCCAACGAGCTTGCTGCAGAGTTGATGAAGCCGAGAATCATATTCTCAAGACTCAAAAGGAAAACACCTTTGGATTTGTGTCAATAACACAGCAGATAAGTCTGGGACATTAAATGTACAAATGTCATCTACATTGAAGTGGCTATGTCGCTGGATATAGACCACATAAGAGTTGCAATAATAATCTTCATACTGCTAAATGTCCATAAGGAGACAGATTGCAGTAATTTATTTTAATAAAAAAAAAAAAGGTCAGAATGCCTCGATAGTTTAGATTAGACTCACCAATTACATAACTGTCATGCAGGAAATTGCGGCGGGAAGTTTAATTTTAAAATTATAATGGAAATAATAGAACACATATTACTATTGTTTTTTCGTTGTCATGTATTATGTGTATAAATTTAACTTTCGCTTCAAAGTTCTTTCTGATCTGAAATTTGAAAGTGAGTCATTAGATTCATCCTTCAAGTACATTACCTGGTTGAGAGTTGTAGACGCTTGTTTTCCAAAAACTTGCTCAATCAATGCTTTGACAGCCGGGATACGGGTAGATCCACCCACAACTTCCACGGAGGAGATATCCTCAGGTCTAAGTTCTGAAATATAATGTTTTTTATGATACAAAATAAAAATTTGCTGGAAGGTGTTTTTCCTGAAAATTAATAGTTCATCAAACTTTTTTTATTTAAAGTTTATTCTGTACTATCCTAACTACTAAAATAAGAACAACTGTTTGTTACTAGGGTACTCCCGCTTACAGGGATGCTCTGCGGACGGCAGCCGGGGGTCGGAGCGTAGCTCCCGCGGACCAAACGCACTGGGGGGGTTGGGGTAGGTGGGTTGGGGAATGGGGAATGGTTCACACTAAAACTAATGCACTGATATGAAATTGGTGGTTATTTAATAATAAGCAGCATAATATTCGATCTTAAATGTTGTACGCACTTGCGTTGTGAAGTATCGCACGCAGAGTCCTCTCCACCTTGGTGAAGGTATCGGCACAGATCTGCTCCATCTGCGCCCTCTGCATGTCGCCGGACACGTCGCGCTCCTCCATGAAGCACTCAATGTTGAGAGGCAGGCGGGTACTGTTTGCAGACATCTGCTTCTTCAATTTCTCCACTTCTTGCAGCAAGCGTTGGTAAGCTCTAAAATTTGTAAGAAGTAATTCATATAACATTTCTAAGGGTACAGTCACAGTCACAAGGTACAACGGCTGACCGCATTCCCGCTTACCGCATAGTGCGTAGCGCTAAATTTGAGACAGTTTAACCGCATATTCAAAAACGTGATACTTACTGATTATAATTAATTATTAGTTATGAGGTATTTTAAAAATTTAACTATTACACTTCATTAACAAGGAGTAATACCTAATATCATATCAGCTCAGCAATATAAGACAAATCAATTGTAAGTTAACATTAGTGTAGCTAGGAAAACTAAATAAAGAATTTGTTCCGAAAATAGTGCTAGGTTTACTTACTTATATTAAACAAATTGAGTATTTATTGAGGTAAAATTACTTGAAAATAATTACCTTTGATTTTTCTTAGGGTCCAACTTGAATCTGGTCAGGAAATCTTGACAGAAGTATTCAGCAACAGCTGTGTCAATATCTCTACCTCCACATTGCGGATCACTTGCGGTAGCCAACACCCGCAATTTCCCTTTGTTGAATGCACAAGCTGCCACCTATAACATTTGAAAAATGTGTATTTGTTATAAGTTTGGGTATTAATTAATGTGCATCATGTCACCAATTTTAGTTTTATACAACTAAAATAAGTACATTATATATAAATGTATTGTTTTGATAATATAAATAAACTTCCCTATAAGTTAAACTGATAATTTGTAACAGTAAGTAGGTAATAATCTTTTACCTGAAGTGAACTGTGGCCAAAGTCCACAAATACCACATTGCGAGGTTTCTCTTCAGGAGCAGGTAAATCCTGTTTATATATACCATAAGTAAGAGCAGTTGCTGTTGTTTCATTCATTAAACGCAATACATTCAGTCCTGAAAACAATAAAAATTAATCAAATCAGAGGCATGAATATTACATTTTAAAGTTCTATTAAGAAAAATACCTACTTCTATTAAGTATTGACCTGTTTAACAAAAATATATAAGTTTTTTATTTTATTTAAAGTTTAAGCAGAGTTAGTGCAAACACAGACATTAATAATATATTTTTAAACATAACAGGTGCAAGGCCTTGGGTGTTTGGCACAGCCCAATATATGGGCAACAAAAAGCAACCAGTGGACTGGATCCATTGATCTTTTGTTAAGTATTGAAGTCAAGGATGATCACATTTTAATAAAAAGTACAAAAAATATTATTATATTTGTTAGAATGAAACTTGTTATTCAATGCTAAAAATATTAAAATCAAGTTGTATTAGTATTTTTATTATTTTTTAACAATTAATCTTTAATATGTCAAAAAACACCCTTTGAATGTTGTATCGGCCTTATATTTTAAGCGATGAATTATTGAACTGCAAGTGTTTATCATGCTTTGGACTAAACAATGAAAATGTAAAAGTCAGTTAAAAAACTGTTGTTATACAACAGTTAACAATAATATATTCAGCCCCTTACCAGAAATCGAAGCAGCATTTAATAAAGCATTCCTTTCAGCATTTGTGAAGTAACTGGGGACTGAAATAACACAGTCATTGATCTGAGTTTGAAGAGCTGTTGCTGCAATGTCTTTCAACTTTGTAAACAACATTGCTGTTATCTGTAAATAGAAGACAAACAAGTTATTTATCAAGTTCTAGTAGGTGTGTATATCCTAGTCCTGGGAAAAAATTTGAATGCAAATTTGGATTTACAGGAATAAACAGTAAGCACATGGAACTAAGTAGTAGCCCTATGATGATGAAAACTATAAAAATATCTACTTTATATCCTCATGAGATCTAAAGACAGGGGTTTTTTAGACAAGTTTAAAATATTGACATTTAAAGTCACCATGATATTTCAAAGTAAAATGATAATCCCATAAATTTGAATTTCAACACAACATTGAAATTAAATGCATAAATATCAATAATCTGTCACATGGCTACCTAGCCACACATGTCAGTAAACATAAGAACCACAGTTGATAAAAAATAAATAACTAGACAGTTACTAACAACACTAGAAACCTTAATAGGATAATTCTTTGTTTATCACACAAGTGAATATGATAAAACCGTATTAAATAAATTGAAATCATTCTTACTTGCTCTGGACTGAAGACATTATCTTCACCAAGATAGTTGACCCTAATGCCAATGCCACCATCAGGTCTTTGTTCAGTTTTAAATGGGAAATGCTTTAACTCTTTTTGCACAAGTGGGTCAGAATATTTTCTTCCTAATAACCTCTTGAAGCCAAATACAGTATTCTTCATATTTGTGACCATCTGATTTTTAGCAGCAACACCCAATATTCGATTCTTAGGTGAAAATGCAACACATGCCCTGAAATTAACAATATCAACATTATTGATTAAATAATGACATGAACCTAACCTTCAACTTTTTCCTAACCTTGTCCAAGCAAAATCAATGAAGTATTATTTTGTTTAAATTTGAAGTTAACAAGTTTAATCAATGTTTGACACTAAATTTAATATGATTTTCATAACAGGAATGTGGCATTATTATGCGAGAGATTCGGGTGGATGACATGCATTCTATGGATTAGAGACAGCTGCACGTATGGTTTATGTGAACAGAGCATCAACACGAACAATTTTTGTACTAAATTGCAGAATACATCGTGTCCCACTGTCATAAAATAATACTTACGGAGTACCTCGAAGACTGTAATCGTTGGCTATTGTCTCTATTCCACCTGCTTTTGCTACGGCAATGTAGCAAGATTCATTGCCGAAGTCTATACCGATTACAGACATAGCAGCCATGCTGGTAGAAAATTGATGGGTTTATTCAGTTGTCTGTTTGGCGCAGTTTTCTAACAAATTGCTTTTAACAACACGTTGCTAAAGCCTTGCAATCGCTCAATCAATTGAACGCCGGTTCACCGCACTCGTCCGTACCCGAATTTTCTAGAAACACTAAATTTTTTAAAAGGCCTGCAGGCTGAACTGTCAGAAAACTCCACAGATAACTTACAATGATAAGGGATGTGAAGTAGGTAGTTTTTGATGTTTCGATTTATGATTATGATGGTGCAATCGTTACCTTGGGCGGGCTTGTATGGGGTTGAGATTGATTGAGTGACATTTGAAACATTTCATGTTATTCAGTATTGTATTCAGTAGGTTACTTTAAGGTTTAAGTCAAATACCATTTATAGCTTTTAAATATCTGTTGCTGATTGACTGAAAATACGAGTGTGGTACGCTTTTAGCCAATCAACAGTATCGAACATTTTGTCATCTCATGCGAAAAATTTTACGTTTTGCGCATGCTAGGCCTATTAATTACAAAAGCTGTTGATATGATAAGCCAAATTTCTGCTGGGAGACATTGGAGTGGATATTTTTTAAAACTTTTGTTTTATTGTTCGTAGTAGCAGGTAATGCAATTCAAACGGAAACGGAGGTCAGGTGGATGATTTGACAGCCGATAGGTATTTGTTGTCTGTGCTGAGAGGGAAAACGATAGAGTTGTTGATTTTATCAATTTTTGTGTTTGCGCGTTTATTTTGTATAAAGATTTACAGCCTTTTTCTGTACCAAGCGTTACTTGTAAGTAAATAAAAAGTTAAATATTTTATGGCACTATGTTTGAAATTGTTACATTAATGCTAAAAATTGCATAAACAAAACTTAACGTAAATACGAGGTTATCTCCGGAGCATGACTGTAACTTTAGCTGTAACTTGCGTTTGCTTACGTTTCGTGAGGTCACCTTCAGGGAGTTGATAGCATCGAAAACCAATCACGATAGTTGTACATGACCCCTTTTTCTGTTGTATACTATTGTGTTTCGAGCTCTGGTTAACATACCTTATTCATATTTATGCCTTTCACTGTAGTTTGCTCGTCAGTATGAGTGGAGAACCTCACGCGAAAAGAACCAAGATGAGCGCTCTGGACCATTTGAAGCAATATTCCGTGGTGGTGGCCGACACCGGTGATTTTGAAGGTTAGTGAAAACTTTAAATGCATTATTATGTAGAAATCGACTTAAGGATTACACTGATAAAATTCAACTCTTTAGTTTTACAGTAGAACACTATTTTGACCTTGCGTTTTTAAAGCGTATTATGGTGGGTTCATAGATGACTTTAATATTTTAACTTGATTTTTTCAGCTATGAAAGCGTATAAGCCCACAGATGCCACCACCAACCCTAGTCTTATCCTGTCTGCTGCTGCCATGGAGCAGTATCAACATTTGCTTGATAAAGCTATCAAATTTGGAAAGGAGACGGGAAGGTAATTATTACTAGAGATTAAATATTCATCGGTCAACTATCTTGTATCCAGCCACAATTTGATATCAGGCCAGATAAGCTGAACATTTGAAAATGTTTTTAAATATAAAAATAAATAGTTTTGAAATTAATACATACTATTTTAAATCTTTTTAAGAATAACATATAGCATTTTTACAATATAATCAAATATTCTTACAATATTTTTATTAATAACTTTGTGTAGATGAATAAAATTTGTCTGTTTGATTTAGATGCTCAAGTTTAAGCAAAACTTGAGCATCTAAATCAATTTTTAACATTCCAGTCTTAAAAAAATGTAAAGGCAAAAAATTTTAAACTACCTTTAGTTTAAAATTTTTTGCCTTTACATTTATTTTTTTATATGTACTTGGTTTGAATTAATAAGTTTGTTTTTTATTTTGCAGCACAGTAGAAGAACAAGTGTCTGAAACACTTGATATGCTGAGTGTTCTCTTTGGTTGTGAGATTCTTAAAATTATTCCTGGTAGAGTGTCTGTGGAGGTTGATGCAAGGTATTGTCAATATAATTATGTATGGTTATTATAATATACTAATGAGATCTAGTGCACTTTAAAACAAATGTAGATAAGATAAGCTAGCTATTTTGTTCAAAATCATCTGTTAATATCAATTTCTGATTAGAATGTACATGAATTATTCTAGACTTAATTAACTACTTGAGTGTTGTTTTGAATTCTGGACTTATTTAGTAGTCTTATTTCGGTGTGTAGTAGTTCTTTCGATAATAATAGTTAATATATCAATACAATGTTCATAAATCATGTTATTAATTGACTGACTCAATTACACCTTACTTAAGAGTAAACTCTGCTGGTAAATCAACCCACTCATCTAATGATTTTGCACTTTGATTCATTTAATTGATATTATTTTAACACCTTACACATTCCATTCAATAATTTTATTTTTAAAGTTAATTTTACCCGATTAAGGGAATTTAATGAAGACTCTTGTCAAATGTAAATTGTGTTACTAAACTTTTCAGATTATCTTTTGACAAGGATGCCAGTATAGCTAAAGCTATTAAATTGATTAATATGTTTTCGGAGTATGGGATTAAGAAGGAACGGATTTTGATCAAATTGGCCTCTACCTGGGAAGGTATTCAAGCTGCTAAGTAAGTACACATAGGGGTATCTTTAAAAATTAATTTTATTTTAACTTTGATAAAAAGACAAAAAAAAATCTGTGTGTTTTGTGATTATATAATAATTATATTTTTTCAATTTGCTACTTCGTCTGCTGATGGGGGGCTCACACTCGTGATGTTACATGTTACGATTTGAGCTTATGTATATACAGTACTGAGCATCGCATGTTCCATTAGATTATTGGTATTTAGACGAACACAATTATTGTTACATGCTGCAAAGTCTTGCCTCATCATAATGAGAGTTATGGTTATGTATGAGTTATGTTTATTAGAGTGAGGAATTACATTTATTAATTTGCACTTTTTGTTTTTAGAGAACTGGAGAAGAAGCATGGTATTCATTGCAACTTAACTCTGTTGTTTTCGTTATACCAAGCAATCGCTTGTGCCGAGGCTAACGTTACTCTGATTTCTCCATTTGTTGGACGCATCTTAGATTGGTATGTTTTTAAAATAATGTATTTAATAACCTTTGAAATAACCTTTTAATTGAAATAATTTTTATCTTAACCCTATGATGCCTATGGGCCCTCTAACAATAAATAAAGTGGATCAGTGCTCATAATCTCAAAATGTCAGAAAAATATTTCAATTCAGATGCTTCGTTTCTTTCGTATCTAAACAATTGGAAAACTGATTTTCTGTGTTAGTTTCAATTTGAATGTTTCTGAATAGGGGCGCAGGTACTCGCTTACTTTGAAGGTACCTGTTAGGTTAGTAGTTCTATTTATGCATAAGACCTTAATATTATTTAATGAATTCGAATTTGTCTTAATTTGCTTGCTACATAGGCAAATTGTTGAAGACATAGATAAACAAATACCATACATACATGGTAAATATAAATATTTTAGTACACATTGATTTCAGTTGCCCTAACACAAGTTTGAAGTGCCTTAACCACTAAGTTTGGGATCAGGTTGTGGTGGGTAATGATTCATCTTCCTCTTTTCATTTTAGGTACGTTGAGCATACTAAGAAGGCCTACGAAGGGAAGGATGACCCTGGCGTTCAGTCAGTGACTCGCATCTACAACTACTACAAGAAGTTCGGTTACAAGACTCAGGTCATGGGTGCGTCTTTCCGCAACACTGGTGAGATCCGCGAGCTCGCGGGCTCAGACCTGCTCACCATAAGCCCCAAATTGTTGGAGGAGCTTGCTAACAGCGAGCAGCCACTGAAAAGAGTTAGTTATTTATTCCACTTAGTAACATTTTTATGTAATAGATTCTTACAATTTTTATTAGTGCTTCACGCTGAACTAGCGAACTTTAAATATTTTAAAGAAACGGAAAAAAATCATCTCCCCTTGCGGTTCAAATATCAAGTAAGTAAGTAAATGGGGCTTCAAGTATCGCGCGTGCTCCTCTTCCGTCTGAGCTAACCGCAAGTTATCATAGACGATGAATTTTTCCGTTGTATTAACCTCTTAGCCTCCGATAAGTACCCTTTGTCGAATATGTTTAGAAGTACATACTGCAAGGGGAGATGAAATTTTTCTGTTTTTTAAAACGTTTTTTTGTAGTTATATATGTTCGTAGTCATGGTCATAACCTGTCTGTAGTGTCTATAAGTAAAAACTAATTTATGTCATATTACGTAAATGTCGTACGTCATTCCTCAATATACGAACTGACGATTGATGTTGCTAAAATATTTTCTCGTAAATTCATTGGTAATAACAACTCTAGTAACATGTTAAAATTGGTATGAGTACTTGTTTTGCTTTAAACTTTTATGCACCTATCTTTTATAGACTTGTCGTGTCGCTGAATAGACTGACATGTTACTTAGAATAACAGTTCCAGTTAACATTAAATCCTCAATCTAAATAATAGAACAGATTTTTTTTCATCTTATAAACTGTAACAAAAGTATATCAGCATGTGTTAATCGTCAGAATAATGTGAAACTATTGCCGAGGTCGGAATGTTGATCCTATTGACAAGAACAGACAAGAAACGTTATTGTTAAATGTTTAGGTGGTGTGATTATGTAACTGTTGTGAGAATGTAAATAAATTCCACAGACGAATTTAGAATCACTTACTTTTTTGAAGTCGATCAAAAACAAATGCTGTTATGTAAGTTGTAATTGACTTTTTTTTCAGGTGCTGGATCCTAAATTTGCTGCAGAAAGTGACATTGAAAAAATCTCTCTCTCAGAAGCGCAGTTCCGCTGGCACTTTAATGAAGACCAGATGGCAACTGACAAATTATCTGATGGTATAAGGAAATTTGCAGCTGACACCAGGAAATTGGAATCTTTAATCAAGACCCTTCTAGCTAAGAAGTGAATGTCTTTGTGAATTCGATCTTCTTGAGAGAATAATTGCTAAGGAAATAGTGCCCGCACAAAGCCAGATCTGGTTTTTAAAATATAATATGATAAAAAAATTGAATTTAACAGTTTTCTATGCATAGTTTATTCTTAAGTGTACGTAGTACAAATTTAGTGATGTTGGTTTTTAATAATTGTTGATAAATACTCCAAGAGTAAAGTTTAGATGTATTCCAAAATTGGGGCCAATTATTGCATTCCTTGTTGTATTTTTGATTTTTATACTGTTGGGAAGTGGTTTAAATATATGTTTAATAAAATATCATTTGGATTTTTATTTAAACGAAACGCCTTATCATTATCAGAATGTTTGAACTTTGACCACTGGGTAGGTATGTTGTGTGATATTCCAGTATCTACTCTGAATAAAATTAAATATAACATTTAAGTAGTAGATATCTTTTATTGCTATGGAGGTAGAACAAAGTGGGTGGGAGCAGACAATTTTACAAAAGACTCATTTTTTTTAAATACATATATACTCTCAAAACTTTGTTTTACTCGCAATCTTAAAAACGTAGTAATAATTACATAAATATTGTATGTGAGATCTAAAATACAGACAAAAGTTGAACGGTATGTAGATACAGGTACCTAAGTACCTAGTCAATACTTGATACTTTATTGCATGCCAATGTGACTAATTTATTGAAGGTCAACAGTTAGATAATAATATCTACGATTTGACGTTAGGGAGAAATGACCATCACCTTATTTTCATTTGTAAAGGAAACTGAAAATAAAATCGAATTGTCATTTTCTCATAGTGTAGTTTTTTTTAAATATCATTGAGTAGCGACCCGCCCCGGCTTCGCAAGGATGTAATGTAAATACTTAGAAATATTGGCTATTCTTTATTACACATAAAAACCTTCCTCTGGAATCACTCTATCAAAAAATACCGCATCAAAATCCGTTGCGTAGTTTTAAAGATTTAAGCGTACAAAGGGATATAGGGACAGAAAAAGCGACTTTGTTTTGTACTATGTAGTGAAGAGATGAAGAATGAGAGAGTGATGATAAAAAAAGTTTTTTGTCCTTTGTTTGAGAAAGGGATAATTTGAGAAAAGAACAAGACGAGAAATAGTTGTCCTATTTCTCGTCTTGTTCTTTTCTTTTATCCGCGATGGTAAAACGATATCACAGACAATTTGCCGACATGCTACGACAAGACTAAGATGTTGATTCGATGCATCGGCGTTATGATAGTCTTCCGAGGCAGGCTTTCCCTTCTTACTTTTGCTCAGTTAAAATAGTAAACATTCATTTTGGATACTATTTAGGTAATGCTACGAGTGGAAGGTGGTGACGAAAAAGATGTATTCTAAGCCACCACGACCAACTAGTTACGGAAATATTAGAATCCCTACTAATATTATAAATGCGAAAGTAACTCTGTCTGTCTGTCTGTCTGTATGTCTGTCTGTATGTCTGTCTGTGTGTCTGTTACGCTTTCCTGCTTAAACCTCTCAACCGATTTTGATGAAATTTGGTATAGGTATACGTTGAATCTCAAGAACGGACATAGGCTACTTTTTATTAGAAAATAAGGGGGGAGGGGGGTAATACCACATTTGGAAGTTTACTTATATGGAAAAATGTTTATTTTTGAAGTTAGAGATATGAAATTTGGCACAAATATAGCACGAAACTTGGATTAAAATATAGACTACTTTTTGTTTCGAATATTAGGGGAGAAAGGGGTAAAACCGACCATGAAAGGATGTAGTCCACGCGAACGAAGTCGCGGGCACAGCTAGTAGTAGGTATATATCCCAAACTTTCGGAGGAGTGGAATCCTCTATTTTTAGAATTGCTTCGTTGCAAAGTTTAATTTTTCTAGGAGTTGGTTACTTTCGTACATTCCCCGTAGAAAAATTGTTTATGTAATTTTAATCCTGGTGAAAAGTTTGTAAATTACCCGGTTAATGTTATTTGAAATCCATATATGTAGAATTGGAAATCAATTGTTTCTCGACGTAGATAGGACAATAATTATTTGGATTTGAAGGTCTATGAATTATATTTATGAGCATTTACTTAGATAGATAATAGAAATTCATGTAGTTTATAGCGAGGGGGTAAATAAGAAGTGGCACACAGGTGGACAGACAGCCCAGATGCTGTAGTCAAAAGGTTTCGCTTTTCATTGGCACGTACGATCATGTACCTACCTGTATCTGCCTACTTAGGTAGTATACAGCGAAGCGGATATGAGAAAACTGAAACGGTAATAACGTATCTATTGAATCGATTTGTATGCAGCGTAAGTTCGTAAGCGAGACGTATGCAGGGTGCAGGCGAGCGGCCGCGCGCCGTCCTTAATCAATACAGTGCTC